>JBAJHW010000006.1:78591764-79976764 GCA_037013535.1 Intellagama lesueurii
TTGTCTGTCTGCTGTCATGCTTAATGACTGAGCAGATGTAACTTATGCCTGGTAATTTGGCTTGGTGTCCATTCAGTTGATGAGCAGCTCCCTCATTCAGTGTTTGTTAAGTCTGACCAGAGAGAGTAAAATGCCAAATCTTACCTCTTGAAAGAAAAAAAAAAATTAACAGTGGCTATACTATGAGAGATCATTTTCTGTGCCCAGTGACTTGCTATTTACTTTGCTGCCCCTCTGTAGAGAAATGGAGAAAGGCTGTCTGAAATGTAGAATCTATCTAACTTTTCAAAGTAATCTGATCCAGCATGAGGAAGAATGTATAAAACTTGTAAAAAAAAATTCCATCGTATCTTCTGAATTGGTTTATTGACTTTCAGTTGCTTTTTGTTGTCAAAAATGGCAAGAGAGCATAGACTTGCTTTTCAGCATATGCATATGTAGAATTTGAGTTCAGTGTGTTGGAGGTTTTAATTATTTCTTTCCTTTACCTTTTTCCTGTATAAGAGTAGGAAGTGGCAGGCTACTAGCAGTGCCACCATATACTGAGGGGAGATTTATTTATTTATTTTATTTATTTTTTAATTTAACTTATACAAGTTAAATAAACTCGTATGCCGCCCACTCTACCCAAAGGTCTCTGGGCGGCTTACAACAATTAAAATACAATAAAAAGATAAAACAATTAAAATACAATTAAAATATATACTCTAAAAATTGCCCCCACAGTTGATATTATTTCAATTAAAAGCCTTCTGGAACAGGAAGGTTTTGACCTGGCGCCGAAATGTCATCAGCGTCGGTGCCAGACGAATCTCAATTGGGATGGCGTTCCATAGTCTGGGGGCAGCTGCCGAAAAGGCCCTTTGTCTACAAGCCATCCCTCTTACCTCCTTGAGGGACGGCTCTTTCAAAAGGGCCCCCTGGCTAGATCTTAACTGCCGGGTAGGTTCATATGGAAGGAGGCGGTCCTTCAGGTATCCAGGGCCCAAGCCGTTTAGGGCTTTATATGTCAAAACAAGCACTTTGAATTGGGCCCGGGCAGCAACTGGTAGCCAATGTAATTTATACAGAATCGGCTTGATATGTCCCCTAGCGGCCCCACCACTCACCAGCCGCGCAGCTCGATTCTGGACCAGTTGCAGTCGCCGGACCGTCTTCAAAGGCAGCCCCACGTAGAGCGCATTGCAGTAATCTATACGAGATGTTACCAGTGCATGTGTAACTGTCATGAGACTCCGCTCGTCCAGGTAGGGCTGTAGCTGGTATAATTTCCGCAGCTGAAGGAAGGCACCCCTGGCCACCGAGTCCACCTGGGCTTCCAGAGTTAGACTGGGGTCCAGGAGCACCCCCAGGCTGCGGACCCTGTCCCTTAGGGGGAGTGCAACCCCATTCAGGGCAGGGAAATGGCCCTCCAGCCTGTCCGGCGAAGCACCCACTAACAGCACTTCCATCTTGTCTGGATTGAGTTTCAATTTATTAACCCTCATCCAGTCCATTATCAGGTCCAGACACGAGTTCAGCACCGAAACCGCCTCACCTGGATTGGTGGAAAACGAGAGGTAGAGCTGAGTGTTGTCAGCATATTGCTGACTCCTCAGCCCAAACCTCCTGATGACCTCTCCCAGCGGTTTCATGTAGATGTTAAACAGCATGGGGGACACTATCGAGCCCTGAGGAACTCCATGACATAAGACCATGGGACAGAGCAACTGTCCTCCAGCACCACCCTCTGGACACGGTCAGCTAGGAAGGAGCGGAACCACCGTAAAGCGGTGCCCCCAACTCCCAACCCAGCCAGCCTATCCAGAAGGACACCATGGTCGATGGTGTCTAAAGCCGCTGAGAGGTCCAGGAGTATCAACAGGGTCACACTCCCCCTGTCTCTCTCCCGGCAAAGGTCATCATACAGGGCGACCAAGGCAGTCTCCGTACCAAAACCCGGCCTGAAACCCGATTGAAATGGATCCAGAAAATCCGTTTCATCCAGCAGCACCTGGAGTTGCCCGGCCACAACCCGCTCCAACACTTTGCCCAAATAAGGGAGGTTCGCCACTGGTCGGTAGTTAACCACCAGCCTTGGGTCCAGGTTAGGCTTTTTAAGGAGTGGCCGAATTACTGCCTCTTTCAAGGTGATAGGGACCACTCCCTCTCTCAAAGAGGCGTTCACGGCCTCCTGGACCCAGGTGCGAACCCCCCTGGCAGATCTTCCAATTAGCCAAGATGGGCAAGGGTCGAGCGGAGTGGTGGTAGAACGGACAGATCCAAGCACCCTGTCCACATCCTCAGGTCTCAACAATTGAAACTCATCCATTAATATTTGACCTAAGCGCGGCACACTGGACACATCCTCTGATTCTGCAGTAACGGTGGAGTCCAACCCACTGCGAATCTGAGCGATTTTTCCCTCGAAATGAATGGCAAACTCATCACAGCGAGCTGATGAGCAGTCTGGAAGGGTGTGAAAAAGGGCCATGCATGGTGAACAAATCTCTACTCCCCCCCCCCCCCCCCCGGCTACTTCCTGATCAAATAGCATCAATAAGGAGGGCTATCTGCTTGTTGTAGATAGCTGCTGAAACCAAAGAGGAGTTGCAGCTGGTAATTGCACAATATTACTAAAGCAGTCTTACATTGAGGAAGTTGCTGGAATATCTACTCAGCTTTTCGTGTTTCCCTTAATATAGCCTAGTGTGATTATTGCAATTGCCATGTTAGGATATCTAGTTTTAAGTAAGGCAAACACCATTTGTCAAGATGTCAAAAGCACTAATTTCTTCTTTTAGGGACTCTTATACATTCTCCATGAGGAACACTGTAAGTTGTGTTGGCTGCATGTCTGGTTTCAGAAAACCATTAATCTATGATGTGTTCCATTTTAATTTTATTTCCTTTAGGGCTCTGGAAACTAACAAATACAATCACATCACTGCAACCTATTTCCTGCTAGCAGAACGGATTTTAAGAGAGAAACAAGAGAAAGAAATTCAAACCAGATCAGCAAGTCCAAGCAATATCAAAGCGCAGTTTAGGTGAGAATTAAAAGTACTCAGTACAAAATGTAATACTTTTTAAATCTTTAAAGTAACTTCCAGTCTTTTATTGATAATGTTAAACAATAAAAATTCTAAATATGTTATAAAATGAGTGTAATTGCTAAAAACATGTTGATGGTAGCTTCTGAATGACAGACTATGATTAGCTTAAAGACCTTTAGCAATCAAAGACTGCTAACCTCTGCTGTAGTTTGGGAGTTGGAACCATAGTAATCTTCAGCACAATTATGGAATACGTTTCATGCGAGATTGCTCCTTTTCCTCTCCCTCCACCCCGGGTCATGATTTTGCTATGGTCAGCCTTTCTACCATCAAATACACAGTGTCAATGACATTTGAGAAAAACAACAACAACTTGCATTCCCTTTTATCACTATATAGCAGCGATGGTGAACCTATGGCACGCGTGCCACAGCTGGCACGCAGAGCCCTCTCTGTGGGCACATGAGCCATAAGTCACCGGATCGGTACCCCTGGCAGCCAAACCTAAGGAGGCAGCTACAGCCGCGGTGCTAGCGCCCCGATAGGTGGTGGGCCAGGATCTGGAGCAGCTGGCGCTGGCGGGGGTTGGGCATGACTGGAGGTGGATCTGGATTGGGGTCTGGAGGCACCTCTGTGCCCGGGATTCCCCCTTCCGCCGCCACTTCTACTGCCACCACTTCCGCCACCGCCTGCTGGGGTTTTTTTTTGCCCCCCAGTTTGGGCACTCTGGCTCAAAAAGGTTTGCCGTCACTGCTATATAGGCTATACCTGTAGCATTGAATGAATAAATATTTCTACTATTCCAGATCCTGCTGCCTGTTCTAGGACAAAGAACATGCAGAACTTTCCAAAACCAAGAAGGACAGAGCTAGACAGGGCTTGAAGTCCATGCTTATCCTTTCCTTGGATGCAGTGTGGGAAATGTACTGGATCTTCTTTCCTCTTCACTATGCTTCTTCCTTGCAGTACCTCTATTCAAAGCAGTTT
Source organism: Intellagama lesueurii (assembly GCA_037013535.1). Taxonomy (NCBI): domain Eukaryota; kingdom Metazoa; phylum Chordata; class Lepidosauria; order Squamata; family Agamidae; genus Intellagama; species Intellagama lesueurii. The sequence goes on from JBAJHW010000006.1 coordinate 78,595,787, forward strand.
TACTTGTAGATATATATATGTATATGTATATATATTTCTCTAAGCAAAATTGATGGTTGTCTTCAGATGCAAAAAATTAGGCAGATGAAGAGCAAGTTAACAAGTTTAAGATATATTTGTCAGTTTGTCATAGGGATAGTTCAGGTACGAAAGCAGGAAAGACAAAATAAATTGCCAGGAAGTCCAACTGTATTTAATTTTAGAAATAGAATAGTTTAAGAAGCTGAAAGGTGTAATTTGAAGAGTCCCTTCAAGAAGACTGGCGTCTGTTTAAAACCGCTATAATAAAAGGCTAAAATAAGATGTATACTTCAGAAGCACAGACCAGTCAAGGTACACACCATTGTGGTTAAAAATTTCCATCAAGGAGTCTGTAACAGGAAGAGTTTATTTTAAAAATTGGAGGCCATCTTGAAATGAAGAAAATAACTGACAAACTGGATGAGATTTGGTTATGTGTTTAAATCCCAGACTTGAGACACTGATAGCATATTTTCCACTTCAGAAAGTGGTCACAGATAGGATCAGGGGAAAACAGGTAGGGTCTCTGGGGAAGAGAAGTGAACTTTCTTCCTAAGTTATATTTTTCTACCGAAGGTCACTATTTCCAAAGTTGCCATTTGATCCATTTTTTAAATGTGTTTTAAAAAGAAGAATGAAATTGCTTCACTGAGGGTCATTTTCTGAGAGGAAAAAACTGCTGGGGAAAGGATTTAATCCCTCCCCTTAGCAGTCCCAAACAGATTTGTGGAGAGGCATGGCTGCTTTTGAAAAAGAAGAGATGTAGCCAATCTCAAGCATGGGATTTACAATTTAAGTTGGCTCTAGTAGTTTGACCCTAATGTCAAGCCTGCAGTGTATGCTTATCTTGGAGTAGGTCATAGTGAGCTGAGTGTGACTTAATTTCTGAATAAAGATGCATAGGAACAGGCTGCACTGAAACACATTCTGGAACAACAAATTTGAAATGGACAGAAAGACAATAAAAGGAAATCGATATTTTTATGTTTCTGTAGATGCACCGGAAACAGAAAATCAGTAGGATTGTAGGGATGCGGTAAGAAAACAGGAGGAAATTGGGTGGTTGGTGGGAATGAATGGAACAAAACTAGAGTCATGGGCCTTGAAACAATCTTCTGAATTCAGCTGGAGTGATACTTGGACTGGAAATGTACACCAAGAGCATATGTTTACAGGGACTGTTTTCTCACTTTACTGTGACTTGGCCTGCTCCTTGGTCAATGAAAAACATGCAGAAGGCACTGTAGGATATCTGACATGTTGGTATTTTAAGCAACATTCTTGAGGACTACAGGATTATTTTCATGTTCTCTTTATTCGGATGGGCTTCTATATCTCTGGGACTCCAGAACATATTTGGCTCTTGTCGGCTTGATTTCTATTTTTTTTTTAAAAAAAACAGTAGTCTCCAAGCTAGGTAGTAAAGGCCTACAACTTAATAAGCTGCTCCCCTTAAACATGGGAAACATCAAGCTATTTCTTTGAACCGTAGTCATTGAAGTTTGTGGTGATGGTTTCAGAAGTTGCTCAGTATAATTTATGTTGGAGATACTATAGCATTTGTTAGCCTGAACATGCTTTCTGAATGTATCCGTGAAGATTCTCAGTCATCCAGGTGAGATTATTCAGTCTGAAGAAGCTACTTGGACGAGTAGCGAAACATTTCAACCTCATAAGAAAGTTCAGTTGCCATGACTCAACGTCCAGATACGTTCTGAATGATTACTCCTTTTACACTACCAAAACATTAAGAGCATTTGTCTCTGACTTTGCCTGATTTTAGCTAAAGACCAGAACTCATTTTTGCATTAACTACAGTGTGAAGAAGCTTAGGTAGTGGAGGGGGTGTGTGGTCTAGTATTTTTTGCTATGTCTTTAAGAGTGACTTCTTAAAATACTTTTTGAAAGATTGTGGAGGAGGATTCATGTTAATTTAAAAAAAATGTTAAGGAATTATAACGAGTCCTTTTCCTTAAAAAGTTGTTTTCTAGGAATGCTACAGATTCAGAGACATGATCTGTGGAGCTTGAATATGGACATGTTCAATGGAATCAATGCTTTTTCCCTTCTTTACACACTAGACTCCCAAACTAAGTCACAAATTGCTTTTGAAAGCCTCCTTATTTTCAGAAGAAGCTTGAGATTAGTTTGAAGGTTGAGAAATCAGAGCCCAATGGTGTATTGGTTATGTTGCCTGGAGGAAGAAATTTTTTTCTTCTTCATGGAGCCAAGGAAATACAATTTAGAAATTTAGTTCTTTGTTTCCTTGGCCAATTTTAGAATTAGATTTCACATTTTGCTATAAATATTTTTGTAATAATGCCTCTTGTGATGTAAGGTTGACTTTAAAGAGTTTTCTTTGCTCTTTTTGCTTCACTAAAACTTCATTTTCTTCTTCCCCAATTTTTCACTTACTGTAGGCAATCATGGCCAACCAAAATTGATGTTCCTCAAGACTTAGAAGATGATCTTACAGCTTCTCCTCTGTCCCATGGAGCTGTTCCTCAGTCTCCTGCTCGCACTGCTGAGACTGTTCTGAATGGTCACAGGAGTAAGACACTTAATGATTCAGGAAAGAAAGAGGATATTCCTGAATTAGCTGGACCGACACTTTCTGTTGTTCCTTCAGTGAGCTTAAAGCCTACAACTAGTGGTCGGAAGTGCTTGTTTAGAGTAGAAGAAGATGAGGAGGAGGATGAAGAAGATAAAAAAACTGTTTCCCTTTCAACTCAAGTTGTTCTGCGCCGGAAGCCTTCAGTTACAAATCGTCTTACTTCCCGAAAGAGTGCTCCAGTCCTCAATCAGATCTTTGAAGAAGGAGAATCAGATGATGAGTTTGATATGGATGAGAACTTACCCCCTAAACTTAGCAGGCTAAAAATGAATATTGCTTCACCTAGCACTGTGCATAAACGTTACCACAGAAGGAAAAGCCAGGGTCGTGGGTCTAGCTGCAGCAGCTCAGAAACAAGTGATGATGATTCAGAAAGTAGGCGACGTCTAGATAAAGACAGTGGCTTTACTTATTCCTGGCACAGGCGGGACAGTAGTGAAGGACCGCCTGGGAACCAGGGAGATGGCAGTGGACAAGGAAAACCAAGCAATGGAAATGGAGGAATGGACAAAACAAGCCCTGGTGATAACAGTAAAGGAGGTGGAAGTCCTTCTGGTAGCTCTAGTGGAAGCACGAATAATAATTCCGGTTCTACTCGCAGGTGTGCTGGATCTGGTAATTCAATGCAGTTGTCTTCAAGAAGTGCAGGTGACCTGGTTGAAAGTCTCAAATTGATGAGCCTCTGTCTAGGTTCTCAGCTTCACAGTAGCACTAAATACATTATTGATCCCCAAAACACCATCTCCTTTTCCAGTGTTAAGGTGCAAGAGAAATCAACATGGAAAATGTGTATAAGTTCTACTGGGGGTGTAAATCCGGTTTCATCTTTGGGCAGCATAAAATTCTTCTCTGACCAAATGTCAAACACCACAAATGAATTAGAACGAATCAAGAGCAAGAACTTGAAAAATAATGTGCTACAACTACCTCTGTGTGAAAAAACAATATCTGTGAATATTCAGCGAAACCCGAAGGAGGGACTGCTGTGTACTTCGGGTCAAACTACTTGTTGTCATGTTGTTTGACAATACCCAGATTTAACTCATTCTACTTGATATCACCAATCTTCCTGTTCAGAGCTGTGAATACTTTGTTTCACTGAACCCCTTCAATGTTGTTGTCTTAATATTTTAAAATGGGCTTTGAGCAGTAATTTATTATGTTTTAATTTAGTTTTGCTTGATATGACAATGCATGATTTTGTGCATGCTGCTAGCAAATACTCTTTTTGTTCCCAACAAACCAGGATGTGTGTAATTTTTTTACATTTATGATTTTACTATAGAAAATCTGGATTACAGAAAGATTTGTGTCTAAATCCAGTGTAAATGAAGCACTTAATAGTTTTACATTCTGCACTTAAATGAGAGAGGGGGGAGAGCTTTTGTTTCTTTGTGAAATGTACAGTTTTGTTCTGATCTTACCCAACTTTACCTGACTGTGTGAGATGTGGCATAATTCTGTGTGTTTGCAACAGAACCAAAGCAATAATGTTTTGATGCTGAAAACTCTTCTGGGAGGTTTCAGATTTCCAAGGCTTGTACAAAGCAAAAATGCACTGAAAATTAAGGAATCTTGAACTATGATTTTTAATCCCACATCTTTGTCTTAAACTAATATGCATAAGGTGGTGGCTGATCTGAAGATCTTGCTTTGGTACAGGCAAGATTAAACATTTCTAAGGCAGCTTTTTTCCCCATATAAATATTGTTACATGCAGACAATCTTTTTAAAACTCTATAAAAGGCAAATTATGAAGTAATTTGCTTGGAGTCTTTTTTCCAATCTAAGGGAAAATACATTCTTTATTGATGTATATTGTGGCATTTGTTAGGTAAACTGCAAGATATTTTAGTGGACCAATTCATGTGACTATTAAGATCTTTTCCAGCAAGTCACTTCAAGTACGTAAACCAATCATAACTACATCATAAAAGAATTTATGAAGTTTGCATTTTCTCAGTCTGTGCTCCATCCTGCCCTTGTAGCATTCACAGCCTAGTTTCAATATTAATAGAAATTTCGAGTACTGATTATTTTAAAGATGAAAACGTTTGTCTCTTATTTCCCATTACTTCCAGCTAAACAAATGAATGGGGACTCAAGGTAGCTATTATTCTGGTGTAGTGTGATATTGAAAGGGCTTTAAAAAACACACCTGCATTCAGTCATTTCAGTGAGACGTGTTAAGTGAAGCTGTGGAGAGCAGAAACCATTGGTGGAACTGGGTCTGTTCAGATTAGCGAAGAGCTGGGACTGGAGTGCATTTCTATTATGTGATGTAAGTACACTCCGTAGATCTCAGGATACAGCACAGAATAAATTAACAAAAAAATCAATAAATTGTTCTGATACCAAATTTAGTTTGGAGTACAATTTTTTTAATCCCCTTCAATAACTCTCTCCAAATCAAGTCAGATAACACAAGTTGGCATGGATTGATTTCCTTTTACTGCTATTAGCTGTTATGTGTTTTTAACCCTTGCTATGGAAATGACAGCAGATGAAAGTGTTGGAAGTTCTTTTGTACAAAGGAATACTTTTGACCAGATGAACTAAATTTTGTGAACTTTTATCTAGAGTAACATAAATTGCAGATTCCCAACTTGGGAATGGCAAGAACGTTATGTGTTCATGCTCTGGGCACTGGGTCTTGAAAGCAGTGCTGGTAAGAGGTGATGGTATTATGTATCAACACAGACAGGCACAGATTGTCTAAGACAGTTTACATAGCTCAGTATCTTAATCCTAGCAAAATGGTCAAGTACAATGCATTCATTAACATTGTAGACTGTAGAGCACCAAAGACTGTTATCTTTATGGTTTGTTCTTCACACTGGCTTTTCTTTTAGTATTGTAAAGGTTGTTGAATAAGTAATCTAAAATATTTACTAGGAAGCAAGTTCCATCAAATTCAGGATGGCTTACTTCCAGGTAAATGTGATTAGAATTAGATCACAGTGTATTTTAATATCTAGCCTGTTAGGATTTTCTTCCTTTCCACTTCCCAAGTGTAATAAGGTATCAGTGTAATGTTCTGGTTTTATGTTTTAAGCTATTGTTGCAATTTAGTTTGAAAACAACCTGTCATGCTATACCTATATGATATATACAAGCTATGAGAACAGATGTGTGAGTGAAGCCATAGAACGTATTTGCTTGAAATTTTCTTGAGCAGGGATTTTACAAAGGCCAGAAACATGGACAGTTCACAGGTGTCAGTGAACAGAGCATCTATAGTAAGAGAAAGTTTATAAAGGGCATTGGCAATAAACTGTGTTGCAGCTTTTTATTTTCAAGTATTGTAAATATTCTTTCCGCACATTATGTACAGCCTTGGAACACCTTTTAACTAACCCTGGGTGTTTTTTCATTTCATCTGTTTTTATATACAAACATGTATATGTATATATGTATGTATATATATATATGGTGCTCACTTTAGAACAGCAGTGTTGACCATTTATGCTGCATAGCTGTAAAATAGCCTTATTTAGTTGTGTATGTTTGGGTGAACTTTGGGGTGTACAGATGTTAGCTTGAGTGTTGTGGTTTTATCCATTTGTTCACAGGTGAATGATTGTGCATGTGTTGTACGTTATGTTGTCATGTTAAAAGGAGGGAGAGAATAACCACTACTTTGAAATATATTGGACCAAACTATAATAGAATAAGTAACAGTTTCTTGTACCCCTAAATCTGTCTTTACAAGTTGCTTATAGTTACCGTAGCATATAAATTTAATATTGTGGAAAGCAACTAGTCTTGTATTTTTCTGTATGTGTATATAATGTACCTCTAGCAACTTATCTGTATTTAAGACATGACAATCTTGACACAGAATCTTACAAGTAGCAATGAAATTAAGCGGAACAGAATAGAGAAAAGCTACGTGTGTTAGGGAGGGTACAGAAATATCAGTTGACCTTTGTCAGTTGCTTCCAGAGATGTTTGGCTTTCTTCACTGTATAAACATTCATGGTGTGTGACAATGGGGAGGGGGGGATCCCAATTAATAAAAATGACCTCTTGATTGGTGCATAATTGACTTTCATGTCAACTTTTTATACTCTTTAATTTGGCTACTTTTTCAACACTGAGAATGTGAGAAGCTGATCTGCTGTGGCTCTGTACTGTAACAAGTAAAGTAGGATTAATATTACCTGTAACTGATATTTATTCAGCAACTCCCTGAACATCTGGAAGGCAAACTGTGGCAACTTCCAGGGCACTCTTAAGATGCATTAGGTATTCTCCCCCTTCTATGTGACACTAGTGCCAAGAGGACCTCCCTCCTCAACTCCTTCCTGGGTCAGTGCAAAGTTAGAGATATTTAAGAATGTCTTTTTCCTGGACTGTTGGTCACTGCGAGAATATGTGTCTGATTTTTTTAAAAAATTGCAATAGGAAAATTAAAATTTGATCTTGTAAACTGTATTTTCCCCACTTGTTCTGGATGCGCCAAAGAAAAACTGGTTCACTTGGATTACCCTTCTCTCTGTGTTACCTACTTGGCAAATCACACCAGTTATGAGACTTTGCAGAGTCTATAAATATAACGTGAAGGTATAAGAAGTAAATTATTGAACAAATAAAGCTGCTAAAGCAGTAGGGAAATGGTAGTTTGTTCTCTGTTCATGAAGGAGACCATATCCATCAGATTCACCATTTAGGGGAAAAATGAGTGATTAAGGTTAAACAGCAGTTGTAGCCCAAAAAATCTTGACCTGAAGATAGTTTATAAGAAGACAGCTTCCAAGTACAATAATTATGTGCTATCAAGTCAATTCTGACTTATGGTGACCCTTTCCAAGGTTTTCTAGATACTACTGAGAAATGGCTTACTATTCTCTTTGGGGAAAGCTTGCCTAAGGCTACACAGGCTGGCTTTTCTCCTGGGCAAGACAGGGGGATTGAACCTCTGGCTCCAGTCAGGTGCCCAACTCATTGAACTATCCAGCCAGCTATTAAGTACTATTAATGTACTTAACCCTGGGTGTTTTTTCACTATATTGTATACTTAATCAGACCATGTCAGGTTGGCATTCAGAGAGATTAAATGCATATTTGTTGTCACAAGGTCAGCATGTAAGCAACTCATTTGATATTCCAAGCAGTAAAATAAGTTATGTATACTCACAGGCATAATGTGATGTGCCCATAAGAATACAATTTATTTGAAAGTATAAGACCTGATAAAATGGATTAAGCAGAACGACCACTATCACAGCTTTCTTGAAACAATCTGACAGTCCATAATTTGTGAACACAACATTCTTCATTAGGAAAACAGTCTGTTTTTGTTTACATCTTTCCAAAACGCAAGTCAGCATAACTGTAATACAGACGTTACATTTTTTCTGTTTATAAACCACATTGTCCCTTCCATCCAAAGAAGCTAGCTGTACATATGGGTGGAAATTAGATGTATGCAGGCAGATTTTTAATTCTCTGTGACCCTCCTCTCTAATCCTCCATCAACCAAAGAAAGTGTTTTTTTAGTATTGTCATCAAGCGTGTGCCATTTGTTGAATTTAAAATGCCAATATGCTCAAGTAAAGATTGCAGCCAAATTAGATTCCCCATTTTGTAAGTTAACAGTTTATTATAAATTCAACTTCATATGGATATGCTAATATGCTGTTCTGTGATCATAGCTACCTACATGTCTGCCATTGCAAATCCCTCCTCTTGAAGCTATTTCAAATATATGAAAAGAAACCTAAGCAGCAGCACATTTTTCATCCATTCTGTACTTTATTTTAACAGGTTCAGTTCTGTGATGCTAGAGATTCTGTGTTGGTGAGGGGAACCTCACTTTATACTGGTCTAGATAATCTGGGGTGTGTTTGACAGTGAATCCTATTTTCTGTAAGTTTATATAGGTTTAAAATCATGATATTCCCCTACTGTCTCAGCTAAAATAACTAAAACATATAGAATGCATTGTATACTATTCCAGTGAAATAACTGAACTTATGCAGAAACATATGAAATACAACTTTTCCCCTTAAATGCGTGGTCATATTTGTAAAAGGCTCAGTGCACACAAAAACCCCTAAGTAATTTCCACATGATATCAGAAAAGGGCTGAGAAGGGAGGATAGATGAGCAGCTCTTCAAGAAAGACTTAAGAGAAAATCCTCAAAATAAAGAGTTCCTACAATCACTTCAGCTGTTCCTACTGAAGAACAATGCCTTAGTTGGTAGCAGTGTATAAGAAACAGCTTTTCTTTGATGGGCACTATAATTAGAATGTAATTCAATGTCAACATTATGAGTTTGGCTGTATCTATTATCCTGGTTGTATAAACGTTATGTATTGAAAAAGATGACAAGCAGTAATACAAGTGGGAAATTCTGGAAAAGGATCTTTCTGAGGCTACACTAGCCATGCCAATGCAACTCTACCAAAACATGCAAATAGTAGCTGTTGGGCATTTGCTTCTAACACAAATAGATTCAGAAGGGCACTTTTCATGAGGGCTGAAGCAGGGAAGAGAAGAATTAAATTCTCTGCCACAATCCAGATGTGTCTTATATATATGTTTGAAAGCAAATATGGCTCTAATTGGATCTAACGTTACACTTGGTTTTGCTCTTAGAAGAGGAAAGGAGTTTATGTAACTGCCTGTGTTCAATGTTACTAAGTAAAATGCCGTGAGGTACTATTTTTTTCCCCTTTGTGGTTAGCCATTCAGTGTGAAACTATTTAAGAATAAAAGCAAGTATTCTTGGTTAGTTTTTTTTTTTAAATCATGCAGCTCTTTTTTTCAACAGAGATTTGCCCTGGCTTCCTTTAACGCAAAAAGAATTTAAACAATTATACTACTTGAAGAGTGCAACAATATTTGTGATCTCCTCCAAAGTCAAGAAATGGGCAACTTCAGGAAGTACAGAATTGAATATGCTGTGTGTTTATAAACTACTTGAAACAGACTATATTAAATGTAGAATGAGATGACTGATTGTATCAGTCATGCTCTTAAGTCTTTTAAAATTATTTTCTAAGGACCATCATTCAAATTTCTGTTGATATGAAGGCATACTTTTGCTTGTGTAGGATTTATATAACGGCTGATATCCTGTTGCTTTATTATGTAGGCTGAAGGCATAACATTCACTAGCTTCTAGCTGGCAAACAATGAGTTGCCACTGAGATTCTTGAAAGCACACATGCCTGTTTGCTTGGTGCACACCCAAGAATCCCAGCAAGGACTTGTCAATTGCCAGCTAGAAGCAAATGAATGTTATCCTTTTTGCCCTCTGCATAAAAAAGCAGCAGGATTTCAGCGTGTGTATTTGTTCCTCTGACTTCTGTTTAAACTTTAAAGTAGGCATATTAGTTTCTTTATGTCCCTTAAGTAATAATTGTTGCTAAATTTCTCTCTTCAATTCAGCTCCTTTTATACATGCAGTGCTGAATGTATCATTCACCATGAACACTGGCAAAAAAAAAGCAGGGATTCTTTTCAGCAGGGTGCCTAACTAGGAATGTTTACTACTAAATGTAGTAAGCATTTAAAAGTGTTCTACTTCCCAAACAGTGCTGTGTACATAAACAAAAGCCAATCACATCCCGTTGTGCAGACAAGTTTACCCAGGAGCTATGTGCCCTGACAACATAGACTGGTTGCTGGGGACACTAAGCCACAATAATTCTGCTTCCTTCCTAAGTGGGAGGAAAGGCCATTTCCTGCTTGCTTACTTTTGACATAACCAAAGAACAATATCCGCCCTGTATTCAGCAGCCACTGATTATTTGGGGTTAGCAATCTCTCCAGTGTGCTTTGTCAGGTTATTTGCTATTAAGTTGATTCCAGCTTACGGTGACCCTAGTAGGGTTTCCAAGATATTTACGGAGTGGCTAACCAGTGCCACATACACTCCTGCCCCAATAACTTTCCATGACCAAGTGTGGACTTGAACCCCAGTCTCCTGAGTCCTAGTCCGACAGTCTTATGTCACTTATTACAAGCAAGGCAATTTCAGAGATCAACTGAAGTGCCAGAACAGTAATCATCATGACATAAATACAGTACATCTCAACAAGTGGATGACAAGGAGACATGCATAGCAATGGAGGCTCAAGCTTGTGTATATATAAAAGAGCTACAGTGAATTATCCAATATGTAGTCCATGTTGATCTATGATAGGCTTATAATATGTAATAAATACATGTTTCCAAAATACATGTATATCTCATAGCCAGAAGCAAGTCATTTGTACTGATAGCTTTAGTTAAAGCACATGCATTTGGGAGGTGGTTAAGACGACAAAGCTAAGACAAGTTACTCTTTTTAAGACTATAATTCCCCAGGCAGCAGGGCCACTGGCAGTTCTGCTGGAGGAGTCTATGAATTATGGACCAAAAAGTAATTTCTTCAAGATCTGTACAGGATAAAAAAAATGTATTTTCGGTTTTGATCAGTATCTTAGTTAACACAAATACAGCCTTTCCTCTGCTATGCACCAAAACCAGTACAACTATTATAACAGAGAAGAAAATCTCATTCCAGAGCTGACTTCAAAAGATTTCATGGAGAAAGAGGTTCTGCCTGAAGCATAAGCCACATCATAAGAACCAAAACCAATCAGTGCCCTCTTGCCACATAGTTTAGAAGACCTTGGCTTAAACATCGCACCTCCAGCAAAGAAAAACACAGCATCATATGGTACAAACAATATTTTGGAACCCATGGGGCTGGGGGCGAGGAGAGAGATTCACAATGATCCAATGTTTTAATGACATGCCTTCCTAGACAGATTAAAGTTTTATGTAATGCAGCCTACATTTAATGACACACCAAAGTAGAAGTCAATGCACAGCAGAAAGGAGATACATGTGGGTTTAATTGTTATCTTCACTGAGATGGAATCAAGATGAATGAGCTTTGTTCCATGTCAAATGAAACTTTTCTAGCTCCATGGAATGAACCATTTTAGTAGGCACAGAGATTTTAAAGCTAAGCACTAACACACAGTTTCATACAGTATACATTTCTTTAAAAAAAACACTTTGCATGAGGCTGGTCCTATGGGAAAAATTTATACACATTTTACAGTAAATAAGATTTAGATTCATTTCTTCTTAAATGCAGGGAACTATCTAATAAGCTGATTTTAAAAAAATTAAGTTGATTAAATATTCTAGTATGAAGATAAAATTCTTTGCCATGAGGGATACAGGGCTGTGAATTAAGGACTGCTGCCTCCAGAGTTCTTTTAAAAGCTACAGTTTAGAATTACTGGGTTACTATTAATATTTGCATCTGTAAGGGACATTCTGATCAAGTTGGTAGCTGCAGAGCATAACTAGATCTGGCACAGACTTCAATCAGGCTCTATATTTCGTACAGAATGTTGATAATATTTTTTTCCTTTCAATCAGGCTTTCAGTGGTGAATAAGAATATGGTAATGGTTTTCCATGGAGTAGTATGATCAAATAAAAATATCAGGCATTTTTGTTGTTAATACTTGTATATACTCTTCCAAAACTGTTCAGATTATCATCCTAGGCGGTTTGTTCTTTCAAGGATTCTGCTGCCAACTTCATTTCCTGAACACAAAAAATAAGACATAAAAAATCAAGTTACACACTGCAGGTAGAAAGCAGAAAAACATAGATCACTTTTAATCTAACAAATATCATGCCCGGCCCGGTATTTAAATTATTCTTTGAGCTGATAAAAGAATTAGCACAGGTTTTGTGAATTTTACATAATAGGTTACAGTGTAATCCTTTACATGGCTACTTGCAAGTACAAAGGGTGCACACATATGCATTACCAATATGCAAGACAAAAAAGAGGTCAACATTTGTATAAAAGTTACATATGCTAATTTAACATAAATGTGCATGCGACAATTTAAATTTACACATGCACATTTAGAAATAAATTTAAATACTATACACCTATGTGGTTCTTTATCTTTAAACTGGCCTTTCAATCAGAGCAGTGTTTCCCAACCTTGGGTAACTCAGGTGTTCTTGGACTGCAATTCCTATAAGACTTCACCATCCTCTGTGCTAGTTGGGGTTTCTGGGAGTTGTAGTCCAATAACACCTAGGTTACTCAAGGTTGAGAACCACTGAATTAGAAGATAAAGAGAATTGTCCTCTAATAACCCTTCAGACACAAGTCCTTTGTCAAGTAGTTCACACAGCTACTATATATTAGTGCAATGAAATGTACTTGCAGTAGACGTGTTTGATTGTCACTACAACTGGTTATAAAATCAAACTCTATTTGCCTCCAGTATTACTATATGCATAACTGGTAAAAATCAACATGAACACAGGTTCTTACCATAACTTTGGAATAAATCTATCCTGTTTTCCAGGAAGAACTGGGATTATTAAAAAAAAAAATCCATGGTGAACTGTAGTGGTGTAACCAAGCCATTTATGCATTGATAAATCAAAATCTGCACTAAATTATAGTTTGATCACAAAACTTTGACAAAAACGATATGCATAATTACATGTATATATGATGAATATATATTCCTTTCAGTAGCAAAAGCAGCATACCTCTCTGTACAACAGCTACGGAGAAGCAGAAGCAAGAGGCACACTGGGCCCTTCACGTCCTGGTTAAACTGTTGAGTACTGTGGGAACAGAATGCTGGACTAGATAGGCTTCCACTCTGATCCAACACAGTTTGTTGTAGATCTCATTCTCATTACCAGAAAGAAATGCTCTGTGCTCTATCATCTTCTTTTAAATGACAAAGAAAGCCCTTACAGATGTGGGGAGTCCTGCTGCTCAGTCTAAACTGCAAATAAATTCAAAACAAGCCAGCTATGGAGCTACACTTCATTTCACCTACTAGGGTCTAATCACACCTGCTAAAAGAACTCCAGTTATACTGATTCTTTCCATACCTCTGTTGCACCAATACATTTATTTTTACGGTCACATGGTGTATATACCAGTGGGAGCAGTCACATTGTTTTTAAGTGTATTGATTCATTTCTTTCTATGTGATCACGCCCTCAGGCAGTTAAATTTAGTTCCTGTACTATTTTGTCAGTGGTCTTAGCAACAGTGATAGGAAGGAAAATACCTAAATTTTCCAGAGTTGAATGATGGTATTTGTGTTCTCCTTTAGGCAGTTCTCTACCGCACTTGGTTTAAAGCCAGGGTGAGAACAACCACTACAGGTATATTAACTAATTGTAAAATTGTCAGAAGAAGGCAGAATACAGTAGTAATGCTGAATTCATCATGACCCATCAAACTTAGACTAACCCACTTATCCTGGAGTAATCTTCTCCAGTTCTCAGCCTTACTGTGCTGTGAGTTAAGAGAAACAGTCAAATAAAAGTGATCTGATCAGCAATGTTGCCTATGTTCATAAAACATAGAAACCAAGCCTGTCATATTTGATGACAGAAATTTTGTACTGCAACTACAGTACAATATAAAACTGAAGACTCTTTATGGCCCAAGTCTTTTTTGCCCAAATCCCACTTTCAGCTTCTACCATCTTCTGCTACTGCTGGAAAATATTCCTGCCTGCAAAGCTCTGATCCATTAGTGTAGAAAATAATGAGTTAAGCAGGCACCGGTGTGATTCAAAATAAAGCAATTTCCTGTGACTGCTTCCTGGTATTTAAACTGCTGATCAGTTTGGCTGGATCAGAACAATGAAAATGGTTCCATCTTAAGGTAAATGTGACAGTTCTCTGTTGTCTCAGTAACAGTCAACAGATGTTTAAAAAAAACGTAATTCCAGTGTAACCTACTTATTCTCATGTCTAATGGCAGAAATCCAGTAGTAAGTCACTACTAGAGTAGCCCCATTGAATAAATGGAACTTACAGAAGAGTTGACTCACTCAATCCCCAATTTAATTGGGCCTACTCTAGTTACAACTTACTACTGGATTTCAGCCGATGTATGGTTTGCTTTTCATTGCTATAAACGATGTTAAGTGCACTGGTGGTAGAGAAATTCAGTTAAATAAAACAAAAATAAAGACCCCAAATGGCCTCCTTCTCTAGTGCTCAATGTTACATCTAGAGTAGTAGGAGAACAGTTCAGTATTTTGGAATTAGCACTCAGTGCCTGCTCTGTTCTATTATTTCTAACAGTGATCAAGATTTTTGATGGCTTTCTAACTGTCAGTGCAGAACTGCATGTGGACAATGATGAATGAGTTTGGAAATCTAGTGCATGCTGCCAAAGCCTAATTTTGGCAGAAGTAGAGAGGAAACATTTTGCTGAGACAGCAGATAACTCACATCACAATTCAAGCACTAACATGTCTTTCTATCAGTTGCATCCTGAAAGACAGGGTGGCTGGCCGGGATCCTAAATAGGAACACAGTGCACATATTGTGGCAGATCCCATTTGCAAATCAATTAAAGTGTTGGCCAGGGCATTCAGCATTGGATGCTGACTCTCCTACCGTAGTTGGAAGTAGATGCATTTGGCTGATCAGTAGTAGAGTGAGTTTAAGCTGTAAAAGTCTACCTAAATTTCCCCTGATATTTGTAAATAAAGCATAAACATGACAAATGCAATAACGTTTTGGTGCCCACCATCTCAAGGAACTGACCCCAAGCAAGAAGCGGCATGCTGAAAAACTCTTACCATTCCAAGTACTGGGGAGCACAGAACCAGTATTTGGAAAAGGAATACTACTCTAAGAAGCCAGTGTGCTATAGTCTGGAGGCTTCAATTTTTCCAGGCTCTGTGGATAACAGCACACATATCAAGCAACATGTGAACAGCTCACAATTTATATTCTCCACCCCAGTACAATCTGCTTTTGACGGCAGTTAGGTTTTCACAGCTCGACTGCAACATGCAAACCAGCAACTGGAGACATGAAGAAACATCTCCTTTACCCTCCTCAGATTTGGGAGGGGCTCTTCTACACATACAGCTAGGGTAGCCATATGTTCTCTTTTGGAGGGGGCAATCCTCCATTTGACAAGCTATCAGAAGACACGTTTCTGTTTAGAGGTGCCTTCCATTTGAGGGACTGTCCAGTCCAAGTCTGATTTAGAAGGAGGGAAGATCGAAGACATTACACTTTTCCATTCATAGTTAGCAGCAACTAGACAGCAGGCATGTCAGCAGGCACACAAGACATCCAGTACTATTCCTTCATACACACACAATTTAATTCTGCTTTTAAATCCGTACTTATAAATTAGCCTGTATCATTTTATGAACATGAGTGTCCTTTTTGGTGCTGAGTAAGTGGTCACCCCATGCAAAGTATATGATCTTTCTTGCCTGCCCCTCAAAAGCAGGAGGGCAAGCAACCTTTCCATTGCTATTTGACACTCTGTATTGGTGTTCCTTGCAATTTTCAACAGCAGCAGTTTAATCAAGGCTACACAGTTTAATTAGGGCTACCCCCTGCACACACATGGACTAATGATCTAGTATTAGTGAAAAGTGGGTTGGGGAGTTAATTCACCGGGTAAGGAAAGGTTCCTCTCCTACACATACATAGAGAGGTGCTGGAAAGCAGCTGGCATTTACTGAGTGACACATCACACAACAGCACACCATTAAACAGCTGACAGAAGCACGGGCTTCAGTCCATGAATGAACATAATTAAATCTTGTTTAATATTTGTGTTTTAGACCAGTAAATACAACTGAAGAAAATGAATTCCTGAAAACTAGCTATGTTAGGCTGAAAGGTGCCAGGGGACTTTTTTGTCTCTCCTTTCGTCTCTCACTAAATAACTGCTAGGAAAGAAAAACAAGTTGTTTTAGATGAACTCAGCTCTAAAACCTGGGCCAATCTAGATGTTGAGCCTCAAGAAGGATTATTCAACAATCATCTTTAGAAGCGAGAGTTTTGTTTATTTTGCACACTTTGGGGGCTTATTACTTGTGTACTAGCAGGCATCCCGACCATATAAATACCAAATGGAAAAGGGTGGAAAAAGATATAAACTTTGCTTTTTTTTTATTTTTATTTTTTTTATTTTTTTGCTGATGAATCTCTTTACTCCTGGCCACTGCTGGGACCTGTGCATCCAGGGTTGAATACAGGAGCACACTCAAGCTGAATACCTGATTTTTCACAGGGAATATAATCCCATCCAGTACAAACTGAATCCCTATCCCCTGATCTGACTTTTGAGTGACCTGAAGCACCTCTGTCTTGTCTGGATTAAGTTTCAATTTGTCTGCCGTCATCTAGTCCATTACTGACAACATACACTGCTCCAGACCCTGAACAGCTTCTTTGAAATCAGACAGAAAGGAATGGTAGAGTTGGCTGTCCCCTAATGGGCAGCATCTGTTAACATGCTTGCAGGTATTAGCCATCGTGCCTGGCAACATGCTTCCTTTAGAATGCATGCCCACAAGCTTGTTGCTGCAGGCATGTAAAAGTCCTTCAGATCTCTGTGTCACTTATGTAGGAAGAGAGGCTAATGAACATGGTCCCAGGCTAGAACTACATGGATGCATTTGCATGGCTGAACAAGTACATCTGAGTACTGTTATGGGCATGCACTTCTACATTTCTGTAAGGAAATACTCAGAAGTGTTCTTATCACTTTTAGTGTTGTGAAAAGTCCACATAACATTAAGAAAAAATCAGAAAGCATTACAGTTGCCCACTTTCTGCCACCGTGTGTTCTATGCAGGGCCCTTACTGAAGAAGGGCCAGCATATGTGGTACTACCCTAGCATATTAGGCTTGTTAAGAGTTATTAACACCAAGGTCAGCTCCACCCTAGACAGCGTGGGGAGAGAAGGGAAGAGGTCTCACCAGTTCCTTACTATTATATAAACCAGAACAATCCAAGTGAAAAGGACACTGAACCTTATAACAATAAAGTGCAATTCAAATACTGTAGACAAACATGGAAAACTGGATTCTTCAGTTCCCATTATGGTAGCTGTTTGCTCCAATCTCCTAACCTTTTCTTTTAAAATAGGGTAACTGTTCTCACTACTATCACTTCACTCATGAGAGTAGAGATTTTTAATAATTGTTTCTCTTAGAGATTATTTTAAACTAATTTCACTCTGGGACATGTTTCTTCTTTCCCATTTTAGCTAACACTATGCTATATGCTTTTAAACATCTGGTTATAGTTGGGAGAATCAACTAAATGCATTTAAGAGATCTATGTATCCAATGGGGCAGCAGGAAGCTGGCTTTTGGCTTTTTTGCAGTGTCTGATGCTTAAACTCAGTACATTTCCTCCCCAAACAAAAAGCATTTTGGCAAGCCATACCAGGATCTACTGCTAACAAAAAATTTCAAAAGAAGTAACTCTATTGTCTAATGAGTTCTGGAGTATGTCTTGGTTTTAGATATACAACAAAACACATCTGTCAGTTAGGTTTACATAAACCAGATTTATATGTCAATGTAATATTGTATTTGGTTAAAGCCAGTTAAATTATTACAATAAATTCATATTACCAAGTTTAGGTAAACTGTAATACCCATAATATTCAAAGAGGTAAACATTTTCTTGTTTTTAAAGATCTGCAACTATAACTTTTCTGCTCAGAAATACTGACATCTGGAAATTCTATCAGTATTTTTAAAGGCATAGTTAGCAATTTTGATTAGATATTGGCCAGCTATAGCATATCCTGAATGCATTAGTTTCTTTCTTTTCAGGGCTGACCTCAAAAAATCGATCGATTCAGATTTACACAAAAGGAAAAAAGAGCTCTGAAAATAACAGGATGAGAACATAATGAAACTGAAGAAAATCAGAATTGGAGAGGGAAAAAGAAATTTTAAACTGAGAAAATCTACAGTAACGGCTGCCTTCTTCCATGATAAACTTGAAAACATTCACACTTCATAAAAATATAACTCTCAGAGGAGCATGAAAATAATATCTGTCATGGCAACCAACCAGAACTGTCTTCTGGCACTCTCTGAATGAACACTTATGAGGAGATTAATTCGATACATGCACTGATGAAAGGACTCCTGAGATCCATAACTGCCTCCCACATATTACACTTATTGTGCAACTGGCTGTTTAGAACAGATTGCACATTATCCAGCTCGACCCAGCACTTTCACAGCACATTTATATGAAACAGATTAAGCACACATGATGCATTATGCCATTCTGGCCCTTTCTATTTAATGAATGTTTCATAAACAGTATAGAACAGCATATTGAGCTTTATTTAAAACTTACTGATGTTATGGATGACTGTAAATAGATTTGAAATCTCAAAGAATTAACTCCAAAAAAATCATGTTACGCTCAATCAATAATATGAAAAAAATGCAGAAACAATTTTTTTTGTGTTACTGACATGCTATGACTGACAGTTAGCAATATGACTGTATGTCAAATGTTACTACAGCGATACAACAGGGAGGGAAGGCGGCACAGATAACACGGAGCATGATCCAGAAAACATCAATAATATTAAACCCCACTAGTTCACAAAACGAACCATAAGCACATGCTCAGCTTAAGTCCTAATTTTGGCTGCACTTTCTCCTGTGGATCCACAAAGTCATTTCACAAAGTCCATAGAGGCAGAATAGATTCACTTCCAGTTGAATCAAAGCACTTTTATCAGTAACTCTAAACAATAAATTACCCTTTCAATAAATAGTGTATCTTATGAGCAAAACATAAACAGGTGTGCAGACATTCTGGAAATTTTGGAGCCAGCTAGGGGAAAAAATCTGTATCTGTATTTATGTATAAATTACAAATAGCCTATGTTTAGAAGAAAGAATTCCTTAAGTTCTGCCTGAATCATACCATGGAAATGTTAACCGATTTCAGTTTCTAATGAGGGGAAATCTGTAACAGATAGCCTTGTCTGTCTAGTTCCATTATCCAATATGCAATTCTATGTTCTGAAATTAATTTATTTCAGTAAACTTAAAAACCATACTTTTTATGATAGCTTAGGTATGTGTGTTAAGTAGACGCAAAAGAACTTTTGGAAACACTGACATGTCTATACCATATATCAATCTAAGCTTTTTCTCTTTCTTTTGAAGAACAGGAAGTACATAATGTATAGCCTAGGGTAGTTACACATAAAACACTGTGGTTGACCCAAATCCTATTGCATGGCTACACCTGCAGAAGGTGAACAGGGTAACTCATACCAGCCTCTCACTGCTAATTAACAAGTTCCTGGTTGGATTTACCAGTGTTACTCCAGTTTGTTTGGATGGCATGCACCCAAAAATCCAAGCAGAGATCATTAATTCTTGGCAAGAAGCTGCTGTGAGTTATACTGTGCCTTCTATAGGTATAACTAAGCAATAGGATGTTGGCCAATAAAATAGAAATTGCCTCTTTTTTTTTATTCTAACTGCTAATAAATCCACTATTAGAACATCTGTGGTCCAGGTGCCTAAGCAAGTTGGCATCTAAAAGCAGAGTTTTTTTGTCAGCCAATCAAAGGTGAATATCAAAGCAGTCCAACACTTGGAAATGCAATATATTATTATTTGGGCTTCCTGGAAGAGCAGGAAAAACTTGTGCTTCTAGGTAGAACACCCTATACAATTGCTCCCAAAAGTAATTATCAGATTATAGTAACAAGAATGTGTACAATGCAGTATATCTGGAGAAGCAGCCAAACTGCACAACAATAACAACCACCTGCTTAATAGTATTTTCCTGGCATAACATACAGTAAGTCATGGGCTTTAATGCACCCATGAAGTTAAAGCAAATGTCATGGCACAGAGGACAGCACCACAAATCAAAAGGCAAAAAGAATACTTTGATGATAAGCTCTGATACAAGTCTAATGTTTTGAGCCTTTAGCTCTTTGTCAGGGAACATATATTTTATTTTAAAACTTCCTCCAAAAGGAGCTACTAATACACATCTTATGCGCAGGGGGAACTGTGTCCACAATGAGTAAATAGCAGTTGCAATGGCATCATCATCATCATCATCTAGAAGTCTCTTATTTTGAAAAAGTATTTATAAAGTTTATCAACATTGTTTGGAAGAAGAAACTAATTCATATGAGGGTTAAGATTCTTTTCCATTTTTCTATATGAAGTGCAAAAGATGATTGATCCCCCCATATTTGTTTTAAAGGACCTTTTTTCTTAATAATAATTTAAAAAGCAATTTAGGAATCATAATGCAGTGTGTTTTTAAAAATGGACCTGGAAAAACAGCATAGCCGCCCTATCTATGCATTGTGGAGCCTTATTCCATATCCATTTTTGCTGACTAGAAAAGTACAGGAAGCCCAAGTGGTCCATGAATGAGGAGTGTTCATATTTTACCTAGAGCTAACTGCATTTTTATGGCAGCCCTGGATCCCAATTTAATTTCACCTTAGAAATATTCATGGCCACATGCATGTTTCTAGGGAGAGTAAGTAAAAATGCAAATATGCAGCCTCTGAGGACAAAACTTGGAAAGTAATGAAAATATAAGAAATAAATAGCAGGCAGTGAATAGCCACATTGCCAAAGAATGAGAAAAACCATGCAGATGGAGATTAAAAGCAAAAAAATAATCCTGATCCCAGCCCTACCCAATCTAAAATGTGTTGCTTGAAAAGCCTACATTATGGCACATAATGCCTGTCTTGATCCC
Organism: Intellagama lesueurii; assembly: GCA_037013535.1. NCBI lineage: Eukaryota > Metazoa > Chordata > Lepidosauria > Squamata > Agamidae > Intellagama > Intellagama lesueurii. The sequence goes on from JBAJHW010000006.1 coordinate 78,616,985, forward strand.
TGCCAATCCATATGGTGGATTGGACACTTGCAAGATTAGTGTGGGCTGTAACTACCAAAAAGCCTGAAACCACCAGAGAAGATCCCACCTGGTCAAACTCTAAGACAGGCGAGTGCAGATGTTTCTCCGATTCAAGGAGTGTGCATAAACTGGTTAACAGCAGTGTCCCAAACCACACTAAATGTGAGCTATATAAAAAAGGGTTGTGCGCCTAAGAGGCATTAGAAATAAGACATAAGACTGCAGAAGCTTTTCTTAACTATTATGCAATTATAAAGACAGGGCAGTGCTTGAGACACAGCTGCACCTTAGACACAGAAGAAATAAGACAGTGGAAGCCTTGCTTTGTCATTATGCAATACTTCAAGGAGATGGATTGCCGCCAGTTTATATAAGATGTTCTCAAATTCACTGTAGGTACTACCACACAACAAAGACTCAACCATCACATGAGTCCCTTCAAAATTTAGCACATTGTATTGCAATATTCAGGTATCTCAGCCTTGAACAATTTTCCTTAGGATAACTTGTCAACTATTTTCTGATCAGGAACTTCAGCTTGGATTTGTTTGACTGCAAGTTTACATCACAACAGTGTGCTGTCTCAGCTCAAATCTGCTTTTTTCCCTGCAACTAATTTTTTTTTCTGAATGGCCATAAAATAATAAATATAGTAACACATCCTCAGAAAGCAGTCTTGCCATTTAAACACCCTCCAGCTTCTCAAGATGGCAGCAGCTTGTTGCCAAGGCAACAAAGCTCATTCAACACTAACCTGGAGAGTCAAGTTGAAAGAACATAGGCCATTTGAAAAACCACACAGAGAACCAAATATATCACACTCATGTCAATTACAAGCACCTAGACCTTAATAAGAGATAAAATAAGTGAGAGGAGAAATACCAAGCTTTTGACATGTATTGAATTTGACAGCAGTAAGTATTTGTTCAATTGTATTATGCTCCCTTTGAAAGCATTCATACAGATGCTTTCTGTCCATGATAACAGAGCTAACCTGGAATTTCCCATTGCAACCTGCTTTGAGGGTCACTGCTACAAAACATCTAATTGCACCTTCCCTACCACCAAGTAAGGGTGAAAGAAACCCAGAAATATGCCACTGGCTTGGGAACTCGGCGACTGCAAACTAAAAGGAGTAACACCTCCAAGTTGTAATCCAAAAAAGATAACGTTTCCAAATTCTGGGAAAGAGACTGAGAAAAGCAAAGGGGACAAAGAGATGCAGAGAAGAGACTAAAAAGTATGAAGAAAGGAAAGCATCATTAGCATCACTTCCTTCATTTTAATTTTTTTACACCTCACGTTCTTTCCACTCTAAAGAAATTTGTATAAAACAAAATCCTCCCTATTCTCCACTGGCCAAATTCTATCAAGAACACAGAGGGTCAGGATGTACTTGCCTAACATATAGGTGTAAAATATGAGGACCCTGTGTAAGAGAGGTACCCTAATTTAGCACAACTATGGCTGAAAAAAACAAACATACAAACTCTTTTTAAATAGCTAAGCAGTCAAAACTCTGGGGTCTCATTGGGCAATTAAAAAAAAAGACTAAAATTAAGTTCTCCCCCACCCCTAGCATGGTTACCTTTGTTTAAGCACTCTGGCTACATAAACCTGTTTCAACAGTGAGCAAACTGCAGAAGGCCCTGCCAGTATATGAAATGATGAAGCATGCTGAGAGTTGCAGTCCAACCACATCTGGTGGCCTGCACTATGCCCACACCAGCATTAGATGCTTCTAGTGAGGCCTGGTTCCATACAGTGAATGTTAACAGCTTTAGAACTGTGCCGGCTACTTCAGGTCTCTATTCAGATGCAAGGCTTGGAACCAAGCTCTCTGTTCCCTTAGGTCACCCACTTTCCCTCTCTTGATCATTACTGGGCTATTTATAAATGATCTCTTTTTCAGAGAACCAAGAGTTCCTGGACAATGTACACACACAACATTGTATGAATTACTGTGAATTAGAGGGCATGTAGCTCTAAATGCCCACTTTAGAAAATTAAGATCAGGCTGAAAGTAAGTTCCTTCAGGAAGAACAGAACAGTTCTTCAACACTGCAAACTAAAGTACAACATGAACTTGATATCAGCCCAACATCACTGAAAGCAAATGGAAAGCAAACTAGAAAGTGCCCTAAATTCTGCCACCATGGCTTTCATTCAACCAACCCCCTCCATTTTCATTTAGAGAAGGTTTCTCCATTTATTTTTGTTTGCCTTAGGCTTTCCTTCAAAAAAGTGGTGCATTCTCTTCCCACTCCAATAAAGTCCTTGAGAACCAAGCATTTTGAACATTACAGCTGAAATGTGGGGTACAAAGAAGACAAATAAAATGCTATTTAACCAAGCTAGGAGGCCAAAGATTGTATCCAAACAAAGAATATTGTTAATGAAAGTGCACCATTGTTCAGAATAACTTGAATTCTTTCTAGATTTGTAACCTAATTAAATCAATTTAAACAAATTGCCTGGTAGGATGGGGAACTTTTTAGGCTGATTCTTTGATTGCTTCAATTATTCCTATATTTACAAACAGCAGCACATTACCAGATCATACAAACCAAGGTTTTCAAATCACTGATTTCCACATTCACAGCTCTTTACACCCTGCAGTTGCTGCATATGAAATTTGTACATGCACATCTGCTATTCATTAATTAAGACAAAGCAGGGATGGATTTAGTATCCTTCACCCCAAAGACATAAACAGTGCTAATGGTCTGTTTGATTTGTTCAAGATATAATCCTGAATATTATTTATCATTTTAAAGAAATACTTGTATTTATATAACACTATCACAAAACATTTACAGTGTGATTAAAATACAGATGACTACAAGCAAGCTGGTGTCCAGATCATCCCTGTGCTATATTCTATGCATGTACCATCCATCCATTCTTCTCTGGATTAAGATAATGTCTTTTAAGAATTCAAGATTAAATTACCATCTAAACTGCATCGAAGCTACCAACATGAATTTGACCAAACTCCGGGAGGCAGTGGAAGACAGGAGGGCCTGGCGTGCTCTGGTCCATGGGGTCACGAAGAGTCGGACACGTCTTAACGACTAAACAACAACAAAAGGGAATATGCAGCCCTCCACATATTGCTGGAGTACACCATCTGTTGTAGCCAGGATATCCCATCAGTTGTAGCAGGGATAGCCAATCATGAATGATGGGAGATGTAGTCAAACAATATCAGGACAGCCACACATTCTCATTTTCTATTTTAAATGCCACACTACACCCATGCCATTCTAGAAGTACATAACATTGAGGATTTGCTTTGATTAGGATTTATAAAGCAAACCTAGTTTTGACTACAAATTACGAGGCAAAACAAAGCATTCCAACTGCTTCTGTATTAGACCCAATCCTGCAGCTTTTGAAAAGATTTATAACAGATGACCTGCTCAAAACTGGAAATGTTAACTATGGTAACTGAAAATGATGTATTCATTTGCTCAGTGAATCTGTGAAATACTCTTTAATGCTCCAATTAAAATCAGTTTCCAAAACAGGACTGATTGCCTGCATTACAGGACAGGCCTTATATAACCTGCTTTATACATGTTATATAACCTTCATATATTATGACAGTCAAATGATTGCCAGGATTTTTAACCATTGGACAGATTTCTCTCTCTCTCTAAGCTGCAATCCTATTATAACAAATTTCAGCTGAAAAGCAATAATCATAATGGTGTGCTGTAAAAGAGGAACAAACTAGGAATGCAAATGAAATGAAAATATCAAGCTCAATCCCTCTGAATGATGGGAGCTGTAGTAAAACTACATCTGCAATAACAAAAATACATTGTTATTTTAATACAGTGCTGAAATTGGGGTCCTTTGATTGATGCTCTGATCTCCCAGCAAAATCTTTTGATGTGGGATATACCACGGCAACGAAGTGGGGCTAAGCTGGTACTTTCCTTCACAGTCCAGAGTTGTGAAGGAATGCCTCTTTGCCACTTTCCCACTCGCCCAGTGTTTAGTTGTCTCTAGCCTGGAAAGAACTAATTAGTGTGTGTGTGCTACTGTGAAAGATGTCTTTTTGTAGCTCCTTCTCATTCACTCAGTGCTCACAATGAAGTAATTAATTGCAAAGAGAACAAATTACAAAGAGAGGTGTTGAACTAAACACTAAGATCCACCCTTGAAATAAAATGTAACAACAAAATATCAACCTGAAAGGAGGATGCAGAAAAACAAGGAAAGGCAAGGATTTTGTACCTGGTGACACCGAGACAAGGCTTGTATTGTCTGGATAATGAAGAAATACTAATAACTCTACTAACTAAAGAAGCATACTCTGGAAAACAAATCTCCCATCTAGATAAATCCTTTGTCATCCACAGTTTTAAAAAGTTTAACAACCATTTAGCACATTATCAACATGGCAACAATTTCCCACACCTGAATGAAAGAGACTCAGACTACAGTAGGTATTTAGTCCTCCTAGTACCAGTTCATATTATAGCACAATGTGATTGAATTTGGAATTAGAGTTGCAATCCATGCTGATATTCACAAATGCTTAAATGAGGAAAAGATCCTTGTCAAGTTCCCACCTGTCCCTTGGTTGTTTCACCAAGCAAAGGGCACAAGTTACGTGTCGTGTCGCTGCCACCAGTTGATTACATCAACATTATGTATTATTAATAATAGAGGTCCAGGCAATGTGTCATTTTAAATAGAACCAAGTAGAAGTTGTTTATTAATACAGATGATGAAGGTACAATCAATGTCTTTAACTCTTAACCAAACATCCCACTTCATCCACCCTCAACAGCCAACTCTCTCTCTATCCATCCCAAACTCTCCAACTCTCAAACCCTCAAAATTCCAATCTAATCTCCTCCTCCTGCAGAGAATCTTATCTCTCGTGACTCCACCTCTCCGGCACTCTCATTGGTCCATGCAGATAGCATATGAATATTCATGCCTGGGCGGATGCCACACTCCTCGCCCCTTAATAAGTTTGTGACAGGAGGGGAAACTTAACAGTTTGCCCTCATAAACAAATGAAAAATGTATGGAAGGATGCAAAGATTAACCTCTTACATTACTTTCATTACTAAGGATACATTACTTACATTAATAAGGATTACATTACATTACTCTTACATTACTAAGGATACTTACTGTTATTTTTACCATCACTATACATACCTCTTAGTCTATTAAAATCCAAGCAAACCTTGCACTTTAAGCTTTTCACATAACTATCACACAAACAGATCAGTTAATATTGAAATCAGATAAAAACAAATTATTTACTCTAGTCATTTGGCCTTCGAGACAAGGCGTCAGCAACCACATTTTGGATCTCTTTTACGCTGTGGATTTCAAAGTCAAAGTCTTGTAGAATCAGTGCCCATCTCATCAATTTGCTGCTGTTGGCTTGAATAGTCCTTAGCCATAGAAGAGGGGAGTGGTCGGTGCACAGGACAAATCTTCTCCCCCAAATGTATGGCTTCAGCTTTTGCACCATCCATATGATAGCTAGACACTCTTTTTCTATTGTGGACAAGTGTTTCTCACCCGACTGAAGTTTCTTGCTGATGTACATCAGATTTCCACTGTCGTCGGCTTGGCTCAACATGGCTCCCAGCCCGATGTTCGACGCATCCATGTAGATGATGAACTCACGGTAGAAGTCCAGTGCAATAAGGACAGGTCCTGAAGTCAGCGCCCTCTTCAGACGATCGAATGCCACCTGGCATTCTGACGTCCACTGGATGTGTTCAGCTTGCTTCTTTCGGGTTAAGTTAGATAATGGGGCAGCCATCTTGCTGAAATTTGGCATGAAGTGACGATAGTAGCCAGCTAACCCTAAAAATGCTCTGATTCTCTTTTTGGACGTCAGAGTGGGCCAATTATTAATGGCTTCTATCTTAGTCTCAAGGGGTTTGATCACACCTCCCCCAACTAAACGCCCTAAATATTTCAATTCCGAACTTCCAAGTTAGCATTTGGTTGCTTTCACCGTTAAGCCAGCCTCATGCTACTTCTGTAGCATGACCTCTAGGTGGACTTTGTGCTCCTCCCAGGTCTGGCTAAAAATTCCAATATCGTCCATGTAGGCTACAGTAAATTCTCTTAGACCATGCAAGGTTTTGTCTACCAGTCTTTGGAAGGTTTCTGGAGCATTTTTCAGCCCAAAACTCATGATCCGGAATTCATATAAACCTAAGGGGCGACAGAAGGCTGTTTTTTCTTGGTCCTTAGAGTCCAGGAGCACCTGCCAGAATGGTCAGGTTGAGACGGGAAATGAAATGACACTTCCCTATGGCCTCGATAAGATCGTCTAGACAAGGCATCGGGTATGCATCTGCCTTAGTAACGTGGTTCAACTTTTTTATAATCTACGCAGAACCAGATGCTTCCATCTGGTTTGTCTACTAAAACTACAGGAGCAGCCCAGGGACTTGTAGACGGAACAAGGATATCAGCTTTTAGCATTTCATGTATTTCCAAGCGAACTTTGTTAACATAAGGGCCTGTTACTCTGTAAGGGGTGACTGCTATGGGTTGGGCATTCCCAGTGTCTATTTTGTGCACCACACCCTTGGCCGCACCAGGTTTCTGTGAAAACACATTCTTATACTTTTGTAAAAGCATCACCATCTCTTCTTTTTGACTTAGGGATAGGGCAGGCCTAAGGATCACATCCTTAGGATTATATTGGGGTTCTCCCCTGCCTTCCCAGCACCGCAATTCTGGCTTTTCTTCAGGGCTTTCCCTAATGGCATATAAAACCCTATTTTCTTTTTTATAATAGGGTTTAATCATGTTTACATGTACTATTCTCCTGCCCTCCTCGCCTTCCTTTTGGAGGACATAATTAACATCACTCATCTTTGACACTACTTTGTACGGTCCTGACCATGCTAACTGCAATTTATTCCCCTTTGGGTCTCAGCATCAGTACTTCATCCTCGGGACAGAATGTTCTTTCCCGGGCCTTTTTCTCATACCAGCTTTTTTGCTTTTCTTGAGCACCCTTTAAATTTTGTTCTGCTATCTCTAAGGTCCTCTGCAAAGTGTTCATTAGATTATCAATGTACTCTATAACGGATTCAGGGTCACCCTCTTTATAATCTTCTCAGTTCTGACGAAGTAAATCTAGGGGCCCTCTTACTTTGCGCCCAAATAAAAGTTCAGAAGGACTAAACCCGGTACTTTCTTGAGGTATGTCCCTATAAGCGTATAATAACAACTGCAATTTATTATCCCAATCATTTGGGTTCTCTGCTACATAAGCACGTATCATTCTCATTAAGGTCCCATTAAATTTCTCCACTAAACCATTGGTCTGGGGATGATAAGGAGAAGAAGTGATGTGGGAAATTCCGCAGATTTGCCACAATCGCTTCATTATTTTGGAAGTAAAAGATGTTCCCAAATCGGTTACTATTTCTGAAGCAAAACCCATTTGGCACATGTAGTTAACTAAGGCATCTGCCACAGTTTCGGTCTCTATAATTCTTAGGGGTAATGCTTCAAGGTATCTAGTGGCATAATCTATAATAGATAGGATGAATCTATTTCCTTGTCTAGTCGCTTTGGGTAAGGGTCCCACTAGGTCCAGACCCAAGCGTTGGAAAGGGGTCGAGATCACTGGCAATGGGCATAGCTTAGCCCTCGTCTTGTCATTTCCAGTACCTTGTTTTGGCAAGTATTACAGCTTTCACAATATTGCTTAACTTGCTTCCCCATTCCTGGCCAATAAAAGTTCTGTGCAACTCTTTGCTTAGTGTGAGAGATGCCCATGTGTGCTCCAAATACATCTTTGTGTGCCTTTTCCAAAATCTTTTCTCGGTATTTAACTGGTACAATTAACTGTTTGTGGGGTCCTCCTCCTCCCCTATGAGGAGTCATTAAAACATCTCTATATAATAAATCTTTTTCCACACAATACCTCTCTGGATGTTCAGGGGTCAGTGGAATGAGGTTCTCCTTAACTTTTCCAAAGCAATCAGTTAAGGAGCTATCTTCTTTCTGTTCCTTAATAAAGGAGAAACTCTTAAGATTTCTCAACAGCACTAAATCAGCTGTCTCCCTCATTTCTGGTTGTTTCCCTAAAATGGGTCTTTCATCGCTAGTTTCAGTGCTTTCCTCAGTGGCTTCAATCTGCCTCCCCTGAGAGCGGGTTACCATTAAAACACTCTGCACATGCTTAGATAAATCTAAACCAATCAGACAAGGAGCTGGCATTTGATCTGACACTGCTACTTTCCATATACCAAATCAGAACCAATCTCTTTAATGGAGACCTTCTCATGTTCTATCATGTCTTCATCAGGGATTATATCTGGATGGCAAATAGTTATTTGTGAGCCTAAATCTTTAAGGCTAAGATACTTCTTATTATTTATAAACATCAGTTCTCCTGAGCTGTCTAGCAAATTTTGATCGCACTTGATAAAAAAACATTGTATCACTTTAACCTCAGGAAACTCTGGGCTCTCTGCTAAGTCTGTTCCCTTAACAACAGGGCTGCTTGTGGCTTCAGCTGCCAAAGGCTGAAGGAGAAATACTTTTTTAGGCTGATTGCAATTTTTATTCTTTTGCGTTTTGCATTTTTTGGGGGCAAAAAAATGTTCTGGTTCACCACAAGCATAACATTGTTTATTTCCTTATGTTCAGCGTAAAGGGATCTATCAATTTTTCCCTCAGGACTACCTGATTTCAGGGGACTTTGCTCTGGGAATGAGGGTTTCGCTTTAAAATGACTTCCTTTAGCTTGAGCCTGACTGAAGTAATTTTTACCAGATTGGGATTTCTTACTGTCTTACAGATTTTACTTTCTCGGGCTCCATGATCATTGCAGATGGTGAAAGCAGCCATGAAATTAAAAGACGCCTGCTTCTTGGGAGGAAAGCGATGACAAACCTAGACAGCATCTTAAAAAGCAGAGACATCACCTTGCCGACAAAGGTCCGAATAGTCAAAGCTATGGTTTTTCCAGTAGCGATGTATGGAAGTGAGAGCTGGACCATAAAGAAGGCCGAGCGCCGAAGAATTGATGCTTTTGAATTGTGGTGCTGGAGGAGACTCTTGAGAGTCCTCTGGACTGCAAAGAGAACAAACCTATCCATTCTGAAGGAAATCAACCCTGAGTGCTCACTGGAAGGACAGATCCTGAAGCTGAGGCTCCAATACTTTGGCCATCTCATGAGAAGAGAAGACTCCCTGGAAAAGACCCTGATGTTGGGAAAGTGTGAAGGCAAGAGGAGAAGGGGACGACAGAGGACGAGATGGTTGGACAGTGTCATCGAAGCGACCAACATGAATTTGACCAAACTCCGGGAGGCAGTGGAAGACAGGAGGGCCTGGCGTGCTCTGGTCCATGGGGTCACGAAGAGTCGGACACGACTTAACGACTAAACAACAGCAACAAGATGCACTCCAAGCAAAGAACACAGTTTATAGTATTGAATGCTTACTGTTCCATACTTGTCATTAGTGGCACAAGTGTCTACTGTGGCTCAGCAACAACCAATGTATGCCAATGTTACAGGTGTGATTTTACATGGACAGAGACAGCAGTCTTGCCTTGGCCAATTGCCATCTATGTCCTTGTAAGCTCCTGTCTGAATTACTCCTATGCACTCTATGTGAGGCTGCTTTTGAAAATGTCCAGACACTTCAATTACCATATAATACAGTTAAGAGATTGCTAACTAGGACAGGATGATAGGAACACGTGATACCAGTGCCTTGCTATATCCACTGGATCCTACTCTGGTACCAAAACCAGTTCAAAAGTGGTGTTTGTGACTTTTAAAGCCCTTCACAGCTCTGGCACACTTGAAGTACTGCTTCTCTTCAAAGGTACCTATTTAGACCATGAGATCTTTTTCAGAGAGTCTTCTTCAGAAATGTCCACTCTTGATCAGGTGGTTACTGGTGAAAGAGCCTTTTCAATTGTGTTACCCTGGTTACTCAATCTCTTATACTGGCATTTAAAAGACATCTGGATGAATTCTCTTTTAAATCTGTTTTAGCCTGTCATATATGTTTTATTCTACTTCTTATTCTCTGCTTCAGTGTTACGATAATTATAGCCATCAATTTTAGACCTGCTTGATTATATCCACCAAACCCCTCTCTGACTTTTTTGTTACAAGACAGCCTATATATCTTGTAAGCAATTAAATAAACACAGAAATAAAATAAGTCATGTTCTGCCATAGTCTTACTAGAATCAAGATACGTTGGTACGAAAGATTGCATCAGGGTACATTCACAGTGCTCTATTTTGCTTCAGTGAAATGAAAGAGGCCTGAACAATCCAAGAAAAAAATGCCACAAACGTTGCCCCATTTCAGTTCTGCCACCTGCAAATAACCAGTTACATAACATTCACACATATTTAATTAAAAGTTTTGTGCATATGATGCTAATTCTCAATTATCCCTCATCACAGACCTAAATTTATCATCATGCCACATGCCCTTGGTACTATCACACATTTTCTATTATTACTCACAGGTAACACAATGTTTAAAAAATGTTATCTAGGTTACCAAATGTACGTTTTTATCTTTCATTCTTTTATCTTTTACATATTCTTCACTTGGGAAAGACAGTCTTATATCTATGAATCACTTGAGCTCAGTCCTGTTGATCCTGACCTGGCAATGGCTTAACAGGCTTCTCAAATTCAAGAGATTGGTTGTTTAGGGTTTTCTTGGGGCAAGGGGTATGAATCTGTGACTTAGTACTTACCAAACATGCTCTTGACAAATAATCACCTCTACTGTTAGACTGATTTTCAAAGGTGAGCTCTCAAGCCTTGCAAAGAAAAGCATCAACTAGTGCTTTAGCTTAGCCCCTGCAGAATTCCTTTGCATGCAGACATATTTAAAAATGCATGTCTCATCATTCACTGTCTCACAGTTGACTACATAAGCTACCTCTTTTTCAGCAAGATTATATTAGTGATGATGTGATGAACTGCTGGATAGCTCAGTGGTTTAGGTATCTGGCTGCAGAGCCAGAGGTTGGGAGTTTGATTCCCCACTGTGCTTCCTTGATAGGGGCTAGACTGAATGATTCATACGGTCCTTTCCAAGTTCAAGTTCAAGTTTATTGTATTAGCTAAAAGCCGTCACAATTGTTCAAAATACAAATATGATCAAATAAAATCATGATAAAATCACAGACATATAAAATAACAAGAGACCCTTCATATCTGGGAGTCTCCCGCACAATTGATTGCGATGGCTTTCAGGAAATTAGCATGAATATTTCTGGCCGCTTTTGCAAACAGCGCTGTTCTGTATGTAACATATGGGTCACAGTCCAAAAGTAACATGACCACCTTTATCTGAGGGCTTTCCTCCTGTAGAGCAGCCAAAATGTTACCCAGGAACTTTTCTCTGGGGTTTTGATAGAGCTGACAGTTGAGTAAATAGTGGACAACATCCTCTATCTCACCTGCTCCGCAAATAGAAAGGTTACCTACCTGTAACCATGGTTCTTCAAGTGGACCTCTGTGAATTCACACAATTGGGTTTAGACAGCGCCTGCGCTGGTCTTCTCGGAATCTTCTAGAGCTTTTGTATAAAAGTAACAAAGTTAGAGTTGCCCCTATCGCGCATGCTCCACCCGCCTCAGCCTTCAGTTCCATTTATCCGCCACAATAGCCTGAGCTTAGTATAGACATAGTCAGTGACGGACAGTGGGGAGGCCGGGCGGGATGTGTGAATTCACAGAGGTCCACTTGAAGAACCATGGTTACAGGTAGGTAACCTTTCTTTCTTCTTCGTGGCCTCTGTGAATGCACACAATTGGGTGACTAGCAAGCTCACTTACCGGAAGGAGGGCCGTCACTGCAGGACAGATGTCAGAACTGCTCTCCCAAAACTCGTCTCCTTTTTGGCCCGAAGGTCCAGTCTATAGTGTGTCACGAAGGTGGACACATTAGACCATGTGGCTGCTCTGCAGATATCTGGAACATCCACACCACGTAGCAACGCTGTAGATGTTGCAACAGCTCTGGTGGAATGTGCCTTCAGACCCTCTGGTGGGGTCTTGCCTTGTAGTTCATAGGCCAGAGCAATAGTGGAGACAATCCAACGAGAAACCGTTGAAGAGGAGACAGGGGATCCTTTATGTGAACCTTGGAAGCAGAGGAATAGCCTTGGGGCAGTACGAATGTCCTTAGTCCGTGAAACATAATATGCCAAGGCTCTTCGAACGTCCAGAGAGTGCAGCATGCGCTCGATGTCCGAGGATGGATGAGGGAATAAGGTTGGTAACGTTAGTGATTGATTGAGGTGGAAATCAGACACAACCTTAGGTAGAAATGAAACATCAGGGTACAGCACAACCTTGTCCTCAAAGAACTGTAGGTAGGGAGCGTCGGATCGAAGAGCTGCCAACTCACTTGCTCTTCTCGCCGAAGTAATGGCTACCAAAAACAAAGTCTTAAGTGACAGCAACCGCATGTCACAGGATGCCATGGGCTCAAATGGGTGGCGCGTAAGGGCGCATAACACGAGTTGTAAGGACCATTGAGGCACAGGAGGCTTAACAGGAGGTCGAATATTGGACAGGCCCTTCAAAAAAGCCTTAAGAGTAGGGTGAGAAAACAGTCGTGCCGAATCAGAGTCACGGGGTTGGAACGAAACGATTGCAGAAATATAAACTTTAAGGGTGGATAATGCCAAGCCTGCATCAAACAAATAACGCAAATAAGTGAGCAGGGTTTGGAGAGAAACAGGAGAAGTCCTTAACTGTTTGTCTTGGGCAAACTTGAGAAAGTTGGTCCATTTATACTTATAAAGGAGGTTAGTAGAGGGCTTTCTTGCTTTATCTAGCACCTCCTGTATGGATGGGTGAACCTCCAGGCTGTGAGATGCAACGATTGCAGATCGGGGTGGAGGATGTTCCCTGAGTCCTGGGTGAGGAGATGAGGAACCATTGGCAATCTGACCAAGTCCACAGTCATTTCCTTCAGGGTGGAAAACCATGGTTGACGAGGCCACCATGGTGCAATGAAAATTGCGTCCGTTCTCTGTTGTTGAGCCCTGACCAGGGTTCTCTGTATGAGTGGAATTGGTGGGAATAGATACAGAAGTTCTGATTCCCATGGGATCATGAAAGCATCCCCAAGCGTATCCTCGCCTCTGCCGGCACGGGAGGCATACGCCTTGCATTTCTTGTTGTTTTGAGTGGCAAACATGTCCACTGTGGGAAAACCCCACCGGACACAGAGCATGTGGAAGATGTCCTCGTTCAGCTCCCATTCGTGGGTCTGTCCCGTGAGACGACTCAATCTGTCTGCCAGTTCGTTGTCGGTCGTAGATATGTGGAGAGCTACCGGGAAGACATGATGAAGGTAGCACCATTCCCATAGGTGTATGGATAGATACAGGAGTGACATTGACCGGGTCCCTCCCTGTTTGTTGATATAGAACATGGTCGTGGTGTTGTCGGTGATTAATTGTACCCCACGACCCTGTATCAAAGGGAGGAATGCCCGGAAGGCTTTTATTACCGCTAGCATCTCGAGCTGATTGATGTGGAGATGTCTGTCCCGATTGGACCATAGGGCATGCATCCTGTGGGGTCCGCAATGTGCACCCCATTCTGTGGGACTGGCATCTGTCGTCACTTGTATTGACAGTTGCAGAGGGCGAAATGGTCGGCCGATCAGAAGATGCGGTAGATATGTCCACCACTGAAGTTGTTTTACTAGCTCTGATGTGACAGGCAGACGTTTCTTTGGGCTGTCCTGAAGGGGATCGAAGAGAGTCAGGAACCATGCCTGCAGAGAGCGCATCTTCAGGCCCGCATGTGTCACTGCAGATGTCGTGGATGCCATGAGGCCGAGCAGATGTTGTGCATGATGAGCTGAGACCTTTGAATGATGTCGAAATTTGTGAACAGCTCTGTTTATCTTTTGTATGCGGTCTGGTGGAAGGAATATTCGTCCCCTGACTGAATCTAGTCTTGCGCCTATATAGTCGACCACCCGGGATGGTATCAGATGGGACTTTTTCTTGTTTACTGAGAGACCGAGGCCTTTCAAGGTGTGCAGGACAAACTTGGTGTCTTGAATTGACTTTCGTCTGGATGAGGAAACCACCAGCCAGTCGTCTATATATGGGAATACCTGTATGCCTTGTAGACGAAGAAAGGCTGCCACTGGAGCCATGCACTTTGTGAAAGTGCGAGGAGCTGTGGACAGTCCGAAGGGGAGGGCACAGAATTGGTAGGCGGTGTTTTGAAAAATAAAGCGGAGATATTTTCTGTGATGTGGATGAATTGAAATATGAAAATAGGCGTCCTTTAGATCTATTACTACGAACCAATCTTTTCTCTTTAGTAGGTGAAGAATGGATTCTAATGTGATCATCCGGAAACGCCGTGGATGCAGGTAAGTGTTTAGATCTCTTAGGTCCAGAATGGGCCTGATCCCTCCGTCTTTCTTTGGTACAGCGAAGTAACGGGAGTAGAAACCTTGTGGAATGTCCCGTGATGGCACTTGTTGAATAGCCTGTTTTTGGAGAAGAGTGAGAATTTCTTCTTCTAGCACAAGGTCAAAGGATGTAAACTTGATTTGTCCTAGAGGAGGAAGTTCTGCAAATTCTAATCGGTATCCGAATTGAATAATACTTAAGACCCAAGAGTCTTTTGTGATGTTGGCCCAGTTGTGAAAATAGGGGGCTAGTCGAGTGGGGGTGCATGGTGCGAATGACATTACTGTTAAGTCAAAGGTACTGCTTTGATTTCTTGGCAGGTGGTCTGTATGGTTGACGGCGCTGTGAAGAATTTTGCGGCCGGAAGGTGGAAGCAGAAGAGGAGGCTTGAAAGGTTCTAGTCTGGTTCTGATTCTTGAAGGGACGGTAAGATTGAGAGGCTGATTGTTGATATTGCTGATGAGGGTATTGCTTACGCCACTGAAACCTGTTGTATTTAGGCTGTTGCTGAATCGTGTAGGATTTAGCAGTCTTTTTTATTTTATGCAGATTTTCAAGAGAGTCATCGGTTTTCTCATTGAAGAGGCCCGTAGCATCAAAAGGTAAATCCTCTATACGCGTCTTTACATCATCTATTATTCCTGATGATCTGAGCCAAGCATGTCTTCTCAGAGTGACAGCCAATGTCAATGTTTTGGAGGCTATGTCTGCAGAGTGGCCAGAGGCAAGTCGCTGGTGTTTAGCAACAGTGAGGGCTTCAGCATAAGTGTCCAGGAGACCTTGTCTGGTGTCATCTGGGGCTGCTTGAAGGGTCGGTAGAACCCTTGACCAAAGTTGCCGCTGGTAAGCACCCATAGCTGCTTGGTAATTTGCTACTCTTAACAAGAAGGTGGTAAAGGAATATATCTTCCTGCCCAATACATCCAATTTACGGCCTTCTCTATTGGTAGGTGTGACGTGAGCCTTTCCAGATGATCTAGATGCATTTGATTGAACGATAATGGAGTTTGGAGTTGGGTGTTTGATCAGAAAATTAGTGTCATCCCCGTGGGTGCGATATAAGTTTTCAGTTCTACGAGCTACAGGTGCGGATGTAGAAGGTTGATCCCAGGATTCCTTGACAAGTTCCATCAAGGTCGGGATAAACGCCAGACTTAATGGGGGGGTTCTTTCTTGATTAATGTCCCCAAATATGAGGTCTTCCGTAGGCGGTGTAGGTTGTTCAGTTTATAGTCTGAGTGTCTTGGCCATCCTCGAGATCATTTGTACGTATGAAGAGAAATCTTCAGAGGGTGAAGATGGGTGAGGATCTCCAGCATCTGATCCTAGTGTTTGTCCCACCACAGCTGTTTCTCCTGAAGTCTCAGAAAAAACTTCTTCATCTGGATCCGAGGCGGCAGATGAAAATGCATCCTCCTGTTCTGAAGAGGGAGGTAAGTGCAATGATGAAACCCGTCTTCTATTATCCCGTCTAGATGGTTGCGATGTGTGGGTCGTAGGAGCCTTAGGCTGTACCACTCTCGACGTCGAAGTGGTTTTGGCCTGAACGGATGTGTCCTTAGACTTATCTAAAGGCTTTGAAGCTCGAAGTTTGTCGACGTCGAGGTGTTGTCGACGTCGACGCCGAGGAGGAGACGAGGAGTAGGAGGAAGAAGAAGAAGCATAAACATATCTGACTCTCTTTCTTCTATAATGTTCCTCGTCGCTGGAAGAAACTTCAGTGTCCAAGTCGTCATGTCGACGTCGACGACGGGACTTGTTACGATCGACCTCGATATAAATGGGGTCGTCGTATCTTGATCTATGTCGGCGCCGAGAAGGTCGAGGTAGGACTACGACCTCACTTCGTGAAGATCGGCGTCGATCCGGAGAGATGTATTTTGTCTTCGCCGAACGCTTTCGAGGTGGTGAAAACGGCCTCGAAGAAATCGACGGCGAAGAAGGTGCCGGTGATGCCCGCCCGGTCGAGACAGGGCTATAATGGGCAGAAGTCGGGCTAGAGACACAAATGTCCACTAGCTGACTAGGGCTCGGAGAGCCTTCCGGGCCGGCAGGTGAAGTGTCAGGCAGCCGAGGCGGAAGAGAGGCAGCCGCTTCGGAGAAAGACTCCCGATCTCGTGATGAGTCTTCTAGGATCGGAGAAGGCAGCGATGCCGACACCGGAGGGATCCTCTTTCGGCTCTCCTTGGTCTTGTCTTTCTTGCCTTTCGCTGACACTTTTTTCTGTTTCAGGTGGTCCTTCGACGCGGAGGTGGAAACAGTCCCAGACGTCGAGGTAGGTGGTTTCTTCGATGTAGAAGATTTCTTAGTCGGTTTGTCGACGGATTTCGACGCCGACGGTGGTGGTGGGGATGCAATCCTCACTTCAGAGCGTGGGATAGCCGACGGGGTCGCAGTCGATTCCATTTCGGACGGTTTCGATGAGGAGAGTGTTTTATCCCACAAGAAAATCTTTAAACGCTGCTGCCGTGCTTTAAGTGCAGCCTTCGTGAATTTCTTACAGTGCCTACAGGATTGAGGTTGATGGTATTCACCTAAGCAAAATAGGCATTTGTCGTGTCCGTCCGAAAACGGTAGTTTACGCGAACAGGACACGCACCTACTGAAAGGTCCGGAGCGGGACATAAAGTTGTAAAAACTCACAATCAACCGGTAGCGAAGTCCAGAAGTGAGGAAACCTCTGGGGATACCACAGAGGAAATATGAAGAAGGGCAACGGTAGGCCAAAAAGGGCGGGAAACCGGAACGATTCAAAATCGGAATCCAATACGAACGAGAAGAATAGTCAGTCAGTCCGTAGTCGAGGGGCAACCGAGATATCAGGTAATCGGGAAACCAGTCCGCGTCAAAAAACCGAGAAAAATACTAGAATAGATAGCTCTAATACCGAGAAGCTCCAAATCGCTAAGGCGGTAAAATGGAACTGAAGGCTGAGGCGGGTGGAGCATGCGTGATAGGGGCAACTCTAACTTTGTTACTTTTATACAAAAGCTCTAGAAGATTCCGAGAAGACCAGCGCAGGCGCTGTCTAAACCCAATTGTGTGCATTCACAGAGGCCACGAAGAAGAAACATAGCCTTAGATGTTTAGGGACATTCATATACCTGCCGTCTAAGACAGCGGTTGGCATGGTTTGAAAACGGAGTTCTGTGAATGCGGTTCTCAAGGAGGCAAAAGTAAGTGTATGTAAGTATTGCGCCATTGAGTGGTTTGTTTTCAGCAGATGGTACCAGTGAGAGAAATTTGAAGAGTCTATTAAGGCTAAGTCCTGGTCATTATCCAATTTGTAGAACCAGTCCCTCAACATTCTTTTAACCCCAGAAAAAACAAAAATATCTGTGGAGAGGGATTTAGATTTTAGTAGGGTTTGAACTGAAGTTGCCCAGCCGCCACTCTTCCATTGCTCTACCATACAATGTTTAGGTAGATGGTGGTCGGACATATCCATCACCCTCTTATAGTAAGAGAATATAGCTAGAGTTGCCCTGGCTTTAATGGACACCACACCTGTCTCTGTTCTAAGAAAAGCTGCTGGAGTCCCCTGGGGTGCTGCGAGGATGTGTCTCAGAAATATATTCTGTCCTACTTCAAGATGGTGTAGGTTGTTCTGATTCATACCCCAGATCTCAATTCCATAAAGCATTTGAGAGATGACCCTCCCTGAAAAGACTTTTAAAGCTGGGGTTACTAGTTTACCACCTTTAGAATGGAAAAATTTGACCAGAGCATGGCTAGATTTCTGAACCAATATTTTCGTGCTCTGTATCTGGGATTTCCAGCAGTTTTTCTCATCAAAATGCACTCCTAGGTACTTGAAGGTCTGGACTTGTTCTATTTTATTTTTGCCTATAGTCCATCTAAATTTGCAGGGATGCTTTCCAAAAATCATCACTTTAGATTTTGTGTAATTTATTTTTAGTTGCTCTAGGTGGCTAAACTCTTGGAGCTTATTTAAGCTTCTCTTCAGTCCCTTTTTGTTCATAGATAATAATACAATGTCATCAGCATATATAAGGCTTGCAATCTTATAATTCCCAATTGAGGGGGGGAAATGATCTGGATGGTTTAAAGCTGTTACAATATTATTAATATAAAAGTTAAAAAGTAGGGGTGCGAGTAAGCACCCTTGTTTTACCCCTTTGTTAGTATGAATTTCCTCTGTCAGCCTTCCATCTGTGCTAATCCTCACCCTCAATGTTGTGTTGGAGTATAGTTCTTGTATTAGGGTTAGGAGTCTCTTATCGATGTTGGTCTCTGTGAGCTTATCCCACAGGCGGTTTCTGGTGATTGTGTCAAATGCAGAGGAGAAGTCAATAAAAGCTGTGAACAGCCATTTGAATGGCCTGGTGGTATATTTGCATACAAGATGACGTAGCACGTAGATTTGATCTACTGTGCTATGGCCCTTCCTAAAACCTGCTTGTTCCTGGTGAACGATATTATTTTCCTCCATCCATTTAGCCAGCTTCTGAAAAAGAAGGCGGGTATAGAGCTTGGAACTGATATCCAGTAAGCTGATTGGGCGGTAGTTCTGGGAGATGGATTTATCACCTTTTTTATAAATTGGGAAAATTATGCTCTGCCTCCACCCCTCAGGAAAAATTCCTGTAGCATTAATGTGAGAGAAGAGCTGTGCTAGGACTGGGGCCCACCATTCCAGGTTGTTCTTATACACCTCTGGCGGGATCATGTCCTCGCCAGGTGCTTTGTCTGTTGCTAGAGCGTCAATAAGTTTATACACTTCCTGTTCTGATACTGGGGGCCATTCAGGTATGGAATTTAGTAGGGTCTGGGGGGTTCTCACTTTTTGTGGCCCAGTGTCTGCATCACTATTGAAAATAGTTTGAAAGTAGTGGCACCAGGCATTTGCCGTGACGCAGGCATTTGGTGCAGGATTGGGACCTATATCCACAGCTGAGACTATACTCCAGAATTTTTGCTCTTTCCTTTCCAGTACAGCCTGCTCTAGTTCCTCCCACTGAGCTGACATAAATGCCCATTTCTTTTGTTTTAAAAGTTCCTTATATTTTGAGCCTTAGCGAGCCAGCGCCTCCAGATTCGAATTTGAATGCATCTTCCTCGTCTTCCTTGGGGTCCTTTCCAGCTCTGAAGCAATAAAATGAGGATGATGACATAAGCCAATATGAAAGCTTTGATCTATGATAGCTGTCATACAGGCAACTGTATAATGATACAGTCAATGATTGACAAACATACAGAAAGTTCCAAACCAGTAAAAAGGTGGCCTGAGCTCTGAAGTTACATCATCATTTGGTCAGGTTGGCCAGCTGTAGTCTGAAAAACAGTTCTCAAAACTCTTGTTCTGAACATACATCTATTCCGAGCTATCCTTCTACAGGCCTGGTTTGAATAGTCTTTCACAGAAGCATTTTCTCTTTGGTCTGATCCTGAGTCACATGACTTAGGAGAAGCCTATAAGCAGAGGGGAATGGCTTGCAGGATACCCATTCTACAATTATTGTAAGCAAGACCACCAAGGTGCCCTCCGTCCATTTTCCCTTTAAACACATAGGGGCAGGGAGAGGAGCATTACTGCCACCAATATTTGGTTTCACAGAATTCCATTCTAGCACGGCATCATTGACTGATGAATGTACAGCACAGCCTCAGTGTCACTCACGTCACATCCCTGTGTATGAATAATAAACCACAATGCAATTTCAGTAGTTCAACATAAGGCAGTGTTCCCTCAACAGGAATATTTTCTTGCTTCATAATACACCAGTTTCACCTAATGTGCTACAGAAGAGTTGATGCATCTTAATCAACAGACTGAGAACCTTCTGGTCGACCTTGGGCATTATGATTCCTCTTCTACAGTTATTCATTTGCTAAGAATACATATTAATAGCTCTGCTCAGAGAGTTGTTGTGCAAATTTACGAAATACTTAATCATCATCACCATGTGCCATCAAGTCAATTTTGACTAATGGCAACCCTTTTCAGGGCTTTCTAGGTAAAGATTACTCAGAAGTGGTTTACCATTCCCTTCTTCTGGGAGCATTTTGGAACTGTGCAGATTGCCCAAGGCTATGCAGGCTGGCTCTACTAACAGGAGGCACAGTGGGGAATCAAACTCCCAAAGTCTGGCACAACAGCCAGATACCTAATTCACTAAGCTATCTAGCCAGCTACAAAAATACTCAGTACACTAAAATGCTGATTGATAATAATTGAATCAGTAGTTCTGCACAGTACATAGTGATAGCACAGCACTCTAATTTAAAAAAGCATTGTTATTGATACCAATTTGAAAACCAATGCTATAACTTAGGGAGAGCAACCAGGGCTTTGCTCCATGACACCAACTTTAGAAATTTGTTGACTAGAGGATGTCAGGAAAAGGGGTCTTATCATTAAGAGAATAACTAAGCTCTTCACTACAATCTATTCTCTCCTCTACATTTGATTATCTTCCTCTCTACCCTTTCTGAATATCTTTATAAATATATAAGTTGAATAAAAGCAAGTCCAAAATATGTCCAACTCAATAAAATAATCATAATCTTCTGCTTCACTTATTTTCAGTTTCGTAGGTTTGACTAAGGTTAATCACCTTTACAACTCTGCTTAGTCTGATATCACAGAATTGAGGGTACTATTTAGGGATGCAGTTCTTTTTAAACTTCATTCAGCTCACAAACACAAATCTACAGACCTCTAGATTTTAAACCCCCCCCCCCCCCCCGAGAAGGGCTTTCAGATTATTTACCTTTAACATTGCCATGTTTCCAGCCCTTGGCAGCTCTTTTAATTTTTATTTTAAAAGGAAGCTGCCACAGTGCTTCCTGAGAGTTCTTCTGGAGGCACCCTTTATATGGCTAATGGGCAGTGAGATTACAACTCCCAGGATCCTCCACCTCAGGAGTTCATTGACCTTTTTGCAGGCTGCATTTTTCAGTGCTGGGAGCCAGGTTTTGTTGAGTTTTAGACTTTCTTCTTTTTTGTTGAAGCTGTGCTGATGTTTGTGGATTTCAATGGCTTCCCTGCGTAGTCTAAGATAATGATTTCTGGTGTTGCCCAGTAGTTCTGTGTTTTGAAATAGGATTTCATGTCCAGCTTGTTTTCAGGACGTGTTCAGCTAAAGCCTGGCTCCCAGCACTGAAAAATGCAGCCTGCAAAAAGGTCAACGAACTCTACCCAGCTACAAGGATCAGCGATCACTGCACACAAAAGACTAGCTAACGACACCCATCAATCACAGTGACAGATCATCTCCCCCCTTATCACAACAATACACCCATAACAAAAAACACCCTGATCACCATAATCACCCAGTCCCATGAAAAAGGACAAAAAGCTGATCCCACAGCTACAAATACTCAACTATCCCACACACTACACCAAAACACAGACAGAGTTCTAACTCCTGTCCTCTGAAGATGCCAGCCACAGAGACTGGCAAAACGTTAGGAAGAAAAACCTCTAGAACACGGCGAAACAGCCCTAAAAACCTACAACAACCATATGCATGGACACATGATAGCTTATGAAAATTAAAACTAATTAGTCTTAAAGGTGCTATGAGACTTCTCTCATCACAAGGTTTCCGAGGTATGAAATATATAATGTTTTGCCATTGCCTTCTTCTGTACTGTATTAGCAAGAGTTAGCTTGAGTATCACTGCCATGTTCTATAGGAAGCCAACATCATTGTTGCCTTCTACTGCTACTGCCGCCCAGAAACTTTCAACCCTTTCAGGTCCGGAACTATCAATTCTTTTCCACTGATGCAACCATTAGTACCTGAAGAGAATTGATGCATCTTAGTCCGGTGTTTTAGCTTTACCCATTCTGTCTTGTGAGACTCTGCTCTGAATGTAGTCTAAGACTTTTGATAGCACTGCTCTCAGCTTTCCTGGCACACTGAAATTCCCTTACCATAGTTAAACTGTGCATCCAATAAAGGGAGTCAGACTTAACTCTGCTTAATTCAGGATTGGATTGTGGCCTACACATTAGTTCTTGTTGCAACATATTTTTTCTTCTTCAGTCATTTTCTGAATAATACTTTCCAAGTATGGGTATCATATTACCACAAGAAATACAAAAGCAGACATTCTTAGTCAACAAACAAGTTGAAACAAAAGCCAGGCATTTTTCTTAATAGGTATAACTGGTAAACAGTTTGCATGATGGATTCTAGCTTTGCCAACTAGTCATGGTGTCCATGACCAGTCTCTGATAAGGAGAATCATGCTTTCATGTGTTTAGAGACAATTCATCTCCATATTTTACAGTGTATAATGCAACACACAAACAAGGGGCTAAACCTAACTGTTACTCCCAAACAGAGCAGACCCACTGATTGAACAGGACTACAGTGGTGCCTCGACTTACGAACTTAATTGGTTCCGGAACTCCGGTCGTAACTTGAAATGGTCGTAAGTCGAAGCACCATTTCCCATTGAAATGCACTGAAATGCAATTAATTAATTCCGGCCGAAGAAAAAAAATCACCAAAAAAATAAATAAAATCACTGCAACACCCATCAGAAACGCAATTAATCCGTTCCGGCCGAAGGGGGGGGGGGGGGGAGAAAAGCAAGCAAAGTGTGCAAGACCCATCGGAAATGCAAAAAAAGCAAAGCAGAAAGCAAGCGAAGTGTGCAAGACCCATCAGAAATGCAAAAAAAGCAAAGCAGAAAGCAAGCAAAGTGGGCAAGACCCATCGGAAATGCAAAAAAAGCAAAGCAGAAAGCAAGCGAAGCGTGCAAGACCCATCAGAAATGTAAAAAAAGCAAAGCAAAAAGCAAGCAAACCCCACAAGACCCATCGGAAATGGGGGGGAAGCAAAAAAGCAAGCAAACCCCCAAGACCCATCAGAAATGGGGGAAAAAAACCCCAAAAAGCAAGCAAACCCCCCAAGACCCATCGGAAATGGGGGAAAACCCCCAAAAAGCAAACAAACCCCCCAAGACCCATCGGAAATGGGAAAAAAACCCCAAAAAGCAAACCCCCCAAGACCCATCGGAAATGGGGAAAAAAAACCCCAAAAAGCAAACAAACCCGCCAAGACCCATCGGAAATGGGAAACAAAAATACCAAAAAACAAACAAACCCCCCAAGACCCATCACAGCATAGAAACATAACCCCCCCAGCCCAAAACCATGCTGCAAAACCCACCCAGAACAGTTTTTTAAAAAGCAGAAAGCAGCACCTTACCTTACCAGGCAGTCCGAAGCCTCCTCCAATCGCACACTCTCTAACTGCTGGGGCGAAAGAGCTACAAAGAAGCAGCCTCTTCGCCACCAATGGTTAGCAATTTGAATTCCCAGCCTTTTTCCCCTGCCTTTTTCTGGTTGTAACTCGAAGCTCCGGCCGCAAGTCGAAGCAAAATTTTGCGGCCGGAGCTGGTCGTAACTCGAAATGGTCGTAACTCAGCACGTTCGTAAGTCAAGGCACCAATGTACTTAAGTCAACACTTGTTAAGTAAACATATGAAGTCCTACTGATTAAGCTAGCTGGGGCTATCAATTGGATTTAGCCCAATGATCCCATGAGTCCTTTAATAAGAAGAAACCCGTATGTGGAAAACATGTGTTTTCCACATACGGGTAGAAGAGCCTCGTGGTGCAGTGGTTAAACTACTGTACTGCAGCCAAAACTGTGCTCACGACCCGGGGTTCAATCCCAGGTAGCCGGCTCAAGGTTGACAGCCTTCTATCCTTCTGAGGTCGGTAAAATGAGTACCCGGCTCACTGGGGGGGCAATGTGTAGCCTGCATAATTAACTTGTAAACCGCCCAGAGAGTGCTTGAAGTGCTATGGGGCGGTATATAAGCAGCATGGTTTTGTTCTAAAAGTGTTTTTAAAATCAATGCTGCCAATTTAAGTCCAAATGTGAAAGACAAGTTTTTACATGTATTCTCAATACACACACAGAAATATATACTAATCAAGTATCAGTACAACCAGTATCAGTACAATCTATGACAGTGACAGCATTAATTCTGCAGAAGATTTTGTAGAAGACTGTGAAGCGTAAACTGTCATTAATTTGTGATTAATCTAAATCAAAATTTTCAGAAAAATGTAATCCTAAACACACTTATCAAGGAGTAAATCCCTCTGAAGGAAGTGGAATATATTTCTTAGTAAATATGCTTAGAATGGTCTTGTTAATTACTTCAGCAGAGACACAAGTAATTTGTAGACATGCAGACAAAGGGGACTATACACATAAGCAATCACTTTATTTCATTATATTAGCTGAAAAGCTCCAATGATCAAAGAGATAGAACAGAATCAATCAAGTTATATCTGTATATGTAACACATCTAATAATGGTTTCTTTGCTGAAAATAAGGACTTCATTTCTGACCCAGACTTTGGTGAAACATGGAGAAAAAACACCAGTACATGTGGTTAGTGTTAACTGAATTCTTATTAATATTCAGGAATTCAATTCCCTAAAGAATTCCACAAAACTAAACTTGAATTCTAAGACTTTCGATAAATATGATTGCAATAAACTTAACACACTGAGCAGAAACAGTCTTACAAATACATATGATTGAAAGTATCAGCACGTTGTAGCTGGCATGTGTTTTACTTTCTGGGACCTCGGAGGGCCACATCCATCCCTGGCTCCTGCCAAAAAAAATTTCTCACATCTTTTTCAAACTGAGAACCCCCCCTTGCGCCTCTATTGGCCACCATTTTTTAAAAATCAGCTTTGGGGGGCTCAGGGGTGTTGCAAAGGTCTACAAATGTAGCAATTTTCTCCCTCAAATCCTAAGTGCATAAGAGGACTTTCTGAGCAAAAAAAAAAGGGTGTGTGTGTGCAAGGAGTGTGTAAGGGGCTGCACTGGAATCGTTGTGGGCTGCATAGAGCCTGCTGGCCAACCTTGTGCCCATTGCTGCTCAAACTGAAAGACCATGTGTTAAGTATTTCAGTGGATAACCTACATTCTCCACTCTGTCTCTCCCTAAGTGCAAGGAAGAGAAATAACTCCAGATTTACAATCCTGCTTTTTGTAATAGTATGCAAAGCCACTGTCTAGTCATTCTTTCTACCTAATAAATGCATTTGAGAATGGTGAAATTCATCTGCAGCATATTTGATTCAATCATTATTTTGCTATGGAGTTATTGCAGAAGACAGCCCTGACCTGGATAAGAACACACACGAAGAACTGGAGTGCAGATGTCTCAGAACGAGACTTCTAAGTTCTAACTCACATTTAAGGCATGTCTGGTAAAATATTATGCAAAACTTTCCAGAAATCTGCCTTATTTTTTTAAAATAGCCTCTGGAATTAACATGTACCCGAGTCTCATCTGAAACTGATGAGGTGGTTCCCTGTGGAACAGCCCCAAATTCCCATGGCTCCCTTATTATAAGTCGAATTTCAGCAGTTGCATGTACATAGAATACTATCAGTTTGGACGCCTTTTTTTAGAAGAAGCTGCCAATAATTGGATAATTGTTCAAAAGCTCACTGTATCCACATGTAAAGAACAATTATTAAAGTCTGCCTGGGAAAGGAGGAAGCTAACTGGTCATGAAGAGAACATTTCACTCAACTCAGACTCTAAAGGTTTGTCCACATGGAACGTCTGTTCTTCCCCACTTCATGACAACTGACCAGATTTCGCTCTCCGTTACTTCACTTACTTTCTCTCCTAAGAAATCACCTTCTCTTCAAGAATGAAAAATATTTACAATAGCTTGAAGAAATCCTTGAAGAACTCCTTTATAACTCTTTAGAAACCTTTAAAACAATCTTATCTGCTTGATCTTATTTCCTTTGTTTTAGTAAATTAGCAATAAATTGGAAGATTCTGATTGCAGTGGACATCTGTTGCTAATCCACCTTGGAAATCAGCTGTCTTAAAAAAAACATTGTTTTAAAAACCTGGAAGGAACTTTAAAGTGAAGCATAGCATGCTGCTTATATACCACCGCATAGTGCTTAAAGCACTCTCTGGGCAGTTTACAATTTAAATATACAAGCTATACATTGCTACCACCCAACTCCCCAATAAGCTGGGTACCCAATTTACTGACCACAGAAGGAGGGAAGGCTAGGTCAACTTCCAGGCGGCTACCTGGGATTGAACCAGGATCGTGAGCAGAGTTTTGGCTGAAGTACTGCAGCTTAACCACTAAATCATGAGGCTGTTTATAAATGATCTGCTAGATTACTGTGCTAGAGTTTTTTAAAAACCGTAACAGTGCTAAACTGAAAGCTTGCAACACAACAGATATCTGCTGCTAATCCACTTCAGATATCAGATGCCTTCAAATACTTCTGTTTTCAAAATCTGGAGAAAATCGTAGGAATTATCTTCAACTGGATTTCTGTGTCAGATTTGTGTCTTCTTGTTTAAATAGAACAGCACTAAATAGAAAGCTTCTGAACAGAGAAGCTTGTGCTGCCTACACTCCATCACTGATACATAGTAGAACAAAAAAGTATCACTTCCTGGATGTGGTTTTTAAAAGCACAGAGAAACAAGATTATTTGTTGTGCTTTGTCCCAGTTGGTCCCAATTTAAGCCTTGTGTTGTCTGGATAGCAGGAAAAATACCAGTATCATCAGTAAACATAAAGTGAAACACATAACCCATCTGGATGAGCTCTGAGATTGTTATATTCTATCAGTCTCAGGGAAGTAGAAAACAGAAACCTCTAACAGATGACAAAAGCAAAAAAAAAAAAAAAAAAAAAATCTTGTTTTTTCAGACTTTAAATGAACTGGCAGCACACACACACCCAAAAGCCGCCTACAAAGAACAGCATTTCCTCTACAGTTACAGTATTCTCCCTGCCTCAGACACTTGTCTGACTCTGTCTTCTGGAAGCCCAAAATAGCTTTTCTGTTTATTTAGGTATCCTGTGACCATAGTTATGGTGATGGCTGAGGGGGTAGGATGGGAGAGGTATGGGCATTCTGTTGGATGTGTTTATAATATTGAAACATAGCAGGTTTGATTAACAGCTGAATTACCAATGCCTTAGGTTATTAGGCTGCTTTAACCTAAATTAACAAAAATGTTTTGGCTTGGCTCAGTTACAGGTGCGGCAGCCTGGGCAGATGGTGCCACAACAAAAGAGATTTAACAGAAGTAGCTGAGAAAGCTGGGGTGCCACCTGCACAAGTTATAAAAGGAAGATTAATGCCAAAAAATGTGGCATCTGTTGCAAAACTTACAGAACATACTGGTACAGAGATATTCTTTACTATTGGTATCAGTACACATTACATGCCAAGAGAAGAGAGAAAAATATTTCATGATCACAGATTTCTGATGATCTGTATCAATTCAATATCATAGGAGGGTTGTGTTATATATCTGCATGTGCTCGTATACTGCACATTAGTGTAACCACTTAAATATCTGAACAATTCTTCTAATGATACATTATATACTATTTTATAGATTCTGCAAAATCTACAAAGGATATCTATTGATCCTTCACATAAAACAATTAGTTTAAAAAAATGCATAGCAGTGACAGTTTCCATTTTTGTCTTGCATGCAACATTTCAGTGCCAATAGTACTTACCTGCTGCTTGAGTGCCTCCAGAGATTCAAATTCTAGCCTTGCCAATTTTATCTGAATGTCTCGTGGTTTATCAGCAATCACATATGACATAAGAAACTTCAGAGCTAGTGCTAAATGCTGGAATGAAAGAGAAACAGAATACAATTCAGAGATGAGTGCTTAGTAATAGACATGCATTTTTGCACAAAAGCTACAAGTTTTTTTTACAGAGTATAAAAATATAAAAAAACTATGAAGTTATTTTTTCACATTATTCTAAGTAGTGCTAGTAATTGAGGAAAATACACAATTGAGGATTCCTCTTCACCTGCCTTGTCTAAACTATTGCCGACTAGATATGTCAGAGTAGAATTCCCACCATCTTGCAGAGGGCACCAAGTTAGAGACATCTCCTCTGTGTACTACCAAGTCAGACTGCATATACTGCCATGTCAACTTCTATAAATACTGGAGAGTACAAAATAAATCCTTGACTATTCCCCTTGATTGCTTGGGTGTCCCCCATTCACTGATGGAACTGCATTTTAGGCTGTGGGCAAGAAAGCAATAATACTTTGTTTACTAGAATCAAACAATATTGTCTCTCAAATAGGAGTTGGTGATACTGGAAAATTTACAGATGGACTGGTTAAACTGTACAAATACCAAAACCAAAACTACCATCTGTATTGCATTTTATTAGGAACAAAACTTGAAAATAACTTGATAATTTTAGTGTATTACCATGACTATGAATATGATTGTAATTTTGCACAAAAAGAACAAAACAGGAACAACACATGCAATAACAATCACTGTTGTGCTTCCTGCAACAGGCAATATGTACGTGCTCACTCTGCCCCCAGAAGAAAATGTCCCCAATACAGTTCCAATAAGATGCACTTTAAACAGAGCCACCACCTTCTTATACTACTCTCTAATCCATTTCTTTGGCAGGACACTATGGATGCTATTCTTGGAAACATAGGCCCTCAGCTTAATCTCATGTACGGCTACAGACGTCATAGTGACTAATTACCTACCATACACACAAACACCATGAAACAGCCACCCAAATGAAAATGACTGGCTTTCCAGCCTACTATGGATAATTGAGTTCCAGAAATACTGTTTGAACTTTGTATTTAGAGCAAAATGAGCTTCTGACCTTAAGTGGTGGATTAAGGCGGGACTATTTGCAATGGCTCCTCCCTGAATACAGTATATCTGTAGAAATTTCCAAAAATGTATCTCTTGTATTATATTAAGACTTGTTAAAGCAAGAAGAGAAAAAGTGGCACATTTGAGATTACCAACCTGAAGTTTGTTTTATTATAAGTTTATGAAGTAGGAGCTAGTATATTATAATAAAATTTGTCAGTGTATGGTCCTATGTGTGCTTACCAGAAGTTAAACATGCACAAATGTATTTGAGACACTTTTCTTGCTGCTGGCTCTTCCTTGCTTTCTTGGAAGTTTGTTTGCTATTATTATCCTTTTAAATTTAAATTATGTGCTAATTCTAAAACAACAACTTATTTAATTGTATTTTAACATTATGAATTCCCTGTCTTTTCAACTCTATCTATTTTTAATTCATGTTGTGACCAC
The DNA here is from genome assembly GCA_037013535.1 of Intellagama lesueurii. Lineage (NCBI taxonomy): Eukaryota > Metazoa > Chordata > Lepidosauria > Squamata > Agamidae > Intellagama > Intellagama lesueurii. Next base: position 78,646,584 of record JBAJHW010000006.1, read on the forward strand.
CTTGGGTCTTGCACTAGGAGAAATGTCAAATACAATAAGTAAAGTAAGTACGTGGTGTCCTTTCGAGGAGAAACGCAGGATAAAAATATTTTAAAGGAATAAAGAAATCACACATTTAGAAATAGCTGCTTCTCATTTTCTGAGTATCACAACCTTTGTTTTTATCGACATTATATTTTACAGCTACTAATAAACTTTACACCTGCTTGTTGTAAAATAAAATGCTATTCATTGTTTAAAGTACAGTGCCCAGTTCATATATAATATATAACATTCTGGAGGAAAAATATACAACACTTGCCCTGTCTATGTTTATTCTATTAAAACAGAGGTTTTGAGATATTGAAAACTGAATCCAGTAGGGCTTATCCCAAGAAAACATTCTGAAGAGTAAACAAAATGACTTGGAACTAAGTTGGGGTGAGACCATTTCATGAAACCATTTCTACTGAAACAAACATGTCTAAATCACAAATATTTAGCCAAATCAATTATCTCTGCCCTGTACAATATCTAGGTACACACATGCTTCTAAGTGACCTGCTCATTGGTCTGTTTCATTTGACCCCTAATTTCCTTTTAGTGAATACATAGTTGCCAATGTGTTAACATCACACTAGCTCTATAAATACTTTGATTTTACAATTGAAATTATTGTTACTCATTCATCTGCCATCACCTTTTTATAATAAACTTAATGAGATCTTGCTCCCACATCACCACCACAAATACACTTGTTCCCATATCTCTCATCATTGGAGTGATCTTGATCTGAAAACATCTGTGGCTTGCTAGAATACAACATTCCTACTATCACAATGCAGTAGAAATCAAATTAGTTGTTTAAAAGTCAAGCATTCATTGCTAATTTTTTTAAAGAGAAAGGCAAACCTGAAGGACAAGCTGATGCAAAAATACAGCTGCTCTTGTACTTCGTGACTACATTTTGCAGAATATGCCTGCTCCACTGGCTTTCTCAGCACTTGGCAGAAGTTCACCAAGAGTTTGACACTGCCACAACTATTAGGGTGAGAGAGACACTGACATTTTTGCTCTTTACCTACTTGACAGATGGCAAAATAGGAAGTTTTTTTTTACTGTTGACACCAGGGAGCTTTGTTAATTCCATCTTGTTTTCCCCATACCAAGACATACACACTGTACAGTAATTATCACGTAGAGACTAACCCAAGCACAGAAAATGTATCAGCATTAGCAGCAGAATCTCAATTACTCTTTGTCCTGAATTAGAAAACATCTTAACATCTGGACTAATTCCTATTTTAATTCAGATTATCAGTCATGACTGAGTAACAGTATCATTACAAGCACAGATATTTCTTGAAACTTTCCAAATTCCAGCAGAGTTGTTTACAGGATTTATTAAAAGATGTGTGATTAAGAATGGCACCCAAAAGCAGAAATGACTGGATGAATCCAATGGCTAGTACTATGCTTAATGCTGGTGGAGGGCAGTTCTGTGATCTCTGGCTTGCTGTCAATGATCGTCCCCATTATCCATGAGGTGATGAATTGCAGCACCATTCAGGCATGCCACCTCCTCACAACTCCCTCCAAGTAACTCACTTGTGTCACCTGCTCTTGTTTTCGTGTTTCACTTCAACCCATCCCTTCTACAGACCTTTGTCCGCAGCCTGAAAGAAAATGGAACAACAGCACTGTGGGGAATGGCAGACACGAGAAGACAGTTTGTAGGTTGTTTCAGATTAGAATTTCTTTTGCCAGTAAAACAACATACCAGCCTGCTTTTTCCTCACACCTTCCGCACAACAACGCCATCATTATTTCAAATTCCACACTTGTCTCCTCAGGCCAACATTGGACTTCAAATTTTGTAAAAATTTGTATTGTAGATTAAAGGCTATGACAGGACTAGTTTAGTTAACACAGAAAATAAAAGTGGTAGATTGAGCTATAAATACATTCAGGGCTGCCAGCATCCTATAGCTACCACACAATAGCACAGGAGCCTGAAAAATCTGTTCTCATTTTTTCAAAAATAAAAGTTACATTTTCTATCCTTTATAACTGTGAAGTTGCCTCACAAAATCTCAAAATTCAAGTACATCAGACTCATGATCTGGTAAGCTTTAGACATGCAAATACAATATGAAAATAGACTAAGAAAATAAGTAGAACAAATCATACAATGCTTGCTAAACAGACCTTAAGACTATGTTGCTATACTTATGTCAATCAATAGGCACTTAAAAATGTACAGAATAGCAGTTCCAAAATACAAACTTTTCAACAGAGTAATACAATGCATGTAATAGTGTACTCCTATCGTATAATCTTTAAATGTTTTGATACAATCTTTATCTCGATTTATGGATGGCATTTAAAAGAGCTAGGATATGGGTTGCCAAAAGTCAAATTAGCTAATGCAGTATGTAATGAACAAGAAAGCTTTGATCATGCTCTGAAAAGAATTCTACATAAAAAGCAGATAGAGAAAAATGAACAGTGCAACTCACATTGACACTCTGATTAATAGCATGCTTTATGAAGTACCTCTCAACTGATTGCTGGTATTATTCATTTGTCCTGTATGTGACCAGTCTATCTTACTGGGAAAATATGTGATGTCTAGAAAATGTAAAATCAATTCTTCATGTATTTAATACGTGGCATTTAAAATTATATAAATGGAGACCAATTATGTATGAAAAAGAAATTTCTTCAGCAAATCTTCCCTTACTTTACTGTAACTCCTCAGTTGAAGTAAACTACCTTCAATGCACTTGCAGTTTTTAAGTTATTGTAAAACCTAGCTGGGCCAGGAGTGGGTTGATAAAGCACTGGGCAGAAATTGAATGACTGACTGCATAATTATTGAAATAGTCTTAATATAACTGAAGCTTCCACTGCACTATAAAGTTCTGCCAAAACAACAAAAAATAATGCATTACGATTGTAGGCATTTTGGTGTTTGCATGCTCTCATTAAAATAAAAGTTTATAGAATTTTTCTGGTTTTTAAAAAGGGAAGAACATTCACAGGTACGAATCAATTTCTCATTCTTGGACCAGCAAATCTGATGTTGAATGTACATACTGCTAATTTTTTCAAAAACAAAATAAACAGTTTGGGACCCCACTACCTATTGGACCACCTCTACCTAAGATCATCTTGCTGTGCCACTCACACCTCCGAGGTGTTGATGCTGCAGCCACCCTGAGGGAGGCAAGGAAGTCTATGACTAGGTGCCAAGCCTTCTCTATGATGGCCATCTCTTTATGGAATGCTCTGCTTGTAGAGGTGCACCAGGCCCCTTCCTGTCTAATATTCAGGTAGCATATTAAAACTTTCTTTTTCAGGGAGGCATTTCAGGATATCCCCCCCCCCCATAATTGTTAGTCATTTAGTCTTATTTTGACAGTTATACCATATAGCCTTTATCTTGTCCATTGCCACCATCTTGATTTTTAGATTAGTTGTTTTGTTATGTATATATATTTCATATTTTATATTTTTGGTTTGGGTGGGATTTGGTTGTTCTTAGTTCTACACAATTTGTACAATTCATACATTTTGTGCAAAAGAGCATTGTCACATATCTGAGAACTCTTCTTGAATTCTATGAAAAATACCTTAGAGTCTCAAAAATGAAGAGAAAAAACAGCATTGTCTTATTCTTGTTCATTGGAACAAGAGAACTGAGAATTTACAACCTAATTTGAAATACAGACTCTTTTTGTATGGATGCTACAAAAAGTACAAGTATGAAAGGTAAGGAGAAAGGGGTCACCAGAGTGTGCTGGTGGGAAACAGGTGTGTACCATGGATATAGCAAAGGAAGGAAAGAAATGAGCATGCCACAGCAGAAAGCAGGGCAAGACATCACCAGGTAAGCACTGCCTGGGGGCCAAAAGATTCTGTGAATTTTTAGGCTACAATACTGTCCTCAATTATCTCCCACCCTTTAATATATATAACTGGGCACACTGGCTTTTCTTATTTGCTGTAATGCTCCGTTTGTATCTGCTGGTTTAAAACCCTAAGGGGAATGTCTGAAAAATTATAGCAATTAAATTATATTACTAAATCCTCTGTTTTAAGGAATTAAGTTCAGTGGTTGCATATAATATTATGTAGTGAGTCTATCAAACACTGTAAATGTTTTATTTTGCTTACTTGAATGAAAACAGGCACTGGCCTCATAAATTATTTCAGTATGCATAATACAGTGCATAATTCTGGCAACTGCTGAAGTTAGTCTCATATCATTTAGCTAGATTTTGACAACACAGTAGTTCTTCATCTAACTGAAGAACCTTCCTTACCTGACCACTTAAATTTGGTTCATCAATTCCTGGAAAACATTATTTTCCTTGCTTTGAGTAAAAGCATGGCTTACTGTTAAAGATCGGACTGTTGTTTCTTCTGAGGACATACTATCAAGCTTGCTCCATCACCACATCCACAAACAGCAGCTACATGGGTGTTGACATAGAAGTCTGCTTTTACTTTAGATAGAATTTAGCTTTATGTATTCCACCCCCCAACTGGGAATGTCATAAATTCAATTAACATTTGTGCTACAGTGTGGACAAAAGAATATTGTGATTCTGAAAATAAGAAGATTTAGTTTTCTGCCTGCATTGTACATTCAGAGTCTGAAAAAAATCTCACCAGAGGATGGCTAATGAATAATATGACATAAGGAGAATCAATTTCATTATATCTATTTAGTTTTGCTGTTCCTTGAATTTAGGGGAAGGAAAAAAATCTTTAAATTGGGAAAGTACTGTATACTGTCTAACTCATGAACTTGTTGAAGTCTCAGAAATGAAGGACAGACTGATCAAAACAATCCATGTGTTTAATCCCTATAAATTCAAGGTCACTAATCACTATCTTTTTTCAAGAGAGAAAAAAATTTAAAGCCCAAATTCATTTCCTGGTCCAACTAGAAAAAAAGCCCATGCAATCAATGGGATTTACATATGGACTGATTTAGCCAAGCCCCACTGATTTCAAGTTCCACTGATTTAATTGGGACTGGCAACAGACTTTTCTCTTAAATGACTAGAAAGACTATGTATTTTGTTGCTCCAGCAACTATCAGGGACAAAACCATAGCAAGACTACGGCTGCTACTTTAATTCCACAAAAAGCCAAGACTGAAGATGCAACTACACTGCAATTTACCCTGGAGTTTGCACTGGAACTGCTATGGCTGTATTCAATCCATGTTCCATCAACTACACTATGCACAGCTAACTGTGAATAAGCTTGGTGTTTTTTTTCCATGGGCATTTGTTGGTTTTGTTCATTTAGCAGGCGTTAGCGGTTTTTTGTAGTAATTCCACTGACATTGCTTGTTGTGTTTGTTTTGTTTTCAGTTCCTGGTATGTGTAATTGCCTATGTTGGTCCGAAGGGCAGTGGCATGTGTCCTTCAGTTAAGTCAATGGCGGGGGCATCTTTTTTTTTTTTTAAAGGCAAATGACATGGTGTTTAATCGCTACCCGTGTTTCCCCGAAAATAAGACAGGGTCTTATATTAATTTTTGTTCCAAAAAACACATTAGGGCTTATTTTCAGGGGATGTTTTATTTTTTTCATGTACAACAATCTACATTTATTCAAATACAGTCATGTCATCTTCTGATTGCTGCACAATGGTGGAGGGCGGGGTTTCACTTAACTAGGGCTTATTCTTGGGGTAGGGCTTATATTACGAGCATCCTGAAAAATCATACTAGGGCTTATTTTCAGGTTAGGTCTTATTTTCGGGAAAATAGGGTAGAACAGTTTGTGAAACTGCAGTACGTACTGTATGTTACATAGTACTAAATTGGAAAAGCATAATTGAAAAAAAATTGTTTGAAGGAAAGAAAAGAAGTTTTCATTTGTGTGGGGCATTCCTGCTGTACTGCATCCTGTTTTTCCAATTTAGTGCTATGTTAGACAAGCACTGAAAGGTCACAGGTTGTTAAATCAATTCAGCACTATCTCATTTGACAATTTTTATTTTTTATTAGAAAGAGCGGTCAAAAGGCAATGTTAACATCAAGGGGGGGCGACCTATGATCCTAATGAGAACTGCAGCAATCTGAAGTACAATGAGGAAATACTTTATATGATTCTCTCTTTATGAGCCTGCCTAACTGTTAAGATCATCAGGAGAGTCCTTTCTCTCAGTCCCACCATTCTCACAGGTGTATTTGGTGGGGACACAGGAGAGGGCCTTCTCTGTTGCTGCCTCCAAACTTTGAAACCCCTCCCACAGGAGGCCGGGTTGGCCCCTTCTTTGCTGTCCTTCTGCAAGCAGGTGAAAACCTTTCTCTTCAAGCAAGCTGTCTCTTAAGGACTGGCTGTCTGAGTTGGGTTTTTAAATGTATGGTTATGCCTTACTGCTTTGAATGAGTTTTTGATGTTGCTTTTGTTTTCTGCCTTTTGTGTGGTGTCTGGTTCTTTTTAGCATTTGTATATTTACAATTTTTAGTTTACAATGCTGGCTTTTAATGATGTATACCACCCTGGGTCCTTGTGAAGGAGAAAGACAGGGTAAAAATATTTTAAATAAATTAGACCTAACATGTGATGAATTGACTCAAGAAAGGAAGCCACAATGTTTAGTTTGCAAGAAATGAGCAGGACTACTAATGACTGTTAATTTTTGAGAGATTAATAATTCTTAGAGTTGCCATCAATTGGAAGTTATTTCATGGTACAGACCAGTTATTAAGAGATAGTGAAGAGAATGAAGTAACTCCTGCACACACATAATCTGTATAAATATATGCATACAGATAAACATATAGATTAACACATATTCAACCCATGAACATTCTAGAAGACTCCAGCTCATAAATATTATTGTATGTAGTCATAATACAGAAATTTACACACTTACACATATTTGTGTTCTACTGTCAGAAAGCAAGAGTGGAAAACCTACATCACACTCCCTGGAGTGCCCCTCCTCTATCATCACTGTGACAAATTTGGCTATAAGGACACTGACAGGGGCAACCAAAACTACTGGGATACCTGTGAGGCCATGTGTTGCCCTACACAAAAAGTTACAAAGAATGCATCAATTTTGTTGTTGTTGTTGTTTAGTCGTTAAATCGTGTCCGACTCTTCGTGACCTCATGGACCAGAGCATGCCAGGCCTTCCTGTCTTCCACTGCCTCCCGGAGTTGGGTCAAATTCATGTTGGTAGCTTCAATGACACTGTCCATTCATCTCGTCCTCTGTCGTCCCCTTCTCCACTTCACACTTTCCCAACATCAGGGTCTTTTCCAGGGAGTCTTCTCTTCTCATGAGATGGCCAAAGAATTGGAGCCTCAGCTTCAGGATCTGTCCTTCCAGTGAGCACTCAGGGTTGATTTCCTTCAAAATGGATAGGTTTGTTCCCTTTGCACTCCAGGGGACTCTCAAGAGTCTCCTCCAGCACCACAATTCAAAAGCATCAATTCTTCGGTGGTCTGCCTTCTTTATGGTCCAGCTCTCACTTCCATACATCGCTACTGGAAAAACCATAGCTTTGACTATGCGGACCTTTGTCGGCAAGGTGATGTCTCTGCTTTTTAAGATGCTGTCTAGGTTTCTCATCGCTTTCCTCCCAAGAAGCAGGTGTCCTTTAATTTTGTGGCTGCTGTCACCATCTGCAGTGATCATGGAGCCCAAGAAAGTAAAATCTGTCATTGCCTCCATATCTTCCCCTTCTATTTGCCAGGAGATGATGGGATCAGTGGCCATGATCTTAGTTTTTTTGATGTTGAGCTTCAGACCATTTTTGGTGCTCTCCTCTTTCACCCTCATTAAGAGGTTCTTTAATTCCTCCTCACTTTCTGCCATCAGAGTGGCATCATCTGCATATCTGAGGTTGTTGATATTTCTTCCGGCAATCTTAATTCCGGTTTGGGATTCATCCAGTCCAGCCTTTCGCATGATGTATTCTGCATATAAATTAAATAAGCAGGGGGACAATACAGTGGACCCTCGACTTACGCACGGCTCCACTTATGGACTTTTCGAGTTACGGACTTCTCCAGCCGCAAAATTTCACTTCGTCTTCCGGCCGGAGAATCGACATAAGAACAGAAATAGGCAGGGGAAAAAGGCAGGCAATTCAACTTTCTAACTATAGGTGGCGCCGAGGCTGCTTCTTTGTGCTGTAGGTCTGTCGGCCATGACTGTATATAGGGTGTGTCGCAGTTGAGAGAGCTCCTGCTTTCCAAGTGCACTTAAAATTGTAAAGGACATATGAGAACCTTCGAACCCGAAGGCGCGGGTCTACTCGCGAGTAAGCGCTGTCAAAGGCGTGGGTCTACTCGCGAGTAAGCGCCACCAAAGGCACAGGTCTACTCGCGAGTAAGCACAGCTTTGCAAGCGTGGGAGGCTTCAGAGGCTTCAGACTGGTAAGGTGCTGCTGTTTTTTCTTTTTAAAAAGTTGTTCTCGGTGGGTTTTGGAGGGTAGATTTGGGCTCGGGGGTATGTTCCTGTGTTGTTTTGTTTTTTGGCGATTTTTTTTTTTTTTTTTTTTTTTTTTTTTTTTTGCAGTCCCAGCGTGGGACTTGCTCCACTGTTGCTGTTATTTTAATTTTTTTGGAGGGCGGTATTTTTTCCTTCTGCCGGAACGGATTAATAGGTTTTCAATACATTCCTATGGGAAATGGACCCTCGACCTACAGACTTTTTGACCTGCGGCCGCTGTTCCAATACGGATTAATTCCGTAAGTCGAGGGTCCACTGTATACAGCCTTGTCATACTCCTTTCCCAATTTTGAACCAATCAGTTGTTCCATATCCAGTTCTAACTGTTGCTTCCTGTCCCACATATAGATTTCTCAGGAGATAGATAAGGTGGTCAGGCACTCCCATTTCTTTAAGAACTTGCCATAGTTTGCTGTGGTCCACACAGTCAAAGGCTTTTGCATAGTCAATGAAGCAGAAGTAGATGTTTTTCTGGAACTCTCTGGCTTTCTCCATTATCCAGCGCATGTTAGCAATTTGGTCTCTAGTTCCTCTGCCCCTTCGAAATCCAGCTTCTACCTCTGGGAGTTCTCGGTCCACATAATGCTGAAGCCCACCTTGTAGGATTTTGAGCATAACCTTGCTAGCGTGTGAAATGAGTGCAATTGTACGGTAGTTGGAGCATTCTTTGGCACTGCCCTTCTTTGGGATTGGGATGTAGACTGATCTTTTCCAATCCTCTGGCCACTGCTGAGTTTTCCAAACTCGCTGGCATATTGAGTGTAGCACCTTAACAGTGTCATCTTTTAAGATTTTAAATAGTTCGACTGGAATGCCATCACCTCCACTGGCCTTGTTGTTAGCCATGTTTTCTAAGGCCCACTTGACTTCACTCTCCAGGATGTCTGGCTCAAGGTCAGCAACCATACTATCTGGGTTGTCCGGGACATCCAGATCTTTCTGGTATAATTCCTCTGTGTTTTCATGCCACCTCTTCTTGATGTCTTCTGCTTCTGTAAGGTCCCTACCATTTTTGTGCTTTATCATGTCCATCTTTGCACAAAAGGTTCCTTTAATATCTCCAATTTTCTTGAACAGATGTCTGGTTTTTCCCTTTCTATTATTTTTCCTCTATATCTTTGCACTGTTCATTTAAGAAGGCCCTCTTGTCTCTCCTTGCTGTTCTTTGGAAGTCTGCATTCAATTTTCTGTAACCCTATCTCCCTTGCATTTTGTTTCCCTTCTCTTCTCTGCTATTTGTAAGGCCTCGTTGGACAGCCACTTTGCTTTCTTGCCTTTCCTTTTCTTTGGGATGGTTTTTGTTGCTGCCTCCTGTACAATGTTACGAGCCTCCATCCATAGTTCTTCAGGCACTCTGTCCACCAAATCTAGTTCCTTAAATCTGTTCTTCACTTCCACTGTGTATTCATAAGGGATTTGGTTTAGATTATACCTGACTAGCCCAGTGGTTTTTCCTACTTTCTTCAGTTTAAGCTTGAATTTTGCTATAAGAAGCTGATGATCAGAGCCACAATCAGCTCCAGGTCTTGTTTTTGCTGACTGTATATAGCTTCTCCATCTTTGGCTGCAGAGAACATAAACAATCTGATTTCAATACAGTGGTGCCTCGATTTACGACCATAATCCATTCCAGAAGATGGACGTAATTCCAAATGGTTGTAAGTCGAAGCACCATTTCCCATAGGAATGCATTGAAATGCAATTAATCCGTTCCGGCCAATGAAAAAAATCACAAAAAAAAAAATATCACTGCAAGACTCATTGGAAACGCGATTAATCCCTTCCGGCCGAAGGGGGGAAAAAAAGAAAAGCAATCAAGCGTGCAAGACCCATTGGAAATGCACAGAAAACAAACGGAGCAGATCGGAAATGCACAGAGAACAAAGGGGGCAGGTCGGAAATGCAAAGAAAACAAAGGAAAAAGCAAGGGAAGCATGCAGGACCCATCGGAAATGGGGGGAAAAAACCCAAAAAGCAACCAAACTCCCCAAGACCCATTGGAAATGGGGGGGGGGGGAGCCAACAAACAAACAAACCCCCAAGACCCATCGGAAATGGTGAAAACTCCCCCCAAAAGCAACCAAACCCCCCAAGACCCATCGGAAATGGGGGGGAGCCAAAAAACAAACAAACCCCCCAAGACCCATCGGAAATGGGGAAAAAAACCCAAAAAAGCAACCAAACCCCCCAGGACCCATCGGAAATGGGGAGGAAAAAACCCAAAAAACAAACCAACCCCCCAAGACCCATCGGAAATGGGGGGAAAACACTCCAAAAAGCAACAAAAAACCCCAAGACCCATCGGAAATGGGGAAAAAAACAAACAAACAAAAAACAAACCCCCCAAGACCCATCACAGCACAGAAACATAACCCCCCCCAGCCCAAAACCACGCTGCAAAAACACCCAAAACAGTTTTTAAAAAGCAGAAAACAGCACCTTACCTTACCAGGCAGCCCGAAGCCTCCCTGCAAACACACACACACGCTCACTCAGAAGCAGAAGCGAGGCAGTCCCAAGCCTCCTCCAACGCACACACTCTAACTGCTGGGGCGAAAGAGCTACAAAGAAGCAGCCTCGTCGCCACCTACAGTTAGCAATTTGAATTTCCCACCTTTTTCCCCTGCCTTTTTCTGTTTGTAAGTGGAAGCTCTGGTCAGAAGTAGAAGCAAAATTTTGTGGCCGGAGCTGGTCGTAACTCGAAATGGTCATAAGTAGGGACGTTCGTAAGTCGAGGCACCACTGTATTGCCCATCTGGTGATGTCCATGTGTAGAGTCGCCTCTTGTGTTGTTGGAAAAGAGTGTTTGTGATGACCAGCTTGTTCTCTTGACAAAACTCTATTAGCCTTTGCCCTGCTTCGTTTTGAACTCCAAGGCCAAACTTACCTGTTGTTCCTTTTATCTCTTGACTCCCTACTTTAGCATTCCAGTCCCCTATAATGAGAAGAACATCTTTCTTTGGTGTCAGTTCTAGAAGGTGTTGTAAGTCTTCATAGAATTGGTCAATTTCAGCCTCTTCAACATCGTTGGTTGGTGCATAAACTGGGATTACTGTGATGTTGAAAGGTCTGCCTTGGATTCGTATTGAAATCATTCTATCATTTTTGAGATTGTATCCCAGTACAGCTTTTCCCACTCTTTTGTTGACTATCAAGGCTACTCCATTTCTTCTACGGGATTCTTGCCCACAATAGTAGATATGATAATCATCTGAATTGAATTCGCCCATTCCTGTCCATTTTAGTTCACTGACGCCCAGGATGTCAATGTTTATTCTTGTCATCTCCTGTTTGACCACATCCAGCTTCCCAAGGTTCATAGATCTTACATTCCAGGTTCCTATGCAGTATTTTTCTTTGCAGCATCGGACTTTCCTTTCACTTCCAGGCGCGTCCGCAGCTGAGCGTCCTTTCGGCTTTGGCCCAACCACTTCATTAGCTCTGGAGCTACTTGTACTTGTCCTCCGCTCTTCCTCAGTAGCATGTTGGACGCCTTCCGACCTGAGGGGCTCATCTTCCAGCGTCATATCTTTTAGCCTTTTGTTTCTGTTCGTTGAGTTTTCTTGGCAAAGATACTGGAGTGGCTTGCCAGTTCCTGCTCCAGGTGGATCGCGTTTAGTCAGAACTCTCCACTATGACCTGTCCGTCTTGGGTGTCCCTGCACGGCATAGCCCATAGCTTCTCTGAATTACTCAAGCCCCTTCGCCACGACAAGGCAGCAATCCGTGAAGGGGGAATGCATCAATAGACACCATCATTACTTAGCATTCTTATGAAGCTGCCATGTCCCTCCTGCTCTGGCAGGACTTAATGTCAATGTCTGTGCTAGGATCCCCTTAACCCCACTACACCACCTGGTACTTTAAGCAGCTTAAAACAGCCACAATTTAATTTCTAACAATGCCACTGACTTAGCAGTGCTCTGAGAAATAAGTGGATTTTAAAGAGTAGCTAAATCTATCTGCTCAGTGCTGTCAACCCCAGACAGACCAGCCCACCTGGGCCCCTGACAGAAGAGAAAGTCTACCAGACGATTAACCACCACCACCCTCAAATCTGGAGGTGGCCCTGAAAATCACAGAATAGGCTAGACATTCAGTATGTTAAGTAATATTACTATAAAAAAGCTGAATCTCATCTTTTGTGTCAGTTGCTTGCAATCTAAAGCAAGATGGTATTGTTCCACAGCATGACAGTACACCAGACAAGAAACACATCAAGAAAACCAATCATCAGATAAAAACAGATCCACACTGAGCCAAAAGTCTTCAAACTGACTTATGACCTGAATGAGCACAGATGAAAAGGCAGTGGCACAAAGGGTCTATTAAAATTATTAAAAGCATGTGCTAAAAAAAAAAAGTCAAATGTGATAACATGGTTTCAGCTAGAAGTAGCAGAGAATAATAACCCTATAATTAAAGCCCAATGTGTGCAAGAAATATTTCCAAAGTACAAAAAGTGATATATAAAAATAATTACTGGCCATGTGATTTTTTTTAAATGGTACTGTCCTTGTGTGGCATACATTATAAACAGATACAGATATTAATCCAAACAGAGTCATTAACCTATTATTTGTTTTATTAATAGGCTGTGTGTGTCCCCCCAATACCACAAATGGAATATCTATATTTATCTCAGAGCTATATTTATGATATTCTTAATGCTAGAAATACTATAGCAGAGGATGCACATAATCGATTTTAACAAACACCAGCAGATCAACCATTTTTAGGCTGCTGCATCTGAAAGAACTTTAGCACAAGAAATGTAGTAAGTACAGGCAGTTCCACAGTAAAGACAATTTACTCAGCCAAAGTATGGAAATACAAAGCTTTTGTCTGAACTAAAGCATTCAAGAGGAGACTGTTTCCTGCTCTTACAAGTGCCAAAGAAATGCCAGCAAGACTGACAAACTCGAACCAAACCCATTCTGTACTGCCTCCAGAAGGATATAGTAAAGGAGGCAGCCAAAAGGCTAGAAATGAAGTCAAAGGCGAGAATAAGAAGTGGAAAACGGATCTTGGCATTAGAATCCTGCAGCTGTCAAGCACATTCTATAAAAGCCTTGTTTGTAAAACTTGCAAGATGCTGAGAATTAGGACAAAAAGCAGAAAGGGAAAAAAAGATCAGCTGTGAAAGAAAAACAAGCTACACTGGTGCAGGAGGCAGAACTACATCACCACTGGAAATACAGGACTGTTACAATCAATGTGTCATCCTACTTCATTTGCAAGGAACCTGATTAGTCATTGTTGCAAGAGCAAGATCCTTCAGTACATGCTTTGCATACAAATATTAGCAGGAAAGATGAGTACTGTCAAGCTGCCAGGCTGAAGCATTATGTCTTAAGCAGACTGTGGCTTTCTTTTACAGAAAATTTCACCCAAACACAGGGTCAACCCTACCATCAGAAACAAGACGGCAAGCACTTTAGGCAGCAAATGTGCAGTAAAGATAAGAGTACTGATTCTTCCTGAACCATCAATCCTCTTTTGGTGGAAGACAAGTTGTGTGTGTTGCATGGCCAATTCTGCACCTTCTAAATTAGTCTGCTGCCCTCAGGCATGGTGTAGGGTCTTGCAAAGAAAAATCCATTTTGCCATCCAACACCTCTAATATGAGGAATGGGGAAAGTAGAGTTCCATTTTGTCTTTTGCCTCAAGCAGTAAAAATTTTTAGGCTGGCTCTGTCCAAAACTGTGCTGAACTTAAAACGAAAGTGAGAAAAATTTTCATGTAGAGTGTATAGTATAAAGGCCTGGTAGAGGCTAAAGTCAGTGAACAAGTAGCTATGAACATATAGATAGGGTAGTCCCCTTCACATCACTATAAATGACAAAATCCTTCATCAAAGAAAATAAAAGAAGACACAGATGTGCATAAAAGTTGCATAATTATTGCAGAGAAGATTGGACTTGGGTGACCTCTGCATCTATTACTCAAACTGCTGTTTTGTGCTAACCATTAATGGACAATGTCAAAACCTGCAAGTCCCCTCTTTATAATTTGTTAACTGTTAAAACAGACTTGAGCTCTATCTTCCAAACAGAGGACAATCCTCTCTAAAACAGGATGTATGACAGTTACAGGCTTGGAGTACTTGTGTAGCTTTTAAGCATGGGTAGATTGGGGAACTCTGAAAAAATAGGGTATAGAGTAGAAAAGAGGAACTAGCATTAAGGGGAATATATAGGGAGAGATGAGTGGTAGGAAGATACTAGTCACAAGCAGGTGACGATGGAAGAATCTAATTGTATAGGAAAAAATAAGGACGGGTGAGTAACACAGAAAAGTAAGGGCTAAAAATGTTCTTAGATGGTGGAGAATGGAGGTACAGAATGGTCAGGAAGAAAGAATAGTAAATGAGGGAGTAAAAACAGAACTTGAATGTAGCAGGTTACAAGTAATGCAGTCACCTATAATTCACATCTTTATTTATTTATTATAAAGTTATGTTTTGAAGGCAAAGTGAGAAGCGGGAATGGTGGTACAAATGTTTCAGTGAGGGCTATGGTGCAACAAGTAACCTTTTCTAAACACTATTTCTAACTTAATTTTTTTCAATTGAGCTTTTGCTCTTCTCTTATGCACCTTTAAAAAAAAGCATAACAAACAATTACTCTTCTAACATCACAACAAGTAAATACAACAAATTGCTTTTCAAACATTGCAATTAGTAATATGAATTATTTTAAAAAGTAACATCCCAAGTCCTTAATAAAAGGTAGTGAGATACATGAAAATCAGTTAATGTGGAAACAAAGAAAAGAAATGATAGGCAGTAGGAAAAGAGAAGATACAGCCATTAGTCTTTGTAGGAAAGTGAAAACATATAAACACAGTAATACTTTGAAATCAAGGGTCATTTTTGAAGCCAGCACTTCAGCAGTGCTTTCATGAACACAGGCCTAAGTTCAATGTGGCTAGGCATAAAACCTGATATGATGCTGGCACTACAATACCAGCATAAGAAAGTTGTCTTTCCTTTCTCTGTCCCCTCCATATCTGCCTTAAAAACAGATGCAGGGTATTTCCCAGCCTGCTGGAGCAAGGCTTTTAAAGCACATGGGGAACTGTAGTGGGAAAGGGAGATTTTTTTCTCCCCTGGTAGATTCCATTATTTCACCTATGTGTGCCAAATCCTCCCCAATGACTGAGAATGTACGTCTATTTACAACTTTCCCAATACGTTTTTAGTTTTCCAGAATTTAAAATGAAAATACCGAAAAAGTTACACTCCCTATATAAAAAAATTATAGTGAAATAAAATAAACTTATGAAACTCCCAAATGCATTCAAAGACACTTATTCTAACTTGGTTAGTTTTCATTTCATTTTCTAATATATGTTAGCTAAAATCAGTAACATACTAAGGATGCACATTTAATAATATTAAGGCTGGCTGTTGCTTACTAAGGACCAACTCCACTTAACATCAATTACTAGAGAGTAAACCCCTTTGGAACCAGTGACAGCTATGTTTGAGCAAACATCTGTAAAAGCATTTTATTATTCCTATCAGTATTGGTGAATGAAATCTCAAGACACATGGGAATACAAGCATTCAATTAATGAACAACATATACTGTATACTCATGTGCCCTCTAGTGGTAGAGTTCAATTATTTAATAGGCTAAACATAATCAAACATCTACTCAGTAAACACATTTTCTAATGTCAATGAAGTGAGGATTAGTCACTTCATATCTGACATTTTCTAAATGCAATTTATGATGATAAGCATATTACTGAAAATGACAAAACAGATTAGCAATTTGGTTGAGTGATGGTTACGGTGAAAGGAATTTTTTCAAAAACAGTTAATTATGCTTTCCTCCAAATGTTTCTCAAGTATTTTGCTACTTATTTTAAATAATTTTGAAGAGGAATGTCAAATATTATTTAAGGTGTTTTACAGCATGCAAAGCCTTCAGGATGGAGAGACGCTAATTCTTCCTTGTTGCCACAAACAACTCATCTGCAACTTCTTGAAACAACTCATACTAATCAGCAGTAAAATCCACAGTCCTGGAGAGAAAAATGTTCATTCAATTCTCTATTCAAGTTATAGGGTGTTAAGGTTATTCGTCACTAATAATGAGAGAATAACCTAGCTGCTTTAAGATTAAGAACTAAAAAGAGGGGGGGGGGAGAAAAAGGAAGTCTATGGGAAAGTTATACTGACTTGAAAGACCTCCTACAGTGGTGGTTTACAAATCTGGAACCTCAGATGTTGTTGGACCAATTCCCAGGAGCGCCAGCTAGCATGGTCAGGGATTCTTGGAGCTGTAGTTCATCAACATCAGTGACGCAAAATTAAAAAGTTTCCCTATACTATGGAAAAATGTATCTTTATGGCTCTACAGCTACATTTAACATTATGCATGTTTGTTTATCTAGATGTGTGGCAGATAAATAAGGATTATGGAGATACTTAGGCCTTTTTATAGTGTGAGAGGTCCTTGAAAATACAGTGGTGCCTCCACTTATGACCATAATCCGTTCCAGAAGATGGATGTAAATCGAAATGGTCGTAAGTCGAAGCACCATTTCCCATAGGAATGCATTGAAACCCCATTAATCCGTTCCGGCCAAAGAAAAAAATCACCAAAAAAAATCACTGCAAGACTCATTGGAAACGCGATTAATCCCTTCCAGCCGAAGGGGGGGGGGGGGGGGAGAAAAGCAATCAAGTGTGCAAGACCCATTGCAAATGCACAGAAAACAAACGGAGCAGATTGGAAATGCACAGAGAACAGAGGGACAAGGTCGGAAATGCAAAGAAAACAAAGGAAAAAGCAAAGGAAGCATGCAGGACCCATTGCAAATGCACAGAAAACAAACGGAGCAGATTGGAAATGCACAGAGAACAGAGGGACAAGGTCGGAAATGCAAAGAAAACAAAGGAAAAAGCAAGGGAAGCATGCAGGACCCATCAGAAATGGGGGAAAAAAACCCAAAAGCAACCAAACCCCCAAAGACCCATCGGAAATGGGGGGGGGAAACCCAAAAAACAAACAAACCCCCCAAGACCCATCACAGCACAGAAACATAACCCCCCCCAGCCTAAAACCATGCTGCAAAAACACCCAGAACAGTTTTTAAAAAGCAGAAAACCTTACCTAACTGGCAGTCCCAAGCCTCCCTGCAAACACACACACGCTCACTGAGAAGCAGAAGCCAGGCAATCCCTCCTCGATCGCACTCACTCTAACCGTCGGGGCGAAAGAGCTACAAAGAAGCAGCCTCTTTCGCCACCTACAGTTAGCAATTTGAATTTCCCGCCTTTTCCCCCTGCCTTTTTCTGTTCGTAAGTGGAAGCTCCGGTCGCAAGTAGAAGCAACATTTTGCGACTGGAGCTGTTCGTAAGGCGAATTGGTCGTAAGTAGGGACGGTCGTAAGTGGAGGCACCACTGTATAGCTCTGCCCAATTCTCCTACCTGAACTAATGTGAAATATTACTTATTGAATTTGGTCCCAAATAATTCAATTGAAGGAGATTCTATTACAATCTTTGGGCAACTTTTTCTAGCGCTCCAGCACTTCAACAGGAAGCTCTTCCTAATATCCAGAGTAAATCCTTTTGGTCACAGTTTGAGCCAGTTATTTCTTAACTTGTCACAGCAGACAAGGGGAAACAATTCTTTTTTAAAAACTTTTAATCTTTGTTGCATTTTAAAAAGAAATTATAAAAATATGTAAATAATTATCACAATATTAGCACATAAACAAAATAACTTTCTATTGTCTCTTTCGCAAAACAGTAAGACTTTAACATTTTTACTTCCTTATTTTCCACCAGACATTTATTTTCTTCGCAATCTTAATAATACCTTTCTTAATTCTTATTTTATATCCATATTAACAATCTGCTTTACTTTGTTTTTACTTCTGTTGAGAGCAGTTCTGCTTCTGATTTAAGCCTAAGTCACTTGGTACAGGTTTGGAATCTTTCTTCCATTTCTCTCTGAGATAATTCTTTACTTTCCCCCATTGAGATTCATGCTAAGGGGAAACAATTCTGAGTTCTATCCTAACTGAAGCAACATTCCACAGGGCCTGTCCACACTGAGCATCTGTTCAATTTTCTTTGCACCTGTGCTACCATACTCCATCCCAAGGTCCGCATGATACTACAAAGCTAGAACTAGTGTCAACAGAATCAAAGTAAGACAGAAAAACATGTTTTCTGGGTTTGTATTTTTGTTCTGCCTTGCTCTGATTTGCTTCAGTGAATTATGAGCTTGTGTAGATCCCAGTACTGCTTTGATGCACTTTGTGGGTGTCTCTCATTTGTTTTCAGATTTTTGCGCCACAGCACAAAATGAAAACAAAAAATACAACTAGAAAGCACTGTGGTGAAAACATGAAGGGTTGGGAATGGTGAGAGAGTAAAAGAAGGAGGGAAGGGAGGGAAGACTGAAGTAGGGTGGGGAGGGCAAAGAAGATACTAACTGTTCCTGCCTTCTGCTTTTTAATTTTTTTAAAGGTTATAATTTTTGTACCATATCACAAATGTGAAAACTAAAAGATTAAAAAAATAGAAAGAATGGGGACGAAGGTGAAGGTTTGAGAATGGCAGCTGAGTGAAACTAGGAGGGAGGGAAGACAGAGGGGGGAAGTAGGCAGGGAGAGAGTGGCAAAGATGGGCAGAAGGAGATACAATCTATGTTTGTAGTGAGACTTCAGGCAGCAATTCAGGATCCTTGTGAACAGGTGACACTGGGATAACCCAACGCATCCCAGTATATCCAGCAACAAATTTCTGATTTTGAATAAGTGTATGGGAAACTGTCTCCTTTTTACCCAAATTCTTTTTTATAGCCTTCTTTTTAAAGCAAAGATTTTAAAATGAAATTATATATCATAAAATGAAAATATTTAATTGATATTTCAACAATCGAAGAACTCATCCACACACTGGCATTGTCTCCAATCATCCTGGGGTTCTTCTAGCATTTTTTATTGCAGATTTGAATAGATCATTGGCATCCACACATGGGGAAAATATTTCTTGCTAGATATACTGGGATGCATTAGGTCATTCTGCTACCACCTGTCCATACACATCCAGAAATGCTCTCTGATGTCTCATTCTCAACCCAGGTCACCCTACCCTTTTGCCTATCTTCTCCAGCCTCATCCCACATACTCCATGGAGGAGTGGACTTTTAACTAGAGGAAAGGAGTTACTTTGAAGAAGATAACTATGAAGAGAAAGACAAACTATTTGCAAGGGCCTATATTAAAAATGTTATAGAACCAGCTAATTATCTAACATCGCTGGAAGTAAAAGGGTTTAGTAGAGTTTTTACTCTGGCAAGGTGTGCTGCCTTCCCCTCTGCTATGCTTGAAGGGAAGTACAAGAATGTCCCACTTGCTGAGAGGCTGTGTTCCTGCTTCCTTGGCGAGGTCGAGTTCATGGAGCACATGTTTTTCCACTGCCCACATTATGCAGTAGCACAAAATCAGATTATTACCCCATTGATTGAAAACATCCCTGGCCGATCAGAGAAAACTAGACTTGAGTATCTCCTCTTGGACAGGGATAGTAAGATATCATACAAGGTAGCTGGGTTCTGTCTGGCGATTCTCAAGTTTCAGAAATTTCTCCATACTTGACTCTGGTATTGGTATGGAGGGTTTTGAATCGCTTGTATACTGTTTTATACTTGTTGTATACTTCTTTGTTTTATGTCTGTTTGATGTTTTTACGTATTGCAGAGATTGTGTGGATCTGGGTTGTCCACTTCTCTGTATGATAGGTCTAAGGACTGTAAATAAAGAATTGATTCATTACGAGGTTACTTGTAAAGAGATCATCACCCCATTGATCAAAGGAAAAAATAGACTTGAGTTTCTTGACATAGACTCCAAGATCACTTATCAAACAGCCAGATTTTGTATGGCGATATTTAGGTCTCGGAAATTCCATGGTAACTAGATACTAGACAAATTGTGTTTTAAATGCCAGATGTTTTTTTACAAAGTACCTGAAATTTTGAAATGTTATAGTAGCTAGATACTAGATTTTAAATGGTCTTTTAATGTCAAATGCTTTTACAAGGTATTTGGAATTTTGGAAACTGTAAATGTCTATGTTTTTCCCCCTGTATGATTGGTCTAAGGACCGTAACAATAAACTGTACTGTACTCTAAGACAAACTATTTACAATAATAACACAGATGAAGCTCTGAAAGACTGTCAAGGTCTTGCCTCAGCAGTGGTCAAGATGGAAGTGAGGAACAGTCATTGGGTGGAGAAGCAAGCACTATATGAGAGGTTTGGGCTAATGGCTTTCTACGCTTTAAACTGCTGACACGAGTTATAGCCTTGCATTGTGTGGACACTGGCATGCAATACTGGCATTTTAAAAAAACCCGAAAAGCACAGTTTCTTGTCTAGCTTTGACTCTGTTGACACAAGTTCTGGCTTTGCATTGTGTGAATGCCAGTATCATGGATGGGGAAAAAATGTGAACAAATGTTCAGTGTGGACAGCTTCTTATTTTCACTGCATTTACCATTTTTTCTGCAAAAAAATTAACGATGTTTTATTTCCAGAAATATCCATTACAGACATACTTCCTCACATTTCCTAAAGTATTCTGATTGCCACAGATGCCTATTCCAATCTCACAAACAGAGCAAAAAGTACACTCTGAAACATTCCTTGTAGCAATAATGTAAGTAAAACAGGAAAGCCAGACATTGTCAAAACATGCCCATATTTAAGGAGATTTAACAATTCTAGATATTTTGCCATTTGATCTCTTAATTGGGCTCCTTATCCACAATGTCTGGGAATAGGTTTTATTTCTTAAGCACTGGATACCTTAAAAGTCTAAATCTCAAATTCTTCAAAGCAGTAAAATGTTAGCCTCCTTAATTCTCATCACGATAAAAACTGCAAGGAAATAGCTCTTGAATGGATCTTTTTAAAGAAGTTTAATTCATGTGAAAACACAATTATCATTATGTAACACGACAAATGTATATAGATGTTTTTAGTGTTTTTAGATTGATTTTATGTTTCCTAATTTAAATAATGTTCCTTACTTTTGCTGGTCAATGACCGCAATAAAACATTTATTATTATAACAGGACAAAAAATACTACAGCTTCAGACCTGGAACTCTGAATCCATATTTTCAGGCCCCATGGACTATCCAACCCCCCAAATCAAGAGCTTAAGCCTCAACTCTGCTAGGAAACATCAAGAACAGTTTGCACTGCCACCACAGAAGGTTAGAACGAACAGTAATTGGACAACAGATTTGACCTTAAGCCCTTCTCCGGTGTCAAAAATATGTATAGACTTTTACTTTTAAAAAGCAGGAAAGTTCAGACCCAAGTCAAAATTTAAAATAGATACTTACAACTTTAGATCTGCACAATTTGAATGCCACATATTGTCCATCTAAAAATTCTCCTACGTTTAGAAAAAAATAATAAACTCACATTCCAGGGTTACCTCTTGTATGGAGAAGTGTCAAATCTTTTAATCTCAAACCCTGAAGCTATTATCAATTTGTGATGTGACAAGCTATGAGGGCTAGGAAGCAATTTCTGGATAGCAGAGTTTAAAATGCATCTAAAGCAATCCATGTCATAATGGTCACAAACAAAATATTTATTTTACTTTGCATTTATCAACAACTGTCAGGCAGATTACATTTATCTTGTGAAAGTTCTTCTGACTAGTATTAACCTTGATCAAGCATATTACAGGTACAAATTTTCGGGAACTTCTTACTGTGCCTGCTTTGTATTATCCATTATACAGATTCAGATGATTATATGCATACATCAGTCTCCAGTGACTTCAAAAGAAATGCTAACTGTATAAAAAGGAGAAAGCAGCTGCCTGCTGTGTCCTTACACAGTGCCAGGGTTAATGAAAAATGACTTGGAGAATTACTACCTCACTAATTTCTTCCAGTCAGAAAAATGACACTCTGGACTGACACTTCCTTCAAGAATAAAATGGAATATATGCAAAGCACAAGTCAATAAATAATTTATTTTGACAGTTACTTTACATAATGTCTTATGACAGGCCATAAACCTGTATTTCATAAATCCCAGTTCATATGTTTTCTAAAATTAATTCCATAAAAATCACATCAAAAGAGGGTGTGTGTGAATTCTGTCCAGGACTTCATTTAATAAAAGTGTCACTTGAAAAAAGCACTATTGGTTTAGTATTGAGAAGTTACTTTACAAAGGGAGACAGAGATCATATTGCAAAACAGTGCCTATTTAATTAAATAATAGCAATTGTCTTTAAATTTTTTAGACTTTTAATCTGTATTTTGACTCTATTGCTGCTTTTAGATTGTATATGAAAACAAAGCCTTTAAAAACAATTTCAATTCCCAATTTTAAAAAATGGTGCATGTACAGGTATACTGTTGATGCCACAGTCCGCAATGGTAATGTACTGCAAAGGTTTACAGTGCATTTCATTAACATATCTCCAAAAGTGCTGGCTTCAACTCAGTAACATCTTTCATACGTCCAGTTTCAGTAAAGGTGTGCCTCAGCCTTTAGCATGTCATATGTTCTCTTACTTAGCTAAAGTAGGGAGAAACAGGATCATGACAACATATTTCCCTTTCACACAGGACTGGTGGTTAATACATGACTTTTATGTCTTACATGCTGTACCAATAAAAGTCCATATCAACAGTCCCTACTCACTCAACCATGCAACCATTTTGACATCAGACCCAGGGCTACATGTAACACAGAAACCTGTGTTGCAAATAAGGAACTGAACTGTGTCACACAACACACTGATCTGACTTGCAACTTGACTCCTGCTGACAGAAATGAGGGACACACATCTGCTTTGGTGATGTTTCCTAAAAATTACTATGCAGTCTACCCAGATCTTCAGATTATTTTCTACGGCAGCGGTCCCCAACCTTTTTGAGACCGCGGACCAGCTGAGCCTCTGAGGAAGGCGGGGCACGCATGCGCTCTCTGGCGCATGCGCGAAGTGGTGGGGGAGCGCCCGCGTGCCCGCCAGCGCCGGCGTGAGCGCTCCCCCACCCCTTCGCGCATGCGCAGGAGCACCTGCACGCCCAGCCCGCGCGCCCACCCACCCCTTCGCGTGGGCACTCGGGCGCATGCGTGAAGGGGTGGGGAGCGCTCACGCTGGTGCTGGCACGCATGTATGTGCGCAAAGCAGCTGTTGGGAGGGGAGTGCGTGCGGGGGGGAGGTCTGTCAGGCCACGGACCGGCACCAGGCCTCGGACCGGGGGTTGACGACCTCTGTTCTACGGTACCACAGTTCTAAGCCAGAAGCAGCAAGCAGCATGTCTGCATGATCACTGAGACAACTGTGCCAGTGATCTGCATCATAACTGAACAATTGGTGTGAGCTCTGCCTTTAACATTCCATTTCTTCATTTCACTGCCCTTCCTATATTTCCTGGTATTCTGACAAATCACCAGCAGTGATTGCAAATATACTCCCTCTAACATGACTGCCAGTTAATAAGTAATAGATAATGTGGAACCTTAGTGGAAAGGAATTAATTGTTTCAATTGCACAGTCATCCATCTGGGTCATGACAAAGGCAATGTGTACATTCAGCAAACTTGGCAATGACTGTATATACTGATGGTATACATTTCAACACAGTTACACTGAAGACAATCCCAACTGAGTAAATGAAATCTAAGCAAGGTATTACCATGTTTGGGACTGGAGCCAAAGACACACTATAAGTTTAAATAGTTCGCTGATAATGTAATTAGACATTCCCCTGCTTCTTCTGTGGCAAATTTCTGAAATGCCTCCAAGCAGGCAGAGCCCTAGAGCTACTGTGCATCTCAATTCTGAGGGACGACTTGGTTGGCTACCACAAAGTTCTAGCATATTCTTTTTTCAGCTGGGATTCATTTCCTGCCAACCAAAACTGAACTTTTTGCCCGTATGCAATGGTTGATGGCCATTTTGGTCTTTTCCACATTTGTAAAATAATAATAATCATAACCTCAACAATTGTCAGGGAGGGGCAAAGATAATGGCTAGAAAACATTTATAGCAGCTCTCTTCAGCTTGTTGCCCTGATTTGTTGGACTATGACTTCTATCACCCTCAGCCAATATGGCCATTGGTCATACTGGTTCAGTGCAGGATTTTTGCAAAACCAAAGAGATAATGCTGAACAAGTATTAGGAATGTGCCATTTGGATTTTTCAAACTCCAACTCCAGAATTGTCCAAGAATTCCTCAACCAGAATTCTAAGAATTCCAACTCACTTAACCAGGGCCTCACTCCAAGGCTGCAGGGGTCTTCCTTCCTGTTGTGAATGTCCCACTAAAAAATCAAACGAACTGCAAGCTTTTGGGGACCATGTGGTCTTTCCCTTGTTCTTTTAAAACCTGTACTGTAGTTTCAAAGGAACACCAAACGGGAAGGTTTATGCATAATGCCTGTGTGACGTTTACCCCGTGGCCCCTGCTTGTTCCACCAAACACAGAGCTCACACGAGTATCCCAACACGCCCTTTAACACGCTGCCACCAGTTGATCTCTTTATTAACCTATATTTCCTATGAAAGACTGAGGTCCGTTCAGTACTGAACTTTTAAACAGAAACAAGTTTATTGATTACACATTGTTTTAGGAATAGTTCTTAAGCACATTCTTAAAGTTAACACAAAGCTTCAGTATTTTACTTTAACCTCTTCTATCTTGATTAATACAGGTCACACTCTGACTTAAACACTCCCTCTGCTTCTAACCCCAAACTCTTTTTCTTCTCTGTCTCTCACTGAACTGACTAGACTCTGACTCACCCCTCCCTTCTAGTTTCTCTGGCTCTGCCTCCCAACAGCTCCCATTGGTGCAGGCCAATATCACTATATATATAGGAAGACAGGGTGTTCGCTACAGCCTGCACTTCTTTGTTTGAAGAACTGGGGTGTGATATCCAATCCGCAGCTTCCTCAGCTGTAACTTGAAAGCCACAACTCCAACGCACTCTGCATCTTTCCTAGCTTGCATCTTAAAAAGACACCTGGCAAAATCCAACTTGCCATGAACTTTTGGGACTCTAAATTCTTTACACTAACAACAAGACACCAGTGAAACCTTAATGAAGAAGGTTTCTTGATAGCTAGCAGACGTAGTGGTCTACAAAGATATCACTTACTCCTGCATTTGTACTGTATAACGACCACTCTTTTATTTCAATAGAATTATGAAGACACCAAGAACGGCCACCCCACAAAACACAAACCAACAAGACGACATATGGACTCTCAACATCAGCACAGCAGGACTGCAGCCACTAGGTAATACTAATTTGACTTTAATTTAACCTCAATTGGCTAAATGTAGCAAGTTTACTAAATTTCTATCCCCAAAGTTCAAAACCAAAAAGTTGTCAAGAAAGACATTGTGAGAGGATAAGGTTAAGTATTCATATTCTGCCCTCATTTCTCTATATGGATATCTGTTCACCTTAGTTTCAACAGTTCTTTACAAACTACATTTTAACTCATGGGTCTACCACCAAAGCATTTTATTAAACCCTTTGTATGCATATCTGCACACACAAAAGCAGATACATGTCAACATGCAAAGAGTTCCCTAAAACATAGGAAAAGTTTAAAATCACTGATAAAAGATGCTCTGCCTTACAGCCAAGTGAAGATCTTCCAGCCACAAAAATACATACAACACTGAAGCTATTATTTCTGTAATATTTAAATTATACACTCACCTCCGCCAACACTACAATCAGGATAAGCTCCACTTTTGACTCTGGGAAGAGTGCATTTACTTGGGGTGACATGCCAATCAGAACACAATTGGTAGCTACTGATATAACTGTCATTGTTTGAAAAGCCAACTGAAACAAAAAAAGGGGGGAGGAAGGGGGAGGTGGAAAGCTGAGAAATAATTTAGCATTTAACATTCATGCATTTTCTATAGAGAAATGTCAACAGTCAACATGAAATCTGTGAAAAATGGTACATCACAAAAGCTTTAAAAATAAAAAAATATTTTTGTTTTCCTATCATCTTGCAGTCAAACACTATACTAATACAAAAATTGGGTATCCATCACATGATAGTAACATTTGATAGGAAATAATGATATGGTGACCAGTTATAAATCCAGTCAGAACATAAATGTATATATTATCCTGGGAAGATATGGTGAAGGAATTGCTTTTTCCTAAAGAATTTGGGGACTGAAAGTAAGACTGAAAACTGCTTTTCATATAATTCAGCAGCTAACGCCTTTGGCAAGTAAAACATCCTAAGAATTTGTGGCCCACATCCAATAGTCATCCCCAAATAGATTAGACCCACTGAATCAATGGAACTTACACAAGTTTTGATTTAACAGCTTCTCACTATTTCTAACATCCACTCTACTTGGAACTAAAAATCTGATTTAAGCCTAATCGTTCACTTCAGGAAATCTGGACTAGGTTAGAGAAATTTTCCCAATGACAGTATTAAAAAGAGATGGATTCCTTCCTAGCTCTTTGCTACAGGAATACTATAACCTGTCAA
The DNA here is from genome assembly GCA_037013535.1 of Intellagama lesueurii. Taxonomy (NCBI): domain Eukaryota; kingdom Metazoa; phylum Chordata; class Lepidosauria; order Squamata; family Agamidae; genus Intellagama; species Intellagama lesueurii. Next base: position 78,673,607 of record JBAJHW010000006.1, read on the forward strand.
TGAGGCACATACATCTCTAGGAGTGGACCTGGACTGCAAGCTCTTTGCCTTGGAACCAGCCTGCAATGCTAGCTTTGAAGCAGCTGCCCATCAAAACCCAAAACTGTGTGTCCCCCAAAACTGATGGAGTAGGAGAAGGAGGGACTTCTGTAATCTGACTGATTGCTCCTAGAATCCCACTGTGACCTAATCCCCTAACAAATTAATTCTATTACATATTAGAAAGTAAAAAGAGGAATCCTGCTCACGACAACTGGGACCTGAAATTTCTCCCAACAAATCTCAGCCAAAATTGCTCCAGCCATTTCTACTGATCCTCAGATTTGTCAATTCCAAACTTGTATCACTGGGATTCTCCCCAACAGAACCTGTCCATTGGTGAAGAAAGAGATAGAATATTACTTCTCAAAGATGATACTAATTATATGTTCTGAGCCTATTTCTATATACTAGGCATCCCCAGACAACTGTTTTAGACAAACAAATCTAACAATCTTCTCATATATTTCAATTACAACAGAATAGTAACAACATTGTGCAAACACTAAGAACATATTACCTGCCATACACCTATATTTGCGGTGGGCTCTGCAAATGGACGTTTAAAGATTCTGCACATTTTTAAGGCATCAGAATACATCTCTGTGACATTGTTTAACACAGCAAAAACAGCTGCCAAGGGGTAGACACATGAAAAAAGGCTCAAGTAGCCAAACTGTAAAAACAACTCCAAATAATCATCAAAAGTTCCCTGGAAGAAAAGAGATCATTAACTATAAATACCAGATCAGAGGCAATTTAACAGTTTGTGGCAAATCTATGTATTTTCCTAACTAATTAGAAGGATTAAAGTAAAAAGTGTAGGTGTGAAGGGAGAATACAGGATTAAAGTGAGCAGAGAGGAGATGTCTGTTCTCATTTCTCCACATCTGAAGTTCAATTAATCCTTCTTATCCATTCATCTCACACGGAACATGAAGGTATTCATTTAATAAAGCATGACAGAATGTATGTGCCACTGCTCCACGACCAGAATGAATAGTTCAATAGGAGAAAGGAGATGCTTTACTAGTGATCTCCTTTCTTAAAGTAAACCTACACTTGGCACAGTTTTTGCCCCATGTTCATTTACTAAACAAAACCTTACTTATGCTACAAAGATAAAAAACAAATCTCTTAAATTCAGTAGAAGACATGCAACTAGATGTTTAAATAGTGGGCCTAAATTAGAGCAAGTTTTCCTGGCCCTTCATGTATCTTGGATTACAACCCTCATGGTTTCTTACTAGTAGCCATGTTGGGTAGGGCCAGTGGAAGGTGTATACCTGAACATCTGAAGGGTCACTCAGAAATTTTCCACCTTTGGACTAGATATTGAGACTTTTCACAGAGGATGGTTCTAGACAGGGCAGGGAGAGAGAATGCAGCCCCTAAGGTCTTTTTAAAGTCCCCTGCCTCCAATCTTCCAGTTCCCAGCCAAAAAACCAGTGTCCATATGAAGTTATTTCTGCTTCAAAATATCCAGGAACATTTTCTCCATAAAATGGCATGCAAAAGGGCTTTTATGGCATTCTCCATGAAAGTCTCCAAAGTAGAAGACGACTTCATGAAGCTAGAAATAACTTCTCACATTTTTTCAGGGCCACTGCAGCCCATGATGGGTCCTAGGTACGAAAACTGACCCCTGAATCTTTCAAAATTTCACACCATTGTTCTAGATGGAAGGTTCCTGGTACCATCAATCAAAATATATTATGAAACTCTCATGTCTTTCCCTCCTACACTGATTTATTTGTGTTTATGTGTGAAAATAATAGAGACAGAAGAAATGGGGAAAACTAGGAGGTTTACAAGTTGAAAACAATGATGTCTGGACTACTACATAAAATTCTGTGAGTGAAATAGAGCAACAGGATGATGAAAGTCTTGTCTGGTAGAAAGAAAGGTTACCTACCTGTAACCATGGTTCTTCGAGTGGACCTCTGTGAATTCACACAATTGGGTTTAGACAGCGCCTGCGCTGGTCTTCTCGGAATATTCTAGAGCTTTTTTTAAAAAAAAAGTAACAAGTTAGAATCGCCCCTATCGCGCATGCTCCACCCGCCTCAGCCCCAGTTCCATTTATCCGCCACAATAGCCTGAGCTTAGAATTGACATAGTCAGTGACGGATAGTGGGGAGGCCGGGCGGGATGTGTGAATTCACAGAGGTCCACTCGAAGAACCATGGTTACAGGTAGGTAACCTTTCTTTCTTCTTCGTGGCCTCTGTGAATGCACACAATTGGGTGACTAGCAAGCTCACTTACCGGAAGGAGGGCCGTCACTGCAGTACAGATGTCAAAACTGCTCTTCCAAAACTTGTCTCCTTTTTGGCCGGAAGGTCCAATCTATAGTGCGTCACGAAGGTGGACACATTAGACCATGTGGCTGCTCTGCAAATGTCTGGAATATCCACACCACGCAGCAACGCCGTAGATGTTGCAACAGCTCTGGTGGAATGTGCTTTCAGACCCTCTGGTGGGGTCTTGCCTTGCAGTTCATAAGCTAGAGCAATAGTGGAGACAAGCCAACGAGAAACCGTTGAAGAGGAGACAGGGGATCCTTTATGTGATTCTTGGAAGCAGAGGAATAGCCTTGGGGCAGCACGAATGTCCTTAGTCCGTGAAACATAATACGCCAAGGCTCTTCGAACGTCCAGAGAGTGGAGCATGCGTTCGATGTCCGATGATGGATGAGGAAACAAGGTTGGTAGCGTTAGTGATTGATTGAGGTGGAAATCAGACACAACCTTAGGCAAAAATGAAACATCAGGGTATAGAACAACCTTGTCTTCAAAGAACTGTAGGTAGGGAGCGTCGGATCGAAGAGCTGCCAACTCACTTGCTCTTCTCGCCGAAGTAATGGCAACGAGAAACAAAGTCTTAAATGACAGCAAACGCATGTCACAGGATGCCATGGGCTCAAAAGGATGGCGCGTAAGAGCGCGTAAAACGAGTTGTAAAGACCATTGAGGCACAGGAGGCTTAACAGGAGGTCGGATGTTGGACAGACCCTTCAAAAAGGCTTTGAGTGTAGGGTGAGAGAAAAGTCGTGACGAATCAGAGTCACGAGGCTGAAAAGAAACAATTGCTGAAATATAAACTTTAAGGGTGGATAACGCCAAGCCTGCATCAAACAAGTAACGTAAATAAGTGAGCAGGGTTTGGAGAGAAACAGGAGAAGTCTGTAACTGCTTTTCTTGGGCAAACTTGAGAAAGTTAGACCATTTGTACTTGTACAGGAGGTTAGTAGAGGGCTTTCTCGCTTTATCTAGCACCTCCTGTATGGATGGGTGAACCTCCAAGCTGTCAGATGCAATGACTGCAGATCGGGATGGAGGATGTTCCCTGAGTCCTGAGTGAGGAGATGCGGAACCATTGGTAACTTGACCATGTCCACAGCCATTTCCTTCAGGGTGGAAAACCAGGGTTGACGAGGCCACCACGGTGCAATGAAAATGGCATCTGCTATTTGTTGCCGAGCTCTGATTAAAGTTCTCTGTATGAGTGGAATTGGTGGGAAGAGGTACAGAAGCTCCGATTGCCATGGGATCATGAAAGCATCCCCAAGAGCATCCTCGCCCCTGCCAGCACGGGAGGCATACGCCTTGCATTTCTTGTTGCTCTGAGTTGCAAACATGTCTATCGTGGGATGACCCCACCGGACACAGAGCATGTGGAATATGTCCTCGTCCAGCTCCCATTCGTGGGACTGACCCATGAGACGACTCAACCTGTCCGCAAGTTCGTTGTCGGTCGTAGATATGTGCAGAGCTACTGGGAAGACATGATGCTGGTAGCACCATTCCCATAGCTGTATGGACAGGTACAGAAGTGACATCGACCGTGTCCCTCCCTGTTTGTTGATGTAATACATGGTCGTGGTGTTGTCGGTGATTATCTGTACACCACGACCTCGTATGAGAGGGAGGAAGGACCGGAAGGCCTTTATCACTGCCAGCATCTCGAGATGATTGATATGCAACTGCTGGTCGTGACGGGACCAAAGGGCATGTATCCTGTGAGGCCCGCAATGTGTTCCCCATCCTATGGGGCTGGCATCCGTCGTCACCTGTAATGACAGCTGTAGGGGACGGAACGGTCGACCGATAAGAAGATGTGGTACGTATGTCCACCACCTTAATTGAGTGGCCAGCTCCCGAGTGACAGACAGTCGTTTTCTTGGGCTGTCTAGAAGAGGGTCGAACATTGTCAAAAACCACGCCTGAAGAGATCGCATTTTCAGGCGCGCGTGAGATACTGCGGATGTTGTGGAGGCCATGAGGCCGAGGAGATGCTGGGCATGATGTGCTGAGACCCGTGACCGCGGCCGAAACTTGTGAATGGCTTTGCGTATCTTCCTTATGCGTTCTGGTGGAAGAAATATACGAGCCCGGACGGAGTCTAGCCGAGCTCCAATATAATCGACGACCTGGGACGGTATCAGATGGGATTTCTTTTCGTTCACTGCAAGTCCCAGTTCCCGTAAGGTCAGTAGAACGAAGTCGGCGTCTCGTAACGCCTTCTCTTTGGTCAGTGATACCACTAGCCAGTCGTCTATGTAGGGGAAGACTTGAACATCGTGTAGACGAAGAAACGCCGCGACTGGAGCCATGCACTTTGTGAAAGTGCGAGGGGCTGTGGACAGCCCGAAGGGAAGGGCGCAGAATTCGTAGACGTTGTTCCGAAAGCTGAAGCGGAGGTACCTCCTGTGAGAGGGATGGATTGATACGTGGAAGTAGGCGTCCTTGAGATCTATAACCACGAACGAGTCGTTTTCTTTTAGAAGATGGAGAATGGTGTCTAATGTGATCATACGAAAACGTTTTGGATGCAGGTAAGTGTTCAGTTCTCTGAGGTCTAGTATGGGCCTGATCCCTCCATCCTTTTTTGGTACTGCGAAGTAACGGGAATAGAACCCGTTTGGGATGTCTCGAGGAGGTACGTGTTGAATGGCTTGCTTTTGTAGAAGAGTGAGGATCTCTTCTTCTAGGACAGGGTCGAAGGAAGTGTGTTTGATCTGTCCTAGAGGAGGAAATTCTAAAAACTCCAGACGGTATCCGTATTGTATAATACTTAAGACCCAAGAGTCTTGTGTAATGTTGGTCCAATTGTGGAGGAACGGAGCTAATCGAACGGAATGGTAGGGTACGAATGATTTTACGCGTAAGTCAAAGGAATTGTTTGGATTTCTTAGCAGGCGGCCTGTAAGGTTGACGTCGCTGCGAAGTATTCTGTGGCCGGAAGGTGGAGGCAGAAGAAGAAGGTTGGTATGGCCTATTCTGATTCTGACTTTTGAAAGGGCGGTATGATTGAGAGGTGGGCTGCTGGTATTGTTGGGTCGGTTTACGCCATTGATACCTGTTGTACCTCGGCTGTTGCTGGAAAGTGTACAACTTGGCAGTCTTTTTAATCTTATGTAGATTCTCCAGAGAGTCATCAGTTTGCTCGTTAAAGAGGCCTTTGGTGTCAAAGGGCAAATATTCTATGCGTGCCTTAACATCATCCGCAAAGCCAGAGGACCTAAGCCATGCATGTCGCCTTAGGGTAATGGCTGATGTCAATGTCTTTGAGGCCACATCGGCCGAATGACGAGAGGCCAGTCGCTGTTTAGAAAGCGTGACTGCCTCTTCGTAGGTATTGAGAAGGTTTTGCCTGGTATCATCGGGGGCAGCTTGGAGGGCGGGTAAGACCCTGGACCACAGTTGCCGCTGGTATGCCCCCATAGCCGTTTGATAGTTAGCTATCCTAAGTAGAAGCGTGGTGAAGGAATATATCTTCCTACCCAGGACGTCCAATTTACGACCTTCCCTGTTCGTAGGGGTCACCTGAGCCCTCCCTGATGATTTGGAGGCGCTGGATTGGACTATGAGAGAGTTAGGTGTAGGATGTTTAATAAGGAAGTCTGTATCCTCTCCATTCGTACGGTAGAGGTTCTCCGTTCTACGAGACACAGGAGATGATGAAGATGGCTTATTCCATGATTCTTTAATAAGCTCCATTAGTGTAGAAATAAATGCAAGGCTCAGAGGGGGAGACCTCTCCTGGTTAATGTCTCCAAATATGAGGTCCTCTGTTGGAGGAGGTGGCTGTACTGTATGTAATTTTAACGTACTAGCCATTCTGGCAACCATCTGGACGTAAGATGTGAAGTCCTCAGAGGGTGATGACGGGTGAGGATCTCCAGCATCTGATTGGACTGTTTGGTCTTCCACAGGAGTTTCTCCAGAGGAATCTGATAGGCCTTCCTCACCTCGGCGAGACGCGATAGACGGAGAGTCTTCCTCATCAGAGAGCGAAGGTAAGTATCTAGCTCTTTTAGACTTCTTTTTAGGGGGCGCAGGATGATCTGCAGCCACTGAAGCCGAGGTCTTCGTCCGCACCACCTTCGACGTCGATGAAGCCTTAGCCCGATCTGAGGCAGTGCTAACCTTCTGCCTAGATCCGGAGGCTTGAGAGTTATCGACGTCGAGATGTCTTCGGCGTCGGTGCCGAGGTGGAGGCGAGGAAGAGGAGGACGAAGATGGAGAGGCGTACACATACCGTACCCTCCTTCTGTGAAAGTCTTCATCGGTCGAAAGCGATTCCGAGTCCGAATCGTCATGTCGGCGTCGACAATGTGAGCTATGGCGATCGACCTCGACGTAGACGGGGTCTTGTCGCTTCGACCTGTGTCGACGTCGAGAGGGGTGAGGAAGGACAACCACCTCACGTCGACCGGTCCGACGCCGATCCGGCGACCGATTCTTGGTCTTCTCCGTCCGCTTTCGAGGGGAGATGGGCCTCGAAGAGAGCACGGGTGACGACGGCGTCGGAGATGCCCGCCCGGTAAAAACAGGGCTATGAGGGGCAGAAGTCGCACTGGACAGAAAGATATCCGCCAGTCGACCAGGTGTCGGAGATCTCTCGGGCTCGACCGGAGAAACGTCTGATCGACATACGGGCGAGGAGGCAGCCGCCTCTGAGAAGGATTCTCGATCCCGAGATGAGTCTTCCAAGATGGGAGAGGGCAACGATTCAGAAACCGGTGGAATCTGCTTGCGGCTGTCCTTGGCTTTGTCCTTTTTACTCTTTGTGGATGTTTTCTTCGGCGTCGAGGAAGATTTCGACGTCGAAGAGGTTGTTTTCTTCGTCGACGTCGACGACTTCTTAGCACTCTTTTCGGCGGGTTTAGACGCCGACGGAGGCGGGGAAACGATACGCACCTCAGAGCGCGGGGTCACTGAGGGGGTCGAGGTCGTTTCCATGACCGATGGCTTTGACGCTGAAAGCGTTTTCTCCCAGAGATAAAGCTTCAGGCGTTGTTCCCTGGCCTTGAGGGCAACTTTAGTAAACGCCTTACAGTGTTTGCAGGAGTTGGGCCGGTGGTCCTCCCCTAAGCAAAAGAGGCAGTGGTCGTGACCATCCGAAAATGGCAATTTACGTGAGCATGACACGCACCTACTGAATGGCCCCGAGCAGGACATAAAACGTTACTCACAAAAGTCCGTTGTGTCCAAAATTCGGAAGCCAAGAAGAGGCCGCAAGAAACGCGGCACGACGAGAAAATGGCGGGAAAACCCGCAAAACTTATACCAAAGCCAAATCGTGATCCAGGGGAGAACGAAAGTCCAGTCCGTAGTCGAGGGGCAATAGAGATCAGATAGTCAGGAATTCCGCGTCAAAAACCGAGTATCAAACAGTACGATCGATCGAATAACAACAGCTCTAACTGAGAAGCTCCAAGCACCAAGGCGGTAAAATGGAACTGGGGCTGAGGCGGGTGGAGCATGCGCGATAGGGGCGATTCTAACTTGTTACTTTTTTTAAAAAAAAGCTCTAGAATATTCCGAGAAGACCAGCGCAGGCGCTGTCTAAACCCAATTGTGTGCATTCACAGAGGCCACGAAGAAGAACTGTGTCACATAAACTAATACTAACCTACTTCGTTGCGACTGAGGAGTATGAACTTCATAAAAATAATACAATCAGCATGCCAGTTCTTATATTTTAACTATTTGGAGACATTTCCTCCAATTGTATTCAAAATTCAAATAACTTCTTCAGCCCACAACTATGGGATTAGTTGTTATTTTTCTGGAGTAATGAACATAACATTCAAACAGACAAGAATAGATGGTCAACTCACCAAATAAGTATCCATTCCTTTTTCCAAATTGACTTGCTCATATAAAGATAAATCAGCATCTTTTTCCAATGCTTTCACCTTTTTCTTGACCCTCTTATTCCGTCTCTTTTGGAGCCAATATGGCAGCAGTGCTTCTACACACTGATTAAGGATTTGGGAAGTTATTAGCAAAGTTGCCAAGCTCTGTAAGAAATTAAACAAAGCAAAACATGTAAGAAGACTATAGCAGTGCTTTTTAAAAATGATGTTATATCTGTATTCAATTAGCTAATGTTCAAGTCTAGTTTGGAAAACAACACAAATCTAAACAAACTATAGATACTGAACAGAATCCAAGTTTTGCTTTTCTTATTGTCCATATAAAAGGATGAGTATGAAAGTAATCCCAGAAGCAATGAATTTTACAGGGTTGATAGCAATTTTCCTTATCAGAATTAATAGTTTCAAGAGGTTTAAGTTCACTCAAAAAAACAAGAGACAAGGAAACAAACCATGGATATCAGTGAGGAAGTCCTCCCTTTCATGTGAGTACAGATTCATACTTATTTGCTATACAGTCATGGCCATAAATATTGGCACCCTTGCAATTCTGTCAGAAAATGCAACCCTTCTCTCAGAAAACTGTTGCAGTTGCAAATGTTTTGGTACTCACATGTTCATTTCTTTGGTTTGTGTTGGAACAACACAAAAACACAGAGAAGAAAAGTCAAATCTGATACAATCCCACACAGAAACCCAGAGTGGTATTTGTTTGTTCCTTTTTAGTATTTGCATACTTATTGTTTTGGCTTTAATATTGTCTTTTAATGATGCAAACTGCCTCTTTATATTCATTGTTCTTAGCTTTAAATATTGTATTTTAATGGTGTAAACCACTGTTGTATACCCATTGTTTTCAACTTTAAATATTGTCTTTCAAGGATGTAAGCAGCTTGGGGTCCTTATTATGGAGAAAGAGGGAGTAAAAATATTTTAAATAACATAATAAATACATATCAAAAAGATCACTACCAGATTGCTGTGGGCAGTCCTGATCTGGTGGCAGAAACAACAAGCACCAGTTTTCCCAAACTAAAAGCTCCCTTCCCCACTCCTTGATGGTCCCAAGGTTCCCAAAGGCTTTCCCAGGGTAAAAGGGATCCCTAGGGAGCCTGGGAACTTGACGGAGGGGGTTAGGAAGTTTCAAATTAAAATTTAAAAAGGTTGTAATTGGGTAATAACATCATCACCATTAACAACACAGTGGAATTGCACCAACTAGATTTCAGTCTATGATGAGAATAATTACAATAAATACAACAGAGATAATGGAAAAGGCTAACTGTGTAATTCTCATTGAAGGGTATTTACTAAATAAAGGATAGCTCCAGGAATTTTAAAAAAAATCAGCTTCTTTTTGAACAGCCATATCCTAGAATAATGTTCAGTGTGAAGGAATGATGTAGCAGTCATACTGCAACACTGAAAGAAATAGATAAGTTTACTAGAATACGGTTAACTACAGCAAATAAGCACAATATCCGCATCAGACATGATGATTCCAAATGACAGACAGACAGTCCACTTAAAACTGTCTTAAGAACGTCTTATCCAAACAGTTCATCACAAGAGGAAGAGCTGCACAGACTGATTTTGGAATCACTTTCCTAATCTGTAATCATTTTCTGAATCCCTCTGATGTAAATTAACAAAAACTGAAGGCACTAAAACAATCAAACACCTCTCATTCAGTTAAGATTACAAAATTCCACGATTGGTACAGTGTTCTATATTAGTATAGTGTCTTAAGAGCTACCAGAACATCTTTTCGTATACAGGGTCTTTGCACTTACCTGTCTCAAAAGCTTTATGTCAAACAAGACAAATGCAATGTAGAACAAAGAAGCAAAGCAATTTAAGAAGTTGAACTGCAAGAAAGAAAAAATAGCATCGTATTAGTATCTTAATTTGAAAGGGGAAAGATAAGATTCATGTGACACAGTCAACCCAGCCACATCTTGTCCCCATGGTGCGCTGCCACCATGTGGTAATTCATTTACACCAGTCACTTGAAATAAGTACTGTTAACAGATCACATCTGTCTCTCTCCTATATTTGTGTATTACCACATATCTGGGGGGGGGGGGGGGGGGACGGGACATCCCAGCAAATGGAGAAACACAAGCTATATGAAGACTGTCAAAGTACGCAGCGCTGTTGATAGGTGTTGTTTGAGTTTAATAACTTCCAAACAGTGAGCAGTGTAGAGACAAAAATGAAAACACAAGACTCAGGTGTATTCCCTTCACCACCAGAACTATATTTACAAAATATACATACATATATACACCTCTTCAGAATCAGCAGTGCAGAAATAGCAATCATAGTCCAGTACTCCAAGATGCTGACTGACAAAATGACACGCTGCTTCTCCATGAATACAACATAACAACATAGGTTTGTTAACTGCCTACCTATGTACCAGTGTATGATGCAACACTTACTCAGCAAATTGAGCACTGCACATATGCAGGCATGTCACCTATTCTGGCTAGATTGCAACTAGAGTGACTCAGTGTTTCTTCCTTTGCTTCTCCCATAATTCAGACAGACAATTCCATATTTTTCTGTCATATGTTAACTATAACTGGGGGAAATGCAGGCTACAACTGGGATGGTGGTGGTTATATTGTGCCATAAGAATTACTTATGGGGGAATTATTTGCCCATCTCCAGCCCAGATAATACAAGAAGAAAGTTCTTATGAATTTTGGTGGCAACAACATCACCACATAAACCATAAAAGAAAAAGGAAGGTTACTTACCTGTAACCATGGTTCTTCGAGTGGTCCTCTGTGAATCCACACAAATGGGTTTGGACTGCGCCTGCGCAGGACTCCTCGGAATATTCTAGAGCTTAAAAACATGTGATTAGTAGGATGTTTCCCCGTGGTGCACATGCTCCGCCCGCCCGCAATACCTCAGTTCCAAAATGTCCGCCGCTATCAAGGCTCCGACTGTAATAAAGCTCAAGAACCAAAGTGACGGACAGCGGGGAGGATGGGCGGGATGTGTGGATTCACAGAGGACCACTCGAAGAACCATGGTTACAGGTAAGTAACCTTCCTTTCTTCTTCGTGGCCTCTGTGAGTGCACACAAATGGGTGACTAGCAAGCTCACTTACCAGAAGGAGGGCCGTCACGATAATAATGACGTCAGCACAGCCCTTCCAAAATTTGCTTCCTTCTTAGCCCTGAGGTCCAGACGGTAGTGCGTCACAAAGGTCAATGGTGTGGACCAAGTGGCTGCTCGACAAATGTCAGAAACATCAACACCACGCAATAAGGCAGTCGAAGTAGCCATAGCTCTCGTAGAATGTGCCTTTAATGCCTCTGGTGGAGCTTTGCCAGCCAGTTCATAGGCCAAGGTGAGAGTAGACACGATCCACCTAGAAATCGTCTGTGAGGAGGCAGGAGAGCCTTTACGTGGGCCATGGAAGCAGACAAATAATCTAGAGGAAGTGCGGAAGTCCTTAGTCCTAGAAGTGTAAAACGCTAAAGCACGACAAACATCCAAGGAATGGAGCATGCGCTCAACGTCCAAAGAAGGATTTGGGAATAACATCGGAAGAATCAAAGGTTGATTAACATGAAAACTTGATACAACTTTGGGAAGAAAGGAGACATCAGGATATAGAACTACCTTGTCCGGGTGGAACTGTATATAGGGGCATCGGCCCGAAGGGCAGCTAGTTCACTCGCTCGTTGTGCAGAAGTTATTGCTACAAGAAATAGCGTCTTGAAAGAAAGGAGTCGAAGATCCGAAGAAGCCACTGGTTCAAACGGGGGGTGAGTAAGGGCTCGCAAGACAACTTGAAGGGACCATTGAGGCAATGGAGGTCGGGCAGGTGGGTGAATATTACATAAGCCCCTTAAAAACATTTTCAAAGTTGGGTGTGAGAATAGTCGGGAGGCTTCGGAACCCGCAGGTTGGTAAGAGACAATAGCAGATATATACAGTGGTGCCTCGCAAGACAAATGCCTCGCGCAACGAAAAACTCACAAGACGAAAGCGTCTTGGGAGTTTTTTGGTGACTCGCAAGAGGAAAAAAATTTTCATCTTGCGAGGCGCGGTTTCCCATAGGGATGCATTGAAATTTAATTAATGCGTTCCTATGGGCGAGAGGTCCCCCGCCAGTCCTCTGATGGTGCTGGGAGGACTGGCGGGGGACCTCTGAAAGCGGCGCTGGCCGCGGGGCAAGCGCTGCTTTCAGAGGCTTCCCGGGGCTTGCCCAGCACGGAAAAAGGCAGGGGAAAAGCACCATTTTTGAATTTCCCGCCCTTTTCCCCTGCCTTTTTCCGTGCTGAGCAAGCCCCGGGAAGCCTCTGAGACCCAGCGCCAAACAGCTGAGAGGCGGGGGGGCGGGGAGCGGAGACGGCCACAAACTGGCTGCCGCCTCTCAGCTGTTCGGCGCTCTGGTCACACAGAGTCCGGCTGTTCCGGGGCTACCAAGGCACCGTGAGGAGCGGGGCTCGGTCTACAGTACCTGGTACTGTGACTTTGTTCTGACTTTTTTTGTTTCTGACTTTTTTCGCCCATAGGAACGCATTAATTAAATTTCAATGCATTCCTATGGGAAACCGCGCCTCGCAAGACGAAAATTTCGCAAGACGACATGACTCACCGAACGAATTAATTTCGTCTTGTGAGGCATCACTGTAAACCTTAAGTGTAGAAAAGACCAGGCCCTAGTCAAATAAGTAGCGCAGAAAGACGAGAAGAGTATTCAACGAAACTGGAACAGGTAACAGTCCTCTAGAGGTAACGAACTTAGAAAAAATATTCCACTTTTAAGAATACAATAGCTTGGTGGAAGGTTTTCTGGCTTTGTCCAAAACCTCTGTTATACTGGGAGAATCCTCCAAGCTGTAAGGTGGAGTGACTCCAGATCGGGATGGCAGACCCTGCCGGCGTCTTGGGTCAGAAGAGACGGATGGGGAGGCAGTCTCTGGAACTCGGAGGCCATGGTCTTGAGTGTGGTAAACCACGGATGCCGAGGCCACCATGGGGCCACTAGAATGGCATTGGCGCGTAGCTGGTGCATCCTGACCAATGTCTGCTGAATTAATGGAATGGGAGGGAACAGATAAAGGAGACACTCTTCCCAATTCACCATGAAGGCGTCTCCCAGTGAGGTCCTGCCTCTCCCCGCTCGAGAGCAAAACATGGTGCACTTGGTGTTGTACTGTGTTGTGAACATGTCGATGGTTGGGGTTCCCCATCGATCGCAGATCAGAGAACAAATGGAGTCGTCGAGCTCCCATTCGTGAGTTTGAACAGCCATGCGGCTCAAACGGTCGGCGATATTGTTGTCCTCTGTTGACACATGAATGGCGATTGGAAAAACATGGTGATCGTAACACCATTCCCAAAGATGAATTGCCAAATACAGGAGTGGCAATGAATGGGTACCTCCCTGCTTGTTGATATAATACATGGTCGTGGTGTTGTCACTTGGACCCCTCAACCTACTATTAGAGGACAGAAGGCGCGAAACGCCTTGATGACCGCCAGCATCTCTAGATGGCTGATGTGAAGTGTTTTCTCTGACGTGGACCACAGGGCATGAATTTTGTGAGGACCACAGTGTGCACCCCAACTTGTTGGGCTGGCATCCGTTGTAACCTGGACCGTCAGTTGAATGGGCTGGAAGGGACGACCCACTAGAAGGTGAGGCACGAACGTCCACCACGTTAGTTGACTCGCGAGCTCTGGAGTTACACACAGGCGCTTGGTAGGGCTGTCCATCAAAGGATCGAATTGAGACAGGTACCAAGCCTGTAGAGAGCGCATTTTCAGTCACGCGTTCGGGAGAGCAGACGTGGTTGAGGCCATGAGACCTAGAAGATGCTGTGTGCAGTGGGCAGAGGGGCATGAGACCTCTTCGACGTGTGGAACGCTTGCTGAGGAACGTCTCGGTGCGATGAATGACGTTTAGCAGCCGGCTTCGATAGCGGTCGAGCTGATAGTAAGCTCGATGTCGACGCCGAGGAGGAGAGGGCGATGCGGAGGAAGAAGAGGCATAGATGTAACGCACTCTTTTAGGCCTCACATAATCGCCGACATCATAATAGGGATCGAGGTCGAAGTCATCCTCATGGTACCGACGTCGATCACGCCTTCGATTGACCTCCACATACATGGGCTCCTCGTAATCCAAAAATGCCGTACGTCGAGAGGGACGAGGAAGAACCACAGCCTCTCGATGTTGAGGGTACTGTCGGGCTGGAGAAATGTGCCGACGTTTGGCCGTTCGTTTGCATGGAGGAGACTGCTGTGGCGACACCTCCGAGTTCAATAGCCAAATTACTGTTGCCCGCCCAATAGATATAGGGCTCGAATGGGCCGAGGCCAGGCTGGAGATTACATCAGCCTCAAAACGGCCATGGCTAGGAGACAGGCTCGGTATCGAAACCGAAGTCTGAGCCTGTGGAGGTGGTACCGAGTCAATCCCTTCAGAAAGGGAGTCCGAATCTGGCAGCTCTCAAGATGACTCCTCAAGTATGGGAGATGGAAGGGAAACTCGAACCGGAGGAAGTTCTCGAAGTTGTTTGGACTTGGAAGATTGTTTATCCTTCTTCTGCTTACCGACCGCTTTCTTTTTCTTATGATCCTCTACAGATGGTCACTTCGACATCGAAGTCGACGTCGATGCCGAAGACTTCTTCTGCTTAGATGATTTAGAAGAAGACCTCGGAGACAGGGTAGCAGGGACCGAAGAAGCAGTGGGCTCGGGACGAGGAGGAGGAGGAGGAACCGAGGCCGGCTCCATGGTTGCTGGGCTCAAAGGTGTAAGTGATTTTTCCCACAGAAAAAACCGAAGCCTCTGAAAAAAACAGCTCTAGGCACGAAAGAGTCCGATCGCAGCAGCAGCAAAAAGGAACTGAGGTATTACGGACGGACGGGTGGAGCATGCGCACCACGGGGAAACGTCCTACTAATCACATGTTTTTAAGCTCTAGAATATTCCGAGGAGTCCTGTGCAGGCGCAGTCTAAACCCATTTGTGTGCATTCACAGAGGCCACGAAGAAGAAACTCAGAGTTGAGGGATAGAAAAACAGACATAATGTTCTAAAGTGAAATACCTCACCACTCAAAACTCATGCAGGAAGGTAGACATTCACTCATATACACATGCACATTCAGTCCTACAAGTGTTAATAACTAGAAGAAAAATAAAATAAAATTTGAGAATGTAAGTCCACTACACTACACCAATGCAAGTCCCTTGTTTCACACTGCAGCTAAATAAAATGCCTCCAAGAACAGCTGCAAAGAGATATACAGCCCACTGACCTGACTCAGGACCCTCCTCAGTACTTCAGTGGTTGCAGCATGAAGGAGAGGTCGTGGGCTTCACTGAAAGATGAAGTGCCAGCTTCCTTATAAGGCAGTAGTCCCCCCAACCTTGGGCCTCCAGATGTTCTTGGACTTCAACTCCCAGAAATCCTGGCCAGCAGAGGTGGTGGTGAAGGCTTCTGGGAGTTGTAGTCCAAGAACATCTGGAGGCCCAATGTTGGGGACCACTGTTATAAGGTACTGATTTTGGTTTCCCCTTCCCTGCCTTTAAATAGCTCTTCTAATCTTTTTCATTTTAACATTTTAGACTCCATGAATGTCCGACTTAATGTGAGGGATCCATAGGAAGTGTTGCTTCATGCCTTGAGTACCTTTGGGTTCTTTGCTCCATCCCATAGTTATCACTGAGACACACAAATTGTCCGGACTGGATTAGCCTCTCAGCATACAACTCCACACTTCCCTAGTAGGCATCTGGTTATGTTCTAATCACTTTTAACTTACACTTTTACATAAATGTAGTTTCAACCCAACATATTGTTCAGTTCTCAATTTATTTTTTAAATACCTGGGCAACTACCAAATGGGGGTTTCTCCACAAAAAAATTAACGTTGCACAAGCAACTGCCCCATTATCATGAACCTGTTACACAAGTGACTCTCCATAGCCAAGGCTGTCAGAAACAGCCAACAGAGATGTACTGTAGGGACTCTATAACTGGGGAGGTTAGAACCCAGCAGAAAACTGTCAAAAGGGTGGACATGATGCGTTAGCCTGTGCCTGAAACCAGTTCATCTCTAGATCCAAGTCAACATACATAGGAAACAGTACTCATTTAACTGCTGCTCACATAATTCAAACATTTTCAGGTATACATACCACTAAGACTTTCAGAACTAAATGATTCTGATACGAAGACTCCAATCTATGATTTTCTGAAATTTAACAAAATTTCATATTAAACTAAAGATACATAAAACGTGAAACATTTTAACCATCACATACAAAAAATGTAAAACACTTGCCTTCCTCCAAATGTACACAGTATTAGTAAGATATACTCTATGAAAAACTTAGAGATTTGCAAAATCCTTATGGAAAGTAGAATGGTGTCTGTGTTTAACGGTGTGCTTAATTATAGTTCTGAGTTAACAAGATCTCTTACATCACTGAACAAATGTTTTGTAGCTATAGCTGGCTGAACAGGTTAATAATCTAGTACAGTACACCTCAGTGGGAGTTCAATTCCCCACTGTGCCTTCAGGGAGAACAGTCAGCCTGTGTATCCTTGGGCAAACTACACAGTCCCAGGGCACCCCTCCAAAAGGAGACAGTGGTAAACTATTTCTGAATACTTTATAATTAGAAAACCATGAGAAGTAAACCCTTACTAACAACAAAGGAATTAACGAGCTTTCCAATTAATCTTTCCTCAATTTTATTTTTTGTAGCGAATATTATTTTTACCTGTTCTGTTCCTTAAAAACACAACAAAAACAAATCAAAAACAAAAATGCAGGGTATTTTGAACACTATGGGAGTGTGGGAATGGGAGCAAGTGGAATGGCAATTGCATATTAACACCTAGTAATGAGCTTGCAAGGCAACAATTGCATTGTTAACACAGGCAATGAACATTCAAGATATTAGTAATATTAACATCTTCCTCTCCTCACCTACATCCACCCCTGTTGCAGCCTTCCATGGTGCCAACAAACCAGCTAAACTAGGTTCCTAACCCTCAAGAAAATGTTTCAAGGGTGCACAGGGGGGCTGCACAGGTGTGTTTTGTTGTTGCTGTTAGGTTTTTTTAATTTCCCCCACAAGTCTGGAAGAGACAATGGGATCCAGGAAAAATACACCACTGGCATCTAGCTAAAATAGTTACAGTCAACCCTCGGCTTATGAACTTAATCCGTTCCGGAAGGACGTTCGTACATCGAAAAGTTCGTAAGTCAAAGTACAGTCAACCCTCGACTTACGAACTTAATCCGTTCCGGAAGGACGTTCTTAAGTCGAAAAGTTCGTAAGTCGAATAAGCATTTCCCACAGGAATGCATTGAAAACCAATTAATCCGTTCCGGCTGTTTTTGGTTCTTAGGTCGAGGGGCGGTTTGTAAGTCGAACCATTAGTTCCCATAGGAACTAATGCAAAGCCGGTTAATCCGTTCCTACCACTAGGGGCAGAATTTTTTTTCTTTTTTTTCCTTTTAACATAAGATGACTTAGGTTTTTTTTTTGGTTTGTAACTCGAAGTAAAGTTCGCAAGTCGAGGCTATATTTTTCTATCAGAGCGGTTCGTAAGTCGAAAAGTTCGCAACTAGGGCCGTTCGTAAGTCGAGGGTTGACTGTACCATTTCCCATTGAAATGCATGGGAACGGAATTAATCTGTTCCAGCATTTCAAAAAAAAACACCAAAATAAAAATAAAAAGAGCAAGTCCCACGCTGGAACTGCAAAAAAAAAAAAAACACACACACACACACACAAAAACCCACAGAAACATAACCCCCCAGTCCAAACCCACCCTCCAAAACCCACACAGAAGTTTTTTAAAAAGGACTTACCAGTCCGAAGCCTGCCGGTGCTCCGCTGCCTCCGTGCGGCCGGGGGCGAGCGGCCAAACGCCCGGCCAGCTCTAGCCTCCCAGCGCTGGGTGAGCGCTGCCTCCAATCGCGGTGGCGGGGGACCCCAGGGAGGTCTCTGATGGCGGCGGGGAAGCTCCCAGGGCTTCTCCGCTGCCATCGGAGACCTCCCGGGGGTCCCCCGCCACCGCGATCGGCGCCTTCAGGCTTTCCCAGGGAGTTTTCCTCAGGAGGGCTTCCCCCAGTAGGCCCGGTCTACTCCCCGGGAAAGCCTGGTAGACCAGGCCTACCAGGGGAGGGCTTCCCCCGGTAGGCCCAGTCTACTCCCCGGGAAAGCCTGAAAGCGCTGATCGCGGTGGCAGGGGACCCCCGGGAGGTCTCCGATGGCGGCAGAGAAGCCCTGGGAGCTTCCCCGCCGCCATCGGAGACCTCCCTGGGGGTCCCTGCCGCCGCGATCGGCGCCTTTGAAGCTCTCAAAGGGCTTCCTCCGATGTCGGGCGGAAAGCCCTTTGAGAGCTCCGAAGGCAAAAAGGCAGGGAGAAAGGGCGGGAAATTCGAATTTCCCATCCTTTCTCCCTGCCTTCGGAGCTCTCAAAGGGCTTCCTCCGATGTCGGGAGAAAGCCCTTTGAGACCTCCGAAGCCAAAAAGGCAGGGAGAAAGGGCGGGAAATTCGAATTTCCAGCCCTTTCGCCCTCATGTTTTGGCTTCGGAGGTCTCAAACGGCTTCCTCCGATGTCGGGGGGGAAAGCCCTTTGAGACCTCCGAAGGCGCCGATTGCTCCGTTGGCATTGACTTGCGAATGGAGCCTCGTTCGTAGGTCGAGGCTCCGTTCGCAAGTCGATGCCAATTTTTTCCAACGGAGCCGTTCGTAAGTCGAAATGTTCGTAACTAGGGCCGTTCGTAAGTCGAGGGTTGACTGTAGTTTGTACAGCATGACCACAGTGCTATGACATCTACCCCAAACTACTATTATCCTTCTACATATGCTTTTGTGAAGAAACCTAAATCAAAAGTATATATTTAATTTTACTCTTTTTATTACAAACTAATTAACATTCTCAAAACATGCTGACACTGGTAATCTACACACCTATGACCAATAATGAAGCAACTGAGTAGTTCTGAAATTATTATTACCTTTCTACTGTGACATTAGTAAATCATCTTCAGCTATTCAGTATTCTTTCATCCTGGCCATGTCAAGAATTTCCTTTTTCCTACTATCAAAATCCCTTAAAATGCTATGAAAAATGTGCACTGTGCACAGACAGCCCTGAGCAGTCTTCTGTATATTTTTTGTTGTTGTTGTTGTTTAGTCGTTAAGTCGTGTCCGACTCTTCGTGACCCCATGGACCAGAGCACACCAGGCCCTCCTGTCTTCCACTGCCTCTCGGAGTTTGGTCAAATTCATCTTGGTAGCTTCGGTGACACTGTCCATCCATCTCGTCTGTATATTTTAATATATTTTATTTTATTTTGTTAATGTGTTTCTTGTACTGCACCAAGTAGAATTCACTTTCCATGAAGCTTATTTATTCATTACGGAGCAATTACATTCTCTTTCATAAAGAACGTACAAGCAGAACATGCAACTCATACAGTTAACACGGATATCTGCTCATTATTGACACTGTCAAACAATCATAAAGATTTTTAAGTTATTGATCATCTGTCTTCTAATCAGTGTATCATAAGGCCTTGATCTAGCTCTCTTTCTGAGGGTACTGAACGAAAAACATAGTTTTCCTAAGTGAAAGGTAACTTAACAATTAAATAAAAGAAGTTACCAAGTATTTTAAGGAAGTCATTTTCCCCTTCCCGTAATCTAAAAGACTGTATCTCCCTTTATGAGCCTGCCCGAGTATTAAGATAACCAGGAGAGGCCTTTCTCTTGGTCCCACCACTCTCACAGGAATAATTTATGGGGACATGGTCTTCTCTGTTGATGCCCCCAGACTCTGGAACTTCCACCCACAGGAGGCCAGGCCGGCCCCATCTTTACTGTCCTTCTGCAAGCAAAAGAAGACCCTTATCTTCAGGCAGGCTTGTTTTTAAATTACTGGTTGACCAAGGTTTTTTTTTTAAGGGATTATTGTATTCTGTTCTTTTAATTGTGATTTTAATATTGATCATTTTTATAAGTTTTAATATATATTTTTTAATTCTTTTTAAATATTGTAATAATTTATTCTTTTAACTTTTAACTTTATTTCTTTTAATACTGTAAGCCACCTTTTAGGAGAAAGGCAGCATATAAATATTTTAAATAAATACATACATAATAAATTAATTTTCTTGTTTGCCAATCTGAAGACTTGAATACAGGCACTCCTCACATAATGACCTACCTGTTTAATGAAAGCTTGGATTTACAACCCTTTACTACCATCGTAAATGCATGCTTGCATCTTCCCCGCACCCCTTCTCAATGGCACATGATTTATTACTGCTGTATACAGTATTATTGTTCCTCACTTATCAACCAATTCACTGAATGACCTAGTCGTAGGAACGGAACTTGAACTTGGTCATTAAGTGAGGAGTTCCTGTACAGACTATTACTGTATTACAGCATGCCTTCAAAAATTAAGAGCACCTAGCTTGTAAAAAGATACGCTGGTGGTATTTTCAGTTGTCTGGGATTCTCACTGCTAGGAGAAAAAAATCACACTGGCTCATATAGCCACAGACATAAAGCTGAGATAGGTTCCTTTGTCTTTCCTTCCTTCATCCCTTTGTCTATGATTTCTACATTGTGTCTGGGTCCACAGCAAACCAAAGTTCACCTGCTTCAAATGAAACATCTTTTTATGAGAAAGTGGAAATGCAGAAATCACACTGCAAAAGGGGAAGAGAAAGCATGTAAGCCCAGCATTGAAGCCTGCTCAAATACCTAATATTAACCATGGTTTGACACTATATGCTATCAGAGTAATTTGGGGTTTCTCCTTAAAAAAACAACAAAAGTAATTTTGCCTATAAATTGCAATGTAAAACAAAACAACTCAGTAGTGCTTTTTTATCACATTTAGCACAAGGGATGGGGTACCTGGAGGCACACTCTCTGGCAGTAAAGCCTTCCATATCAGCCATAGTGATTGACTGGAGAGAGATATTTTAATTGTAATAAAATCTTAGGAGGTTTATGCATTGATCCAGTTACTCAATTTGCCAGTTAAAATTTACTTTATTTTACTAACTTTGTAAGATGTGGACCTCTTCTAACAAAAATCTGCAGCTTTGAGTATGCACCACATATCTCAAAATACTGATTTACCAATTAATTGTTCATAGTAGCTGGAAAAGATTTCCATCGTTTCCTGAGATTTAGGAGCTTTTACTATATTTGTGTTACTGAAACTGGTGTAGTTGCAAGAAACTCTTAAATACAGTGGTGCCTCGACTTACGAACATCCCTACTTACGAACATTTCGACTTACGAACAGCTCCGTTTGCAAAATTTTGCTTCGACTTGCGAACGGAGCTTCGAGTTCGGAACAAAAAAAAAACACGGGGAAAGCGCAAAATTTGAACTTTCAGTTAACCGTTGGCCAGTGAAGAGGCTGCTTGTCTGCTCCCTCGCTCGTCCCAGCGGTTAGAGGGTGGATACGGAGAGAGACTTCAGACTGCCTGGTATTGCCTGGTACTGTACTGCCTGGTACTGCCTGGTACTGTATTGTACGTACTGTATTTTTTTTTTTTTTTTGGCTTTTTTTTAAAAAATTTTGATTTTTGGATTTTTTACTTTCTTTTTTAAAACAGAGAGACTGCCTGTTCTGGGTGAGTACACTGTATTTACTGTACAGGGTTTTTTGCAGCTTGGTGGGGGGGTAGGGCTAGGTGGGGGGGTTATGTTTCTGTGCTCTGATGGGTCTTGCAGTGTGGATTTAAAATGTGAAAAGTAGACTGTAATATTAAATTAAAATTAAATGTGAAAATTAGACTGTACATTAATTTTAAAATGTAAAATTTATTTATTTATTTTTGCATTCTGTGGCTTCTAGGGTTTGTGTACTGTGACCTCTCTTTTGTTTTAAAATGTGTGGGTTTAAAATGTGGCTTCAAAGTCTTTTTTTCTTAAAATCAGAAAATATTCTGTGAGTGGCTGTGCTGGCTGTTGATGTAGGCAGGCTGTAAAATGCAGTTTAGACTCAAGTGCCCCCCCCCCAATTGTCTTCTCTCTCTCTCTATGCTCTCTTTTTGTGCTGAGGGGGTGTTTGCTGGAATAATGGTTGCTGGTTGTTGATGCAGGCAGGCTGTAAAATGCAGTTTAGACTCAAGTCTCCCCCCTGCCCCAATGTGTTTTGTTTAAAAGTTGCTTGGTTTGTTTTAAAAGGTGTTGGTTTAAAATGTGTTGGTTTAAAAGGTGTGGGTTTAAAATGTGTTTTGTTTAAAATGTGTTTTAGACTCCAAACTCTCTCCCCCCCCCCTCCATTATCTTCTCTCTCTCTCTGTCTTCTCTCTTTTTGTGCTTAAAAGCACAAACTTTTAATCTGAGGGGTCTGTGTGCCCCAGTGATGACCTTCTTTCTTTCTTTCCTCTTTTCCCCATTGTTCCCTCCCTCCCTCCCTCCTTTCCTGCCCTTTTTTTAACCTAAATTCATTTTAGGTTAAAAAAAAAATTCTCCCCCTAGTGGTAGAGGATGGATTAACCAGCTTTGCATTCGTTCCTATGGGAACGAATGCTTCGACTTAAGAACGGCGCCTCGACATAAGAACAAAAAACAGCCGGAACGGATTAATCGGGTTTCAATGCATTCCTATGGGAAATGCTGATTCGACTTACGAACGTTTCGACTTAAGAACACAATTCCGATACGGATTAAGTTCGTAAGTCGAGGCACCACTGTAATTGGGTAAAATTATTATCGTGATCAAACATACACAATTACTGTAGATAACTTTGTTAGCACAACTAATAACAGTTCACCAGATTGTTTTGAGTTTAATAGTTTTGGGGACAATTGTCAAATGTTCAGATGAAAAACAGCTATTAAGGAGAAACCTTCCTTCACACTAATGTGCATTATAGTTCAGATAAAGAAGCTGTTCTTCACAGTTCGCATAGGAGACAGAAACTATCACTCAGAAGAAGAAATGATCACACGTTACAGCATGATTCAGTGTAACAATAAAACAGGAACAAAAACATTATAGTAAAACAACAGGAAAAAATATTGAGGGAGTAATCTTACCCCATGAGGTTAAGAACTCTGCAGCATATCTATAAATGCGGTTCAGAACTTCAATCACAACAGCGTAAATTATGCTGGGCACATATAACAGCAAGCTGCTAAAGTCAGATTGGTTCTCTTCATGATACAAATGTGCCTGGTATTCCAAGTCAAAGTAAATCATCATGACGTAAAGTGAGAGGTAGAGGCAAAGGCACACAAATGGTAATGAAACCAGATAAATTCTTAATTGTCTTTTGAAGCTTGAGTATACTGGCTCCTCTCTCCCAGTCACAGGATTGACACCTAAAACCCCATGAAACCCTGGTCTAGGTTCCTCAAACTGTCGCTTCATCAATAGTGTGCCCCACCTGTAGGCCATAATGGCACAACACCGTTTCCATAGTTCAAGAATAACAGTAGACCAAACCAGATTGAATCCTGCGAATAGCACATACTTGTCATAGTCTTCCCAATCAAAGATATAATAAGGAATCCCAATGATAGCCATTGGAATCAAAGCAAATGTAATATACTCCAAAAATGCAAAGTAGAAGGCAATTGTTTCACCAAAATAGCAGCGGATTTCATCTGTGAAAATAAAAGAGGATCAATTTAATCATCACCTTCAGAAAATCTGTCTCACATAATTTGTTATTGGGTGATTTAACATACAGTACTATTACATTCTATTATATAACAAAGCACCTGGCATCTAATGGGTTGGAGTGGCTTTTAGCATGAAAAACCAAAGCTTTCAAGCAAAATATGCAGCTGTCAGAATTGTAGGCATTATGTTTGCCCTGCCCGGCTATGGTTGCAAGGACACCTATGCATGACTGCTACCATGATACACTGGTACAGCCACCTGAGGCTTTCATCTTCCCTCCCCCTCAGATGGTGTCTTACAGCAAAAAGGGGGAGAACAGTTTTATAAATCTGTCCCTCCATGTATCCCTTCCTGACTTCAAACTTTATTAACTGCGAACCAACACACCAGTTAGGGAAATCAGCTATCTAATGCCTGAAAACGATATTGTAGGGCAAAACCACTTAATTTTAGATTAATTGAAATTAATTAAAATATTTTAAGAACTAAAGAAGCCCCAACTGCATGACCCTTATGTGTGCATGTTATATTTCAGAGGTAAAGGTTTGATGAAGTACTAGGTTTGAAGAAGTACCAAGGCAAATGATTGAAGGCCAAGAAATCATAAAACATAAAATGAAAAAACTAGAACACTTTGGTCACGTAACAGCTGTAATCTTTACTGAAATAAAGTCTTCCCAAAGAATGACCAGCAATTGCTGGATTAACCGGTTGCATCAGTACTGGCAAGGAAAAGAGCCAATGCAGAGCCCAGCAAGCCAATAGATAGCCTGCTGGGCTCTTGTGAGGCCAGCCACAAGAACTTGCCCAAAACAAGTGACCACTGGAGACTTCCAGCAAGACCATCTCCTTGTAACTGCATACTGGCTGAGGATACTGGGCCATCTCAAGACTCAGATAGGCCCCCCTTGCCATGTCAGTTGTCCAGTGTGATGCCCAGCTAGTGTGCTGGGTTCATGATAGCACAACCTCTCTTCTCTGCAAGGGGGGCAATAATTTGTGTATTAGCAAGTGGGTGGTAATTTAGAGAACATCAAAGGAGGCTATAACATCCAACCCCACGTGGCCAGCTACCCATTCATAACTCCCCACTGACTGGCTATTACTTAAATACAGCTTTGCTACATTTTTCCAATACACCTCACATTAAAGATTGGTCTACAGTTGATCAGTGGTTCAATGGTCCCTGTGATTGTGATAAACTTGTACAATCCAGATCACAACATGTCAAAAATGGAATCCCTTCTCTTTTTCCAGTGACACCAACTTACCTAAAGGCTGGTAGCTAAATTTCAGTCGTCCATACCAGGTATGCCTAAGTTTCTTTAATTCATCTGTGTCATGAAGTGGAAAAGCCTGAATTAGAATACCACTAGTCATTAGCCTTCGCACTGAAAGAAAAGCAAAACATACATGTTAATTCTGCAGTTTTTTTTCTTAACAGAAACACAGTGCACCAAATGGTTATCATTTTAAAATCCTTACTGAAGACTAGCCTTACTATAAACACGGCTATATAAATTAAATTAAATTGCTGTAGACTTCTTCCCTAATGACATTCCATTTGAAATAATCTTGTAAAACAATACACACATAAGTATCGCATCACATT
This sequence comes from Intellagama lesueurii, assembly GCA_037013535.1. Classification (NCBI taxonomy): domain Eukaryota; kingdom Metazoa; phylum Chordata; class Lepidosauria; order Squamata; family Agamidae; genus Intellagama; species Intellagama lesueurii. Next base: position 78,699,095 of record JBAJHW010000006.1, read on the forward strand.
CATTTATTCACCTGATGTTCCAAGACAAGATTCATGAGCATTATCTAGGTTCACATCACATTCACAGATCTAGCCCTAGAAACATTAATGGAATTGAGACATAAGATTTTTATATGAATGCACTCTTGTGACTGCCAGATGTTCTGTCAGCATAGCCACTCAGTTGCTACAACAGACCACAGCCAATTTAAAGCATGGGCTATCTGAACCACAGGTGGGAGATCTCCACAGGTCACAGGTCCACACACACCCATCCCTGGATTGTGGAGGATTGCAACCTCCTCCCAAGCCCCCACCCTTCAATTTCTTTTCTTACAAAATTTTCATCTGAAAAATCCCCTTGTGCCCTTTTGTGGCAATTTTTTTAAACATTTCAAATAAAAACTAGGGGTCCTGGATGAAGGGGATCACTTCAAAACATGGAAGAATTGTCTCCCACTATCCTAAAGGATACAACAGGACTTCCTGAACCTTTTTTCTTTCCTTTTTTCTTTTAGAAAGGGGGGGCTAGATGGGCCAAGGAGTGCTAGGTGATTACACTTGCACCCCAGCGGCCACATGCAGTTAGTGAGCTGCATGTCACCCACTTCTTAGCTAGATTGAAGCCCAAGGCCCACTATCAGCATTCTTAAATTCACAACTGATATGTCACAACTAGTAAATGTGTCAATTACAAAGCACTGCATCTTCATAAAAATGTGCATGCTTTTCCTAGCATTCATTCCCCCACCATAACATCTGAAGTTGATATTATTGAGCGACTTACAGATGAAATCCAGGAGCAGTTAACTCAGAAGTCCAATAACACTCTTTCATCCCCCCCCCACCCCAAATATGGGGCTGTTCAAGAACTCAGTGATGGATAAGCAAACAACTGCATGAAGGAGTGACAACTAAAATATTGGTGTTTTATTTATCACTTATGGAGGAAAAAGACATGCACCAGTATTGCCAGCTTCATGTAGTGAAGCAATATGTATATTCCTTACTCTGTTTAGATTGTACCTCTTTCTTACAATTTCAAATCATGAGGTTAAACATTTTTTTCAGATTGCCATTAATAAACAATCACTTTATGATTGTTTATTCAACTGAATACAGCTGAAGAACAGCTTGAAAGCGTGGATAGTAATATTCAGTGAAAGGTACTTTACAAAAGCTATATTATTTTACACTAATGCTCATTGAAAGACTATTTAAAAGCCAAACTATTTGATGCTAATGTTCACTGAAAAAGATTTTGTAAAAATCATTATAATTTAATGATATTAGAATCTTCTGCTTCTAGGGAAGCCTGGAAGATGCTATTTCACTAAGACCAGTTCCCAACCTCAGGTAACCCAGGTGTTCTTGGATGCCACTCCCAGAAACCCAAGCCAGAATATCTGGAGGTGAAGGCTTCTGGGAACTGAAGTCCAAGAAAACCTGGGTTACCAAAAGTTGGGACCAACTGCACTAAGATATGTTGTATCTTGCCCTCCTCCCCACTCCATGCATTCCTGTCGTACATAATGCCATTTTCCGTGAATGGGCACACACAGAAATGTCATCTGTGAGAGTTCAGACTGGAGAAACAGCATAAGCCCTATTACAGCCTGTTATGCCAGGGAACATTAAGGCCTTGATCCAGATCTGAATATCACCCATGTGCACATGCAAAGTCAGAAGAGCAGGCAGTACTTATATGCAAAAGAAAGAAAAAAAGCTAAACTTGCTACCACCACCAATCCATACAGATGAGCTGACCAAGACACTGAACAATTTCAAAAACTGAGAGTTTGACATGTTTGCACTTCCTCCAGATAGCTTTCCTAAAGAATAATAGGCATCAGCTATACAAATTTCACAAAAACAAAATTCATTACCAGTGGAATCTGCCAACTTTCAATATTCTCTGGAAGCTAACAAAATTGATATGTTCTCTTCAAGCTAGCAAAAAGGATGCTTCCAGAAATATTCCCTTTTTTGAATAAAAGAATTCATGCAATTAAAAACAGATATACAAAGCTACTTACTAATTGACTTTCCTGGATAAAGCTTTGCCTGAGGATAGCCAGGGATCATTGTTTCATCTTTGGCTCTTAGGTTTTCAAGTTCATGTTTGATTATGTACTGACATTCTGCCATTGTAAGGAAATCATGATTGTCCTCTAAACCAGAAAGAAATGTTATTATTGAATATTGCCTTATTCTAAAATATTCCATAAAATTAATCACTTGCAGTTCAGAGCCACCGTAAGTCATCAAAGAGAGAGGCTTCTTAAGGGAGTATCTAACCAAGCCATCAGTCCTGAAATAGAGTGGTTACTTACCTGTAACTATGGTTCTTCTAGTGGCTCTCTGTGAATCCACACAAATGGGTTTAAGTGCGCTTGCGCTGGATCCTCGGAATATTCTAGAGCTTGAAAAGGAAACATTAGTAGTACGTTGCTCTTACCACGCATGCTCTGCCCGCCCAAACCTCAGTTCCAAAGTCCGCCGTCGTCAGAGCTCTAATGCTAAGACCAAGAGTGACGGACAGTGGGGAGGTCGGGCGGGATGTGTGGATTCACAGAGAGCCACTAGAAGAACCATAGTTACAGGTAATTAACCACTCTTTCTTCTACGTGGCCTCTGTGAATCCACACAAATGGGTGACTAGCAAGCTCACTTACCGGAAGGTGGGCCGTCACTCCAGAACAGATGTGAGCACAGCTCTCCCAAAACTAGCTTCCTTCTTGGCCCTGAGGTCCAACCGATAATGAGACACAAAGGTGGAAGGGGTGGACCACGTGGCTGCTTTGCAGATATCAGAGATGTCAACACCACGCAACAGGGCCGTTGAGGTTGCCACAGACCTTGCAGAATGTGCCTTTAATGCCTCTGGTGGGGATCTACCTGACAGCTCATAGGCCAAAACAATCATAGACACAATCCATCTTGAAATAGTCTGTGAAGTCGCAGGAGAGCCTTTGTGAGAACCATGGAAGCAAACAAACAAACGGGGAGAGGTACGGAAATCTCTAGTCCTGGAAGTATAAAAAGCCAAAGCACGGCGAACATCTGACGAGTGGAGCATGCGCTCAACATCCGAAGAAGGTTTCGGAAACAACGTGGGTAACGTTAACGGCTGATTAACATGAAAATATGAGACAACTTTAGGGAGAAAGGAGATATCTGGGTACAAAATTACTTTGTCCGGAAAGAATTGAAGGTAAGGTGTATCGGCTCAAAGCGCAACCAGTTCGCTTGCTCTTCTAGCAGAGGTTATTGCTACTAAAAATAGTGTTTTAAATGACAGCAGTCGAAGATCAGAAGAGGCCATGGGCTCAAATGGTGGGCGTGCAAGAGCTTGGAGAACCACACGTAGCGACCACTGAGGCATAGGAGGGCGAACAGGTGGGCGCATATTTTGCAGGCCTTTCAAGAACATCTTAAGAGTAGGATGTGAAAACATCCGGGAGGCTTCAGATCCAGACGGTTGGAAGGAGACGATGGCAGAAATATAGACTTTTAGGGTAGAAAAAGCCAAACCTTGGTCAAACAAGTGACGTAAATATAAGAGCATGGTATCAACAGATACAGGTGTGGTCTGTAAGTTTCTTGAATTAGCAAATCTTGTGAAGTTGGTCCACTTGTACGTGTACAATAGTTTTGTGGAAGGTTTCCTGGCCCTGTCCAAGACTTCTCTAATCATGGGAGAATCCTCCAGGCCGTCAGATGCATAGAATCGAGGTCCGGGTGGCAGATCCTGCCTGCGTCCTGTGTTAACAGATGTAGTAGGGATGGGAGTCTGATTAACTCTGACGCCATCATCCTGAGAGTTGTGAACCATGGCTGCCGAGGCCACCATGGTGCAATCAGAATGGCATTTTGATTAACGTTTTCTGAATTAACGGTATAGGGGGAAATAGGTAAAGAAGGCAGTTCATCCATTTTACCATGAAGGCATCCCCGAGTGACGCCTTGTCCATCCCTGCTTGGGAACAGAACACGTTGCATTTGTTGTTGAAATGAGTCGCGAACATATCCACTATAGGGAATCCCCACCTGTCGCAAATCATCAGAAACACAGCTTCGTCGAGTTGCCATTCGTGCGTCTGGGCGGTCAAGCGACTGAGGGTGTCCGCCACCTCGTTGTCTTCCGTGGACACATGAATGGCTACAGGAAATACTTGATGTACATAGCACCACTCCCATAGGTGAACTGTCAAGTATAGGAATGACATTGAGCGTGTGCCCCCTTGTTTGTTGATATAATACATGGTCGTGGTGTTGTCGGTGACCACTTGAACACCACGACCTGCTATCCAAGGGCGAAACGCACGAAAAGCTTTGATGACAGCCCACATCTCCAGATGGTTTATGTGCAATCGACTCTCCTTCTTGGACCAAAGGGCATGGGTTTTGTGAGGCCCACAGTGGGCTCCCCACCCTGTGGGACTTGCGTCCGTCGTCACTTGGACTGTAAGTTGTAATGGGCGGAATGGGCGACCCATTAGAAGATTCAGAATGAATGTCCACCATTTCAACTGATCTGTTAACTCTGGAGTGACCGAGAGACGCTTTGAGGGGTTGTCTATTGTAGCGTCGAATAGGGACAGATACCAAGCCTGTAAGGCCCTCATCTTTAGTCTCGCATGAGGGAGAGCGGATGTAGTGGACGCCATCAAGCCCAAGAGGTGTTGAGTATGGTGGGCAGATACTCTGGCGTATGGGTGAAAGGGACGAATGGCCCGTTTCAATTTGATGATGCATTCTGGTGGAAGAAACACTCTTGCTCTTACAGAGTCTAGTCGTGCGCCTATGTAGTCTATAACCTGTGTTGGCTGAAGGTGAGATTTTTCTCTGTTGACTCTTAAGCCAAGTTCTGTCAAAGTTTGGAGAACAAACATGGTGTCTCGAATGGCCTTTTGATGAGAGGCAGCCACTATCAACCAGTCGTCTATGTATGGAAAAATTGCGATGTTGTTGAGACGAAGGTAGGCTGCTATTGGTGCCATGCACTTGGTAAATGTTCTTGGCGCGGTGGATAAGCCGAATGGTAGGGTGCAGAATTGATAAGCAGTATCTTTGAAGAAAAAACATAGGTATTTTTGATGATGTGGATGAATGGAAATATGAAAGTAGGCGTCCTTTAGATCTATAACAACGAACCAATCTTCTTCCCTTAACAGATGGATGATGGACTCCAGTGTAACCATGAGGAATCGTTTTGGGCAAAGGTAGGTATTTAGCAGTCTGAGATCTAGAATAGGTCTGATGCCCCCATCTTTCTTGGGTACCGCGAAGTAACGGGAGTAAAAACCCCTTGGGATGTATCGAGTCGGTACTTGCAGAATGGCTTGTTTCTTTAAAAGAGATGAGATTTCGTCCTCTAGAACTTGCGTGTAAGGTGTAATTTTGACGTGCCCAATGGGAGGCAGTTCTGTGAACTCTAGTCGGTACCCGAACTGAATGATGGAGAGTACCCAAGTGTCTTTGGTAATCAAGATCCAGTTTTTTAAGAATGGGGCCAATCTGGGCATGGGAGTAACTAATAATCTAGCGGTGGGGGAATAGTTAGCCTTCGTGTAATGTTGGTGTGGTTTGTGGAAAAGTCAAAGGTATTGTTTGTTTTTCTTTGCAGGTTGACGGTAAGACTGACGACGCTGAAAGGATTGTGGTTTGAAAGTATTATTGGTAGAAGAGGACTGCGCAGGTTTTCCCTGGGCTGAAGGTCTATACGAGCGGTAAGACTGGCGGTATTGTTGTTGGTATTGTTGTTGGCCAAACTGTCTACGCCACTGATATCTCTGGAATTTGGGTTGTTGCTGAATAGTATACGATCTAGCTGTTTTCTTTATTTTGTGGAAAGATCCATAATTTCGTCTGTCTTCTCATTGAATAAGCCAATCCCATCGAAAGACAGTTCTTCTATACGTACTTTAGCGTCTTCTGCAGTGCCTGAAGATCTTAGCCATGCATGTCGTCTCAATGAGATGGCAGATGTAAGAGATTTAGAAGCGACCTCAGCGGCATGACGAGTAGCCAGTCTTTGGTGCTTAGCAACCGTGGATGCTTCAGCATGAGCGTTGAGAAGCTCAGTTTTAGTGTCCTCAGGTGCGGCTTGGAGGGACGGTAAAACTTTAGCCCAGAGTAGCCTCTGGTAAGCACCTAAAGCAGCCTGGTAATTTGAGACCCTAAGAAGAAAAGAGGCAAAGGAGTACATTCTACGCCCCAGAACATCCAGTTTACGACCTTCACGGTTCGTGGGAGTCACCTTGGCTTTACCTCCTGTTTTGGAGATATTAGTTTGCACTATTATGGAGTTAGGAGCTGGGTGTTTCGAAAGGAATAGGGTATCATTCCCATGGGTCTTATAGTGCCCTTCCATTCTTCTTGAAATCTGCAGAGGCAGGCTGAAGATTCCAAGCCTCCTTAATGCTCTCCATAAGAGATGGGATAAAGGCCAGACTCAAAGGATGCGTTCTTTCCTGGTTGATATCATCAAAAACCAAGTCTTCTTTAGGGGGGTGGTGGTTGTTCTACTTCCAGTTTTAGAGCCTTGGCCATCCTTGACACCATTTGTGAATAAGATGTAAAATCTCGTGAGAGAGATGGGGGTCGTAAATCTCCCACATCCGAATCCGGAGTATTAACATTCGGAGGGGTCTCCTCTGAAGCATCTGAAAGGATATCTTCCTCTTGATCAGAGGCAGAAGATGCTGACGGGTCACCTTGAAAGGAGGGTGAGGGTGAAGGTGATTTATGGCGTCTCTTTGAGTCCTTAGTGGCCTGGTTGTTTGAGACTATGCCCTTTTGGTGCTTTCCAGTCAGTACAAGAGATGGGGTGGGAACAGTAACAGAAGAGCGGATTTTCTTCGACATCTATGTCGAGGGTGCTAAAGTCTTTCTATATTGAGATTGATGTCTAGTATTCTTCGATGTCGGGACTTCGACATCATAGTCTGATCGATGTCGACGTCGAGGCGGTGATGGCGATGGTGATGAGGAGGAGGCATAGATGTATTTTATCCTCCTACGTTTGCCATGGCTGTCGACCTCATAGTATTCTTCGGTGCCGAAGTCACTCTCTCGATACCGACGTCGACCAGCCCTGCGTTGTACCTCAACATAAACAGGTTCGTCAGAATCAGGAGAGGCTCAGTGTCGAGAGCCTCTCGAGATCACAACCACTTCCCGATGTGATGACTGACGGGGAGGTGGTGAGGTATGTCTCCTCTTAGCAGTCTTCTTTCTAGGAGACGTGCGCCCTCTGGAATCTTCTGAGTCCGAATGCTGTATGATAATCGCCCGCCCGGTGTTAACAGGGCTAGAATGGGCAGAAGCCTGGCTGGAAACAATCTCAGCCTGTAAACGGCTTGGACTCGGAGAGCGGCTCGGTAGCGAGCGGAGAGTCTGTGTAGATGGTGGATGAGCGGGAGTCCCGCCGTCTGAAGCAGACTCAGTGTCATGTACATCCCTGGGCGATTCTTCCAAAATAGGGGAAGGTAGTGCCTCTGAGATTGGTGGTAAATCACGTTGCCGATCCTTAGTGGAGGTCTTCAATTTCTTATGCTTGTTCTTACTTTTTTGACCATCTGCAGCTTAGCTGTCGTGGTCGATGACTTTCTCGAAGCCGATCCAGACCCCTTCTTAGATGACGTCGAAGGGGCTTTCGCTATCGAGGCCGTGGCCGCTGCCGAATGATCAGGGCGAGAGGCGGACGGTTGAGCCGCGCCTTGTTCCATTTCCAATTTGGCGGAAGAAAGTGACTTGTTCCAGAGGTAAGCATTAAGCCTCCTTTCACGAGATTTTAGAGTAGGCTTGGAAAGGTTTTTACAGTGCTGGCATGTGCGGGGCTGGTGACCCTCCCCAAAGCAAAATAAGCAGAGATTGTGTCCGTCGGTGAAGGGAACCTTGGCGGCACAGGACACACAACGCTTAAACAAACCCGCGGAGGCCATAAAAGGCCAGTCTCGCGGCCGGAGTAAGTCGGAAAGTACTCACAGTATCGTAAAAACGAAGTCCAGAACGTTGAGAGAAAGAAGGATTCAATTAACAGACCAGTTGTGAGGAGGGAAATCAGTCCGATAAAAAGGAGGGGGGGAAGGGAATCCCAAGTCAGTCCGAATCAGTCGTGAGGAGGGAAATCAGTCCGAAAGGAGGGAAGGGAATCCAAAGTAGTCCAAATCCAATCAAGAGCAACGTACAAAAAAACGAAGTCAAGTAATCCGGACAAACACGAGGGAGACAATCCGTAGAATCAATAAGAATATGAGCTCTAGCAAGGAGGTTCCAATCGCGACGGTGGAAAAACGGAACTGAGGTTTGGGCGGGCGGAGCATGCATGGTAAGGGCAACGTACTACAGTCAACCCTCGACTTACGAACGGCCCTAGTTGCGAACTTTTCGACTTACGAACCGCTCTGATAGAAAAATATAGCCTCGACTTGCGAACTTTACTTCGAGTTACGAACCGGAAAAAAAACAAACCTAAGTCATCTTAGGTTAAAAGGAAAAAAAATAAAAAAATTCTGCCCCTAGTGATAGGAATGGATTAACCGGCTTTGCATTAGTTCCTATGGGAACTAATGGTTCGACTTACAAACCGCCCCTCGACCTAAGAACCAAAAACAGCCGGAACGGATTAATTGGTTTTCAATGCATTCCTATGGGAAATGCTTATTCGACTTACGAACTTTTCGACTTAAGAACGTCCTTCCGGAACGGATTAAGTTCGTAAGTCGAGGGTTGACTGTACTAATGTTTCCTTTTCAAGCTCTAGAATATTCCGAGGATCCAGCGCAAGCGTACTTAAACCCATTTGTGTGGATTCACAGAGGCAACGTAGAAGAATCTGCAAGTATTGGCACAAAAATAAAGCCTAACAAGAGTGGAACTGGAGAGGGAGACTGCCCCAGGTTGATCTGGGTCAATTCAAAGTTTCCCATAGCAGTTAAATCACTGTTGTCATTCACATAGAATATTTAACTATCCCAAGCATTCTGGCCGCAAGAGTCCACACCACACTTCAAATCACTAGACTTTTCACCAAGGTCATAGGGCACCCACCTTCCTTTGTCATTAACTTTTTTCAGCAAGTGACATGGCATAGAACTGATATAACAACTCGTAAAGCTACAGTTCTTAACCAACATATTGCTGAATTGGAAAAACATGATAAAAAAACTGTTTGGAGGAGAGATAGGAGACTTGAGAAGGATGTTCCTGCTGTACTGGCATATGTTGTAGGGGTTCAAACTGCAATTTAGAGCTGTTAGTAGAGATGGGGACGAAGCACCAAAGTGGTGCTTCATCTTGGTTCGTGGGTCGTCAAACTTGACGAACCACGAATTGCCCCCCAGTGGCCCAATGAACCATGAATCATTTCGTCGGTTCGGTGGTCTTTTTTTTTTAAAGACAGCCCATGGGGGTCTAAATACAGTATAAATACAGTATCTCTCATGGCTCCCAATTGCTGAATTTGTCCAACTGGATGGACTTGAAGTGACTCTTTACCACATCTATGATAAAACTTAGGTAAGATAAGTTATAACTTAGGTAACATAAGTTACATCCTTCAATATCTGATCTAAGGAGGATGATATGATCAGAAGATAATGCAATTGGAGATAAATTTGATTTCTTCTAGTCCTCAAGTATACTACAAGAGCCACCACAAGTTTCAAGAGGAGGAGGAACGATGAAGGGCAGCAGTTGATACTGGTAGTGATTGCCTTGATACACAAAACAGAGAAACCTCCTGTGGGATGGGTGAATTGGTATGCAGGCATACCTCCCTCAAATTTATAAAGGCTAAAAATTTGTCCACATGAGTATCTTTCAGGACCATTCTGCATTTCCATACAGAATCTGTATTTTCTCACATACCAGTTCTCCCATTTCAGATGTACAATGACCTTCCAATCCTTACTGCTTTGAAGCATAAGAAACAACAACGAGAAGAACTCTGAGAATGTTTCAGCCAGCAATACTGGTTCTATCGCCCATATTAGGGTTGCTAGTAAGTCACTTTTGACTTAACGGCACATAAGAGTCAGGCTAGCACTATTTAAACTCTGTGCAGCAATGCCAAAAAATCCCCTGCAGCAAAAATACACATGTTGTGACTCTGGAGGCAGTTGTTCCCCATTGTCCAAAGAGCACTCTCCCTTACCTTAATAGAGGGCAATGGAAAAACTGAGGGTTCCTTACAATCAGAGCACCTCATGCCAGCCAGGGATTCCAGTCCTGTGGGTGAGGCAAGAGGGAGTGTCTGTTCCTCCACTCTGCGGCACTTGACCAGAGGCCCTAATGAGCCCTGGCCACCTAGGGTTGGGTAAGAGTCATTATCAACCAAACAGTATAATGTCCCCAGTTCCCCCAAGAACTGAGAGGAAGCATTCTCAGATGGGAAAAGGCAGTCGAACATTGACTGACAGATTTGACCAAGGAATGAGTAGGAGCAACCAACTCTACAGTATTCTGCACCACTGCAGAAACATTTAAGTTTAAACAAAGAGGGTGGGAAAACATCATGTTAAAGCAGAATCACATTCCAAATTTCAGAATTACACACACAGAAAGTTCAACATACAAAACAATTTTATATAATTGTTTTTGGATTATCCCTAATAAGCCCTAATATAGATTGATTTACCTGCAAAATCCTTGAAGTTTTTTCTAGTACTATATGTAAAGGCTCTCATTGTATTATCATTGCATTCTTTTACCAATCCCACTGCTTCAGCTCCTAGAAGCAATCTCACATGGGATGCTCCAACAAGATATATGTTCTTGCTTCCTTCAATTTCTCTCCCATCTTCCACCAAGGGTTTAACCAAAAGCTGGGCTCCTTCGAAGTAAGGCAAAATATTAGAATCAGCATTTTTTAAGGTAAGTTTGTAAAGAAGTTATATTTTCTGCCAAATACATAGAGTTATAGACTCATGCAATGGAGAGGTTCATGGTAAGAGTCTCATCATCTAAGGGGCTATAGCAGCAGCCCTAGAACCACCAAGCACATTTGTATTAAAAGTTAAATGAATAAAAGAGAAAGCCAAGGACAACTGGTTTCCATGGAAGTGAGTTATGCACAGGTTTCAGCTCTGCCACTACAAATATCACGAACTTATGTTTGGCTGGATGATAGCCACAGAGTGAAAACTTTGAAAACATAAACAGAATGCAACATTAAGAGTAAATATCATGTTATAACCCCAATTACAAATGGGGTTTCTGTGTTTTAAAGTGTGTGGGGGGAATACTTCAGGAGGTAGAAATAGAGAGCAGAGGGGCAATGGGAGATCGAGGTGCTTGACAAATGGTGAAAAGGATCAAGCACTCTTTTGCATCTTCTCCTCTACTGTACCTCTCTCTCAAAGATAGCCATTGTGGTATAGTTAAAAACAAGGCATCAAAACATACATTTTTTAAAATGCAGTTACCTCCTTAAGACACAAGCAGAGTAAGGATGTAGAGAGGTTACCTACCTGTAACCATGGTTCTTCGAGTGGTCCTCTGTGAATCCACAGAAATGGGTTGTTCTGCGCCTGCGCAGGGCATCTTGGCAGTTTCTAGAGCTTAAAAACATGTGATTAGTAGGACGTTCCCCCGTGGAGCGCATGCTCCGCCCACCCAAGGTCCTCTCAGTTCCCAAAGTCCGTGGCTGTCAAAAAGATTAGATAAAGACAACGGAGTGACGGACAGAGGGGAGGATGGGCGGGATGTGTGGATTCACAGAGGACCACTCGAAGAACCATGGTTACAGGTAGGTAACCTCTCTTTATTCTTCGTGGCCTCTGTGAATGCACACAAATGGGTGACTAGCAAGCTCACTTACCGGTTGGTGGGCCGTCACTGAAGAAAGGATGTCAATATAGCTCTCCCAAACCGGGCATCATTCTTTGCTCGAACATCCAGTCTGTAGTGTGAGATGAAGGTGGATGGATTGGACCATGTGGCAGCCTGACAGATGCTGGAAATGTCCATGCCGCACTGAAATGCGGTGGAGGTAGCCATAGCTCTTGTGGAGTGGGCCTTAATGGTGTCAGGAGGCTCTTTCCCTGCGAGCTCATCCGCCAGGGAGATGGCTTGAACTATCCATCGAGACAAAGTCTGCAATGATGCTGGAGAGCCTTTATGAGGTCCATGAAAACAAATGAAGAACCGAGGAGATGCCCTGAAAGTTTATGTTCTGTCTATGTAGAATGCAAGAGCGCGACGAATGTCTAAAGTGTGGAGCATGTGCTCAAGATCAGAAGTCGGTGAAGGAAAGAGAGACGGTAAGATGATAGGTTGATTCAAATGAAAATCAGATACTACCTTAGGGAGGAATGAGACATCTGGATAAAGTGTGACTTTGTTAGGATGGAATTGTATGTATGGAGAGTCAGATCTGAGAGCAGAAAGTTCACTCGCTCGACGAGCTGAGGTGATGGCTACCAGGAAAAGAGTCTTCAATGAAAGAAGTTTGAAGTTAGTGGAAGCCATGGGCTCTAATGGTGGTTTGGTGAGAGCATTCAGAACAGTTTGGAGAGACTACTGAGGAAGTGGAGGTTGCTGTGGAGGGCGAATATTGTGAAGTCCTTTTAAAAATCTTTTCAAGGTTGGATGAGAGAAAATTTTCGCTGATTCCGCATCTGGTGGTTGATGAGCTATAATTGCAGCGATATAAACTCTGAGAGTGGCTTGAGAGAGTCCCAGGTTGAAAAGGTGTAAAAGATAATTAAGCAATGTATCTAGAGAAGTTGGGGAGGCTGAAAGATTTTTAGAGGCAGCATAGGTAGAGAAAGACTTCCATTTATAATTATAAAGAATTTGTGTGGATGGCTTCCTAGCTCTACTAATGATGGCTGCTATGGGGGAAGAATCCTCCATGCTGTAAGTTTGAGGGACGTTAGGTCTGGGTGATAAATCTTGCCGTCGTCCTGAGAAAGCAGGTTCGGGATGTTGGGGAGGCAGAGAAAAGTGGTCAACATCAACTTGAGGTGTGTAAACCATGGTTGTCGAGGCCACCAAGGGGTGATCAGAATTGCATCGGCGTGGAATTGGCGAATTCTGATTATGGTTCTTTGGATGAGAGGGATTGGGGGAAATAGGTAGAGAATATGATTTCCCCAATCGATCATGAAGGCGTCCCCAATGGAATCGGTGCCGATCCCGGCACGGGAGCAGTATTGACTGCACTTCGCGTTGTTTGCTGTTGCAAAGACGTTGATGAGTGGTTCTCCCCAATCATGGCAAATTTGAGTGAAGATGGAGTTGTTGAGTATCCATTCGTGATTTGATACTGTGAGGCGACTGAGGTGGTCCGCTAAAATTTTGTCCTCTCTGGCAATGTGAACCGCGATTGGAAATACATGGTGGAGGTAGCACCATTCCCAAAGACGAACTGCCAGAAACAGGAGTGAAAGGGAGTGTGTACCACCTTGCTTGTTCACATAGTACATAGCTGTTGTGTTGTCCGTTGCAAGTTGGGCAGCTCAACCTGAGATCAAAGGTTGAAAGGTTCTGAAGGCTTTGATAATTGCTAAGAGTTCTTGCTGGTTGATGTGTAACGATTGTTCTTTCTTTGTCCACAGGGCATGGATTCTGTGGTCTTGGCAGTGTGCTCCCCATCCTAGAGGACTGGCATCGGTAGTAACCTGGATAGTGAGCTGGAGAGGTGCGAAAGGTCAGCCGATGAGGAGGTTTGGGACAAACGTCCACCAGGTAAGTTGTTGGGCAAGTTCTGGAGTTACCCTGAGACGTTTTGAAGGATGGTCTATGAGTGGGTTGAAAAGAGAGAGGTACCATGATTGAAGAAATCGCATTTTGAGTCTGGAATGTTGAATCACAGAAGTAGTGGAGGCCATGAGACCTAGTAGATGTTGAGCCTGGTGTGCAGAAACCAAAGCGCGTGGTTGGAAGTATCGAACTGCTAATTTTAACTTTTTTAGTCAGTCTGGAGGAAGGAAGGCTCGGGCTTTGGTGGAATCGAGGTAGGCACCAATGTATTTGGCTGTTTGTGAAGGCTCGAGATGAGACTTGGAGAAGTTGACTTTGAGAGTGATATGAGAGTGATATGAGTAGCGTCGATAGCAGTTTGGTAAGAGTGGGAGACAATGAGCCAGTTGTCGATGTAGGGGAATATGGTAATTCCCTGTAGACGAAGATATGCTGCAACTGGTGCTAGGCATTTCGTAAAAGTTCTCGGTGCCGTGGATAAACCGAATGGGAGTGAACAGAATTGGTAGGCGACGCCGTTGAAATGGAAACGAAGGTATTTGTGATGTTTCGGATGAATGGAAATGTGGAAGTAGGCATCCTCGAGGTCGATGAGAACAAACCAGTCTCCCTGTGAAAGGAGGGGAATAACAGTGTCTAATGTGATCATTTGAAATCGTTTGGGTTGGATGAATTTATTTAGGTGTCTAAGATCAAGAATAGGACAGAGTCCTCCGTCTTTCTTGGGTACTGTAAAATAACGTGAGTAGAAACCGTTATGAAGCTCCTCCGTTGGGACAGGAATGATAGCATGTTTGCGTAGAAGAAGGGAAACTTCTTCTTCCAGGGCTGAAGAGTAGGAGGTATATTTAATTTGACCAAGAGGGGGTATATGGTGGAATTCTACATAATAGCCATGTTCGACTATAGATAGGACCCAACGGTGATACGAGTCCAAAATTGGAGAAAAGGGTATAAACGAGTTTGGGTAAATGTTGGCTGTGTAAAGGCCAAATTTAGAAAATCATGGGTATTGCTTACCCCTCTTTTGACTGCGTCGAAAGGGTTGTCGACGTTGATGTTGGGCTTGAGGTCGAAAGGGTAGAGCGGTGGAAGTAGTCTGATTCGGAAATGGTCGTTCAGTCATCAGAGGTTTGTAAGGCTTGTATTGCTGCTGATATGGTTGATATTCGGCTGCTGGACGAATTGTTGTCTGCGCCACTGAGGTCTTTGGAATCGATAAGGTTGTTGAGTTGAATAAGAGTGAGTAGTTTTCTTGATTTTATGCAAATTATCCATGACCTCATCTGTCTTTTGGTTGAAAAGGCCAGCACCATCGAATGGTAAATCTTCGATTCGAGATCTGGTATCATCAGAGATACCTGCAGATCTGAGTCAAGCATGGCGTCGAAGCGCAATTGATGTGGCCATGGCTTTGGAAGCAGCATCAGCAGTGTGTCGGGATGTGATTCTTTGTTGTTTAGCAAGTGTAGAAGCTTCAGTATGGATGTTAAGAGCTTCCGTTTTAGATGCTTCAGGGACCGTCTGAAGAATAGGGAGAACCTTATTCCATAATTGACGATGGTATGCGCCCATTGCCGCTTGATAATTTGCTACTCTCATCAGGAAAGAGGTGAGGGAGTAGAGTCGTCTCCCAAGAATGTCTAGTTTTCGACCTTCCCTGTTTGTTGGGGTGACTGATGATTTGCTCCGAGCCCTGGATTGGTTTGATTCCACAATAATAGAATTGGGAGTAGGGTGCTTTGTTAGGAAAGATGTGTCGGTACCGTGTGTTTTATAATGATTCTCCACTCTCCTTGAAATTTGTAGGGATGAAGGAGGCTTGTCCTAGGACTCCTTGACCAAATCTAGCATTGCAGGGATGAAAGCGAGGCTAAGCAGGGGTGTTTTTTCCTGATTTATATCATCGAAGACCAAATCTTGCTTGGGGGGTGGTGGTTCTTCGACGTCGAGTTCCAGGAATTTGGCCATCCTCATAACGAGTTGGGAATAGGAGGTGAAATCCTCTGATGGAGAAGGAGGGTGGTTGTCAGCCACATTCGATCCAGGGGTAGGTATGTTTGATGGAGATTCTTGAGAGATACTGGAGTGAGAATCTTGATCTGTTGAAGATGAAGTGGAGGGAGAGGCAGGTTGGTGAGGTCTGATTGGTTGCGATCTGCCAGGATCAGAGGGAGGAGGTGGTGGCCCTTTGTAAGTAGTAGTGGCTTGAACTGAGGGTCTATGATGTTGCGATACCGATAGTGGTATGGGCTCATATCGAGATCATTTCCATGTTGAATGTTCTGGTAAGGTGTCATGACGTTTACGAGATGGTTTTGAGGAAGCGATTTGTTCAGAAGGCGGAGCATGTGAAGAAGGTTTATAATGTCCGTGTCGAGGTGGAGACGGGGATGCCAAAGGAGAATGTCGTGCCTGGTACAGTATTGTGTAGTGCACCCTCTTAGGCTTGTCGTAGGGGACCTGTTCTGGTATGTCCTCTTGGATATGTGCGTCATAGGATGGGTAATATGGAACGCCGTAGTCGCCTCGTTTGTGATACCGAGGTTAGTAGTGGTATCGAGGGAATTCGTAATGGTAACGAGGTGGCTCCTGATAATAGATGACTTCTCCATATGGAGGATCATAAGGTGGAGAGAGGTGTCTCTGCTTAGATGTGTTTTTTCTGGGAGATCGTCGGGGAGAATCAGAATCAGAAAGTAGTATCGGTATCGCCCGTCCTGATGATGCAGGACTAGAATTAGCAGAGGCCTGGCTGGAATGATCATCAGCCATAGAAAGGCCAATAGTGGGAGCAGGGCTACTCGCTGATACGGAAGCCTGCGCAGGAGGTATAGAGTGATCATCTCTCAGTAAAGGAGAATGGGTGTCCCTGGATGATTCTTCCAAGACTGGAGAAGGAAGTGATGGAGGAGGTTGCTCCACACGGAGGGTCTTGGAGAGTTTTTTAGATTTTTTGGGTTTGCTCTTTTCCTTTCTTCTTTTAGGAGAGCTTTTAGCCTGGGAAGCAGAGGCTTTCGACGTCGATACCGACTTCGGTCTCAATGTCGATTTGGATTGCTCCTTTTGCCCTGGTGATGGCGGCGTCGGGCTCGACATCGGCTTGGATGGCTCGGAGCGTGGAACCAGTGATGAGGTAGGTTCCATCGATGTGGATGGAGGGTGAAGAGATTTCTCCCAGAGATGAGATCTAAGTCTCTGAAGCCGAAGTTTCAAGGCTGGTTTAGTGAGCCTCTTGCACGTAGAACAAGATTGTGTCTGGTGCTCTTCACCCAAACAGAAAATACAGCGATCATGTCTATCCGATTGTGGGATCCTATTAGTGCAGAGCACACACCGCTTGAATGGCACTGGAGAGGCCATAAAAGGTGGGAAGGGAAGGAAAAAGGTGGGGGAGGGGGGATAGGTTGGGGAGTGAAGGAGCAAACAAAAAGGGATAAAAATCAACGGGTAAAAGAAAAATAACTCACAGGAGAACGTTGATTGAAAACGGAAAGGTAGATGAGAAAAAAGGGTGAGGTACAGAGTACCGATTTGAAAGAAGTTGCTCTAGCGGTCCGATATAGGTCTAACCTACGCGGCAGCTAAAGGGAACTGAGAGGACCTTGGGCGGATGGAGCATGCGCTCCACGGGGTAATGTCCTACTAATCACGTGTTTTTAAGCTCTAGAAACTTCCGAGATGTCCTGTGCAGGCGCAGAACAACCCATTTGTGTGCATCCACAGAGGCCACGAAGAAGAACCTTCTATTTTCTTTCACATTATGTAACAAAACAAAATCTGCAGGCCTTTCACACTTCCCCAAGTTAGGATGTGGCAGGGCTCAAATTTGAGGGAAATGACTGAACATTTACTTCTGGTTTTTATTTTTACTGATTTGTTGTTTATCTAGGAGAGCTAAAGGAGGCAAAGCAGAGCAGGCAGACAACCCAACAAACAGTATTTATCCTCATACACTCATTCCTTAAAGAAAAAAACATGTAATTTCAACAAATGGCAAAACTCAGATTGTTTTTACTCCCTAGGTCCATTCAAAACTGTTTTTCTTCCTTTTCTGCCACATACATACAGTTACCACTAGTTAGAAGCTAGTAGCTTGTGTTTTCAAAATATACTTTGTTTCTAGTGCTGCTCTTCACGTTTATCTTTTAAAACACAATTTTGCCATTGCCAAAAAATGAACTAATTTTGTGCTGTTTTACTGCCTAGCAAATTAGTTTTTTATATATCAATACTTATATGGAAATGATAAAAGCCTTTAAAAACAGAGATTTTTGTAAAATTCAGAGCACTCTACCTCCATTTTTCTTCTTCTCCACAATCTTTTTTGTTAGCCATTCCTTGGTTTCATCTTTGGTGTCTTCTGCAAGCTCAACTACCACCAAAGGTCTGAAATTTGCTTCAAATGTGTCATATGCAGACCAACTTATCTTCATCTTCTGGACAACTAAACAACTGAAAAAGTGAGGAAAAGTAAAATGGCGTTGTGGGCTACAAAAGAGAAAAACATTCAACAATATCCTGTTTAGTACATATGTTGCTGTTGGTGTGCACAGAAAAGAAATTTTCACCTTCAACCTCTGAAGAGTGTTTTCCAGTATTTCTACATACTTTCTGCCAGCCTATAAAATTCAACGGCATTCTATATAAAGTTCAGCATTTAGAAACTGCATTGTTAAAAAAGTCTACACTAGTCCTTTTTTTCTAATACAGAATGAGGTTTGAGCAAATCAAGTGAACATGCACAACAGAACAGTTTCTCTACTTGCTATCTGGCTAACAATATGGCCTGCTGACTAGCTTTCATTTACAGAAGGTAAAAAGGGTAGCTTCAACCAAGCACATCTTATAAGAAGCAAATCCCCAGAGCAAAGGGTTACTCTATATTTTAGGCTGGGGAATTGGACTGAGGCAGAGGGGTTGATTGCCACCCCTACCCACACAGTGAAATTTGGTGCAATCCAGCCTGTGCTTAAACAGTACTTTCTTCAATGCAATCTATTTTAACTCTCAAGCTATCCTTCCATCCACACTGGAGATTGTGCTGTGGGTCGTCTTCTTGATTTATATCAATCCAATCTGTCCCTGTTTCAAATACTATGACACTCCCCTTCCCACCCCTTCAATTACTGACACTCCCCTTCCTGCCCCCTTTCCCTGCCTATTTTTGCTTCAGCCATTTAAGATGAATAATTTTTTGTTAAAAATTCAGAGGCACAGCATTACAGCAATGTATCTGCCTAACATGGTAGACATTATTTTATATTTCAGGGAATTACTAACGAATTTCCATTGATTACTTTGCAGATAAGTAATTTCTTGTAGGCGTGTCTGCTTTCGCATTATTCATTGCATAGGCAATGTACTGTCAGGTCTTGTGCCATCAAAGTAATATAGCTTTGCAGCATAGTTTCATAGTGAAGAGCCCATATAGGTTTATCTACCAATGCCCTGGTGGCAGTTTTGAGCACCCAGTGTATAGATGAAGATGGCATGATGGGTGGGACTGTGCTGTTTGCTGCATTTTCTGGATGGTACTTTGGAGAAATATGTTTCTGCAATGCTCCAATTAACTGTTAATGTGGTGGATGTATGGCCCAGATGGAAAATCAACAATGGATCGTTCTAAGTAGAAACATGTGCGAACAAGGTCTTTCTTCTCTCAATCCAAACAGTGCCAACAACTGTGCCAATGAAGTGTGGACAAATGCTGGATAGCTCAGTGGTTTAGGCATCTGGCTGTGAAGTCAGAGGTTGGGAGTCTGATTCCACACTTTGCCTCCTTGACAGAGACTGGACTCAATTATCCATAGGGTCCTTTCCAGCTCTGCAGTTCTAAGATTATTACTATATTATTCTAAGATGATAATGTTGTCATGTTATGGCCTCTTCCCTCCAGGCTGTAACATCACCTGCCTCAATCTATTTTGTCTTCCTATTCTAGTGCTTCTTTCTGCAAATACAGATATTCATCCAGTGCCTAGAGGCACTACACAAAATGTGCTGCAGCTTTGCCCATTACTCTTCATCCTAGTGAGGCCAGTGTATACAGAAAGCAAAAGGACTGAGGTGTCCTAGGAAAAGCAGCTCCTCCAAACTTTTCCTGCCAGTTATAGCTCTGATATAAAGAATAGAAAGAGTGGCAGTGACTAAGTCACACATTCACATGTGTCTTAACTGCTCTCACACCCCTTTTGATGTCTAGGTTTCAAGGAAAGAGCCTGCCCAAGGCCTATGAGCCAAACGGACCATAGCTGTGGGCCAAATCCAAGCCAAACAATGAAGTTTCCTTATCTCAGTCATATCCTAAAATATCACACAGGATTGTACACAGCACAATTCTAAACACACTTATTGATAAGTAATTGCCAGTGTTCAACAGGGTCTTACAGCCAGATAAATGGACAGGATATTGTAATATAAGACTGCATCTGTAGGATTATGATGTTACAAAATTACTATGTTTACCTTAATCTTGAAAGTACACACATATGCAGCCCAACAAATATCTTCAATGTTTCATAATTCAACCTTCGACCAAAATATATGTGCTAATGCTTTAGCTGGCACTTTCCACTGTCAGCATTTATGGCCAGGTCATACGCGAATCACTTGCATTCCCTCCCTTAGCTAATATGTATAATGGTGACAGATGTCTAAATTGAATTAGTATGCTGCCTTTTCTAACATTTATATATAAAGTGGCATGCACTAACGGTGCAGTACAAATAGCAATAACATTTGGTGAATACTCATTTTGAATTAGGCTGTAAACACATATGCAAAACTCTGCAGCCAGACTACTGACTGGGGCCAGCTACAGGGAGCATATAATGCACCTGTTACAAGAACTGCACTGGCTACCAGTCCGTTCCCGGGCTCAATTCAGTGCTGGTCATTACCTATAAAGCCCTATACAGCTTAGGTCCAGGCTACCTGAAGGACCGTATCTCCCTATATGCACCTTCTCGGCGATTAAGATCAGTAGAGAAGACCCTCCTCTAGGTCCCATTGCCAGCACAAGCACAGCTGATGGGGACACGGGAGAGGGCCTTCTCTGTGGCAGCTCCCAGGCTATGGAACGCTCTCCCTCGGGAGATCAGGATGGCCCCTTCCCTTTTATTCTTTCGAAAAAAGCTAAAGACCCATCTCTTCAGGCAGGCTTTTAACAATTATAACTGAATCCCTGAACCCCATTTCAGCAGAAATTGTAATCTCTTTTATGTTTTCATGTTTTAATCTTTTAATTGTATTTTAAATCATATATTGTTTAATTTATCTTTTAATATTTAACTTATTGTGTTTTTAAATTGTGTGAATTTTAATGTTGTGAGCCGCTTTGGGTCCCTTGTTTGGAGAAATGTGGCATATAAATAAAACTAATAAATAAATAAATAATACGTTCAGGGGAAATTTTAATAAATTTGTTCATCAAGAAAAAAACTGCTTGTCCCTACAGTTCTTTTTCCCCTGATCATCAATGAGGGTGATTCTGGTCAGTTTCTCTGACAGCAATATTCTGGTCAGTTTCTCTGCATTTCTCAATGCAGCAATATTGATGGTGTGAAAAAATACATAGGCTTGGAGACAAGCAAGCAAAAATTAAATGAGGACTAAGGCAGTAAGTCTATGCCACCACGTCCCTTCTATATACACACACCCAGAGGTAATTCCATTAAATTCAGTCAGGCACACTTTTGAGAAGACTTCTATGGTGGGCTTCACTAGATGGGCAGTAT
Organism: Intellagama lesueurii; assembly: GCA_037013535.1. NCBI lineage: Eukaryota > Metazoa > Chordata > Lepidosauria > Squamata > Agamidae > Intellagama > Intellagama lesueurii. Next base: position 78,720,526 of record JBAJHW010000006.1, read on the forward strand.
AAAAATCTAATAAATAAATAAATAAATTCTACAGAATTGCACTACAAATTACTCAAGAAACCAACACTGCATTTTAAATTTTAACTACTGTATGCCAGTGTCTGCAAAAATCTTAAACCTAAATATGCAATAGTTTTCTACTGACTAGACCAGTAATCCACACACTTTTAATATTGTAGTGAAGGCATCATATTTTTATACTGTGAATGACTTTTGATATGATTTAGAAATGAACTAATAGTTCCCATAACAGATAATGATATGAAAGATTTATGATCAACTATCTCATATCATGTTTTTGCCATGTTATGTCTCCTTCTCTTATGTCGGATGAAGTGGACTTGTCCACAAAAGCTCACATTAAAAATATAAAAGTCTTTAAAGTGCCACCATGTTTTTGTCTTTTTTTACTCTTTATTTTTATTTTGTTTTTAATATATCATATCACTCCTTGATTTCTGAAATGCCTTTGATGGATATATAAGCAAATAAAATCGAACTCTTGACAAGTTACCATGATCCTCGTGGTTCTTGCAGAACCATTCCTATGAATGAGAAACAGCTTTGAAGCAACAGTCTCAACTGACAGAATCCATGACAAAGAGGTCTCTTTAGTGTGAGTGACAACCATGTCAGTGCTTGGACACATTATAGAAAAGTAGCTAATTGCAATATTTCACTCAATAGTTCAAGACACTAGCCCAAAACTTCCAAAAAGTGGTGATCTCCAATTTCCCTTTTTTTTCCTTTGATAATTCACACAAATGTTCATGTTAAATTAATTTTAATAAAGATATGGAAATACTTTATATTAAATTAAACTATTGGTCTATCCAGCTCAACACTGTTTGTCTCTTTCCTGACCAGCAGTGCTCTCCAAGGGCTCATTTGGTTGGCTCTTTCACAACCCCACTACCCTAGAGCTTTTGACTGAAGATGTTGGGAACTAAACTTAAGATCTTTATGCAGAGTGCATACAGTGGACCCTCGACTTACAGACGGCTCGACCTGCAGACTTTTCGAGTTACAGACTTCTCTGGCCGCAAAATTTAGGTTCGACTTGCGGCCGGAGAATCGACCTACAGACCGGAAAATCAAACAAAATGGACCAAAAACGGCCGGTTACGGATTAATCGGTTTTCAATGCATTGTAGGTCAATGGAGCCTCGACCTACAGACTTTTTGACCTGCAGCCACTGTTCCAATACGGATTAATTCCGTAAGTCGAGGGTCCACTGTATTCTGTCACTGCATTAGAGCAAATAAGGACAAGGCCTTCTGAAATCAATGACACTTGTTAGTCCTTTTGAACAAGCCCCGTTTATTTATCGACTTTAAGTACAGCTAAATCTGGATTCAATCCAACAGCAGGTGTTTCTCTGAAACCTAACTCCAAAAGTCCTGTTCAGGTTCCACTAAAAAATCCTTAAAGTAAATTTTAAAAAGTCCTGCCATTTTTGCAATTGACCAAAATTACTTTTCCCTTTACTCACCCAGTTATCCCTTACTTCTTCCTTTCCATGAAACTGAGTACTTTCTTCCTCTATTTCCCACCTCACCAAATGAGTTGCTTTTGTCCCTCCTCTCATCTCACACCAGCCACCTAGCTGATCTCTCTCTCTCTCTCCATCCCAATATTCCTTCCCTTTCTCTTCTCTCTTATACTTTTCTCTGATCTTCCTCTTCCTTTGCTCAGATACTCATCCATAATTTTCTTCTGTTCACTTGCCTCCCACTACCAGACAGCAACACCTTTCCCCTTCTACTTGTTTACAAATTCAGAGGTGTTGTAGAAGGAAGCAACAGTCACAGCCAACATATTGTTTTCCTGCTCTGCCTGTGGTCCATGTGCATCCACCTAAGGCTTTCTGAAAAAATGAACATGACAGACTGCAGTCTCTCTTCACCAATTAGGAAACTCTGCCACCTAGTGACTGAAGATGGTATTACAGACACACAAAAATTAAATAAAATTAAGCTTACGCATGCTAAATTAAAGGTGTCTAGGGTTCATCTTCTTGGAGCTACAGCACAGACAGACATTTGTATTAACATAAATTATGAAAAGTTTGAAAAAAGAGAATAATGAGCTATTAAATATTGAAAATATATACTTAGGAAAGCCTCAAAGAAGGGCTTGATTTGAGCTAACGATATCAGGCCCTAACACTCAACCTAATGAATAATTAACAGTACCTCTGATCATATATAGAAAACGTCTTGTTACTAATGAGCCTGTGCAATTTCAATTAGAAAACAAGTTTCCAGGAAGATCTCAGCCCCAGCATTTCCTCTGCCAAACAGAAATAAAGTACTGCTCTATCTTTATATTTCAGACATAGAAAAATCTAAACTCTATTTTAAGACAACACTGACTATAACAAAAAGCTTTGTGGCACTTTAAAAACTAAGGAATTTAATTTAGTATAAGCTTTGATGGACTACAATCTACCACATAATGTCTTTTGTTCCTGCTGTAACCAATGAACATAGCTATCCTGGAACTTTATTATTGCATCATACATCACTTGAAGTACAGAAAAACCAGTATTTTCTAATGATTTAATGCAGTGCTGTGCCAAGGATAATCCAACTTTTTTATCCCCAAAGTAAAAGCACAATGGACTATTTCCCCTGCACCAGTGATGGAAAATATGTGGCTTTGTATAATTTGTTCAATGCAATTTTCATCTCTCATCACTGGCTAGGGCTGATGGGAGATGCTGTCCAACATTTGGAGGGTCAAAAAATTCCTCATCCCTACCCTGTGCAGGAAACAGTGCCTGACATGAGAGGAAAACAACTTGATACATCTTACTATCATATACAGTACCCAGTTTTGTACAGCTGGGAAACTTCTTAGTCCTCTCAACTCTACATAAATGCTCTTCCCTTCCCACCATAAGCACCCTCATACTGACAACCTCTAAATGGGCATAGCTTCTCAATATGCATACATTGTCTGGGAAGAAAAAATATTGGTGTGCTCAGTGTATGTCACATGCAGGTTTGTTTTCTCTCTCCCTAACTCTGCTTTTAACTGCACAATTGTGTTTTATGTGCAAGAAAAAAAACAAAAGTTGCAAGGGCCCTCACACATTTCAGCAGCAAATCTAGATTCTTCCATAAAGTGCAACCTCCTCTAGGAACCACAGGCAAACCTGCTTCCTGAAAAGCATGCATCTGTGACTAAAACATTTTTGAAAAGGCGTTTGAATTGCACTGACAGTTCACACGTCTGGAGGTGGAAGAGCGAAGTGCTTCCTAACGGAGGCATCTCTGATACCTACTAGTGCACGTTTGACTTCAGTATCTGCCAGGTCATTAAAGCTCACTGAAAATCCCAAATCTGGAGTTAAGTGTGAAAATCTTAAACCCTTCAGCAATGGGTAGGCTGCAAACCCACACCTACCTACCCCTAAGTCCCCTTCAACTCATTTTGGAATTGACACCTATGTAGGATCGGCTCCTTTCCCAAACTCCTCCACCCCACCCGTGACTCTCCTCCGCACAAGTAAAACCCATGCCTGGCGCAAGGAAGGGCTCGGCCGGCTAGCCCAGAAAACGCCACGCAGGGCCAACTCGTTCGTTTTTCCCTTCCAAGGCTCAAGAATGTTGCCCTCGGGGCCGAGAAGCCCCACCCAGGGCTGAGGAGCCGAGCCGGGCTGGGCTGAGGAAAAAAGCAAGGAGTGGGGCGGAGAGGGAGGAGGACGACGACGACGACAGCAAGACCCGCGCATTGCAAACCCCGCAGCCAAGGGAGGAGCGAGGATGGAGACGCCAACGAGGGAGCGGAAAGGGGAGGCCTCCAGGAAAGCCAGGAGCCAAGACGGGGGCTTGCAGAACAAGCGGCCCCGCGGCTTCCCTTCCCTCCTTCCTCAGCCTCCCTCGCCACCCCCACGCTCGGCGCCAACTTTCTCCAGACGCCCTGAAGAGCTCGCCAGACACCTGACAGCCTCCTCTCGTCAGGGGACCCCAAAAAAGGGAGAGGCTGGGGAAAGGCGCTCGGCCCTCCTCGTCGGCGCCTCAGGCTCCCGCGGGAGAAAGGCGCTTCCTCCTCTTTCGGCCGGGCCTCCGCCGCTCCCTCTCGCCCATTCACTCACCCTCTCCCTCGCTTCTTCGGGTCAGCGGGAGTGAGACAGGCGGGGGCAGCCGCGCCGGCAATGGGCGGAGCCGCTCAGGCCACGAGGCGGGGGACGGCGCGTGACAGGAGGGCGGGGACTCGACTCGCCCCGCCCCCTCCTGCAGCGTGGGCATCCCTACCCCTCCGAGAGAGACTGTCGATTTCGGGTTGTCAGTCAGCCGGACAATTCGTTGTGGGCTTTCCGAAACACTAGGCTGTGTCTTTATTAGGTAACGGTTAGGGCTTCAGGCGTTAACTGTAGAAGCCAGACTGTGTACCTCTTACGGAAGCACGCGTGCGAAGGATTCAGGTCTTCAGCGGTCCGACTGGTTTAGATGCGATGCACAGTTTGAGAGTTGAAAAGCAATTTACTGTATGACTGGAAGCTTCTCTCCTGTCCTCTTTAGTAAAAGGGTCTGGAGAGCTTTTTTTTCCTTTTTTAAATGTTTATTTCCTTATTTTCAGTACATTCAAGGCATCATACAGAGTTCTGCTCCTCTCCTCCTCCTCAAAATAAACCTGCCAGGTGGATTGGTCAGCCATCTCACCATACAAGAATGTTGTTTACAAAATAACTTTTAATTTTTAAAAAATCATTGCAGAATTCACTGTATGGTACTAAATTCACAGATATATCCCCTTGAAAAAGATAAACAATGGAGGATTTGGGGGAGTCTAGGGGGAGTCAGCTTTTTTTATCAATGGCAAACCCCACCTGAAGATGCAGTAATACCCCTCAGGTTATATACTACTATTTGATTTGCAGAAAAAATACAGGGGGATGTGCGTACTGCAAAAATCAAGCAGAAGGTATCCACAAACAGGCAGGTATTGGCATGCTGGCAGTCTTGGGGAATTCCTATGCTTCCTTCGGTCTCCAGACAAGAACACAAACTTCAGGGCAGCTGTTGGCAGGTCTGATTCTTGAATTTGTAAGTACTGTAAAGCTGGGCACTCATTTTTATCCATCCTCAGCTGGTACCTGGGCTCACTGGATTGGTATAAATGTATTTGTAGGTGTGTGCCACTTCTACAGTGCTGGGACACACAAAAGCCAGGAGCAAGGGAAGGGGGACTGAAAGACAACTTGCAAATAGATGCATTTAGTCACATTTAGAGGAGGAGAGGTAGCGAGCCTTCTTGTTGCACAAGCCCCCACAGCAGTGGCACAGGACCTGGGGAAGAAAGGCTGCCCATGGGCTGAAAGTGAGCCTTCCACAAGCCCCAACAGCAATATAAGGCCTGCCTGGAAAGCTCCCAAACATTGTTGTTGTTGTTTAGTCGTTTAGTCGTGTCTGACTCTTCGTGACCCCATGGACCAGAGCACGCCAGACCCTCCTGTCTTTCACTGCCTCCCGGAGTTTGGTCAGATTCATGTTGGTAGCTTCGATGACACTGTCCAACCATCTCGTCCTCTGTCGTCCCCTTCTCCTTTTGCCCTCACACTTTCCCAACATCAGGGTCTTTTCCAGGGAGTCTTCTCTTCTCATGAGATGGCCAAAGTATTGGAGCCTCAGCTTCAGGATCTGTCCTTCCAGTGAGCACTCAGGGTTGATTTCCTTCAAAATGGATAGGTTTGTTCTCCTTGCAGTCCAGGGGACTCTCAAGAGCCTCCTCCAGCACCACAATTCAAAAGCATCAATTCTTCGGCGGTCAGCTTTCTTTATGGTCCAGCTCTCACTTCCATACATCACTACAGGAAAAACCATAGCTTTGACTATGCGGACCTTTGTCGGCAAGGTGAAGTCTCTGCTTTTTAAGATGCTGTCTAGGTTTGTCATCGCTTTCCTCCCAAGAAGCAGGGGTCTTTTAATTTCGTGGCTGCTGTCACCATCTGCAGTGATCATGGAGCCCAAGAAAGAAAAATCCGTCACTGCCTCCATATCTTCCCCTTCTATTTGCCAGGAGGTGATGGGACCAGTGGCCATGATCTTAGTTTTTTTTATGGTGAGCTTCAGACCATTTTTTGCGCTCTCCTCTTTTACCCTCATTAAGAGGTTCTTTAATTCCTCCTCACTTTCTGCCATCAGAGTGAAATCATCTGCATATTGGAGGTTGTTGATATTTCTTCCGGCAATCTTAATTCCGGCTTGGGATTCATCCAGTCTTGCCTTTCACATGATGTATTCTGCATATAAGTTAAATAAGCAGGGAGACAATATACAGCCTTGTCGTACTCCTTTCCTAATTTTGAACCAATCAGTTGTTCCATATCCAGTTCTAACTGTTGCTTCCTGTCCCACATATAGATTTCTCAGGAGATAGATAAGGTGGTCAGGCACTCCCATTTCTTTAAGGACTTGCCATAGTTTGCTGTGGTCCACACAGTCAAAGGCTTTTGCATAGTCAATGAAGCAGAAGTAGATGTTTTTCTGGAACTCTCTGGCTTTCTCCATAATCCAGTGCATGTTAGCAATTTGGTCTCTAGTTCCTCTGCCCCTTCAAAATCCAGCTTGTACTTCTGGGAGTTCTCGGTCCACATACTGCTGAAGCCTACCTTGGAGGATTTTGAGCATAACCTTGCTAGCGTGTGAAATGAGTGGAATTGTACGGTAGTTGGAGCATTCTTTGGCACTGCCCTTCTTTGGGATTGGGATGTAGACTGATCTTTTCCAATCCCCTGGCCACTGCTGAGTTTTCCAAACTCGCTGGCATATTGAGTGTATCACCTTAACAGCGTCATCTTTTAAGATTTTAAATAGTTCCACTGGAATGCCATCACCTCCACTGGCCTTGTTGTTAGCCATGCTTTCTAAGGTATTCTTGCCACCTCTTCTTGATGTCTTCTGCTTCTGTTAGGTCCCTACCATTTTTGTCCTGTATCATGTCGATCTTTGCACAAAATGTTCCTTTAATATCTCCAATTTTCTTGAACAGATCTCTGGTTTTTCCCTTTCTATTCTTTTCCTCTATTTCTTTGCACTGTTCGTTTAAGAAGGCCCTCTTGTCTCTCCTTGCTATTCTTTGGAAGTCTTCATTCAATTTTCTGTAACTTTCCCTATCTCCCTTGCATTTTGTCTCCCTTCTCTTCTCTGCTATTTGTAAGGCCTCATTGGACAGCCACTTGCTTTCTTGCATTTCCTTTTCTTTGGCATGGTTTTTGTTGCTGCCTCCTGTACAATATTACAGGCCTCCATCCATAGTTCTTCAGGCACTCTGTCCACCAAATCTAGTTCCTTAAATCTGTTCCTCAATTCCACTGTGTATTCATAAGGGATTTGGTTTAGATTACACCTGACTAGCCCAGTGGTTTTTCCTACTTTCTTCAGTGCTCTACCTAAAACAATTCTTAGTAATATCAGCATTAGGTTACCAGGATACAGTACATAATACAAACAAGAAAATGATAGCAGAATTTTACTTTGGTAAAAGAACAGAGGTAAGTATGTGCATTTCTGTTTCTGCTCAGCAGATGTCTCTCTACTCCTGAAGTGTTTTCCTCAACTAAATGCTTATTAAAATAGGACAGATTAGGGCATGTCCAGACAGGAAATTGGAGCGGTCTTGTTTGTACTGAAAAAGGTCTTGCCTGTAATGTGATCTATTTTATCTCTTACTCAAGCAATTCTTCCATTCACACTAATCATTTTTTTTCTCCCATGAGAAGGGTCCAAACAGGTCTTTGGATCACTCCAATTTGTCCCCGTTTTGATTAATGACACTCCCCTTCTCACCACCTTCCCCATCATTCAGCAAGCTAAGTGACATAACAAAATGCATCTACCTAGCATGGTACGCATAATATTACCAATGTATCTCATTTATCTAGAAAGCATGGCATCAATAGGAAAATATATTTTAAAAATTAAATTGGTAGAGTAGATTAAAATAGAGGAGGAGGGTTAGTCATCTCTCTCCTCCAACCCAGGATGGCACAGACTCTGGTTAACTTGGAGATCTTTACAAGAAAAGTCTCTGTTAAAAGTGAGATGTTTCAATCCTGACACAGACATGTCAGTGCATTTTGGGGTTTTTATTGGAGGGAAGAGCATCCCCCACTCAAAGATCAACTAGAAACCTACATGCATTGTCATGTGGTTTGGGTTTTCATCCCAGCACAGACGTCAGTGCCTTTCTCACTTAATTGTGTGGTTCAGGTTTTATTATCTTAAAAGAGAGAGAAAATATGGGGGGATAGGGAAAACGTGTACCCCATGTTTGCTCAGTCAGGCTTCAATCTCATACAGAACCCACTTACCAGGGAGTAAGGAATGCATGGGAATTGCATTGTCAGGATTTGAGCATGGGTTTGAGCGCACACCCTAATGGTACTTGTATTTCTCAAGGTTATCACGGTTGCCAAGAGATGAAAAATGGAAAGGAAAACAGGTGACTGGGTCCATCACAGAAGCAAAACTTAAAGTTATTTGCCCTCTGCTGTTAGCAGAGATTGGTACAGATCGAAAGCAAAACAAGGCAAGGAACCAAGCCTTGGCAATCCACTCTCCTCCACCTCTCCCAGGCCTATTTGTGCAGATCATGAGCAAGTGAGGGGGAGGTGGGGCTGGCTGGAAGGAACGAAAGAGATGAGGAAGTTTGCTGCAGCCATTCATTGGCAGGTGTTGCTACTGTCATTTCTTTAAGAAATTGATTTCATTTTCACATCCCTTGGAGCAACTGAGCACAACATCAGTGCACAGTCAGCAGGTAAAAAGTGGGGAGGGAGATGAGGCAGAAATAGTTTTCAGTTTCAGAAATAGAGGTTTTCTCAGCAAGGAAAAGCAGTGTTTATCACTTGCAATTCCCACCTCTCCCTCACCCCTTTCAATGCCACAACCCACAAAATACATCACAGAGTTTTCACCTCAGATAAAACTGCCCACAGCTCTATTTGGGTGCAAACTAACCATCCACACAGGCTATCCAAATAGCGAAGTACATATGCCTGTCTGGACATGCCCTTACTTTGCCCAGTGAGTCATCCCACCATCTCCCAATCCTACCTACTAAAAGCCTAGTTGGTATCAGACTGTGGATTCTCACCTAGCTAAAATGGCACCAGAGAAAAAGTGCCAGGAGATACAGCTGCATTGGATAGATGCTGCATAAACCAATGCTTGAAGACTGACCAATCAGATCCCATGTAATCCAAGCACAGCTCGGTGATATCATCAGTAGACAACAGATATTGCTGCTAATTTTCAGAACCATGTACTCTATTTTACAGAGCATAGTCCTGCGTTTGAATGCCTGCCACGAGACCGTCCTCTGTTTGAAATCAAGGCATCGTCTTGAAGGGTTTTTCAGTGTAATTTAGGTTTTAAAATAGACAAAGGGAAGAAGAGCAGAATTCTTCAAGTTCTATGAGTAGCAGCTTGTTGGAGGAGGTACCTCACTCCAAAATGTCGAGGCAGACATGCAAACCCATTTGCCTTATGGGATATCTGTGCTGAACAAGTACATGGAAGGTTAGCTGGTTCACCTGTTGTCACTCTCGTGAGAAGCATGAGAGTGACCTGTACTCTGATGACCTGTATTGTTTTTCTATTAAAATGACTCTAAATTCTTTCTCCGTCTTGGAGTTACTTGCCATTAATTTTAATATCCATTACCTTGCCCAACATGTTTTTGAACATACAAGAAAAGAAAGCGTTATTAGCCTTGTCAATGGTGTGTGTGTGTTCTGTGCCATCAAGTCGTAACTGACTTCTACTGATCCTAACAAGTAAGTGAGATAGTTAGGGAGACCACGTAAGCTTGGTGGCTGAGCAGGGATTGTAACTTGGGTCTTCCTGTTTCAAAGCTTGTGCTACTTGTGCTATACCTGTGCTATATTGGCTCTCTTAGATCAGTGCTCACCATATAATTGAGGCCAATGCTAAAATATTTTGGTAGAAAAACAGTACAACAATCAATGTGCTTAATTTGTATAATATACAAATTGGTACAATTTGTTAATTAATGGTTAATTAATTTGCATAATATGCAAGATATGCTATCTGGAGTTGGAGAACAACAATATGACAATTGCTGGATAGCTACGTGGTTTAGGTATCTGGCTACGGAGCCAGGGGTTGGGAGTTTTCAATTCCCCACTGTGCCTCCTTGACACAGGCTGGATTTGATCTATAGGGTCCCTTCCAGCTTTGCAGTTCTAAGATATTATATTATATTAGCCTTAGGGTCATGAAACTCACTGTGTGACCTTGGTTCAGTCACACTCCCTACCTCATAGGGCTGTTGTGTTGACAAAGTAGGGAGTGGAACAGACATGTACATCACCTGGAATCCGCTGAAAGAGAGGTTGGATACAAAATAAACAAATAAATAAGCAAATTGAAGTTGCCTGGCATTGAATTTGAAATGCATCTGAACTACGCACTGTACACTACTTATTGTACAACTGAGCTGTAATTTGTCCTAATCCACCTTTCTAGACCCAATCTCTTCAAAATAATCACTACAAGCTGTTAGAGGCTTCAGCATATTGTTTTCCTCGTTGTCCCTGCCCTTCACTTACCTGTTTTCCTTATGTTACCAGGTCTCAGAGAGTCATCTAAAAAGTCCTAGGAAAGTCCTCCATTCATTTTCAGGCAGGACGAGAAATCTCAGAGCAAGTGGTGTTGAAAGAGATAAAAATGTGGGTGGTGTAATTTAATGCCCACTTGCCTCACACCAGGGCTCACTGGCTTAGTGTAGTACTCCTGTAACATTGGCTCTGTAAGGAACAAGCAAAGGGAACTGGGAAGAGAGACTGTGGGAGCACACACACCCCGGGCCCAATTTACAATTCAGATAAGGACTAAAGTGTCAGTGTCATGACCCTTCTTGTTGCACAAGTCCTGGCAGCAACAGCAGAGCAGGGCATAGAGGAAAAACTCCCTGTGGGCTGGTGTTGAGTATAAGATCAGGAAAAATTCTCCCAGTTGTGATGTTTGCTATAGGTAAGGCCTTACAAGATGCACACCCTAGCAAGAATGGCAGCAATGCCTACACTTGCTCGTTATATTTTGTCACTTGCCTAGGCACCAAACTTGCTTTTCTTTCCCTAGCACTGGGTTATCTGTTGGATTAGATTTTACCCAGATTCTACTTGTACCCACTTCCCTCCTATGCCCATTTTGCTCTTGTACCCATTTCCATAATCAGCTTGCCCAGGGGCAGTTCTTCCAACCCTTACCTACCCAGTCTTAGTGAATAAAAAGGACCCATTCTCCAGCCTCAGGTTTTAGTACTGACATTTCAAGAAATTGGATGCCATTGAGCTGGCAACCCTGTTCCTCTTAGAGAACCACCTAACATTCTGTGTTTTGTGGTATAATTGTTCTATGTTTATTGCTATGGTGGCTATATGGCCTTACTGCTCAAGTGTGTTTTGTGCTATAGTGTAGCAGCTTCAAAAATGCTGATGTTTGAAAGAGAAGTAACTTTTAAAAATTACTACATTGGCAACTTGCAACATTGCTAGGCCTTAGAACAGCAGCTTAGTTTTAAAAAGTAAAAATTGAAACTTCCCCCAAATAACACTGGCTGGCTGTGAAGTTGTCTGGGACATTAAAAAGCTACACAAAAATATTAGGCACTCTCGTCATGCATCTCAATAACCCTGTACAGAAGACCTTTGACAAAGGAAAAAATAAAGCCTATATTTGCTGAGCGTTGGCTAATTACTCTAAAGCTCCATGTTCTCCCAACTCCACCCCTGCTTTGCAGATGCTGCAGAACATTGCACAATTGTGTATTGCACATGGAAGCAAGTAGGCAATAGTGCCATACCATAAAGACAACATATTGCTAAAGACATATGCAATACAGTTAAAACTAGATGATGCAAAAGAGAGTCATCAATGCTGCATCTATCTGAGAAGACAGGATTATAACCGGAGAGCTCAGCTGTAGACAAAACAGAGACCCAAAGCACATGGATTTACAGCAAGCATTTTTTAAAATTACAGTACACACTCAATGAGATGGAAAAACAAATTGACAGAGCAAAATTAGTATCCAGAAAGGCCCTACTATAAGGCACACCCAAAAGAGAAAAATTAACACCACTGGTAGTCATCTACAGCTCCCAAATGACACCATGTATACACTCAGTGATCCACAGGTCATTCTGAACAACAATATTTCCCTGTCTGAGGTTCTGGCAGCCAGCCTGTACTCACTTACAAACAAACGCCCCATCATAAACAAGTATGAATGCACCTCATGGCACAGTGGTGAAACTGAAGTACTGCAGTCAAACGTCTGCTCATGACCTGAGTTTGATCCTGATAGATTCAGGTAGCCAGCTCAAGGTTGACTCAGCCTTCCATCTTTCTGAAATCAGTAAAATGAGTATCTAGCTCACCAGGGGCAACGTGTTGTTTGCATAAGTGTGTTGTAAACTGCCGACAGAGTGCTTTAGCACTATGGAGTAGTATATAACTTGAAGCAACAAACTCAGATAACAACTGTGTCCCCACATCTACCCTGGGAACACCAGAACAGACCTCAACAAAGTTACTCACAACACCAGGGGCTGGCTTAATTTTTTATTTCGTGATATGATCTATGCCTTCCTTTGTCTGCAGTTCCCCTCTATATTCTACACAGAGAAAACAGATTAATACCTATATAGAGGAACAAATAATACAAATCTGACTTCAGAAATTGCAACACATACAAGTCAGTTTCAGAACATTTCAACCTCCTAGAATGCTCTATTACAGATTTCAAAGCAACTGTTGTGGGGGGAAAAAAGAATTATAAAGACAGGTTGTGTGAGAGAGAGACAGCGACAGCGAGAGCGCTTAAGTGGATTGTATTCACAGATTCCAATGTCTAGTAAAAAGATTAAACAAGGAACAATGAGCCTTAGCACATACTGCCCCAAATCCTGTTACTTAGCATAGTAAATTGCACTAGAGTAGGCCCATTGAATCAATGGGGATTTGGTGAGTCAACTCCTCTGTAACCACCATTGGTTTAAATGAGCCTACTCTAACTGCAAGGTAGATAATAGAGTTGTCAAAATATGAAATATGAAATTTTGTGTGTATAGAGTGGTAAAAAGTGATAAGCCCTTAAAATAATTAAGGGCTTATCACTTTTAAAAATAACCTTCCTTTAAAGGGCTTGACTCCAGCCATTAACCATACTAGACCAAGCAGTTAAAGAATAACAAAAATAATATTCTCTTTATTACAAAGTAACAACTTGAAGGGAAACAAATTTCAACATCAGCTTTTCTTCAGTTATAACACAATTGCCCCAAACACAACCTCTTTCTTCCATTACACTCTCCATTCGCCTTTACATTCCAGCTCTCCAGGTCACTCCGCCTTCAGGCTATCCCTGGTAAGCTCGCCACCTGCACTTCCCAGCCAGTCACCTTGTTTCCCCTGTTACCAAGGTGGTTGGCCAAGGTTCCATCACAGGATGTATGAAAAAAACGTAGCTCTGAAAATGGGGGGGGGGGGCCAGCGGGGGAAGGTTGGAACAGCAATTTACTAATGTCATTGGAAAACAATCAGCCCGCTCTCCAGCTGAGCAGTCACCATATTATAATGTTCCTGACAGTTGAACATGTTTTACAAATGACAACAAAGCACAAACAAAAAAGACAGAATTGAAAGTGTATTGTTATATTGCAATTACAAGAGGAGCAGGGACAATAGAAATTCCTATTATAATATTTCTGTTGCTGCACCAGGCCCCTGAATGTCCAGGCCATGCAGAAAAGATTGTTGATAGCTGATGAAGGAGCAATAAGGGTACAAATAACGACAAGGAGCAAAAGGTATCAGGGAACATCAGGCAATAGTGGTAGCAGATTAGGTAAACATGGATTTTCCTCCATAAATTCAAACTGGTTTGACTGGGTGAGCACTTGGGATTATTTTGTGTGTGTTCTTAGCATGCTTAAAGGCTAAGAAGGTCGTTTTATTTAATATATTTTTACTTTTAAGAACTTTGGTATGTTAGAGATATATTCTCTGCTTTCAATGTGCCTTTTTAGGCTATAAGCGCTTCCATTTTTAGAATGAAATTAGAACATTCTGTTTGGCATTTCATTGCAATTTTAATGCTCCTGTATTTTGGATTGAATTCTGATTTAAGAATTTGCAACTTAAGTTTAGTTTTCACATATTTTTAAGCATTTGTGCCTACAGTTTTCCATAGCTGTAAGACATGTGGATGCTAACAATTTTGAAGCATTTTTGTGCATATGGAACATAGAAGCAATGTAGATAAATAAAGCTTGTAGAATTAGACAAGCAGGTGTTGCCTGGAATTATTGCAACAACGAAAATACCTTCCTATCCGGATTAATTTTGATAAGATTGGAAATTATTGTCTGATTTCATTCTGGAATTAACTCTTTTGGTATAAATGCCAGCTATGATGAACATATGCTTCTGATTTTTCCCTAGAGGACTACAAAGTTCTGTAGGGCTCTTAAGGAGATGTCAGACTGTCTGACCTGACACTATGCTACTGTAAGTCATTAAGAGTAGGCTCATTTGAAGCAATGGAACTTACAGAGGAGGTGGAGTCACCATATTGCCAATGATTCAGTGGACCCGGTCTAATGCGACTTACTATGCTAAGTAACAGGATTTTATTTATTTATCTTATTTATAGGCTACCTTTCTCCGGATAAGAGAGTGTTGGACTCAGGCGGTTCACAATATTAAAAATAATGAAACTAAAAACAGAGTAAGTTATACATTAAAAATAATTAAATTACAAAACTGATTAAAATGCATTGAATAATTAAAAACATGTAAAATGTTAAAGACTATCTTAATTAAAAATGGCATTCAGGGACTCAGTCGTGATTGTTAAAAGCCTACATGAAAAGGTGGGTCTTCAGCTGTCAGTGGAAGGATAAAAGGGAGTGAACCAGCCTGACCTCTTGAGGAAGAGCGTTCCATAACTTAGGAGCAGCCACAGAGAAGACCCTCTCTTTTGTCCCCATCAGCCATGCCTGCATTGGTGATGGGACTGGGGATTTTGGCCTATGTATATTAAAAATCTGGATTTATCTACAGTCTTGGTTAAAGGTATAATAAAAAGTTTTTCTCCTTGAGATAACTTTGACTCAGCGTACAATAATCAGACAACCATCTGATTGTTGATAACAGGATACCTGTGTAATTAGCACTTTGATCGACCATTAATGGTGTTAACAATGCCACTGTCATTTTGAAAGCCCATTGTTACCCTCTTTTCCCCATTTCTCTTGCCAAGTGTTATATATATATAAATCCCCTGCCAGGTTTTCTGTATGTATAAACCCGTGGCTTAACTATTATGCTCCATATGACTGACAAAATAGATTGTAATCTACAAAAACTCATGTTGAAATAAACCTATTAGTCTAAAGTGCCACAACTCTTTTGTTTTTATTAACCTGATTGAAAATTATACAATCACTGTTGCTTGTTTACAGCAATGTAGCAATTAGACACAGGTCTACCCTAGAAGGGTAAAAATGATCCCCAGACAACCAACCCTCAGGATTATATAAACATAAGGGTGTCACTCCTTTAGCAAGCCTGGTGTGGGGGTCAGAGTGTTGGACTAGAATTTGGAAGATCCAGATTAATGTCCTCACAGAACCATTAAATTCATTGGGTGACCTTGGACTAGTCATTCTCTCTCAGCCAACCTACAACACAGTGGTGCCATGACGATAAAGTCTGGAGAAGAGCTGTATACAATGCCTTGAGCTCATTGGAAGAAAGGTGGAATGTAAATGGAACTAATAAACAAAATAACAAAAATAGCAATGGGCTAAGTCAGTCCTCTGTCCTATTTTAACTGTTGAAATAGCAAGAGGGAGCAATTATCTCAGTAAATCAGTAATTACAAATATATTAAAAGCTAATATATACAATGAACATCCTGAATTCAATGTATCTATGTTGAAAGCAAATACATATGTTTTGTGACCTGCCAAGATTTGGAAATTATTTTCCCCTTCTTGTTTCAAAACTATTAACCTCTTACATAGTGCTACTAATGTAGAGGGCTCAAAACCAAGCAGCACAAGCAAATTTACACCTTAATGCGACCATAGTCTAAATTTTGGCAGAAGGGAGATACATTCAGTAGAAGGGAAGGAAATGGACTGAACTGGCTTAATATAACAAATAACGGCGAGGAAGGAATATGAGTAAATGCAGTTTCGATGGGTTAAACCCAGTATTTAATCCCAACTAGATTAGATCCATTTATATACATCAACATTAATATAAGTCCCACTGATTGAATGTGTCTAACAATTGGATTTGGCTATTAGGTTTTATCTGGTGCTCAGATTAAAGTCTTCATGGAAAAGGTGGCTTTGAAGAAGGGTGTGAAGAGAAAGAGAAGTGATATCACACATACGTTGACTGAACGAAAGAGTTCCAGACAGCAAGATGAAATCACTGGAGTTAAGTGAGGAGGAAGAGAGTTTTGAGTGGCTGAAGATAGTTGGAAGAGCACAGGTCATTCCCTGTGACTGATGTAGTAAGTAGTAAGAGAGGAAATGTAGGATGGAGCAAGATTTCAGATAAATGGATATGAAGTTCTTTCCATATGTACTTGTGTTTATTCTAAAGGTAGGGGGAATTAGTGTTGGACATTGAAGGGAAGCCTAGTGTATAGTTTAAAGGTCATTCTGTAATCTGAACAATAAACAAGGTGAATGGTTTTGGCGTGAGAATTCTTGGTGAAAGAACTGAAACATGGTAAGGAAAGGACAGATTCTGGTTAAATGATGTCAGTATATATCAGCCAGAAGTATAGTTCAGGGGATGAAGAGAAAAGGCAATTTTCTATACATTTCTCCCTTCAACAATGCTGGGGTTAGGGATGCTGGACCCTGTGTGGTTTAAAATCCATGTATAAATCCTATGCCCTGAAAACTGTAACTAAAAAGTATACGTAAACAGCTGATTCACAGAGAGAGAGAGACACACACACTTCTATCTGTGTTCTCTTCCACAGTGTTGACAATCCTTTCCATATAGTACTGTGTATAATGAGCCTTAAAGGTCCTTATGACTCTCTGATCTAGAGGCTGAATAAATGTTATGTTTGGGGGCAAGTAGACACTTCAGTGTTGATCTCATGCCCCTGGTTCTGGATGGCCAAGGGACACAGTATTTATTGAATATTTATTTATTAAAATGTTTATTATTTATGAAAACAAATCAGTGTAAAACAAAAACTGTGTTGCCTAGACGCGTGCAATTCAAGGCAGGGAAATTTTTGCATAATTCATTTCCTCAAATTTATCATGCTATAATCCTTAAACATATGTATTTATTTTGAATCAAAACACATTATGTGGGCTCTAATAGGTTTAACTTCAAGTATATCATTTTTACCCGACCCTTTAGTCTATCTCACAGGTAGTCTTAAAATGCAGGATTGTGGTGAAAAGGCATACAGGAACATAATCAAGCCTGTTAGTTCTTCTGGGCCTTCTTTGTTTATAAAATGTCTCCATTCAAGCCAGGTTTCATGTCTCCTGTGAGCCAAAATGTCAAGCAGAATGTTACACGAACTCTGGGCCTGTTTCCAAGGACACACGACGGCCTTGTGCACTGTAGCTGCATCATGCTATAAATTATTGTTATTAATCGTCTTAATTAACAATAATATTTATATTCTACTTCTTGGCATTCACTTTGTAGCAGTGGTCTTGTAACAGACACAGATGTCACTGCACCCTAACCTTATGCTGGGGTGGTTCTTTGGAGCTTTGCGTCACCAATATACCTCAATCTCTCCTTCCATCCTTCTGCAGTGGATGCCGTCCCATCCCTTGAGCGCTAACTGGACACTGTGCTGGGGTGGATGAGGGATAATAGACCGAGGCTGAACCTGGACAAGATGGAAATTCTGCGGGTGGGGGCCCCTAGTGCTTGCAGTCTGGGTGCTTTCCTCTCTTTTGGGGGGGGGGTACTCTTTCCGCAAAGGATGAGGTGTGCAGCTTGGGCGTACTCTTGGACCCAGCACTATCAATGGAATCTCAGATAGTGTCTGTGGTCCATTCCACCTACTTCCATATAAGGCAGATTTCCCAGTTGTGTCCCTACCTTGACGCCAGGTCCCTCACCACGCTGGTTCATGCATTGGTAGTCTCAAGATTAGACTATTGCAATGCTCTCTATGTGGGGCTGCCCTTGGGGCTGTTACGGAGACTCCAATGGGTCCAGAACTCGGCGGCCAGATTGTTGAGTGGGGTAAGGAGAAACCAACATATTTCCCCTACCCTGGCTGCCCTGCACTGGTTACCTGTCCACTTCCGTGCCAGCTTCAAGGTGACAATGTTAATCTGTAAGGCCCTAAACAGTTTAGGACCTCAATATCTGGCAGAACGCCTCCTTTCAAATAGATCTGCCCATCCTCTAAGATCTTCTCAAGCCAGGCGGTTGAGAGTCCTGCCCCGAGAAGCCTGGAAAATGACGGCCAGAAACCGGACCTTCTTGGCGGGCGCTCCACAACTTTAGAACAGTCTCCCACCCAAAATTTGCCTGGCCCCTTCACTGGGAACTTTTAAAAGATTATTAAAAACATTTAGACATTTATTTAAAAAAATTAGACAGCCTTCCCAGAATCTAACATCTTGATACAGTGGTGCTTTTAATACTATACATTCAACCCTTTGCCATACATTATTTTAATGTATTTTATTTTCGTTACTTTTACGTTTTGTTTTAAGTTGTTATTGATTATTTCTGTTTTATTGCTTTGTATTGTTGTATGTGTAAACCGCCCAGAGTGGCCTTGGTAGCCAGATGGGCGGTAGAAAAATTAAATAAATAAATAAATAAATTCTTAACACTGAGATCATTGGCTACTACAATTAAGAATGAAAATCACGCAACCCTTTCTTTCTTTCTTTCTTTCTTTCTTTCTTTCTTTCTTTCTTTTTCCTTCTAACATCTGCTCTCTTTCAATATCATCACTTACCTTCCTAAATAATATTATCATAAATATTATTTGACTCTGTCCCAGCATCTGAATCTCTAATCACCACTGCTACTAAAAAAACAATATTTTAAAACAAGGAAATCTATTTAGGAGGGGGGGGGGGAACAGAAGTGATCCCAATGTCAGTTGTAAGTGTTAGGTAATTATTAGCATTCCTTTGAACTGCTGATTCAATGTGACTTACACAGCCCGGAAATATTACTAAGGGAAATAGTTCTGCTCTTTAGGAAATGATTAACAAAGTTACCTGACAGGATGGGTCACTTAAAAAAAAAGAAGAAGAAGTGTTACAAACATAAAGCAGTTTGGATCTATGCCCCAGTTAAAATATGAGACTCGGTTTTGTAAAAAGTCACATTTAAGTAGAACAGCTAAGGGTTGCAATACATGCTACAGGGTTTGACTGCTCCGTGGAGAAAATATGCTTGGATTCCTTGTGATCTGTCTTTTTTTCAAATTGGGTATCCTCGAGCAAAATCACTGTAATTGACCCATCCAGACAACAAACAATTCTCATGAGTCAGCAGGGGCAGATACAGAGAGTAGTATTTTCAGTAGCTCCCTAAAAGCAGAAGCTGGCTTTGACAAGGTGCTAATAGGTAATTTCCACCTTTTTCCACATTTAGTTTTCCTGAAGGGACCTAGGAATATGCTGTTCCAGCACTGCCTTGAAAGCCTTTTTTAAAAAAGCAAAACATCTGCAGACAACAGATGCTTGGCTCAGGGGAATGGCCAGCCCCATGAGTGCCCCCTTTGCCTTTGGATCAGGCAATCACACTGGGCAGAAAGTGAGCAAAAGCAATGGCAAACCAATAAACCCCCCCATTTCCAGCTGAACAAAAAAAAAGGCAATCCCCTATTAAAAAGAAATTATTCCACTGTCTGCTTCAGCTTTAGGTCATAGTCACCATGTTTTAATTCAAATTCGTCCACACTTAATCCGTTGCAAATTTCCGAGTAAATTGCCCAGGTAGTCGCCCCCACAGTCACCTACACAACATCCTTTAAAACAGTGGAGGTGGACACGTTGGTCCTCTATTAGCTCTAGCCAGCATAGTCAATGAAAGCTGATAGGCGTCCTAGTTCAACATCACCTGGAGAGCTAGACGTTCTTCATGCATTTCTCTCATTGCTGCCACCCTCCCTGTTGACATGGATCGTTTCTTTCTGGACACTACAGAGCTAAGGAAAATGGGTAATCTCTTTTTCTTTCTTTTCTTCTTCTTCTTTTTGACTGAACAATATTTTTGCAGGATCGTGGTGTAAAGATACTTACATTAGGACAGCTATTATCTAGGATCAGCAAAGCAACAACTTTCCACACTAATAGTGGAGGAGGGCATGACTGTAACCTCAAGGAAAAGGTGAAGGAAGCCTGGAGAAAAGAGGAGGATTAGGCAACCCCTCTCGCCTTGAGCCGCCTCCCCAGGGACCGCCCCTTGAAGACCTCTGGCCGGCCACGGAGCGTTCTTTCGCGTCCTCCACGCAGAGCGGCCGCTCTAGCCGCGCCTGCTCCATGGTAGAGGCGGGGCTGAGGGGGGTGACGTGCTCTCGCGACTGCCTGCCTGCCTGCCTGCCTGCCGGGCGGGTCCCGTGATGGCTGGCGGTGGCAGCGCTGCCGTGGTCGCTCTGTCTCTCGCAGCTCTCCCGGCTGCCCTCCCTGGACCAGCTCTTGGACGGCGACGCGCTGCCATGGCCGAGGACGAGAACTCGGAGAGCTCCAACGAGGGGTAAGTGGAGGGAAGGCGGAACGGGCCTGGCCGAGCCAGCCAGGCAGCGGTATTAGCTCTGAAAGCACCCCTCTCCACCCTCTCGGCTCGGCCGCTGTTCCGGTGCCCGAACTGCCCGGCGTTGCCCTCCTGGAAGTGGGCTGTGTCCGGCTGGTCAGGCAGCGGCCCTCTTCTTTTTAAAGACGGGCCTGTGTACCGTCCACCGGTCCAAGACGCAGCCTCCTGGGCTGCCTCCTGTCATGCCCGGACAGTTGCCCCACGCCTCCCCCCCCTCCCCCGGTCTTATCTGCCGGGCCCCTGCTCTGCTGCTCCACAAGGCTGCTCTGCGGTCTCTGGTAGGGTCTGCGTCTGGCACTAGCTTGGCTGTTGGTCCACTCAACTGCAGCCTCTCTCGTTTCCCTGACAGGTAGGTACTTTACCTGTGTGCTGTTCATGCATTCATGCTTTATGTTCTGAATTTAAAACGGAAAAACTCAAAACAACATGACAGTAATTATTGTATTGTCATAATCACCATCAATAAATAACAACAACAACAACAGCAACAATAATAATGTAACTCTCTCTCTCTTTGTTTTGACAGTGTGCGGGGTCTAAACTAGAGGCAGACAGGAGCAACCCTGTTTGGATTGCCCTTAATTTTCATATTGCTTTATATGGGATATGTGATTTAAAGTATTTTAGAAATGGGAAGAGAAGTATTCCATTCTTCTGTCTATTTCCACCCAGAAAACAGTTGTTACTTCTAGCTATTTTTTTCTCCCTACAGACTCCAGAGATTATTTCTAATCTCCAAGCCCCCCAATAGCTGGAGAAAGGTAGTTTCAAGACAAAAACAGTCACGGAGAGAGGATTTTGTCTTTCATATATGACTCCGTGACTGTTTTATAAAACAGTCACGGAGTCATATATGAAAGACAAAATCCTCTCTCCGTGACTGTTTTTGTCTTGAAACTACCTTTCTCCAGCTATTGGGGGGCTTGGAGATTAGAAATAATCTCTGGAGTCTGTAGGGAGAAAAAAATAGCTAGAAGTAACAACTGTTTTCATATATATATATATGATAGAATGTAGTGTAGTGGATAGAGTGATGGACCAGGACTCAGGAGATCACGGTTTGAATCCTTGTTCAGCCATGGAAATACCTTGAGCTGGTGGAACTGGTAAAACCACTCCTTAAATATCTAATTTACCTTGAAAACCCTTTTAGGGTTGCTGTAAATTGGTTCTGACTTGCTAACACATAAAAATAATGTGTGTGTTAAATCCCTTCCCCCTTTATATGTGGGATGTCTATTTTTATTTGTACAGGCACACACAATTGTGATTGCAATCCAGTTCTTCTGGTAGTCCTACCTGCTTTCCCCCAAACTCTCCCAACTATTATTTGCTCATTACCACTCTCATCTGTGCTCTGATAGCTTTTCCATATGTTAATCCTTGTGCTCACATATGTTCCTTCTTCCTCAGTAGAACCGCCTTCTTGAATGAACTTCCTAACATCTTGATTGCAAATATGTTTCAGCTTTTCTTTGTGTAAGCTTCATTCTTTTGTGTATATTTCTTATGGTCACTCACTTCTTCTACAAAAAGTTCTGTTGGGCTATATAGCCATATGTTCTTACAGGAAACCTTGTACCATAGTTCCAAATGTAACTGACCCTTGGTGTTTAATTTACTCTTTTCAGCAGTGCTAAGGGGCTTTGTCTTCTTTGAAATAAGTTTGGAGGCAAAACCCTGGTGAGCTGTGGCTCGGATTAAACTCTCATAAAGCCTGCCTCATTTTCTCTGTTTGCTGTAATTTCCACACATTTGATTGAACTGTCATTTTATGCTACCCCAACATAGGCTTCTGTAGATATTTCCAAACATAATTCATTTGGCTCCCTGGTGCACAAAAGTAGCTGTTACTACATAGTAATACTTTGCTTCTCTGCTTTCCTCTTGTACAAATCTCCCTAGGTCCTTTTAACGTGTTGATTTCACAGTAATCAAAACAGTGCTTTAGTGTGCTTCCTGTTCCAATGCACAGTTGAGATTCTCTTGACAGCCATGGAGGGTGGTATATTTTCCTTCACTGGAGATTTTTGAGCAGAGTTTGGGTGGTCACCTATCAAGGATGTTTTAGCTGTGGATTTCCTGCATTGGGAGGAGGTGGGACTTAATCACCCTTGGGGTCTCTTATAGCTCTAAAATTCTGTGATTCTGTGAAATATCTCCATTTCACTGTCCTCTTGTCAGTGTGTGCTTTGATATGTACATCTCTCTTCTCTGGCATGTTTTGCCATTTTAATGCTGTTTGCACCTAGTTGTTATAATTTCTCCTTCATCAATCCACACTGTACCTCTCTCTATATGTCCCATCCTCTTTTATTATGCATCTCTTCTCGAAAACATACATAGCATGTAAGCTTCCTCAACAATGTATGTTTTAGAAACACTTTCTTGCTTACGTGGAGTGCTCTTCGTTTCACATACAGTATTTCTCCATTTAAACCTTTCGTTTTGTTTTTGATAGAGCTGCTTTGCCAGTCAGAGCAGAGTCAGGGAGATGTCTTTACGTTATGTACTGCCTGATTCTTAGCTAAAGATGCCAGGGATTGAATCTATGACCTTCTGAATTCAGAGTATGCTTGAACTCTGGTTCTCATCTCTATGTTGTTGGGGGTTTTTTGGTCAATATTCAGGGTAACTCCGTGAATACTTAGTATTATTTGCTTTAGTGCTTCATAGCCAGTCAGGCTGTACGTATAAACAGAAATTAAAGCAATCTTAAAATATGATAGTTGACATCTAACATAAATACATAAACAATCAGAAAAGTATAAAATAAGCATTCTCAAGTAAGTTTCAGATTGTAATATTAAATTGTAGAGATTTTGGAGCAGGCAGTGAGTTCCATCTTTCCATGGCTTGTTTAATGAATTTAGTGGTCCTATAAGATGTATAATAGTCTGTGCCAGACTTAGTATTATGCTTCCTCTAAACACTTCCAGTTTGTTCTCTATGTACCTTGGTTATCTAGACTTGCCAGTCAGCATTATTTGTCATGTTTATTTGTATATTGCACTTCAAATGCTGCTCATAATATGTATTTTATATTATATTCCTTTTCATTTAGTTTTGTTCACCTGCATCTGTCAATGTATAGTCATGGCCCTTCTGCTTAACCAATTTTTTTAGAATCTCTTTATGTATGTTATATACAAAACACATGCTGTCCTGATCGTATGTCCTTCATTTCTTGAGAGTATTTCTTCTTTTAGCATTTTTTTATTTCTTCTTTATTTCTTTATTTTGTTTGTCTTATTTATAGACCTCCTTTCTCCTGATAAGGGGACTTAAGGTGGCCTTTGAGCATGCTTCATCTCCAAAATGTGTGTCCTGTTTTGTGACAAAATGATCTGCACAGCCAAACCTCTGTATACTTGAACTCCACAAACGCAAAATAATACTGAGCATTTGTATAGCATTTGCAGTGCTAAGACTATTCCATGTACTATATCTCCATAATCAGCACTAATTGTACAAGGCCAGAAAGTCTTATTATCCACTTGGTACAAAAAAAGAAAAAGAAAAAAAGAAAAAAAAAGGCTCAGTCACAGAGATGGTGCCTTTCTAATGAATGCATGGCTAAATCTCATTTTGAGTTTGGGATCTCCTGATCTTCTGGCTCATAGTGCTTAGCTGCCATGTTGTTCAAGCTTTTTATTTAAAAAGCCTTGGTTTGAACTCTGCCCTGTTAAATGATCATTCCACTTGGTCTTCTTCTGGGAAATGAAATCTGTCAAGTACCTGTATTAATGCAGGCATTTGTGGTCATGTGATGTATTTGCATAGTGTTAGTTTGTGTCACTATGCTTCTTAGTCATATTCACGTGGTCAGTTAAGTTTTAGCAGCTACACATGTTTAGTTAGCCTGTGTGTGGGTTAAGTTCCACAGGTTGATCCTTGAAACCCAGCTTCCATGGATCCAGGTTTCAATAATAATAATAATAATATTTCAGTAATGAAATATTAACATGTAGCTGCAGCAAAAACATCAGTATTTTCATTATGTTCAACAAGTAGGGTAGACCTGAGATCAAAAGGTGTCAGACTGTGTATATAGTTACAAAGCCACGAGGACTTTAAACCCTTCACATTCCTTTCCTTAGCTTATTTGACAAGGGGTACTTGGGGACATATAGCCTGTGATGCTTGTATTTAAATGAACATGCTAGCTGTTTCTCCCTTGGAGACAAAACAATTATAGAGCCCTGATCCAAAAGAAATCTCTCCATCTGTATAAGGGCTGTTTCCTCCTGAAAATTGCTTCCCTCATTTCTTAGTTATTTGCCCTCAAAAATGCTGTTTAAACCCATAATCATTAGACTCTTACATATTATAAACTGATAGACATCTTGTACTAATTCACATGTTCGCTTAGGACTTAAAATAGCTGACACCCTTCCCCTTTTTATTGTGTAAGCAGCCATGCTTCCAAAACCAAATGATAGAGATAGTTCTGGTTGCCTCTTTACAACATCACATCCTCTGATTTATTTGACTTAGACATCTGAATGTAAAAAGGAATTTGCAAACTCTCAGTTAAATTGCCTATTTTCTAAAAGTTCAGCAAAATCTGTGTTAAATCCAAAAGAATGTTCTTAGTATCTCTTATGAAAGACTCCTGGGAAGTATTATGTGATGTAGTAAAGTCATCTAGTGCTGTGGAATGCATTGTGTAATGACAACAAAATAATTATATATAAAATAATGTTTAGCTGGTTTTGAATCTATAGTCTCACAAATGGTGACAGTTTATATTTAAAGATTATTGGCACCATAAACTTAGATGGAAATATGCAGAGCTGTGCCCTGTCTTTGAGATGATTAAGACAATCTCATTACTCACATTGTTAAAGATGAATTTTTTTCCTTCTTAAAGCTATGTTGAAGTACTACTACAGTTGAAATCTCTGCTGAAAGTTTCTGTGGAATTTGTATAAGCTATATGTATTGTCTGTTGCTGGCCAAAATCTTGTTTTTTATGCCTGCTGGCATAATTTTGTCAGCGTATATTTCAGTGCCAAATTTCCACAAGTTAAGAAGTTGGCATAGGCATTTGCTGTTGCATGTCAGTCACAGGACAACAAATGCCTATATTGACTTCTTAACTTGTGACAATTTGCTGTTGAAATTTACATCAGTGGAGTTACAGTGGCATAAATTTATAAGAAGATTCGAGCCACTGTGTGCTATTCCTTTGTTCAAAGAGATCCAGACGCTACTGATGCATAAAGTTTTCAAGTGGAAGTTTGTGATATTTGCATGAAGGTAGCTTCAATAACCCAGCACCCAATTTGAGATCTAGTGTTGTTACAGAACAGTAGAAGTTGTATGCCTTCTGCATTGTAATTGGTTCTGAGTATGTTTTATCACTACACATGAGACCATGGCCTTGATGTAGTGGGCCAATAAGGCATGGATGAAGTAAATATAGTTGATCCATTATAGTTTTGCAACTTTGCATCCTTGGCACTGTGAAACAAATTTAGAACTATAAATAGAAAAATAGCAATCACTTTGTTCTATGAACACTTGTGTGAGAGTTCACATAGTTATATAATTACTTGCTTCTGGAGGAAAAAATAGGAAACTGATTTATTTTCTTGTCAGCACTCTAGTTCAGGGTTTAAAACTGCAACATTGTACACGACACCTTTCATACAGAGTGTGGAATCTATCACTGTGTGGATCTTTTTATGTAAATGTGTAACAGTTTTTATAAGTAGGCTTCAGTTTAGTTGTTTAAATAGGAGCCTCCTGGTATGACATATTTTGCTTTCCAGAACAGCTTTGATTGCCCACAGGACTTTGTTACACACTTTGTTGTAGCACCATCTCAAAACTCTTAAGAAAGAATGCAGATAAACATCCATGGCTCTGATTACACTTTAGACAACTGTGAGGTTTATGGGGAAGGAGTATATGGCATGAAAAAAAACACAAGTACATGTTTTGTGGATAAAACATGGTGTCAAGCAGATGAGCAGGAGTTTCCTGGTACAATACATACATGGCTTGGATGCAGAATCCAAAGGTCTAGTTCTTGACATCTCCAGGTAAGGCTGGGACAGACTCTAGCCTGAAACCCCAGGGAAGCTGTTTCTAGTCACTCTAGACAACTGGTTGGGTCCCCAGATGTTCATGGACTACATATCCCAGAGATCCTGGCCAGTACAGCTAGTGGTGAAGGCTTCTGGGAGTTTTAATCCAAGAACATCTGGGCACCCAAGGCTGAGAACTACTTCTTTAGACCATACTGAGCTAGATAGTCTTTGGTGTAAGGAGCCTGCTATGTATTTTTTCAGTGCTATTTTATTTCCATTAATTTACCAGTTGAATTCCAAGTGTCACTATTGTGAAAACCTCCTTTATGTCTGGATATTCACTTTACTAACACTGCTCCTAATACTGTGGAGGCTGAGAACTTATTTATTTAAAGTAGAGAAAAGCGATGGTCAATCTATTTTATTTACAATCTCATGCGTTAGTGTTTCTCAAGTCAAGGGCCAGTGTAATTCTCTGCTTGTGTGCTTATGAGACTGCGAGTGGCAGAAATCTGTTTTTACTTTGACTGGTAAATGCCATCTTCTCTCAATACAAAGTTCAGAAAGCAGTAGAGATACAAGGGAAGAGTTGTTTCTACCTCTGACCTAATGTAGCAACTTACTGCAATAATCTGTCAAGGGCCTTTTGAAACAGCTGATGTACAGTACACTTCCTAGAAGAATTGTGCAGTAGCTCCTTCCCTTCTCCCTAGGTATTCCTCTCTAGTATGTGGAATTGCAACCCACTGCTTTCTTATAACAATAAATAAATAGTCTGTCAGTCTATCTATTACACTGCTCTGTCAACCTATTACCACATTGTTTTGCCAAAGCCAAATCGCAGCCTGGAGCTATTAATGTATGTCGTCAGTGCCTCAATAACTATTACAGTTTTGCGTGTAGCTTTATGTCTTATTATTAAGGATGATATCTTGGAAAGATACGTCTGAAAACAGGTTTATGCTGGCACTCAACTGAATTGAACTTTTCTTTACTCTGTTCTTCTTCACAGCTCTTCACACTGCTCAGAAATGCAGTGAACTGAAGTGGGGTAGGGTGGGGTGAGGAATCATCCTGCTTTATCGTCTTGCTGGCCAAAGAGCATCCATTGGTGCAACTACACCTTTGAATTCTGGTCATATGTTTCACTTTCACTGGGCAATATGATTTAGATCTGTTATCAAGTTGTAATGTAAAGGAATTGCTTTAATAAAATGTTTCTCAACCTTCTTCGAGTTGCCACCCCCTTTTATAATAGCCAAATAACCTTCAACTCCCTGCTACATTTGCATAAAAGGTATTTTAATAGGGTAAAGAAAACACATTAAAATAGATTTTTTTCAGAATATAATTTTGCCCTAATATGTCAATAACCTTTGAGTTTAATTAATTGGGGGGGGGTGTATCAATGACCCTTCATTTCTCCTTCCCCCCCAAAAGCCCCCTCAGTGAAGAGCCCCTTCCCCTCAAGTCCAAATAAACACCTCCCCCACAAACTTCGCCCCATGCCCCACGTCCTCCATGATTCTCTTCCCTCTCCTTTTTGCCCTTCTTGTCTTCCTCCTCCAAGACTGAGGTGGGGCCTGGAAGCATCTCCCTGCCCAAGTCCCCTCTCCCTTCACTGTGCTGCCATCTCTGCACCCTGAAGAGCCAGAAACTCAGGTGGAGTGAAAGGTACCACTGCCATGGCAGCAACAAATTTTCAGTCCTTCTGCCATCTTGGGTGTCAGCATTCCTGATGAGCACCATGCACTCACCTCATTCAGGCCTCTTTGAGCTGGGCCAACACTCCAGTCCAAAGAGCTGATGTCAGTCCTCCAAAGGTGGATGTGGAGGAGCAGAGAGAAATGAGCAAGAGCAGCTCCTTTGGAGGGGGTAGGAGTGATGCACGTGCATAAAAGGAGAAATCTACCCTAAGAGGTACAGAAGTGATTTAGAACTCGAGGTTGCCTGCCATTATGATTCAGATTAAAATTATCTGTGGGCAATGAGGATTAAAATAAAACAGCATTGTGTATACCATATTTAATATAATAAATATAAAAATACTTGCAACTAAAAATAACTATGGCAACTTCCCAGAAAACACTTTGGGGCCTCCTTGGGAGTCCTGAACCCTAGGATGGGAACTCATGCTTTAATAAATAGTAGTTTACTGTGCATGTCTTCCCTAGATGGTTTTGTGAAGTTACCTGGAGTTGCATGGTAAGGACTAGACATGGAGGTATTCATATACGAATATGAATATCCCCGCACAGCTGGATTTAATGAGGGGTCGGCCCCTGTGGCCAGCCCGTCCACTCACACATCCGCTGGCGGTGGCAACCTCGCTCATCCTTCCAGTCACTCCCAGAGCTCTGCTCTCTTTCTGCTCGCCTGGCCACTCGGCAGCCATGCAGGGAGACTCGTCTTCCCTCCCACTGCCTGGAGTGGCCAGGCGAGCAGGAAGAGAACGGAGCTCCGGGAGTGATTGGAAGGATGACAGAGGCTGCTGCCGCCAGCGGACACATGAGTGGACAAGCCAACCACAGGGGCCGGCCCCTTGTTAAGTCCAGCTGCGCAGGGATATTCATATACAAATACGAATACCCCCATCTCTAGTAAGGACTTACTGTGAAATATGAATCATGAGTATTTGTGCTGAGAATATTTGCAGCATGACACCAAATTGTCACCTGTCAAATTCTGCCTCAGGTTGTTCTTGCTCAGCAGCATTGCATGATGTTATAATGACACAATCTGATAATTGCTCTTCCCACTAAGTTGGCTTGGCCAAAACCATAGGTTGTGATCCTGTAATGGTGCAGGACTCATTACACCTTATCCAAAACTTTTCATATGTACCAATTCATAACACTGAATCTTTGTTTGATAGCTTTCTCTTACTAACTGATTTACCCATCTTTTATGTCTTTTATGTCTCTTGTGTGCTTCTAGATGGGAGATTGCATTTTAAATCTCTTTTTTATAAACCAGAGTGTGAAATGAATGGAAGTATATTTTAAAACAACAATTTATTGAGAAGATTTTGCATTATAGTGTTAATCTTCTACATGTTGGGCTGTAAAATATTGCTACAGTGCTAGAGTTCAAAATGGTCTACCTTTATAATGCAGCATTATTGTTGTTGTTGTTTAGTCGTTTAGTCGTGTCCGACTCTTCGTGACCCCATGGACCAGAGCACGCCAGGCCTTCCTGTCTTCCACTGCCTCCCGAAGTTGGGTCAAATTCATGTTGGTTGCTTCGATGACACTGTCCAACCATCTCATCCTCTGTCGTCCCCTTCTCCTCTTGCCTTCACACTTTCCCAACATCAGGGTCTTTTCCAGGGAGTCTTCTCTTCTCATGAGATGGCCAAAGTATTGGAGCCTCAGCTTCAGGATCTGTCCTTCCAGTGAACACTCAGGGTTGATTTCCTTCAAAATGGATAGGTTTGTTCTCCTTGCAGTCCAGGGGACTCTCAAGAGTCTCCTCCAGCACCACAATTCAAAAGCATCAATTCTTCGGCAGTCAGCCTTCTTTATGGTCCAGCTCTCACTTCCATACATCACTACTGGAAAAACCATAGCTTTGACTATGCGGACCTTTGTCGGCAAGGTGATGTCTCTGCTTTTTAAGATGCTGTCTAGGTTTGTCATCGCTTTCCTCCCAAGAAGCAGGCGTCTTTTAATTTCATGGCTGCTGTCACCATCTGCAGTGATCGTGGAGCCCAGGAAGGTAAACTCTGTCACTGCCTCCATATCTTCCCCTTCTATTTGCCAGGAGGTGATGGGGCCCGTGGCCATGATCTTAGTTTTTTTGATGTTGAGCTTCAGACCATTTTTTGCGCTCTCCTCTTTCACCCTCATTAAGAGGTTCTTTAATTCCTCCTCACTTTCTGCCATCAGAGTGGTATCATCTGCATATCTGAGGTTGTTGATATTTCTTCCGGCAATCTTAATTCCGGCTTGGGATTCATCCAGTCCAGCCTTTCGCATGATTCTACATATAAGTTAAATAAGCAGGAGGACAATATACAGCCTTGTCGTACTCCTTTCCCAATTTTGAACCAATCAGTTGTTCCATATCCAGTTCTAACTGTTGCTTCCTGTCCCACATATAGATTTCTCAGGAGATGGATAAGGTGGTCAGGCACTCCCATTTCTTTAAGAACTTGCCATAGTTTGCTGTGGTCCACACAGTCAAAGGGTTTTGCGTAGTCAATGAAGCAGAAGTAGATGTTTTTCTGGAACTCTCTGGCTTTCTCCATAATCCAGCACATGTTAGCAATTTGGTCTCTAGTTCCTCTGCCCCTTCGAAATCTAGCTTGTACTTCTGGGAGTTCTCGGTCCACATACTGCTGAAGCCTACCTTGGAGGATTTTGAGCATAACCTTGCTAGCGTGTGAAATGAGTGCAATTGTACGGTAGTTGGAGCATTCTTTAGCACTTCCCTTCTTTGGGATTGGGATGTAGACTGATCTTTTCCAATCCTCTGGCCACTGCTGAGTTTTCCAAACTTGCTGGCATATTGAGTGTAGCACCTTAACAGCATCATCTTTTAAGATTTTAAATAGTTCCACTGGAATGCCATCTCCTCCACTGGCCTTGTTGTTAGCCATGCTTTCTAAGGCCCACTTGACGTCGCTCTCCAGGATGTCTGGCTCAAGGTCAGCAACCACACTCTCTGGGTTGTCCGGGACATCCAGATCTTTCTGGTATAATTCCTCTGTGTATTCTTCCACCTCTTCTTGATGTCTTCTGCTTCTGTAAGGTCCCTACCATTTTTGTCCTTTATCATGTCCATCTTTGCACAAAATGTTCCTTTAATGGCTCCAATTTTCTTGAACAGATCTCTGGTTTTTCCCTTTCTATTGTTTTCCTCTATATCTTTGCATTGTTCATTTAAGAAGGCCCTCTTGTCTCTCCTTGCTATTCTTTGGAAGTCCGCATTCAATTTTCTGTAACTTTCCCTATCTCCCTTGCATTTTGTTTCCCTTCTCTTCTCTGCTATTTGTAAGGCCTCATTGGACAGCCACTTTGCTTTCTTGCATTTCCTTTTCTTTGGGATGGTTTTTGTTGCTGCCTCCTGTACAATGTTACGGGCCTCCATCCATAGTTCTTCAGGCACTCTGTCCACTAAATCTAGTTCCTTAAATCTGTTCTTTACTTCCACTGTGTACTCATAAGGGATTTGGTTTAGATTATACCTGGCTAGCCCAGTGGTTTTTCCTACTTTCTTCAGTTTAAGCTTGAATTTTGCTATAAGAAGCTGATGGTCAGAGCCACAATCAGCTCCAGGTCTTGTTTTTGCTGACTGTATAGAGCTTCTCCATCTTTGGCTGCAGAGAATATAATCAATCTGATAATGCAGCATTATAGATCGGTACAAATTTTTAACACTGAACCCTTTATTTTTCTGCACACACCACCAACAACTGAAAGTGTGGCCTAACATACTATCTCTAAAAATCACTCCATTCATAATAATGCCTGGCAAGCAAAATATGTCAGACCCCGTCACTTCCTTTCTGCCATAAGACTGTCATTTGAGCCTGGAATTATCTTGTCATTTGATATGGAAATCTAGGAGTATGAATTGTTATTGTTTAAAAATACAAACGGAAATGTTACAATTTAAATCAGATTAACCTCTTTTTTCCTCCGATTTGTTCATATAAAACAGGATTGTATAAAGACCAAGACTCTGACTTGGCATAAATCAGCCTGATAAATATATGATAGTATTTTTCATACAGTAGCCATGTTAGTCTATTTCAGCATATATAACAAAGATGCAATGGCACCTTTAAATCTAACAGATTTATTTCCGCACGAGTGTCTGTGGGATACAATCCACTTCTTCAGACAATGTATACACTATGGAAATCATTTTAATTGCATTAATGATGGACTATTGTGTTTATTAATTACTGTTTGAATTATGTGTTTCATGGGTGAGTGGGAAAAATTAGTGGTGCAACATCCTGTTCGTTATTTTCAAAAACCAAGCAATGTGTGTGTTCAGATTTGAAGGGCAGGAAGAGAAGTTTATGACTCTGAGGAATGGACTTTGTTTTCTCTGTTCCAGCACATTCACTTCATTGTACTGCTACTACTCAGGCACTTCTTAGAAATTTCTGCCTCTGTCGCTAATGCCCTTGGCTGTATTGCAACAAAGCTTAAGTATTTTAATACACATATGTTATGAATGTTCTATGTGGAGAGGTTGGGGAAGGGGGTTAGGGAGTGATATGTTTAACAGAATGTAAACATGCTCTGTTACTTGTATTTTAAATATTTATATGCTTCTTGTTTCACGAGAGATCTCTAAGGTGGCTAAGTTTATTATATCCTACTTGGTTTAGTACTCCAAATATTTTATCAGGTCTGTTAAAATTGACAGAGGTTAAGTTGTGATGTGGTGACTGAGCAGGTGCTCCAAAAAAGTTGAGTGTCAAATATTCACAGATAACTTCATATTATTCGGAAAAATGTTATCACTGCTTTGTGTTTCATCCATTTTCTTGAGTAGAGTTTTGTTTTTTCTTGTGTTTTATTTAGATGGCACATATGGCTTGGGGTGTGTGTTCCTTTTGTTTGTACACTATCAAAGTGGAGCCCTAACTTTCATTTTTCTAGTGTTTTCAGAATAAGCATTGCATCTTGGTCTCTGCCATGAAGAGCCCCCACACCTGTAGTCTCATTACACTAGAACTGCCATTACTTTAAACCAATATATTTTTCCTTCATAAAACCCTGGCATGATATGGCTCGGGGGGGGGGGGGGAGGCAGAGGAGGCATAAGGTGAGGGAGCTTCACTTCAACTTGTGTCCCAGCTATTAAGAATGTTGTTTGTTGTTAACACCTGTGCTAGGTAATTGTCAGCTTCCTTACTTTAATAACAATAATAATCATGTGCTGTCAAGTCAATTCTGATTTATGGCAACCCTATTCAGGGTTTTCCAAAGAATACTCAGAAGTGGTTTACCGTTCCCTTCTACTGGGGGCACCCTGGGACAGTGCAGCTTGCTCAAAGCCACTCAGACTGGCTCTGTTCATAGGGGCACAAACTTTATGTAATGGAATATGGAAAAGAATTGAAATAGTGATAGAAGTACAGTGGACCCTCGACTTACAGACGGCTCGACCTGCAGACTTTTCGAGTTACAGACTTCTCTGGCCGCAAAATTTAGGTTCGACTTGCGGCCAGAGAATCGACCTACAGACCGGAAAATCAAACAAAATGGACCAAAAACGGCCGGTTACGGATTAATCGGTTTTCAATGCATTGTAGGTCAATGGAGCCTCGACCTCCAGACTTTTCGACCTGCAGCCACCGTTCCAATACGGATTAATTCCGTAAGTCGAGGGTCCACTGTAAGATTATTTATGTGCATAAAACTAAAATAATTGTATTTGATTGTATAATGTATTAGGTTATAGGTTTTGTATATAGGTTATTTTGTTTTCTCTTCTTATCCTTAAGGATTGTCAATAAAAATATTTTTTTTAAAAGTAGGAGGCACAGTGGGGAATTGAGCTTCCAGCCTCTGGTTCTGCAGCCAGATGCCTAAACCACTGAGAAATCCGGCCAGCTTCCTTACTTTAATACAGATGTGGATTCCCATGGTGATGATTAGCAGGTGGATGGAGCAGGGCAGATAAAGAAATGGCACCTGAGTTCTGTTGCTGTGACAAGTCTGCTTAACTTCAGACATCCAAGCAGCAGCTAGCCTCCTCTGTAAAGGAGTACATGGGCACAGGAGTATCTTACTCCAAAGTGTATATAAGCACAGTAGGCAAGGAAGTTAAGGTTGGAAGTGAGTTGAATATAGAGCCATATACAGGGCTTGAAAAATGCACTTGTCCACTCGTCTGTGACAAGTGAAAAATGCTGCTGGACAAGTCACAGCTCCCTCCCTACTTGCCTCCTTCCCCTCCGACTCTCTCTCTCTCTCTCTCTCTCTCTCTCTCTAATCCTGCAGTTCTCCACTCCCCCCTCCCATTGCAAAAGGAAAACTGCCCTCTTCTCGCAAGAAGAGAGTTTGAGCGGCACATAGAGATATAGCTCTGCAGGAGAATGTAGAGTAGTCCCATGCTGGAGAATATGGAGATTCCCTGCTCCCAATTTCAACCGAACGAGGACACATCCTGGAGTGGGAGGGAACCGGCTCCTTAAGAGGCCGGGCACTTTTGCTTTCAGTTTGATTTTTGTTGGAGACATCCAAAAGAAAGGCATTCAAAATACAAGCTTCATGACCCCACAGGCACGCAGGTAATAAAGCAACCCAAGTCTGAGGGGATAAATCAGTGATTCCCAATCCCAATAAATTGCAAGGCTATAGTCCGGTCATGCTGACTGGTGAAATTTTTGACTGACTGGTGAGACTTTCTAAAAAATTTCAAGCCCTGGCAATATACTTCTCTGTAAACTAACTTATGGTACAGCCCACTTTGTTATGTCATGTGCTGCCAAATCACATCCGATTTACGTCAACCCTAGTAGGGTTTTCAAGGTATTTGAGATTTAAGGAGTGGTTTTACCTGTGCCAATCCTCCGTGAGTTTTCATGGCTCAGCAGGGATTTGAACCTAGTTCAAAGGTCTCAGGTTTTAGTTTGTTACTCTATTCACTACATCACACAGGCTCCCACACATCCATAGGCCTTGATGTTTTTTGCTTCTGGTGCATAACAGCTTTGGGAGCTGAAGCAAAAAACTAAATGGGTTGTTTTGTGCCTATACTACGTTTCTGACCTTTTTGCTAGCATAGCCCTTCATGCATCCCACAAAAGCAGTTTCTTGGGGTTTTGTTTCCTTGGAATAAAATGTGCTGCAATTGAGCTGAAGATGGAAGATAATGGATCGTGTGTATCTTCTGTATGTGTGTGTACATGTGAAAGTGATTTCCATGCATACATTTAGATCTTTGCTTTCCAGATCTATTCATCCTGCCTCACATTAAGCCATGTTAAACTGATTTTGCTCTGAGATTATATCCATATCCTATATGTTTTTTTAAATGGGGGTGGATAGATTTTTAATTACAGCTCTGTCAATAGAGCCAGTGGTGAAGAACACTGGGAAGTTGCAGTCTACCAACATCTGAAGGGCCATTCTTTGCCCATCCCTGGATGAAATGAAGACGCTGGGAAACGGATTGAGAAATAACTGAAGTTTTTCATGGAAGGTTGCATTAAAGTCAAGCCATTTAGGGCAAAAGCTGGTCTAGATCCCAGGGCATGGTCTGATAGGCCAGCAATGCGGCCGCCTTGCTGTAATTAAACAGATGTGTTCTCATCAGCCTTGGGGCAAGAACGTCTAGGGACATTATGTATGGTCTTCTGAGACTTGTGATGGAATGAAGGGATATTTATAAAACTAATAAAAGTGCTAGTTATGAATATAATATTTGTGTAATTGGTTTCCCTTACCCCAAGGCTAATTAGTAGATTTTCAGAACAGTATACTTTTATACATGTTCATAGAAAGATACAGGTATATAATAAACTTTATGTGCATCACATACAAGAAAGGGTACGCATATGTGTATGAAAGTTTTATAACTTCAGAATTGCAGAATTATTAATTATTCTGTTGGTTGTTTCTCCTCTGATATGACCTGTTAAATCTGTCCTATCATAAGATTTCTATTTGAAAAATAGCTAACGCCACAGGTTATTGATACATGAGGAAAAAAGGAGAGTGCTCTTGTTATAGCTACTCACAGAACAGTTACCCTCCTACTATCCAGAATTAACCATTCCTTTTCAGTCCTCTCCCCCTTGTGTTAAAGTACTAAGTATATCAGTGCTATGAGGGAAAGAACTGCTGGGGGTTGTGGCTTCTACAGTTTATCTATTTGTTGTAAGGGAAATCTCTGGCAGGGTGGATAAAAATTATTTTTTTCAAAAAAATGAAGAAATCAATTTAAAACATGATTTAAGTCACTCTGCCTCTCTGGAATTAATAAAATATATTTAAGGTTAATCCAAATATTTGTCCCAGGTACAGCAAACCCATTGAAGCAAAAGTAAAAAAAAAAAACAGTTATATACACCCCATTGATTTAGGGAGTCTATTCTTGTTGGGACTAACAATTGGGCTTAACCCATAATATTTAAGAGAAAGTATGTGTGCATGTGTGATCCCCTTCCC
Source organism: Intellagama lesueurii (assembly GCA_037013535.1). Lineage (NCBI taxonomy): Eukaryota > Metazoa > Chordata > Lepidosauria > Squamata > Agamidae > Intellagama > Intellagama lesueurii. The sequence goes on from JBAJHW010000006.1 coordinate 78,757,532, forward strand.
ACATACACACGTGCAAAAAAATTACAATTGTTTTGTTTTGTTTTGTTTCTAAACCCTCCCAGACCTGGGGCACAAGGCAGCTTCCAATATGGTTAAAAAACCCCAATACGATTAAAATGCAATACATTAAAATTATTCAAAGGGAATTTTCATTATATTATTAGAATACAATGAAAATAAGAACATTTTAAAATGTCTTAATTAAAATAATAATTAAAAATGTTTTTAAAAAGAGAGAAAACCAGAACATTAGCTAAAACTCTTTGGTTGGAAGGCTGTTCGTACTGAAGGCCTGTCTAAATAAAAAGGTATTTACCTGCCAATAAAAGGACAGAAGTGATAGGTCAATCCTAGTGTCTCTTGACATAGAGAAGGCCCTCTTGAGTTCCCACTAACAGTGTCTCTGAGGGTGGTGAGACTGTGAGAAAGGGCCTCTCTAGCAGATCTCAAATCCCAGACAGGCTTGTATGGGATTTTCAGATAGCCTGGATGCAAATTATATAGGGCTTTATACGTCATAACCAGCACTTCAAATTGTGACTGGAAACAGCCTGTGAAGCTGTTGTAGTAAAGGAGTTATATATTTCCTCTAACTAGCTCTTTTTGAGCAGTCTGGCTGCGTTGTTCTGGAACACGTAAAGTTTCCAAACACTTTTCAAAGGCAACCTCATCTCGAGTGTATTACAGTAACCCAATCAGGATTTAACTGGCATGTCGCACCGTAGCCAAATCAGAAGTCTTCACAAGCAGATGAAACTGGTGGACTGGGTTTAACTGTGCAAATACATTTCTGGCCACTGCCAAAACTTGGGCATCAAAGTTGAGGATGAATCCAGGAGAACACCCAAGCTGTGAACTTGAGTTTTCAGAGGAAGTATAACTCCCTCCAGGAAAGTTTGAATTCTTGTTCCCTAATTTGCCATCCATCTGACCAGAAGCACCTTTGTCTTGTCTGGACTAGGCTTTACTTTGAATCTGATTTCAGTGTAGGTAAGAATAATTAATGCAGATATATCAGACCATAGAAATTTCTTCACAAGAGGTGCTTTTTAAGTTTCTCACAAAGGCTACACTGAGCATTACTAATTTTCATGCTGTGAAGTACAATTTACCCTGTTTCCCCGAAAATAAGACCTAACCTGAAAATAAGCCCTAGTATGATTTTTCAGGATGCTCGTAATATAAGCCCTACCTCCAAAATAAGCCCCAGTTAAGTGAAACTCTGCCCTCCACCATTGTGCAGCATTGTGCAGCAACCAGAAGATGACATGACTATAAAATAAAACATCCCCTGAAAATAAGCCCTAATGCTTTTTTTTGGAGCAAAAATTAATATAAGACCCTGTCTTATTTTCGGGGAAACATGGTAGATTTTTTGAGCAGCACTACTTTTTGAACATCACTTGTATTTCACAGAATAGTACATACGCTACTTATATACTGCTGAGTTAACTGGTGATGTTCATCAAATGCAAGACAAATGAGTTTCTGTTTTGCCAAGAATCTTAATCTCTGATTTATAACGTATCTATAGTTAGTATAATGTGTTCTGTTTTGTTTTATTTTTATGTTACAGCTCTTTCATTCCATTTACTCTAGGTCAGGATGGCTGTCCAGTTGGCTCCCTGCTTGGTGTCCCACATCACTGGTACATCTTAAAGAAGCGGAAGAGAAAATGTTGAAATGTAAGCACTTTGTGGTAAGAAGTCACCACTTGACATGATTCTCTTAAGTCTTTCCCCTGTAGGACTAATGGGAGGGAGAGACAGGAACTAACAATATTGAAGGAATTGTACTTTTGCCACATGAAAGCGTCTAATATCTAGGAATAGTGTAGGATTTTAATCAGAAGATACTAGGTCCAAATAAACATCAGTTATTAGTTTCTTCCATTGGTAGGAAGGAGAGGTAGCCAGAATTCACAGTAGGCTGATCTATCTTTTTCTCCCTGAAAGGAATGACTAGGCTTGAAGATATTCTAGGGAAACAGTTTAGGGACCCATCCAAATGGGCAGTTCCTGTCTGATAATACTGTAAATAAAATAAATGGAAGCATATTTGTGTGAAGATGTAGGGCAAGCTGCATTGCCAGAGCAGTTCTTGTTTTGTTATTCTTGGCTTATCTATTTTGTGCAAAAGCTCTTCATTGAAAATGTGCATTGTATAACTGCTCCTGCAAAAATTTTACACTGTCATTTTTAAACCATTTCCCTGACTTCTCGTATATGATCAGAACCTTTCCCTTTGAAAAAAAAATAATTTGTTTATAAAATGTTCTGCTCAAAAAAGAAGCAAATGAGGTGACCCCTATTCTCTCTTCTTTGTTATCTACAATTATAGCAGACAGAGGTCAGCATCCTATTGCAGGAATTATGTCATTGTCAGCTGCAGATTGCTTCTGACTGAAGAATTCTATTTTTCTCAGTTTGGAGTACACACAGTTTCTTCTCATTAGCAAAAATCCTGTTGCACTTGGAGTAGTGCAAAGTTATTCCTGCAGAAGTTTGCAAGGAGTTCTGCCTAGGCAGTCCATGTTGCATATCTGATTGTGCAATCGATTGTGTAACTATTTCCATAACTGTGCCTGCAGAAATGCGTGCTGGATATGACTTGACATGAATTTCATAAATGCATTGCAACTTTGAGTTACACAGGTGAAACTATGGAACAGGATTCTGGCCACTGCATGGGAGTCATATGCACCCCAAAATTTTGAAAAAGTCTTTAATCAGAAGCAGTCTGCCACTGATGAGACATAATTCTTGTTGTACAGGCAGAGCTGCACAACAGAATATTGGCCAGAATGTGCTCTTCTTTAAAAGTGATTAAAATTGTTCGAAAAGACCTGTCTCTGTTCACCTTTTTGGACACAATAGGGCAGTCTCCTACAACTTAGTGCTCTTCAGGCATTCTAAACTACTGAGAGCTGATAGGAGTTGTACTCCAAAACATCTGGAGGACACCAAGTTGGTGAAGGTTGCCATAAAGCATGTATGAGAAGTGTACTTCAGCCTCAGGGTGGAATTCAGTTTCAGATAAATGGGTGGTGTTGGTTCCACTGGTTGTTAAGGCCTAATCCAAAATGATGGAACCGAAAATAAGCACCATAGTCTAGTTTAGAGCTCTCACTCCCATTAACTAAGCTTCAGGAGAGACATTTAAAAAGGAGCAAAACTGCAAGCCATTAGACAATGGTATCATGGAAACAGGATGTGCGATGCCCAAAAAGCCTGGATTCAATGCTACAAGTAGAAATGCAGATTTCTGCCTTTCCATATAAATGTAAGGAACTACGGGCTCTATTTGTCAAACATTTCTCCCCAATGTCATCTGCCTGACCCAGCAGATCTTCCAAGGCTATGCTGTGTTGCCACTCCAAGGGAGGCCCGGGAGTCTTCTGTGAGGAGCCAGTCCTCCTTCATAGTGGCACCAACCCTATGGAACCAGCTGCTGGTGGAGCTACACCAGGTCCCCTCCTTGCTACTGTTCAGAAGGCAGTTTAAAATACTGCTCTTCAGGGGGGCCTTCCGTAGCGACTCTGCCTGATGCTACACCACTGTTCCCGCTCTCATAGAGAAAGCACCTTTGCATTACTGCTGTTTTTGATGGTTTTATGTTTTTTTTATATATTCAAATGTTTTTGTTATCTATTTGTTATAGTTGTGAACTGCTCAGAAGAGTGCATCATAGTAATTGGGTGGTATATAAAGCTAATGAAATAGACAGACAGACAGGCAAGCTAATGAAACAGACAGACAGACCATACAGGGGAGAGACATGTGAGAACTTGTGAGTCTGGTAATGTACTTCTGCCTCTTTTCAACTGGTACTGCTCCCTTCTTTCTTGTTGTACTATAAGGTATCATGGTGAGAGTGAAGATAATTGCACACAGGACTTGCTCTAAAACTCTGGTTCTTGTGTTTTTGGTAGTCCTATTTCAATATAGTTTTTTGAAAGAAAGGTAAGGTTTTGTGTTTTTCTTTCTTCAGGTATCACAACTCCATACACTAAACAGTATGTCTTCATATCCAATGGAAATAAAATATGGACACTAACATTCTCTCAGAACCTTTCACAGAAAACGCCACTTGTTCTTCTGCATGGGTTTGGAGGTGGTGTTGGACTTTGGGCTCTGAACTTTGAAGACCTTTGTGAAAATAGGACTGTGTATGCGTTTGATCTCTTGGGGTTTGGACGCAGTAGTAGACCACAGTTTGACACTGATGCAGAAGTAGCAGAAAATCAATTTGTAGACTCTATCGAAGAATGGAGACGGAAAATGGGATTGGACAGAATGATTTTACTTGGACACAACCTTGGTGGATTCCTGGCAGCTGCATACTCACTGAAATACCCATCAAGGTATCTGAAGAGAATAGCCTGATGGAAGTTCTTCTACTTTATTAAAGATTTGATTGTAGTTTTGACAGCATAACCTGGTCCTACACGTGTGCAGCATGGGGCAGTTGTATTAGTTGAAACTCTCTACCTTCAGATGGAACACTGTTGAAAACACAGCTTATAGCTCGAAGCCTAAAAAATAAATAAGGCCAGTTGTATCGTATGTATATTCACTTCTGACAGCATTTGCATGCAACAATTTCTGTGATGTTTACTACTCCCAAATATGGTTTTGAATTGAGGGTTGTTTGCTCTCTGAAGACATAGGATATTTGTCTAAACTACCGTACAGTCAGTCTGTTTGCACCACTGTTCTTGCTCATGCACGTACCTTGCTACCAGACGTAATGGACAGTAAGCATGTTCCAGCTGTGGAGTAAACTAACAAGTGCATGGCATTCTAAGAAACATCAAAATATAGTTTGGTTTCATATATTCAAGCAATAACCTGGACCAAAGAGTGACTATGGAACAGAACCCCTAAACAGAATAGAATCCAAGGAAGGGAGAAATAGTGAGAGAGATGCTAGAGACATCCCATGGGTGATGGAGAATGTTGCACTATAAAGAGGGAAGCCATGAACTGGCATAAGCTTGTAGTGTGGGATAGCTTTGCACAGAACCCATTCTGGACTTTTAGGTATTTAGGATTGGTGTGTACAGGTTAACCAAACAATACCATGTTTCTTAGTCTTCAAGGGTTTTTCACAGAATCATTGTTCGCATTAGGGATGGGATTTTTGGATTTTCTGGACTACAAATACCATAATTCTCTATTCTGGGAGTTCTACCTACTTTGCAGGCACCTTAGAAACACTTCAATGTGATGCACCTGGGAGAAATCCCTAAATTCAAAGGCTTTGAGTCTTAGGTAGGCCAAGCTTTCTGTTCTCACCACAGTGCTAACTGGGAGCTTTCTTTCTGAGAAGGAAGCTTGGACAGAGCTTGGCCTAGCTAAGCCTCAAATCTTTCTAATTTACGCCTTTCTCCCAGAGGCATGACACTGAGACATTTCTAAGGTGCCTGCAAGGTAGGTAGAACTCCTGGAATGGAGAATTATGATATTTATACTCCAGAAAATCCCAAAATCCAATCTTTTAACTCACATGCTTATTTGTGTTAATGTGATTGATATACTGCATTCAAATATCACATTGAAGTGACTGACTACTGCCAGTACAGTAGACCCTCGACTTACGGAATTAATCCGTATTGGAACGGTGGCTGCAGGTCGAAAAGTCTGGAGGTCGAGGCTCCATTGACCTACAATGCATTGAAAACCGATTAATCCGTAACCGGCCGTTTTTGGTCCATTTTGTTTGATTTTCTGGTCTGTAGGTCGATTCTCTGGCCGCAAGTCGAACCTAAATTTTGCGGCCAGAGAAGTCTGTAACTCGAAAAGTCTGCAGGTCGAGCCGTCTGTAAGTCGAGGGTCCACTGTATTGCTAAGTAGAATGTGGTCCTCCATATGTTGTTGGAGTGTTAACCCCAGCACTCTTCACTGTTGACTATGCTGGCTAGGGTTGATGAGAGTTGCAGTCCCACAACTTTGCCCATCCTTGTATGACAAGACATAATTGCAACAAGCCCTGGGTTCTTGCACTTCCCTGTTGTCTAACATGGGCATGAGAAGGAGTCTGGAGTTTTGTTGAAGGACACTTTTTTTCATCCGGACAAATGAGTCTTGGTTAATGTTAACAATGTTTGGTATGTTGGCTTATTTCAGAGAAACCATGGTTGATGTTAACCACATTTAAAAAGGGAAACAAATATTCTAATAGCTGTTCTGGAAGAGGGGAGGGAAAGCCTGGAGCTCGCTGCACTTTATCCTGATCACATTATAGGTGGGGTGAGTGATCTTGAGAGGTTCAGGGGCTGCACCCATACCTCCCTTTATCTTGAAGGGCTGTACTTATCCCCCTAATCCCCACCCCCAAAATTTCTTACAAAATAATGGGGAAAACTCTTGCATCTTCTAGTGGCCATTTTTAAAAAAGGCTGTGGGACAGATCTTAGGGGTGCTGGAGGCTGATCGACATATGGCAGAACTGAGGGCACAAGAGATTTTTCTGAGTCAGGTTTTTTTTTCAAACAAAATTCAAAAGTTTCCAAATGGGTGGGGGGATATGAGAGTGGAATTTGGGCCCCAGGATATGTGTGTGTCAACATTTAATTTACCCCATACTAAATGATGACCATTCAAACCTTTATTGGCTGTAGTTGGCCATTCTGATCCCTTTTAAACAGGAGAGGGGAACTATGCTTATCTTAGGCTCAGAGAGACCTTTTATCAAACCCAGAAGTCTGCACACTTTTATGCATTTCTTGGAAATTTAAGCAGAACGTCGTTCTATCTATAGAATGTTATTTTAAGGAAATAAATGCATACTAGATAGAGTCTAGTATCAGAACGAAAATACTAACAAATATAGAAGAACTGCAGTATGTGTTCTAGTCTTGGAATACCTATCTGACATAAAGGAAGCCTCATACACCATTTCCTTCTTTGCAACGTACGTATAGCTGAGACTAAAAGCTGAAAAAGTATTGATTTGCTCAGTATCTGTGAATAACTGGTGTTATTCGAACTGGTATTGCATAGATACCTTTATCTTTCACCTTCAGTTTCAAGATGAAAGGGAGCTATATCACTATACAGTATGTGATGGGTGCGCCATGTCCAGAGTGCCAGACAGGGATGGGGGACACAAGTCATGTGACTCACTGTCCATTCGCACTTAAGTCACACCAGTGACTCGACTTGGACTTTACTCTTTTTTTTTTTTAATGACTTGGACTCGACTCGCAACTTGGAACCTTTTTTCCAAGTCGATTCCCTATTGTTTTAGGTTTTTTTTAAAAATCTTGCTTCATTTATCTTTTAAACTGCTCCATTTTCCAGCTAGAATCCTGCAGAGGGAAATCACACTGCAGAAGCTGCTTCTGATTCACCTATGACTCCCCTCCCTTTGTCCAGACTCCTCTGTGTGTGAGAGAGAGAGGGAGGGAGGCTGCTTCTCCAGGACCGGGTGGGTGGACCTGCTAATAAACTCTTGCTGTGTCTGCAAGTTTTTGCGTCATTTTGCAGAGTGTTTGTGCATGCACGTGAGTGACTTTTTCCTCTTGAGATGCTCTCCTGCAAGACACATATACTCTATCTCTCTGCAAAAACGTGCAGACACAATTCAAACAGCAAACGTTTAGCAGCAGCTCCATCTACCCGGTCCCAGGGAAGCAGCCTCCCCCCCTCCCTCCCTCAGTCAGTCACACAGAGAGAGAGAGCAACCAGCAGTAGCCTGCCTGCGTGCCTCCCCCCCTCTCTCACACACATATGCATGGGCGCATGCATGCACGCACACACACACACTGCACGGCAATTTACCTCTGTCTGCAGCCTTTTAAATGAGGATTCCAGCCTGAAAATGGAGCTCCTTAAAAGATAAGTGAAGGAAGATTTTTTTTACAAATTTTAAAACTTTTAAAAAATGTTTTCAGGGGAAGGCCAGAGAACAAAATTGGATGGCTTAGCAGCCTCTGACCTCCACACACACAGCTCATACAAACCCTACCCACCCCCTCCCTTTTTTCTTGGGGAAAAAAAAGCTTATTTTTCTTAGGGACCTGAGACTCCGAATTGGAGTTCGGGACTTGGTATCAAAGACTTGGGACTTGACTCGAGTCTTAGTACCAAAAACTTGCCAACATCCTGGTGCCTATTGAGTCCGAAAGCAAGTCTGCATGCTTCTTGAAGCTGGAGAGGGAAGGCATAGATTCATTGTGACTCTCTTCTTGTGTCCACCAATTGCATACTAAAACAAGTCCCAGGCTTAAGCAGACCTTTGGGGTAGCTGAAGGAATTAAGTAAAGGAATTAAGCAGTATCAAGCAGCTGAGCTTTGCTGTTTTGGTTAGAAGAAATCCTAAAATAATTTCTCCCAGCACTTTAAGGGAAACTATAACATAGTTGAAGTACCTGAAACACAAGTTTTAAATACATTATTTTTGACGCATCTTCTTAACTTTTATATCTGCAGAACGAAACATCTGATACTAGTAGAACCGTGGGGTTTTCCAGAAAGGCCTTCCAGTGCCGATCATGAGAGGGCTATTCCAATCTGGATCAAAGCACTTGGAGCAGTTTTGAGTCCATTTAATCCATTGGCGGGTCTCAGATTAGCAGGACCCTTTGGTGAGTGCTAATTACTATTTTATTTTAATGGCATCTGTTCTGAAACTTCACCTTCTTCAACTTGAGGTCACTTGCCCTTAGATTTTAGCTCTAGCATGGTAGTCCTTCCTTGGAACAAATTTCTTACAGGTTAATGCATGGAATTTCATGCGGGCAAGTGAAAAAATTGGTAGAGGAGCAGGGATGGCCCTACCCTTAGGTTTAGTAAGGTGGGGCCTTAAGTGGTAGAGCACAGGGAACACCAAACTTAACACTTCCCTGTCACTCTTGATGGGCCTACTGTTTGGCATGCACTGATGCTCACTCTACATCATTCTAGAATAGGCAGTTTCATTGGTGCACCTTCACTATGAGAACCTTCAGAGATGCACATTCCAGGAACAGGCTCTGTGGGGAGACAGCTTCTGGAAAGTGCCACATAGCTGTTTGCAGCAAGTTGCTGCTGCCAACATAGCCATCACTACTTTCTTCTCATCTTTCTTCCTCTCTTATCTGAAGATGGAGGAAGGAACGGAGACACCAGCCACTCTGATGCAGTACAACGTGCTTAAGTGCTGCAGAGTATGCAAGAGTGACATAGGGCTGCCAATGAAAAGGGATTGTGCAATGTCTGAGGACAGTGCTCAACTTCCTGCCTCAAGTATCAGGAGAGGTTTGGTGATCCCTGTTGACTATGGGCAGAGAACTGTCTCTGTCTTTTCTTTGTGCCTAGCATACAAATGCATGTATCTGTTACAGGAGGGTGAGAAATCGCTATCCTTCTTCTGTGAGCCCTGAGCAGGGTAGTACTTTTTGCAAGCTTATTTACATGGCTGCTTTAAGTGTCTCTTGGCTATGGTAATCATGACAGATACTAACCATTCCCTTCCTCTATATTCTTTCCTTGACTTTCAAACCTGAATTTTGTTGAAAAGCTTTCAAGGATTCTTGGCATACAAGCATTGTACAACAGAAACGTTGCATCTTTCTATATTTACACCTTTTGTCCTCCTGTTCATAACGACATGTCAATAGCAGAGGCATGAAACAGACTATAAAATCCTTGTGTAACCAACCCCCCAACCCCCCTCAAAAAAACCCCTTCTATATATACCTGGGTAGGTGTGATTGTTTTATTTTCTTCCATGTAGAAGCAGTTATGACTATGTACGTATATGACTTTAAGATCCTAGATCTGTTGAGTGAAGTTGAAATAGTTATTCGAGTGGGTTTTTGGCACCTAGCAGTACTTAGTTTGGCAGAGGCAACAAGATTATTTGTTCCGTGAAAGCAAGAGAGATAACTTCTATCTGTTTACATTTAGGAAAATCAGTTGTGGATCTGCTGGGTGCCTGTGACCAGTGATGTCTTGAATTTTGTACATCACCTCTCCAAAGTCTGTAGGAGCTCATTGAGCACAAGTAATGATGAGTGCCTGTTGCTTCATTTCCCCTTTAATCCACAATGTGCTTGCACCTCTATAAGCAGTATCACTGGAGATGTACTGCAAATGTCAGACCTTGCTTCTTTTTAATTCCACATGCAAGGTAGTGCCAAGTACATAGATATGATAGAGAAATAGACTTAAAAAGTAACATGATTTTATGTAAGTTAGATTTGACCTTTAAATCCTGGGACTTTGCATTCTAATAGCCCTTTAAACATAGTTCACATGAAGTGATCACAAGCACAATGGAGGAAACTGGCATGGTACCCAGCCTGCAACTACTGAAAGAAGGAGGGCCTGTGTCCTTCTACTTATCTGCTTATTCATCATAATTAAGGCATTGTCCTTGATGTGTCTTTCTTCTAATGTGTCTTTGTCTAGCATGCTAGATAGATAGATTGAATCCTCAGTGCCTAAAGACTACAGGGCCTGCAAGTCTACAGAAAAGATGAGTAAGATATTATTGGGTTGGTGTGAATGAATATCTTGTTTAGTTCATGCTCCCCTGTTCCCACATATATTAGGTGCTTAACCTTTAATATACGGTGAATGTGTTGCTGTGTCTAAAGGCCTGGTGCCTCTGTTTCCAGAGCAAGTCAACCCTGAAAGTTTATTTCACCAGGGAGTGGCAGTGTTTATTGTCAGGAAAGTTGATCTGAGTAAATGTCTAACAAGAGGATGTCTGAGTTTAAGTGTACCCATTTCTATTTGTGTTTGAGGGCTTGCCTGGCTTACCAGGTAAAGTTGTTGATGTCATTTGCTAATTGTGTTGATCCTTGGGAGCTAAAAAAAACAAAAGGAGGATTTTAAAAAGGCATTGAATATGGGGAAAATATTTACACATACAGTATTTATTTACACACACATGAAACGCGTGTGTTTCTCCCCATTTTAGCCACCTGCTTAGTTGATTTTTATTAAAGAGTTTTTTTTCTAGAGTTCTAAATGTTGAAGACTGACTTTGTAGCCTTTGTTCGGTGTTGCAAGAAAGTGGCAGTTTGGCGGTTCTTACAGTGGTGCCTCGACTTACGAAGGTCCCTACTTACGACCATTTCGAGTTACGACCAGCTCCGGAACTTGCCCTTTAGCAGCTGGCTGGGGGAAACCCAGTCTTCACCAAACTTGGAGGGATTGTAGAGGAGAATCATGGGAAGCTTCCCTGCAATTTTGATGTCTCTAGATGCCTGGGGTGGGTCATTTTATAGCTCAGTGAATCAAATAAAAAATCGCTAAAAATTCATTGATTCGTATTTATCAGGGGGCATTGATTTGTACAAACATGAATTGATGAATTAGTGATTTTTGAACAAATTTGGTGATTCATTTTTTAATTTGTGCCCATCTCTAGTACGCATTCTCTGCTACATGTAAAGACAGGGTTGTTCTATATGCTTGCTTTGTCTGATGAAAGGAATTTTTGGTTTCAACTGCAACTTTTTTCTTGCATTCAGAAAATGTGTGTCTACTAGAGAAGGGGGTATTTGTATACGAATATCCATGCACAGCTGAACTTAATGGGTCCACTCACGTGTCCGCCGCTGACGGCAGCCCCGCTCATCCTTCCAATCACTCCACCCCGCTCTCTTCCATCTCGGCTGGCCACTCCAGGCAGGGGGAGGGAGGATGAGTCTCCCTGCATGGCTGCCGAATGGCCAGCTGAGTGGGAAGAGAGCAGGGCTTCAAGAGTGATTGGAAGGATGAGTGGGGCTGCCACCGCCAGTGGACATGTGAGTCTGGCCTCAGGGGACTGACCCTCATTAAGTCCAGCTGCGTGGGGATATTTGTATACGAATATGAATAGCCCCATCGCTTTCTTGCATTTTTGTGCTTCTTGTTTATACCTAACTTGTCTGGTTTGGTCATGAACACAAACAAAAGACCTTCTGTGGAGAGACAGAACGCATGTGTATTTGGGTGACCTTAATAGTGTGTATGTTGACTGATGTCCACTTTATTTGTAAAATGACTGAATGAATTATAGGATCAAATAATTTACTTTCTCAATTTTGTAGCCAGTAAAATAAATTACAAATTACAGCTACAAAGCATGTGAAAACACCATTCCATGTCCACTACTAGCAGATTTAAGTTTTTCCTTCTTAAATTATAACAGGATTGAGCCTTGTACAGCGTATTAGGCCAGACTTCAAGAGAAAGTATTCTTCCATGTTTGATGATGATACAGTCACGGAATATATCTACCATTGTAATGTGCAGTCACCAAGGTAAGCTTTAATTAGCTGAATTATGTACACTAATAACACTGATTTTCTGAGTGGAGCTCCTTGTATGGAATACTGTGTTCAAAATTTACTTTTTTCTTTTCTCATATTCTTAAGCGGTGAAACAGCTTTCAAAAACATGACAGTTCCATATGGATGGGCAAAAAGGCCAATGCTGAAGCGAATTGCCGATATGCACAAAGACATTCCCATTACGGTGATTTATGGAGCACGATCATGTATTGATGGCAATTCTGGGACCACCATCCAGTCTTTTCGACCAAGTTCATATGTGAAAACAATAGTAAGTGGGATGTTCTAGTCATTATGTCGACATCTGTTATTAGCTACTTGCCTTTGCAGTGTCTTTGAATGACAGCTTGACCATTTCAAAAGGATACAAGATTCTTTGGAAATCTGGCAAATAGTGCTGGTTAACATTTTCCTAGTTCTGAGGCAGATCTAGATGGTTATGATTATATCAAAACTCAAGCAACTTTAAAAAATATTTTTCTGACATTATACCAGTGCTTCCTTGTGTTTCTTAAATAGATGTGAAAGTCAGTGGCTGTTGGCATAGATTCAGATTTATGCAGAATTTTATTACCCGTCTGTAGCCAAGTCATACTGTTGGATCTTTCTTGCTTCTCCATGCTGAACAGATGGAGAGATGATCATTTATACACTGCATTCCTTCCTCCAACCCTTGCAAATCTGCAGCAGTGCAAAATATCTTCAGGTGGCCCTTTGCAGTGATGTTGGCCTGTGACCACTTCACTAGGAAAAGCCTTTGTAGTTGAATAGAGGTGTTGCATGTGGTTGTTGTGTGGTAATGCAGAATATGATGGAGAAGGAGCATGAAAGGCAATAACTTTCTTATTTGGGATTAAATCTAATACTAGTCCTATGGAGAGAATACCTATTAAAGTGAATGGGATTTGCTATTCAGCAGTTAATTTAAGCCCCAGTGAGTTCTGTGTGTCTCTTTCATATAGGATTAATTTTGGATTTAAGCCTCTGGCAACCTGAAAAGCATTGTGGATGCAACAGAGTTAGCTGTGCCAATATCAGTCCATGATTAACTATACTAGATAAATCATTTTATAAATGGGATTGCAAGTGAAGACAGCATTGCTGAACAACTTCATTGTCAGCTGTCTAGTGCTCTACTTTATACTGTATCTGTCTGGGATAAGAAACTTATAATATCCTGTCTTTATAGTCTGTGACTTGAATTTGGGAAACTATATTTTTATTACTTGCAGTTACTTGATCTGTTCTGTAAACAACATTGGTCAGAATCCTGTTATTTATGCTGCCTGCTGGCTTAATTCCAGCAGCACAAATCTCAGTGGAGGTGCTAGCAGCTAAGAAGTCCATGAAGGCATTTGTTGTTGCACACCAGTTGTGTGACTGGACACATAACAGAAAATGTCTACACTGAGGCAGTTTGCTTAACAGGAAATGCTTAACCTGTGGCAGTTTGCAGCTGAAATGTTACACTGGAGGTACACTGAAGTACTTTTTCAATTGGATTCTGGCCATTCTTTTTTTGTGAGTGAACCTTAAATGGATGTTTCTTCCCCCAACCCCCTTACTTTCCATAGGCTATCCTTGGTGCAGGCCATTATGTATATGCTGATCAACCTGAGGACTTCAATCAGAAAGTAAAAGAGATCTGCAATTCTGTGGACTGATAAGATTCTGCTCTTTGGGAATGGGAGCTACGGAGGCAATTCAAAGCAATACTTTGTAATATTTTACAAGCATTAAGGAATACAGAAGCCTAAAACAACAGATTTTGTTTGCACCATTTATTTCAAATGTTTGCACACTTTAAACCATTCAGTGCCTTTTACTGAGGGGAGATGTAAAATTCAACAATATTGTACATTTTAATTTGATGCTGTTCTTTGTATACTTAGATAAGATATTGGTGTTTCTATGTGTACTAAACATGTTTTTAAAACTGGATTCCTAAAAATGGAATTCTGAAGAATTTAGAACATTTAGAATTGTTCTATGCATATACAGCAAGTTTTTCTGTAGTAAACATTCTCACAAAATGCTGAGTAAAATTACAGCTTGGCTATTGCAGTAGTCCGTGTGTGCCATCTTCACACACTGACTTTTTTCAAAATGGGAAAATGTTTCACAATTTTTTCTGTCAAGAAACTGTGTACAGAGCATATTTATATTTTGCTGTACCTTATGAAGTGGACTATGCCAAATTAAGTAACACTGATGAGCATCCAAGAAAAAAGTAAAATTAGCAAGATTTAGGAAAAGACTGAGCAGTGCGTGCTGATTTTTTTTTTCCTCCTCTTGGAACCTTTGTTGTTCATTGCATTAGCTATTATTGTTATTGGATATTTTCTCAGATATGTAATTCTGTAAGATGCTAATACATCTAACACATACCTTTAAAGCAGTGTATAAGTCTGGAGGAATGGAAGACAAAATGCCTTTTTAGTTGTACATCTTTTTCATTTGGCAATATGATTATTGCAACATAATAATCAGTTTGACTCAAGTTTTTACATGCTAGCATGAGAATTTTATATTCAATTAGTTATTGGACTAAAAGACCACTGTGATGTTTGTAATATGTGGATGAGTGTACTTATACAAATTTAACATTATTGGAACTGGAAGAAAAACTAACTTTGTCAAAAGACAGGTATCCCATAAAAAGAAGGTATCATAAATTAAATAATGCAAATGGATCAAGAAATATAATGTTACCCCAGAATTATTAATTTTTTGATAAAAATGTGATTTTTTTTTCTGTAAGAGCATAGATAGGCTCTGGCCCTTTACAAAACTGTAAGTCGTTAGTTTCTTAGTGAATTAATATAAGTAAATTTGTCAACATAATGGCAGATGGCATGGTTTTTAACTGGTTATGTTTTGGATGTTGAAAATAACTACTGAACTTCTGATGTTTCTTACATAAACTCTTTGAACCAGTCTAAAGTAATTTGTGGCAGTTGGTTATTGCACCATCTCATGAAGTTATAATCTCAGGTTGTATTACAGAAATGCAGAATTGACACCCCAAGAAAGATTTACTTAGTGGCATTTGAATTTTGAACAATCATTGTAGTACCTTTGACTATAGTGCAAGGGTAGGAATCATTCAGCTTGTGGTCTGTGGCGCCCAAGGCTTCTTCGTACCACCAGAGCTCCCAGAGAGGAACCCCTCCATTTCAGGAGGAAATTTAAAAGGTTATCTATATAGTGTTTTAGCTTTTAATCTGTTTTTTTAAAGGACTTTTTAAATATAAAGAACTGGAAAAGATATTCTCTTCATTCTCTGCTTCATATGGAGAATCAAATTAAAAATATCAGTGCTGCATCGTAAAGCCCTGGGATTAAAATTGAAATTCAGACCCTTCTTTTTATTTCGTATGTAAATTTGTTAAGGAGTTGTAGTTTTAAAACCAATAGAACCTGTAAAGAATTTTATTTTCTTTGTGTCTCCATCAAGAGTTACATGTATGTAAAAGGTAAAGGTTCCCCTTGACATTTAGTCCAGTTGTGTCCGACTCTAGGGCGCGGTGCTCATCCCCATTTCCAAGCCGTAGAGCCAGCGTTTGTCCGAAGACAGTTTCCGTGGTCACGTGGCCAGCGCGACTAAACACGAAACGCCGTTACCTTCCCACCGAGGTGGTACCTATTTATCTACTTGCATTTGCATGCTTTCGAACTGCTAGGTTGGCAGGAGCTGGGACAAGCGACACGAGCTCACTCTGTTGCGTGGATTCGATCTTACGACTGCTGGTCTTCTGACCTTGCAGCACAGAGGCTTCTGCGGTTTAACCCGCAGCGCCACCACGTCCCTTACATGTATGTAGTCATGTGCAAAATACTGGCTGATACACCAAAATTACTTGTTCAGTGCAATTTATGTTCCTTTAGATGTATTCAGATTATAACTCCCATCAGCTCTAACCCATGGTGAGGAATCAGGGGAGTTGCAGCCCAACAGCATGTGGAGGGCAACATGTTGCCCACGTCTGGACTAGAGGACAAGTGCCAAATAAATATCTTTTTTTCCCATATTACTTTGAACTAGATCAACTTGATCTGCTATGCACAGGCTGCTTATTGAAGTTTTGCACAATGAAATTATTCAAATTATATTTCCTTGTACTTTAATTGGTTGTTCCCATGAGTAATTGTAGGGGAGTGTGACTGGTGATGGTTAGTTTACTTAAGCTTCATTAAGTAACGAAGATATGCTGATATTTTGTCCAAATTATAGTTTACAATGACTTGCAAACTTCTGTATTTTAAAAACACAGTTGTTTACCTATGATTTCTGGACATAATTAGACATGATATACAGTATCTCATGCCCAATGATGCTCTAAATAATCATGTAGAGCGGGGAGCTGACTGGGGAAGCAATGCTGGGAAGGAGGATATTTGACTTATCCCTTTCATGTGGCCGTATCGGGCAGCACTGAGTTTTCCTGAGCCTTTATTTGGGAGGTGTCTTGGATTAAATGTTAAACCTCCTAACCCAGCATGCAGAATCTGTGCTATTTCACTCATTCTGTGTGAACCACATCTTGGTTTTAAGTGCATGAGGAGGTAGAAGGGCATTTATTCAGTGCTCTGTGTATGCTCAGAAGCACTCAAGACATTTTAGCTTAAGAAATCTCCAGTCTTTGTGTACTGACTGATTTTTGTAGCCATGTATTTCAGGACTCTGGTATTGCAGTGGAGTAGTGTTCTCTGATTAAACACTTCTTTTCATTCCTCATTAGGCTTTTCTAAACCTTTACCATTCCTTATTAGACCTATTCCTATTGAGCTAAACAATCCATGATGTTTGAAGGTGACTAAATGGCATACACCAAAGTAACAAACGGAATTTTTCCTGTCAGTCCCTTGGTGTTAACACGACACCATGTGTTACAACACAGTGTGCTAAAAGTCCCCACTAACAGCACCCAGCATTAACAGATTAGATTTCTGAGCACAGGAACGATTAATACTGTTAAGCCTCTTCAATGTGAAGTCTTTTCTACTAATGTTTTAATCTCTGGTGGAAAGGCAAGTGTTTATTATTCAACTTTGGGACGATGGTCAGGTTTGACTCAGCACTTCTCTAGCCCAATGTATTTAGGAATGAAGACATTCAGAACCTATTTGTGAAACTTTTCCAAGAGAGGGGGAAAATATAGCACAAATGGAAATCACTAGTAAAGTTTAACAGAGCCACATGGAGGGATTTAGGCTTTTACAAAATTTCCCCTAACTTAAGTGCTATTGAACAAGAGACAGAAAAATGCCCATGCTATCTATTCTTCACACTATTATTTCCAATAGATTTATAGTTTGAGCTGTAAACTATTGCTTCCATAAGATAACCAACACAGTCTTTAATCCAATTAAGATAACTTCCTCAGAGTCATATAGTCTGCTTAAATGTGTGCCAGTAGAGTTAAGACTATGTTTTATTTTCTTTTTTGCTCTACATAACATACAATTTCTGAAAGCTTATATGGTTGAAAACCATTGGCAATATCATGAACTTGTTCTACCAAGGTTACCAAGGTTAATTTCACACACTGAAATTAAACTGTCATGGCCAGAATCATATTGGTTATTTAAGCCAACATTAGTGCGGTGGTGTAAATTGCAGCAGCAAATTGTGGCTAGTTAGAACATAAACCACTTGTAGTCTTCATGGTGCACTAGTCATGTGGCTTGGCACATGATATGAAATGAAGCAGGCAGTCAACTAGTGACATTTTGCTGCTGCAGTTTACCCCATTACACGTTGGTATAAATAACCAATAGGATTCTGACCAATATTTATTTGTAATGTTTGGATTTGTCAAGCATGTTGCTCATAAGCTTTTGTTAATTTGAAAAAAGCTTTACTTACCACAAGCAGACCGTAGTCCCAGAATTATTTATATTCTGAGGAGACTGGGCCCCTCTCTAACTTACTGGGGGCATGGCTTGCAGTGTGGCAGATAGTAATTGTGGTGGCAACTTATCTGTGGCTCCAGTGGCAGCCTGGCAGTCTCCCAGCAGCCACCACTGCTGCATTGTCATGTTTCCTACCACTGGTACAGCCAGGCAATCAGGTGAAGGCTTGACCAATTAGTAGGTTGGGCTCCCTGGAGGCAACCCAAAGTGAAGAAGTTTTTACTTTGGGCAACCCAAGGAGTATATATAGAATCATAGAAATCATAGAATCATATATAAAACTCCCCGGTTCTCAGTTTGCTCTGAGGCTTCTGTTATGTGTCCAGTCACACAACTGGTGTGCAACAACAAATGCCTTTATGGACTTCTTAGCTGCTAGCCCCTCCACTGAGATTTGTGCTGCAGTGGGTCCAGCCAGGATGCCTGGGCCTAGCAGTTGTTCCCTAAGGATGCCAGATGTTGATATATAGTTGAGTCCTAACACAATCTTTGGGACTCCCAACTCCCACAGTCTTTTTCTGGATCATGATGACTGGGGCTTCAGAGGGTTGAAGTCAGAAACATCTAGAGAGCCAAAGGTCAAGAATCATTGTCCTAGCAAAACATTCTCCCAGTGTTTGCTAGGAATAGATACCCAAACAGGAACATCCTGTAAAAGAATTTCCCCCAAAATGAGAGAAGGAAGAAATCAATGTACTTAAAAGGGGGGGGGGGGGGGGAGAATGATGCTTTTTTACTTTTACTTGTAAGATTTAGCTGAGCACTGCAAGCAGCTGATCTCATGCTGACTATACATCAGATTATGAATCTCTGGTGTAATAAAACGATTTTGCCATGTTTCTGCCACTGGAAAAATTCCATTTTAAGCTGTTTCCAGGAGATGCACCGCATTTCAAAGGAATGTGAACTCTAATCGCTTCCTCTGCCTCCTACAGCATCTCTGCATTTCCTCCTCACTTTGTGTGCTAAAGCTGTGAACAAGAAATGACAAGGAAAGTTAATTTTTCTGGCACTTCTGGGGTAAATCTGACAAGCCACTTCTTATCAGAGATGGTGCCACAAAGAATATAAAGAAGAACACCTAGAGATTATTACTGTGGAGTCAAAGCAAAAGCCTTTTTAAGAGGCAAGACACGGGCATCCTTTGAAGACATAGAAATGTGTAGTGTTCAGCATTTCTGCTTGGAGCTTGCAAGTGTATTTTAAATCCATATTTACAAAAGAAACGAGAGGGCTGTTCCTCACTAATAAGTGGAACTGAGCATGTTAGTCGTGTTATAACTTACGGGAGGATTACTTGGTTTTTAAATCTGTTCAAGAGAATATACATTTCATACATTTAGCAAGCAGTGTGGATTTCCCGTGAAAGAAAATCACTTATCTCTTGGCTTAACCTACGTCATAGGATTGTTGAGAGGAGAGAAAAAAAGAGGCTGAGGGTGCCTCATGTGCTGTTTCTTGGGGAGCTGAGTAACTTTGAGGCGGGGGGTGTAGAACAGAAATGGATTGGGGTCGAAAGAATGAACATTATTCATAGGGTAATTGTGGTGGCAACTTATGCAACCCACAGGGTTCTTTTGCTTACCTATATTTGGGTTTCAAAAGCTGTAGTGGACCCAGGTTTAGGTCTGTGTGGACCCATTCTGGTGGAACCAGGCTTTCCAGCCTCTCCTCCCACAGCTGCATCTCAAGCCCCTGGTGGTATTGTGGGAGGTGGAGAAATCTCTTAAAATTAGGCAGAAGCACCTTGCAGTAACAGAACTATATCGTTAATGGAAGACAGATCCTGGATCCACTTCACTGAGTGCTATAGCCCCAATGCATCAGTACTTTTGCACTTGGCTAAAAAAACGTGATAGATTGGCCCAATGTTGTTCAGGAACGTTTAGCTCCTACACAGCTACCTCACTCTTGACTTCCTAAGTGCTCATACAGTAGTATTCATTTTACATTAATTCAGGAATTCCTACAAAAGACTTCAAGGTACATAAATATGATTTTCTCTCCCATATTAGGAAGATGTTAGCCACAAAGTGGATAATGCTGAGGTCAAATACAAACTAGGGGTTTCTTGGCTTATCATTCTCATGTAATACCAGCTGAAAACACAAGAAACATGAGCTTCTGTGAAACTAATATTGTAGTGTCTCCGTCTCTATGCTTGTTCCTATGCAGAAGTGGCTTCTTCTGTCATCATCTCTTATTGCAGAATGTGCTTGAAATCTAAAAAAAACACCCTCTTCTCTCACTTTTTTGTTTGGTTGTGCCTGTGGGTCAGAGACAGCCTGCTGACTGACTGGCAGCTATGTGCCTGACACAGATGCAAATACTGCCAGTCTCAACAGGATATTAAAAAGGAGGAGAATGTGTATATATACCAATATTCATATTTCTTCATCTATAGAACAAGGTTGGGGGACAGGTTGCTCTCCAGAATGTGGAACCGGCTTCTCTTTCAATATATATAGGTGGGGGCATTATAGATATGGTCTACATTAAACATAGGAACAAATAAAAAATAAATCACAATATTCATCAGAAATTGCTGATTCGTGTAATATTCATCACTTCGTATTCGTCAGTTTGGAGGCCCTGACAAATACGAAGTGATGAATATTTACCCTTTTTATTTTTTCCCTTCATTAGGCTTGGGCCCAAAGAGCAATCTAGGCTGCCAGAACGGCTGCTCCAACAGCCTAGTTTGCTGCCTCTGCCTATGGGCCCACCGAATAGATATTTGGCGGGACCACTCTCTCTGCCCCCACAACTCACTCACTGCCTCCTTTCCACTGCCCCCCATCGCCTCTCTACCTTGTCCTGTTGCCGTTGCAACCGCCACTGAAGTCACAGCCTTCGCTGCCGCCAGAATAGAGGCCAGGCGGCTGAAAAGGAAACTGGCATTCCGGTGGGCTAGCCTGATCTCTCTGCCTCTGTGGGTGCCAATCAGCTGATTGGAGCTTCTGGAGGCAAAGAGAGACTGTTGGCACAGTTCTGCCCAGCTAAACTGCTCTCTCTGCCTATGGGTCAGGCCCATAGGCAGAGACAGGCTAGCCGGACGGAACTGCAGCTTTTGTTCCAGCATCACCACCGACACGGGCAGGCCATGGTAAGGAGGCAAAAGGGGGCAGTGGGAAGGGGGTGGGGGCCTCAGGTGTTTTTTTTTTACAGCCACAGGCTGTCTAAAAAACCCCAACAAACCAACGAACCAATTTGTGGTTCATTGGAAATCCCTGGGGAAATTCAAACCACAATGAACCGCCATTTTGGAGGTTCATTCCCATCTCTAGTCTACATCACAGTGAGCAATGTTTGGCCATTCAGATGTTGTCAGACTGTAATTGTTATTACAATTCCTCACTGCTGACTACTCCAGCTAGGGTCACTGGGAATTGCAATGCAACAACATCTGAGAGAGAAGGTTGAACGCATAAACCCATTACAATAAATGTGATCTAAATTAACCAATGCTAATTTAAGCCCTAGTGATTGCAGTGGGTCTGCTTTGACTATGTCTGGAACCAAGGGTGTACAAAGATCTACTTCTGCTAAATACAAACCAATACTCTTTCCCAATCCCAGTGTGGCAGTTTCGTTAAGAGTCATCTACCACAACTTAGCAGTGGGTTTTTTGTCTTGTGTAAAAGTATGCAGGAAGTAACAAAAGAACCTTTGTGAAACAGACAGCCACAAATATGCAATTAGTACAGACCCTGGCAGTTGAGAGCATAAGTAATACAAATGGGACATACATCAAATACTACCAGGTGCATGTTCTGTCTCTTTGGCAGAGCTCCAGCTCACCAGCCATGCCTTCCAGTGCAATAGAATAAGCCAAGGAGAAGAGTGTGTGCAGTGGAGACATTGTTGGATTGCAACTCTGTTTACTATTAATTACACTGGCTAGGACTGATAGGAGTTATGTTGTAACATCTGAAGGCCCACCCTATACGCTGCACATGAATTAACTCACTCTGTCCTCAGACTTTCTTTCTCAATTGCCAATTAATGATCAGTGGCTCCTGGAAGCTACTCACAAAATTGCTGTGTGTCTTAACCTCCTTGCAACTTATTATTGGATGTATCTTAACATCCTTGCAGGACTCTTATGAGCCAGGCAAGCTCTTCTCTAGAGTAGGAAAAGGGAGTGGATTTATTTAGCTGTAGGACGCTCAAGTAGGGTACTTCAGATCTCCCCATTCTCTGTTTTGTTTTTCCTTTTTTACACAGTCAACATTTTGGAGTTACTGAACATGCTCCAGTCTCAATACTCAGGGCTGTTTTGTGAGTGGAGTTGGTTCCCTAGTTTTTCTTCCCAAAATATATTTTGTACTTCCTCAGATTGCAAGATTCCTTTAAAAAAGTGGAAATACTACCCTCTTAAGGATATCCAGGCAGCAGCTTCCTGTTCCACAAGATTTCAGAGCCAAAACTTGAAACCCTCATGGGGTTACAGAGAGCAAACACTTATGAGGTCACAAGGTAAGCCCTTGTGTAACAGTTGGAACACAGTGACTAACATCTAGTAGTAAGTCACAATAAGAGTAGGTCCATTTAATCAGTGGGGATTTGCTGAGTCAATTCTTCTATAAGTACCATTGATTCAAGAGGCCTGCTCTAGTTGCAAATTACAATTGGATTTTGGCCAGTATGTGTGCATGTGTGAGACAGTGTTGTCAACTCTATGCACTTTTCTTTGTCTTTGGGCCTCTCTTGGCTACAATTCATTAGCACACATTACCTGATTAAAATGTTAAGAGGGAATAAATGTTGATACCGTGATATAATATGTAAATCTGGGACCAACTAGATGAGTATTTGTCCTACTGTTTCTATTATTTTCCCATTGCATCTTTCAATATTTACTTCATAGACTATATAATGTTAATGCTAATCGTGAGTAGATCCATTTTTTTTGTCATGAGAATACAGAATATTTTGTTCCGCTGGCAAGGTTTGTATCGTCTCCAGTCACGTTATTTTGTCTTGCTTTCGGCTTGTGTGATTGGTTATACCAGTCCTTTGGGGCTGTTGCTGAATATATACAGATGACATCAGTGATGATGTGCAGAGTGGGGCAGGGATTCAGAGTGAACATTACTCCTTTTGCTTGCCTTCTGCTCACACCAAGTAAGAGCTACAAGTGCAATAGAATTTGTTAATCGCAGGGAGGAGTGTCCCCTTCTGAAAGAATGTGCCTCCTTCCCTTCAATAAGGGAAAAATAAAAACTGAAATTTGGATCTTCTTCTGTGTGTATGACCTTTCCCCCTTTTGACAGCACAGTTTGTTGATGGCTGCAGTACTGTTAGTGACAAATGGTGCAAAGGGGTCCACAAAAGTAACCTTCAAGATGCTTGTGTTTACCATTTCTCAGACTGGTATTTGTTTGTTCCTTAATATTTGTATAGTTATTGTTTTTAGCTTTAATATTGTCTTTTAATGATGTAATCTGCCTTTGTATACTTCAGTGATGTAAGCCACTGTGACGTTTGCCCTTGTGGCCCCTACTTGTTTACCCAAACACAGAGCTCACAAGGTACCTCAGCACGCCCTCTGATATGCTGCCACCAGTTGATCTCTTTATCAACTTATTTTACTTAGCAAAGACGAAGGTCCATCCAGTACTGACTTTTCAGCAAAACAGGTTTATTAATTACAGGTGGTTTCTGGAATAATTCATAAGCACATTCTTCAAGATTCATCAATCATCAATATTAACCTTCTCTATTAATTATCACAAGTTACACTCTAACTAATCACTCCTCAGGCCCCCAAACTATCTTTTCCTCCTTGATTCCAGACTCAGACTCAGACTCTGACTCTCACTGCCTCATTCTCCTCTCAGGCTCCGCATTTTAACATCTCTTTCGGCCCCGCCTCTTAACCACATTAACATGTAACATGAATAATGCATAACTCATATTGCATAACTTAGGGTGAACGCTACAGCCACCTTGGTCCCTTTTTAATGAGAAAGGTGGGGTAAGAATGAATGAATGAATGAATGAATGAATGAATGAATGAATGAATAGTGATATCTCATGCCAAGCCAGACTAGTAGGGTAGGGTGGCCACTAGAAAGAAAACTGAAGTCTACAATAGGTGGAAGTAATTAATTATGGTTTTGTTCCCTTCCTCTTCTCTAAAAATGACATTGCAATCTAACACCTTAAATACTGAATTAAAATGGAGAGATTGTCTCTTATATTGGATCACTAATATACTTTATTTTCTGCTGGGGGAATGTGTGCCTTTCACTACCCTTACTAGTCACAGACTGAGGGAGCAGTTTCCCATTTGATCTGATAGACCAACCTCCACTGCATGTTGCCCATCCACAGATAAGAACTACTTCATTGTTCTTCTCCTTGCTTATGCTTTTATGGGTTATTTTTACCCTCTTTCCTTAGTAGATGGATTTGCATTGTTCAGTGGTGATGAACAGTCAAAGATTAATTCTTGCATTTTCCTTTCTTAATATGCATATAATCAGCAGACAAACAACCAAAGCAGCCTAGAGGTCACAAGCTGATCTCCTCAGTTTTGTGACGGAGTGGTGTCAGACTCAGATTCTCTAAAAAGGACAAAGGTCGGGTGTAGTGCTCTCTTGTCAGCATAGATCATAAGATGGAACACATCATGACAACCTCTAAATAATCTTGCTTGACACCCAGGTTTTGGCAGTTGCTAAAAGGTGATCTAAATGAAGAAAGAAATCTAGATTATTACATGAAAGCAATAAATTATTCCTGTATCCTGTCTGGAAAATTAGCATCCATTCTGAAGCATCACATTTGTTTGTCACCTATTTGAACTAACTTGCCTTAAGTGCAGCTGTTTACCTCATATTTATTCATGTCAGCCTTCAAGCCCCTCTTAACATTCAAATCTACTCCACAAGTGCTTTTCAAATCTCTCACTTTTGTTAAGATATGCTGAAATCGAGCAGGAAATGAAGGATTCCTGATTTAAGCAGCTCCTGCATGTTCTTTAACTCTCTCTTCTCTCTACAGTGTGCACAGTTAAAATTCTAAATTATAGCTAAACATGGAAGGTGTTATCACTTTAAAAAAATGCCAGTGGAATCATTTAACATCTGCTTTCACAAGTTTCTCTCTCTGTTCATTATTTAACAAGACATATTTCCACCAGAATGCATTTGCACTGCACACTTTTTGAATCATGAAGATGAATATAATTCAATGATCTGTTTGTACAAAAATTCCACCGATTTCAAAGTTTCTCTGCTTATTTTGGTTTTGAACATTTCAATAGCATAGCATGCTGTTAACTATAGTCTAAGGGTGCAATCCTATATACAGTAGTACCTCGGTCTATGAATTTAATGCGTTCTCCGGAATGTTATGTAATGCGAAAAATTCGTAAACCGAAACGCGGATTGCCATAGGAACGGGGGTGGCACTATAAACCTCCGGGCACAATGCATCCTGGGGAAACGTCCTTCGTACTGCGGAAAAAAAACGTAAACCGAGGCATTATTTTCTATGGATTTCCATTCGTAAACCGAAAATTACGTTAACCAAGGCATTCGTAAACCCAGATACTACTGTACTGTGACTGACCTCAGAGACTTCTATTTGAGCAGACCTGCATAGGGTTGCACTGTAATCATGTTTAATATGGATAAAGTAATGTATCATCAATGCAGAAACTAAGTAAAAACTATGTGGGTGTTGTCAAGTTATGATTACCTTGGTAGGGGTTTCCAGGCATGTGAGATGCTCAAGGAGTTATCATTGCTACTCCCCAGAGAGTTTCCATGGCCAACCAAGGATTGGAAGCCAGATCTCCTAAACCCTAGCCTGAGCCACTTACTATTAAAGAAGAACTAGAGCCATTGAACCAGAGAATTGAAATATATCCTTCTGTGTTAAAATATTTTGCGCTAGAGTAGTGGATAAAATTGCTGGTGTGGGGTTATGTGATCCCCATGTTTTACAGCAGAAGTACAGTAGGGAAGGAGAAAGGTGAAGGCTTTTATGAGATTGGAGGTATGAAGTAGTGAGACGATCTCATATTGCATGTTGATATGTGTTGATTGGTGATATGTGTTTATATCCCATGTTGATAGGTGCTAGAATCAACTGCAGAATCAGCTAAGGAGAAGAGATGGTTGTAGGCGATTCACTAGGGTGGTCTCCAGGCACTATGGACAGGACATCTCAACAATTGGTTGTTTGTTTGTTTAGTCGTTAAGTCATGTCCGACTCTTCGTGACCCCATGGACCAGAGCACGCCAGGCCCTCCTGTCTTCTACTGCCTCCCGGAGTTTGGTCAAATTCATGTTGGTAGCTTCGGTGACACTGTCCAACCATCTCGTCCTCTTTCGTCCCCTTCTCCTCTTGCCTTCACAGTTTCCTAACATCAGGGTCTTTTCCAGGGAGTCTTCTCTTCTCATGAGATGGCCAAAGTATTGGAGCCTCAGCTTCAGGATCTGTCCTTCCAGTTAGTGCTAGATAAATAGATAATCACCCCAGCCCTGAAAAGTCCCTCCCAATAACATAAACTGCAGGCAGCATGAGAGACTGCAAACGGAACTCCAAGATAATTCCCTACCTATGTTAAGGGCTTTTTGAGATTTGCTGCCAAAGGATGTGTTGTAGGGAGCCTTGCAACGTGAGGCAGCTACAGAAGCTTGGCCTGGGCCGAGCAAAGCTGTTCACCCTTGCTCTCAAAATGAGGTAGGCCAATGTGCAGTTTGTTCTCCTACTGGGTGTTTGTCTAATACTTTCCCATGTTTCTACTAGGTGCTCATCTAGCTTTAACTGCAGATGTATGTGAGAGTTGCCAGAGAGTGCTGTGGTGCTTGTGAAACTTTCAGACATGTCACAATGACACCATATGATAAAGGCCATCATGCCTTTCATTGTTCTTAGGAAAATTTATTCCCCAGAGCAACAATGTTATGAAATAAAGTGCATTTCTTTACTATTATCAGTCCCAAAGACAAGACACTCCAGCAGCAAAAATTCCTAAATTTTTCATGGATAATCTTGCTTTATTTAAAATATATTTGGCTGTAATGCTTAAAAAGAGTAGAGTGGGGTGGGGAGAGAAAGAGAGAAAGACAATAGGTATACACTAGAGATTGGGACGAATATAAAAACGGATCAGTTTTTCTGACGAATATAGCCGATTCGTCATATATTTGTCGATCCGTATATGTAAAATTTTAAATCAGGACGAATATGGCTTGACGAATATTTCCTCGGTTTTATTCGTCGATCCGTTCATATTCATCTATATTCGTTACCCATTTGGGGGGCCTCTCTGAGCTTGCTGGCGCCAATTCGAAGCTCTGGCGAATCAGGACAGAGAGCCTGGATTGGCATGTCCGGCAGCCAATAGCGCTGCCGAGAGGCTGTATATAAGCTTTTCCCCTCCAGGCGTTGCGCACTTCTGTTCATGCTCTCCGGAGTGAGAACAGTTGCTGCTTGCTGGTGCTCTTGCGGTTTTAGCTTTTGCGGCAGCAAAGCAAAGACTTATATTTTTCTTTTTCATCATCATCATCATTCATCAATCATCATCAACTTTACTGGGAATTTGGGGAGGGATTTCAGGTAGCTTAGGCTACTTCTTCAGAAGGGCTTAATTTCATTTCAAATTCAAATCAATCAAACCTTTTTTTCCCCTGGAGGCGTGTGTGTGTGTGTGTGTGTGTGTGTGTGTGTGTGTGTGTGTGTGTGTGTGTGTGTGTGTGTGTGTGTGTGTGTGTGTGTGTGTGTGTGTGTGTGTGTGTGTGTGTGTGTGTCATCCAGGGGGGGAACTGTTGTCGTCTGACTGTGGAATCTCTTTTCCTTTATATTCATTTTTCAAAAGTTCATTTTAGAGAGGCTTCTGTCTCTCAGGGTATTTGGTGGGTGGCTGGATCCATCATTCCTTTTCCTTCCAAAAGTACTTATTGGGGGGGGGGGTGTCTCTCTGACTGAGACTTAGCTGGCAGGGCTTTTCTTTTTGGACTTTTTTGGCTTCTCTGCCACAGTGGGTCAGGGGGGAAATTTTCCTAATTACATTATACTGAGGGGGGGCTTTGTTTAGGCAGGCAGGTCACATTTTAGTAAAAGAATTACACCACCATCATTCTAAAAAAATAAATTTATACACACTCTCTATTAGTTTCCTTCCTCAATCTCCATTGCTTTATTTGTTTAGTTGGTTTTGTTAGGCAGGCAGTAAAAAATGAAGGGCTTTCTTCAGGGGCAATCGAAGGGGAAGAAGGCTGTGAAGCTATGCAGGGTAGGTAGCAGCACCGTCATCACAACCACCACGTGCACAACCACATCTACGATAACCACCAGTGCTACCACTGTTCCTCCTCCAGTGGCCTTGCAGGCAGGCAGGGAAGCAAAGCTTCCAGAGGTGCCAAAAGAACTGCCACTCCTCTTCCTAGAGGAATCTGAGGAGTTACTGGTTTCCGAAGATCCCCAGTCCGATTTGGAACCAGAAACGGCAGGGCAGGCTTCACAGCCCCCCCCCCCCCCCCGTCCCCAGAGTCATCCATTCCCTCCTCCCAGACCAGCAGCACCCCTGGGACACAGAGTTCTTCCCAGGCCAGCAATCAGGGGCAGGCAGTGGGTCCTCGTTTGGGCAAACATGGCAGAGGGGCCATGTGGGATCATTTCACGGCGCTCAGCGATGACCCACGGCTGGCACGCTGCAATACCTGCCTTGGGGTGGTCTGGAGGGGGTCAGATCCCAGGCATCTGTCCTCCACCGCCCTCTGCCAACATCTGGAGAGGCACCACCCAAGGCTCCTGTCCAGGGAAGGCACTTCATCCACGCCATCTGGGAGAAGGAAAAGAACAGCTCCAGGGGAGGCAGAAGGGAGGCAGGAGGAGGCGCCTCCTTTCAAAAGGGCAGCCCCAGGGGTTTCTGGGTCCGGGAGCATGAGGCAGGCCACACTCCATGAAGTGGCACCCGTTGGGTCCGCCATGACCCTCAGCCGGCGGTCGAAGGGCAAGGCCCAGCAGGCGGCCACTCATCTCGTCGCTGAGACGATCGCCCTGCCCAGACTTCCACTGTCCATCATGGAATCCCAAGCCTTCCGCTGGTTGCTGCATTTTTTGGCCCCTGGTACAACCTCCCCTCACGGAGAACTCTCAGTTCTAGAGTGCTGCCCTCGCTCGATGACTCTGTGAGGGAGGTGGTCCGTGACCATTTTTCACAGCTACAGGGGCGCAAGGTGCACTTCACAGTGGACCTGTGGAGCGAAGGTGAGCACGGCTACCTCTCGCTCACAGCCCACTGGTGGCAGCCAGAGGACTTGAGTAGTGGCAGGGCATCGGCGACAGGGCCGCAGGGGGAGGCCCTTGCCCTGCCCCCAGGCTACAGGTCCGTTCTGCTGCAGGCGCAGCACATGGAAGCTCAGGCGACGGGGAGGAACATCGCCGATGAGTTCCTGCACGCTGCAGGCGTGGGCACCGGAGGGGGAGATGACCCGTGGCCACATGGTCACAGATGCCGGGCGGAACATGTAGGCGGCATTGAACGCGGCAGGCTTTGAGGGCATCGTATGCATGGCGCACAAATTACACCTTGTGGTGCGCGATGCCCTCAGCCTGGGCAGCCACGTCAAGCCCAAGTGGGACACAGGCACCCGGGAGACGCAGGCACTCCTGCAGCAATGCCGCCAACTGGTGGGCCACTTCTCCTGCAGCCTGAAAGCCGCCCGCCGGCTGCGTGAGAGACAGGAGGAGTTGGGTCAGGAGACCCACGTTCTCCTGACAGACCTGCCCACCAGGTGGAACTCCACCTACACCATGGTGTCCTGCCTGGTGGAGCAGAAGGCCGTTTTGGAGGACATCATGTCCTCCACGCCCATTCTGCCTGGGGGGAGAGAGGTGGGCATCAGTGCCACGGATTGGCTGGCCCTCTCCCAGATGGTGGAGGTGCTCAAGCCTTTCCTGGAAACCACAGACATCTTGTGTGGTTATACGGCAAGCCTGGGGCAGGTCATCCCCCTGATTCATGCCCTCAATCGGTCCCTGGAGACTGCTGTGGCACCAGGATCCTCCCTCCTTCCACAGACCAGGGCTTTGGTGAAGAGGTTGCAGGCAGGCGTGCAGAAGCAACTCCATCCTGTCTACAGTGACAGAGCTTACCGCATGGCCTGCCTGTGTGTTCCTCGAATCAAGGCGGGCTTGGCAGCACGCACCTCAGACCTCGAGGAGTGGAGAACGGAGCTCTCCACTGAGGTCTGCAGGCATTGGGGGCACAACGCTTGCATGGGGGGCCAGGAACGTCAGGCCATGAGGGGCAGGGTGGTTTGCCCGAACCACAGGGGAGGACTTCACTTGGTGAAGGCTCCATTCACCACCAACATTACTGGAGCTCTGTGGTGACCTTGGCACTTCCCTCAGAGGAAAGACAGCCGGCTGAGGAGGATTCGGCAGAGATAATGGTGCGGGAATATCTGGCTGAGCCCCCTCAGCCCCACCAGTCCGATCCCCTCCATTACTGGGCTAGGAAACTAGTCATATGGCCGGAGTTGTCCAATGTGGCCATGGACCTCCTTTCCATTCCCCCCACCAGCGTCCAGAGCGAGCACGTGTTTTCCCATCTCGGAGACATACTCTGACCACGCCACTCGCATTTGGATCCCGTTACTGTGGAGAGACTGTCGTTCATCAAAGTGAACCTTCCCTTGTTGGGCTTCCCCTCACTGAATCCAAAGAGGTAGGGTTCAAATGACAGTCTGTCCCTTAACACACCGCCTGTCTGCCTGCCTGCCTGTGCCCGCCTGCATGCCCACCTGCCCACCCTCCAGTCCTCCTGAAAAAAAAAAGACCTGCCTACTTGCCTGCCGGCCTGTAAACCTGCCCCAACTCCAGCTGCCGATTCAAGTTGCCTCCTCGGGCCAAGTTCCAACCAAGTCGTGCCTGCCTGCCTGCCTGCTGGGTTACATAGTCCCAGCGGGCTGTTTGTTCCACCTCCTGCCTCCCTGACTGCCTGCTGGGTCACGTATTCCCGGCAGGCTAAGTTTGTTCCACCTTCTGCCTCCCTGACTGCCTGCTGGGTCACGTAGTCCTGGCGGGCTAAGTTTGTTCCACCTCCACTTTGGAGCCAACTACCTCAGTGCCTGATGTGGCAACACATGCCACTTTGCTGCTGCCAACTACCTCAGTGCCTGATGGGGCAAGACACGGTACTTTGCTGCTGCCAACTACCTCAGTGCCCGATGCAGCCAAAAAAGCCTGCTTTCCTGCTGCCTTTTCCCTCAGTGCCCGATGGGGCCAAAAGAGCCTGTTTTCCTGCTGCCAACTTCCTCAGTGCCCGACGGAGCCAAAAAGCCTGCAGTGCTGCCAAATACCTCCTTGCCTCCAGTCCTCCTGTCCTGAGGGCAAACTCTACTTCACTGGCAAATGTAACGTTGTGCTGAGCTGAAGACAAACTCAATGCCTCATACATGCCTCTCTGCCAAAGGGACCTCTCATTCTGCTGGGGATAAATATAGCTCCCTCAATGCCATGGGCTTCTGTGCCATGTGGTAAACTCTCCCTGGGGGACCCAATTTGTGGGTGAATAACTCAGAGTTCTGATATCCAATCTTCACCAAAGTTGGCAGGCATGTTGGGGAAAGACATAGGAAGCTCCTTTGTGATTTTGGAGTCTCTAAGTACCCGGGGGGAGCTTTCCTGGGGGGGGGGTCCTCTTTGTGACTATATAACTCGGGAATGTTCACCAAACTTTCAGGAGTTGTAGAAAAGCATCTGAGGAAGTTTCCCTGCAAATTTGGTGTCTCTAGGTCATTGGGGGCCAGTGTTATAGCCATTTAAAGTGCAGACAAATCGACGAATTGATTCATCGATTTGTCGAAGAATATTTGTATATTCATATTTGTTGATTCGTTAACCTTGATGAATAACGGATCAAAACAAATCTCCATTTTTTTGATTCGTCCCCATCTCTAGTATACACATATCCTGTTCTCTGTTCCTGAGTCCAGGAAGTATTAAGCCCTCTCCAATGCTTTGGTCTGCAAATCCTTCCTGGTTCTAGCAGAACCAATGGTAAGGAATTGTGGGACTTCACATGTCATCCAAAACATTTTGGGGAAAGATGATTCTCCAACCCTGAATTCAGATGCATTCTATAAACCACTGCTTCCTGACCATTGGTCCCCAGATGTTCTTGGACTACAACTCCCAGAAATCCTGGCCAGCACAGCTAGTGGTGAAGGCTTCTGGGAGTATTAGTCCAAGACCATCTGGGGACCTAAGGCTGGGAACCATTGAACCCTAAAACTTAACCCATTACTGCAGGGCCAGCCTCACTGGCTCCATGAAGCTGTCATCTCTTCTATCAGGGCTGAAACTCTTCTGTGACTTTTTGAAATGCTATGTTTTCGTGTACATGCAATCAAAGTCTGGGACAACTCAATATGCATATTTATACGGGTCTGTGATGCAGGCTTGTGAAATTGATTTTCCTTTTTGCCTTTCACCAGAAGTTGCATTTGCTTTTCTGTTCCTTTTGAGGTGACTTGTAGAAATCAAAATGGTGTTTTGGAGAATAAAGCCATATGTTATATATAAAAGGGCCCATCCCAGGTTTCTTTTAAATATCTTTTCCCAGTAATTTATAGCTTTTTAACCACAAAAGATATTTTTAAAGGTCTTTTAAAATATAATAAGTGCCGGTTATTGATCTGGACTCACAAAGCAAACATATGCATGCAAGTCAGACTCATTTTAGGATCATATTACTGCAATTATATCTCTTGTCTCTGTGTGGCTTTGTTTAGTCATGTCTAACATTCCCAGACAGAGCCAGCAGGGGGAAACCATCTTTCACCAAGTTTTTTTCCACTGCCCTGTGCTCAGCGCCTGTCATTATACACTTGGCCTCTTTTTCCTGGCAAGCAGGAAGTGATCCCTTTGTTTGGATTGCAAGCAAACTGTTGAAAAAAAAAAAAAACAAATAACTCGACTACTATTGTTGCTATTATAATGAATAGTGACCATCCAATGATTCCATAATGAGTGGACGATGCTGTAAAATGCTCCCAGTGTTACTGCTGAATTTTACCTTGTGTAGCAGGAGAATGCACAAGGCGCTCATGAAACATCAGCCATGTCAGCGGCTCTTTGCTTATGCCATGCAAAATTTATTTTTCTTACCGATGTCACTTAGCAGCCTGTCTTGCTGATGCCTAATCTTTGTTGGCTGTTGTTGCTCCTGTGGACAGTGCTGTGGTTTGCCCATTTTGCACTGCAAAAGCACAGGGAACCTTAAAGAGACAATGAGGCAGGGAGAAAGGCAATGCATGAGCTGCAAAGGGAAAGGGTCATTTCAGCCATATTCTGCTTTGACTACAGAGCTAAGGGAGCTTGTTCTGGATCTGCAGATGCCTCAAAGAACTTGGTGACATTCCCAGAAATACCTGCTGGTTTTGTGTTGCTAGTTCTTGGAAGACTGGAAAATTTACTGCTGCAGTTTCAGTAAGTTTACTGCTGGCATTAAGAAACTGCAGATTATTTGGAAACATAGGTTACTGCATTTTCTTCCTTCTTTGAATACAGTGAGAGAATCAGGAAATGTTATTTAAGAAGCTCAGAGGAGTTCTCAGAATGAATTCAGAGCACCTTCCTTCTTATCAAGAGTTTCAATTTAGAGATCAAAAGGGCTGTCTAACATTATTAGGTTGCTAAACTTGGGTATCATGAAAGAGGAGCATGTTATTACTTATTGAATGTACTGAGAGATGGGGAAAGTTACTTTTTGGGAGGACAGTTCTCTGAAGTGTTATAGCTCTACTGGCTTGGGATGCTGGGGGTTGTAGTACAAAAGGTAGTCTCCCCACCTTTTAAAGTATTTATTGTTGTATCTTTGCCACCAAGGAATCAGAGAGCATTGGTGTGATTTTCTGCTTCCGTTACCAAAAACTGAACTAGTCTGAACTAGGCCAGACCCATTGGCTTTAAGACATGGCCATATATGTTAACTTACCATTAGCAGTTGATTTAGTATATGTGTCTGTTTGGGACTAGCAACTGGATGTAAGCCAATAAAAGCAGTAAAAATAAGCAGCAAAGAACAACTGGACACTTGCCAGCCTAATGCAAGTTGAGGTAGGGTCTTGGCTGCCAGCCGGCTTAGCTCCTTCAACTCCCTCTCATGTATTTTTTCAATAGGGAACTTGGGGGGGGGGATGTATCTTATGAGCCCCCATTTCTCAAGAATTATTTGTAAGCTACTCTGAGAGCCTCTTGAGACTATGAAGTAGAATGTGAGTATTGTACACAAACAAATAACTAGATTTATCAACCATAATGAGGCTGAAGGGAGGTTCAACTTAAGAACTTGATGAAGGACTGAAAATTGCTGTGGGGCCGACTATGCATGTTGATAGTCGCTGTGGTGCTCTAACCTCTCAAACTCTCTACTCCACCTTCTTTGCCAGGCTCTTTAAAATCAATCTCGGGGGCAGGGTAGGGGAAGAGTAGAATGGTGTAATAATTTATTAATAACAAACGATCAACTGCAGAATTTCTTTTGTCTTTCTCATTTAGGTAATTTGTTCCATTTCTTAATGGCCCATGTTCCTT
Organism: Intellagama lesueurii; assembly: GCA_037013535.1. Classification (NCBI taxonomy): domain Eukaryota; kingdom Metazoa; phylum Chordata; class Lepidosauria; order Squamata; family Agamidae; genus Intellagama; species Intellagama lesueurii. The sequence goes on from JBAJHW010000006.1 coordinate 78,792,285, forward strand.
ATTAGGCATGTTGAAGGGGACCAGCTGTGAATCTCTGGAGCCATAATTTCCATGATGAAATTTAAGCATATATCCAGGATTATAATTATCATCCATCTCTCTCTTTTTAGAACAGCTATACTTCTTAGCATTCAGGTGACCATGGATGGTTGAAAGATTCATTGCAAATAGATGAGCCAGCTTCTATGATGACTCAGAAATTGTCACAAGTACCCATCATGACCTGAACATTTGTCCAAGGCTGGCTGCACATAAAATCCTGTGCCCAAGGAAACACATGTTCTGTAACAAAAGGATTTCTATAGTCCTCCTCTCGTTCTCTTTCTCTCACACACACACTCTGTAGAGACAGAGATCTAGTTTTATATTTCCCACACAATATTCTAGCACAGGGAAGGCCCAAGATATTTTACTGCCTGAGGCAAAGGATGGGCTGCCCCCCCCCCGCCTTCCCTGTTTCTCAGGCAGAAATTAATTGCATCTACAGTTGAATCTTACTATTGCACAGGGTGGTAGTATTCCATAGTTAAACGACAGCATCCATGGCCACAGAATGTAAATATGGCTACCAACGTGAATGGATTTAAAAGGCAATTAAATTCATGGAGACTGGGGCCATCCATAGCTAGAGATTGCCTCCATTTTCAGAGGCATTGTGTATCACTTTGTGGTGAACCTGAGATCGAGGGTGCAGTTGTACTCATGTCCTGCTAGCAGGCTTCCCATAGGCAAGAAGTACAAGAGAGGGGAACAGCCAGGATTGAGGGGATATAGCAAGGGACTGCCATGGCTGTCCCTAGCATCTCTTTTTGGATGTGGTTGCCTCACTCTACCTGAAGGCAGGGCCAGTGATTTAGGCATCTGGCTGCAGAGTCAGTGATTGGGAGTTAAATTCCCCACTGGGCCTCACTGACAAGGGCTGGACTCAAGGATCAGCTGGGTCCCTTCCAGCTCTGCAGTTCTAAGATGATTGTCATTAACTGTGAGAAACTACATCTCAATGGGGAAGAGTAAAGAGAATGGAAGAAGGGTAATGGAAACAAAGGTTGAGGATGGTGGGGTGAGGTCAAGTGCCATTCCATAAGAAATACTGTAAAGAGGCAGTAAACCCATTCTAACATCAGTTACAAATCACACTAACTGGATGTAAGGTGGCAGATGAACAACTCTTAAGACATTTTTGTGGAAGTCATGAAGCATACATTCCCGCTAAATGGCATAACAAATTGGACAGGAAGAGGGAAAACAGGGAAGAAAAGATAAGCCATGGGGAAAAACACTTTAAAATAGAGAAGTTAGTTGGCAGGATATCAAAACTCAGTTATCTTATATTTTTCTTTATCCTCTCCTACTCCTCTCCTTCCATCTAGCTCAATATATTGACTGCCTGAGGCAAAAGACAAAAAAACGTTCCCCTTCCATCTACAGAAGCTGAATATACAGGCAATTATATCTTACTTCAACAATAGAGATGAACAAGCAACTGCTCTTGCCCCTGAAGGGAGTTGCCCATCATGCCTGAGGGAGTGTTGTAGCTACTTCCTCTACTGTCTGAGGTGACTGCATCACTCTGCCCCATGGTAAAGCCAGACTTATCCTCCTCATCAACCTGGAGAAAAGTGGCAAGTGGAATGCTACAGGAGTCTTTCATGAACAACTTGGATGAAAGAGTGAGAGAAGTTATCAAATCTGCATATGGCGCAAAGGGTGTTGTTTAGCTGTGGAACAGCTAACCAGTAAGTGGAATAGGCAGTGATTTAGAAGACTGGTTCCCAAATTTTTCAGCATCCTACCTCTGCTTTGATTTTTGAGAAACCCTCACACATTTCCAGACCTCCTTTACCATAAGCCAACTCCCTTTTAGCAAATAAAATATAATATTTAAAAAAAAATCAGTGCATAATGTAAAATTTAAGATAAATACAAAACCTAATAAAAGCATTTCAAATTAATTTGGTGGTATGACATTTGAAAATAAAAAGTTGGTTAAACTAAAAAAAATGGTATTAAAAACATTTTATTCTTGAGCCACACACACTCTGGAATTTTTTCACACAACTCCAGACTGGGAACCAATGCTTTGGAAGACAGCAACAGAAGTTAAGATGATCTTTACAGGGACGGGCTCAATTGGGATCAAATTAACAACATTAATTTCAATAGAATGTTTGTAAAATTCTGGTTTTTTTCAGTTATAATTGTCATAATTATTTATACCCCACCTTTCCACTATAAATAAGCTCACAAATTTCTTAAAAGAATGAAGACAGATAATGTTTCCTGAACTAAAACACCCATGAAATCAAGTAAACCAACCCCACTATAAAAAGCCATTATTTTCAAGTAAATACTGTACATTACAACCATTAAAAGCAACAAAACATACAGTTAAAAACAGCACAGCATGGCAGATTAGACATCATATACCAGTCTAGAAAGATGTGTATTTATACCCTTCTGAAAAACAGTCAGAGTGGAAACACATCACAATTTGGAGGGGAGTAACTTCCACAATCTGGGAACTGCACAGAAGATGATCCTCTCTTATGTGCTTAGAGATGGACCTCTGAAACTGTTGGTATTTTTAAGAGGGCCTCTTAACAAAAATAAAAGATGGGTGGCACATGTCTTGTCAGCAGTCGATGTGCAAAGAATCTAAGTGTTTTCGTAGACCAACCGTCCCCCAGCCAGCCCCCTCTCCCAATGAGTACGACTACAATATACCATCCTCTCCCAGCAAGACAGCTTTTGGGGCAAGCTGCCACAAACAGATCATGAGTCAGCACTGCAGTGAGGCAGCTGGGAAAAGTAATGCAGTTCTGTTCTGCATCAACAGAGATATCAGTGTACATCAGAGAAGGAAAGTGTGGCCCACAGGGGCTGAAATGCAGCCCCACCACTACTATCCTCCCAGCAATGAACGCCCTCCAAAATGCTTTAAATTTTTTTTAATGCTCACAGTGTCCTCTCATACCCTTTAGAAGTAATGGGGGTATTTCTGCCTTGTAGGGAGAACCAGCCCCACCCCTTATCCTCCAACACTGCCAAAAGGTTTTCAAACTTTAAAAAAAAAACCATTATGGTCACTAGAGGGCATGAGGGGGCTTTTCCAGTTTTAAAAAAAGTATGTTTGGGATATATAAAAATCAAGAGCTCCGCATCCCAAACAGACTTCTTTTTAAATGGAAAAGCCACATATAGATTTCTCTGTCTCTCTGTATGCGTGTATTTCATAATACTTAAGTTTTTAAAAAATATACTTTAAAAAAATCAATTAGCCACTTTGACCATGTCCTTTCCCACGTTAGCCAATTCGCTTCAGAGTGCTGCCCCTGAACTAACAGCCAATCTGAGAAATGGTTCTCAGCCCACTTGAAGCTACTCTTCTCTGGTCTAGATCATGAAAAATAATGAATGGTTCTGTTCTGACTTGGTCAGGCTCCTATGGAATGTTGTGTCTGGTTCTTGGCACCACAGAAAGTCCTTTCCAGTAAAATCTGATTCTTCTTCGTCTTCGTCTTCCTCTTCCTTCTGGCCCTTTTTGTTTTCAGATTAATTCTCCTGCCTGTTGCATTTCTTGTGTTAGGTAAATCTAATGCTGCTACCTGAGACAGAAGAACAACTTACTGGTGGCAGGTGATGATGTCATTGAGATGCATAAGGAAAAGGCAGATCCCATTCTTAGAATATATCAGGCCACAGCTGCCATATACTGGGCCAGATCATTGTCCCAGTCTTGTTAAGACTGTCTGGCAGCAGCTTCGGGCATGATGCTTCTTCAGCTGTGCCTGGAGAACTAGGGATTGAAGCTGGGACACTGCCCATGCTAGTATATACTCTGCCACTGGGCTATAGTCCTTTCCATTTCCATCAGTTGTGGTGATTTCACTGGATGATTCCTCCGACCCCCTCTCCCAGGATCCACTTAACAGGTGCCTGGCATATCTGGGATGTTGTAATATGCTCCCCTGCTTACCTCCACAGGACAGAATCCTATTGTCCTATGTGATCACGGAGGGGTAATTTTGTACAATTGATTGTGTGACCAGAAACTGCCAGATTTAGATTAACTCCATGATGCCAGACTGCACATCTGGTTTCATTTTTCTAGAAGTGGGAAAACCACACCAATATGTGAGAGCTTTTCCTCAATAGGATTTCATCATAGCAGGTCCCACAGCCATTTAAAAATGGAGGAGAGGAGCATGTAACTCTGTGGGTGTCGTAATGCACTTCCCATCCCTCAGCCTTGGCTATGCTGGCTAGATCTGATGGGACTTGCAGCCCAACATCATGGATTAAAAAGGGGGGGGGGGGGGGAGAAGCAACAGTTAAGGATGGAGGTTCTATGTATACAACATTAAATACAAAACAGAATCTTTTAAACAGTGCAGGGCCACCTGTCCTCCTCTTTGCCATATCACAGCAATAGCCTATCAGTGCAGTATCACTTTCTTTTTCTCTAAAATCATGTTACAGTGAACAGATGGCATTCTCCATTTCATGCAGTATGACCAGCATCTTGCAGTGCACAGACCCCTTTCAAGCAACAAGTCTATCAGCCTCATGCAGAGAGGTTAGATTTTCCCTGCCTTTTATGAAGTGTGTGCGATCTAGCAGCTGTGTAGCTGCTGTGTGATTAAGCAGACAAGGAGAAAAAGCCACTGCAGCAGAGAAGAAGAAAATGTGCTGAAAATTATACACCCATAGCCAGACTCCATCCCCAACCTGAGACCTTCCAGAGGTGCTGGACATGGGCTACAATTCCCACCATGTCCACGTTGGCTAGTGATGATGGGATTTGTAGTCCACACCCACTACCTCTGGAAAGCCCTGAGTTAAGGAAAGATGAGGCTGTTAAATGATATTTTCTAAGGATGCTTTCAGTGGTGGAGCTGGAGCTGTATAATTTAAGCTGCCATGTTAAGCAGCTGTGAAGTGGCTTATTTTGGTGCCTCTGTAGGGTGGTGTGTCTCATGGTATATATTCCCTTTTTGCAATGTCTGTGGCATATAGTAGGTTCAGCTCAACATTCCAGAAAAACTTGCCTGGGAGCAAGTCCTGCTGCACTGAATAAGGAGCATGCAAGCATTGCACTGGCAGTAAAGCTGATATGTACCTGCCGTAGCATGCCTTCCTTATCAGCTGCACAAGAAACTTCACCAGGTCGGTGCAATGTTTGCAAAAGCATAATGAGGATTTGTGGCAGAACTCTGGTACAGTGCAAATTAGACTCCACTGCTTTTTACGTACAATGAATTTGTACTTTGCCATTATGCATAATGCAAATGGGTATAATATACTCATCTATCAAGAAGCAAGCCTTGCTGAATTTAGCTATTCTTGTTCACTGCTAAGGGTGCAGGACTGCAGCCTTATCACTTTTCTATTAAACCAAACCAAATCATAGTGATTGAGCAGCTGATGTCTTCCATCATCTCAATGCATCTTCGTTCCTGAAAGGCTCAGCCTTGTCTTTTTCCAGCCAAGCTGTGAACCTCTAGACCGTTACCTAAGGCAGGAAACATGAGCTGCATCATCATCATCCCACAGTACAGTGGTTTCCAACTTTGGGTAACCCAGGTGTTCTTGCACTGCAACTCCCAGAAACCTTGGCCAGCACCATTAGTGGTGAAGGCTTCTAGGAGTTGCAATTCAAGAACCTTGGGTTACCCAAGGTTGGGAACCACTGCCATAACAGATGTCACTGTTTAAGCACAGAGGGGGGTGGATCCAGGTTGCCACCAACTCAATTGCAATCTCTAGAATCCATTCAGTGAGAGATTCTGGAAGTCCCAAAATGTAATTTTCCCGAACCTCAAAGAATTACATCTATCTGGATTATGCCGGAACAAAAGCCTTTCACCAACATGAAACAGAATGAAGAGCTAAACATGAGTTTGGTCCCATAACCTCAGATTTGTGTAGAGGGCAAATACCAGAAATGGGGCCAAATAAATGAAATCTCGACAACAATTAACTTCCCGTGTAAACGTTGAATTAGAGCACCATTTGATTTTCAATAATAAATGAGCAAACGATGAAAAGGCAGTAATCTAAGTGGTGCAAGACGTCTACTGTAAAACCTTAATAATGGGAGGAGGGGGCACTTTGAGTCCTGCCCTCTGTTTTTAATGACCCCACAGAAATTGGGGTGGGCCTCCTCGCACGTGGCAGTACAGGCGAGGGCATGACTTTGTTCCTCACAGTGCACATCATTTGGAGTCACCCCTTGGCACAGATATCATCATCAATTCTGCATCTTCCTGAAAATGTACTTTTAAGCACCTTAATTGCATTTCAGAGATAACCCTACAGGCAAAGTGACAGGAAGAGAAACCATAGAGAGCCGCTTTGGCGGTCGGGCTCTTTGTTTTAAATCAATCAAACATCTGCGGCTAATGCAGCTTTGGGCTGCTCCTCAGGAAGCATTAGGCCTATTAGTCTGGGGCTGGCAGGAACAGAGAATAATATATTTATGGACAGAGTACATGGGCCTTGCTGCTAGAGGGAGCAAATGCAGAAAGAGGCAGAGGAGTGTGGTCAGCTTGTCTGCCTTGCTGGGAGGAGGAGGAGATCACCTCCCAAGTTTGGAACATGGGGAGGAGGGGATAATTGACAGGATCATGCCCCCTTTACACCTGCATTTCCCATGCTTTCCAGCTTGTTGCACCCAATCCCCTGCAGTCCACCGACCCTGAAAGAGCATGAGCGTTGTCATGTTTCAGGAATGGTGTAGAGAGGGTGGAGAAGAATCTGAGCAGAGCTTACTCTTGAATATAAAGTTACACTCAAGAGTTATTTTAGAGTTATTTGACAATTTTTCTTTTTCATTTTCTTTTGCTTGGGTGCCACCTCCCAGAATCCCCCCAGCCAGCTTCACTAACGGTCTTGCTTGCTGGCAGATTCCAGGTTCTGGAATCCAACAAAGGAATTTTTCCAAACTGTGCTTCTCGCAGTCATCAATCAGGCTGTAAAACGTCCAGTGCTCTCCTCTGCATCTCTACTCAAAACTGTGCACCATTAAGTTTGGTGGGGATTTCTCTCAGGAAAATCATTACAGTATTGGACAGCAGTCTCAGAGTGAGCTCAGAAACATCAGGCTTTTGAACTATAAGTCCCAGGATCACCAGCCAGCATGTTTCTAAACTCTGGTTTCAGGAAGACACTGCCAGCTGGGGATGAAGCAAAAGAGAGAGGGATTCAAATTTCTGACCTCTCATTTTTCAGAGGAACAGAGTATACTTGGAAAGTTACTGGATGATTTCAGTAGATTAAGTTTGAGCAAGTTCTCTGTCACTGACAGAAGGCCAATCACACATGTGAATTATAGTTGGTGCAAACGTTTTGATTATATAGGTCCAGGCTGGGACGAGAGCTTGGAAAAGTTTCCTTTTTAGAGAAGAACCCCCTTCATCTCCATCAGTGGAGATGTCTTCATCAGTAGTATGGTGCACAGATTCTTAGAATATGTGAACTAAAAAAAACATGATTAGTGAAGCTGCCTTTGGGATGCAGTGAAAAAAATAAATTAGAAAAATACAAGGTAGGGAGCAGAGTGTGCTGTAGCTCACTCTATGGGATGCAATCTCTGTGGAAATAGAACAGTGACAGTCATTTTACCATATGGCGGCCACCCAGAATGATTAAGCCGCTGCAGAGCCGAGGCTTCGGCAGCGTGGCTTACCTTTGCCGTCTTCCCGGAGGACGCAAGACTTCTGCTCAGTCTCGCGTGATTTGCTGTGGAAGAGGGGGGAACTATAGGCTATATAAGGAGCTGTTCCCCCCTCTTCACTTCCTCTTTCTTGTCGGCTTCGGTCACGAGGAGAGTTGGCTGTTCGGTCCGCTATCTGACTGTTGTGTCAGTAGTCCGGGCCGCACAGCTCTGTTCTTCGGATCGGGAGGGTAGCATCGGCTCCCTCCCTCGGTTTGACGTTTTGTTATAATTTTGGTTGCGGATTAACGTTGTTTGTAGTTGATTTAATTGTATCTTAATTGGTTAAGTTAATTGTGCACTGAAATGGGGTGGGGGGTGCATCAGTGGCACCTGCGCCAGCCACGCGATCTGCACCGCAGTTTATAATTAAGAAAAGTATTATTGGGATTCAAGTGCGAGTAGGAATATTAAAAAAAAAGAGAGCGAGAGAGTCGGTATTATTTGATAAGTTAATTTGGTGGGTTCAAACGATAAGGGAGAGCGGGCTTAGCCGTTAAACTAATTAGTGAGCAGCGCACCTTTTTTCCTCCCCCTCCCCCTCCCCCCTTTGTTCCTTGCCTCAGTGGCAAGCGTCTATTGGCTGCCTGTTTTGAATTTTGGAGCCAATGGTTGGCTGTGGATGAATCTTAGGGGAGGGGTTGGAGTAGAATTAATTAATCAATAGACATTTTGGTGGATAATTTTAATTGATTGAAGTTTAATGCTATAATTCATAAGTTGGCTTGGGTTTTGGCTAATTAGGCACTTATTGGGCAGGAGGCAATTTGAATAATCAATATTAGTAGAGTAATCTAGATAATTAATTAAGGTGCAGGGAATAGTAATTGTAGAATATTTACATAATTAATTGGGTTATTGAATTTGATTAAGGGTACAGTGATCAGGATAAATAATCAATTTGAGTCCATCAGTGGGGCTCTTTGGGACTTAAAAAAAGAGAAATAAATAAATAAGTAAATTTTAAAAAATAAAATAAAAATAAGGAAATAATAGAAGGTTTTAATTATTAAATCAGCTTTATTGATATAGGACGCCAAAAGGGCGGCACGGTTGCAATTAAGGGGCCTGGATATTGAAGTTTGGGTCTTCACGGGCCAGGAGTGAACTTAGATTACAAAATGTCATCAAGAAAGGGCCAAGGCAACAGGAAGGGAAAACAGCCGGCCAAAAAACGCCAGGTGCCACAGGTTTCACTGCCCCAGTCGTCTTCCAACGAGGAGTCATGGCCTATTTGGCAGCAGCTCCAAGAGAAGATTGCTGCTCTGGAGGCCCCTAAGTCGGCTAAGTCAACCCTTCAAGTGGCCGAGGCGCAGCCGCGTCGGTCAGCAAGGGATTCCAGGGGTCATCGTAGGGCTAAACTTAGGGCTCTGGCTGACAACTTAATGACCAGATTTGCTGTTCTAGAAGCCAGGCAACAGCTGGAAAGCACAATTGGAATGGAAGCCGAGGGGACGCCGGGGCAGGCAGCATGCAGAGACATCAACGACGATAGGTCTACGCCAATTACGGTGGTGTCTGCTACGCCGGCAGCGGGTAGGCAGGTGACATCGGGGGAAGTTGGTTGGGACGAAATGGAGGACAGGGACGAGCTTGTCGCCTTACTTTCGTTGGGTGAGTTACCTTCCATGCATGACACTTCAGCACATTTCCCTGCCTGGCCTGGGCCGAGCATGGGGCAGACACAGACACATGGGACAGCTACGCCATTTTCAGCATGGCCGTGGACAGGCGGCAGTTTAACTTCTACACCTGGCTTATCATCAGCACTGCCGGCGTGGCGTTGGCCTGGTAGTGGCCAGTTTAATGTACAGCCCTACCTGGCAGGTAATTTGCAGGCACCTGGGGCGCTTAGTGCATCATGGCCTTACATGAGTGCCCATTTAGGTGGTTGGGCTGCTCCATTTGCTCAACCTCCAGCTCCAGCCCCAGTAACTCCGGCTGCTGGTGTGGGAGTTTGGCCTTATCCATCTGTTCCAGACATGGGCTACAATACTGTGCCTTTACAAGCTCTGCTGTTTGTGGATTGGGCGATGCCCCTAGGCGATCACTTGACACCAGCAACAAAAGAGAAGATATGGAAAGGAAAGTATGTAGATTTGTTTGAGTTACTGAATAGGAACATAGAAAAGAAGGATTTAGATAAGGAAGACGAGAAGGACAAGGAGAGACATAGGCGTACGTGGTCCAATTGGCTACCTGGTTTCTTAAACTATGCAGGGGTGGTAGTAAGGGCCCAGCCTTGGAGGGCATTGTCTCTTTTCCAATATTTAGACCTTATTTACAGGGCTTACATGGACTTCGCGGGGCAGGCATGGCTTTCTTATGACGAGGCGTTTCGTATGAGAAGTGCCATCCACCCCAATTTACAGTGGGATGAGCCACTGGCCGGCCTTTGGTTACAGTCCATGACCCCAGCCAGGCCCAATTTGGGCGATAGGACCAATAGTGGGCATTTAATTAGGAAACCAGCTGTAAACGTGACTCCCCGTGTTAGCACAGGGCAGGTGGTTCAACCCCGCCTGCTCTGCTGGGAGTATAACTCAAGGGGAGTGTGCTCTAAGAAGCAGTGTAGCTTTTGACACGAATGCACGGTGTGCGGGGGACAGCACCCTAGCGCCACATGTTTCAGGGCTGGCGCATCGAGGCAGGCAAAAGGCCCTGGAGGTGGGAAGAAGCCCAATAGTGGGGGCGGCAACCTTGGCAAAGGGGCCCAGCCCAATTAAGATTGTAGTATTAGAAAAATGGCTGCGGGAATATCCCAGGCATGACGACGCCAATTATTTGTTATCAGGTTTTAAAGAAGGTTTTAGGATACCAGCAGCCGGGGAGCAGAAGGCATTTTTTTTGCTGGAAACCTCAAATCCATACATGGTATGGAAAGTGTAGTGAAAGAAAAGATAGCTAAGGAGGTACGGGAGGGGAGAGTGTTGGGACCGTTCACAACACCCCCTTTGGATACACTGAGGGTCTCACCCTTAGGAATTGTGCCAAAGAAAGCACCCGGTGAGTTTAGATTGATACAGCACCTATCTTACCCTGAGGGGGGCTCGGTTAACGATGCCATTCCTCAGGAGCTATGTACCGTGCGCTATACATCATTCGATGAGGCAGTTAGCATGGTCTGCTGGTGTGGAGTAGGGGCAGAATTGGCAAAATGTGACATTAAATCTGCATTTCGGATTTTGCCAGTCAACCCGCAGGATTTTGACCTGTTAGGTTTCCATTTTCAGGGTTTTTTCTATATAGATAGAGCACTGCCCATGGGCTGCTCCGTTTCATGCGTGACTTTTGAACGCTTTAGTTCTTTTATTGAATGGAAGCTTAGGACTAGAGTGGGTTGTAAAAGCATGGCTTGTTACCTTGATGATTATCTTTTTTGCGGTGAACGGAACACTGGAAAGTGTAAATTTATTTTAGATACTTTCCGAGTAATGGCCAAGGAGTTAGGCCTACCTTTAGCCGAAGAGAAAATGGAAGGGCCGGCTTCGACCCTTACGTTTTTAGGGATTGAATTGGACACGGTCCAGCAAACGTCTAAGCTGCCACAGGAAAAGTTAGATGACCTTAAGGGCAGGGTAGCCTCAATGCAGCAGCAGAAGAAAGTGACCCTGAGGGAGTTACAAGAATTGGTGGGGCATCTAAACTTCGCTTGCAGAGTGGTGGTGCCAGGTCGTTCCTTTTTGCGTTGGCTTTGCGATGCAATGCAGGGGCTGCACCGTCCGTTCCATAGGACAAGGATTACGTATGGTATTAGAGAGGATTTAGAAGTTTGGAGGCAGTTTTAGATGAATACAACGGCATTTCCTTCTGGAGAGGTCAGAGGTTGCTTAAGGCTGATTTTCAGGTCCAGTCGGACGCTGCAGGCTCCTCCGGTTTCAGAATTTATTTTAGGGGCAAGTGGTGCACCGGTAAGTGGCCGGAGGAATGGCACTAAGCAGGTACCACAAGGGACCTAACATTTTTGGAGTTTTTTTCCCATAGTTGGTGCCTTATGGCTCTGGGCAAGCGAATGGGCAGATTCAGTGGTACGCTTCTGGTGTGATAATCAGGCAGTGGTCCACATTGTTAATAGTCTCACGTCCTGTTCAGAGAGGGTCATGGCTTTGGTTAGGGCGTTTACATTGCGTGCATTGAGATTTAATATTTTAGTACAGGCGAGGCATGTACCTGGCATTGACAATAGCTTAGCGGATGCATTATCACGCCAACAGATCGAACGGTTCAGGGAGTTAGATCCAGGGGCCGGAGACTCTTCCCCCAGAGGTCTGGCAAATTGGCGTGAGGATGCGGAGAGGGCAATAGGCCTGGCCCTGGCACCAAGGACAAGGAAAGGGTACTCTGCAGTGAGTATAGAGTTCCAAAAATTTAGAGATTTAGTGGGCTTGGATCATTCATGGCCAGTCCCAGTTGACCATCTTCAGCAGTTTATAGTGTCATTAAATAGGCAGGGTTTGGCGCCGGGGACTATACAGGGCAAGTTATCCGCACTGGCCTTTTACGCAAAAATTAGGGGTTTTCAAGACTATTCATCAGATTTCCATATCCGGAAAATGATTGAAGGATGGTCCAAGGAAAGAGGCAGGGTTAAAGACTCGAGAGTTCCTATATCGCCTGAGCTATTGGAAGGCATTTGTAGGCAATGGACAGTTCTGTGCAGAGATGAGTTTGAAGTTGTTTTATTTAGGGCAGCGTCTTTGCTAACATTTTTTGGTGTCCTTAGGATTAGCGAAGTAGTGGCTTCAGGAAAGGGGGACAAAACTGAAGCAGCGCTACAATTTCATGATGTCAAGGTGGTGGATGAGACGGTGCAGCTCCACATACGTCGATCCAAGGCCGATCAATGGAGTAGAGGATCGGGTATAAAATTGGCACATTAAGTTAATCTGCCCTGTCAAGGCTATGATAGCGTATTTAAAACTCAGGGGGTTGAGCCCAGGTTATCTTTTTGTTCATAGGGATGGCTCCCCTTTGACGAAGTACCAGTTCTGGAAGCTAACAGATCTGGCCTTTCAAAAAGAAGGAGTGCAAGGTCTTAGATTTGGCATGCATTCTTTCAGAATTGGTGCGGCCTCCACGGCGGCAGCCCTTGGCTACTGCCCGGAGGATATCAGACAGTTGGGACGATGGGCTTCGTCCTCTTATCGCAGGTACGTTAGGGCACTTCCTAACATCTAGGCAGGGGCCTATTGTTTGGTGTCTTGCAGGTACCGCGGTGGAGGCCAGAAGGAGACACATCGTGATTGTGGGCCACAGCTATGTTTTTTGGGCAGCGCAGTACGCTGCTGCATCCCCATGGGGGAGCAACCTTGGCCTGGATGTGCCGGCCCATATTGAATGGAGCGGGCGCCGCGGCATGCTGTGGGATCAGATTTGTCATGCGGCCGCCTTTGGGCAACACCTGCCAGATGTGTTGGTGATACACTTGGGCGGCAACGATTTGACACGGCACACTGGAAAGGCCCTGATCATCGATGTGATTCGTGACCTCACTTGGTTAAGGGTCACATATCCTGGCATGCGCATCATTTGATTGACACTCATCCCTCGTCTGTCTTGGAGGGATGCGAGAAATTTTTTACCCGTAAACACTGCCCGACGGAGTGGTAACAGGGAAGTCTGCAGAGCTGTTCGCAGAGGCCTAGGATCGGTGATTGGTCACCAGAGGATCCGCTTGGTTGGGCCAGTATTTTTCCGGTCAGATGGTGTACATCTTTCCGAACGAGGTTTGGATGTCTTCCTGGAAGACATCAAGGGGGGCCTGCTCTTGGAGCTGGATCAGCTTGATGGCGGGCATGGGACTTAACATGGCTAGTCCCTATGCTGTGGCAGTTAGTGCAGATTAAACAGGTATTTTGGGGAGTCCCATAGCAATAGTAGGTAATTATAGCTCATCTGAACTCCCAGCACTGCGGATCGTGCGATTACAGTGCTTGGGGGGGGAAATGCGCTGGGGACACACCCGGACCAACAGTCAACATGGAGAGAGTGGCTCAAGGTCCGGGGTGGTCAAATTTGGGCCGGCAGAGTTTCCCACTGTCTTCAGGACTGGGAGAACTCGGGCCAGGGACTAGCACATTGATTGGTTAGAAGGGTCCGTTTAGACCTATGTTTGAAACCTGAATCCACACTATGGCAGGACCCCCCTTTGCCAAAGGATTAGCAACAATGATTGTATTCAATAAAGTGTGGCCCGTGTTTAATCCATATTTCTGGTCTTGCGTATTTATTCCGGGTAAGGGGTCAAATGCTTTTTCCCCTATGGTTCTGAGTTATCCAATCACTTGGTTAGATGGGTTTCCCATAGTTCTGAGACCATTTATCTGGATTAGCCTCAAGCCCCTTTCCACAATCCTCTGGATATGGTCTCTGCAGGCAAGGGAGGCTGTGTGTATGTGTGTGTACACACACATGCATCTTGGCTCCAATCACAGTGGTCACATCCCCTGCCAACTCCACCTGTGTGGCCCTGAGGGGTATCTGCACTTACCAATGTGTCTTTTCACACACACAAAAGAAGTTGCTATCTGTTGTCTTAAACCCAAGACTAGAATTTGGAAAGTTACTTTTTGGGGCTGGAACTCCCAGAATCCCTTGGGCAGCATGTCAGTGGTTTAATGGCTGGTGGATTCTGAGGACTGTTGTCCAGAAAGTTTACTTTTCCAAACTTTGCCCAAAAGCATAAGGAAGACTGAATTGTGTAAAGTTGAATCAGATGCCCTGCAAGTTTCTCCTCTGACAAACTGATTCCAAGAAATGAAACAAGATGGCTCACAAAAACACAGAAAATGATTGCAGAATTGAATAGCTATGGAGAAAATGATACACCCTCACAAAACCAACTACACACAGTTTTTATCTGCTCCAGTGCCAGCCCCAATATAACTACCCTAGAATATGTGCTTCTAATGTTTTTCAGTGTGAGATTGACTTTCATTTCAGCCCTGAAATTAAATCATATTTTGCACAAAGGAATTGTCTTTCAAAATCTTTTCATTAATTATTCAGCTGGGCAGAAGAGATGAAGGCATATTATGAAGGTTAAGTATCTCACCCTGATTTTGAGGCACTTAAAATTCCATGGGTGGGTTGCTGTTCCATAGAATTCCTCAACAAATCAGGAAGACAGTAAACAGTGAGAAGCCAATGGTTTCCTTTTCTTCCCCTTCCTCATCTCTTCCTTTCTGGCTGTTAATTTGATTTATTGCACTCTCTTGCTCAACGGTCATGAATAATGAGCTGTTTCATCTTCACATGACATCCATGGGAGATTTCAATGTGTAAATGGGTTGGAAGGAAGGAAGGAAGGAAGGAAGGAAGGAAGGAAGGAAGGAAGGAAGGAAGGAAGGAAGGAAGGAAGGAAGGAAGGAAGGAAGGAAGGAAGGAAGGAAGGAAGGAAGGACCCACTGGGTTAAAGAGAATAAGAAAGGAATGAGAGGGTTGTTGTTGTTTAGTCGTTTAGTCGTGTCCGACTCTTCGTGACCCCATGGACCAGAGCACACCAGGTCCTCCTGTCTTCCACTGCCTCCCGGAAATGAGAGGGTAGGAAAGGATATTTCTTTTGGACTTCGATAATGTTGGTGTAAGCCTTCAGCACAGCCAAATGTCTCAAGAATAACTTCAGTCTTGATTATCTATATTATGTGGCTAAAAGTATAATGTAGGTTCAGAGCTTGAAAATTTAGGTTGCAACTGGATAGGGAAGCTGTTCCACATTGATGGTGCTCAAAAAGGGTAAATAAATATTGAAATAAATGTTTCTGCAAACATTTATTTATCCTGAATAATTTTGGAACAAGAAAGCACGCTGCATCTCCCAGTTGGCTGCAATTCTCAACAGGATCATTGGTCACCTCCCCTCCCCTCATTAAAACTCCTTATTCTCTGACTCTTTCTCACCCTTCCTTTCATCCCCAAGTGTCAGCTATCAGCCATCAGCTGTTTGTCCTGATTAAAAATAATAATAATTAATTGTTTTTGTAAGTGACATAGTGCTGTACTGATATAATTTTGTCCAGGCAACAGTTGTGTGAGTCTTGGAGATTTGTATCCTCCTTATAGACTACTATGTAGTCTGAGAGATGATCCCATTCTTACTGGTTCTGGGTCTCTAATGTAGATGGGCACATACAGGACAAATCACACAGGGCCTTTGAATTCCTTGGCCTCCCACTGCACCTGCATCACTTTTCTTGCTTTGAATTTCTCCTTATTCGCACTCCAACTGTTAAAAACCTTTGGGGCCAGTAGGCAAAAAATTATTCCTGTCCCTCTTCCTTGCATTTGTGGGGGATTCCTTGCCACTCTCTTTTCAGGGAGCTGCTGTTACATGAACCCAAACCTGAAGGTATCTAGTACTGAAGGCCTCCCAAGAAGTTTGCTTCATCTAAAAGTGAATGGAGGAGGAGAAGGGCAAAAGAAAGAGAAAAAGAAAAGAGAGAGAGAGAGAGAGATGAGAGAAGGGATGCAAAATTCTTGCAGTAGGTACAGGAAAGAGGAACAACAAGACAAAAGAAGGAGTGAGTGGGGGGCAATCAGCTGACAACAAATCAAATCAGGAACCAAAAGAGAGAATGCAGCAATGGGGGTGGGAGAGAAGAAGGACAAGATAAAAAAAAGAGCTGGGGAAAGGATACGACAGCATTGGCAAAAAAAAAAGAGAGTGGAGTGTTAAGAGCAACAGGAGCAGCTGCAGACAAAGAAGAAATGAGCAGATGTGGTAGAGACGTGGAGCAACAGAATGAGGCAGAGAGCAGAGTGGACAGGTGCAGGAGGAGAAAAAATGATAGAATGAGGTAGAAAAGAAATAAATGTAGCAGGCTCTTGAGGGTAGGGAAAGCACTAGGAGGAAACGGGGATATGGAATATATTCAGTGGAGAAAGAGAAGAAACCCTTAAGAGATTTGGCAGGCTTTTGTATGAGATGCTATGGGAGAAAGAGAAAGAAGAATAGGGGCCATGGCAGACAAACGCAGGGGCTCAGGGAAGGAGGAGAAAGATTGAAAAATCAATGAATTTCAGAGAGAGGGGGAGATGGAGAGAGAGAGAGAAGATAAGCACAGAACACACACACACACACACACACACACACACACACACACACACACACACAGAGGGGGGGCTGGCATGCACAGGACACCTTCACTGCCAGATCTCCAACCCTACCCCAGACTGGAAGCCTCCCAAGCCCACAAAATGAGACAAAAATACACATTGAGACACTCTGTGGAAGGACCCCCCTGGGTGGAAATGAGGCAGCATCTTGTGAAGTGCAGCACTTATCCAACATAATGTTGAACTAGATTTTTAAAAGTTCAACCCCCCCCCCCCCCCATAGCAGCCTCAGTGAATGGAGCAAAAAGGTCCAAATGGGCATAGAAAAAGGCAGAGTGGATGGTTAGCAATTAGCTGTACCTTGCGTAGTCACCAGAAAAGAGGTCAAATGTCACTGTCCCAACTGCAAGTCAAATGGTGTGATCAATAACTGTCTGGTGATCACACTCAATTCTGACTTACGGCAAACGTTTTCGGGGTTTTCCAGGTAGATAATAATCTGAAGTACAGATGGGCACAACTCGCTTCATGCCACGTTGTCTCATGTCAAAGGCAGCGCTGGAGAAATCCCTGCCCTGCCTCCCTGTCTGAAAGGGGAGCTGCTGGAGGAGGCAGAGAAGGGACGTCCATGCTCCTGCTACAACTGGATGGTCTCACAAAGAGCAAGAGATGTCCAGTGTGCGCCAGCTGCTGGTGGTGGGGAGCCAGCCAGGGGGGAGGGAATGCAGGTGCTGCACCGATGTGAAAATGCAGGACAAAGTGAGCTGTGCCTGTCTCTACTCTGAAGTGGTTTACCAGTCCCTTCTTCTGGAAGCACCCTGAGACTGTGCAACTTGCCCAAGGCCACACAGGCTGGCTCTACTCACAGGAGGCACGGTGGGGAAACAAACTCCAAACCTCTGGCTCCGCAGCCAGAGACCTAAACCCCTCAGCTATCCAGCCAGCTGATCACATTCTTCATCAGTTACAAATAATCCAGGAAATCAGTTATAGTTGTAGTTCCAATTAAAAATAACCACCCTGTTGTTAGTGGCCTTTGGTAGAAAATTTGCTCTCCTGACCACCTCACTGCTTAAGGTGGGAGCAGAAGCCAAAGCACAAGTCACCACTTGAACTATAAACTAGTCTTCATCCACTATTTCATGAGGCCACATACTCATAAAGAAATGAAAAGTTTCAGTAGCAGTAACTGTAAAAGTAACTAAAAGTTACAAAAAGGAGTGAACTTACTCTATATGGTTACAATAGAAGGGCAAGGTAGTTAGAATTGTGTGTGTGTTTTGTGCTGTCAAGTCAGAACCGTCTTATAGCAACCCTAATAGGGCTTTCAAGATAAGTGAGATATTTGAAGACTGGTTTTACCAGTTCCACTCCCTCAGTGAGTTTCCATGACCAAGTGGGGATTTGAACCCTGTTCTCCAGAGTCCTAGTCCATCACCAACCATAGAATAATAGAATTGTAGAGCCAGAAGAAACCTCATGCCCAGCCCCTTTCAGGTTTTGGAAATCCACAGCTAAATCAATTGGCCTTTTAGCCTCTGTTTAAAAATCTCCTACCAAGAGTATTGCAGCATTTATTTCACCAGCTTGCCCACAAGAACATCACAGGGGATCTTGTTTGTGGCTTTACTAAAATCAAGATACAATATTTCCCTTATCTATCAAGTTTGTATCTCTATCAAGTAGAGAGCAAGGGAGAGGGGAAGGGAGAGGGAGAAGGAGAGAAGATGATTGTGGCATGACTTTTTTATTTGAAAAACCCAAGCTGGCTTCTGGTAATCACCACATTCATTCATTTCTATGTGGTCATAGATTGACTAATTATTTGTTCTAGAAATTTCATTTTTTAAAAAAGTAGTTAATTATAAATGGAGATGGGCACAAACCGCAGTTCAGTGGATAGGTCCAGTTTGGTGCCACACCTCCACAGATGTTCTGTGGGTGCCGTGCACTCCCCTCTCCCACCTCCTCTGTGCACTCGCCCATTCCCTGAGTGATACACATTTCCCTCCCTGCCTCCTCAGTGCGACTGCCCACTCACCACAGCACGCACTTCCCCTTCTCCACCTCCTCTGAAGTCTGCCCACTCAAAGGCAATGCTGCAGCATCCCTGCCCTGCCTCCTCGTCTGAGTGGGCAGCCATTGGAGGAGGAGGAGGAGGAGGGAACAGGCCTGGGAGCCAATGTAGCTTTTAAATGACCAATTGCAACTCCCAAAAGCCTTCTTGATGTATTATTGGCCTTTTTCACATCAGATTTTGTGAGAAGGACACGGGTGTGCTAGAGGGTGTGTTAGAGGGTCCAGGGTTTTGAAAAATGGGTGGCTATGACCTGTCACAGGCTGTAGAAGGAAGAAAATAGCTCCAGAGCAGCCTGGAACAAGAGACAGGAAATTAGAAGGAAGAATAATGTTTCTTTCTTTATTCCTACCAGAATGTTGCATAATTTGAAATGATGGGCATATATGAAAGGAAAATAAAATAAAAACAAATTAAAATGTTAAGATAATTAGACTACTTTTGACCAGAAGTGAGCTACTTCAATAGCGTTATCTCACCCATTTGCCAGATCTTCTTTTGCATGCACATACAGTAAGTGCTGTATTGAATGAATTTATCCACAGTCACAGAACATTTGTCCCACATCCAAATTGCCCCATTTTACTTCATTTGATCTTCCTACTTTTCTTCAAAGTCTATTCAGTGACTTCCATATGACTTCCATATGGTCCACTTAGAGGCTTGTCCTGGTGGGAGACACTCTTCAGCGTTCCTCCGTTTGGCAAGGTGTGTTGTTTTTGTTTTCCATAGATTTAGCCTAGCCTGGTTTAATATTTAAAGCTTGAGAGGTGTGCTGAAAACCTTTTCTTCAATTTAGCCATCATCTAGAGGACTGGTGTCCATTAAGTGGATGAATTTGGTGTTGTATAACTGTATTTCATCCATATAATAGTGCTGTAGATCCTGAGCAGGTTAGCCACAGTTAGGTCCCATTCAAATCAATGAGGTTTCAATTAATCATGATAACATATGTGAAGGTGAAAACCAGAACTTTTTTAAAAAATTGTTGTTTCTCTGCAACTCTCAGAATCCACCGGCCACCATAAACAATGCTGGGTTGGATGAGAGGATGAAACAGTTCAGCAGGCATCTTTCTCTAACCACCGCTGGCACGTGGCTGCTGACTGATTACCCCAAAGGGAACATAACTCTTGACAGCAAAAAGCTACCTCTCGTCTGCTGTATGGGGTTTTCTCTTGATTACGTGACTTTGAGTTTTCCAAAGAAATGCAACATAACATATGAACATAATTTAATAATAATTTATATTATTATTAAATTATTGTAATAATTTATAAATGTACTAGTAGAAAGCTCATTGCACATAATTTGAAGGAAACTTTTCAATTCCCTGCATGAACATTTCTCAAGGCCAGGAACAATCAAATGTGATGCAGGATAAAAACCGCATGAATGACCTCAGTATCCTTGACAAGTGATTCCCTATTCTCATTTTAATGTAAAATAATGTCTGCATGTAGGACGGCATCACAAGATTCATCAGTCCACTTGGTTCTGTTTGCTTACCCCAGAGAAAGCAACCTGTCCCTGTGACAAAAGGAAGAGACACAGGAGGGGAGATCTGAAAGTGGTTAAACAAAGGTTGGGAGCAAGCAGAGGAAACAAATAGAAGTGGAAGGCTGTATTGTTCAAGTCAAGGCTTCATTTAGTTCCTCCAGAAACTGTTTCTAGGATCAATACTGCTATCATTTCACAAAATTACAGTGGTTCGACTAAAGGCCTAGTCATAAATCAACATCATCTCTACAGGCAGCCAAAGGAAACATTTCTGCTTGACTCATTTCAGGATCTGTTAATGAGAAGATCCAAAGAGTCCAGGGTTCATTCTTCACTCTTGCAGGTGGACACATATAAAGTTATCTTTAAAAATGAATGCATCCTAAGCTCTAGGTGGGAGTGATGGGGAAACAGCTAGATTTTCTTGTTATTATCTTCTACTAAAAGGGTTAAGATGATGGATCTGCAAGATGTAAATCCTTTAATTGCAATAGCTCTTTTAAATGAAGTTCAATAATATTTTGTCAGTTTTAGCTTGTCTGCCTTGGCTCCTGGTGCCTCTCCAAGCCAGATTCAAGGTATTGGTTCTAATGTACAAAGCCCATCGTGATTGTAAAGCCTCATTACATGTTGGAATGCCTCCATTTAAGAACTTCTGCCTGCCCCACCCGATCTTCCCAGGCCTTGTTATTGCGGACAGCCATGCCTGGAGAGGCTCAAAAAGCTTCTCCCAGGAATCGAGCTTTCTCACCTGTGGCCCCTTTCTTGTGGAACAGGCTTCCCCTGGAGGTGCATTAAGCCTCATCATTGCGCACCTTTAAGAGGTTACAAAAGACTGAGCTGTTCCAGGAAGCAGTCAATGATATTCTCCTCTGAGGTGTCAACTCGGCTCTATCTTGTCCTACCACCATCACTAGTTGCTTTTACTGGTGTCTTTAGGTCTTATGATTTAATATTTGTCTGAGTGTTTTCTGTTTTTGAATTAATCATACAGTTGGGAATTGGGGGAGTGGGTGATATTTTGTCTATATTTATGCTTGTTGTTAACCACCCTGAGTAGTGCTTTGCATTAAGTCAGGCAGTATACAGATGTAAATAAATAAATAAATAAATAAATGTTGTGAAGCAGACGTTCCAGGCGCCAGTGCCTTCAACCCAAAATACCTGCTTTCCTAATAAATACTGTTCTTCGTTATACTGCATGCCTTGACTTTCCCTCTGGCTCAGGGACAGGAAAAGGCTAGCCCTCCAGAGGTTGTTGGATTGTATTGTCCATCAGCTGTAGCCAGCATAGCCAGTAACCAAGCTGTTGAGAGTTCCAGTCCTCACTCCTCCAAAAAATAGTCCAAAAGCCCATGCTTGGTCCATTCTTGCTGTAGATTGTCAGCTTGCACAAGAAGCTTCCATTCAGCCTAGAATGCTGTTGTTTCTCCTGCAGTAGCAGTAGCAGCAGCAGCAGCAGCATGCTGATAATGATAATGATAATGATAATGATAATGATAATAATAATAATAATAATAATAATAATAATAATAATAATAATAATAATAATAATAATAATAATAATAATAATAATAATAATAATACGATCTGAAGAGAAACCAGAAAATCTAATGTGAACAAAGTCCGGTTTATGTTATCTGTGGAGGTGCCTGACACTCTGGAAAAAATTGCAGATTTCATTAGCTCAATTGTGAGAAAGCGAAGCCTCGCTTACTATTAAATGTTTTAAGGGGGTTTCGTCTTCTTCTTTCCTCCCTCCTGGATTTTGTATGTCTGGGGTATTTAAAGTACCATTTTGGTTATGTTTTATCCTCTTTATGCCAATAAAGGTTGTCTTGTCGTCTACTACTACTACTACTACTACTACTACTAATATAATAATAATAATAATAATAATAATAATAATAATAATAATAATAATAATAATAATAATAATAATAATAATAATAATAATAATAATAATAATAATAATAATAGCAGCCAAATATTTTAACTGATGTTATGGCATGTCTCTGCTTTATAATTTTGTAGCCTTTTGGTTCTATTATTTCTAGGGAAGATGCTATGTTTTTATTGCATACTGTTTGTTACATGATTGATTGACTTCTGCTACCTTGGAATTCATTTGAATGCAGAATATTTTAGAATTTGAAAAATCAATAATCAAAACCAATATTCCATCTGTTATATCACATGGGCCCAAAAAGCACAAAAGCATTTGAATATGTGATGTAGCACTGAACAATCACTTGGAAGTGTGATATTACACAGTATGAGAACAATACTGCACATGCCATTCTTTACCCTGTGAGGCTCTGATGTCTGAGCACACTGCTAACAAGTAGCTATTTAGGTTAGATCCTGGCCTCTGGCTGCGAAGGTTCCCTATCCAGGCCCAGAGTTTTTGACAATGAGTAATTCATCTGCATATCCTCTCAAAGAGAAAAAACGTACCGTACTTTTCAAGGGAGGAAGTTCACATATGCTGCGGCAGGTAATCAAATGATAGATAACTGACTGATCAAACACCCTAAGTGACGTTACAGACAAATCGGTCCAACAGCATAAGCTTTGATAAGCTTACAGTGTAAGATGCCTGAACCAACCAGGGAAAGAAGCAGGAATATACTGGGGAAATTATCGGCTTTATTCTTTTAAAAAGAGTGACTTCTGTCCAATGCCGACAATGATCAGTGCTGAGGTTGCCATTTTGGCTAGTGATTGGTAACTATCTTCAGTTTCTGATCTATATGGTTTCTATGTGCTGAAGAACACATTACTTTCTGAGTAATATATACAGAAGATAACAAGAACACTAGCTAACTAAATGAATGAGCACAAACACACATGTGAACATAAGCACAGCCATCAACAGATGTTGCTGTACATTAGATGAATGAAGACTGAAGCACCAGCACTGAGCATAAGGGACATGGCCAAGTTATTGCATGCCTTCTGTGGCAGAGCAGAAAATTGGATCTAAGTCGAATCGAGAGTGGCCAATGTCTCACCTATGACCATTTTAATTTTTCTACATGTGGCACTTAATATCAGACTTAATGTCTAGAAGTGTATAGAATTGTGTTGAATTCTGTTCAGATCATCTGTGTGCAGCCACAGGTCTGAGTATGTGTTTTTCTCCGCACGGATAACTTCATATGACAGCCTCTATTTGAAACGAAGCTTTCAATTTGAAAAACAGTTAATTTTTTTTTAAGGACTACCTGGTGGGAGGCCTTTTCTCTTTTCATTTTGAAATGCCACTTCAAGGTAAAACAGGGCTACTGCTGTGCCTGAGAGCCTTTGATGCTTCCATACAATGAGCACTTTCCTTAAGGTACTGAAGAAGAGCTCACAGCACACTTCACGAGGCATTTAGGAACCATAGAAGAAACCTCTGGTTCACATTTGGAGAAATAAGATGCTTTCTTCCCTTTGAACACAAGGGGGAGCTTTAGACAAACAGAGAAAAACTTGCTCTCCCTTCGCAATTTCCCCTTCATTAACCTACTGTCACATTTTCTCATACACAGAGATTTTGCAGAGGAATGTTCAAATATACAGTAAATATTACATGGAGCACAAGTAGGGTTCTTTTCATTGCGAATACACACATAAGGAAGATCTCTCGATCTCTCTCTCTGTTAATTTGTTCTCCTGGTTTCTTGAGGGCAGGTTCATAGACAATATTTTTCTTGATGGGAAAGCTTTCCACAGGAGAAATGAGAAGAATGTTCACTGATCGCTGAGTTTTTCAGGGGGAAACTAATCAGGTGAGAGGAGAGCAGGACAATTCTCCTTTCCCTTCATTTTATCTGTATTCTGCTTTCCATGGTAACCATGCTACGGCATGCACAAAGCAGCTTAACAACTGTGGTAGAAAAAAATACTGAATAAAACAGAACAACAGCAACATCCATTTTAAAGAATCCACTTCCTGTAGCTTGTGGCAGTTCATCTGCATCGCACAGTGTGCCTCTCACTTCAGCTTAAAGCCAAATCCAAAAGCTGCAGTTATTTAAGGTTAAGTTTTCAATCCTAAACTAAAAACCAATCCTAAACCATCTCCAAAAAAAGAAGTACACCTCCCCGAAGAACAAAGATTTGCATAACCTTTGTAAATGCTAATTTATATACAAAGATGCAACTGAGAAATTGGGTATATGGTTGTTGTGGGTTTTCCGGGCTGTTTGGCCGTGTTCTTAAGGTTTTTCTTCCTAACGTTTCGCTAGTCTCTGTGGCCAGCATCTTCAGAGGGCAGGAGTCAGAACTCTGTCTGTGCTCTGGTGCAGTTTGTTTGGATAGTTGACAAAACAAAAAACACGCTGATCACCATAATCACCCAATCTCCTGAAAAAGGACAAAAGCTGATCCCACAGCTATAAATACTCAACTATCCAAACAAACTGCACCAGAGCACAGACAGAGTTCTGACTCCTGTCCTCTGAAGATGCCGGCCACAGAGACTGGTGAAACGTTAGGAAGAAAAACCTTAAGAACACGGCCAAAAAGACCGGAAAACCCACAACAACCATCGGATCCTGGCCGTGAAAGCCTTCGAGAATAAATTGGGTATAGTTAAGATACAAAAGCAATACATAATGGGGAAGACTGCCCAGGTTGATTCATTTGCCTGATGCTCAGGCAGCTGTTCAGCCCAAAAGAAGGTAGATCAGGGGCCTTGGGCTTATACATTAGCAGTTAGCACTGGTCACAGTCTTCTGTACTATTCTGAGATCCAATGGGTTTCTATATTCATTATATTAGTTACTTCTCAGTTGCATTTCTAGATATAGTGGTGTGGTGGCAAATTTGGAAAGGCCGCTTCCAAATGAGAGTATCCATAAATATCCCCCTCCAGCAAGATCAAAAAAGGCAGGCTGCTGGATCAGTTCATATCAACAAATTAGGAGCAGGTCTTTTGTAAAGCTATTGGCTCTGAATTACACATTCACCATCAGGCCACCCCCAAATTCGCTGCACTGCAACAGAGATACTTTGCAATAATATACTGCTTTTGAGAAAAAGCCATTTCTCTTCCAGCTAATGTGAAGATTGCAAGTACATTCAGAGGGGACAGGGAAGCCTGAGGATGGTGGCAGATAATGTCTTAGTCCCTGCTGATTAGAAAGTCCCAGAGCTTCAACTCTGCAAGCCCTGATTCTACTACCTACATATATTTCTCTCTATATAAAGTATCTCTACATATGTTCTCTGATAGCACTCCAAATAAAGGACTGTCTGCTTTAAAGCAGGGCACAAGGGCACCTGAAAGATGATTTAGGCTTTTTTAAAAAGACGTTTTAAGTGGTGGTGGCCACATTATGAACTAATGCAATGTGTGAAGTAAGTAACTCTAGATGTTGATGTGCATACTACCTGCACATGATTGGTGTCACTGAGAAGGACATAATTTTGCCATGCATGTGATCTTCTTTATTCTGAACACACCAATTTTGTCTGATTTGGGAAGCAGCTAAGCAGGGCTGAGCTTGGTTAAGTACTGAGGAGAGACTTACAAAGGTCTCCAGGTAAAGCTAGGAGAGAATCCTGTCTGAAACTCTGGAGAGCCACTGCCAGCCTGAGTTGACAATACTGGGATCAAAGGACCAAAGATCTGGCTCAGCATGAGGCAGCTTCCTATGTTTCTCCTTAGAGGTGGAGTTCCTGGCCTATCAAAGGAACTTGCACTCTATCTATGAAAACAGCAGTTTTAACAGGGAAGTGCTCTAAACCTTGCTGCATATATACCTAACTCCCCATTTTCCTTACTCGATAGGGAAAGAACACTTTTTTTAATGGTGGCAAGCTTCGCCATTATATCTCAGGTTTTCATTACTCATTGAGGTTAGAATTTCCAAACTTTTGAAATGAACTGGTTAGGTGCTATTAAGCTCTTTGGAGTCAGTTCCATCTTGTCTGAGAGGGAAATGTTTTCTTTCCTTTTTTCTTTTAAGGCTCATTCCTTATTTAGAGCATTAAAGTTCTAGTCCCTCTCCCTTTGTGAGCATATCAGTAAGGATGCTCATGAAAGCCCTCATCCATTGGCTTCTTGCCACCCCCACCCCCCAGCTGCTAGCGATAGGCATGCTTCCATTCAGAAAGACTATGGCTAAGGAATCCATAGGGGAAAAGGCTGGAAGAGCTGCGTATATTGCTATGAAAATTTAATTCTACATAATTGCAATGCAGGTTACACATCCTGTGATAGATTACAGCATTACTTCCCATTATGATCAGAAATGTCGGCCCCTATCAACCTCTCTACTGCTTTCAAGGATGAAGAGTAGCAATCTGATGTTTGGCCCGTGAATCTCATGAGCTGAGGGATGATGGTAGTAAACTTATAGCTGGAGCAGGGAGTTTTCTCTGACTCAGAGATGGAAAATGTGGCCATGTTAAGCTGAGGGCTTCTGGGAGCTGGAGTCCAAAAAAGCAAAAATCCTCTGTTTGTGCCCTAACCTTGCAACCTGTAACAAGATGCCAGGGACATGACCCTCCCTCTTGAGGGAAGGTTACCTCCTGGTGACCTTGTGTTTGACTCTGGGTAGTAACAGCACCCCCAATCCATGAATCCCTGGATGTACATGATGTGATATATATATATGTGGGAAGAAATGTTCCCCTCACCTAATCCTGTCATTGAGTTATTCATTCTTGATACAAGCTAAATAACCAAAAGAGGCAGGAGGTCCATCAGGCACAGTATGAGGGAAAATGACAACTGATACTATTTGCCTTACATTCTCCATGATACTGGTGGAGAGTAACTGTAGACATTTCATTTCCAATGGATGACTATTTTCCAGCCCCTTCCCCAAAGTAGTTAGGTAACTGTTTATTTACTCATTTGTCAAAAGTAACTAAAATAGTCGTTCAGCTCACTCTTGCGAAAAGACAAGTCATTGTTACAAGTAAGTGGTTGGCCTGAGAGACAAAACACACAGTTTTCCTGTCTACCTCTTTGTCATCTCAACACCCAGAGGGAAACAGGACGTGGCAGCCTGAGGCACACTGTGAGTCAGCATGAACCATGGGTTATTCCTCCCCCATCATTTAGTGACGCCACATCCCCATATCTATAAGTGTAACCAAACCGTTCATGTTACTCTACAGAAGGAAGGAGGCTATCCTTTGTCAAGCTACCACTGCAATGTAATTTTGTTATAACTTTGGTATTTAAAACAAGGAATTCGTCACAAGTAACTAATTATGTATAATGGGTTATGTCCAAGTTCTAGACTAAAAAACCTCTGTTACAGAACCACATTCTCTGACCAACATTTTTGTGGCCCAATCAATAACAAAAACCTTTCTGTGCCTCAGAAGTAATATACAGTTGCCCACGGGCATGATTATAACTGAATAGCACCCTTACCTGTCTTGTACCCAGCTCTTTCCATAGTGTTTTGTAGTCATTTCTGAAAGGGAACTGACAGAAAGCTTTAAAAACACCTCTCTCTATGTAGCAGACTACTCATTCCAGAATCACACCACCTGCATCAGATCTCTTTAAGCATGAAAGACACAATCCACACATTTAGAGATCTCTATGGTCCTTTTTAGATAGCACCACATTCTGAATGCAGATAACAGATGCCATAATGGAGTATTTTGCTGTCAAGCAAAAAGAAAAATGAAAATCTGCATGGAGATATCCAGAAGTGTGCTGGATGGATGAGCTTCCAGCAGGAGTTTTGGTGCAGGAAACATTTTGTGCAATATTCCATTGCTTTCTGATTCACTGCATTATCAGAAGGACTGTACCACGTGATTATCCTAGACGTATATTTATCGACAATTAATAAAATTTAGTCACATTTCTGCTTCCGTGCAGAGAATAAAGCACCATGCAAGAAGCAAAACAGCCCTGATTTATTCACAACACAGGATGTGTGCAGTGGGCAAAATGAAGAACCGGTATAAAGGAAAAAAGAAAGAACCAATATTAAAAATGTAAGATTTTTTTTAGATGTATCAGTGTTGCATATGGGCCATCTGCACAAGAAGCAGCAGGCATTTTGCTAGTGTTCTGTCCCGTGTCTGGGCATTCTCTGATTGTGCAATCAAGAGTGCAAAAGACTGGGTGCCAAACCAGAAAATGCAAAAATTCTCTGCACAGTTTCTCTTATACATCAAAACTGTACTGACAGATTCACTGGGAATTTCAACCAAAGTAGCCCACAGCCTCTTGGGAGCTCTCATGGCATTCGCATTTCATAAAAAACAGACATGGCCAGTGTGAAGAGAGACAAGAGTGGAGCAGTAGTTGCAGTAGTTTGATCTGGGATCAGGGATATCTGTGTTCTAGTCTCCTCTGAGCCATGAAGCAGACTGAGTAAACATGATCCAGTCACTTTTTCCCAGCCTTTCCTACCTCATAGGGATACTGTCAGGATAAAGTGGGAAGTGGGAGGAGAACCATGGATGTTGCATTGAGTTCACTGAAGGAAAGGTGGGATATAAATGTAACAAATGAATAACACAAACATGGCAGCTCTTCATACACAACCTTTTGCACCCAGTATTGCCTGCTCTATATAAGTGACAGAGAAGTGGGAGCCAGAAACCTTTAGGAACTACTGGATAGCTCAGTGGTTTAGGTCTGTGGCTGCAGAACCAGAGGTTGTGAGTTCAGTTCCCCACTATGCCTCCTTGACAGGTGGACTTAATGATCCATAGAGTCCCTTCCAGCTCTGCAGTTCTACGATGATTATCGTTATATTTCTAAAGTAAACTGCTGTGTCAAAGCAAGTTCTCTCCCTCTCAGCACCCATTCCATGTTAATATTATAGGAATAATATGAGGCAAACTAGACAGGGTTGTTGTGAGGCCAGAGCAGATTTGCCAAACATTCTCATGTTCATGGTCTAAAATGTGCTGCAGAAACAGTGGTCAGAAGGAACAAAGGTGACAAGCCAGGGGCAGCCAATATTTGACTCAGATGCTCTTGGGCTCCTTGCTTTGTTGAAGGGTGGGTACAGGTCTACAGCCCAGAAAGGGCAGCAGATGTCCATAATGTTGTCTACAAAAGACAGCCCAGTGACAATGCAGTCAGCACCCATAAAACGGAACCCGCTATGGGAAATGTGTGTTAGCATCTCCAAGAGAAAAGACCATATGGCATTGGTTGGCACCCTGCTGTAGTGTTGCTTCAAAAGACATCTTTTTCCCCCCATACAAAAAACTAGGACACATCATCACTCCCATTGTAAGTAACCCACTTCCATTTATAGCAAGAACATCTATCCTTTGAATCATGCTCAAGATCTGTCACAACAGCTATGAGGCTGGAGCTTATTTGAAACTCCACTGATTCTTCAAGTTTGCAAAGAAATCAACCCCATCTTGTTGTTGATCCCTTCTTTTCCAGGTCCTACTGACTTCATTTTTTCAAAAAATTGTATGTTAATCTCTATTAAGCAAAGAGACAGCTCTTTTTTACCAGCTATAAATGCGTCACTCATCTGCCCCCAGCCTGTGGCACACGTTTATCACTTCCAGCTTGCTGTGAGGGTGATGGGGGAGGGAAAACAAACAGAGACGATGCTCTGGAAGACAATAAGTAACGGATCTACTGTCTCTTAGTGCAACAAAAGACCGGAAACCACCTTACTCTCACCAGACTGGTGGAATTTATGAAAGCTGCGGAAACTCAGAAGGGAAGCCCTTCAAAGCCATAAATTATTTACCGGTCTGACTGTGCCCGGTTTCTTTCCACCTTTGGCTTTTCCCAGAAGATCAGATCCCCAATGGAGAGCCACTCAACATGCTGGTGCCTGTTCATCTGTTCACATTTTGCAATTAATACAGTTCAACAAAACATATGGATATAGCAGAGCCTGAAAAAGTTACTTTTCTACTGCAACTCCCAGAGTTCCCCCCACCCCACCTCCAGCCTCCATGGTCACAGGCTTCTTAATCTGTTAGCTTTTTGTAGACAATACATTTAAAAAAACCAACACATGGATATATTACAACTGGGAGAAGTTTCTTTGCTGCACTGCAAAAGAACCCCAGAATCCCTTAGCCAGCACAGTCAAGCATAGTCATGATGGCTAGGAGATTCCATGAGCTATAATCCAAAAAGCAACTTCTCCAAGCTTCTGGATATGGGGAGTTCTGTATTGTCTTCTTGAGAAGTTTGCTTTATGCCCTCTTTCCAGACTTGACTCTCAAAGTCAAAGTTACCTCTTTTCTGCAGCTCTGAGGAGAGCTAGGAAAAAAATGGTTTGATCAAATGAACCTGGAGGGTGGACCACATGCAGAACTATCAGGAGAGACCAGAAGCAGAGCAGCTGGGGTCCTGCATGATGTGACTGTTTGCATGATCACCAGTGCTGTCCATCATTCTACATAAGCCTTTCTTTCAATACCTAAAAACAAACAAACAAACAAACAAACAAAAACCAACAATGGTGGGTTTATTTCTTAATGTTTTTTGAAAGAGAGACCTGACTCAGAGTGTGTGTGGGAAGTTACAGCCACAATACAGATCAGAGTTCCGATTGACTGGAATTAATCCCAGTGTTTTAAAATGTCTGGCAGACAGGTCTCAAGAGGTTGTCAATGAAGACACAGGGGTCCTCGACTTAACAACAGCTCACTTCACAACCCCCTGCTTCGATGACTCTTCCAATATTAGCTAATTCCACCCACACAGTGTCCAAGACTCACTTTTATAGCTGTGACTGGCATTGCAAGCTGGTGTATTTACATTATGTGTGACAGCAAAAGAGCAGAGGTGGGAGTCAGAAGAGAGACAAAACAGCAGAGGTTAGAGGGCAGTTCCTAGTAAGTAAGCTAGAGAGAGGAAGTGTGAGGGGAAAGTGGGAAGCCAGCGGAAGTCAGACGGAAGCGCCCAGCAAGCAAGTTAGAGAGAACAGGTGTACGGAAAAAGTAAGAACACATCAGAGGTACCATTTATAAGGCATGAAGGTTCTGCAGGAGTCAAGCCCCTATTTGAATTTACAGTGTTTAACTTAAAAAGCCCTACTTTAAAAATGGTTTTAGGAAAGCAGTTAGGTTCTAATTAGTGCAAAAAACGGTCTGAAGCTCAACATCAAAAAAACTAAGATCATAGCCACTGGTCCCATCACCTCCTTGCAAATAGAAGGGAAAGATATGGAGGCAGTGACAGATTTTACTTTCTTGGGCTCCATGATCACTGCAGATGGTGACAGCAGCCATGAAATTAAAAGACGCCTGCTTCTTGGGAGGAAAGTGATGACAAACCTCAACAGCATCTTAAAAAGCAGAGACATCACCTTGCCAACAAAAGTCCGCATAGTCAAAGCTATGGTTTTTCCAGTAGCGATGTATGGAAGTGAGAGCTGGACCATAAAGAAAGCTGACCGCCGAAGAATTGATGCTTTTGAATTGTGCTGCTGGAGGAGGCTCTTCAGTGTCCCCTGGACTGCAAGGAGAACAAACCTATCCATTCTAAAGGAAATCAACCCTGAGTGCTCACTGGAAGGACAGATCCTGAAGCTGAGGCTCCAATACTTTGGCCATCTCATGAGAAGAGAAGACTCCCTGGAAAAGACCCTGATGTTGGGAAAGTGTGAAGGCAAGAGAAGAAGGGGACGACAGAGGATGAGATGGTTGGACAGTGTCATCGAAGCTACCAACATGAATTTGACCCAACTCCGGGAGGCAGTGGAAGACAGGAGGGCCTGGCGTGCTCTGGTCCATGGGGTCACGAAGAGTCGGACACGACTAAACGACTAAACAACAACAACAACAACAACTATATACCAAAGTCTTGCTCACAGGGGTTGTCTTGCTTCCCTCTGTAATTCTCATGAGATCCACCATCTTGCTCCACCCCATTACTTTATGGGTTAGGTGCAGAGCTAGAATCCTGGATTTATGGCAGGCAGTCAATAAGAAAGAAGAGTATCATGCCATCCATCAGAGCTCAGAAGTGTTACTTTTTTGAACTGTAGGTACCAGACTCTCATGCTGGCGAGACCGTTCTGAGAGTTATAGACCCAAACAGCAGAGCTTCTGAACTTTGAACTCTGACCATAAGAAGAATCATTCTGGATCAGATTAAAGGCCTAGCTAGCACATTTTCTTCCCATGGCAGCCAACCAGATGTCCTTGGAAGTCCAGAAGCAAGCCATGAGTGTGATAGCACTGTCTCATGCAGATCCACCATGAGCACTCTCCAGAATGTCCTGTCCTCCACAACCCTGCTCAACTCCTGGACACTCAAGCCTGTGACTCCCTTTAGGGAGTCAGTCCTATTGTAGTTGGTCTTCCTCTTTTCCTGCTTTCCCAATATTATTGGTTTTTTTCCTTAGAATCCTGCCTTCTCATTATGTGCCCAAAGTAAGACAGCCTCAGTTTCAATCTAAGATCCACTGGTTTATTTTTCTGTCAGTCTAGCATATCTGCAAAGCTCTCCTCCAGCACCATGGTTCAAATGAATCACTTTTTTTTCCTGTCAGCTTTCTTAACTGTCCAGTTTTCACACCCATACAGAGTATTTGTAAATACAAGAGTGTGGATGATCTTGGTCTTGGTCACATCCCTACAATTGATGATCTTTTAAAATTCCTTCATTGTTACCCTTCCTAGTCTCAGTCTTCTGATTTCTTGGCTGCAGTCGCCATTTGGACTGATGATGATGAAACAAGGTATATAGAATACATAGACATATGCATTCCTGATTAACATATCGACAAATTATGTGTCTGAGGAAGTGGGCTTATCCACGAAAGCTCACATTAAAATATAGCAGCTAGTCTTCAAGGTGCAACAAAGTTTTTGTCTTTTTTCCCCTTTTTTTTTTGCCTGATATGCTAGCATAGATTAACACGGCTGCCTATTCTAAAACATAGACACATGAGTGTCTTTTGCAAGGGAGCCAATGGATGTGCAACCCATCATGACTATACAGTAGATCTTTAAAAACCCACACTATTTACATAAAGAAAAGTAATTTTCAGGGAAGTGCTTGGGCAGAGCTGGTTTCAGCATTTGATCAGCTCCTTTCCAATGCCTCACCATGGATATAGAGTTCAAAAGAGGAAAGCTCAACAGGAAGTCTTAAGCAGAGATTAGGAGCAGTACCAGAACCAGAAATTTTGGCTTCTCTCTTCCACTCACTCAGCCCTGAGGCATGAGACCCGACAAGGAACAAATAAATGAATGTGGAGTCTTTCAAAAGAAAGAGGACGTTTCTGCTTTCTTTAAAGGGAAAGTGAATGGAGAGCGAGGTTTTGCCATTTATTTCCCTAACATTCATGAAAAGATTCACCTCTATGTTTTAACACCCTCTAAACTATTTGCTTTGTCAGAGTTATAGCCTTATGAGGTCTCCCTTTCAATTCAAGGTAATTAAATTTTACCTGTACAGCTAGCTTGAGAGAGACATGGATGTACAAAGTATCTGAATCATTAGAAGCTCTCACACATAGGAGAATATATTGGGTGCTGTTTCCACAGGAGTAAAATAACATTAGTTGTTACATAATTTACTGATAATGAATTGTAAAACAAAATCCAAAATCCACAGGTAGAAAATACCTGTATATAATTCCACAACAGTGTACAAGCTTTCAGATTCCCAAAACTCTTCATCAGGCTAGGAGGTTTTTTAAAAAGGGTAGAAAGAAGCATGGAAATCCAGAAGTCTGGTGAAATGTTGAAGCTCAAAGCATCCTGGAGGGCCATATATTCCCTGAGCAAGGGCCTTCCAAACCATATAACACATACTTAATACTTGCTCAGTGGAGCTCATTGTTAGAGTAAAGGTAGATTCACTTCAGCCTGAAGAAGTAAACTGCATCCTTCTTTAAAGTGTGTGTGTGTGTCTCTGTGTGTGAATATGACAAAGAACTATCCCATTGTATCTGGCATCCATGTTTGAATATGTGGTAGAAACCAGAGTTGGGTGCTCTCTCAGCCTTCTGTACAAGCCTTGCCAGTTTTTCCTTCCAGCACTTCTTTTCCTATTGGTTATAAGAATACACTAAATGCTTAGACAGATGGTTGCTAACAGCAATCACAGAGTCCACTTATTGAAAAGAAGTGTGTGTGCGCGCGCGCACCACATTTACATGGCTGCGGCTACTGCACCTGCATGGGTGCCTTTTGTTTGAATTTAGCCTTTTCCATAAAGCAACTACTTGTCTAGTTGGGAGACTGCTAGCATAGGGTAGTGTGGTTTACTGAAATGGTTTCCTCTATTTGTTGTTTAGTCATTAAGTCGTGTCCGACTCTTCGTGACCCCATGGACCAGAGCATGCCAGGCCCTCCTGTCTTCCACTGCCTCCCGGAGTTTGGTCAAATTCATGTTGGTAGCTTCAATGATACTGTCCAACCATCTTGTCCTCTGTCGTCCCCTTCTCCTCTTGCCTTCACACTTTCCCAACATCAGGGTCTTTTCCAGGGAGTCTTCTCTTCTCATGAGATGGCCAAAGTATTGGAGCCTCAGCTTCAGGATCTGTCCTTCCAGTAAGCACTCAGGGTTGATTTCCTTTAGAATGGATAGGTTTGTTCTCCTTGCAGTCCAGGGGACTCTCAAGAGTCTCCTCCAGCACCACAGTTCAAAAGCATCAATTCTTCGGTGGTCAGCCTCCTTTATGGTCCAGCTCTCACTTCCATACATTGCTACTGGAAAAACCATAGCTTTGACTATGCGGATCTTTGTCGGCAAGGTGATGTCTCTGTTTTTTAAGATGCTGTCTAGGTTTGTCATCGCTTTCCTCCGAAGAAGCAGGTGTCTTTTAATTTCATGGCTGCTGTCATCATCTGCAGTGATCATGGAGCCCAGAAGGTAAAATCTGTCACTGCCTCCATATCTTCCCCTTCTATTTGCCAGGAGGTGATGGGACCAGTGGCATGATCTTAGTTTTTTTTGATGTTGAGCTTCAGACCATTTTTTGTGCTCTCCTCTTTCACCCTCATTACGAGGTTCTTTAATTCCTCCTCACTTTCTGCCATCAGAGTGGTATCATCTGCATATCTGAGGTTGTTGATATTTCTTCCAGCAATCTTAATTCCGGCTTGGGATTCCTCCAGTCCAGCCTTTCTCATTATGTATTCTGCATATAAGTTAAATAAGCAGGGGGACAATATACAGCCTTGTCGTACTCCTAGCGTGTGAAATGAGTGCAATTGTACAGTAGTTGGAGCATTCTTTGGCACTGCCCTTCTTTGGGATTGGGATGTAGACTGATCTTTTTCAATCCTCTGGCCACTGCTGAGTTTTCCAAATTTGCTGACATATTGAGTGTAGCACCTTAACAGCGTCATCTTTTAAGATTTTAAATAGTTCAACTGGAATGCCATCACCTCCACTGGCCTTGTTGTTAGCCATGCTTTCTAAGGCCCACTTGACATCACTCTCCAGGATGTCTGGCTCAAGGTCAGCAGCCACACTATCTGGGTTGTCCGGGACATCCAAATCTTTCTGGTATAATTCCTCTGTGTATTCTTGCCATCTCTTCTTGATGTCTTCTGCTTCTGTGAGGTCCCTACCATTTTTGTCCTTTATCATGTCCATCTTTGCACAAAAGGTTCCTTTAATATCTCCAATTTTCTTGAACAGATCTCTGGTTTTTCCCTTTCTATTATTTTCCTCTATTTCTTTGCACTGTTCATTTAAGAAGGCCCTCTTGTCTCTCCTTGCTATTCTTTGGAAGTCTGCATTCCATTTTCTGTAACTTTCCCTATCTCCCTTGCATTTTGTTTCCCTTCTCTTCTCTGCTATTTGTAAGGCCTTGTTGGACAGCCACTTTGCTTTCTTGCCTTTCCTTTTCTTTGGGATGGTTTTTGTTGCTACCTCCTGTACAATGTTACGAGCCTCCATCCATAGTTCTTCAGGCACTCTGTCTACCAAATCTAATTCCTTAAATCTGTTCTTCACTTCCACTGTGTATTCATAAGGGATTTGGTTTAGGTTACACCTGACTAGCCCAGTGGTTTTTCCTACTTTCTTCAGTTTAAGCTTGAGTTTTGCTATAAGAAGCTGATGATCAGAGCCACAATCAGCTCCAGGTCTTGTTTTTGTTGACTGTATAGAGCTTCTCCATCTTTGGCTGCAGAGAACATCATAATCAATCTGATTTCGGTGTTGCCCATCTGGTGATGTCCATGTGTAGAGTCGCCTCTTGTGTTTGTCCATGGAGTTTCCTCTATAGGGAAAAGCTAAAGTGAGAAAGCAAGAATGAAATATCTTGACAGTCCAGGATCAGCTAACCTGCCCCCCACTGTTTCTGTACCTTCCGGGCTTGTATTGGACTAACTAGTCACCTGCATGTCCATCAACATGCCACTACTCAACCTTAACCACTCACTTCTTTTCCCCCTAAATGGTGAATCTGATTGAAACGGTCTCCTTTGAAAACAAAGGATGAACTATTATAGAGAAATCTCCACATACTTCCTCAGAGCTTGGGAAAGGTGCTTTTTTGGACTACAAGGCCTAGAATCCCTAAGCCTGCATGGTCACTGTGCCTGTGCCTTCAGATCATGACCTGTGTTGAAATATATACCAACTCAGCATACTATGCATGGACTAATTACTAACCCAGTTTGTCACATGATCCCCTTTAGAAGAGAAAACCTCTATAGGAAAACTAACTTGTTTGTTCACTTGTTCTTAAGCAACCTATCAACAGCTCTCTTTCCTTCCTGACACTAGGTGTTTTCTTATCTTCACTCTTAGACAGTTTGTTTTCAGTTGGGTTCTTGTTGCTTGTCCTCCATTTTGTGAGATAGGCATTACGATGAGCTGTCGCCTCAGCTGTGAATTTGAGAGGGAGAAAAAACCATTTTCTACCATTTTAACAGACTAAATGATTCTTTTCACCACTAACAACTCCATGTCTTCATGTCACATTTTTGAGCACACAATTTTGTAAATAACTATTGTTTCTACTTTTTACTGTGGTCTGACTTATTATTTTTTACTGGTTTACTTAGATAAAGGAATTCTTGGGGAACTTGCTTATAATTATAAGCCTATATATAAATTTAAAAACTGTCCCACTTTTTGCTGTGCAACCATACAAAACCTAACAACCTGGACACTAGCTTTCCCCAGCAATGAGTTCTACATTACAACTGGAAACTGCTACATCAAATTGGGCTCAAGCTAGAGTATTGTCTTCTTGAAAATAATACATCTAAATCGTGTTCTTCTATAAGGTTGAAGATGTAAATCTGCTAATGGAAAACATCTGAAATGACTTATAACCTTATCTTTCTCTGAATGGCTGCTTTTAAGAGTCTATGAATATCAGGACTGTCAACCATCCAAGATTTTATTAGGCTATTAATTGTCTTGCTTTAAGCAGATTAATCAATTAATGAACTAATTAAATTACATATCACACTTTTCTTCCCAACGGTGAGATTGTTAGGCCATCAAACAAGGCTATCAGTTTCCACTGATTTAGATAAAATCTGAATTATTTAACGTGTGCCACTTTTGGCTTAAGGTAGTTATAACAGGCATCTGACAGAGCCTGATAGTACCATAAGGTTTCCATGCAAGTTAGTGATGCCTTGCATGGAAACCTAGGATTGCTACTGAATACTGAAAAAAACAATTTCATCAAATCTAGGGATCCACAAAAAATCTGCTCCAGTGGACTTCCCCCACCACCACCTAAATAGTGGACTTCATAAACCAACACTGCCTGGGCTATCTTTAGGGAGGGCACCATTTATGCACCAGAATATGCACCTTGACAGATGGTTATTGAAACATCTTTTAAAAATTCTACACATTTGAAAAATGCACACAGAAAAACATGCATATTCCATGACAGTACTTTGAAATGTTACAAGTTTTCCAATGACAAGTTTCCAAATCTCTCAGCATCCCACAGGCTCATCCAAACTTTAATCAATGGGAATAATACATTCAAGCCATCTGTATAGTTCTGAAAAGTTGCACCAAAATATTTACATTAAAAATCTCTGTCTCTTTAACACACACTTGCAGAAGCACACACATACACACACAGAGAGAGAGAATGGTCATGAAGAAACACAACCCTCACTCGCTCGCTCAAACTAGGCATTGATCAGATGTGCACATTGAAAGAGAAGAAGTCTGTGAGAGGAGATTATGTAGCCATGCACATCTAAAATCATAACAAAAAAAAGTTCTTACACGGTGGCAGGATTGCAGAAATCCACATTTCCCTTGGTCATAATAACATACAAGAAATGTATTTTGGGTTTGTTTTTCATACCGTGACAACATAAAGTCTACTCTGGCAGAATCTTTGTTTACCTGAATTTAAAATATTTGAGGCCTGTTCTTTAGCAAATAATTATCACAGTAAAACTGATGTCGTCAACAAAAAGATTGTGGCATAAACCAAGCACGGAAGAGTACTAATTAAAACAACAAATTAACATGTCTATGACTCAGAAAGTTTAAAGCCTAGGAAAAAAAGGAAGGTCCTTCTTGGCAAGTGCCCAGAAAATAGAAACATGCAGCCCAGGTGAGCACCTCTGGGGATGGAATTCCATTGGCTGGAGCTGCCACTAAAAAGGCTCTTTCCATGCATACATTGTGCAAACGCATGAAGTGGATCCCAGCTAAACTACAGAACACATGTGTGCCATCCTGATCTCTGTTCTGACTTCTGGAAAGATCAAGGACCAATTCATAGCTCAAGTACAGGAGTGAGCAACTTTTCTGGGGCTGGGGACCACATTTTTGCCAACAGCACTTCCAGAGGGCCACAACAGGCTAAAAAACAGCCCAAAATAGCCATCTTATATGCACTGTTAGCTGTGAACTATCTTCTTAGTGTAAGAACCACTCTTATCATAATCTCTCTGTACAGGCAGGCATTTATGTCTATGAACATGAAGAGAGAGATTGTGGGTTTTATTTTATTCTCTGAAATTTTGTAGATACATTGTGGAAACTTCACTGCTGCTCTGAAAGGGGAACCCCAAGAACAGAAGGTTCTGCTCCCTTCCCATTCCCCTTTGGTGGAAAGAACTCATTTGCTTACCATTGCTGCTCCTTGAATTATTAATGGGAAACATTCAATTGGTTTTCTTCTCATCTGCTGGGAAGATGATACTTCCTTTTGCTTTGGAGCTGTAATCAGAGTCATCAGCAGCTCAGTAGCCATTAAAGATCCTGTCAATTACAGGCTTTGTTTGGTAGCATTCGTATCAGAGATGGTAGTGCTGGTTTACCCTTGCTCCTAATCTGAGGTTTGGTCTCCCATTAAGGGCTTCTCCATTGTGGCACCATGCAGCATTTGTTTCAAGAGGCAGCAAACAATCTTGGAATATCCAGTGTGGTGTAGTGGATAGAGTGACAGACTAGGATTCAGGAAGCCTGGGTCTGAATCTCCCCTCAGCCATGGAAAATCACTGGGGGTGTGTGAAAATGGTAAAACCACTCCTTAAATATCTCTCTTAGCTTAAAAACCCCATTAGGGTCATTATATGTCTGTTCTGACTTGAAGGTAGGTAAAGGTAAAGGTTCCCCTTGACATTTAGTCCAGTCGTGTCTGACTCTAGGGTGCGGTGCTCATCCCCCTCTCCAAGCCGTAGAGCCAGCGTTTGTCCGTAGACAGTTTCCGTGGTCATGTAGCCAGCACGACTAGACACGGAACGCCGTTACCTTCCCACTGAGGTGGTACCTATTTATCTACTCGCATTTACATGCTTTTGAACTGCTAGGTTGGCAGGAGCTGGGACAAGCGACGGGAGCTCACTCCGTCGCATGGATTCGATCTTACGACTGCTGGTCTTCCAACCTTGCAGCACAGAGGCTTCTGCGGTTTAACCCGCAGCACCACCACGAGCAACACTGTTTTCTGGTGACCTTTTTCTCATGGAAGTGAAATTTAGTGCACAGTGGAGCTAGTATAGGGGCAGTGGCAAGGCCTGGAAGTCAGTGGCAGAACACACATGTTACCTTGAGAAGATCCCAGGTTCATTTCCTGACATCTCCAGTTAGAAAGATCAATTAATGGATGGTGTGAAATATATCTTCTGGACGCCCTGGAAAGCTAGTCATAGCAGAACAATACTGGGCAAGATAGTCTGACCTGGTATAAGGTTACTTCCCCAGATGACCCATAGAGAGACTTTACTTCCGAGATCCCATTGGAGTATGAATCAGGAGCTCTACTGGCTGTGTAGCCAGTACTGGGACCATAATGCTAAGATTACAGGAAGGAGGATAGTTAGGTCCCATACAGTACTTTTTTGTCATGTATTGTGTGGTTTGAATTAACAAGACTTCCTCTTCTTTTCAATTCCACCAGGACCGCCAGTCAAAGGTAGGAATTGCAGATAATGTATCTGTACCCATCACTTCGCAGTATTGTACTCAGATAAGATATTCTCACCACAGGAGAACACCATCATGGCTGAGCATGAACAAAAACCATAGGAAGATGGGGAGTCGCCAGCAAGGTGTTCAAGGGCAATACATCACCAGGGATCCAGCAGAAGTAGGTCATCCAGTGTGTTCCATTTGAAGGTACCTACTGATTCAGGACCTTCGACTTGACTCTCCTAATCTGCATCAGACAGTTTGGTGACAGCAGCAGAGCACTTACTTGCAGTTCATGGCATCCCAGTCAGAAGTCTATTTAGAAAGAGGAACCATAACATGATGTGTGATCAAACTGGTCCTAGCTAGTACACTGAGAATACTATGATATATCAGGTTAGGAACCTTTCATTCTGCCTTGAAAGCTGCTGATGTTCCACAGACTTCCTCCTAGTTAGCTACCTTCTGGACAGCTCCTTTCCTACTCAGTACCAAGCTTTGTAATAGTTTGCATTGCTGGACAGCTCCCTTAACTTTCACAAAATGACAGAATGGGACACAGTTCAAACTAGGGATCCTTCACATCTTAGCTGCTTAGCTTCAGGTCTTAGTTTCACGTCCCACACACCCAATACCACATTTCTCCAATAAAACATTCATAGAGAGCATGATGTTTCATTTCAGCACTTTTCATTTCTACCCACCAGCATTCTCTGATCCTTCTGACATTTTTTGTTAGCTTGAGTTCCTGCAAAGTGTAGCCCCTGGCTTGCAACTGCCTGCCATCTTGATTCTGGATTCTTTCTGTGTATCTGGCAGTATTCTTAAGGAATGAAGATGGCAAGTGTCTGCAGGTCAGGTCCTTCATCTGACAGCACACAAGACCTCTCATTAACCTACATCCAGGTTCGTGGACATACTATTTTTTAGCCTCAACAGTTTTCCTTTCTGGGTCTTTTTGTTACTGACTACACTTATTACAGTAGCTGATTTGTGGATGGGCAACCTCCTCATGCAGACCTTTCAACATCACAGTAATCCAAGTTTATGCACCAACCACCGATGCTGAAGAGGCTGAAATTGACCAATTCTATGAAGACTTACAACACCTTCTAGAACTGACACCAAAGAAAGATGTTCTTCTCATTATAGGGGACTGAAATGCTAAAGTAGGGAGTCAAAAGATAAAAGGAACAAGAGGTAAGTTTGGCCTTGGAGTTCAAAACGAAGCAGGGCAAAGGCTAATAGAGTTTTGTCAAGACAACAAGCTGGTCATCACAAACACTCTTTTCCAACAACACAAGAGGCGACTCTACACATGGACATCACCAGATGGGCAATACCGAAATCAGATTGATTATGTTCTCTGCAGCCAAAGATGGAGAAGCTCTATACAGTCAGCAAAAACAAGACCTGGAGCTGATTGTGGCTCTGATCATCAGCTTCTTATAGCAAAACTCAAGCTTAAACGGAAGAAAGTAGGAAAATCCACTGGGCTAGCCAGATATAATCTAAACCAAATCCCTTATGAATACACAGTGGAAGTGAAGAACAGATTTAAGGAACTAGATTTGGTGG
Organism: Intellagama lesueurii; assembly: GCA_037013535.1. NCBI lineage: Eukaryota > Metazoa > Chordata > Lepidosauria > Squamata > Agamidae > Intellagama > Intellagama lesueurii. The sequence goes on from JBAJHW010000006.1 coordinate 78,834,489, forward strand.
ACAGAGTGCCTGGAGAACTATGGATGGAGGCTCTTAACATTGTACAGGAGGCAGCAACAAAAACCATCCCAAAGAAAAGGAAATACAAGAAAGCAAAGTGGCTGTCCAACAAGGCCTTACACATAGCAGAGAAGAGAAGGGAAACAAAATGCAAGGGAGATAGGGAAAGGTACAGAAAATTGAATCAGTTGGTCCATATCCAGTTCTAACTGTTGCTTCCTGTCCCACATATAGATTTCTCAGGAGATAGATAAGGTGGTCAGGCACTCCCATTTCTTTAAGGACTTGCCATAGTTTGCTGTGGTCCACACAGTCAAAGGCTTTTGCTTAGTCAATGAAGCAGAAGGAGATGTTTTTCTGGAACTCTCTGGCTTTCTCCATAATCCAGCGCATGTTAGCAATTTGGTCTCTAGTGCCTCTGCCCCTTTGAAATCCAGCTTGTACTTCTGGGAGTTCTCGGTCCACATACTGCTGAAGCCTACCTTGTAGGATTTTGAGCATAACCTTGCTAGTGTGTGAAATGAGTGCAATTGTATGGTAGTTGGAGCATTCTTTGGCACTGCCCTTCTTTGGGATTGGGATGTAGACTGATCTTTTCCAATCCTCTGGCTACTGTTGAGTTTTCCAAACTTGCTGGCATATTGAGTATAGCACCTTAACAGCGTCATCTTTTAAGATTTTAAATAGTTCCACTGGAATGCCATCACCCCCACTGGCCTTCTTGTTAGCCATGCTTTCTAAGGCCCACTTGACTTCACTCTCCAGGATGTCTGGCTCAAGGTCAGCAACCACACTATCTGGGTTGTCCGGGACATCCAGATCTTTCTGGTATAATTCCTCTGTGTATTCTTGCAACCTCTTCTTGATGTCTTCTGCTTCTGTTAGGTCCCTACCATTTTTGTCCTTTATCATGTCCATCTTTGCACAAAATGTTCCTTTAATATCTCCAATTTTCTTAAACAGATCTCTGGTGTTTCCCTTTCTATTATTTTCCTCTATTTCTTTGCATTGTTCATTTAAGAAGGCCCTCTTGTCTCTCCTTACTATTCTTTGTAAGTCTGTATTGTTTCAAAATTGGGAAAGGAGTATGACAAGGCTGTATGTTGTCCCCCTGCTTATTTAACTTATATGCAGAATACATCATGCGGAAGGTTGGACTGGATGAATCCCAAGCCAGAATTAAGATTGCTAGAAGAAATATCAACAACCTCAGATATGCAGATGATCCCACTCTGATGGCAGAAAGTGAGGAGGAATTAAAGAAACTCTTAATGCGGGTGAAAGAGGAGAGCGCCAAAAATGGTCTGAAGCTCAACATCAAAAAAACCAATACCATGGCCACTGGTCCCATCACCTCCTGGCAAATAGAAGGGGAAGATATGGAGGCAGTGACAGATTTTACTTTCTTGGGCTCCATGATCACTGCAGATGGTGACAGCAGCCACAAAATTAAAAGACGCCTGCTTCTTGGGAGGAAAGCGATGACAAACCTAGATAGCATCTTAAAAAGCAGAGACATCACCTAGCCGACAAAGGTCCGCATAGTCAAAGCTATGGTTTTTCCAGTAGCGATGTATGGAAGTGAGAGCTGGACCATAAAGAAGGCTGACCACTGAAGAATTGATGCTTTTGAATTGTGCTGCTGGAGGAGACTCTTGAGAGTCCCTTGGACTGCAATGAGATCAAACCTATCCATTCTGAAGGAAATCAACCCTGAGTGCTCACTGGAAGGACAGATCCTGAAGCTGAGGCTCCAATACTTTGGCCATCTCATGAGAAGAGAAGACTCCCTGGAAAAGACCCTGATGTTGGGAAAGTGTGAAGGCAAGAGGAGAAGGGGACGACAGAGGACGAGATGGTTTGACAGTGTCATCGAAACTACCAACATGAATTTGACCAAAATCCGGGAGGCAGTGGAAGACAGGAGGGCCTGGCGTGCTCTGGTCCATGGGGTCACGAAGAGTCTGATACGACTTAACGACTAAACAACAACCTCCTCATGACAGCCATTTTGGGATGCTACCCATGACAACTTTTCAAAATTCCAAATGTGCCCACTGGTCCTAAAAGGTTGCAGATGCCTTGAATGCTTTTGAGGAAAACAGAAACCCAAACATCACTGTTTATACTGCCCTATCTCAGACTGCCTGTGTGCATGACTGTCATGGGAATGTACTGGACAAGCATGGAGTCACAGTAGGTAGAGGACCAGAAGTGACGCTAGTGCAGACTTTTTCTATGCCACAGCATCCCACTCTGCTGCCCAAAGGATGACTTCTTATCCATTGGTTTTTAGCTCAGGAAGCTTCTGAGATGGTACAGTGATGGGGAGACATGATGAAGTTGCTTCTTCGGCACTTGTGGTAGTGCAAAGGACAGAAACTGTGAGGATACAGTCATTCAGAGAAGAACCTGGCTTAACTGGAGACAGAGTTCACAAGTATGACCTCAGGATCTGTTTTGCAAAGCTCAGCCTTCAAACATACAATGTATTATTTAGAAAACAGTTTTTTCAAACATGTGCTTAGTGCTTTCTTCTAAATCCCATTCCATTTCACAACCAGCTTATACATTAGCAGGGAAGAGCTTTCAGATCAAGAGGAAGCTCTCAAGGTACTTTCTGATTTACAATAATTAAACAGAGAGCACAGTTTTATTGAAAAAGGAGGGGAGTTTTATGGAGGAGGCATTTAAAGGTGGCCTGACATGACGAGTAGAGTGTTGTTTTTAGTAAAAATGTACATTCACACAAACACTCTACTTGAAGGACTGCTGATCATGAAACGCGATATAAGCACATTCACCAGAACATTATTAAAATGCCTATGCAGGCTTTTGCACTGAACATGTGAAGGTTTTGGACAGGGCGGGGGCATGTGGGGCAGGGTTCATCTGCATCTCCATGTTGCCATCATCCTTTCAGCCCCACGTGCTTTCAGGCTAAATGTTTGAATGCCTGAATTGGACTTTTCCTGTTTGAATGTAGGCATGGCAGGACATAAATGTGGGAACTGAGTAGGTTACCAGTGGCATCTCTATTTCCTTTAGGGTGTCTGGGATGTGCGTGAAGAGAGATGCAAAATGGTATGTCAAGGAGAAAAGTTATTTAACTCTTTGTCCCTGTAAGATAGCATCCATTACTTACATCTAAATAAAAGTTACTACAGATCTGTCATTCTAAACAAACTAATTTAGGTTTTCCGGATGGAACATTTGGTGTCCTTAAAGTACTGGATTCTGCACTAATGTAATTGACATTTTTTCTGCCATGAAAATAACCTTCCCCTTAATGTTACTTTGCATGGTGTCCTGCCCTCCATGACTTTCCACTCTTTTTCAAATACTTTCAAGTTTACTTTTGGTCTCTCTTTACACTGGGTCAAAGTTTAGCATTTACTCCATGGCTCCAATCAACAGTTTTCTGCAAAGATAGCACTCAATTAGTACTGAGAAAAGAAAAGAAAAGAAGCCTCCAGCAGGGAAGTGAATTTCTTAAAGGGAAGTGTTTTTCTTGAAGCAGAGAAAAGCAGATCCTAAAAGGAAAGTTTAGATGCAAATCCCAGTAAATCTCTCGCTCCATCACAACCAAATGAGAGAAAAGAGGGTGGATTTTTTGTTCTGTCTGGAAGATCCCCAAGAAGAGACAACTTCCACATTTCATTTTATTGCTGTTCTTAAAGAAGTCAAACTTAAAAACTATTGGTAATCTACTATTAGTTCTAGTGGAAGGTTCTCACCTGTATTATGTGTACCCTGGTATAAAGTAATTACTGTTCTGCTGCAGGCAGTTAAGAGTGGAGAAAAGTAGAGGTTCCAGGCAACCCTGTACTTAAGGGGCTGTATCCCCATATACCACTCACACACCCCGGTGATTTTGTGATTTAGAAATGGCTGAGATAGATTTATAGTTCATAGATTTGAAGGTGAATTGGCCAAGAACCAATCTGATGTAGGGGGTAGAATGTTGGTCTGGCACTTGGGAGTTCCAACTTGTAGTCTACCCTAAGCCTTGAAAAGCACATCCCTGATCTACCTTACAGGGTTGTTGTGAGATAAAGTGCAAGAAGAACAGACACATACAATGCCTTCAGTTTGTTAGAGGAAAAGTGGGATGTAATGTGTTCAATAAAATACAATAATAATAAATAATACAATAACAAAAATAAATAATGTTGAAACATCTCATTTGATCAGTTATAGGCAGACTCCCCACCCCAGTTAGATACATAATTAATCCTGGCAAATTAATTTCTGGTTAATTTCTGAAGTCTGCAAATTAGTGACACCCAGAGCTTGGAAGTAACAAATTACAAAGGATGGCACCTGGAAACCTTGGTTCAAATCCCCACTTGGCCAAGACACCTTGAAGTTTTAACTATGATTGTTACTAATTACTTTATGATGTTTTTCATCTACTGGATTTGTTTATTGTCACTCATAACAGTTGAGCTTTGTTTATGCAAAGGTACCTGCTCCCGCTCCCCTCTTCCCGCAATAATAATCATGTCCTGTCAAGTCAATTCTGACTTATGGTGACCTTTTTCAGAGGCTTCCAGGTAGAGAGTACTCAGGAATGGTTTACCATTCCCTTCTTCTGGGAATGCTTTGGGACTGGACAGCTTGCCCAAGGCCACACAGGGTGGCTCTACTTGAAAGAGGCACAATGGGAAATCAAACTCCCAACCTCTGGCTCTGCAGCCAGATACCTAAACTACTGAGCTATCCAGCCAGCTCATTCCCCCAAAACATACCATAAAAAGATACATAACCCTGGTGTTAGAGGTCAATGTTAAGTGTGTGCTGACAAGTATTCCCTGCAGAATATAGAGACATGCATTACTCATGCTACCTTCCAACATGAACTGAGTGTTTAATAGGTCAAGACCCAGAGTCATATATCTTTTTCCCTTCCACAGACTCCAGCCAACAAGATCTCCACAGTTGGCAAAGATTCCCTGCTGGAACTCCCCAGTTTGGGGCTCTGTTAATGTCCCTAGGAAGGTAATCTGTTAGGAAAAACTATTGATTGACTCGTTCATTCTCACAAAGAATCCTAACCTTTCAACTCTTGGCTTTCCTGCACATTTTTTAAAACGTGTCTTGACTATTGCAAACAACCATAATCATAATCGCAATTTATCATCCATCCTCAAATCTGTGTAAAGACTAGATAATAGACTGAAGACTTAGGATGTAACTCTGCTGATGAAGGTAAGGTGATCTGACCCCATAAACTGGCCAGGTGAGAGGCCAACTGGGAACCAGACGCCAGCCACTTTGAACTCTTTGGTGAAAAAGCAGGGCAAAGGGAACACATTAATATATTAATCAATTAATACATTAATTGTTTGCCTGGGAAAGGGCTTTTGAAAGTGGACCCTTGGAGTAGACAAAAAAGTATTTTTCTACACTCTGCTCCATGTTTGTATATCACAACACACAGTCTATCACAGCTTACAAAAATTAAGTCTGAAACTACAAACCCCAGTGGCCATGCTCTTTGTAGAATTTTGGGAATGGCGGTCCAAAAAGTAACTTTCCCACTCTCTGGTAAATGTGCTCCTGTCTAGCCCTTTTTCTAGGAAGCACAGTGGAGAGGTTGAACTCTCAGCCCTAGGTACTCCAACCCACTGAGCCATATGACTCCTCACCCAGAGACTTTCTAACATAGAGAAGTGCCTATCTGGTAGCCATTTGTAAAGGTATACCTGATTTTATTTCCCCCATAGAGGGCACCTAGAATGGCTATGCATCCTACAGTCCAGAAGATAGTCTACGATTTGAAGGGCTGCTCCAGGACAACCCTCTCTCACTATTAGAAGTCTCTCCTGTTTTAAGTATTCTTTTCTCATCTAAGTCCACTTTAATGATTAAAAGGTGATAAGAAGGGAAAGAAGTGGAAGCATATTTCACCTGGCTACAATATTCATTATGGTGAGGTAAACTGTATTTTCATTTAAATTTGCCTCTAAATTACACCATGCAAGTTCTAAGCATACTTGTGCCCTCTTTTACATCTCCTTAAAGGCTCTTTCATTCACAGTCTGTACTCCTGTTTTTTGAAAGAATTCTAGAACTACCCTGCATGCCTCCAAAGAAGAGGGGGGAAGGGTTAGTGATATGAAAATAGGAAAAAATAAAGGAAATTGAAGAGGTGAGGTGGCTCTTGTACTACTGCATTGTGATGCTTTCTTTTTGAGATATCATTGGAACAGTAGGGTACTCAGGAAAACTTCCCTTTCCTCTTACTAAATACTGAAGGTTTTTTCCCCTTGTTTTCAAGAAAACCCTTTCCAGTTGTTTTGTCTCCTTGCCCTGCTTTGAATTCCTGAGGTCCTGTGAACACGGGACATGGTGAAACCCATGCTTTGCAGGACAAAGCAGAACTTGGGAGAGAAGCATTACAAAGTGGTAAAAGCAGCCCCATCTGGAAGAGCTCAGAATTATATAAGGTCAGCCTACTTTATTCTTCCAATGCACTGTCCTACTAATCCCATCATCCCCAGTGAGCACAGCCAATCCTTGGAACATCCTCTCCAGAGACGTTTGTATAACACAAGTGGTCTGAAAGGGTGTTGCAAGCATATGGAGCAGCAAGCAAGCAAGCAAGAAAGGACACAGTCATTTTTGAGGAGCAGGTTACCTTTACATGGCTGAGGGAGGATGCTGGAAGTGGTGGCGCTAGAGCGGCAGAAGTCTCTCACACAGGCATCTTATTAAATATAAAAGCAAGATATGAGGTTGTCCAGACTGTGAAGTGACTTGTGCTTTTGTTGGTGCCTCTTCTCTTTAGGGACAAGATAGAAATGGCCACCGCACAGAAGCATTTTTCAGCAGAACAGCAGCTGCTTGCAAGCATCTCACCATCTCACCTTCCCTGAATGGCTCATACTCTAAGGAAGGAGGTGTAGGCATTCTTCAGTCTCGAGAGACTATGGTAACGTGCTCTGAATAGAGGTCTTGGAACAACGTCTAGTGTGGCTGAAGAGGCCAATTTGAGTGACAATCCCTTCCACACTGAAGACAAATACAATCTGTCCCTTGTCCAGCTCCCTGATTTTGCTGGTTTTGGGACTGCCTCTTTGCCTCGACCTGCTGAACTAGTGTCTCTTCAAATTGGGAGGGGCCATGATGCACCCCCTGCCTCCAGGCTGAACGCTCAGATGTCAAGGTTTCTCATCTGTTGACGTCCATTCCTAAGGCCTTCAGATCCCGCTTGCAGATATCCTTGTATCGCAGCTGTGGTCTCCCTCTGGGGCGCTTTCCCTGCACTAATTCTCCATACAGGATATCTTTTGGAATCCGACCGCCAGCTGTTCTCACGACATGCCCAAGCCAATGTAGACGTTGCTGTTTCAGTAATGTATACATGCTAAAAATTCCAGCTCGTTCTAGGACTACTCTATTTGGAACTTTGTCCTGCCAGGTGATACCAAAAATGCGTCAGAGACAGCGCATATGGAACGTGTTCAACTTCCTCTCTTGCCATGCACAAAGGGTCCTGGACTCACTGCAGTACAGGAGTGTGCTCAGGACACAGGCTCTATAGATCTGGATCTTGGTATATGCCGTCAGCTTCTTATTATGCCATACTCTCTTTGTGAGTCTAGAGAACATGGTAGCTGCTTTGCCAATGCGTTTATCCAGCTCAACATCTGGAGAGAGAGTGTCAGAGATCATTGAGCCAAGGTACACGAAATCATGAACAGCCTCCAATTCTTGTGTAGAGATGGTAATAGAGGGAGGTGAGTCCACGCCCTGGCCCATGAGTTGTATTTTCTTCAGGCTGATTGTTAATCCAAAATCTTGGCAGGCCTTACTAAAACGATTCATAAGTTGTTGGAGCTCTTCAGCAGAATGGGCAACAACAGCTGCATCATCGGCGAACAGGAAGTCCCGCATGCATTTCAGCTGGACTTTGGTCTTCCCTCTCAATCTAGAGAGATTAAAGAGCTTTCCATCTGATCTAGTCCGTAGATAGACACCTTCTGTTGCAGTTCCAAAGGCGTGCTTCAGCATGACAGCAAAAAAGATCCCAAACAGAGTCGGAAGGAGGTACTTGGCCCTAAAATGGGAAAGTTGGCCCTCCTTTCTCAGTGTAGTCGGACACCTCTGTCATCCACTCAGCTTCCTCTGTCCCCTTGCTTTCCATCCTGCCTGAATTTCATTAGAACAAGTAAAGACAAGGAAGATGGAGTAGGAGTTGTTTAATCATTAGAATTATTGCTATTGTTATCATCATTATCATTTCAATAGTGCCTGGAATAGGGATACCAGAAGAACTACCTTCTTCCTTATAAAGGAGGGAAGGAAAGAAGCTTTCAATTTTTGAGCTTCGCTACATGGCACCAGAAAGGCTCCTTTCTTGTCATGGCACTTCATCTTTGAAACATCCTGCCAAAGACACCTAAAAGGCATATGCACTGTTATCATGTAAGTGTTAGATGGAAACCATTTTATTTTCTTGCTCTTCTGTTGGACACTGCTTACAGCTCTCACTTTCATTTGTAATATATGGTGTTGCAGTTTGTTTTCATCTTGAAGAATTTCCTTTAATGACTGTATGCTGCTTTAAGCAGTAATAACGGTGGAGCAGGATATAATTATCTGAAATAAACAACAGATGTAACTCTCATGTTTCATAATGCCATGTGGTACATTAATAGTGCCATTAAAGATATCTACATCAAGTTAGTTGACTTTTGGCACTCTGGCTGTTTTGGACCACAACTTCCATAATCTTTCATCCCTAGCATGCTGGCTAAGTCTTATGGGAGATATAGTCCAAAACAATTGGTGGTTCAAATATCCCAATATATTTGTCCTCATGTCAGCTCTCAGAAAGTCCAGAAGAGATACAGACATGCTCTCTGATGCTTCTGGCGCAAATGTTAGGAACACAGAAATACCCTGGGGTTGGAATTACACATTGCAGATAACCTGCAGTAAGCTTTTTACTGCAAACTGGAGTGAAAGTGGGTCTGTGCTGAAGTAGCTGCGAAGTTTCCCAATGATGGTTACCCAGCAATACTGTTTTTGTCTGAGGGGTCAGTTTCATTGGCTCCATTTTTGTCACATGGAACAGGTGAGGACTCTACTGCCATTGCTTCTCCTCAGGGCTTGCTTGTCCAGTGAGCAGCTGGACAACAGTGACTGGGGGGTGTATGTTGCTAGCGGTAGTGGTGGTGGTGGTGATCTCTCTGGCAGTCAAAGACTCCTCTACCACCACCACTGCAGTTCCCACAATGCTCCTCACTCACCACTTTCCAGCCACCCACCAGGCAAGCAAGCCCTGTAGAGGAGGAAGGGCTCTGTCACCCAGTCGAACCTCTACTGTGCTATAAAATGGTGCCTAATGTGCACTGTTTTAAAGCACAGGAAGGCATATGTCATATGAGGCGGTGTGAGACTGAGAGTAACATCAAGGATGTTACACAGAGTGCACCTTCTGTCTCTCCTAACAAAGGGACGGAAGAGGAGGTAACCACCCTTATAGAAAAAGTAGGACAGCTAAGTGTAAAGGTGGAAATACCAGGGGGTGATGTTTTGGCGGGAAAGGAGGAGGATAAAAAGGAGAGTGCAAGAGAGAGGGAGGAGGAAGTATGCTGGGCTAAGGAGGAAAGGAAAATAGAAAGTGAGAACGATTTAGTAGAGACAGTAGAGGAAGACCCTTGGACAGGAGAATGGGTCGAGTTCAAAGTGCCCAGAGAATATGCTGAGAAAGAGTGGAGAAGGAAAACATATAAGAAGCCTCCATACTGGGGGGGAGACAGAGGAAAGGAAACAGCGTAGAGAGTACAAGGCATGGCTGGAAAGAGAAGCACAGAGGTGGGAGAACCGGAGCTGTGTGGAAACTCCTGGGCGATCCGGTGGGAGCAGCCCATTCCAACCGCAGCTGAGGCAAAACAAAGGCAAGAAAGTGTGGGAACCACTGGTAGGATGGCTTTACCACCCACGTCAATGATATTCAGGAACAATACGCCCGATGTATCGGGCTCCGTTCTTAAATGGGATCAAGAAATTACTCTTTCGTCTCCTCTCTCGTTCAAAGAGGATTATTCTTGTTATAAAACTGTTAAAAGCTATGACTTGTTGTTAAAACCTGAAATAGAAGAAATTAACCCAAATGAGACAGCTAACTTGTTGGAAAATAAACATGTTTTATTTGATGACTTTGGCCTGCTTGATGCTTCTGTACCAAAGAAGGGGAGCCAGGAGGTAATGAGTGCAGGACAAGTTAACAGGCGGCAAAAGTCATTTCACATTGAAACTGGTTTGAAGTAAGCATGCTGTTGTGGCCTTGGCCTATGAAACCCAGTTTTGTTCAAATTGACTAGCCATGGCTCTCCAAGCTTTCAGGCAAGAGATGTTTCAACTCTTTATGGAGATGCTGGGGATGGAACCTGAGAAGTCTAGTGTGAAACTCATGTACACTACTAATCTTTTGAGCTGCTGCTTCTCTCCCCTCACCATGTCTTCAACAGTCTCTGGAAGGAAGCAGGACAGAGTGTGTCTGTGTCTGTAGTGAAGTCTATCCTGGAGATCAATTTCTGTTACACCATCTGCTGCCTGTTTTGATCCACCACCATTTATTTTATATAGCAGCTTCCCTTTCATGATGGAGAATGGATGCTGCTGCTGCAGAGTCTAATGGAGAGCCCTGCTTCTAAACAAAGGGATGCATGAGCTACCTTGGGATGCTGTGATGCAGCCAGGGCATAATAGCTTTAAATCAGTGTAAACTCCACACAGGCAATAATTTGCTCTATTTTTAATTCCATTTGGCCTTACTGTTTGTTCAGCTCCTTAATACATTAACGGTAAGACAGCATGATGAATATGTAATATGCAGTAATATCGAGACATTGAATCAATATTGCACTTTCCCCAGCTAGCCCTTGAGAAATGATGCAGAGATAAATTAAACTGGGGCAACAGGAAGTTAATATTCTCCTGAAGTCATCTTTTCCCATAGTGGCTCTCTTCTATTTCATTGCATTCCCTCCACTCGGTACTGTGCTGGGAATCCTGATCTGCAGGACTGTTGGGTTCCTCAATGTATTCTGGGCCACCCAGCTTAATTTTCTGCAAATATGGCTATGGCTAGTTAGACAATAGTTCACCAAACTGGATATAGCAGTGTAGCGATTAGAGTATTGGACTAGGACTCAGGAGACTTGAGTTCAAATTCACACGTGGGAATGAAAATCACTAGGTGACTTTGGACTGGTCACATTTTCTCAGTCACCAGAAATCAATGAAACTCACCTGAGCCATATTCCCTCAGTTTCACCTACCACACAGTATTCAGACATACTGAACAGAACAGAACAAGCTTTACTACTTAAAACCATACGTCATCACAGTATACCAACAACAACACATAACATATATGGTACGAATATCACATATTTATACATAAATAGAGATGGGCACAAACCAGAAAAATGGCAGTTTGTGGTGGTTTGTGGCTACCCACGAACCATGAATTTTTCTGAACTTTTTTTAAAAAATGAACTACAAACTGGTTCATTTTTTTTAAAAAAAGTTCATGCCTGGGGGAAGGAGAAACTAAACACCCCACCCCCTCTGCCACCCACCTGCCCCATTGCCCCCCAATCACCTCCATACCTGGTCCTGCCACCACCACCTCCTTCTCTTCCATTGTCATTTTGGCTGCAACTGGAAACAAATGGGCAGCCCAGATCCAGGACCTTGTGGTTGTGCGCCCATTTGCTTCCAGTTGCAGTCGGAACAACAATGGAGGAGGAGGAGGAGGAGGAAGCCTCAATCCAGCCAGGCTGCTTTACCTGCACATGCCCACACTTGTCAGCTGATAGGCAGGTACATGTGCAGAGACAGCAGGCCCAGCTCTCGGAAGGGAAGCCAGGCTGCTGTTTCTGAAGATGGTGGCAGAGGAGGAAAAGGAGAAAGCAGCAGCACAAGGTAGAGAGATGACAGGGGCAGTGGGAAGAGGGCGGGGGGCAGGCTGTGGGGACAAGGGGGCAAACGAACCAGGAAGGTTGTTGAATTGCTTAAAAAGTTCATTGGTTCATTTCATTTTGGTTCATCAGCTTTGACTAACCCAAACTGACCCGAGCCAACGAACCAGCAATCTTTGACAAACTTCCTGGTTCATGTTTGCTTCGTGCCCATCTCTATACATAAATGTAAAGTGCCACAGCTTCCCTCCTTCCTTAAGACTCTTGATACTTGGCATGTATTTTCTTTGCTAGCAAAGCAAATTTTGCTTCTTCATAGGTAGTGGTTATATCCCTGCCCACAAGCAGCATACAGAGCTGAGCCAAAGGGGATCTATCACACAAAGGTCTAAGAATATCAGCAATAAATTGATTTACGGAATGCTCATATAAAAGGCAACTTAATAAATAATTAAAAATATCTTCAGCTTCTCCTGATGCACAAGTACAGAATCTTTGATGAAACGGGATGCTATCATATCTCCCATCCAAAATGGCTGATGGCATACACTGAAAACACAGAGCTGTGAATGATTTTCTTAAAGAGGCTGCAGTTAGGTTGACAAAGTAATTTTCTAAACCAAATAATGTTTTCTATACTGGGTACCAATGAGAATAGGACACTTGTGAAATGGTACACAGATCCAGCCACTTAAAGATAGATTTTTTTCTTTAACCAGCTGCTTAACTTTGTTAGAGGCAAAGGTGGGCAAGGACTCCTTATCAATCCCATAGCTCTATAAAATGAGTCTAAGTTTACCCAGGACTCTTGGGATGGACTCTGAAGTTGTTCTTTAAAGCCCTTGTTTTGGAAGGCAAGAATCACTCATACAGGCCAATTGTAGCTAATACATAGCAAGTGTGATATGGGAACGTATTTCAATTGTGATTAATCCCAATTTATCCCTAAAGTGTGCAGCAGGTGTATCACGGGGACAGTTAGGAGAGAGTATATAAAATAATTTTGGACCAATTATAGAGTGGGCGTCTTTGTGTATCCCCATATCTCTGCCCCATATGTTATTTGGGGGACTATTTTCTTCGAAAGCACCTTGACTGCATGGAACAACCAAACTCCTCCCATGGACTCTGTTAAACAGAAAAAAAGATGGAGCAGAATGAGATGCTTGCAGGTTAATTGCATCCAGGTGATTTCTCCATGAGAGTTGGGCATTACAGCATAGGCCAAGATATCTAATGTTTTGTAACTGCTCAACGGGTTTATTATTGAGCTTCCAGAAGTGGTTTTTTCTCTTCTGTCCAAAGACTACTGCGTTGGTTTTGATGGAATTGAGAACCAGGTGTTCTGTTACATAGAATTTGCTCAATCTTCACATGCCAACTAATGTAGTGGAGACCATTGCAATATCATTTGCATATAAATAGACTGAAAGCTTGACATTTCCAACTAAAGGCAGGAAGAATTTGAGGCCACAATTCTTGCACAATATTATTAATATAGAAACTGAAAAGATGGGGGGGGGCAATAGGCATCCCTACCAGACTCCTCTATCTGTCAGTATTGTCTCTGACAGCAGCTCATTTGCCCCAAGTCTTACTCTAAAACATGAAGCATCTGGATTTTTAAAAACAGCCTTCTTTCAATATTGGTGGCAGAAAGTTTTTGCCACAAGCAATCTCTATGTGTAAGATCAAAAACTGAGCTGAAGTCCACAAAGGTGACATAGAGTTTTTTCTTACCTAATTGCTGCTCCCAAACTCTGGAACTGCCTCCTATGGGAAGCTAGACGGGCCCCATCTTTGCTGTCCTTTTGCAAGCATGCAAAGACCTTTCTCTTCAGTCAAGCTTTTCCTTAATGACTGTTCGTTTGAGAGGGGTTTTTAAATGGATTGTTGTGCTCTGTAGTTTTAAATGTGTTTTGAATATAATACTTAATTCTTTTTAAATAATTTTATACTTACTGTTTTTAGCTTTTAAATATTGTCTTTTTAATTATGTAAGCCACCTTGAGTCCTTTTTAAGGAGAAAGGCAGAATAAAAATATTTTAAATAAATAAATGAATAAAAATAGTTGGGAATATTTCTGTATCAAGTGATGGAGTACAAAACATTAATCTACAGTGGATTTCCCCTTTTGGAATCCTGCCTGTGCTTCTGCTATTACTGAGTTCTCAGCAGCGCCAAATTCTAATTTGCCCAGTAAATATTTAGAATATGGTTTGGAAACTACATTGAGGAGACTGATAGGCCTAAAGTTATTTGGATCAGCTTTGGAGCCTCTTTCATGTATAGGGACAATAATGCTTCCCCCCCCCCCCCCAGCCCTGAGGTATTTTCCCATGCTGGTTTATATAGGTGAACATCGTAGCAAGCATTGCACACCACCAGGTGGTATTGGATGTAAACAGTTCCCCTGGGAGCATATCCTCTCCAGGAGCTTTGTTACTAGGTAAAGAGGTAATCAGATTATTTATTTCATCAGAGGTTGCCTGGATCCGAGTCAGGACAGGATGAGAGAGGAAGAGAGTTCGAAACCATTTCTGGTTTTGTCCCAGCAACGCTATGTATAAAGAATGCTGAAAAATGGACTTGCCATTGTGCAGAAGTTATTTGGTTGTCTAGGGGTAGAAGAAGAAGCCCTAATTCACCTTGGCACTAATGACCAGAACCTAGCTGCACCTCTTTCCAAGTCTGCGAAGCCTAGCTCTAATTAGGATTTCCTCAGATGCTCTTCCTTTTTCTGCCGTAGCAAATTTTACACTCTCTACGCAATTGGATATAAGAAGAGTAATTTTCTAGTGAATCCTCTTGCCTTAGTCTCCTGAACAACATGCTGGTATTCATGTGAGATTTGCACAGCTGGCCATGGCTAATGGCAGCTCATTGATGCTGAGTCAGGGCACATCTCAGTTATGCAATCAGGCACGACTGAGACATAATGGGGCACTCGGTCAGTTGGCTACAATTAGCTGAGGTGAGATATACAAACCTTATGTGAACCCCAGCAGAACTCTGGCCAGTGTTGTTACAAGGCTCAAGAGGGAGGAGGAAAGCCACATATGCTGCCTTAAACTCCTTGAAGGAAAGGCAGGATAGAAATGCAACCAATGGCAGTCAGTCAGTGGGACATATCACCAAATTGGTTTGAGAATAGGTTGTTCCCATGACCCAGACAAGAAACAGAGGTTAGAAATATCCCATGACTAGAAGAGGAGAATACTTAATTTATGTGAGTGTCTGAGGGTCACAGCATGAGTTTTTCTTACTTCTAGGATTAAGCACATTGTCTTGCTTCATTTGGTGACTGCTCTTCAGGACATATGGGCTCCAGTGAGATGCAGTGGATAGAGTGGTGGACTGGGATTTAGGAAACCTGGCTTCAAATCCCTGTTCCTCCACAGAAACCCACTGGGGAGAGGGAGTGGCAACACTGGTAAAACCACTCTTTAAATATCTCACCTGCCTTGAAAACCCTATTAGGGTCACAATAAGTTAGATTCAACTTTATGGCATGTAACAAAGAAGCCAATGAACTTCAGGACTTAAGCAAGCAATTCCTTTGAAGTCTGTTTTCACAGACACAAAAGGTTGCCTCAATGACCCCTCTGCAACTTTAACTTGCTTTCAGCTCTAATTACGAGTCATCTTTAATGGCTGTTTCTGGCCTCAGGAAGTGCTATTATGGGTCTCCTACCACATTTATGTGAGTGGGAATAACCGTGTGTTCGCTCTGATGGCAACACCTGGAGTTGGCAAAGAAGTGTTAATAGCCCTTGATGTTCTGGGGTTTATCTCCTTGGAAGCTAAAAAGACTGATGGAATGAATCATAGAGATTTCTATGTTCTAGCTAGAGGAAGAAGAGATTTGTGTATGTTTCAGGAAAGAATAACAGATAGAAGTTTGAATGAGATTAAGAAAGATATATATACCTGAGTTTTACCTTTATAAGTGTATTTATTATATTATTTGAAGCAAAAACAGTAATGCTGGGAAAAGTTGAAGGCAACAGGAAAAGTAGACTGAATTTGAGATGGATGGTCTCAGTAAAGGCCTTGAGTCTCTAAGATCTGAGCAGAGCTGACAGGAGCATTGGGGGTGGGTGGGTCACAAATTCATAGGTTCAGCATAAATCAGAAATCAGAAGCAAGTTAACAGCATATAGTAACTACATTATTTAAAGCAATTTTCCTACTTCAAAGTAGGCATAAGTACAGTGAGCATATGTAGTAAACACGAGTAAAATGGTAAAGAGGTTGGAAGTTAGTCATACGAGTCATATGTAATTGGTTCAGATTCTGATCAGTAGGAAAGTCCTACCATGTGGAATATAATGAATATAAAGAATTCAGTGAATAAATAGAGTGCAGTGAGTTCTCTTTTTAAAATAATGATGATCTAAAAGTAATCATGGATTTGATCCAGACTAAAGTATCATGTTAGAGCATAATCATCTTAGAGCAGAGCTGGAAGGGACCTTATAGATCATCGAGTCCAGCCTCTATCAAGGAGGCACAGTAGGGAATCAAACTCCCAGCCTCTGGCTCTGCAGCCAGACACCTAAACTACTGAGCTATCTAGCAGTTAGTCACACTTAGTTCCCATAGATATAAATGGAATTGCCAATAGTTCTGACTCACAGTTCACATTCATTTCAAGTGTGTCTAACTACAGCTGATAGCCTTAGACCAGAACTAAACTAAAAATTTATTTTATTCTCATTTACTTTTATGTTGCAATTTAAAAAAAGAATTGGAACAGATTTTTTTATATTTAACATATTCCGTAGCTTTGCTTCCTTATTTTCCATTGCAGCCATATGCTGTTCAAAGCACAGCCAGTTAACTTCCTTTCCATTTACTCTAAGACCCACATTCATTTCTTCTTTGATTTTGTTGTTTGCTTCCTCAATCAATATGCTGAACAACAGAGGAAGAGGATAAGCAGACTTGTTAATTAATTTTAGTGCCCTTTACCACCTTTAGCTAGTCCTTCAGAATACCACTTACTCTAATTGTGGCTTCCTAGATTTTGTATGGATCGCATATTATCCTTCTGTCCTTATAATCTATTGCACTTTCCTATAATATGGGAAACACATTCTTCAAATACAGAATGTTTCCTTGAATCTATAACTGGCACATCATATCCTTCTCCTAAATCGTTACATGCCCCATACGTACAGAAGATGGTTGTACCACCACACATTTTAAAATATCACCATATTTTTAAAAAGTTCCCAGAAAGAATTATTTTATTTATTTATTTATTTATTTATTTATTCAATTTGTATCCCACTCCCGTTAGTGTCACAGCACTACTCTGGGTGCCACAGTACATGTAAATTCTTCTTCCACCCAAAGGCCTGTTGTATTCATGCAGCATAAATTGGCAACTGCACATGCGAGTGTGCAATTTTCCAGGCTGTCTGCTGTGCACTTGATCATAATCGTTTGGGTGACTGAACAGACACATGGTTGCATGTTGGTTAGTTGGACAATTCACTTATTCATTCACAATCATTCTTTTCTTTTTCTGTCCATCTCTCTCTCTCTCTCTCTCTCTCTCTCTCACACACACACACACACACACACACACACAAACACAAACACACACACACACACACACACACACACGAGGCCAAGAGAGGGGGAAACAGGTGAGCCTTGACCTTCTAGCTTGGGAAAAGAGGCAGGCAAGAATGGGACAGCTGGGCATAGTCTTAATGGGGCAGTACCCATTTTCCATAATGGTCTAATCTCCACTGATAGCAATCTGTGCCCAGGGAGAGGCCTCTTCCATCTTATCTTTCTTGGTTCGCTGATGCTTAGAGGCATCCAGGAGGGGAGTTGCCATGAGAATGAGGGGGTCATTTTTAGCTCATGGAACAGGACTTTCAAGGGAGGCAGGTTTTTTCCTGATACATTGTCAGGCTGTCTGAAGTACCCGGTGTTTGTTTGTTTATTTGTTTGTGTGATTGATTGTCTTTCCTTTTTCTGTTGTGAGCTTGATGGGAGCAAACTATTGTTTTGTTTAGCCTCTTGATGTTATTTGTGTAAAGCAAGCATAATGTTAATATTAACTGGCCTCTTGGCATGCAAAGTTTTCCCTTAGACATTTGAAAAGTGAAGTGAATTGTAACTGAGTTAATGTTCTTCCCACTGTAATGATGGTTATTGCATTTATTTCTTTTGTGTGAACTGCTTTGTGTGCAAAGCATTGTGAAGAATGCAGAGTACAAATAAAAAGGCTCTGACTGGGAGTATGACTATTCCTTCCCTTAGTTCCAGATTTAGTAAGCCACCCTACTACGTATGGGGTGCTGAGTGGGGCTCTGTGTTTTTCACCCCAAACCTCTGTCCGGACGCCACCACAGCTAAATTGGATCTGGACAGAAATTGTCACTGGAGAGAAATCAAAGTATTTCAAGCTGAAGGTCATCAGTGTTGTTACTGGTGCATCGCACAGATATCTGGCTGCCACCCAGTGATGCCAATGTGCGTATGTGCCCTGAGATCATTACCGCTCCTTACTGATGCCAGCAAGACTGTGTGAGAGAAAAGGATGGGGGTGAGATTAACCAGGCCAGCTTTCCATTGCTGCTTGCAGTGGGAGGATCTGTCACTCCACCACCATCATCATGACACAAAATAGGATCATTGTGTGGTGTGACTCAGCTCTCACAATGTGCTGCATCAGAGGCCTGAGTTTGCAGCATTAGAAGGAAAACACCACTAAAGGCAGAATATCGGTGCACTGCAGTAAGTGCAACGAGAGAAAGGCATGCAAAAGCCCCCACTGAAATCCATTCAAGAGGGAACAGCTTCATCAAATCACACTCACAAAGGGTGTTAGAAACAGCAAGTCAATTCCCAGCCACGCATTTTTCTCATGCAGTGCAT
The DNA here is from genome assembly GCA_037013535.1 of Intellagama lesueurii. Lineage (NCBI taxonomy): Eukaryota > Metazoa > Chordata > Lepidosauria > Squamata > Agamidae > Intellagama > Intellagama lesueurii. Next base: position 78,853,332 of record JBAJHW010000006.1, read on the forward strand.
GGAACTGCTTTTAAGAAAATTATCGTGGTCGTTATTTAGTTGCCTGTTCTGTGTGTGCGTGTGGAGGGGACACCTCTCTGATGCCTGTTCTTCTCAGTGCCTTTTGGTAATCAGTTCCGTTTTGATTTACATTAGCATTAGCCGTTCTGAAAATGGCTGTGTGTGGCGGGGAACTTACTAGTGCAGGGATCCTGAGCAGAGCTCAGAAAAAATTATTACCGTATTTTTTTGACTACAGCACCCAGAATCCCTAGCCAGCATGGCTACTCTCTAAGGAATTCTGGGAGCTGCAGTCCAAAAATATAACTCTTTCAAGTTCAGATCATGAGAAACTTGCAGTATTTTGCATTCCTACCGGGCATCCCTCTTAATGGTAGCCAGTCCTCACCACCCCAGCTAAGACGATTGTTTTTCCCATTCCACAGAAAACCTGAGGCAAAGAGGCTCAGGAGGAGGCATTTGTGTGCATAACTGCAAGCTGTAGGGACATAATATTTGTGAAAATGTCTGTGTGTGAAAGGGGAGAGAGCACAAGCCTGTTGTGACTCTGTCCTTTTTTGAGTAGTGGTCCCACTAACTTTGACACATAGCCTGACCTCATTGTCTGGGCCTAATTTGGATCTTGAGATGAAAACATTCCTTGCCATATCCTTATCTGTTTTAAAATACAGTTAACATTGAAATGGCTGGGACCATATTTCGAGATCATGGTGAAATTCACTGGAGTGTAACCATTCCACTAGGACCAGAAAGATTCACTTGAAATTTCCTACAACCATAAAGTTCAGTGGGTAACCTTGAGCACGTCCCTAAGCTCCCTCACAGGGTTCTTGTGAGGATAAAGCAGAACAGGAAAAACAATACGTGTACAGTATACAGTACACTGTCTTGAGCTGCTGAGTAGAAAGGCAAGTTATAAATTAATCTATTGTAATCATGACAATCTGTGGCCAAAATCCTATTGCATAGTTGTGTCTGTGGAAGGCAAACAGTGTAACTGGCAATGGCTTCTTGCTGGCAATTCATGAGTCCCAGCTTGGATGTTCAAGTATGTGTCAACCGACCAGACTGATATATGCCAGAAAATCCAAGTTGGGACTCGTTCATTAGGAACAAGAAGCCATGGTGAGTTACACCATTTGCCTTTGACACATGTAACTACAGAACAGGGGTTTGGCCAGTAGGTTGATTAATTGTACAAATCTATATGGTTCATCCTTTATTTTCAGAGAAGACCATCTCCATTAGATTCACCATCTGGGTGGTGGGGAAAAGTGAATGACTAAGGTTGAGCAGTAGCACGTGGATGGACACATAAGTGATTAACTAGCTCAGCATGAGCCTGGAAGATACAGAAACGGTGGGGGTAGGTTAGCCAATCCTGGGCCTGTTGTGCTGCTGAGATGTTGCCTCCTTGCTTTCTCACTTCCCTCTTCCTTTGTGTATCCTTGATTCTTTTTTATTTCAAATTCTTTAGCTGCATGTTTGATGGCAGTTTGGTTTTGAGCAAGATCTTCCCAATGGACATGATCAATATTGCATTCCTTCAATGTTGTCTTCAGTGTATCCTTGACTTGTTTCTTTTGTCCAACATTCAATTGAGTACCTACAACAAGTTCTTCACAGAAAATACATTTTGGAGGACAGTTGTCCAACATCCTAATGATGCCTATGTGATGCATGGGCTACCTGTGTGGGGCAATAATACCTCTAATATCTGGACTCTTATGAACTCTATTTTCATTACTGGCCTCACCTGGCACTCAGCTGTCATCCAAATGTCTGTAGTGTGCAAAATAGCCACATTGTGGCTAACCACATTGCAGTTGGGCTAAGGCAGATTATGGTAAACTGAGGGACATGGCCCTTGGTGACTTTGTGGGACATGCCTATCCCAGCATGTGAAGACTGGCAAGGATGACAAAGTGGAAGAGTCCATTATGGATTCAATGGAATGTCAGCCCAAACCAGCTGTTCATGGTATGTATAGAGCAGGATGAGGCACTTAGAAAATTTTGGTGCTTGGCCCCATTTTCAGTTGTCACAACATTCTTGCTACTAGATTATGGTGTGCGCTGTGAGAACAGAGTGAAACTGATGTTGCGCAAGTCTTCCTCACTTCACACTAACTCACATGCAAGTCATCTCCATCATTTCATCATTTCACTACTATCTGTTATTTTTAAAAGCCCTGTGGTGCTGGGTGAGTGGCGAAATGGCAGGTGAAGATACACCGGAAGTTGTTGTTGCAGACCTGCACACAGGCAACTCAGGGTACAGGGTCACTCTCAGGTGTTTGGAAGCAGCACCAGAGTTTTGCAACCCCCTGAGTGGATCACACTGGTCACCTCTGTATTGAGGACGGGGAGAGAAATAGTCCAAATAATGGTGGAATAACAGGATACAAATGTATGAAATGAAAAGACAGCATGCTTCTGGTGCTGTATGGAGAGAAGATATGTTGTAGAGCCAAGAAATGTTTGTAGCAGTCAAAGTCCTCCAGCCACAGAATACCCATAAGGAACAGGGAACAAGGTATTCTGGGAACTGTGGTCCAAAAAAACCATACTCTCTTCATTTCTAATCTGTCATGAGATTGATGCAGGGTAGGGTAGTACTGAATTTCCTGGCATAAAGCAGAGTGTTCGACTCAGCCAGGGAATGTATGCCCCTTGGACGTAGTGGAACAGTAGCTCCCATCAGCTCTAACCAGCGTAGCCAATGGTGAGAGGTGATGGCAGCTGCAACTGCTGAATAGCTCTGTGGCTTAGGTTTCTGGCTAAGAAGCCAGAGGGTGGGAGTTCAATTCCCCACTGTGCCTCCTTGACAGGGGCTGGACTCAATGAACCATAGGGTCCCTTCCAGCTCTGCAGTTCAAAGGTTGTTATTGTTGTTGTTATTAACATCTGGAGGGCCATACCTTCCTCATCACCAGGCTTGGTGGCTTTCAGGTGAATTCTTCGACAGACTATGCCATGCTTCCATGGCTGCAGAAAAATCAATCATACCCTGTTGCACCCAAATCAAACCCCCCGTTTTGATCTTTCATGCTGTATATGTGCTGAAGAGGCCAGTTTTTACCCTTGGATCTCATTCAGAATTACAATGATGTCAACCTATCAAATGGGTGTATATATAAATCCTGCTTTGACAATAGGATGTTATCATGTTTGTTTTCAGTGCAATTATTTGGGTATTTAATTAAAGAACAGTTAATCGCTTCACTTTAATTATATATCTCTTTTAATTAAAATGGTAGCTTCCAAGTGTTGATAAGGCTGAGTCAGCTCTTCTTCAGTATATTCATTTTTAAACTGTTATCGCCCCCATGTGCCACTCTTAGTTGCCTGTTTAATGTGGATGCAACTATTCACTGCTGGATATTACTCCTCCTTCTGGTGGACTTTTGGGAGGTGGTAATCTAGCAGCTTTTCACCAAGGCCAAAATGCCCAGATTATTCAGCAACAGGTGTTTTAAATGCAGGTACAAAACCAGACTGAATTGACTGGTAAAATGGGTTGTTGTTTAAGGAGAAAGGCAGGATAAAAATATTTTAAATAAATAATAAAATAAAATACATGCTTAAAATTCTGTATGTCACATCATGTATTACATAAGCCTGAGATCCCACGATTCCTGAAAGGGCATCTGTAAGTATAACCAAAATGTTAACAATTACCCCATAAAAATAAGTGAAGTTTGTTGGAGATGACCGAAAAGAAGTCATCTTACACTGAAGGAGATGCATGCGTTTGCATGGGGAGCAGTAGAGGGAGAAAGAAGGACCTCTCCAGGTTTGCTAGACTGCCCTTTATTTGCTCAGACCTTCCTTTGAGTTATACTGATATTCTTAGGGTTAATGATGTCACTTTCTTCTTTCTCATACTGTACTTTCTTTGTGATTCCCTCTGGGAAAGGCAACATCTTGCCTTTATTCTTGAGAGGTGAGACATCAGTCATGGCTTCCTGCATCTGCACTTATGTCAGCTAGAATTAGGACTCCTGTTATTTTTCCTATGTCAAGGCATTTCTCTGATAAACATTAACTTCCTTATTTTCTTAGACTAGGAACTGTGAATATAATTTCTTTCTTGTTTGATTACAGTCATAATGGAACATAGGTCTGTCTCAGTTATTGGGGAAATGATTTAAGTATAAGTAACCACTTATTTGTTGTGAAGGCAAGAGGAGAAGGGGACGAGATGGCTGGACAGTGTCATCGAAGCTACCAGCATGAATTTGACCAAACTCCGGGAGGCAGTGGAAGACAGGAGGGCCTGGCGTGCTCTGGTCCATGGGGTTACGAAGAGTCGGACACGACTTAACAACTAAACAACAACAACCAGTTATTTGTAACAAGTTACTTCAAAGCCCTGCACTTCACAAGCCCACTCCCAGTCACTACACAAATTTCTACAACCCTTCCTAGTCCCATGATAATAGAGGTGCTCTTCGAGAGTATCAGAGAGAATTTACTTATTTAAAGTGTTTCCACTCCACAGATCTCAGGTCAGGGTACAATTTTTTTAAAAAGTATAAAACAACACATTGATAAAAATCTAAAACAATTCAAATGCTCTAAAACATTTTATAATAATGGTAATAATTTGAGCTAACAAAAACCCAGCAAGCTTAAGGCTTCAGAACCAAGCCGTGATCTCCCTTGGTGCCAGATGCTCAAATGAACAGCCAGGCTTTAACTCATTGCTGAAATAAAGACAGTGTTGATGTCAGGTGGGTCTCAAATGGGAGGGCATTCCACAACCAGGGTGCTGCAACCAAGAAGGTCCCAAGCCACCAGCTTTGATCGACAGGGCCTTTTTTTTTTTTTTAATAAGTCCCCAGAATAAGAGGGAGGGGGACACACACAAGTCCTGGAGCTGCTATACATTATTTCCCTCCTATTCAGAACAACATCAGAAAAATAATTTTAAAAAATTAAAAAATTAGAATTGGGAAGCGGTGGAGATTAAAAACCTACTATTCCTCCCTACCTTTTACCATAACAGTTGGATCTGATAGTTCTTCCACTTTCAGGTCTCCTTCTCTAACCCACTGGAAGAATAACTCAATAAATTGACCATTTCACTTGTATTTAAGATGACGACGACGACGATGACGACAACAACAACAACAACCACCACAACAGAACTGCAGAGCTGTAAGGGTCCCTATGGATCACTGAGTCCAGCCCCTATCAAGGAGGCACAGTGGGGAATTGAACTCCCAACGTCTGGCAAACCACTGAGCTGTCCAGCAGTTCTTAGAAGCAGGTCCTGGGCCTTTTCCATACATTGTTGCAGGGTTTCACTCAGGGAAAATTGTCTATGTTAATTTGCACCCATATCCACATTCCCTACAGAGTTTATTTGCCATGCATCGATTCCATTCCATGTATACACTGGCCACACTGGAGAAGAAATTCTGGGAGTTGTAGTCCTAAGGAAGCAACTTTCCCAAGCTGTGATGAAAAGAGATGCTGTCATAGATGTGGCATTTACAGGATACAGATGGTACTAATAAAATCCTGATTGTTCTTGGTGTGCTCCATCTGTCCATGCTGCAAGGGCAAGATACACAGAGTTGGCATCTTCTTCTTTGACAGATATGAGAATAAGAAGACTTTGATTCTCTTAGGGCACTCCCAGATGGCAGCTTCCTGATGCACAGTGTCACTTGTAGAAGCACACCAAAGGACGCCAGCTGTATGGACAGTACACACCCACGCTGGTTTAGTGTTGATGCCCATCAACCATGTGCTGGGGACTGGCAAGGTCTATGCCAGGGACTGGAGGTGCTGAGATACTACACCAAATCCGTCACATTAGAGCTACCTTTGCATATGTGTAAAGCACAATTTAGGAAACTTTTTGTTTATATTTATTTATATTTGCAGTACATCTAATGGCCATGATGACTGGGGCCTCTGGTCCCCTCTCCCCCAAAAATCTAACTGAGCTATCCTTTAAAGAGTGCTTTATATCTGTTTTGTTTTTTAAATGGTGGTCTTATTTTAATACCACTGTGCAATAGTTCAGGAAGCACAAAAGCAATTTATGCACACACACATACAAACATATAAGCATACATATATGCCCTTTGAGGACTTAACCTACCCAGCCCCTGGTACATATGATGTACAAGAATACATTGCAAAATGGCTCTGAAATACTAGCAAAACTGTCCGCTTGCTATTTCTTTTATTTAACTGCCAATCTGAGGAAGTATGAAGACATTAAAAGCACTGTCATGCTGAACACTGCACAGTGAGAACCATGGACGCATAAAGAGAGAGCAGAATAACTTTGTAGGGGGCAATATATTAATAATAGAAATAAAAACTTATGTATGTTGCATTGCCATTCAAAGCATAAGTTGACATAATTTGCAAAGAACAGCTATGAAAGCATGTTGTTTCTCAGCCAGCAGTCATCTGAAAAACCCTTATGTATATCCTCCTCATTGGACCTTAAAACACCTTGGCTGATTCCAGGATTTATTTTGCAACCAGGAAGACTAGGAATACACCTTTAAGGCATGAGTTGCAAAGGCTCCTATTTTTCATTCCCTAAACAAAATGCTTAAACATTTTGGCTCGTCAAGGAAATGGACTTTTGCATATCTGAATCAAAAACATTTGTGTGGATATATGTGTGCCTTCAGACTGCAATCCTAAATACTAGACAGGAAGCCCCATTAAACACAATTGCACTTAGTTTTGAGTAAATACATGTAAGATTGTGGTGGTAACATACCCTGGAAACATTCTTCAGAAGACTCTAGAAATGACACTCAGAGAAAGAGAATGGAAAATTACACAGATCTCTGTCTCTAGAAGTGTATCCCTCACTTTCTGCTCCCATAGTATCTGAAATGTAACATTGTACAGCACTTTCAAGGGTTCAAAGTTTTATACATATACTCCTTAAACTGTAGGTTGGAAACATACTGCTTGTGGGGCTCATGTGGCCTCCAAGTGTCATTTTTCCCCACTCCCAGCACCCTTAGGACCCCCCAAATACCCCACACTCACCCCCAAAATTCAAATTTGTTTTGAGTACAAAATTGCTCAAAATGTTTCTATATGCCCTCTGGAGTGTACAGAGGCAATTTGCCATATTTTGAGGTTAAATATATATAAAATTTTAAAAGGTTGGGGATATGGCCTCAAAAATGTGCACTGCTTAAACACTGCTTAAACAAAACAAGCAAAGATCACAAGCTACACAAATTAGCCTCTTTGGCCCTGCCTCTTGGGAATGTGGTCCTCAGGCTACCACCAAATCTAAGAAAATGACTCTTGGCCCTGTTAGGATCACTCAACTTTGCCTTAAAACAACTGCATTCTGCCATTTGAGCCCGCCCAGGGTTTGAGCTGGCTGAAGAGTTCAGTAGTTCAGGTATCTGGCTGTAGAGCCGGAGGCTGGGATTTTCCACTGTGCCTCTTGTGAACAGAGCCAGCATGTGTGGCCTTGGACAAGTTGCACCATCCCCAGGCAACCCCAGAAGAAGCAAAAAGTAAAAGCAAAGTGTGCTGCTTTAATTATGCAGGCTACACATCCCCCCCCCCCCCGCCACAAGTTATATACTCAATTTATTGACCTTGGAAGGATGGAAGGCTGAGTGAACTTTGAGCCAGCTACCTGGGATTGAACCCAGGTAGTGACCAGAGTTTTGGCTGCAGTACTGCTGTTTAACTACTGTGCCATGAGGGAATGGTAAACCACTTCTGAGTATTCTCTACCTGGAATAACCTGAAAATGCTCTCCATGAGAATTGACTTGATGGCACATGCTTATTTGTAGAGTTTGGAAAGGCTGGGTTTTTTTGGACCCACCATATTCAAAGGCGCATGAGAGAAGAAATTCTTGGTGGCTCCTCTCAGGCTGTGGAGCACCTTTCCAAGGAAGGCTGCCTTGAATCCCTTCCTGCTGTCTTTCTGCCAGCAGGCATTTGCCAGTTGAGTGCTTGTTGAGCAAGGAGCTTCTGATTGGTGGATGCTATATTTTTAAAAATGCATCCACTTTAAAATTACTGTTCATTCAACTGTGTTTCAAAATTATAATTTGTTTAATTGCATTTCAATATGTTAATGTTTTGTGTTATCTGGATCTCTTTTGTTAATCTCACTGAAAGCCACATTGATCTCAGTTTTGGAGAAAGTGGAATATAAATCAAACAGACTAAGAGTGTGATCAGACAGCAAGAAAGGATTGTTTCTGATCATGCATGAAAGGGTCCTTACAGGAATCATTCCAGCCTGGTCCCCACAAAGAGTAGCCCTGCTTCACAGAGCAGGGTTGGGCTCGTTAGCGATGTCCTGCATGTCATGTGATTGCTAGAAAATAGCTTGCACTAGGCAGTGCCACAAGTGGTTCCAAATGCAAGCTATCTCTCCATCTGATTGCACTCTAAGACTGCTTTGGTTACCTTGATAGATGACCTACGCAAGGACATATAACAAGAAACGACTGTCTGCTCTTGCCTTAAAGAATGCCTCTGTCATATCAACCAGCCCAGATATTAATCTCTTCAACAGAGACCCTTCTCCAAGTACACCTAACACATTCATAGCAGTCGGGGTATTGTACTGAGACTTAGGAAAGTCAGGTTTTAGTCCTACTCATCATTCCACCTCCCTAATACTCATACTGCAATACTGCAGATGGGATGCTGTCCTCCACTGAGTGACCTTCAGCCAGCTACTCTTTCCACTTCACCTGTCTTGCAAGGCTTTTGTAAGGATCCAGGGGAAAGGATATAGAATACTGCCTTGAGCATATTGGAGGAAGGGTGGATATAAATATAACCCATAACTTTTAAAAAATGAATACTCATACTTCAGCACTGGTAAAGGGATAGTGTCTCCCCAGCAAATGAGAACGGCAGGCCAAATTAGCAGGTCTTCTGGCCACAGCTCAGAAGTAATACCATATATGTCATGATGTTGCTTACAATGTATTGCTTTTTTTGGTGTACTGAGGGGCTCAACCAATTTACTTGAAATAACAATGCAATGGCTAAGTATGTAGTTAGATTTGGATGGGGCTCATTGGGGGAATATTGGGGCCATTTTGTATTTTTTTTAGGGATTTTAAGAAATGAATGTACTACGGTAGTAATATATTTCAAAAGACTATGTGTTAGTAACGGGCATTGAGTAATGGGCAACATTTTTACTATTTAAGAAATAACACCAACATTATCACTTCTACAGTAAGAATTTGAGTTTTTCTTGGCACACATAACACCCCAAAGCTCTTTCCATGGCCCCAGCATCTGCTCCCTGAGGTAGATACCTCACACTGACTAATGGTAGGACCAGCCACAGAGAGAAGGATTTGTGTCTAAGTTATCTGAAAAATGTTTTATTTTTCTGGTGACCCTCCCATTTACATGAAGACAGAAAGTCAAGGTGACCTTTATCTGTCCTTTTTCCAGTGATCCTAGACTACTTTAATTCTATTAACTACCATTACATTATCATTAAGCTATTAAGAATGAAGTTGCAGCGCCCGTACACTGCAAGCTGCACTAACAAGGTCATTTGTAATGGGGTCAAAGTTAACCCTCCGCTTGACTTCCCAGTCAAATTTGTCTTTAATTTCTTCTGTATAGACTGGACCCTTTGCTCAGAATGCAAATACATGGTAGATTAATGGCACACACTGTTCTAGCAGTGTGCAACATACAGCCCCTTGCTCCTTTAGTTGCAATATCGAAATAAACCTTTGAGATTGCCTGTCAGTAGTCTTTCTTAGAAAAATGTCAGGGTTATACATTGCTTTTAAGAAAATGGATTTAATGCTATGCTAATGCCAACCATAACTGAGCAGTGGGTCCCAGAGCATCATTCAGCCACTGCCTATTTCTGGATAGCTTCAACATAGCATAAATATTATTATTGTCTTTGTTGCTAAGGAAATAACAATTTTTTACAAGTTCAAAAGGTACAGCAAACAATAGGGATCAACATGATGGCACCCCATATCCCTGTTAAAAAGAGTTGAGAATATTATATTAAATAATGCAAAAGTGTGATCTAGTCCTGTTAACTGTAATATTTTATATCTAATACACCATTCCTTAAGTTAGAATGACAACATGACAGAGATTATTAAGTCCTGTTATTACTGGTGTAATTGATACATGAGTATCTGATTGCAGAATAGTTATTGTGCATCTTAGTGTTTTTGCATGCATTTTTGCATGTTTTGCATAGCAACATGGTGTACTTATTTTTTATCTGAGCTTGGAAATGATGTGTTAGATTTAATATGTTAGCAGTAAAATCATTACTTCTGCATTAAAAAGGAAGAATGCATCTAATGTTAAGTAAAATAAATATTTGGAAGTACTATTAAAATATCACTTTTAAAACATTATTCTTTAGTTGTGTCTGTTGGCCTGTACTCCTGTTTGAGACAACCATAACTATTTTAACATTAACATGTTCATCTTCATGTTTGAGCTGCATTGCTGGAAGGGACCCTATAGATCATCAAGTCCAGTCCCTGCCAAGGAAGCACCGTGGGGAATCAAACTCCCAACCAAAGCCAGGGACTTAAACCACAGAGCTATCCAGCAGTTCTAAACAAACTAAGGCATTAGTTCCAAGCAATGCTTTTGTAGGATCAAATCATAAACTCTTTATAAAAAAATAAGCAAACATGAACTGGACCACAAGATTAAGCAAAATGCAACAGCCATCTGAGGATGGAGCCTTAAATAATAATTATGGGTTTTCAAGTTGATTCCACCTTACAATGACCATTTCCAAGGTTTTCTAGGTATACAGTACTCAGAAGTGATTTACTATTCCCTTCTTCTGGGAGTGCCCTGGGACTGTGCATCTTGCCCAAATCTACATAGGCTGGCTCTTCTCCCAGGAGGCTCTTCTCTAACTTCCATCTTTTGGCTCTGGAACCAAGTACCTAGCTTACTGAGCTATCCAGCCTTTAACTCCAACCCAATGCAGTGAATAGTTTAACACTTTAATTTCACATTACTAGAACTCCCATCAACCCCAGCCAACATGGCTACTGGTCAGGAATGATGGTAAGTGTAGTCCAACAACATCTGGAGAGCCACACATTCCCCACCCCCTGTGTAGACCCTACTGAGCATATATTGATATAAGGCAGCTTTCTAGAGGCAGTAAGATTTTTGGCTCAAGGATTTGGGGAGCCCTCCAGCAGGGCAGCTGGAGTGGACTCCTTCTAAACTGGGAGAGTTCCTATCGTGCAAGCTGAGAAATCTGTTAAATTGTGCCTTACCTTTTAAAATATTCTGTACAAACTTGTAGCACTTTTCAGTCATGGGCTTTCTGTTGGTGTTGGGGCCCTGGTAAATGCCGTCCCTGGAGCTGGTTCTGGGGGAGAAACAAACTAGCTATTTGCTTCCCAATTTTTGGTTCCCGAATGTCGCTGGACATAAAAGTCAAGATGCCCCAGACAGCTTAGCCCAAGTACATCTGGGGAGCCACAAGTTGGGAATCACTGTCTCTAACTGGAACATAGAGAGGTGACTGGCATTGTTTTTGCCTGTTGCAGAGCATATAACAGGACATCAGAAATGAGCCTGTACACCATCTTTCTTCATTTTGATGTCCTCCAGATGTGTTGAACTACAGTGCCCATCACCTGTAGCCACTAAGAGCCATACCGTATGGGGACAATGGGAATTGTTGTCTGAAACATCTTGATTGTGTTGCATTGCAGAAGGCAAATATACACCATGGGTGATGAAGTGGTTCCTCAGTCACACCACAGTCAGCTTGTTTAGAAAACAGCACGTTTCCCTCTAGCCCTTCTCCCATCAGAGGAAAATGAAAGGAAGGCGCAGAAGTAAAGGGGATGAATAACAGACATTGTTCAGTTCTTTCAAAGGGAGCCATGTTGGAACAGAAGGAAGCCTCCTAGATAGCATCAGAGGAAAGTACTATGTGTTTCTAATGACATCTGGTGCAAAGTCTATTTCTGGCTCTCATTCTGTGATAGCGTTTCTCTGCTTTAGATGCTTTACCATACTTAAACTACTTGATCACTTGTTCATTAAGAACTGTATTCCTGCAGAGTTTGCTGAGATGCAGCATCTCATTTACTTCTAAAGATTAAAACAACAACAACAGGCTTTTTAGTACTTGGAATCAAAATGCTTGGAGTCTAGTGATAGAATAATAATGAGGGTGGAGTGCAACTATTAACCTAATGAGGAGAAACACAGAGAATTGACATTCAGGATGTTGGTTTTCTCCTATTCCACCCAGCCAAGAATCAGCAAAATGAGATGAAACTTATGCAGGTTAGAACATGTATTTCCCAGATAATTTGACCTTATAATTTCGTATTCAGAAAACAAATTGCAGATTCATGGGGGAAAGTCAGAGTATTGCTCAAAATGTTTTGGTAGGTAATTTCATTTTATTTTTTAAAAACTCTGTTAGAATGATACATCTCCTCAGGGTGGATGAATGGTTATATGTTAACAATGTGGGACATATAGGCCAAACACAGTTGCAAGTTGAAACTTGGACCTTTCTGTGGGTGTTGGAATCATGCAAATAGAACTGAGGCATATGCAGTCACCTATGGATGAAATCACCATTGATTCTCTGCTGGCACTGCACTCCTCAATTCCACCTTCTATGGGTCCAAACCTTGAAAAAAAAGGTTATTTGGGGAACTACAAAATCATAATTTCCCAGTCAGATTCAGACCATGTTTATTATGGGATTCTTGGGCCAGTAGGCTGTTGCATAGTTCTGCCTGCACAATAGAAGGGACATCATTAGCTGATGCACATTGCCACTAATTAAAGAATTCTTTTTTTAAATTTCAGGGTGAATGTGACTCACATGTAACAATGATACATGGTTCCGTACACCCTGAAAACAAAAAAGCAGCAATACGTATGCCATACACCACTCCCATTTCACAGGCCGAGCTACGATACAAAAGGATACTTAATTATCTAGAAATCACAATTTTTCCTATGTACAGTATGTCTACTCTTTGGCAGAAACTTTTTAAACATGGAGTTGAAATTGATAATTAGGTAGCCTATCTGACTTGCTTATATAACCATACGCTAGATAATTTTATAGTTATTCTGAGAAGAAGGGGAAAAAATCAACCTACAGTCTTTGCAACTAATGTTTCAATGCTATATAGCTCTAAGTCTCCTTACATTCTTTGAAAAGGTCAACAGGCATGTGGATGTAGGCGAAGCAGTGGATATTGTCTATCTGGATATTCAGAAGGCGTTTGACGCGGTCCCTCACCAAAGGCTGCTGAGAAAATTCCACAGTCAGGGGATAAGAGGGCAGGTTCTTTTATGGACTGAGAATTGGTTGACAACCACGAAACAAAAAGTAGGTGTCAATGGGCAATTTTCACAATGGAGAGAGGTGAAAAGCAATGTGCCCCAGCGATCTCTCCTGGGACCGGTGCTTTTCAACCTGTTCATAAATGACCTGGATACAGGGATAAGCAGTGAGGTGGCCAAGTTTGCAGATGGCACGAAACTTTTCCGGGTGGTGAAGACCAGAAGGAATTGTGAAGAGCTCCAGAAGGATCTCTCCAAACTGGGAGAATAGGTGGCAAAATGGCAAATGTGTTTCAATATCAGAAAATGTAAAGTAATGCACATTGGGGCAAAAAATCAAAACTCTAGTTATCAGTTAATGGGTTCTGAGCTGTCTGTGACGGATCAGGAAAGAGATCTTGGTGTGCTGGTGGACAGCTCGATGAAAGTGTCAACCCAATGTGCAGTGGCAGTGAAGAAGACCAATTCCATGCTAGGTATCATTAAAAAGGGGATTGAAAACAAAACAGCCAACATTATAATGCCATTGTACAAAATGCTGGTAAGACCGCACCTCAAGTATTGTGCACAGTTCTGGTCGCTGCACCTCAAAAAAGACATAGTGGAATTGGAAAAGGTGCAGAAAAGAGTGACTAAAATGATTACTGGGCTGGGGCACCTCCCTTATGAGGAAAAGCTACAGCGTTTGGTGCTCTTTAGTCTAGAGCAGGGGTCTCCAAACTTTTGAGCATGAGGGCCACATTGTATATTTTCCACATTTTTGAGGGCCGAAGAAACATGTGTGCGTGCTCATAAGTGCGGCCGCACGCACAAACACCCCCCCCACCTGGATGCCCACCCGAACACCCGCCCGCACCCCCGCCCGCCTGGACACCCACCCGCCCGCCTGCAGGTGAGGCAGCGGGAAAGAGGGGCAGTGGCGCAGGAGGAGCAGGAGGCAGTGGGTTGGCGGTGCTGGCCCACACTCCTTGGCAGCCTCAGCAGCACCCCGGTCACCATCTTGACCACCTCCAGCGGAGCTTGGAGGGGAGGAAGGTGAAGGAGGAGGGAGGGAAGGGAAGGGAGAACAATGAGCCACCACAGCCACTAGGCGGAGCCCCCTCAGGAAGGAAGGGGACTCTCCAGGGAGATGTTCCCCCCTCAGAGAAAACACACACACACAAACAGAGTGAGAGCAAGAGTGAGCAAGCTTTCACCTTGCTGTCGTCTCCTACAGTCTTGAGTGTTGCCACTGCCTGGGTGGGTTATATGGCATAGCAGCTGGAGATTGGCTCATGCTTTCCAGGCAGGGCTGGGAGGGGGCGCACTGGGTGGTTGCCTCAATGATGGAAAATTGCTATGGTGCAGAAGGACAGGCGGGGTAGGCCAGCAGACGACCCGGGCGAAGACACACCATTGCTGGGAGGGAGCTGGTGGAGCAGTCCCTGGGTGACCGCTTTCGAGGGACACCTTGCTATTCCTCTGCTTCCTTCTCTCCCCCCGGCCCTCATTAATGGTGGGTTTCTGCTGTGGTCTCCTTTTGCCTCCACCAAGCCATGTGGCAGTGAGACTGGCCCTTTTGCAGCCGCGGACCCCCAGCATATCGGACCAGGCTGGATAAAAAGGCAAGGCGGGCCGGATGTGGCCCATGGGCCGTAATTTGGAAACCCCTGCCCTAAAACAACAACACATACAGACACAGTGGACACCTCCTCTGTCGCAAGAAGAAGAAGAAGCTTGAGGAGAACTGAGCATGCTCTGTACTTAATGGCGTATAGAGGTACAACTGAGTAAGAAAAATGGGTGGGTGAGGGAGATGAAATGGAATGCTCTGCTTGGACAGAATAGCTGTTTGGAACTTTGAACCCTTTAGGTAGTAGGTTGACCGGGCAACATTTTGTTGCAGTTCCCAGATTTAAAACAACAAAACAAAAATGAACACCAGCAAATGTTCTATGAAATGGCACTGGAGCAATCAGTTTATCTCTTTGAGAAAACAGCCTATGCAACATGTGATGCAAACAGCACTGAAAGGGATTTGATGAACTTCACTGAGTGCCATGAGGTTATTTCATGCAGTTCACTTCCACTGCATTAGGATATCATCTGCTGTATCATCGAATCACCAAGGGAAAACCCTGTCACGCTGCCAGGAGGTGCATCCTTGGGTTGGAGACAGTATTAAAGTGCATATCAAAGGCACATTCCTTCGCTCGAACCATAAGCAGTGTCTTTCTATGCTGTTGTTTCTGCTCACCATGGTTATTGGCAAGAGATGGTTAAAAGCTCTTTGCAATTTTGCACAATCTTGGCTGCCTCTCTAATTGGAGTGGATATTGATTTTTGCTGTTCCTCTAACCATCTCTTGTGCATCTGAACAAGGAAGCACCTTCTAAGTCTGATATTCCGGATCATCATTACAAACCTGTCAAAGTGTAAGCAATGAGATTTGATTTGATTTCTCCCTCCTTCCGCATGGAGCCTTTTTTATTTGGGGCAGGGAGAACAATGGTGTAGTTATTTGTGGCATATTCTTGAACGTTGCATTGACTCAGAATGGATGCTGTGTTTACAAACCTCTGTTCACAAAACCAGTCTATCTGTCCATCAGAGCACGATGGGAGGATTGTTTGCTCTGTAAGGTCAGAGTGATCCAGACCTTGGTGGGCCAGATAAGGTCTCTAGAATGCCCTTCCCTCTTTTGAGTGTAGACTCCCCTATCATAATGAAAAACTCTGAAAGTAGAGGTCCCTAAGAAATTATAACTTCTTATGGACCTCCAAAACCTGACTCAGGCTTATTCAACCAGGGGCCCTCCAGATGTGTTAAACTACAACTCCCATCACCAGCCATACTTCTGACCTGATGGGAATCGTAGTCCAACACATCTGGCAGGTGCAAAGTAGAACGCTAAGCTAAACAAGCCTTATCAAACCTACTCTTACCTATGCCAGAATTGTTGGGCTTGTTTATATCTTCTTGTTTTATCTGCTACTTTATTGTTGTTCTTTCTTTCAACTTCTTTCAGTTTCTTTCATATTTTTAGAGCTGCCCTGCAAACTCCAGCTAAAACACAGCCTAAACTCTCTAATTGAATCAAAGATAATCAAGTGCCTGTGTTTCTATGACAGAAATAGAGAGATTTGAATGGCCCATGTACCTGGCAATGTACCACAATAGTAAAAGAATAGGAATTTCAAAAGATTGGTGGGGCATACTTGGGAGTGGGGTAAGGAGCATAATATCAGCCAATCTGTACACATACACCGGGGGTGAGGATGTGAGGGCCAAACCTGTGGAAAACAAAGGCAGTGACTTCCATCCTTCTCCATGCAGACACTGTGTTTTAATTTACACAATGAAATGTGTAAATTAGATTAATAGCAAATTTAGAACAGACACCATGAATTTCAAAAGCTGGCATTTTTTTCCCCATAAGAAAAATGATATTAAGAATATGGTGAATAAGGACTAGAAAAAGCTGTGAAACACAAAACAGTTTATGCTGTAACTTTTTTTAAAAAGAGGTTTAAACAAGTGTTGAGCTTGCTCTCTCAACAATTTAGTTCTGATCCTGTATCATGACAACACCAATAAAATATAACAGGCTTAGACACAGAACAAGAGCACTCCACAGTGCAAAATAAAACATCTGCGGAAATCAGGCATTTAGAAAAAATTGTTGGCAAAACATACACATAACTTTCTTGTTTAACTCTGAAAAACATTTACTGCCTAACAGAGTTCCTTTTGTAAACATATGAAAATGTTTGATAAACATGTAAGAAAGCTTACTGAATGGCAGGTCCAGGATGCAGCATCAAAAATGATGATGGTCACTTTTCATAAGAAGGATTCATAACACTGTGCCGTTTTTCACCTACTAGTTTCTCTATTGTATTTGTTTCTAGCAGAATCTTCTAGGTGCTAACATCATCATGAAGTATCTGAAATATTTGTTTATTTAAAATATTTTCACCACACCTTTCTTCTTAAAAAAAGACCCAAGACAGCTTACATCATCAAAAGACAATATCTAAAAGCTAAAAACAATAATATACAAATATTTTAAAAGAGTCAAATACCACACTTAAAATGGTAAACAAAATCAACACCAAAAACAGATTTAAAGCAACATGGCACAACACTCCAATCAAAACTCCTACTCAGTCAGTCACTAAGAAAAAGCCTGCCTGGAGGGAAAGGTCTTTGCCTGCTTGCGGAAGGACAGTAAAGATGGGCCCAGCCTGGACTCCAGTGGGAGGGAGTTCCAGAGTCTGACTGCAGTGATAGAGAAGGCTCTCTCCCACATCCCCATCAAATGCACCTGTGAAGGTGGTGGGATTAAGAGAAAGGCCTCCCCTGATGATCTTAATATCATCAAAATATATTATGTTGATAATAACATTAACATCATAATAGTACTTAATTTATACTAAGCACTATGTCTTCTTGTGCCACAATGTCTACAATTTCATACTGCATTTTTGGAGTTTGATAGCTCATATTGCCTGGGATGTGTTTACTAATTTCTGCCAGCTTTTTTATATATTTTTTCTTGAGATTATATTGAAAATGCATTTCTAAACGAGCTGTTCTACTTCTGCTAAAAACAAAGAACACTGACAGTAATGAATTAGAAATGTGTCATGGTACTCATTACTTGCAAGTAAATTGGAAGTAATGAGTAACATGCCTGTCTAGAAAACCAATGAATAAGTGACATATTGCCTTCTAAGTGTAACATTTTAACAGTCTGAATTGTATACACATCTATCTCCCTAACTTGACTTTATTCTAAACTAAATAATCCCAAATGTACAATTTAGCTTCTCCTTGCAGACCTCTTCAAAGTACCAGCCATAGTGCTTCCCTGATGCAGCAGTGACATGTGAGCTATCACTGAGTGGGGACTGTGATTTGCCTCCCCTTCCATTCTTCCACCCGAAGTGAGAGCTTCACCCCCCCCCCCCCCGCACACACACCTTGTAGAAAGAAGGACCGTCCTATTTTTACTTGTGCAAACTATTTCTGAACGTTTGTGAAGAAACAAGATTGATGGTAAATCTAACTTTGCCCCCCTCCCAAAGTATTTTCCATCCTGGGAAGCCACTAGTTTTCTGACACCACTGAACCAGAAGGTCTTGACTTCATCATCTTTGTGTCCTGTGTTCTGCAAACTAGTATTTACCTGCCCTCCTAAGGGATGTGGCCTACATCTTTACTTAGATAAGCATCGCACAGTACCTGTGTCATTAGGCATCATTATCATTAGAATCTGGGTATGTCTGCACTTGTCGTCCTCATTCATATCTAAGCTGCTTCACAAGAAATTGATTTTGATGCCCAATAGCACTGTGTCTTCTCTCATCATCTTTGTAATCTGAATGCCATGAGAATTCCACACAGTTCTATAGGAATTTGGCAGAGGGGACTTCTGTGGAGAAAGGAACAGTGGCAGTGTGGTCTTTTAATAGGAAACATAAATATTACGCTACATATTATTAGTGTGCTGCGAGGTAATGCATTTATAAACCGGATTTCCTCTGCCAAGAACTGAAAAAAAGATGAGCCAAGGAATATACAGCATAATTCTATGCATGTATACTCTGAAGGAATTCTGAATGAATAGGGTAAGTGAACATAAAATTGCAGCCTTACATCAGTTTAAATAACATTGCTTCCTGTGTCATGATGATCTTATATTCCCCGTTTTTAATTCTTTATAATTTTTAATTAAATCTGGCCTGTGCACAATGGGATTCTGTTTTGTTAATGGTGTGAACTAGTTTAAAGTCTGCTACTGAAAAGCAGAAAACATGTTTTAAGCAAACGTACACACACACAGAGAGAGAGAGAGAGAGAGAGAGAGAGAGAGCAGACTAAATTATCTGCAACAATACTACAGTAACATTACTACAGTAATAGCCTATGAAAGGTATAGGTGCTTGCAAAGTCTTTGTTACATATGCTGCATAGGCACCTTTATTCCAGATAAGAATCTAACTTTTATTTATTCCATTTAATTTTTTTAAAGAACAAATAAGATGAATTAAAATTTAAAGCCATTCTGATTAAGCATGAACATATGATAGGTCATTATCTCAGCCTTCTAATGTTTAAAAATATTTTTAAATGGACAGACAATAAATCAGAATTTATAGAAACATTTGTTTTATCGTCTTCATCTTTAAAATAGCCAATTGGAATGTTTCCTGACCTAGAATCTTGCAAAACAGGTAATTCCCCTGTACAATATATTTCACGCTTCCCTGGTCTCTGACAGATTAGGGTAAATTAAATTTCATGCTAACCCATCTGAGCTAGGAAAGCTCTATTAAGTTCCACTGAATACAGATAATTACTGGATCTAAAAAAAACATTTTAATTGCACAATGCACAAATATAGGAAACAACAACCACCACCCCTAAACTGTGTATCTAGTAAAATCAAGCAAACTGTGTATTTACAAGGATTTACATTTTCACTTGTGACTTAAGAGTACATCTGGTAAGATATTATTTACAATGTATGCATATAATATTTTAAATGGAGGTAGCAGGGGAAAAAATAAGATTTCATGTCTTTAAAAGTATAAAGAGATTCATAAAGCTATTAGTCTTTTTAAAAAGTGGGATTCACTGGAGCCGTGCCCTTCCTTCCTAATAAATCCAGTTGTCAGGTGCTAGGTGTATGTTGCCAGATGTTTAGGGGGCTGTATATGAGTTCCCAGGTCTGCCACTCCCCACCTCCTTTGTGTATCTGTAATTAACTGTAAAATGAAATCCACCACTTGCCCATAAGGACTTCTAAAACAGATCACATCTTCCACAGTTACAGATACCCACAGAGGATGTCTTTGCTAGCTTATTTCTAGTTTTGTTTAATCCAACCTTTCCCAAAAAGTCATGCTCCAAGACTACAAACCCATAGTCCTCAGCAAGCATTGCTAATGGTCTCGCTGCAGGTTCTGGGAGTGAAAATCTAGCACATGGGGGGAAGGCAGTGCCAGGCTGGGAAGGCTAGGCTAAATTAGTAGTCTTGGTTTTATGGTTATTTAAAAAATAAATAAATAAAGGGAGTTGAATTTAGCCAGGAATATTAATAACAATGGTAGTTGAGGGATTGTTTTCCACAGAAGGTGGCATTCTGCTTTTCATCTAACAGAAAACCCTGAGCCCTTCTCATAAAGTGGAAAAACCAGTTGCCTAAGAAAAGGTACATTTTGAGTAATTACTTTGATCAAATCTCTTGATTCTTGAACATTCCGCATTGTCACTGTGCTGTTTCAGACAATCCAAGACACTCTCAGTCTGCATAAAAGACTAGAGTCTTGGCTTCATATCAGCTTTAGGAGCACAGCCAATGATAGAGGAGTGGAGACAACGCTTCCTCTAATAAAGCATACGTTTATCTCAGCACAGTGTAAAAATCCAGACTTTGTTCATTGGTTGAGCAAGCAAGTCAAATTCACAGGTCATAACTCCTGGGAAACAACACTGAAACAAGTATCATCACCGAAAGAGTTGAGAATTGCTAGGCACAGTGAAGCCTCAGTAACATTTCTCCCCATGCAGAAGGGAGGGTGCAGTAATGTTCATATCTTGCTCACTTTGGACATTTGTTTGGATATTGTGGAGCAGAATGCTGGCCAAAATAGGTATTTGGTCTATATTCTTAAAGATACCATACTATACCATTTCTGGAGAAGTAGCCATGTTAGTCTGTCTTAGCCTGTTGGCAAAAGAAAATATAGTACTGTAGCAATTTAAAGACTAACAATTTTCCTTCAGCATTTGAGGATCAAAATCCACTTTTTTAGACACAAGGAGTGCAAATAGTCTGGTCTTTACATGTATGTTATCACTGTGACTAGGTGAGAACACAGATAATAGACAAAATGACAGTGGTTAGCAGGTCGTGGCCACGGTGATGGACTTATCTATCATAGGAATGCTAAGAGTTTTTTCTGGGGAGAGGCCCAATTATGTCAAGGAAGAGTCCAGTTACATGGATGATATACCTTGCACTATATGTCCAAGTTATTCCATTTGATTTATAATCATGTGACAGTCACATGATTGTAAATCGCTGTTAGCGTTCTCAACTGCCCAGCTGATGGGTAGTGAAGCCTGGCTACTGCAGTGACATGGCTTCGCTGCAATCTAGGCAACAGCCTGGCTTCACTGCCCATCAGCTGGGTGGCGTGGCACCTCCTCAACCCCAAGGACTGGCTTTGCTGACACTGCTCCTCTCAGTCGGTTCCCGGCCACAGCATCCGGGAAGGGAAGCCACAATGTTTTTATTTTCATTTTCATATTTCTGCTGTATGATATAACACTGTTTCAGATAGCAGGAATTTTTAAAAAATAACTCAGAGAGGGGTTTTAACATCTGTGGAATGGATTTCAATGAATTGATTCCACATCCATGTTTAAATAAATGGACTTCTGGTGGAGGAGCAAAAAAAAAAAAGCAACTCATTGCCACTGAAAATAACACAATCTCCTTTCAAATTAATCTGCACTTTCACATTCTTCATGTAATCACCATTTTAAAGTTGATATAAAACATGCTAAACCCAATTGAAGTATTTGAAGTAATGGGATTGGGCTAAAAACATAAGAAATTACAGAAGGCTGCATTATTACTATATATAGTGCCCTAAGAAGTCTTAATCCTTATTTAGGCCCTTGGAGATGTGCTGGAATTTGGTTTATTTCCATTGTCTCCCTTCACCACGGAATCTCCTTTTGTCATTCTTTTTTTAATGACTGCTTTGAGCTCCATAATGGAACATCCTGGGAGGATGAAGTATTTTCTGAGTTGCCATTCCTAAGGTCAGGAATTTCTACCTTTGCATTCCTTTTCCTTTTCCCAGAGATTATCTATTTTTTACACAGAATGCAGAGCAGCACTGTTGGCAAAAGATGTCAGAATAAAATCAAACTTTCACCACCTTGGGAACCACTTACACTGAGTTTTCTCTCTCTTTCTGGACACCCAGGCAAGTGTAGCAATTCTTTGAGACTGTACCTGGAGACCTGCAACTTGGCAAACCCACTTATGCCTTCCTAACTCCTTTCTTGCTCCCCTGCTCTGACATCTGTTCCTTCCATATAGTTGGAGAAAAGGTGCTCTGAAGGATTCACATCATGCATTGTCTGAAAAGAATGACCTAGGAAATGCAAGCCTTCTGTGAGCTTGGCAGTTAGTTGAACAAGACAGGCAAGTGAGTAAAATGCTTCCTTCCATACTAACCCAGCAGTAATGATGACTCCAGTTATAATGGTGGTAATGATTACAGGGATAGTCTTATTACCATTGTACTATCTGAGCGGGAGGCAGAACCAGCTTGACCATTTGGCTAAGAATGGACAATACACCCTACCCATATTCGTGGTCCTTATGGGCCTTTCCCATCAAAATCTCCTCCTCCTCCTTGAGAACTGCACTTCAGAAGTGTGTCAGTGCGTGAACACGCGGAAAATCAGCAGAGTACTTTCAGGTCCTGATGGCAATAACTCACTCAGACACGTTCAGCTTCTTCCAACACCACACGTGTATTTACAGGATATTTACAAGTATACAGAGCGACAGCATGACACCATGAATTCATCAATATAGCAGGAGATACATCTTCACTACACAGTACATATATATACACTTATGAATCTGGCTTTATCCAATCAGTGCAGGTGTTGCATCATCTTTGTGCCAGCCCTCCTGAGTCACTGTGACTCAGCATTTGACACACCTGATCATCATGGCAGCTCATTAATACTTCTGTTCTGTTCAGGCCTGTAAAATTCATACTCTGACACCTCTCCTAATTTACGCCTGAGCAGAATTTATACCCATTTCTTTGGTTATCTCATTATGTCTCTGTAAAAACTTTGTTTTCATCCATTGACTTCATTTCTTCTCTCATGGCCTCCTGCCATTTCTTTTTTTCTACACCTGGAAGTGACATTACTTCCTCATAGCTTTTGGGCTCCTGATAAACATGGCATACCTTGATTTCCCCTACACCAAACCTTGTAGGTGGAATACCTTTGTTAGCCCTCTCAGATCTCCTGGGGATTTGTATCTCTTCCTTGATTTGTGGCTCTTCCTTAATTTCTACCTCACTTTTTGACTCACTACATTGTCCATCGTCCTCTTCTTCTTCTTCTGACGTGCTTCGGCTCGTGCCCTCTTCAGCCTCTTCTCTTGGCTCTGACTTCCTATTCTCACTTCTCCCTATGTCTGTAATTGGTATGAAAACGTGAGAGTTAGCGTGAACCCTATCCCAATTCTCATGTTCACAAAAACTTGCTGACCTTGATATCACCACATCCCTGTTTCTGTCTAAGAAACGATAAGCTTTTGAGCCCCTTTCATAACCTAAGAATTTCATTTTCTTTGCTTTTGGTTTCCCCTTCCTTCTGGTCTCTTTTGGGACATGCACCCATGCACTGCAACCAAAAACCCTCATGTGCTGCAAGGATGGCTCTTTCCCATATAGCATGTAATATGGGGTCTGCCCTATCGCAGATGACCAAATTCTGTTCAGAATATAATTCGACGTAAGAAGGGCTTCACTCCAAAACCCATGGCTCATGTTAGCGTCTGCTAACAATGCATCTTTCATAGTTTGCAGAACGCCATTTCTTCGTTCTGCTACTCCATTCTGGAAGGGTGAATATGGGCTCGTTTTTCTGTGATATATGCCATTAATTTCCAGCCAATTTTGAAATTTGTTCGACATAAATTCAGAACCCCTGTCCGTCTGAATTTGTCCCACCTTGTGGCCATAACGTCTCTCTATAAATTTCAACCAATTTTTAAAGTTATTGAACACTTCAGCTTTGTTCTTTAACAGGTAACAAAACAAATATCTTGAATAGTCATCCACAATAACTAATACATATTTTGCTCTACCAACAGATGGCGGAAAAAGCCCAATTAAGTCAGCATGCACCAATTGAAAAGGTTTTTTCATTTGACTGGTGCGCTCCTTGCCTTTAGGGCTCACTTTTGACTTTGCCAATTTGCAAACATTACAGTCTAAGTAGTTTTTACATTTCTTCAATTTAACACCTTTTGCCATTGTTTCCATCCTTTCCAGTGTTCTAAAATTCACGTGACCTAATCTCCTGTGTAACAGATGTGCGCACTGATCATGTTGAGGTGTGTTTTTCACTATAGCATGTGTGTCACTTGTGTTTTACACGTTAGCACATACAGATTGTTCTCTTGTTTTGCCTTTGCATAAACATAGTTTCCTTTCTTAATTGTACATTTACCATTCTCAAATATCACTACATAGCCTTCTTTATCAAGAGCAGACACACTGAGAATGTTACAATCTAGCTGTGGAACTAGAAGCACATTTTTAAGTTCCTTTGCCAAACCTGTTATAAACACAGTCCCTTCTCCAGTAACTTCTGATTTTTCTCCGTTAGCCAGGCTCACACAGTTCTGCTCTGAAGCACCTAGGGAAGAAAATAAATCTCTCTTGTTAGTTAAATGTGAAACCGCTCCACTGTCAATTATCCAGCTTGTTTCTGCAACGACCTTGGATTTATCTCTTGCTGCCTGGACAAGAGAAATCCTCCCCTTTTTTTCATTGCTTCTGCTGCTGGCCTCTTTGCAGTCTCTCAGCAGATGTTTCTGTGATCCACAGGCAAAACAGCGTCTTACTGTCATTGCTCGACTATTGTGCTCTCCCCTCCTGGAAGCCGCATCTCTCTGCTGTGAGCTGTAATCTGATTTCTGTTTCCAGCCATCCTGGTTCTTTCACCGCAGGCTGTCTTGTTTTATTCTGCTGTCAGATCTCTCACTCCGACGCTGCTCCTCCTCCAACAATCTGCCCGTCAGGTACTCTAACGTCAAATCTGCTTCGTCCATTGATTCCAAACTGGTGACCAAGACATCAAATTGTTCTGGCAAACTGCTTAGAATGATGTAAACTTTATGGTTCTCTGGAAATTGCATATCTCTTTGTTCTAATTTGTTAAAGAGATTTTTTATTTTCTGCAGATGTTCAGACATGCTTTCACCGGGCTGTAATCTGCATCTGTACAGTTTTCTTGTTAGAGATACCCTGGTTCCTGCCGTATCTCTCACGTAGATTTTTTTCAGAGTGTCCCAACAAGCCTTTGCCGAAGTCAAGCCACGCACATGCACCAACTGGCTGTCTTCCAGGCAAAGAATTATCGTGCTTAAAGCTCTCTCATTAAGCCATTCTTCATCCTCATCAAATGCCTGGGGGGGGATCGTCTACAATCTTCCACAGATCCTCCCTTCGTAATAGCATCTCGGCTTTGATGGACCATGTCTGGTAGTTTTTCTCGTTTAATCTTGTCAAGGGAAAACCTCCCATACTCATTCCTCTAAACACCTGCATGCTGCTGACTCTGCTCTCAGTCCTCCATTTTCTTTCCCCTCCTGGGCTCACAACGGCAGAACTCCCACCTTCCAGGACCTCCACTTCTTCCATATACTATAGTGGCACCCTCTGGTACTCACCACGTTTCTTTGCGCAAGGCGGTCTTCGCAGGGCGCGTCGCTGGGCCCATAACCCCTTGTCAGTGTGTGAACACGCGGAAAATCAGCAGAGTACTTTCAGGTCCTGATGGCAATAACTCACTCAGACACGTTCAGCTTCTTCCAACACCACACGTGTATTTACAGGATATTTACAAGTATACAGAGCGACAGCATGACACCATGAATTCATCAATATAGCAGGAGATACATCTTCACTACACAGTACATATATATACACTTATGAATCTGGCTTTATCCAATCAGTGCAGGTGTTGCATCATCTTTGTGCCAGCCCTCCTGAGTCACTGTGACTCAGCATTTGACACACCTGATCATCATGGCAACTCATTAATACTTCTGTTCTGTTCAGGCCTGTAAATTTCATACTCTGACAAAGTGTTTCTACTATAAAACAAGGTGTACACTTCCTACATACCTTCTTTTGACCAAAATACTCCCAAGTGGTTTTAAACTCCCATAAACAGAAATGGTTTCTATTATTTCAGGTATGGACTTTCTGCTCTTTTTGGCATTGGTGAACAGGATACAGCTCATGTCAAGTCCAAGAATTGGCCTCTTGTCCCCACCCAAGTTTCCCACCTCTGTGCTAGTGAGTGAAGTGACTGTCTCAGACGTCTCACTTTTGGTATCAAAGAAAAGTCGTTATTATTGTTACATTTTCCAAGACTCATTCAGGAGGGAAGAAACATGTCTCTTGACACACAAGGTGATTACTTTCACACTGCCAAAACTGGACTTGGCACAAATAGGTTTTCAAACAGGAGTTTACTTTCTGACAACCTTTGAAATGTAAAACTCTCATCTAGGGAGCCACATAACCACCTTACTTTGACCTTTGTTGCACAGGTCTCATAGTAAGAAAAGGACAGAGAGAGAGAGAGAGAGAGAGAGAGAGAGAGAGAGAGAGTTGTTCCCTTTCTGCAGTTCCTCTGCTACCCTTTTCTTGGAATCTAAAAATAAAATTAAACACTGAATCTGAAAATTCAACCTGCAACAAACAACTCACAAATTTGGCACCTCCTGTAAAAAGCGTGCACACACCCATTTGCCAGGGTGTCCAATAATTCTACACTAGTAACAACTAATCTATATTTCTACTGCAACCAAACTGTAGTGGAAAAGAGGAAAACCATAATAATTTGTTATGTAAAGACGTTTGCAGTGCTTATGTTGCAAGCAGCACAGACCACCTACTGAGTCAATAACATTTTGTATGTTTTAAAATAATTTTTAAGGGCAGGGCTGCATATTTAGCTGATTCAAATTCAGAGATCAGCAAATGTATGCTGTGGTTAGAGCCAGGGGTAATAAACATAATGTGCAACCCTGTCCTCCACCCTACCCCATCCCCCAGAGTAAAATTGGCATACTAGAAAATTGCAAGGTAGCCCATAGGGGTGGGTATATATCATAGTTAGCATCATATCATAGTTTTTGTTAGTCACTTTTCAGTCATAAACCTCTGCAATCTATTTGGTCTTTTGACAGGTTTTTCACTCCATCTGATTCCATCTGACTCGTGCATGCAAGCTTTTAAAACAATGAAACAAGTACAAGTACCGTGTGAATTGAAGAGCCTCTTCCTTCTAAAGGCTCCAGCTCTTGAAATATTTCTGAGGTCTGGAAAAATGTTCAAAATGGCGCAGTCCTATTGACTGAACACTATTAGGTCTAATTTATAATCAAGTGTGCTGAGGTAAAAAAAACCCAAGGGGCTCGGAATCTGTCACATGTCATCAAGTGAGGATCCTTTACTGTACACTCTTGGCATGTTTACTCAGAAGTAAGACTCACAGGGTTCAATGGGGCTTACTTCCTGGTACATAAGTATAGGATTGCACTCTATTACATAGTTCAACATTGTATGGGAATTCTTAATATTAAAGTAGTGTACTTGACCCTTTGACTAATAAGATTTTTTGTTTAAACAGACACTGAGAAGAGGGCCAATGAAGGGAAATTCATGCTTTCACTCCACACACGATTCATATGTACTTACAAAAGAAAAATAATGCTTTTTAATACTCAAAGCGTTTGCAAAAATATGTTTTCATAATAACGGCAGTGCTTTCAAAATATTATTTATGCACATTTTACAACAGCCTTGACTAGCATTATTGTTATTAATTTTGCACAACAATATTTCCCTCATTTTCCCCCATTGTGTGGCAGTTGCTGTTGCCATGCTGTCAGTTGTGTTGCTAGGGAGGTAGGAGGGTGTGTGTGTTTGTGTGTATCAAAAGGTGATTGGTTCATTCGCTAAGCTCATGTTGAGGTATTTCTATGGTGAATGACAAAGATAAATAGGTATATATTCACAGTGTACTTTATGTACAAGAAGTACATCCTGTGTATAACAAGATTATTATTGTTTGGGGAGGAGTATATGGAACTGGCAACTTTATACTAAAAGCTGCCCTGAGAATAAATATCTATTGTTTAAGCCAGAAGAAAATTTCCTATGGCTGCAAAATAATGATTGGTTATTATACTAAATTATGCTACGCGAAGAAAGCCAGAATCATATGCATCACGTCTCAAGTTTGCCTGTGGGCTTCATTCCTCTCTTAATCCAGATAATCTACCCCAGATAATAAAAATAAATTTTGCATCCTCCTCAGATGCAAAAAAACATGTACATCAAAGCCAATCCAGGATCATTTGGAATCTACATACATTATTAGGGCTCTCAACAGATTAAAAATGTTGAGCAAGTTATGTTTGGGTTCAATAGATCAATAGGTTAGACAATTAAAAATGATTAAAAATAATGACAATATCTGAATATAGAAAATACTTTACAGATGTTTCATGGGGGCAATGATGTCCCAAATTACAGTATAGGTCCTATCTGTGGAATGAGTGGAATGCCATAAACCAATCACTCTTTTTTGAGTTACCTGCAAAATGGGAATAACCTGTATGTCATGACCTATAGAAGAATGCTATATAAGCCAGAAACAATGAAACACCTTTGCAGGTTTTTAAAGTGCTCATTATTATGGTGGTGTTCACCACCTTTCCCTGCTCCCTAAAATATAATTGAGACTAATGTTTTATTGCATGAACTGACTCCATCACAGGTAAAGTTGGTGCTATGCAGCATGAAGGACTTTCAGGCGTGCCTCTTATAATACGAACATTTTGATTTTTTTCCAAATGAGTGAAATTGTAGACGGTCTTCTTCTTCTTCTTCTTGACTGAAATTTGACATCCAGGATTGGATGATCAGGTAAGATGGCCAGTCCTGGTGTATTGATTTCACTTTATCATAAAATAATGAGAAACAGTTATTTAAGCAACAAATATTAGGTGGAGAGGAACACTATTTCTGAGGCACCAAAATTTTGGAAGTGTCAAAAGAAAATAAAGGAAAGAAAAAGAAGCACCATTATAGAGCAGAAAAAGTCATGATTTTGGCATCAGATATGAAAACACTATGCTCTCACTGGGGGATTCCTCCTCAGAGAAAGTGCCAAATAGTCCGGAGTCCTCACACTAGAAGTGCCCAGCATCAGCGAGGGACTCCTTGGCAACAAAAAGCTCCTCAGGCATACAAGTCTTTCCTAAGGAGATCCTCTTCTAGATGAGTTATACCACAACCATGGGTGAGGTTTTGGCAGTGCCTGTTTAAAACCCTCAGCTCTAGGCTATAGAATTGCTTCTGGAACAATATTTCTGCACTTGCTCTAGATCTAGATTGCCTTGACCTAGTTCTTCTCTGACTTGAAGCTCCTGTCAATACCCTTTGCGTGTCTTTAATTATGCTTTTGCTTAATCCTTGTCTGCTAGTCCACAGGGCAAACCTTTGATAGCTTTGACCCTGGACAGCCTTGACCTTGCTATGTACTTGTCTATTCCCAGACTGAACCAGACTCTAAGAACTGTATCAACTTTGGCCTGCTGCTCCCCCCCCCCCCGGCAAAAATTAAGCAAATGCGTTGAAGCCATTAAAAACAGTAAATTATACAGATTAAAAAAAACACAGCAGGACATGTTGGGTATCATACGGCAATTTATAAAGATGTGTTTTTACTCCCCTCTTAAAATCAGTCAAAGTGGAAACAGATTGCAACTCAGAAAAGAGTGTGTTCTATAGACTAAGAGCCACAGTTATATGGTGATTAGAAATCTCAAGCTCTGTTCTATAGCAGCAAATGTTAGTGTGAACTAGTAATATTAAAGGTTTGGGCTCATTAATATTAAGAATAAAATGTAAATTATATAGTTAATATTCATCAGATCCTTCTGAAATTCTACAGCAAATAATTACAATGAAGGTGATGAGATATGGAACAAATGAAAATGCATCTTTAATCTGAGCAGCAAAACCTAATTGTTTCATTAAATATTTAAAACATACATTGTGTACTACATTTCTTGTCTGTGGCTATCTATATATTCAAGTAGTATTATTATAGCTCTTTTCTCAGATTTATATAAAATCCCTTAATAGCTATACAGTATGTGAATGCAGTCTTATATTCACTGTCTTGATTTAAAACTTTTGTTTTATTTATCATCAAGCTGCATTTATGGCTTTCATTATAATTTGCAGTTGCTAACCAAACAGAGCACTTATACAAATTAGTGGAATTTATATGAAAACTATTGATTAGAGAAAAATATTAGAAGAATATCTCTTGCTCTAGAGCAGCCATTCTCAACAGGGGCTGTATGGCCCCCTGGGGTGCCCTGGTACATTTGAAGGGGGCCACAGACTGGGAACAATTTTCACACATCATCTTAAAAGGTTTGTTATGCGACTTATACAATTCTGATTTGGCTATATTTCTTTCAGATTGTGTTGATGGCCATGGTCAAAACAAGTTGTGAATGGCTCTTCTACAGCACCATTTCATTTAAATTATATTGACTTGATGGCATGTTGTTGTTGTTCAAAAACTCCAGGCACAGTCAAAATTATAAAAACATTGACTGGTATTATATATAACAGATATAAGTTTTAACCAAAAACCTAAGTATCTGCTAAATATCAACGCAGTATGTATGCTGTTCCTAATATTGCTCTTTTTTTGTAGCTCTGATGGTGTGATTTCTGAGATCTGCAACTGCTTATAGTACTGTGTGAAATTTCTTGACATTGTTCCCAAAGCCCCAATAACTATGGGGACCACTGAAGTGTGTTTCTTCCAGAGGCGAGATGTTTCGATTGCCAGGTCTCTGTACTTTGTTAGTTTTTCCAATTCTTTATTTTCAACTCTGGCATCCCCTGGAATTGCAATGTCAATGATCCGGACATTTCTTCGTTCTATTACTACTATGTCTGGTATGTTATGTTCAAGGTGTCTGTCCGTTTGGATCTGGATATCCCACAAGATCTTGACTTCCTCATTTTCTGACACCTTCTCTAACTGATGTTCCCATGGGTTTTTGGAGGCCGGCAAGTTATATTTTTTGCATAATGACCAGTGGACTAACTTTGCCACTGTATCATGTCTAACTTTCTAATCTTTTTGTGCAATCTTTGGACATTCACAGATGAGGTGTGACACAGTTTCATCTTTTTCTTGGCAGAGTCAACATGTGCTGTTTACTACTACTACTACTACTACTACAACATCATCATTTCTTATTTCTCAGCATTGCTGTTGCATGGGGGCAGACCAAAGGGCCAAGCATAAAAATTAGGAGTCAAGTCCTAAAAATCTGTCAGTAATATGACATGGTTGCAAAAGCACTGATTTTTGAATTTCAGGAAGCAAATTAGCAGCTATTGTTAACCATTCTGAATGAGGAGCCAAAGATTTTGGAACAACTTAAGTTCTGAAGTTAGTACGTTGAGGAGGATAACCTGATTTTGCCTCCAGATTTGTTTAAATTCTTGTCTTCAATCTGTGAAGATTCCCAGTCATCCATGTGAGGTTATCTGGAAACTGAGTCATGGCAACTGGACTTCTTTCTTGAAACGTTTCGCTACTCATCCAAGGAGCTTCTTCAGTCTGAGAGTTGGTAAGAGATCCCTGATATATCCTCCATGCTGGTTTCACTTCTCCCTGGTCTGAACAGGCTTGTTAGAAGGACAAAGGACTGGGGGTGAGGGATAATCCCACTTCTGCAGTCCTTCTCCACCCATTGTCATGGGTCGTTAACAGTCGTTAAGAGTGGTCTTTCTGGTGTATGTGGTCCTAATTTTTCTGGGGACAGATGAAAGGGCAGCATGATAAATAGGAGACAGATTGTATCTAAGGCCTCCACCCCTGTTGAGTGAGGGATTTTCTATATGTACGTGTATGGCCTTTCTGACCCCTCTCTCAAACCATCTATTTTCTTGTTCCAAAATCTTGGTCATCAAATGAGTGTCCTTTGTCTTTCAAATGAAGGAACACTGCTGATTGTGGTCCTGAGCTGTTGCCCCTTCTGTGCTGGGCCATTCTCCTGTTTAGTGGCTGTTCGGTTTCTCCAATGTAGAGCTCCGAACACTCCTCTTTGTATTGGACCACATATACTATATTGCTCCTGTTGTGTTTTGGTGTCCAGTCTTTTGGGTGGTCCGCACACACCAGAAAGACCACTGTTAACGACTGTTAACGACCCATGACAATGGGTAGAGAAGGACTGCAGAAATGGGATTATCCCTCACCCCCAGTCCTTTGTCCTTCTAACAAGCCTGTTCAGACCAGGGAGAAGTGAAACCAATGTGGAGGATATATCAGGGATCTCTTACCAACTCTCCTCAGACTGAAGAAGCTCCTTGGATGAGTAGCAAAATGTTTCAACCTAACAAGAAAGAAGTCCAGTTGCAATGACTCAACTTCCAGATTCTAGTCTTAATGTTTGGCCCTTTGCAATTTGTGTACAGTGGTGCCTCGCTAGACGATTGCCTCGCAGGACGAGGAAATCGCTAGACGATGCCTTTTTGCGATCGCTACTGCGCTTCGCAAAACGATGTTTCCCTATGGCGATTTTCGCTAGACGATGAGGTTTCCCCATAGGAGTGCGCCGACTAGTGGTGAAAAGCTGTCAGTGCAGCTGTCAGTGCATTCCTATGGGGACCCGCACTCGCTAGACGATGTTTCCCTATGGGAAATTTCGCAAGACGACTGCGTTTTCCCTTGGAACGCATTGAAGCGATTTCAATGCATTCCAATGGGAAAACGTGCTTCGCTAGACGATGTTTTCGCTAGACAGCGATCCTCGTGGAACGGATTAACATCGTCTAGCGAGGCACCACTGTACTTTCTGTGTTTTTGAGGTTGCTTATTGATGGAACTTCAGCTTCTGTTAGGTAAGTTTTTCTTTGTTGATTGTTCATAAGTATAACATCCATAAATTAACTGTTTTACCCATGATAACTTGCTTGTCCCAGTATTGTATTCCAGTTTTGCAGTTTTGTTTTTTAAAACTGGAAGTGGCAGAAAATTACAATATAGAGGAAAAGATGTGAGTAAGCCATAAGATTTAGCCAACTACTGAAAAATTATCTTTGCAACTTAGTTATGCCTGCACATGTATTAAGCTGATGCTATCTTAGGACATCCAACTATGACATGATGAATTGTTTCTTTGGATTCACAACAGGCACTAAATATATCACATACACCTTGCTTCATAATTATTTTCTGATACTATCAAGTAACTTGATCTTCAACAAATCTAGACTCACAAAGGTGCATGGGAAAATGAGTTCCAACAGAGGCTGTCTCATACATTTATAATTAGGTTTCTCTTGCAAGTTGCAGACAATCCTAAACCTTGGGGGTTCAGAACTTTTTTTAGCTTTGAACTATATCAGAATTTGTTTCCCTGTGCACCTTGTGAGTCATAGAGAATCCTTGTGACTCTCATGGTGTAGAGGGACACTTTTCTAATGGTTTGAAGTAATGGCACAAGAGCGGCATGAAAGTAAGAGGGCTGGTCTGCCTCCTGCTAGTTGGAGGGCTCCTGGTCCCATAAATTGGTCTGGTGGGTTCTGCCAAATTATGGGACTGGGTATCCTTCAGTTCCAAAAATCCCATCTCTAATTATTACTTGTTACAGGTTTTGAAAAAATGCCTATTGTGGTTACTTAATTATGTCGAAAAAATAACCTGTTGCATTACTTGTGGCACTGCTCATTATTTTTCTCTCACTTTCCACTACTTGGAGGGATCATTAGGACTGAAAAGAGACCAGTCTAAAAATTCCTGTTAGAATACCTCTAATAAAGCCTTCAAATGCACTTTCAAAGTACCATTTTGATATAACTTGAAACATTTCTTGTTAAACCAGCAGTGTAAATTTGTCTCTCCTTATCACGTTACTTTTGAAATGTAACCCTCATTACCCCCAATAGTAAATTATGAGAGAAACCCTGATAATTTCATAGCAGCTTTCTTTATTATGAGAAATACTAACTGACACAGAGCTTGATGTTACTGCCTCAGTTCCAAGGCCTGCACAATAGGAAAAATGGGGAGAAATTACCCAGGCCTCCAGGTTCTGTTATAAAGTCAAACTTAAAGGCTCTTTTAAAGCTGTTTATACAGATACATTTTACACAAACAAAGCCTTAACTGAACTACTCATTTTGGTAGACCACCCCTTCTAAGACTGTTTCATCTCATGACCTCTTCTTCTTAATTATACAGAAGCTCTTTAATATATGATTGTGGACACTAGTCAGCAAGTCCTTCAGATTTCCAAAAAGACGCTGAACAATGTTTTCTTTACCCCAAAGATTAGGCACACAACACCATTAAACTACATTGTTCATAAAATGGTGGGGAAGAGTGGTCAGAAAATACTGTACTAAGTTTCACATATAGCAGGATAACACAACTCTACGTTTTTCTCTTTCCTGCAAAAATAGGGTCAATATCCTATTGCTAGTTCCAACTAGAGTAGATCGCCCAGAGTGGTAGAATATACCAGATGGGCAGGATATAAATCAAATAAATAAATAATAAATAAATAAATAGATCCATTGACTCAATGGGATTTAGGTAGGTGTTGACCTACCATTTTACAGTTGATTCAGTGGGTTTGCTCTGGAGTTGAGACTACCAACAAGATACTAGCCTAGCAGTTTCCCAAGCAATGCTATCATGCTGTTTTTATTTTAGCTGAGAATACAGTATAACAGAAAGTGAGATGCAGAAGGAAGTGAGTGGTTCAGTGCAGACTCTGTTTCTTTGCAGTTCATAAAATTGAAGCACACTTTTCTCTTAATACAGCACTTAGGCTAGTAGCAATCCAGAACCAGTATGGAAAGGTGGAGCTCTTCCATAGTGGATAGCTTTATTCCAAAATGGATAGCTTTAAAATGAATTGGTGGAATGTATGTTGTCTTACATAATGGAAGGCAAGAGACAGACTTTCAGAAACAAAGAACTTTTAATAATGGAACAGATGTACAGATTAAAGAGGAATCGCTTTGGAAGAAAGGTACTGGCTAAGCTGACTTTTGCTATTTAAAATAAAACAGGACAATAATATGCTTAGAGCATGGGAGGAGGAGGGGAGCCTCTTTTACCACAAGGACTAATTTCAGTGTCAGAGGACTGGATTTCCATGGCAAGCAGGGCCGAATGCAAGAAAAGGCAGGACCCAAAATACCTGCATATTTCACCTTAAAATTCATGCTGCTGATACCTATTAGGAGAGTCCCATGAACCTTTTAGAATGAACAAAAAATTGTACAAAAGCTGAAGAAGGCTCAGGGTCTCATAAGGAAAGGGGCATGACCATCTGAGGGACTTGGAGGTGCTGAATTCCTCTGAATCTAGAGGTGAATTCCTCTAGATTAAGAAATCAATGCTGATACTATTATTTGCATACTAAGTTGTATGATTCATTGTGCAGCTGACAGTGTCTGCAGTGATTTCTTGACTTGGAGCAAATGCCTCCAAAAGTTGTGCTATTTGCATAGTTAAACAAGTGGATTTGGGCTACTGTCTCTAAAATCCTTACCTGTAGAGTAGGATAATATTATCCCCATCTTGCACATGGTGGGAGAATGAGGAATTTTGTGCCTGTCATAAAATTTGCTTAGTTCCTGCAAACTATTTTGTTCAGTCAGCAACACCATTTTATGGATTGTGTAAATGCTGATTATTTTATGCATTTTCTTATATTGTATTTATTTTATTTATTTATTATTAGATTTCTATCTAAGAAAGCTAGATACCTAAACCACTGATATAAGCAATTAGTAAATAGACGGTTAAGACAGACAGAAAGGTCCCATGTGAAGAAAGATCGAGGGTCTTCAAGAGGAGTACTAGCAATGAGTTGTCTAAATTCCCTATTATAGAGCAGTGGTTCTCAAACTTGGGTCCCCACATGTTCTTGTACTGCAGCTCCCAGAAATCCTGCCCAGCACAGCAAGTGGTGAAGAACATCTGGGGACCCTAGTTTGAGAACCACTGTTATAGAGGACACTTGTCCAAACACTTGAAGAGGGAGCCATCAGAGGCAGGGAGTGTTCCCAGATGGATCACAATCCAGCAGAAGCTTCTCAGTCAACATACACTCCAGAACAAAGTTTCTTGGCATTTTAGAATAGGAAATGGAAAACGGGAGCAGTGTGGAATACTCCCCTTCAATATTTCAGCCAATTTATCCTCTCCCCCAATTTCTCCTGTGCACTATAACTATCAGTCATCATTCTGTGTCTACTGGAGATACACACATCTCATTCAGGTGTTTCCATGTTTCCATCCACACACAAACCTTTTTTCACTTTCACTTTTTTTCACTTTTTTCATTGTGTCTGTATGCAAAGGAAGGAAGGAAGGAAAAACCTGTTTGTAAGCATGTAGTTCCCCCTCAAGGACACACACACATACACACACACACCATGATGACAGAGGCAGTGCTGGGCTTGGAGAGATTAGATGTCTTTAAGCAGCAGAAAAATATATTAGATAAACTACAACTCACTCCCCCGCACCATTTCTTTATAGCTGTTCTGTATGAATGAACTGCATATCCACACCCATAGAAAAATCTAGTGGGGAAAAAATTAAGCACAGCCTTCCCACTGGCAGACAAGATGCTCACAAGGAAGGGAGATGCAATCCTGGCAGTATTGTCCAATTTCTGGATCCACATCAGCATCTTGGCATTTTTCAGACTGTCAGCAAAATGAGCATTTTGGAAGATACGACTGCAGGCTCTTAAAGGGTAAGTAGGCAGTGTTTGATAATGTGTTGAGAAATATGTTGTAACCATGAGCAAACAGCAGCTGCTGCATGGATGTTTCTGTACACCATTCATAGCAGTGCAGGTGAGAGCTCCTGCAATGTTGTTAAAAAAATACTGCAGAATTTTTCATCTTTGGGTAGGAAATACTCCTGCATATGTTTGGTCATGGACTGTGGTAACAGAAGAGAGGAAGCTGCCTTATAGAGGATCAGACTCTTTGCCTTGTAGCCCAGTATAATCCACTCTGACTATACTGGGCACTCCAGTTTAATGGGGATGGCGAATCTGTTTCTAAGATTTGTCCAGACTTTGTGGGAGCTATCCAAGCTGCCAAATCACATCCCCAAACAAGTTTGGCACCCTAGGTAGCTCCAATAAGGTTTGGACTAAAACCCAGAGCCAACCCATGACACTGAGCTTACTAGCCTCCACTATCTAACTGACATTAATCTTATCAGGGTTGATTAGGCATAGTCTGAGGTGGCTGATTTTGAGGTGCCTCAACAAGGCAGCACATTGATAGTAATTCCACTTAATTGTTCTTGTATCTTTCCTGTGAAGAAGCAGGGAAAGGCACCGGTGGTATTTTCTGTCTCCTCTGCTGAAATATCCTGGCTGACCTTGACAATGGATGCTCTGGATATGAACCTTGACTTGAGAGGGGGGTACAATTGGCTGCCCCACCTCTTGAGTGAAAATATCTTGGATTTGCCTTGCTGCAAGTATCAGATGGAGGCCTTCTTCATTATTTCCTGATACAGTGGCCTTGTCTCATTACCTGGGGAACTCTGGGAGTAGTAGTCCAAACACATAAATCTTCATACCTCAGTCGCAGACCCAGTTGTATGTTTCTGCTGGATTTGTTTGTTTGTTTGTTTGTTCATTTTATTTGCAGGCTGCCTTTCTCTTGATAAGGGGACCCAAGGTGGCTCACAATATTAAAATAATAAAATTAAAAACATAATAAGTTAAACATCAAAAAACAATTAAACCGTACACTAATATGGTAAACATTAAAACTATTTTAACTTAAAAATGACATTCACTGCTTTGAGATATCATTTTAGAAAGGGTAAGTGGGATATAAATAAGCAAACAAGCAGACAGGCAGGCAGGCAAGCAGGCAGGCAGGTAGGTTTCTACAATGGCTTGGCCCAAGTCTAGTTCAAAGATAAGGAACCTTTAAGAAGGGATTACAAAGTCTTTGAATTTACCCATCAAAAAATCAACACCCTGGACAGTAGACTAAGCAGTACCAGTTATCTCCACTATGGTGAGATGAACTGTATTTATTTAGCTTGTACAAATTTTATCCAAATCTGATGTGCAAATGAGAGAATTACATGTGACAGTCTGGAAGCTTACAAGACCAACATAAGGAGCTGGATTGCATGTCACTATAAGCGGGATGGGTAGGAACAAAACCAGAATTACCTCCATCATCTATTGACCTTGCCTTCTCTTCCATTGTCCACCCTGTTCTGTCATTCCTGATCAGTACCAGTTTCTCCTGTGTTAAGAGCTCCATTCATTAATATTTCTCAGGAACTACATGATTGGCAGATGGTAGGCTGAAGCCCATTCATTGCAGGTGGGGCCACAACCCAAAGGAGGTGAGCCTACCATTTTTTTTAATCTTCCTATCTCTCTTTCCCCTCTATCAACTCCCTCATTCTCTCTCAAAAGTATACCTACAGCTGACAACATAGTCCTCCAAGAAGGCAATAGATACAATCTTGCATGCAATTAAGGAAAAAGATGTTGTCAGCCTTGGGTGTAAGTCCCCACTTTTACATTAATAAAAAGCATATGATTAATACATTATGTTTCTCTTAAATTAACTCATAGCTTACAGCATAAAAGCAGTATACAATTTATAAAAATATATCCCCTGTAAAATTACCCTCCACTCTCAGATATCAGCATGTCATTGGTTATGGCAGGATGGCATTGAAGTAACCTCAAAGAAAAATAGCAAAAAGTTTTGCGGGAAAGCCTTTAGTTCAAATGTTTAGTTCAAATGTAGTGTAGTTTTGGGCAGAAGAGTAACACATAAAAGTGTGATGAACTTACTCTGAGACATTTCGCAATTGGGGCACTGCCAAAAATCCTCCCTGCCTATGGTGGCTGCTTGCTACATCTTGTTTGACCATGGAATGTGGAACAAATGAGGATCTTCACCTCTGTTTTCTGAAAAGAGCATGTGGGAAAGAAGATGTGGAAGAATATAGTCCTTGAGTTGCTAATGCATAAATAAATTACTTGAACTAGCATGCTTGCATTTATCACACACAGTCTCCTGACTGTAGTGTTTTGGGTTGTATAAAACAGACTGGTGAAGGCCAAGGTGAAAATAAGACGATAAATAGGTTAAAAGATCACGTTTGTGGCAAACTTACCTTATGGTTTTCAGGACTAGAAAACCCTTGTCAGACTTCAGACTGCAGATAAGAAATCATATGAAAGAAAGCTTCCACTTCAGAACAATTTGTACACTGTTTCTCTTTCACTACATGTTAATGAGCACCCATTTAAAATGCTAATGCATAAATCCTGCAGGTGTTCTAGCCATGCCTGTTTCTTCTTATGATGGATGTTTTTCTTTTCCCAACTAGCAGGAGCACTTGTGATGTAAACTGTCACCTGTGGTTTGAAGTGGCACAATCAAGCCAGAGAAGTGTAGTAGTTTGGGCACGTAGCCCTCCGGATGGTGAGAATGGCAGTTGCCATCAGCCAAAATCAACATAGCCAATGGTGAGAGATAATGAACACTGTAGTCCAACAGCATCTGGAGAGCCATGTTCACCATTCAGACTAGGGGCATGGTTTAAATAAATTGGGTGATGGATCAGGGTTTTTCAATTTGGTTTAATATCACGTGGTAGTCACAAGTCAAAAGAAAACTTTTAATCCATTTTTAAGCTGAGTTGTATATCGGTTTAGGTGCTACACGGGCTTTTAGAATCATTGTATTTAAGGCTTTGTCCTCTACCCCACCTCCCAGCGCCCAACATTATTGTAAATGGAGGAATGGCAGACAGCCACTGGCCTCCGGTACTTGAATATCTATGGATGCCATACAGTACATGTCAATTTTCCATGTATTCTATCCCATGGTATGATGACATATGCAGCATCCATAGATATTGAAAGTATCTGAGGAACTAGACTGTTGTCAGGATCTGGCCCACACCACCCTGGCAGCTGCAGGATCTGGGCCAGCCTGACCCAGGAATGGCCTGGTGTTTGCAGGCTCAGACCCTGGCCTATGTAGCAGCTGCTGGGCCACTCATGAGGCTCACCTGGAAACCTGGAGGGAAGGCCTCTTTAAGGAGTGGTTCTCCCTCCCAGACCTTGCCTCAGCAACAAAGGTCTTTGGCCATGCTGTGCCTTGCTGCTCCTGCTGTTGCCTCTGGCATCTCTGTGTTCCTGCACCCACTCCTGTTCCTGTGCCTGTTCCTGCTTGCTTCTGCTGGTCTCCTGCATCTCAGTGCCTTGTTCTGGCTCCATGCTCCCGGTCCTGTGACCTGGCTCCCAGCCTGGTGCTCCCGCCTCTGCTTGGTCACAGCCAGCTGCACAGTGAGTGTCTTTGGACTCGATACCCTGTGTGGCGGACTGGGTCCTGGTGCTCTTGTCCATGGTGAGAGGCTGCCTGTGAGATCTTGGACTTTGACAGTTTGCTGAGGCCCCTCTGGCACCCTGGCCCAGTCACCATGTCCACTGACCTCGGTGCAGTTGTCCAGACTTTGCAAGCTGAAGTTCAGTCCTTGTGGCAAGAGCTTGCTACTGTTCGGAACACAGTGCCCCCGGCATTGCCCTGTGCTCCAGCTCCTCTGCTGCCAGCCCATTTCTCC
Source organism: Intellagama lesueurii (assembly GCA_037013535.1). Lineage (NCBI taxonomy): Eukaryota > Metazoa > Chordata > Lepidosauria > Squamata > Agamidae > Intellagama > Intellagama lesueurii. The sequence continues at coordinate 78,894,196 of JBAJHW010000006.1, forward strand.
AGGGACCGTAAGGAGTTGCGAGGGTTCATTAACCAATGTCAGCTCCTGTTTCAGATGTGTCCTGACTCTTTCTCAATGGAGCAAAGTCGGGTGTCCCTAATGATCAACCTTCTGTCGGGTTGAGCTCTAGTCTGGGCATAGCCCCTGCTAGAGTCTAACCACCCCCCATTGAGCTCGGTGACCGCTTTCCTGCAAGCGTTACAGAGTATGTTTGGGGATGCCCAACGGGCCCAGGCAGCAGAGCAGGCCTTGCAGGCCCTGAAGCAAGGGCAGCAATCGGTAGTAGACTATGCGGCTGCGTTCTGTTGCCTCACGGAATGGAATGAGGCGGCGCAGCGGTTGCACTTTCGGCTGGGCCTGAGTGCAGCTATCAATGAAAAGTTAGCTTGGGTTGATTCACCAGCCGCCCTGACTAACTTCTTCTCTCTGTGTATTAATACTGACACCCAGTTAACTGAAAGGGATCGTGAGTGCCATAACTCCCGAGTTGAGAGGGAGCATCCTCCTCCTAGAGCTACCCCACCCAGCAGCCTCCTGCCTCCAGAGCCCATGGAAGTGGATGGTTCCTGCTGTCGCTTGACCCCCATGGAGAAGAAGCACCGCCGAGACCTGGGCCTTTGTTTGTACTGTGGGGGCAAAGGACACTCTGCGGCTGCCTGCCCTGCCAAGATCTCTCTGGCGGGAAACAAACACCCCCGGTAGGGGAAGGCCTACCAGGATGGAGCATGGCTCCCTCACATTTATAGCTGACTGTCCAGTTGACACGGCCACAGGAAGGCCTGCTGGCAATGCAGGCCATGATTGACTCTGGGGCTTCATCTAGTTTTATTCAGTTTGCAAAGAGGTTTCAGATTCCCTGTCGACCAAAGGAGACCCCAGTGCTTGTGGAGGGGCTGGATGGATCCCTACTGTGTTACAGCACTGTGACTCATGAGACCGTGGTCCTAAGGATGTTCATAGGCCCTCACCATCAGGAGTGGCTTGCATTCGATCTCATGACCACCCCCACTTTCCGGTGAATTGACTGGCTCACCAGGCATGATCTGGCCATCTCCTGGTCGCGTCAAGCCCTCCAGTTGAGCTCTCCCCAGTGTCAGGCGAAGTGCCTCCAGGGCCCTGTGGTTCAGGCCTTGAAGGACTGCTTTGCAGCAGGTACTGTGAGTGACGTCCTCCCTCCAGCACCTGCATTTGAACTCCATTCTGTGGGCCAGGTGTTTGAGATTCTGGAGCCATATCAAGAACTGTGGGATGTCTTCGAGAAAAAAGGAGCGGAAACATTACCCCCGCACCGACCCTACGACTGCCCGATAGATCTACAGCCCAGGGCCGAGATCCCTTTTGGCAGGATCTACACTCTCTCCACTCCCAAGCTACAGTCCCTTCGAGAATACCTGAACGCCAACCTGACCCGGGGATTCATCCGTCCTTCTACCTCTCCAGTGGAGGCCCCCATCTTCGTAAAAAAAGAAAAGATGGAGGGTTGTGCCCGTGCATTGACTACCAGAAATTGCACCAAGTCACGGTGAAGAACCGGTACCCCCTGCCTCTTATTCCAGAACTGTTCAAGAGGATTCAAGGGGCCTGAGTATTCACCAAACCGGACCTTTGGGGAGCATACAATTTGGTGTGAATCCGACAGGGACAAATGGAAAAGAACTTTCCAAACCCATTACAGTCATTTTGAATATCTGGTCACCTTCCAGCATTTCATCAATGATGTATTCTGGGACCTGCTGGACCGGTTTATTGCGGTATACCTGGACAATATCCTGATTTTCTCTGAGATCATGGTAGAGCATGTACAGATGGTCCTTCTGCGCCTCCGGAAATACTGCTTATATGCTAAGCTAGAGAAGTGCCTCTCCCACCATGGAGTTCCTGGGGTACATCATCTCACCAAGGGGTCTCCAGATGGATACCCACAAGGTTCAGATCATTCTGGATTGCGCCCCTCCAGGTGGAGTCAGGGCTGTCCAGCGGTTCCTGGGGTTTCTCAACTTCTATAGAAGGTTCATTCAAGGCTTCTCACAATGTGTGGCATCAGCCCTTACGACCCTCCTCAGGAAGGGAGTTAAGTTCTCATGGACCCCTGAAACCCAAGCAACCTTTGATGCACTGAAACATGCATTTACCTCTGCCCCAATTCTGGTACACCCGGACCCTGACCTGCCTTTTGCGCTGGAAGCCGATGCCTCCAACAAGGCGATTGGAGCCGTCTTGTCCCTACACCATGGTCCGCAGCAGTTCCTTCATCCTTGCGCCTTCTACTCCCGGTGACTAACCCCATCACAGCGCAACTATGACATCTGGGACAAGGAACTGCTGGACATCAAGGCCACGTTTGAACAATGACAGCATCTCTTGGAAGGGGCAAGACACCCAGTGCAAGTGCTCACTGACCACAGGAATTTGGAGTACTTCCAGTCAATGAAGTGCCTGTGCCCCCGACATGCACGCTGGGCTCCGTTTTCTCCAGGTTCGATTTCCAGATCACCTATTGGCCGGACACGAAGAATGGGAGGGCTGATGCCCTCTCCCACAAGGACAAGTCTGAGGAGGACCCCAGACCAGCACCCCTAATAGCCCCTTGGAATTTTGTCTGTGGAACCCTGGACCCGGACTTTCATCGCCAGGTGCTGCAGGCTTTAGCTGCGGATCCCTATGCTCAGGCCAAGTTAGCAGATGCAAACACAGTTGCAATTAATGCGCCCCCAGGATTCAAGTGCCGGGACAGCTGCCGGTTCGTCTGTAAGCACCTCTACATCCCAGCTGGCCCATGGCATCTCCAGGTGTTTCAACAGGCTCATGATGCCCACACCGCAGAACACTGAGGCTTTGCCAAGACTACTCACCTGGTCACTTGGGTTTACTGGTGGCCAGCATGGCTGGCAGACATCTGCAAGTATGTCCAGTCCTGTGAAGTCTGCGCCCATACCAAGGTGCCCCACCAGCAACCTCAGGGCATGCTGCAACTCCTGCGCACGCCCACGTGTCCATGGTCAGTGATTTCCCTCGACTTTATTGTGGATCTGTCCCTGTCTTGAGGCCACATGGTCATTTTAGTCATTGTGGATACACTAACTAAGATGGCACACTTTGTCCCAGTTCCCAAGTTGCCCACAGCACCCCAGACAATGCAGCTTCTCCTGGATCACATCTTTCGGTTGCATGGCCTCCCTGATGCAATCATCTCCGATTGGGGGGTACAGTTCGTGGCACACTTTTGGGCAGCTTTAGCTCCTGGGCATCGAATGTCGATTGTCCTCTGCCTATCACCCAGAAACTGATGGCCAGACAGAACACGTCAACCAAGTCCTTGAACAATACTTTCGGTGCTCCTCAAATTTCCATCAGGATGACTCTGGGTGGACTTGCTCCAGCTGGCCAAGTTTGCATACAACAACGCCATACATTCCTCCATGGGGCGTAGCCCCTTCTATGCGAACCACAGCTATCACCTGCGGGATCATCCCTGCACACCTGCTGATTCTCTGGTCCCATCAGCCACTGATCATATATGGGCCCTCCAGGAGGTCCGAGCCGAGCACTTAGACCGCACCAAGACAGCATATAAGACGCAAGCCAACCGCAAGCCCCGTCCTGGGCTCCAGCTCCACGCAGGGGATAAAGTCTGGCCATCCATGGCCCACTGCAGCTTGGGTTGCCCTTCAGCTAAGCACCCAGTTCCACTGGCCCTTCCATATCTCACAACAAGTCAACTGGGTCGCCTATAGGTTGGACCTCCCTCCAGATTTCCGGATGCACCCAGTGTTTCATGTGTCCCAACTGAAACTGGCTGTGGAGAACCCCTTCACAGGACACCGTCCCCCCTGCCGCTGCCAGTCCAGGTGCAGGGTCATGAGGAATTTGCGGTGGCCAGAATCTTAGACTCCAAGCAACTCCAAGGTCGAGGTTACGGTCCAGAGAATCGCTCCTGGGAACCTGTGGAGAATGTCCACACTCCCACCAAGCCCCGGGCTTTTCACTGCCGCTATCCCGAGGAGCTCTGACCGTAAAAAAGGGGGGCTCCCCTTGTTGTTTCTGGGGGGGGGTACTGTCAGACTCTTGCCCACACTGTCCTGGCAGCTGCAGGATTGGGGCCAGCCTGACCCAGGAATGGCCTGGTGTTTGCAGGCTCAGGCCCTGGCCTGTGTAGCAGCTGCTGGGCTACTCATGAGGCTCACCTGGAAACCTGGAGGGAAGGCCTCTTTAAGGAGTGGTTCTCCCTCCCAGAACTTGCCTCAGCAACAAAGGTCTTTGGCCATGCTGTGGTGTGCCTTTCTGTTCCTGAGCCCCTGTGTTCCTGCACCTGCACCTGTTCCTGTTTCTGCCTTGGCCCCTGCTCTTGCCTTTGCTTGCCTCTGTCATCACTGCATTCAGACTCCAGTGTTCCTGCATCTGCTCCTGTTCCTGCCTCAGTCCCTGCTTGCTTCTGCTGGTCTCCTGCATCTCAGTGCCTTGTTCTGGCTCCGTGTTCCCGGTCCTGTGACCTGGCTCCCAGCCCGGTCCTCCCACCTCCGCTTGGCCACAGCCAGCTGCACAGTGAGTGTCTTTGGACTCGATACCCTGCGTGGCGGACTGGGTCCTGGTGCTCTTGTCCATGGTGAGAGGCTGCCTGTGAGATCTTGGACTTGGACAACTGTAATCCAGAAAAGTTCCCACTGAAATCAGGCAAAGCTGTCACAATACTTTAGGTTTGGTTTTTGTTACAGATATTTAGGCTCACCACTGGGATGATGCCTAACGGTTTTACAGTATATATATTTGCATTGGAATCGCAGTAGTCAGAAGGTTCACCTATGCAAAATGAAAATTTCCTTCCTTCCTTGTCCTACTCATACTGAATTTCAGAATTAGGCAGAAAGAGAATTAGATAGAATGAGTCACTCCCCTCAGGCAGCAGATGTTTGGTGATTCTGCAGGGAGAATCAAGATGGGTGTTCTTCCCTGAACTTTTAGGTTTGTCAGCTACAGTGAAAGTCCAGGATGCGGTCTCTTGGTAGTTTTAAAGTCAAATTGAAAGGTTAGTCAGGTTGGCTTCTGCATGTAGAACAACGGGGTGATGGCACACTTGTTCTTTGCTTCAGACAGCAAAAGCAAAAGCACACATACCGAGAGATTGGGGGGGGGGAGGGGAAAGGGTAGAGGGAGCGGATGAGAGTGTGTGTGTGTCAGACGAGATAATTCTAAATGCTTCACCATCCTAAGATTCTGTAGAATGGCGCCAGAACGTGCAGAACTGATTATACCGCAGATGTACCCGCACTTCCTTTTCAGCAAACGTCTGCTTCTGTTTTGCTGTGTGGGAACATAACCCAAATTCTACCAAGATCTGGTTGTATCTTTGGAAAATTCATTATCCAACCCAACCCTCTTCTCCCCTCGGATGCCGGCTGGCGGTGCAAGCAGGTCGCCCTCCCAAAAGAGATGCCTCGGAGGTGCGAAGGGGGCCGTGTCAGACGAGACGGGCTGAGACACAAGGCAGCAACTGGTAATGAACTGGGGAGGCGGGGTGAGGGGGCCTTCCTTCCTTCCTTCCCCTTTGCCATTGGCTCCAGACAGCCGACTCCAGCAGGTTGCTTTGGTTGACAGGATCTCTGCCCTGCCGTCTCTTACAGGCGTTGACCCTGCCAGGCGCCAGGGCCCGCGAGGGCGGAGTTTCCAGGAGGTGCCTTTTTGAAGAGCCGGGGCGCGCGGCTTTAACCATTTCAAGCCCGGCCTCAGGAGAGCAACTCGGCCGGGAGCACGGGGGGGGGGGGGGTTGACGAGGATTCCAGTGACAGACGCGAGCGCAGCGGCTGCGCCAAAGTTTGGGGGGCGGGGCGGGAGGGTGTGAACACCTGGCGTCTCCGACGCAACGTGACTGTTCATAAAGCAGAATTTGGGACTGGCAGGGCCCTGGGATCAAAAAGCATGGCTTTGATGCAGAATCTATGTTATATACGTCGGAAGAGAGTCCGGAGCAGTTTCGCGGGAGAGGGGGGGGGGGGGAGAACTGTATTTTCGGTATATTAGGATCAAGCGGGTGCCTGACGGCGCCTCTGCTACGCTGTTTGTCTGAATGTGGCTATTAAAATGATAATTTGACGGAACTGCCCCCCAACCCATGATAGGGTGAGAAAACTCTTAGCCTTTTATCACTGATTGAATAAGCAGCACAAGGGACGTTATTATGACATATAACCACAACAGAATAGGAAGGATTTCTGAAACTGAACTTCCCGTCCGTTGGAAAACTTGTTGGTGTAAGATTTTACGTAACCTCTACCTCTCTTCTTCCCTCTCTTTCCCCCTCGCTGGCGTGCTGAGGCAGTGGATGGGTGTGTTGCTGCCGTTTAGAAAGGTCTCTTAGCTTCATTCGTCATAACGTCATCTAAACAATGCAAGATTTCTGAACTGAATCGCTTCATCAACAACAAAAATATGAAAACCATCAACATTCTGAGGCGAAGCTGCCACTCCAAATGAATCTTAGCATTTTGGGGGGGGGGGGGAACCGATTGACATAGTATTATTAAACTGTGATTGATATCTTTTGAAAAGAAGGTTAAAAAAAATAGGTGCATGCCCCTCTCTACATAAGACTGACTGCTGATTAAGTGACAGACTTACCAAAGGTAGTAAATATTGCACATGCCTGAATGTCTCGCAAGTTAGCCCTCGGACGGCCAGGATGCTGGTTGCGCGTGCCAGGAGGGCAAGCATAACAAACTAGAGGGCAACCAGGATCCTGCCCAGTTGGACTCTGCCAGCCTATGTGTGCATTTATATGGCTCTTCTTTGGCTCTGTGACTCTGAGCATCTGTCAGTTATACAGCTTTAGGTACACTGGGAGGTAGAACAAAAACTCCGAAGACAATAGGCAATTCCCAGTCCCGCTGAACGCAAACGAGACAGTCAAACCCCAAGTTCTGTTGCCATCGAGAGAAGTGATCAGGACGAAGACATAACATGATGGGGCATCATTGATCAAAACGCAGCTGGAAGATTAAATTTAGTTCTCAGTGCAGTCTAGAATTGTTGAAGTGAGCCACGATGTTCAGTTATTTTACCATTTACCATTTGCTGCAATGCTGACTGATTGATATCTCCCGGCGTTCATTCACCTCTTTCTTCCTCTCTGCTACCCAAAAATATGTCTTGTAATATTTTACCAATCATTCCGTGTTTCCTTTTTTAAAATTCATAAGAAAAATAAGTATTCTATTATATATGTATATATAAGGCAAAAGACCTTTTCGTAAAAAGTAATACTTTACTTTTAGTAATACTTTTTAGTAAAAAGTATTATTGAAATAGCATTAAAACGATTGCTGTAAAATGTACTTGAAGGTCCAATAAATAATAACTGCTGAGTTTTTAAAAATCCACCGCCCTTGATTGATCAGGCGGTGTTTCCTGCTGGCCCCCACCTCCAGCACTAATAATATTGATTCGTCACCATGTGCTGATTTCATTGAAAACGGAAGCACGTCCCAAACTGCTTTGTAAAAAGTAGTTTTTTCCCCAAACCCTCATATTTCCATTTGATGTTCAAATATATTCCAAAACAATCTGTATACCCGAGCCCAGTTTGGTTAACTTCAAAAAACAACAACATAGACTTGCACTCATTTAACTGGAGAGAGAGGGACAGAGAATAGAATTGTATTGACTTTTACTGTGGGTGTTATGTGTATGTCTCTGTATGTTTTTTGGGGGTGGTGGTTTTGTTTTTGTGCTCATCGATGTATAAAAATGAGATAATGCAGATAAAGGTAAATTTCGGGAACGTTCTCTAAAAAGGGATACATTTCCGCAGTTCTCCCACTTTCAAATACACATCTCTGAAGGAGCGTCCAAGGAATTCTTCCAGCATATTTTGATTGCGCAGAAACTTTTCCCGCAGTTTATATACATAATGGAGCCCCGTTTTCTAAAGCAGGAAAAGGTGTCTTACCCATACATACCTAGACGAAAAGCAATAGCAATTACACCGCCCACCGTATGTTTATTACATACAACCACGCCTTATTTGCTTCGGCAGTTAAATATTGATCCTTCAACACCATCCGGGCTGCTTTTAATTGGTCTGAAAAGGCGCCGGCACTCCACTTCCATTAGGAGCTGCACGACACAATCCAAGAAATATTATTTTAACAAGTGTGTGCGTGTGCGTGTCTCAGTAGAGGAACGCCTGCATGGGTGCCACTCGGGAAGGGAAAGGCTGCTATCGGTGTTGTCTTTCGGGTGGATCTGTCGGCGGGAGACTCCGCGATTAAAACAAAAAGGAGGGACGGGCACGAAAGAAAACGTAGGTTTGATGCCACATATAACTCAGAGCCTGCCTTTTCTTCAGAGAGGGGAAAGCAATTATCTTTATGGATGATTAATAATCAGGTCGCGCGCCCCAACCCTACCCCCCCACCCCAGCATGCTCCAGTGCGGGCGTTCAAAGAGTCCTCCTTCGCCCCACTAGCTTGAACTGTTTCAGTTTGACCTTTCTCTCGAGATGGCGCGCCTCGCACGGAACCAGGGCGAGAGCCGTGCAGCGGGCTCAGCCTCCCACCTCACCGCGGAACGAGCCGTCTCCCATCAAGCTGGCTTATGTCTTGCAACGCGCCCCCCCCACCCCACCCCACCCCCCACGACGTTCTGGCAGTGGCTTTATCGGTAGCCCTTTAAGAGCACCCCCGCCCCGCCCCGCCAGGTGGGGTCGAGCCAGCTCAGCTGCGCAACCCCAAGGCGGGAAAAAGGCTACCAGGACTATTGCCAGCGGTATCCTTGCGACGACTGTGTGTGTGGGGGGGGGGGGGGGGAAGAACTGATCTAATAAACGGAAAGCGGCGCGCCTCGGGACGGTCTCCCGTGGAGCAGGGAGCAGGGACACATCGGAGCCGTTTCGGGCCGGCTTCGGTCGGCCTCAGCAAGCATCTGGGGAGGCGGCACAAACCGAGGGAGGCGGCACCGCCCTCGGGCCGCTGAGGCGGCAGGCGTCTCCGCCTCCTGGCTGCCTCCCCTCCCGCAAGCGCCGCGCCAAGCGGGACCGCCAGCCGGCTTGCCTCAGGCTGAGAAGCCTCGCTTCGGAGCCCCCGAAGACTCAGCGCGGAGCCCCTTGGGCGGTGGATCCGTCCACAGCTGAAGCGACGGACCTCTTGGAAGGAAGAGGCGCGGTTGGTAAAGAAGACATGCCACGTGGTTTTCCACGCCGACCCATTTTCCTTCATCATCATCGGCTGCGGTCCTATGCCCGAGTGAAAATAAAACCACGCCTAAGCTTGAGAGGTCGCGAGAATCACGGGCAGGCCTCTTTTTATTCTACCACCCGCAGCCGAAAAAGGGTTAAAACGGTTGAGGACCTGGACTGTAACCTTGCCGGCAAGGTTTGTCGGCTTTGTCAAGGTTCATCAACTTGATCCCAAGTTTCAGAAGAGTACCTGGAAAAGTTATTTTTAGGGGACCACAAGTCCCAAACCCCGGAATCGGAGCTGTGGTGGCCATGCTACCTGGAGGATTTTGTAGTCCAAAAAAGTAACTTTTCCACGCTTGACTCGGAAAATTATATCAGCACCACCACTGTCAGGGCACCATTCGAGTCGAATCGGAGCCCTTAGCGACCATGGGTGGGGAATGCAACAACTGATGCAATGATGAGCAGATAAGGAAGCGCAGAGTGCATTTCTGTCATTCCAGAGTACTGTGGCCGGAGCCTCTCCTGCTCACCTGAAAATGAGGGACGTTCAGCACTGAATCCATAAAAGCAGTAAGAGAACTCTATTTCGGATGCCATTAAAGGGGGAGGGAAGGGACGAGGCCTCCCATATTTTCAACCCTTCGCCTACCATAAAACACTCCACACACCAAGCACAGGTCTACGCACTTCGGTGTCAAAAGATTCAGCAATCTAAGCAAGAAAACGTTGCGATTCAGTTTGAGCATCAGTTCGAATTGAGGGTGTTAACTAGTCAGAGGCGGAGTTAGATTGTTATTACACAGGATGAGTACTAAAAGATACCCCCCCCCCCAAGAAAGAATACGTTTATATTGTGAACTTTCTAACGAGATTAATATATTGCAAGGTCGAAGAAGGCTTCTCTTCTAACCCACTTTAGTCTTCGTTAGAAAAACAGGCTGTAAGGTCACAAGGGCAATTACCAACTATTTTTAAACACTGCCACGTTTGACGGGCACAGTAGGTTGCTTTGTTTCTTGCAGACCGCTGTGACGAAGCCAGTCCTATGCTATACACACACAATGCAGGCAAAGGAATACGTTATCAGCCAGTCTATACACGGCAGAATCGAGTCCCGCTGTTCTCTCTTCCAGCGGCATAGCAAGCTTCGGAAGTGATGCGATTCAGCCCTTAACTCTACGCGTGTCTGCTTTGAAGGAAGCCTCCCCCCCCCCCAGCTCAATGGGGCTGACTCCCCATGGCTTGCTATTATGTAGGAACGCCGGAGCGTCCCGATGAGAGCCGCGATCGATCGATCGATCGAACGAATACCAGACGGGGCCCCAGATTTAAAACCCGGCGACCACGCCCACTCCCTTGCTGCCTGTGGAGCAGAAATGCCAGGTGGAAATGCTTTGAAGCGCGTGCCGCCTTTCGAGTTGGGGGCACAGAGCACCCGTGCAAGGGACTTTATTTTATTTTTAAGTGGCAGAGCCCGAGGGAGCTTATGGGGAGGTCAGGATGTCGAGAAAATCCCCGCCGAGAGGCGAGGGCAGGAGTGTCCAGTTCATGTGGCATCTTTTCCCCACCCACGCGTACATTGCGCCCTTCCGTGGAAAACCTGGGCCTCCCTCCCTCCTCCTTCTCGACCATGTCGCCTTGTCGCCCGACAAAGCTGTGACAAGCGGAGGCGACGACAGCGATTCCCGTCCTCTCCCCCCCCCCACCCCCACCCCCATAGCCTGCTCTCCCCGGCTCTCTCCCTGATCCCAGCCCCCTCCCCGCGATCGCGCACATTCACGGTGGGGGAGGAGGTCCGGTGAGATGAGAGGCGGCGTATCAATGGAGACACCCGGAGCGCATACGGCAAGCCTTGAGCGCCAGCCAAGCAGCCGCCGCTCAGTCACGTGGAGCGGCTGCCTCGGTTGCCGCGGCCGCCACCGCCCTGCTAGTTCTAGAATGCTAATCAGCCGGGAGTTCCAAATCCGAACGCGGCGAGGCTGAGGGTTCTTCCCCCTTTTCTCCACCCCCCCCCCGCAAGCGGGAACCACCCGGTTCTGCAGTGTAGGGGCGCAGTGCTGTCACCTGATCGCCGAGCGCGCCGCCCCTCCCTTCCCCCATAAGTAAGGAGGGAATGGTAGTGCCTGGTATTTCTGACACCGCCGCAGCCCCTCCCCTGGGTGATCTCCACCCGGCAGCCTCACCAGCTCCGGGGGCCGCCGCCCGCGACTGAGGGACTCCCGCTGGCCGCCCCAGCCGCCCACGGCCGTGCCCTGCTGAACAGGTGAGCCGGGCCGCCATTGCTTCCGCGGGGAAGGAGCGAGGGGGCCGGAGGGGACCCCCTGGGGCTCCCCGCCGTGGGCTTCAAGACGGGGCCAGGGCTTGGAGTCGCGTCCCACCATTTCTGCAGGGTTCTCCCTTGCTTTCTGTCCCCGGGGATTTGTGAAGGGAGAGAGGATAGTTTTCAGGAGAGGAGCTTTAGCGTCAAACGAGCGGGCTACCTAAAGGTAAAAGCGAACAGGAAGGTGGCTTGGGAACACGCGGGAGCCAAGCGGTGGCATGATTAACTAATTAATTGGATGTAATGAGAATGTCGATTTCCTTTTTAAAGGTTACCAGAGGGGAAGCTTCTCTGTGGTTTTATTTTAGTACTTCTAAGGATTAAGCAGAGGAGAACCAGTAGGGTTGATTTTGACCCCACTCTCAAAGTTGTCCAAATTCTGAAGAAAATTGCCTTATTTGAAAAATGGAAAAGGGTCTGATTCATGTTTGGGGAACCCATGAAATAATTTCTGTTCTTGCAGTTGAACAGCCAAGGCAAATCTTGATTATTCTCTGAACATTTGCATTGTATGGTTGATTTGAGTATTTTATTTTTGTTTTCTGTTACAAAAGAAGAGCAATTATAGATGTATATCTGTTTTAAAATATAAATGTTTGGAAAACAGAGGGAAGGAATGGATAGGTAACGTTTTCCTTTCTCCAGCCCAGTCACAGTCAGTTGGATTTGTCATTTGCTACAGAAGTGTATGTCAAGCAATGAAAATGAGGACAGAAAAGAAAAAGAAAAATAATTTTTAGAGAGGGCAGGAAATAAGGAAGTGAAAATGAATTATGCTTCAGTGAAGGCTACTAGCAGTGCGATCCCCATAAATGTCTCCTCAAATATGAATCCTGCGCAGTTCAGTGGTACCTAGTCCCTGGAAAGTAAGGATGCAATCTTATGCACATATGCAAGAGAAGTAAGCCCCATTGTGTAGGGTTGCACCAAAAGACATATCAAATATCAGCTTCTGTCAGGATGCTTAATGTTTGCCACAGGAGACTATGAAAATTATTATGTACCAACAGTTTTGTTACTGACCTGTTTGGAAAGGTATGTTTGTCTGGAGGCTGGTTGGGTAAAATTCCACAATATGGAAGAATGGGTGTGTCACCAAGACTTTTTGCCAAGATATGTGTCTCATACTGTGCCCTGTCTGGACTGCACGTTGCCTGACTTCAGAATGAAGCTAGCTGTAGCCAAGGGCTTGACTTTAACTGGCAATCATTGATAGATTTAGAACAAATGTGTAGGATGGGACGACACAATATGTGTTTCCTTCTCAGGAAATTGTCTTTGACCTTGGTTAAGCCAAGGTATTTTCTTTAATCCAGAAAGAAAAGGGAAGGGAAGGAAAAGTCTGAGCTTTGACACATTTTAAGTCAAGGCTTAGCAGAACCAGAAAAGGAGTGGCGCAGAAGGCATGCGTTGATCTGTGTAGGGGAAATGCGCCAAAAGCCGCAGCATGGTAACATTTTTATAACAGAGCCCTCATAATACCATAGATAGAAAATACACAACATGATAGTGGTAATATGGAATTAAGAGGGTAAGATTTGTGTTTGTTTCAAGGGTTGCTAATGGAGAGACTTTTGTACAATTGAGTTCTTAATAGTGGTCATTTGTGCCATTCCATTTTAACTCTCATTGAGATTCAAGGTAAATAGTGAATGAAGTATGTGTTGGGTACAGAAGTTCAGGGATGAGGTAAAAGAGGGTTATTTGGTTGATTTCATTGAAGCTATATTAGTTTCCTTCCGTAGTATTTTCAAGATGGATGAATAACTTAGTTGGAAATGGAGGTTCATATCTTCAGTATGGGTTGGTATTAATGCTGCACTAATGCAAAGTAAATTTTATGAATTTAAATTTGGAGAAGGTTTATTTCCATGATGTTTATGAGGAAATTCTGTCTTATGGATGGTTTTATTCTAATTCTGCTGTAGGAGCCAAATTGAGCCTTTCGGTGGCCTTTTTGGGACTGAATTTTGGGAGCAACTGTTATCCTACTAAATACTGTCGGGTTTATTTCTCTGTAAATGTGCATAGATTCACCCTGTTTTAAAACCCATATGATCGGTGGACCCAGGAACCCAGTTCTGGAATATAAGATATATATACAAGACTACAGCAGGGATTTTACCTTATGGGAAGGTAGGCAGTAGTTGAGCAGACCATGCATCCTCATTTACATTGGCTAGAATTCTTGCTATTGTCTTCCCTTCACATAAGAGAAGAGGTCTTTAGAATTTAAGAAAGCAAAGCAGAATCATAGAATATTGGTACCCCTCCTTTAAATTTTCTAAAAACTATCTTTCCAGCAATATTTTTTTGACAACCATGTAACTTTGCATGTAGTTGCTTTTAGAATCTACATTAACAGGTATGAGAATATCTGCCATGAACATAGATTTCTGCCTTGACATAAAATGTAGGAGTGAATATACGGTTGGTTATTGGAGGCTGTTTGCCACTGAGGGAGATCAATTATGGATGTGATAGATATGAGACATTTGTCAGACTCTATAAAAATGCTTTATAAATGTTAGCATTAAAGTGATTAGCTTCTATATAAGAGCCTATATTGTGGAATTTTTGTCATTGGGTGCATTCTATTATTATGGTTCCATATATTTGCCTTGAAGCTGCTGCGTTCGAATGTTCTGGAAGAAAAACAGCACATCAAGTTCTCTCATTGAGTATGTGCATAGAATTATGGACTGGAGCATTCCAGAACACCCACCTATTGCTAAATTGCCATTCAAGCTGAAGAAACAATTAGTTTTTCAGATTGACACAGTAGTTCCAAAAACTTGACATTGCTGGCACAATAAAAGTGTGACAATATGAATACAGGGCTTCTATAATGTTATACTAACTCATGTTCAGTTGAATCGCTTTAACTATGATCTGAAAGCATTCGGTAGAGAAAGTAGAGTGTAGAGCAATGTGAAATTGTGGGAGCCTTTGTTAAATCAATTATCTGTTTTTAGCTCCCGCTGTTTAGCACTGGGACAAAGGAGAACACAATAAATTTCAGGTTGCAACAGATCCCTTAAGACTGAAGTAGAGAATCTTTACTTAGGCTTCCAATTTAGGCATTTCCTCTTCCCCTTGGCTTTGTTGGTTGTGGGTTATGGGAGTTAAAGTCCACAATATCTGGAGGGTGAAAGGTTCTCGACCCTACCATAAACGGATATCCTTTACTAGGATCAAAACCCACAAGGTGATGTTCAAACTTTTGGGCTCAGCAGAACTCTTCAGCCTGAATGTTAAAAGAATGAAATAAAATGGCAGTTATGAAGTGGACATTTCACAGTGTCAGAAGCAGTTCCGCATTGCGATTTGGATTAATTTTAAGATGAAATGGATGAACAGTTTGGCAGGTTTGATTAGGTTTGATTGTACCTGATGCAAAAGAATTATGTTTGTTGCAAAGCATCCTGGGGCTGTAGATATTTGTTTGACTGCTACAGTTAGTCAAAACCATTGCCAGCCAATCAATTGCATTTGGAAGTAACTAGTTACAAATACTTCATTACTTATATTTACATTTTCAGTACTGGAAAAGGAAATTAAGTTGCATTACAGTCATAACTTAACAAAGGATAACACCACACCTTTTGCAATGTACTTTTGGCACTTTATTTTTGTACATTTGGGATGCATTCATGATCTTAGCCATTTGATTTACTTTCCTTCTGTGTACAATGCAGATTGTTGCTGGAACTGGACTCTATGCTTCTAAACAGGTGTGTTTGTGTTGTCTTTTCTCCCAATTTTATAGTCATGACTCATGACCTAAGCCATGCGATTCACTTTCCTCCTGGTGAGAATGGAGCTGGAGCAGATGACTGTATCTGCAAGAAAAGGATTGTTTTTGCACTGCTGTGTGGATGATAATGATGACTAGTGCTGCTGCTGGTGCTATATGCAAAAGAGTGACATTTGGTTGTGCTCAGAATTTGCTGCCAAAGCCTACTTTTGAGCAGATATTGGTGCATTTTTGTGCTCTGCTGCTTTTCAGAACCCTAACCTTTCCCCAGGTACAGTGCATGTGCAAGGAGGCTGGCTGGGAAATGCTTTTTCGGTGTGCCTTCTCTGTGTAGTAACAAAATGCAGAGG
Source organism: Intellagama lesueurii (assembly GCA_037013535.1). Taxonomy (NCBI): domain Eukaryota; kingdom Metazoa; phylum Chordata; class Lepidosauria; order Squamata; family Agamidae; genus Intellagama; species Intellagama lesueurii. The sequence continues at coordinate 78,909,795 of JBAJHW010000006.1, forward strand.
ATTGTAAAATCATCCAGTACAGGGTTTTTGTTTGTTTTTGTTTTTATAATCCTATGTATTTTACTCAGTGTCAGACTCTGACCAGTGTAGCATTCTGAGAGTAATTTTTCATTTTAGAAGTAACTCTATTCATTGTTACTGAGTATTGTTTCTGAAAAGTAATTATGGCACCCGACTAAGAGATTTTCTTTTTATTAAGGATATGTATATATTATATTTATATGGACTCAACCATCCTCTGCGTGTATAGTTCATTTCAATGTTGGCTTAGGCTTCTTAGGGATGTGTTGTACCACAGGCACCAGTTTGTATCATACAGATTCTTTTTCATGCAACTGAAATGGCAACTGTTATAGCAATTTTTGAATGGGAAAGTCAATAGTTACTTTTCAGAATGTATCTGTAAATGATAGCAGACTGCTTTGGGAGCCTTCTAGGTAGAGGTGTAACTAATTGCTTTTAAAGGTAATTTTCCAAAGCTCTGGTAATCAGGCAGTGTTAAAGAATTGGGCACACCCTTTTCAGGCCTTATTGACATGGGTCTGACGCTGCTTTTCTTCCTAATAGGTTGTAACAGTGGAATCAGTCTGTAAGTCTACATGCACAGGATTTCTCTACATATTTGAAGTATGTGAAGGAAGGCATGCTTAATGTGATGGGTTTCTCTCTCTTGCTTTTTTGAGCTAACGATTTAATAGCTTGAGACTTATTTGCAAGGCTAACTTAGTGTTTTTCTCCTCACAGGTTATAGCTGGCTTCTGTATAAGACATATTATATCAGATACGTAACTGTTTTTTTGAAGTCTGCCACAATTAAAAGTGCTTTACTATGAAGTATCGGGTGGCCTTTTTTTCTTTCCCCCCAGCAGTAGGATCCCAAAGCATGTAAAGCATTTTTCACTCTTCTTTTGGACCTTGCTGAGCCATTTCTGCTACAGGAAAAAAGACAGACTTAGATGGCTGTGTCTTAACTAAAACCTAAAGAGAAGGTCCTTCATTATGTTGCAGATTAATTAAGGTGCACAGAGTTCTGTTATTTCTGAATTGGAGATTCTAGTGCTCATCATACCTCTGTGTATATATGCTGTTAACTGATTTAAAAGATCTTGGACTGGCATGACTGAGCCTGTGATGAAACATTATGTCAGCAGCACTACATCTCCCATATGGCTTTGCACCAGATTAACCATAATGAGTTTTTATAAATCAAAGAACCCAAGAGATCAGAGAGTTCAGAATTTTCTGATGGATACTTTGACTGCTATTGCAGCCCCAGGGTTATTGGAGCTGCACTTCACATTTGTTTTAACCTGGAGGCCTGTACAATGCCACCATGAAAAGGACCACATGCAACTCTCACTCCTGTACTGATGACAAATGCAGATGCTGGAACTGATTTGGAAAATACATTTACCTTGCATTGGAAAAGTTTCAGCCCACCTCAGAGGTAGTAGCTTCTGCTTGATCTATGATGCAGTGGAACTATGTATTTGGAATGTTAGTCATAAGTACTGTGTAAATATTTACACACTACTTTACTTTCTGGAGAAAAAACAGATAATTCTTGGAATGTCAGACTTGAATCTAAAGCTTTGGGGGGAAATAGCCTAAGAAAATACCATCAACTTTAGGAAATATTTGCCTTTTCAACGTGTATTCTATTTGCTTTGATTAATTTTTAAACTTAATTTTGATTTTTATGTCATCCATGGCTGTTTTTCAGTATGCAGAATATGCAGATTGGTGGCTCTAACCATAATTAACTGTAATAAAACAACCTGACATTTTTTTTTACGAGGGACCTTTTCTACCAGGATATCACTATTTCATGCTTTGTCAGCGTGTGTATTTTTAATTATTTAATGGTGCAAACTTAATTTGATGCTCCTCTCTATCTAGATCTATCTTTTAGTACTGTCATAGAAAAGTATATCAAAACATTTGCATTTCAGATGCAAAATGTAGAATTCTGTGGATGGAGGGAGAAATAATGTGAATGTTGGTCTTGTCATTATTTGCTATGGTCAATTATATGGCATTACTGATTGCAGTGATACACATTTTCACCTTAATATCAAGATTCATGGCTGATGGATTTCACTTCCTTTAGGTGGTTAGAAATGTTTGTTTGTAAGTAAATTAATGCATCCAGTGTACCATTAGAGGAAAAGACCATTTTCACCGTGTAAACTATTTGTGTAAACTGAAAAACATTTTTGTTCTTCTAGGTGGCACATGTTCCTTTCCTTTTTTTAAAAAAAGATGTATGAAATAATTTAAAGATGTTTTAGAATGTTTAACTCAAATGTATTTATGTTTGCACCTTTCCCGTACAGTGATAAAAAGAGAAAAACAGTATGATTTTCTTCACAATTTTGACTATCCTTTATTGCATGGAATTGTATTCAGAGTGCTTTGTGTGTGTTGAGATATGCTAAAAAAAACTGTGTCGAAATTGAGAATTAATTGGAAAGCTGTTGTACTACAGTATTGTTGCAAAATGGAAAACATGATCCATCTTAGACTGAGCTGGGTGGGGCACAATGCAGTAACCCTCTGCCTTTTGTCTGGTAAAATGGCCGAGATGAAGTCCTTATGTACAAACCATCATTTTAGTGACCTTTAAAAGACAGAAAAACAGATTAATAGATCTTTTTGCTGTTGTGCAGTGCGCTAGAGTACATAATATATTGTCTCAACTTTTGCTGCTTGAGTTCCTCTCTCAGCATGACTTGTTGAAATTAAACATTGAAATTTGTTTCAGTGCATTTAATCCTTCAACTCTGATAGGAGGAATTTCTTTTGTGAACGTGATGAGTGGTTTGGGGGCAAATATTTTATTTTCCATATGCTGTCATGCATGAACCATGCAGCTCTCTAGTGTTTCCACATGGAAACTGGCAAGAACATACAAATATTGGTACTTAGAAATACAGTGTCTGAAAATGCATATTATTACTGCAAAGTTATAGGAAGCCTGTACAATTCTGGCAATTTTTAAAAGGCAGATGATTCTAGTTATACATAAACTGTCTTCAGAATTAAATATTATCATTTATATTGTTTTTCTTTTTAAGGCTTTCTAACCACAATCACTTCTGAGATAAAAAAAGTTAAAATATTCTCACAAGCTTACTACTTAGGGTAAGGACTTAGTAATTTTGAGTCCGTTTTTTTATTGTAAGGTCATTATTGGCTCTGCCAATATTAACAGTAGGTAAAACAATTAATAAGAAAGATTATAGTGCTTCAGTATTTGCTTCTCTTAGATTCTTTGTGAATTGCCATATGTTCTTTAGAAATGGATGTTTCACATTTCTGGACAGTACAGCTGGCTGTATAGCGCTGTAATGGGGCTATCATATTGTTTCTTACTTTTATAAAGTTTTTTTATTGTATAAACATAGCGTCATCTCATGCCACCAAAGTAATCATATGAACAGGTCATAGGGGTAAGAGGGTGCATGAACCAGTTTATCTGTACAACAGGCCTTGAAGAGGATTAAGTATTGCTCTATCTTCCTAGTGATCCCTGGGAATTATATTTCTATAAGGAAGCTCAGAATCCTTTTACCAGCCTTCCCTATTCTGGTGCTTAATGGCCATGGTGGCTCGGAATGGTGGGAGTGGTAGACCAATACATCTGGAAGGTACCTGGTTGTTGAGAAATGCAGCTCTTTACAGTTCTCAAAGACCTGCTCAGATCTAATAGTTTGATTATTTTTTTGGAAGTGCTAGTGATTAATTGAACTGGAATAAAAGCATTAATAGGTTAGTAGTACAGATAGCAACCTACAGTTGGATGGTATCTGTTTAATACATAATATAAGAGGCTAATTAGGCTGTTTCCTGGGTGTGGTACTCCCTTCCATTAAAGATCTGCTTGCACTAGTTAAAATATTTTTATTTGTAAATGGGGTAATAAGCAAGTGCTTTATTTGCAATTTGAATTGTTCGTATTGTATTTTAGCAAACTTTTATGATACATGATTTTAGGTGTTTGTACTTCTACGTGTATATTTTTTCTGTACATTATCAGCTCCCCTATGTAGAAAGAAGGGCTATGTACCAAATAAATAAATAAGGAAGCTGACTTATGTAACACACTTCAGTTTCTCTTAAAAGATATATAAAAAGAAAAGCCATTCGGGGAGTTTGATTTGGAATGGAGGTGTGGCAGAGAATGTGTTATCTATTTAATTAATATGATTTATTTCATATTAAAAGAAGAATGTATCAAAGTATATAGTACAAGGCAGGATAGCTCAGTGAATTAGGTATCTGGATATGGGGCCAGAAGCTGGGAATTCAGTTCCCCACTGTGTGTCCAAAGAGAAGAGCCCGCCTGTGTAGCCTTGGGCAAGTGGTATAGTCCCAGAGTGCCCCCAAAAGAAGGGAATGGTAGATCACCTCTGAGTCCTTCATATCAAGAAAACTCTGGAAAGCTTTGCCATAAGTCAGAGTTGACTTGATGGCATGTAATTATTATTACAGTACAAGGTCAGTGGACAAAATGCAACTGGTAGAACTAACTAGAGTAGGCCCATTTAATCAACTACTAGACCAACACTTATGCCCATTCCAGTGATTGCTGCATACAGTAACTGAGCAGCCATATTTGCATCATCAAAAACTTTGGGTCCATCCTCATGGGCAGTTGCTGCCCACAGTAGGCATTGTGTTAACCCAGACTTGAGATAACCAGTACATGGACCACTGTAGCAAGATTATCCAGGAATGACTGTAATTGTCACACAGATTGTGATTGTCAAAGCTGGTAAAAGATACTCCTAGCAAGTGAGATCATCTGGCCCTCAGATGGCCATGATGAATTGAAGAGTACTCTCAAGATAGGAATCTGTTTCTTCAGAGAGGGTGGCCTCATTCTGGGTGGGTTGTTGGCTAGCCTTCAAGGCTGAAGAAGCACTTGTACATAAGGCCCCAGTCCTGCCAGGAAGTTTCATCAGTTAGTTGGCTTTCCATACAGCCTATTACTGTGTCCAGTTCTGTTTAAGGACTGGCATAACTGCACCTAATTCACAATTTACTAAGAAATAGAGCTGAGTATCAGCAGACTGATGACACCATGCTCCATATCTCCTCATTCCAGGTGGCTTTGTATGCCTTCATGCATGCACGCACACATGCATGCATGCATGCACGCACGCACTCACTCACTCAATTTATACCCTGCCTTTCTCTTTAAGAAAACTATAAGGCAACTTACAGTATTAAAAGAAAGAGTATTGAAAACTAAAAACAATAATTTATTACAGTATTTCAAAAGAATAAAAAATATACAATATTATAACTGGTGGATAAAAACAGTTCTTAAAACATTTTTAAAATAACAAAAACATCAGCCTTGTTTTTTTTTAAAAAAACATAGCCAGTCACTGATAGAAAGCTTGCTTGAAGGTTCCAGGTGTCCCATGGAATCCCTTTTCATGGGAAGGTCACTGAAGGTGATGGGATGAGTGGAAGGGAGTCTTTAATTTCTGAAAATGGCTGCTGTCCTATCCACCGCACCATACTGGCTTTATATATACTTGATTTCACTGCTATTCAAGACTATCTAAAGTTGGCCATCTATAATCCTCTACCTCACTTAAAGAGTGTAGGTGTATTATTGACCAGACAGTAGTTATTGTAAATGACTATATATTACATATGTGTATGCATACCTATATTACATATGTGTATGCTAACATACTAGCCCACTGGGCCAAATCCAATAGATAGTCCTAGAGTAATTCCATTGAATCAGTGGGATTTATACAAGTGTTGACTTAATATTCTAAGTTGATTTAATGAGTTCACTAGTCTAAGTGGGACCACCAACCGGATAGTCACACTGCTTCAGTTTATTCCAAAACAACTTTTCTCTATATATTTTTAAAAATATATTGAAATATGTCTGTGCATGTAACGTGAACTTACAGTACAACTTTCTATACATCTACTCAGAAGTATGCCCTGTTAGGTTCAGTGATACTTGATCTCAGGTAAGGGTACATAAGATTTCAGCTAACTAGCTTACCCACTGAGTGTCCTCCTGATCAGCTCTGGCTGTAGCTGCTAAAAACTGGACCTCATTTTCTCTAAAATAAAGTAATTGCTCTGTGAGTTTCATGACTTTCTTAAACGTGATTGTATTTGCAGGTGTCTCATGTAACTTATTTGCAAGGACTGTCTGTTTTAAACCTTGCCAACAAATGAAGGCAAGGAATCGTATTTAGGGCTTTGAAAGTCCATATCAACAGCCTAAATCAACAAAAATGAAGAATTTAGCAAGTATTCATTCCATCTCTATTTCAAAGTAATGAGTAATGTAATGAATTCTTTAAAAAATGTCATGAGTTGTAGCTTACAGCCATCTCAAGCCAACAAAGCTTGGGGGAGAGGGGATAAAATATGGGGTAAGGTCACTTGTATGTGTATTCTTACATTTGAATAGTGTGAGTGCCACTGGTCCCACCCTCATGGTGGCAGGGTCTCCCGGCAATAATTCCATGGGCTCCAGGTTTAGAGAATAACCAAGAAGAGTCTTTGTTGTGACTGAGGAACCAACAGAAACCGACACACTGTCCTTAACTCTCTGCAGGAGTTTCCCTGGGGGGGGGGGGTTTGAGTTCCCTGCAGTAATCCTCCAGGGAATGTCCTTTTAAGAGGGTCTCCTGTTAAACCCTGAGAGTCCTGGTCTCGCAAAGAAGTCCTGGCCCTGGTTGAAGGCTCTTCAAGGATGGCTGGTAAAACAGGCTGAGGTGGCCATTCCTCTGCTCCTCCTGAAGCCTTCTCTGCCTGTTGTACTGGTGCTTCCATTGCTAGCACCGCAGCAATGGTTGGAGTGGGTGCTGCAATTTCCATTGGATGAGGTGAGCTCCAAGGTCATGTCAGAGGGTACAGTAGGCTCCTGGAGTCCTGCCCTTGGGATCCCTCATCTGCAGCCCCTTTCTTTTCTCCATGAGCAGGAGGACAGCCCAAGGCTTCTCTTCTCAGGCAGCCTCCACCTCAGCCAGGGTGCAGAATTGGGGACCCCAAGCCCTGAGAGCTGCCCTGAGAGCCTCTCCTCTAGCTTCCTCCTCCTCTGAAGTCTCTGTGTCTCGCTCCATTGCCTTGAAGGAAGCCCTGCACCCTCCTGGGCTTCCTCTTTTATCATGGTCTCTGTCTCACCCTCTCACCCTTGCAGGTGGCCCTCATCAGCTAGTTGCTTGCAGGTGCCTGCTATCCCTCCCCCTTGCCTACTAGAAGCTCAGGAGCTATGACCTCAGACAGCCTGCCCAGGGCTCTGGCAGCAACCTCCTCATAAACAGACACAGTGTGATGGTTAAGAGCCTTAGCTTGATCTCAATCTTTCCCATCCAGCCTGCAAAATGGAGATAAAATGCTGACAATAATGTTGACTTTAAGGAGTTGTTGTAGAGATTAAAACTAAGAAGCACTTCAAACTTTTGAAAATACTGTACTCCACATTTTAAGTATTACCATTGGCAAAAAATGTGGAAAATGCTGCAGGATTGGGATGAGCTGATCCACTTTTTTTTCATTGATCACCTGATCTAAAAGTCAATGAAAATCAGCCTGGAGTTTTTTGCCTTTAATCTGTAGTTTTTCCCTCTGCTGCTAGGGCTTCTACTTTTTTTTTTTACACTATCAAATCCATTCACATTGGTTCAGATGGTGTGACTGCTTCAACCAATGCAGAAAACATTAGATCTTTCGCTATCCACCATTCCCTCCTTGACAGAATGTGCAGTTTCTCTCCCCCTCCCACTTTTTAAAACAGATTGGTGCCAGCGCTGCTGCACAAGGGCATCTAGACCAAAAGAGAGAGAGAGAGAGAGGGGAGAAATGAGATTAGGAAATTGCCATTCTGACTTTGTTTACAGTTTATTAAGTAGTTCTCCTGTAGCTGTGCCTCCTGCAGGGCTACAGGAGAGTTACATTAACAAACTGTAAACAAGGCTGTTTAGCCAGTTTCCTCCTCTCCCTGTGTGGCCAGTTAATTCAGGCAAATCTAGGGAAACCTGAATTTCTTGGTGTGATTTCACAGCAAGTGAATTCGTATTTCTCTCACTGTGTGGTTCACAGAATCAGTCCTACAGAACTGTTTCTGCTTAGGGACAATACTCTAGTGCAAAAAAGGTATGCAGGCTCTTGGCCATGTGCTTTGCATTTGTATTCCTACATAGAATAAATGTTCCATTTAGTTGCAAACCAATTTGGTTTGTTATAGCAGTCGGTTAGCGTACACACTTCTTCGTAACAGGCATGACTTTCAAAACATAACCTTGATTTAAATCAATCCAGCTGTGCACTCTCTTATTCTAGCAACTTATGATTAGAAAAGCAACAGGGTCCTTTTAATTTTTCCCTATTTGGAGCATTCATGAATTCAGAGCTTGGAAATATAGTTTTCAGCTATAGTTCCCAAAATCCCTTGGCAGCTTGATGCTGGTTGGGGATTTTGGAGTTACGGTCCAAAAATACATCTTTCCAACCTCAGACAGCATGTGTTTTTTGAACATTTCCCCTGCATATCATGTCTTTGTCGCAGGCTAATGCAATTTGACTTTGTGATTAGCATTGCTGTGACTCTCTTGCCCAGATGGTTTGACTCTGTTGTCTTCATAGTGTTTCTTGAAGTACATCCTGCAACCTCACAGAGGATTTGCTAGAGCAAGTGATTTATTCCAAGAATATATATGTGTCCTCTGATTATTGTTGTCACTTTAGTTTCCCCCTCTTTTCCCTGTTCACCATTTTGGAGATCTCTGATCTTCTCATAGGCAGTAATTACAGTATCCTTTCAGTGGATGTTAGTTTGTGATACGCTTCCCCCTCTTGTGTTTCTGCCATTCTGGTATGACCCCCAACTCCTTTTTCAAAAGGACAAGTACAAGTAAATAAAATACTCAGAAACTGAAGGTATCATCCGTAGTTTCTTTATTGTTAGTGATCACTTTTCTGATACTAATTACATCATTCATATTTCTATGTGTAATAAATGGAAGTTTCCACTAAACCCCATTCTCCTTTTCCAGATAGTTCTTTGCATTTAAAGATTTTGGAATCATTAGTTATTTAATTCAGTCCCTGAAATTGTGGAATGTGCATCCCAAGACACCTAGCAAAGGATGTGCCCTGCTGCCTTCTCTTTTTAAATCAACATTGTTTGTCCTGTATACACAATACACATTAAACAGATCTGTTGTATAATCTACATCTGCCAGAGAGAAGCACAAAGGACTGTGGAAAGCACTGAAACCACTTCATTCTGAGATGATTATTGTAACAAAGAACTGGAACATTATCATTTTTCTATAGTATTCTATATTATATAGAAGGTGCTGAGAAATTGAAGGTGTTAAGAAAAGTAATGGTTTCGTTTGGTTTATAATACAGTTTATGATACACTTGTTTTTCTGTGGACTTAGTAACTTTCATTGTGAGTGGGAGCAGAGGTGCTTGACGGTGTGAAATGAGGACTTGAAAATGAAGTGGGAATGTAGAGCTCAGTACTTGTGTTAAGGGTATACCTAAGGAATGAATCTCTCAGGTGGGCTTCAATTTTAGGAGCTTGACAAAACATTAACCTGAATTATCTCCATTTTGTGATGTTTGTGAGGGAATTGAAAGCCCATTTGTGCTGAGGAAGCCCTGATGTCAGGCCCAAAGAGGGAGATGGTATACTCCAGAAGTAGGAGGAAAAATCTGAGGCCAGCCTGTATGTGCACCCAGTATCCTCATGCAATTGTTAGCTAAGCTTCCAAAGGTGGAATGTAGGCTTGGCCTGTGTTCCCAAACCTGAAAATGCCAAATAGCAATGGCAAACAACTAGGAAACTGCTCAGAATTCCCCCGAAGGGACAGAGTATTATGGCCTTGTGGGTAATTTCAGTGTTGAGTGGTTTTTAGTTGCCTGCCACCCTTCACCACTGATGCACCTCTCAGGGGAGGCACTGATGCTGAAGGGACTGGGACCATCCTTGAACTAAAACCCTAAAAGCTGACTAGAAGGAGGGATAAAAAAGCAGGACGGCTGAAGGAAAGAGGAGGCAGTGGGCTAAATGTGGATGGACGGTAGAGGCAAATAGTTGTGGATCCTAAGGACTCAAAGGGTTATCTGCTATAATATGGAAAGGAAGTACTGAAGTAAAGGGACTGTAAGCTTGGCAGGTGCCAAATTTCACGTGTTGATTTGAAATAATTAGGCAGATCTCTATTGAGTCACTAATGAATATATTAAAAAGGCACAGATGTCTCCGTGTGCCTTTTGAAGGTTTCATGGTTCACTTCTTACCATTATGCCTGAAATTTGAATATAGGATTAGATTATAATAGGTAGGTCTACTTTCCTTACTACCTAGAGAGTGATAATATCTTTGCAACATTTAGGATTCAATTTACAGTTCACAATATTTTATAATTTGCTCAGTCTGAGGTTCCTTGGGTAATTTGAGTCATGAGGGGAGAGGACATGTGGAAGTACATGTCTTATCCGGAGCTTGGAAAGGCTGTGTTTGGAACTATAAGTCCCACAATACTGCACCACACCATGGCTGAAACGTCGCTGTCCCAAAATCTGGTTTCACTTCACACCTGATGAGTGTTGGACTGGAGTAAGCATGTCACAATGACAGGTTCACTCATATATACGAACCATTCAACCACTATGATCTGCGTATGTGAATAGGCCGCCTAAATGGTGTAGGACAATCTACACGACTTGCTTACCAAATGGTTATATATACAATGGATCTGTGCATCCTAGAGGTGGTGGGAGCTGTCATCTGACATGCCTGGAAGACTGCAAGTTGCCCACTCATGTTCTAGTGGCTGTCTCATGGAAAAGGTACAAGGTTGTGGAAGGCTGCACTGTGATATGTGACCTGTTGGTCAATTTTTCTGTATTGATTCACAGTCTGTGCCTTTTCAGTGGGTAGTAGATTATGTATCTCTATATACAAAGATCTGTTTCTTACTTAGAAGTCAATATATGTTATCAGTTCTGTCTGTGTATTTTGGAATTTATTGTTGCTGGAGATTGCAGGGGCTCAAGACATTTTAGTGCGTAAGGCAAAGAAGCAGCTCTCTGCTTCTCATACTCCTGTTTCATGTACCAAAGTTGATTGTATCAGAAGTTGAATTTTATTTCAGTACTGGTGGCAGACCAATATCTTCCACCATACCAGAGAGCATTGAGCTGGTTTGAGAGGACAGACTAGCTTAGGAAGGTCAAGGCAATGTGGGAGCCTGCCACCCATTTCCTTGTGTCTGCCTTTCGAAGCAGCTGCTTCACTCTCCCTAATGGCAGAGCTGGTCCTGTTATTTTGCAGATGACATTCCCTGTCAGTGCTCCATTTCTCTTAATTCAAGTGCACCTTTTCTTCTATTCCAGTCTGCAGTGCTGCATTTTTCATCCCACATGCCATCACTGTAAGATTAGCAGCTGCTACAAAAGATCTGCATGTTGCAGATTTCTGAACAAAGGTTCTGAGATTAAGTATTTCAGCAAAAGTGGTTTTAAAATTTAGGAAACTGTATTTAATTTCTCCCTAAGTATTTCTCCTTTAATTCAGTATTAAACAGAGGAACAAAATACTGGAATAATAGCTTTCAGTGAACTGCTTTCTCCACACCCCAGGTCTCTTAATGAGTATTATAGTTATATAATATGAAAAAAGAGAGAACACTCCTTTTCTAAGAGGAGATCCATAAACAATGTCTTTCCCTGTTTTCCCACATAACCACTCCCTCCATCCAAAGCATGAAAAATACCCAACCTATTGCGATTCATGAAACAGCTCTAAGAGCAGGGCTGTTGAGGACAGGTAATTTTGGAAATCGCTTCTTCATAGGGTGTCTGTAAGTCGGAGGCTTAACAACAAGAATGAGACAGTAATAAGGATAGGTGAGGAAGCAGGAATAGATAGGCTCCCCCCCCCCCCCCCTGAATGTTGAGCTTGTTTCCTCTGGGGACATCAAGCTGCATGCAAGAGAATCTCCAGGTTACCATTTTAAAATTGTGCATTGCAAACTGTTTTCCTCATATGGGCTCTGCCTCCAGAAGGCCCTATGCCACCGTCTCTTTGTGGTGTGGAAGGGACAATGGATTCTTGAAGGGTGTGGCAGTGGAATGTGGTCTGTACTAGAGTGGTTAGGTTTTGAGTATTAGAGGTGAACTGTGCATCTGTCACCTAGGGATGTAAAGAATGATCTTGTCAAGTTGTCAGAAATCTTCCGTTCTTGTTGAACTGAGCTGACTCCACCTGACTAGACCCCTTGACGAGCAGTTTTCAAGCAATGTGACAGTCCTCACCTCGAAGGGACAGAGAAACAAGGGGCTCTGTTTTTCCTTGTAACACAAACACACATACAGAGCAAACACAGAATAGCTTGCTAAGTGTTTAAAAAGGTGCAGAGGGCTCCTCTGATGCTTCAGTCCTTAAAAGTCCAAGTAAACAAAGCAGTGACAATCATCCTTTTGCGTTACCTGTGCTAAACCATTATTTGTGCAATTTGTACAAAAACCATTCCTGTTCTCTTACTTTGTACAAAATCCATTCCTGTTTTCTTCTCTTGTCAAGAACACCACAGAATAATTCTGTGGTTCCTTGTCCTCACATGCGAGGGTGAGATAAGCATGGATTTGCCTCCCTACTGTCTCCTCAAGACCAGACTATGTTATGGGAAAGCCTCATCGTCGAAATGAGGGCCACCAGGTGCTGAATTTTGCCTCTTCAAGTAGGTATGGCATAGTTTTCATTGGCACCAGTGAAGGGATTGCCTGAATTGGTGAAATTGCGGTTCTTCAAGATTTTCAAGGTAATTTGGGCTCTGCGGATCTTGGGTGACCTTGGTAACCAGCTTGTTTACCTTTGCTATTGACCCCGCCCCTTCACTGACATACATAGAGGGCAACAGAATGGGAAATGTTTCCATATTGTGCTTGAGACACAATCTTGGCTATTAAATTTCTCCAAACATTCTACAGGCCTGGCCTTGCAACGAGGCAAATGGAGCATTTTGGCTCTGGTCACAGGGTGGGATGGGCAAAACAGTTCTCACCTGCTGTCCCCTGCCAGCCACCCTGAACAAAACTGGTGCACTTGCCTTTCCAGGGAGCAGTTGATGTTGGCTGAAGAACTGTCCTGGATTGAAGGGAGTCAGCATAAGAATACCACAGCAGCCCTGACACACAGGCAAGATAAGCAAAGCTTGTTGTGTAGACAAGATAAGATGAGTCCTCGAGGAGCCATCCCAGATTTCATCCCACAATGCCTTGTTCTGAGGAAGGTGAGTAGGAATCTTTCTCAGAGCAAAGCATTGTTGGACAAAATCTGAGATGATGTTAGGATCATCCACAGGGGCACCACCTGACTTGCTACAGCAGCAAACACCATTTAAGCAGATCTGCTGCCATGGCAAAACAGCAGTGCTTCTTCTGCTGAGTCTGCAACGTATTGGCTCATCATTCCACGATTGCTCTTTCTGAAGACAGATACTCTTCGTTTGCTGATTCAGAGTGAGGCATCATGGACCATGGAAAGATGGGTGGCAATGGAGGAAAGTATGAAGTGGCTGATCCGGCAGTTGGGGCAGAGGAGATAGGGTTGAGGGCAGAAGCAGGTGGTGGTGATGAAACCCAATTCATGGAAAACTGAAGCTTGAAAAGAGGATTCTAGAGAGGCAGACAGGTGTCAAAATGTCTTCATTTGGCCCAGCTCTAAAGCCTGGCATAAGATGAGAACCTGGTTGCCACTTTCTTTCATTATTTCTACATATGGCCAAGAACTTGGGAGAAGGTAATGTTTGTTCTTTCTGTCTGGTATGGACTAAATGATATCTCCCATTGCTGGGTTCTTTGAACTGTACTGAGTACTGGGAGAAGGAAAGAATAACCATTGTGCTGCTGGGCATCCTGGATAGGTGGTCGCCAGAACACCTTGTGGCCAGAAACATAATCTGGTGTGTTCCCAACATTCAAGAAAAAGGGGAGAGGCATGTTGCCAATGAATTGATTTTAAACAAGATGTGTGGCAACTGAAAGGGAGACACAGGAACAAGAGAACAATTTACTGCAAGTGTAGACCAGCAGTCTGGTTAGAAGAGGCTGTAGGAGAGTTGTGGCATGCCTGCCTCCGTGCAGAAGATTCTAGAATCGGTTCCCAGCATCTCCAGGGAGGGCTGGAAGAACTCCTGCCTGAAATTCTGGAGAGCAACTGCCAGTCAGCAGCAACAATACTGGTCTAGGTAGACCTATGGACCCCATAGAAGGCATCTCTCTCTGTTCCAACATGACACAGGAACTCCATTGGCTGATCTTTCTCTCACTTTGCATAAACCCGTGCGTTTATTAAGTAAACCTCTGCAGCCATGAAGACTAGAAATCCTCCCTCATTTTATTTTGTTTAAAAAAAAGGAATTATTGAGTCTGCATCCTGTAGTCTGCAGTATCCATGCACCTCAAGTTCAGAATGGCAGTGAAAGTATTGGTGTGGCAGGTTAAAACCAGGCCACTCCTAGGCAGGGTCTGCAGACCATAGTCATGGTATAGAGGCAAGTCTTGGGATCTCATATGGTCTTGTGTGGCTCCTGCAACTGTTAATGTAAACATAGGCAAGTCAGTGGTGCTTCATAATTGGTACTACATAAAAATGAGTCCTAACTCAGCATAACATCTATACAGTTTATGGGGAGAATACAATAGTCTATCAGTTATCCTTGTGTCCTGACATGTTGTTTAAGCTTCATGTGTGACCAGCAAGTAAATTGACCCCAGGTTGTCCAGAGAGCTGCATCAGATGCCCACCTAAGCCCATAGTGATCTCTGGTAACCAGCCTTGAGAATGATAATGGTGAAAAACCAGTATATAAATAAATGGGAAAATCAGCTGCCACAGCCTCCTGCATGCATTCACATCATACTTGCATAGGGGCTACCCATATCAAGACCTGGACTTTATTGCACATGATTGTAAGCTTCCATAAAGACAGATTAGTAGTGATTAGAGATGGAGCTTCATATTCGTCTCCTGGGGAAGATGAATAAGATGCTGGCTGGCACAGGTGGCCGACCTGATTGGACCTTCTCCCTCCAAACCGGGCGTCCACTTATCACTTGCCACACTATGCATGAGGCCGGCATCACTGAAAACATGCCAATCATGGCAATAGCCCGGCTGGCGCTGCCCTTCCTCCCTGCTCAGCTGGCCACTCCAGCAAAGGCGCGGGATGACGAACCTCCCCACTCTGCTGCTAGTAGTAATAATACTAGAAAATATGATGTGCACTTAAATCATGCTTGCAGTGTGCTCTTCTGTGCAGTTTCAAACTTCTGTCTATTCTGAGAACATGTTCATAGAATCATGGAATAAAGGAGTTGGAAGGGGCCTATAAGACCATTAAGTCCAGCCCTCTACTCAATGCTGGAATCCAAATCAAAGTATATTGGACAGATGGTTGTCTCTTAAGATAATTGGGGCTGTTGTTGTACTGCTCTAACAGGAATTTTTCAAAAATCTGGCTTCCTGTAGCTTAAACCTATTATTACACATTCTGCACTCTGGAATGATCAATAACAGATCCTGCTCCTCCTGGCTATGACAGTTTTTCAAGTATTTGAAAAGTGCTATCATATCTCCCCTCAATCTTCTTTTCTCAAGGCTAAACATGCCCAGTTCTTTTAGTCTTTCTTCATAGGGCTTAGTTTCCGGTCCCCCAAGCATCCTTGTTGCCCTTCTCTGAACTTTTTCCAGAACTGTACACAATACACAAAGTAAGACCTAACCAGTGCCAAACAGAGGGGGACTAGTACTTCATGTGATTTGAAGACTATACTTGTGTTAATGCAGCCTTAAATAGTATTGGCCTTTTTTGCAGCCACAAACACACTGTTGGCTCATACAGTATACAACTTGTGATCTGCAGCAATTCGAAGATCCTTCTTACTTGTAGTATTACCGAGCCAAGTATCCCCCATCTTGTAGGTGTGGGTGCGGGGTTTTTTGCCGTAGGTGTAGAACTTTGCACTTATCCTGTTAAATTTCATTCTGTTGTTTTCACCCCAGTGCTTGAGCCTATTATGGCATTTGTGATTATTATGATTTTTTTGTCTTCCAGGGTATTAGCTATTCCATTCAATTTTGTGTTATCCTGTATTCCCCCCCATCCAAGTCATATACTGCCCCATAATGCGTAGAGCACTCTATGAGTGGTTTACAACATAATTAAGCAAGGAACACTTTGCCCCCAAGCGAGCTGGGTATTCATTTTACTGACCTCAGAAGGATGGAAGGCTGAGTTGACCTTGAGCTGGCTACTTGAACATGTCGAGATTGAACTCAGGTCATGAGCAGAGGCTTGATCGCAGTGTTTCAGTTTAACCACTGTGCTAAAAAGTCACATTATGATTAGGTTATTGTAACATTAGTCTGGAATGATTTGTTTCTGACAAATCCGTGTTGGCTTCTGGTTGTTACTGCATTGTTTTCAAGGTGGTTGCAGAGTGACTGCTTTATAATCTGTTCCAGAATTTTCCCTGACAGTCTGATTGGTCTGTAGTTCCCAGGTTCCTCCTTTTTGCCTTTGTTAAAGATAGAGGTGATGTTAGCCCTCCTCCAACATTAGTATCATCTGGTACTTCACCCATCCTCCATGCTTTCAAAAAAATAATAGTGGTTCTGAGAATTTTTCAGCTAGTTCCTTCATTACTCTTGGATGCAGTTCAATTGGACCTGGAGATATGAACTAGATCAAAGTAATAAGGTATTTTTTTATTTGTTTATCAGTCTCAAGCTGCAATCCTGTCTCTCCTCCATTTGCACTTCACATATGCCTGGAGGGTCATAGACTATATTTTGGGAAAAGACTGCGCTGAAATGGGAATTGAACTCTTCTACCTTTTTTGTTGCCTGTTATTATTTTTCCATTCCCATTGAGTAGCTGAGCCACTATTTATTTTCTCTGTCTTTTGCTACACATGTACCTGAAGAATGCTATTTTGTTGCTTTTAGCATCTCTTCCTGAACTCAGCATATTCTCAGCTTTTGCTTTCCTAATTCCATCCTTACAGTTCTTTGCTGCTTGTCTATATTCCTCCTTTGTGGCTGGTGTGCTTTCCAATTCCTGTATATGTCTTTTTTTATTTTCAGGTCCTCTCTGAGCTTTTTGTAAAACTGCATACGTATCTTTTTTGCCTTCTTCCACTTTTTTTTCTTGTTGGAATTGTTTATAGTTGTGCCTTTAGAATTTTCTTTTCAAAAAATTCCTACCCATCTTGGATTCCTGTTACGATCTCCTGCTATAGGGCCTTATGTATCATTGTTCTCAGTTTTTTAAAATTGGTTTTCCTAAAATCCAGCATACACGTGTGGCTGTACCCTGATTTTGTTTCCTTTGAAATCAAGGACTCAAGTAGAACATGGACACTTTCTTCCAGAGTTCCTCTTTTTGCCACTTCTTCTACCAAGTCATCTCTGTTGATTAGAATCAAGTCAAGGATAGCTATTTGTCCAGTTTCTTCCTCCACTTTTTGTTGGAGAAAATTATCAGCAACACAAGCTAGGAATGCCTTAGAAGGGCCATATTTGGCAGAATTTGCCTCCCAACAGATATCAGGATAATTGAAATCTCCCATTACTACTACATTGTGTCTCTTAAATTCTTCCAGTTTGTTTTTCAAAAGTTTCATCCACATCTTCCCCCTGCTTGGGTAGTTGGTAGTAGACTCCAAATACTATGTTCCTTTTGTTTTTTGCCTCATTTATATTAATCCAGATGTTCTTGGTGGGACAACCAAGCTCATCCTCCTGTATTTCTGTGCAAGAATATGTATTTTTCACATATACGACAACTCCATCTCCATTTCTTTTCTTTCTTTTCTTTTTGAACAATTTATATCCTTCAATTGCTGTATTCCAGTCATGGGAGTGAAGTTTCAGTTATCAACTCATATTTACTCTCCTGAACTAAGATTTCCAGTTGTTATTGTTTGTTTCCCATGCCCCTGGCATTCGTATATATGTGATTTTTTTTGCCTGTTTTCCTTCTTATATTTTTATGAAGATTATTATTGGGCCCTATTAGAGCTGCTTAGTTCGTTCCTCTTATTGTGTGTAAGCCTTCACCTATCTTTACCTCTGAGCTTGTGTCTCCCTTCCACTTCCAATTTAGTTTAAGGTTCTCCTGATGAAGTTCTTCATGTTGTGGTCCATTATTCCCAGTCCTTGTGAGATGCAACCCATCACTTGCCAGCAGTCCACTTCCAGGAAACGTGGTTTCAAAATCCAAATCCCTCATGTTAGCATCATCTTTGTAGCCAGTTGTTCACCTGGAATATTTCCTTTCCCTGTCTATTCCTTTTCTGAGTACTGGTAGGATGGATGAGAAGATGATCTGGGCCCCAAACTCCTTGAGTTTCCTTCCCAGAGCTTCAGAATCAGATGTTATTTCTCTGTATTTCCTCTTGTCTGTGTCATTTATTCCCATGTGGGTAAGAAGAAAGGAATATGCATCCATGGGTTTTATGATAAATGGTAATCCTGTCACATCCCTAATCCGTCCTCTAGGGAGACAGCATACCTGATGGGTCCTTGGATCATCTCAGCATATTTTAGTTTCAATTCATGCAGTTTGGAGTCTTCTACAACTGCTCTTCTCTTCTTCTTTTTGTAGGGTGTGGGTTCAGTGACTCTGCTTCGCAAAGCTTCAGTCTCTCTCATGTCCTCCCACAGAGCTTCTTGTATGTCTTTCGTTGCATGTTGTCTGTCAGACTCCTCTTCAAATACCTGAAAGCAATTTCACAGTTCCACTGGTGAAGAGTGTTGTCTCCTTCTTTTGCTCTTACTGCGACTCTTTTCCATGGTGCTTCCTCCATTATGCTTATTTTTTCCTCAGCATTCTCTGCTTTGTCTCAATGTTCTTCCACCTCCAGTGCCGCTCATGGTGGCAGCTGCTTGAAAGTTCTGTCTCAGTGCTCTTCATCTTCTCTTATAGCCTTAAGTGTGGCCACTTGCTGCTCCAGTTCTCACACTTTTCCTTCCCACACTACTACCAGTTTGCACTTGCTGTATATGTCTGCTGTGTTGCATACACAAGCTCTGCACAGACTTGACAGGTTACCACCACTGATGGGGATCAATCACTGTTACCTTTTTTATTTTCTTCCGTTTGTCTGTGAGTGCCCTTTCTTTTGTCTTATCTGCCTTGAAGGATGCTGGGAAAGTCCACTAATATATAACTAAACCAGAAAACAAGCTTATTACTTTTACAATATTGCTGAGAAAATGCTTATTGCTATGGATGAGGGTGGGGCAAGACATCATTTGAAAGGAGCCTGTGCTTTGTATGGACAGAAGGGTGTGGCTTAGGAACCAAATGATGGGAAAAGAAAATGTTCTTTGTTCTCTGGCCAGGTGAAGCAGGTAGCTTTACCGACAAGCCGTCCTTAACATTCAAAATATAAATGCACTTTGCCTCCTGAGTCCAAGGTAAAACTGCTTCAGAGACAACAATGAAGAACATGGCGTCCTGAGAAATGCAGTAATTGCCATTAGTTACTACAGTCACCATTACCTGAATGCACAGGTATTCAAGTTACAGGTTTTTACAACTCTATTTTTGTTTCATTACTATTTTCTCTATAGTTGCTTTCTTGCTCTGATGTGCTTCTGTATTGTTGCAGTTTTTAACTGTTATTAATTGTTTGGGGATTTTTTATTTTTTGCTTAACTGGAAAAGCAAAGCCAAATTTGGCCTGAAACTTCTCTCTCTCTCTCTCTCTCTGTGTGTGTATGCGTGTGTGTGTGAGAGAGAGATTGAGAAAGAGAGAGCATACAATTTGGGTAACTATAGCATCCCTCTGTAAGTTGTGTGGGGAGAAAGGGGAACAGTGTGGGAAAATGACTCAAATTCAATACAGTGGCTTCTGAATTCAGGGGAAATAAATGTATTTGTACCTTTGGAAATCTGAAAGCAAAGAATTAAAAATTACTTAAATGTTTTTTTTTTACTAGAGCTGGCATTCCAGGTAAGAAGTCTCTCCCCTTCACCCCAACCACTACACTTTTTTCATTCATCATTTGTCTGTGTTTGATCTAAAACATGGGCTAAAACCTTCTCTGGTGAAGAAAATATAAGTAACAGAAGAGGACAAATATTAATTGTGGAATTAGTGTTTAAAAAAACATAAATCAGGATTGAAATTTTTCTTTGTTTGTATATAGCAAATTGAAATGCATGCACAAACAATTACAAAAGAAAAATTAACAGAATGTTTCTCCTGTTCTGTGCTTTCTGAAATTTTCTGAAGGAGCCAGATTGGCTTGCTTTTTATTAAATACCTGATTTCAAGTGATTTCGTCCTATTTTTCTTTAGATGCTTAGCTTCGTTTCTGGAGATGAATGAAGACTAACTCATTTTCAATGGAGTCTTAAGCTAGTCGTTGCAGTGAGTTGCTGCTGGCCTCGGTAGTACCAGCAGTTCATAATTTCTTAGTCAAAAAGAACCTTTCAGATCGGTTACCTCCTGTTGAGAGCTAATTTTCCAGCAGTCAGGCTTTATCTGGATAAATAATTAGAGAGCAAGATGAAGACTATCATGCTGAGGCTGCCTGTCTGCAATATACTTAATACAGTCGATCCCTGTGCCTTTCCTGTTTCTGCGTTCCCTAAAATCTGTAGAGACAATGGGCAACATAGCCAGTCGCTTTACATTTTGTCTTGGAAAAACTAATGACATTTCTCTTTATTCGCCAGAGGTAGGCAAACCAACTGCATTTTGCATCTGCATCAGAGAGATGTTGGTCAACTCTAAAGCCTCTTATGCTATTGTTGTGAAGAGCTTCAGCGTAAATGTGTTGCCTAACTTTAGAAGAAAATATTATTTTTTTAAAATGTAAAAAATTGGTTACAACTTCTCTGCATTGTATAAAATGGCTTTCAGGGAAAAAATGCCAACCCCATGTCCTAGAAAGCTAAATTTAGCTGGGAGTCATTTAATGTGACTCTCAAGAGATAGAGAGAGATGCCCATGTGCGGCAATTTAATGAGTAGACATGTTATGAAATATCTTCCACTGTAACTGCCCCTCTCTTGTAGGTCCTCAAGCAATCAAGCTGTATTATTTATGCAAATCCCCCAGGAGTATAAAATAGGACATTGATAAGTGTGAGTTCCTTCTATCTGTTGTTGTTGTTGTTAACATGCCATCAAGTTGCCCCCAACCCATGGCGACCCTATGAATGAGCATTCTCCAAAATGTCCAGTCTTCATCCGCCCTGCTGCAGCCTCTTTTAAGGAGTCAATCCACTTCGTCTTCCTGTTTTCCAGCTGCCTTCCAGCTTTCCCAACATTATTGTCTTTTCCAGAGAATCTTGTCTTCTTATGATGTGCCTGAAGTATGGCAGCCTCAGTTTCATCATTTTTGCCTCCAGAGATAGTTCAAGCTTGATTTACTCTAGGGCCCACTTGTTCATCTTTCTGGCAGTCCAGGGTATCTGTAAGATAGCTTTCTATACTGCTATCAAGGATGTTTGGATACCTTTGGTTCACTTGATTCCCGAGGGCTGACTTCACAATATACTCAGGTTAGGTTAGTATCTTTGAGTGTGAATGTACTTTCCTGCACACTTTGAAGTGTCTCTGTCTCCTCCACCACCACCACATGTACGTAAAGGAGGGTGTGCCATTTCCTTAGGAAATCTAGGCACTAACTACCCAGGCATACTTCAAGATCTCACTCTTTTATACATCAGCAAAACCAGAGAAGGGTTGGAGGCTTTTGTCTCTGAATTGAACTAAATATACTCTTTGTTTCTGCTACAGAAAAGACTGGGGTTTCCCCTCCCCTTTTTAAAGCAGCATATACATAAAACAAGTGTAGCAGCAAAGGTGTCCCCCCCCCTCTATATCCTTTCATATGGGGAAGAAAAAAGGTTCCAGATGAACATAGCAATCCATATAAAAGAACACAATTGTATTTATTGGAGAGAGAGAAAAACCGTAGCCAGCAAGTCTGCCTGTTTGTTTCCTTCATTGCAGCTATTTGCTGCCTTGAAAATCAATCCCTGACTACCAAATTGGTCTTTGGAAGGGTGGGGTGGCAGCGGTTCTGTTCATATGTAGATGGGATGGTGGTGCTGGAATGTGGCTTTGCTCTGATAGAAGGACCACTGAGATGGTTCCTATCTTGTGATTTAAAAAAAAAAAAACCTCTGGATTTTCATATTATAGGAAAGGGAAGGGCTTCTTCGTTTCAATATAATGGAGCCATTAACATCTATTAATAATGCAGACAGGGTAAGTAGCTGGAGTTGGAGCTCCCGAGGGGCCTCGTGAAACAGATGTGTACTGTATCTTCCCGGATTTGATGGCTGCTGGGGTCGAGGGGGTCGCTGTGGTTCCTGTTTATTTCCTCTGGCAGTGGTTTTCTAATTTAAGCACCTCTGTCTCCTGGCTACAGTAGCCTGCTGTGATGCAGAGCTTGGGGCGGGCGGGGGGGCGGGCGGGGGGCTTCAGAAGAGATGGAGGGATGGTGGCGGTAGCTGTGAAGGCTCTGAGTCTGGTGCCTGGAAGAAGGTACCGGCTTAACCAGGAGTGCTTCCGTGTGTGCAGTTCCTGAGCTGAACTTGAATCTTCGCATTTTCTTTGCACAGGAATTTGCTATGGAGGAGCAAAATGCAGATCATCTTTTCTTTTGTTACCATTGTTGCAAGGAGGTAAGTGCTTTCTGTCTCCTGTCTTGTGCATGCATTTTGCTAAGAATGCAAGGGGCAGGATAATGCTCCCCTTGCCCGGTAAAGAGCCTGCACTGTATTATATCATTTGACACATATAGTCTGGTGAAGCCTCAAAATGGAAATTGCCTTGTCTTCCCCACCCACCCTAAGAACCTGCATTCAGCTGGAATCAACTCTTTTTGTTGGTGGCTGTTCCAGAGAGATCAGCATCCATGGCAAGAATTGATTCTGCCCCCCCCCCCCCCGTTTAGGGTTGGTGATTGGTGACGATAGGTTGGCTTTGTTAAAAAAAAAAGGAAAAAGGAAAAGTTCCAAAAAAACATTATTCGCTGTGTCCTTTTTACAACCCACTACATATTTGTGAAAAAATGTTAGTGTGACTAAACAAAAGCTTTTGTTCTGATATCTAATTTCTAATAAACTATTCACTGCAGCAGTGTTATTTGCATGATTTGGGGTGCGGGGTGTAATAAACTATGCACTGCAACAGTGTTATTTGCATGATTTGGGGTGCGGGGTGTTAAGCTTGGTGTAAGGCTAACAGCAGCTGTAAACGTTTATACTTTGGAACAGCTGGGTTTTCAGCATTGTCTTATGCATTTGCACTATAATGTAGAGGAATGTATTTCCGATAGATCGTCAAGAGACATGTTTTAAAACATTGCTACTGTTTCCATGACTCATTCCATCCCCTTGCAGCACCAAAATAATACAGCCAACTTTAGGACTGTGCAGGGCAATAGCATAACTTCTTTGAAAAGAACAGAGCAATTTCTGTTCCTATGCAGGCTGTAAACACTTGTCTTTTGTTGCAAAGAATGCCACAGTGTAAAGCAAGGTCTACTGCTTTCTCTTATTCCTTTTGTGTTAAAGCATGCTTGCTTGCATTTTGCTCTAGGAATGTATAGTAGATGCAAAGCAGAAAGAAATTACAAGACCTAGGTTCCATTCTTTATTTTAAGGTGATGTCTGAGTTAGTCATACAGAAATATATTTGAATTATGCAGTCTGCAAATATGGCTAATTAGAACCATAAGCTTGCTGTTCAAAAAAGAAACCTCTGTATCTGTTTGTTCAGCTCATTCAAACATCTCCTTTCCCTTTAAGCACTGATAAGCGTAAACTGTCTTGATGCTTCTCAGTAAAAAATGATCCTGTGTTATCACAACAAATGTATTCAATTATTGAACTCTGGGCTTCTATATTTGGACATTGTTTTACATTTTTAAGTTGCATTGTTGTTAAGCACCAGAGAGTTCTGACCTCTTAAAGCTGTCTCCGCTTTGTTCAACTGTGCACATTTTGCTAGATTTGCAGTTTGTATCTATAACATTCCAGTAGTGTTGAGTCAAGACTAGTGGTGTAACAGAGGCATGGAAATGTAATATTGCTGAATCTGAGGAAGACGTACAAGACATAGTAGACAGAACTGCCCTGAAGGTGAACTATTGACATATGTATATTCAGCAATAAAATATGCACCTCTTACAAAATGGTCAAGAAATTCCGTATTATGTGTTTCATTGACACCTAAATTAAGCATAAATTCATAATGTTCAGGTGGTATTTTTATTAAGCAGTTTTGTTGTTCTGTACTGAAATTGCAAGAATAACACAGGTTAAAAATTATCTGTTGGGATAAAACGACAATAGAAAATAGAATAATATAGGTTATTTGCCTGTACTGCATATGGTGAAGTCAATGCTGCCATTTGTTGATAAGTTCCAAAGCAGGATTAGAAACACTATGATATTTGTTTTTGAGGCAGCCAGCAAATTTGTAACTTTGTTGTGTTTTACAGTTGTGTAAAACTTTGATATTAATATTGTGGATTATTTAAAAATTAGGGACCTTAAAGTTACCTCATTGTATGCCTAAAACATTACTCCTAGAATTATCACATTGTTTCTGAAGAAATGGTCACACTCACAAACGTTCAGTGATACCCTTCAGGGTAGGGAAGAACTGGGTTTTAAGTACAGTAACTAATGACTGTTCATTGAAAATCTCACTTTCGTTTGATGCAATAAACAAACAAATATTTCACCTGACTCTGAATTCATAGAGTATAGGCAAATAACGCCCTAGGATGTGTAGGTGAACTCTTGACATAATGTAAGAACTATTGAAAGTTCTAATACAATTTTTATTAGGGCTGTATTGTAGTAGCACCATCCTTGCAGAGAGTTGTGATGGAACTCCGTATGCCTTTGTGATATTTTGCATTCTCAGCATATGCAAAATGGAGTGTGTGTTTGTATATGTGTTCAAAATAAAACCTAACCATTAAAGATAAATTTATAAAGGATAAAGAGTGCTAAAATTAAGTATATAGTACCTTTTGCTAGTTTCCCACCCCACAAGTGTGTACAGAATTTTGCAGAGCAGAGAAATAACTAAATCTAGAAATTTTATGTTATGCCTGAATGACACACCTATTGCTGAAAACCTATGTTCTATAGGAAACAAAGAAAGATCGCTTTCCTTTGTTAATGCCGCTTATCTTTAACTCATTAGCTGCTGAAGATCTTACTTAATGTAGTGAGTGGGTTTTTAAAAAATTATATATAGTCTTTGTAGATAGAATAAACATTAGTTAGGATTACTAACCTCATAGTAATAAATGCATTCAAAATGGGGATAAATGCAGCTGAACATGCTCTGTGTCACAGAGCACTCATTACACCAATAAAGATGGGATTTTATGTTATTTGCTCTGTAAAAATATGTATGAAAGGAAAAAAAGAAAGGGGAATAGAATGTAGTCAAATGTCACCAAGACAGATACTTTAAAATTGGAACCAGTTATTGTTGAGATTGGAGGTAGGAACTGTGTTTGAGAAATAAATGATTGTAACATTAAAAGAAACTACACTTATATAGCATGTAAATAGGTAAGTTATTTTTCAGATATAATATAACCGGGGTGTGTGTGTGTGTTAAAAGATAAAATCCCTGTTTCTTCACATTTGTTTATTTGTTTTAAAATATAGTATATCATGCTTTTAGCAAATTAATTTGTAAAATTTTAAAAAAATAATTACACTCTGTTGTATGTTATGCCCTTTCTTCTTTTTATGCCCTGAAGAGGTAAAAGATTTTTAATGTTTGATTATTGATTGTGTATGCATAAATACTTTGCATTTTTCAATGTAATATTATCTTAACAGGCATACCATAAACATGCCATATTCAGCTTTAAAATCATATGAGTGTGCTGTGGTTGTTTTGTCCTTTCCTCCCTGTTTGCTTTAAAATGAGCAAAACTGCATTTGCCTCTTGAATACCAAGACCCTAAGAAAAGATATTGATTCACAGGAGCTAGTGGATCTCCCTTATTATCTAAGAAGAATCTAACAGTTTTTGTGTTATAATCACCTATATTCTAAAGCTTCATCACAGAAAAATGTTGATTATCTTTCACCTGGAATAATAGCACATGGTTAACATTGTCCTTTTGCTCTACCGCAACAAATCTACAGGCGTTTCACAAAAGTAGTATCTAACATATCCTGTATTTGGTTAGACTGTGCTATTTCATATTCTGTATGGAACCTTCAAAAATAGCTTCATTATGAGAATTATTTGGTACTGCCATTGTTATCTCAATTCTTGCTCTATCTAGAGATAAAAAAACTGCTATGTTGAAAAAGGATATTAATTTGGATAATTGTAACAAGAACCCTATCCTGTCTAACAGTAAATTTTGCCCCATCCTAGTATGTAATATTAAATTTTTACATAGAAGGCAACAGCAAGAGATCTAATAAACTGTGTACTCATTTTGCACATCTCTGACTTTATTAGCATAATTTCTCTTTCCCAAAAAGTCATTAATTTAGGGAGAATTCACACAGTCATGTTCATCCTTCAATAACTGCAAATGATGAGTAGTAAATTACATAGGTGAAATGACAACTATGCATAGAACACTTACACTGTTTCAGGTGATCAGTGGAAGCAGTTCACAAGACCAGTTGAAAAGGTGTGCAAACTCTGCCCTGTGTCACATGGAGAATGGAAAGGACCTCCCCCTCCCAAGTTCCCCTCACTATTTTCTAGATAATTTGAAAAATTCATCAGGCTAATTTTTCAAGGATAAAATATCAGTATCGCTAGGGAATGCTGTTGGGGAGAGCTACAAATAGCCATCTTGGCATCAGGGCAAGCAAGATGTTTTTTTCATCCCCTCTTACCCTGTGCAGGGCACTGATGAAAAAGGAAGAGGAGAATGTGAGGTCCCTCAGAAGAAAAAGTTTACCCCCCCCCAAAAAAAAGCACATGCAAAGATCTGAGGGGTGTTGCCATTTATTTTCCTAATACTCATGATTAGAGTCACCTCTAGATTTTGATGTCCTCTTAATGTTGATGCTTGGAGCAAAGTCCCAATTGCTCCACCCTGGTTACAGTCCTGCAGTTATTAGGAGTTGAGAGAACCATTCACCTCCATCTCATACCCTACAGTAATCTATAGATCTCAGTAGTCAAGGGAAGCAGGTTTAAACCTCCTTGTCATTGTACAGGGTGATGTGGGGGAGGGGGCAGAAGAAGACCCTGCACATACATACACACATAAACATATGTGTAGCCATAGTGGTGACTTGATTTTGTGAAATAGTTGTTCACAATACAAATACCATAGACAGACCTTTGACATTCTCATTGTCCTACTGCAAATGGAGGTACCCAGTACCTGTGTATATGAATTCCATCCCCATTTATGAACAAAGCTTGGGAAAACTTTTTGGAACTGCACGACCAGGCTTGCTGATAGGTTTTGGGAATTGTGGTTCAAAAATGCGACTTTTTCAAGCTCTTGTTTACGAAGCACTATATAGTGATTCATGAAGAAACCAACCAACCAACCTGAGGAGATTTGAATCTGAGTACATAGAATGTACAGGATAATAAAGGAAGAGAGGGAGGCAACAGAGGACTGAAGGTGAGCAAACACTGTTCCATTAATATAGGGATAAGGACTATAGTACAGTTCTTATCCCTAACCTTGATTGTTTTGTCCTTGAACATCTAATGAGAAAGCAGAAACAAATTCTTCTTGCCTGTGACAACAAACATTTGAGGGGAGGTCAGAGTTGGGGAGAATTTGCAGAATATTTTGTATGTGCAAAATGAAACTGCTCCTTTATTTTGTTGATTGTTAAAAAGAATAAGCATTAGGTGGGTTGTGTCATTGCAAGCAATCAGCCTTCTGAGCTTGCTCTCTGTGTGTGTGTGTGTGTGTGTGCTTAGTTTCACAAGAAGAAAAGACTCTAGTTTGCCCAGTGACATTTTGTGCAAATTACAGAAGTCTTGATGTGATGGAAAAAACACTGCCTCATGCTAGAGAAGAGAAATCTCATATATGTTAGCAATTTCTGACAGAGAGAATTGAGTACTTTTATGGGAATTCTTCATATCCTTAGACAATGGCCAAATGGCATAAACTTTGGAGGCAAATTGTCTCAAATGAAGAACTCACTATAGATGTTATCTGTTTTTACTGAAATTACTGGGCTAGGTCTAGTCTTCTATAATGCAGATTCTTTTGTATGTAATATATTCATTTCTGTTATGTTTACACACCATAAAAATGTATCTGACTGCTCCAAGACATTCTTCCCATGCCCCTTCTTTTATATCAGAATCTTAATGTATTCTCTGCTAATGTTAGCCTGTTTTGTTTGTGAAAACCTTGGAATCATGGGGAATGGGGTTGGACTTATTTATAGGGTTACTAGAATCTTGGTTCACTATCCTGTTGAACTTCCACTGAACAAAAAGTCCGATTGCACGGTAATGCGGGATTGTACTGTAGACACAAGCATTGCTGTTGGCAAGAAGAGAATAGATTTTCGTCATGGAAATTGGCACCTACAACATAACACCAGTGCCTGTGTAGATTACTTGTTCTCACCTTATTTTACTGGAGGGACTTTTCATTTAGCAGAAGCTTTATAGGATACTGGTCTTGTTGAGCAAGTGTTCCATCAGGCACAGCACAGCAAATTGTCCAGTGGTCACAGTGGGCAAAGTTATGTTAAGTAAGGTTGAATTGGTCAGACCTGCATTTCCTAACTTGACTCTTTCCAGATGTTATGGCTTGCAATTCCCATCAGTCTTAACCAGCAATGATCAGCTGGATAGACAGGGTTGGGGAAAGACTTAGGTGGACTTATATCCAATTAGGTCATGGGGAGTCATGTAATAGCTAGATAATTGCTTGAAACACATAGTATAGAAACCATATTGCATGGGTTTTAAAGGAATTGCACTAGTTGGCAATATACTTCTAGTCCAAATTTATGGTGCTGCTGATGACATTCAGATGCCTAAATGGCTTGGAACGTCAATGCCTGAGTGAGCATCTCTTCTTATATAGACCTACAGAATATCACAGTACATGCCCTCACATTTCATAAATTTTTTAGTATATCTTTTCATGTGACAACGCTGAAGAAATGACACTTAACTACAATGTAAAGCAGTGAGTATACAGCTTGTATAACAGTGTAAATGTGCTGTCCCCTCAAAATAACGCAACACACTGCCATTAATGTCTAAACCGCTGGCAACAAAAGTGAGTATACCCCTAAGTGACAATGTCCAAATTGGGCACAAAGTGTCAATATTTTGTGTGGCCACCATTATTTTCCAGCACTGCCTTAACCCTCTTGGGCATAGAGTTCACCAGAGATTCACAGGTTGCCACTGGAGTCCTCTTCCACTCCTTCATGATGACATCACAGAACTGGTGGATGTTAGAGTCCTTGCACACCTCCACCTTCAGGATGCCCCACAGATGCTCAATTGGGTTTAGGTCTGGAGACATGCTTGGCCAGTCCATCACCTTTACTCTCAGCTTCTTTAGCAAGGCAGTGGTCGTTTTGGAGGCGTGTTTGGGGTCGTTATCATGTTGGAATACTGCCCTGCGGCCCAGTCTCCGAAGGGAGGGGATTATGCTCTCCTCCAGTATGTCACAGTACATGTTGGCATTCATGGTTCCCTCAATGAACTGTAGCTCCCCAGTGCCGGCAGCACTCACGCAGCCCCAGACCATGACACTCCCACTACCATGCTTGACTGTAGGCACGACACACTTGTCTTTGTGCTCCTCACCTGGTTGCCGCCACACTTGCTTGACACCATCTGAACCAAATAAGTTTATCTTGGTCTCAGCGGACCACAGGACATGGTTCTAGAAATCCATGTCCTTAGTCTGCTTGTCTGCAGCAAACTGTATGCAGGCTTTCTTGTGCATCATCTTTAGAAGATGCTTCCTTCTGGGACGACAGCTCTGGAGACCAATTTGATGCAGTGTGCTGCGTATGGTCTGAGCACTGACAGGCTGACCCCCCACCCCTTCAACCTCTGCAGCAATGCTGGCAGCACTCATACATCTATTTCCCAGAGCCAACCTCTGGATATGACGCTGAGCACGGGCACTCAACTTCTTTGGTCGACCATGGCGAGGCCTGTTCTGAGTGGAATCTGTCCTGTTAAACCGCTGTATGGTCTTGGCCACCGTGCTGCAGCTCAGTTTCAGGGTTTTGGCAATCTTCTTATAGCCTAGGCCATCTTTATGTAGAGCAGCAATTCGTTTTTTCAGATCCTCAGTTACCATGAGGTGCCATGTGGAACTTCCAGTGACCAGTCTGAGAGAGTGAGAGCGATAACACCTGCTCCCCCTTCACACCTGAGACATGTGACACTAACAGGTCTCATGACACCCGGGAGAAAAAACAACTACTTGGGCCCAATTTGGGCATTGTCACTTCGGGGTGTACTCACTTTTGTTGCCAGCGGTTTAGTCATTAATGGCTGTGTGTTGGGTTATTTTAAGGGGACAGCACATTTACACTGTTATACAAGCTGTATACTCACTGCTTTACATTGTAGCCAAGTGTCATTTCTTCAGTGTTGTCACATGAAAAGATATATTAAAATATTTATGAAATGTGAGTGGGTGTACTCACTTCTGTGATATACTGTACCTGATCATTAAGATCTGCCAAGAAGTGCCTTCTTCACTGCTGGGAGTAATAATCAAGTGCAGACATAAGAGAAGGCTAGAAGGCTTCCTAGCTATAACTCCCCGTGATTTCTCTTTGGTGGTCTGACTTGTTGGCCTTGATTCAGTTACAAGTTGAAACTTAGCTGTTCACCCAAATGTTGGTGGTCTATTGAACACATCTTTGTTTTTGGTCTGTTGATTTGTAGTTTTTGTTTATTTCTGTTGAACTGAATTATTGAAATATTGTTTGAAATTTAAAATAGTTTAAAACTTCTGTTGATTGTGCCCCATGCTGAAATATTCAGATATAGTGCATTTTTTAAATGTTTAAAATAAACAGAATCATACCATGTTTGTGGAACTGTAGCATGGATCAGTACTATGGACAGCTCCCAGTAAGCTAACATGAAGCTTTTTCCTAATAATCATATGGTGGCAAGATGTTGCCTCACCAGAGAACTGAAGCCTTACAAGGGCAGACAGTACCTGTTGCACATTAAACTTACGTGGTTATTTAAGAATGCTTTAGTATTTGCAAGGTTAAGGAAATGATGGTACAAATGATGGCAAAGCATGGTACATTCTTTGTCTGGTAGCACATAGGAGAAGGTACTGAAGATTCTCTATGATGAAAGCAGCCAGAACCTCATCATCATATGATCTGGAGCACTGTAAGACATTAAGTTGCTAGCTGTCACATGCAAATTGCTTCTTAGATATGGCCTACAGTTCCCTACATGTACCAGACAGTTACAGATGGTTCTATAATGCAACAAATATCTATGTCTACAAATACCAGCCTGGCTTATCAACCAACCCTCTATCTTCATTGCTACTACTTTCCTCTTCCCTAGCCTGTGCAGGTAGCTCTCTCTCAAATACATATATACACCCCTTCTCCAAACTGCTACAGTAGTGAAAAGGTGTGATATATTTCCCAAGTTCTCTGGCAGGCATAAAGAATTTGGTAGTGGTAGAACCTTTTAGAACCTTGTG
The DNA here is from genome assembly GCA_037013535.1 of Intellagama lesueurii. Taxonomy (NCBI): domain Eukaryota; kingdom Metazoa; phylum Chordata; class Lepidosauria; order Squamata; family Agamidae; genus Intellagama; species Intellagama lesueurii. The sequence continues at coordinate 78,941,544 of JBAJHW010000006.1, forward strand.
GATGAGATAAGGAAAAGTGGGAGAATCACCTGGGGGTTTCTTATTTGTCTCCTCCTCCCATGAGATCTCAATGGGAAGGAAAACATTCCTCCCAAGCTTTCTATGCCCTGCTAGAAGAAGAAACAAACACTTCTTGTACTTGCAGAAAATAACCCCTTCTGTCCTTTGACAAGGGCTTGGACACAATTTAGAAAGGTACAGGATCCAAAAATGGACTTTAAGGAGTGTTTCCAGATGAGGGTGCATTGACATTGCATCATTAATAGAATGTCCGGGGGAAGGGGGGCTCTAGATAAGTAAGTCTTCTCCTTGTTGTAATCCTGAGTTTTATCATTACTCTTTCAGTCCTTTTAATGACTGCACACAAAAGATGGAATAGCTGCACAGTGCCTTTTAATTTTTTGCTCCAAACCCCCTCTATTTGGAAGCACTCATTGTAACAAGTCCCATAGCATGTTCCACAGGCGTAGTGTGAAGAAGTGTGTCCCTTTGAGCATTCTGAGTCTCCTAACAAATAGCTAAAAGCCCATGGAAATCAATGGCATTTCAGTGGTTTCTTCTTTCATCCCTCACCTCCCAGTGTTGAAAAGGCTTCTTGTCATCTTGGAACTAAACAAGACACCATTTGGAATTCATTGTGAAAAAATTAATATAGCACAGAGATTTCTATATCAAAAATGCAATCTTACTAATCAAAGTGGAGTTGGCCTCTCAAGTATCATGAGAGCTAAATAACTGGACTGATTAGACTAAAATTAGCACAGATGACATCAGCTGTGGCAACAAAGAGAGGTTACACTGAGTTACTTTTGTTTTCAGACACTTTTTTGCTTGCCCTATGTGCCATGAAAATATGTTTATCATTGGTCTTAAAATAATATGTCCTACATTCAAAGTATGAGTGTCCAATCCCCTCCAGATGTGTTGGGCTACAACTTCCACCACAGACAGCATGGACAATGGTGGTGCTGTCTGGGAATGATGGGAGTTGTAGCTCAGCTTAACTGGAGGGCAACAGGTTATAGAAGACTGATTTCATTGACATTAACCTACAAAAAATAATAATGATATCCTTCGGCTAAGAGAAAAAGAACACACAGATTCTCTAAATGCCTCCTAAACATTGGTAGCACCAGATGTAGGGAAAGGGGAAGAATGTAGCCAGGGTGGATATTTTAATTTTTAATCTTTAATCTTATTTAAATTTTTATATCTGAATTTTTAAAAGTTTTTAGAATTGTAAATGAAACATTTCTCAATACCCAATTTTAATATGAAGCAATTTGAATAATAAATGTTAGACTTCTTATTATTCTCCAAGCTGAATGAACACCTCTACCAGATAGATATATTGAAATAAAGGAGGTTTTTCTGTGTGAATGGGGAATCAGTTTAATTATTTTGCAGATGTTATTTACGCCCTGCCAGCTGAATGTGAACACTTAATTTTCACCTGGTGAAAATAAAAAGCTCTAGTTTGCCCAATGTGTATTGGACTGTACTTCTTCCAATTAGTCACTGACATTTGAGTGCCAATGTGACACCCTAAATATGCCCGATTTTGTGTGCTTTTGATCTTGCCTGCTTGTCTATTTTTGAAGGCTTCAGAAGCTAAGCAGGGCTGGGCCTGGGTAGTGCTTTGATGGTAGACTACCAGGAATACAAGGGAATTCAAGGTAGGGCTAGGAGGGGATTCTGCCCTTTGAAACCCTGGAGAGCCACTGCCAGTCAGACAATACAAGGTGAGATGGACCAATGGTCAGAGAAGGCAACTTCTTATGTTCTTACACTTAATTTTGTTGACTGCTTTGTCTCTCAGTGGGACTGGGCCACTTCAGAGCAAAGCAGAATGAACACTGGAAGGCAGAGAAGGCATATCCATCCACTGCTCAGGTTCCTATATCCCCATACTTAACCTCATGAAGTGTTATAGCTGCTGGTTGTAAGAAAGATCCTCTGTGGGAAAATTTTGAAGACATTCTGTATATAGCTAACAAAGAAAAGACTGAAATGTGTACTTAGAATGACCTGGTTGCAAGAATGAAACAACAGTGTAAACAATGTCTTATTCAAGTATAAATGTATAAAAAATGATTCTTAGCACAATCTTTTGCATATCTATTCAGAAGTAAGTCCCATAGAGTTAAGTGTCACTTTGATCAGTAAAGGTATATAGAATTCCTTGGCACATGGCTAAATTTGTGTCATTGCTTGGGAAGCATAAGTAGTAGTACCAGTGAAAAACTTGATTTCAGATTGGTGACCTAAATTAGCCTTTTCTTTTCCGGTTGATTTAAATCAAGAAAATTTTACTTTACGATATAGGATTTATATCAAGTCACCCTGCACATATTCTCTCTTCATTGTTGAACCCCATGCATTAAAAAAAAAAAAACGCTTTTCAAATACTCAGACTGTTTTTCTGTGGGTAGATGGAAATAGATGTCCTACAGTTTGTGAATTTTTATTCACAGTTTAGCCAAAGGCCATTGAAACATTGAGTCAATACACAAAACCAATGACAGGTCAACAAAACAGCATCTTCATAACCATATATAACAAGTTCCAAAACGACTAGAATTTAAAATATACAGTATATATATAAAAGACTCATAAAATAGAGAAGAACTCTATTTTTATACTGTCATCCTTTAGTGACCTGAGGGGCCTTTGCTAGCCTAAATGGCCTTAGGCACCATACGCTACTCAATGGAGTCTTTATCCATTTGATTAATCCAAACTTGCCTTAGCTTGATGGCTAGCCGGCCAAATTTGGCCACATTGTAAGTTGTAGCCTTATTTCTATTTTCTAGCAAAGTCTGGAGACAGCCCTTCCTGTCACCTCCATCCCTGTCCAAAATAATTGGATTGATGTAGCTTTCCCAGATCTGTTTGTAAATTTTGCAGTCCAAGAGTACATGCTCCAAGGTCTCTATACTTCCTTCACCGCATACACACAGCCGATTCAAATATGGAATTTTCTTATATCTGCCCTCCAAGACGGCAGAAGGCAACATGTCCATACAGATTAGCGTAAACGCCCTTCTACTTTCATAATTTTCAAGTTCGCTTACGTAAGGCACTGATGTGTTTCTGTTGATACCGATGATATCCCTTATATGTGCTTTAACTCTATTCAGATCATGCTGCTTTTTTATGTCTAAGATCCTTTGTTTGATCAGACTTTTGGCTTGGTCGTAACTCATAGACATTAGATACTGATGTGAGAATCCGTAGTACCCCAATTTGTTCTCCAACAGTTCCATCCACGGGGAGACAGAGTTGTCCTTTAATATCAAATGGGATGTCCTACAGTTAGATTCAGTTTATTCTGATAGCTGGGGTTAGGAACATAACTCAATTCAGGGCCAGATTAAGATGTGCTGAGGCCCTAGATTTAAGGGGCCACCCAGCAATTGAGAAACAAACTACTGATTCTGTTCAATTTGAGACTTAGCCATTTTATTTATTTTATATATTCATAACCTGAGGACCTAACTTGTCATTTACATAGTTTATGCATAAATTCAGCACACACTTAACTCCTCCAGAACCAGTAGGACTTAATTCAGAGACAGTGGGCAAAATCCTGTTTGACAGAAGTTCTCATGCAATGGTCTATTGCTGAGTGGTTTGCTAGGCTTACACATGGACATATCTAGTACCTCACTGTACAAGTGGAAGTCCTGTTACTCCAAAAGGGTGTTTTCCGTTCATGTGACGTTAAGTCAAGATCTAAGCAAAAGCTCCTTGGACAGAACATTGCACTCTATCAGTGCTTAGTAGGACTCTGCCCAATATATTTGGAATGGAAATGTATATTGTAAAAACACAGTGTCAGAAATCATAGCAAGCAGGGCAAAGCTCCTCTTGCTCCCACAAATTCCTTCCCATCTTTCCATCCTTTTTCTCTCTGGTGTCACTTGTGACACCACTCATCTTGATAAAATTACAGTCAAAACAGAAATAGTATTTCATAACATATGGATTGCAGTGCTACAGCCAGAATCCAGTGTAATATTTATGTCTGTGTAAATGCAATGCTGTAACTTGGAGCAGTGAATGGCTGTTAATTAACAAGTCCCCAGTTGAATTCCTAGTAGGGTGCTTGTTGCATCACTTGGCACTCGACTAGGAATCCAGTTGGGGACTCTTTAATGGCTGTTTGCCTCTACAGGTTGCATCATTGCACTGGTGAAAATATGCAGTTGGATCCTGGCCACCATATGTGATATTCAGGATCTGTGATCAGAAGACTCCATGTTTTTTAACCTGAGAAATTCAGGGGGTTCAAAGATTAGTAGGGGCACCTAGGGAAGGGGTATTTAATCATTTTCCTTACATACCTTTTCGTCATCTAATTCAGTGGTTCTTAACCTGGACGATATCGCCCCCCGGGGGCGATTTCATTTTTCAGGGGGGCCATGGAATGGAAAGGGGCGACATGGGGGCGAAGGAACAGAAGGGGGCGATAGGGGGCGATGGAGCCGCTGTGCCGCCGCCACCATTGAGGAAGTTATCATCGCCCCCCTCCCTGCAACACCGCCGCTCTGCTGCCGCCGCGCCGCCGCCACGGGGAGGGGGGCGATGATAACTTCCTCAATGGCTCAAGGGGGCGTTTCTTTCAAAAAGGTTAAGAACCACTGATCTAATTCACATGAGCACATAGACACCACTGGTTTGATAGTTTGACTTGGACTATAAATAAGGCATGTGTATTGTGTCTCTCCATGAATCACAAAAATGCGTAACAAGAAACAAGTCTTGCCCTTTCATGGACCCTAGTGAGCTATGTATCTCAGCTGGCAGAAAGAGAAGGGCAGCAGATCACACACACAAGTACAAATGTGTGTACTCTTACAATATACCAGTCACTACAGTCACCTGACCACCTCCCTAATGAGCAGCAGCACTATCCCCCCCACTGTACCACCACCACTGATACATTTATTGATGCAGGAAAGCATTCTGTGGGACTTTTTGTAGCACCCATCCTTTTTCCCTCTCCTTTATTGACAGTTGTTGGAAAGAACAAAAACAGTAAAAGGGGTTGTAATATAAAGGCCTATAACCCAGTTTCATCTGCAATTATGAAATTATGACAATACATTTATTTCTATGAATGATACAGTCCGTTCTTGTAGTTCATTAACCCAGGTATCATTCCAGAAATCCAGCCAATTTTTCAAATCTTCATCCTCCCTGTTTCAATACGAACCAAATACCAATCAAGGGCACCAAATCTGAACAAAATTATTCACAGAATCACGTGTCTTCCTTTATTTCTCCTCTTGTCAATCAAAAGTGAGTAGTAGTCATTTTTTTTCATCACAGCTACTACTCATCCAGATATCTCCAAAAAGAGAGTCCATGAACATTTTTCCTAATTCTAGCAATTTCATTTCTCACAGCCCCTTCAAGGATTGCCACCAATCTTTTTGAGCCACAATTTCTCCAACCCTGTCTGATATCTCCGTAATAATTTTATGAAGTTTCATGAAGTTTTCTAGGGCACACTTGCCATCTACAAACCCTTAGATCTGGCTGATACTGATTTTTAAGGCTGCGTAGTCCTAAAATTTGCCCGATACTATTCTGGTATATTAATATTTAGGTTCATTTCCCATATTATTACTATATTCGTCATTAATAAGATTCTTACAAATTACTGACATTAATCCTCTTTTTTTATTAAAATATTCTTCAATACAATAGTTTTCAGTGATTGTAAGTGCTCTAATAGGATCTGAGTTATTAAACACTTGAGTTGCAAATTTTTTAAATTTGAAATAATTGGAGACAATTAGTTTTTATTTTAGTGGGTTTTTTTCTTTTAACTGTCCTGTTGAAATTAATTTTTCTCTTATATACAAATCTCTAATCCTATAAATTCCAGTTTCTTGCCAGTTTTATATTACGCATTTTGTCTTGAAATTTAAAATGAAGATGTTCAAAAAAAGGGCATAGTGGACATATTGGAGGAACAAAGATACTCATATATTTATGCCATATATGAATTAATGCACTAGTAAAATTATTCTGTATTCTCTATTTCTCAACAATGTTGGCATGTGTAAAATAGGGATTAACGAAACAAGTATCAACAGCTACCTCTATTTGACTCTAGTAAGGGGCCTTATTCACCTGTACAAATTTAACTGCCTGAACTAATTTTAAAGGCTTTGTAATATTTTATTAAATGTGACATAGCCAATCCCTCTTTTGTGGCTGGTTCATGTTTTACACTGTTTATAAATTTTAAGAGTTCTACTTATTTCCCCTGCCCCTTTTTGCCACAATTTTATTTCTTTCATGTCTGGTTGTAAAGGTATTTTTTAAAAAACAAAAATAAAAAATGTTGGTAATATATAAGCTTTTACTATTGCAAAAGTAAATTTAATTTAGCTAATTTCTTAATTTTATATTTATTTATTTTTCTTGTTTTTAGGTTGTCTTTCTCCCAATAAGGGGTTTAATTTCCTTTGTGGAAAAAGCACATTCTTACATTTTCTATATGTTAATTAGTTTCTACTTTTTTTAAATTAGATTCCTAGATATTTAAAGCTAGAATAACACAGATCTAGGTTAGACATCACCTTAATTTCTCTTTGTTCTACTATGGGGATATTTATACATAGTAGTTAAAATTTTTGATAATTAATTTTTAATCCCATGTGGCAGTTTAAATTTTCCAATATTTGTTTTAATGGCCTTATACTTTTAAGGGGTTCTCAAGAAGTAAAAGCATATCATCAACATGCAAATTAATTTTATGCTGTCAATTTTTTGCCTTTATGTCAGTAATATTAGTATTTACTCTGACAGAAGCTGAAGTGCTTATATGACCAAAGTGAATATTATAGGAAATAATGCCTTGTCCTTCAATGTCTTCTTCTTGTGCAACATGCAAACTGAGACCCTCTAAGTGTTGCTGAACTGCTTCTCCCAGCATTCCTTGTCATTGGCCATGCTGGTTAGGCCTGCTGGGTGTCAAAGTGCAGCAACATCTGGAGGACTGTGCTTTGCTTGCCTCTGCCAGAGTATGTGCATTGTGGCCACAGCTATGCAAGAGTATCTTGATTTAACTGGTGCATGTGGTTGAGAATTTCCTTTGACTCGAAAACTTGCACCTTTGTTCATACATGTGACAGAAAGGACTTGAGAACTTATTTTTTAAGCATATAGGTGAAACCAACGCTGACAAATGTGCTCATCCCTGCAGTGATGAGTGCATGTATAATCATTTCCAGGCTGTTTCGTGTCATCAGGAAGGTATACAGTAGCTATTGCTGAATGTGTAGCTGTCCCTGAACAAGTTGCTAATTTGTGCAGCAAGTACTGAAATGATAAATGTATGAACGTCTGTGGGTTAATGACAGCCTGTTGCATAAAGCAGGTGAGTAGGGAATACGAGACAGCATCTCTCCACATCCAGGTCCAGAAAAAGAAGGAGGCCAGCAATAGCAGTCTTAGAACACCGGGCTAGGGATAATGGTGGCAAAAGTGAATTGGTGGGAAGAGATAGGGTTGGTGGGCATGGACATGGCCTAGGCATATGCAAGCATCTCATCTCTTGCCCGCATGCACCCACCCACCCACCCTCTGAATGAACTAGGCTGATCTTGAATGGTCCACTTGAGCCTCAAAACCTTTTTCTAGGGCTTCAAGGTTTATAAGATTGTCTTGAATGGGCACAATTCCATCCAACTGTATGGTTTGGTGCTGGCCAGAAAGAGCGTGTAATGGCTGCATTCTGCAGCCATGACAGGCTCTTGGTGAGGTGCTCAAAATGCTAGACAACTGTAGTGTTCTAGTTCAGAAGGGTTCTCTTGCAGAGAATTCTGAGTGCTTCACCAACTATAAACTCCTACAGAATACAGCCAGGCCAGAGAATTCCAAGTACTTCTGCTAATCTGCAAATTCCAGGATTTAGTAGGGTGAAAGGACAGTTAAAGTGGTAACAAATTGATATAACCATGTAGTGTAGGTACACTGTCAGTTGACTCACAAACAAAGAACAGAGTTCAGCCTTTCTATTTTAGAAAGCTAGTCTGCACCATTTTGTAGTGACAAGGAAGGGAGGCTCTTCTCCCTTGCAACAAGCATGAGAAATATAATTCCTTTCCCATCACTTTACTAGTTTTGGCTCTTTCTGGATGGTTCAGCTTTTATTCTGCTGCTCTGCATGAAGGCAAGTTCCTTTTTGTGTGTGCAGACTGGAAAATATAGAGAAGAAAAAGAAAAAAAGCTTGGCAGAAAAGAGATGCTGCTCCAGTGATGCAGAGGAGCAGAAAACAAAGTTGTCTGGGGTAAAACTGAGACAAGGTCAGTAATACAGCCCACCACAGTTTTGTTCCCAGAAATTCAGTAGGGCTGTTCATTTCGTGGAGTAGCTCTACTGGATTCTTCATGATACCTTTAGCCTACTCTCGCCCCTGGCAAACAGTCTAGGACTGTGGTAGCACTGCAAGACATGCAGTTTTCCATCCTCCTAAAAGCAGCATTTCAGCAGTAGACATAAACAAGCATAAGGCAAGACGCCCTTGCACCACAAGGTCTCCAGGTTTTCCTCTTGCTGTGCTATTGCTGCAATATGCTGTTGCTTCACAGCTTTGAGGCAGGATAGTTTGTGTTTTCTTGCTCCTCTCCTCCTAAAAACAGCATCCAGAAAGCATTCCCACAAGCTCACGTACAGTGTGCAGGCCTTCTTTCTCAGTATGATTTTTGCATGTTCATTTCTGGACCAAAACATATAAATGTTTGCTGTTTAATATTGAAGGAAATGAAAGCTACATAGCCAGTCATGACATACGTCATGACATAAGTCATGACTCAGTAGGTGATAGTTAACTGACCTAAACCCTAAAAGTCACCTAAACCCTAAACCCTATTGCTAGTCCCACAAAGACCCAATAGTTGAAATCCTGTTGCTAAACATAAGCCACATCTTAATTTTTGGTCTGTTCCTCACACTAAACAAACTGTCCCTGCAACGATTCTCAGGACATACATGTATGCTGGCTTGGTGTGTGTGTACCTCAAGAACCATGTCAGGAAAACTTTTTTTACCAGGGAGGAACAGGTTGAAAGTTATGATTTGGCTTACACTCAGCAACAGGATTTCAGCCATTGAATCGGTTGTTGAGTGGTGAGCCAACACCATGGATTCAGTGAGTCTACTGTGGTTAACCAGCAGGATTCTGGCGAATTGGTTCACTCTACTTAAGGCTAGCAATTTGTTCAGGCAACCTCAGAGGGGTTGGGTCTCCACCACAGACTGCTCTGGGGTGGAAATGACCATTGAAACAGGAAGTACTTGGATGGGCGTCGTTGGCTTTGTTTTGTTTGTGAGATCGGGGGACCTTTAATGATGAACTAACAGTGGCTGCGAAGGGTAAAAGAGTTTATAATGTGAAGTGTCGTTCAAGCAACTGTTCTGAGCTTTATTTTAAATTAGTGTCCTAGTTTTATTAAGTGATGTGACTGGGGCTTCTTATTCACATTTAGCTCTTCTGTCTTTTCTCAGAGACTGGATATTTGACTTCCCAGTCTTGTTCATACTGGATGAACCCACTCACTTATACAACTATAAATGATCTCTCCCCCCCCCCCCCAAAATACTGCCAGTAGGGTTAATGAATGATTCTAAAATGTACCTGAATCATGTAGAGATAATTATCCATAGGAACCACAGTCTTTTACAGGCATGGTCTATGCTAGATGGTGTGTGTGTGTGTAGGTTGTGCTATATTGCTACTCATTATGTTTCTAGCCCTCTTCAGTTCAGTCCTTTCTTTTTTGCTTTTAGGAAATGTATTTATAATGGCTCCCCCCCCCCCCCCCGCTTTTGTTCTTTCTATTGAATATATTAATTTGGTTTCTATTACAGCTCTGTTAGGTTATAGTGTACCCCAAATCATTTGGCATTTTGAACACAAAGAAAATAATACATCTTTTGAAAAATACTTGCAGTGCTATCCATTTGAGGGCAGAATGCCTGGTTGTTGTATCTGTGTGGGCAGAACAAAGAAAGGGAATTTGAACAGGTGCTGGCACAACCTTTTCCTCATTTCTGTCTGCTTAATAAGGAGCACTAGGTGCTACATTGTAAAATTCATTGTAAACACTGGATTTCTGCACTAAGAAATTTAGATTCTGTAATCTGAATCATACAGACCTGCTTAATAGATTTCATTTTGCACAATTCATAGTCTGCTGTTCCTCACAGTTTAGAACAAGGACATACTCCTGTTAAAGATAAATGCTGTTTAACAAAGCCTCTGGCTTCTGTGGTTTCATCAGGTATCAGCCCATGTAATTTGAAGTGTGTGTTGTTCTTTTTTGGCCACAAGGAGCAGGAACATGTTATGGCTGTTTTTAAGAAACCTGAGAAGCATCATTTTGTATTTGGTGGAATGTTTTGCAACCTCCACTCCCACCCCTGCCTAGAATCTGAGCATATTTATAGATACGTTCAAAGGTTTTTCCAAATACTAGTAATGCTCCTCATTAAGAGTTTATGTTAGTGTCATTTAGAAGTGTTACCCGTCTATTAAACTAGTCTACTCAATCAGCAGGGGTAGATACTGCTGAGGCCCATTGAGTAACCGGAGAAGCCAGGCAGAGCCAAGCACTACTTTTATTCAGAAAAGGTATGAAATTCAGTGACACAAGAGCTACTACCTCATACCAGGATGGGGAGCAAATCATGAGTATATTGGACTTTGTCCCTACTCCTACTGGATGACCATCTATTTGGAAACTGGGAGGCTGCCCTAGAAAAGTGGTAGGCAGTGACTTTGTACTGCAACTCCCATAATAACCATTAAGCATTATGGCTGGAGGTCTGATTTGTAATCCAAAACAGCTGGAAGGCCAAAGGTTGCTCATCCTTGCTGTGGAAGAGAATGGAAATGTTATAATGTGAAATCTAACCATTATTATAATTATTTGTTGTTGGAGGTTTATTGCTCAGAGTGTGTTCGGTTTGGTTTTCTGGACTGAGAAGAGAGACTTTCATATTGAACAGACAGTCCAGGGGCTGCACCCAGTTTGATTCCTTGTCATAATTTTGCCCCAGTTCATTCTCCCCTGTCCATATATTTTGAGGCTGTAGTGATGATGCCAGAGAGGTAGGTATTTGCTGTGTTGGTCCATCTATCCATTTATTCTGCAAGACCCTTGCCACTGTTCCTTTCAGTGTAGTGTCTGTTCTCCCACTCTTCTACCCATGAAGCTATAAGAAAAAAATGTAATAGCTCATGTGTGCATGGTAGTGGGGGTAGGGTAGCCGTTCATTGGTTGTTCATATGATCCAGACTCCATTTTATACAGCTTCTTTAAAATGGTTTACAACTATTCTTAGAATACAGAACAATGCCATCCCTTTTATCTTCATATTGGACATGGTATATATTTTACCATATACAGTAGGACCCCCATATCCACTGGGGATTGGTTCCAAGCCCTCATGTGGATACTGAAAACCGTGGATAATAGTGAACACTATATATTGTATATTACATGGTAAAAGGAAAAAATCCAGAAAACATATTTTCATAAGCATTACCAGAACTGGCCATTAGAGGGCGCCGGAGGCCATGCTATGTATTCTTCACTAACAAGTAATCATAGCACAGTCTCTGGCTCCCTCTAGTGGCCGCTTCTGGTAATATATATGAAAATAGTTCTGGATTTTTTTTCTTTTAATATTTTTAATATTTTCAGACTCTGGATAAGTGAATAATTGGATACTGATCCCATGGATAAGAGGTTCTACTGTATATGGTAAAAATGGCCCCATTCTACTTGTGAGCTTTAAAGTTCAAATTTTGAGTTAGGGCAGGAAGAAGTACTAAACCAGCCCTTTGCAAAGCGATTAAGGAAATAAATTTTTCCATTCAGATTTTGTTTGTGACTGTGTTGAGAGGTCTGAAGAGCAGTAAATATATGAATGTAAGGAGGACACAGAGAGAGAAAGAGTGATGCTGCTGAGGTGGAATTTTTGTAGAAAGGCAGTAGCTGTTTTGGCATCTCTGACAAGAAATAAACACAGATTTCATGGTCTGACAGGAGCAAGCCTATGTTGCATATTTTGAAATAATTGCTTCCCACTGCTTTTCAATCTGGTCAGAGTTCGTTGGTGTGCTTCTCCAGGAACTGTTTCAACTCAATCCTGGTGTGGAAAATGCATGTTTTAAGTGCTTTTCTGAACCCTGGTCACTATTTGCATACAGAACAGAACCCCACCATGCACCCTGTCACCTATGTGCATCTCTTGCTATCTTTGAGAGCATGTATATATTTTTTTAATTTTAAAAGAAATGACTGCAAAGTACAGTGGAATTGGTATTTCCAGTCTTTGAGCTGTTCTTCCCTCAGTGTATTACTTCAAGGGAAGTGGGAAAACATTTAGGAAGGAGATGTAGCTTATTGATATTGCATGTGCTTTATGTGTAGAAACACACACACACACAGGTTCAGTTCCTGACATTTTCCAAGCAGCAGTAGAAAAACTCACAATCGAGCTTTCTCTGTAACAGCACCCAAATTATTGAACTTCTTCCCAAGGAAAACCAGACTAACTCAACCCTTGTTGAGCTTGTGGTTGGTACAGTTCTGTATGGCCTTTGGTTCTTTAAATATTGTTTTTAATATATTATTAAAGACTTTGGCTTTTAAAAACTGTTTTTAAAATTAGTTTTTAGTCTGTTTTTGAGAAAGGGGGAGATAAATTGGATGGACAGATGGACGGACGGACGACCAACTTAAGGGCAACAAGATATCATCACTTAGGGTATTTAAGTGATCTAAGATGAGGCACATTGTCAGGAGAGATCAACATCCCCATGCCCGTCTGTCTGTCTATCTGTGTCTCCTATGTACCTATCTGCGATGTACCTATCTATGTACCTATCTCGTATTTTGTTTGCCTGCTGCATTTGTTCAATAACCCTATGACATTATGTTCAATAACTCTATGGGAAGCAGGGAGGTGGCCACCAGGAGAAGTAGAGGAGATGTTTTTGAAAGTGGCCTGCTATTTCAGAGGAGAGAGTAAAAGAAGTATCTCAGAATGTTTCCTGGAAGAATATGTTTTGAGTTTGACTCTGCACTTGATATCATTCTCCAGGATTCATCATCTTCTGCAAGCCTTTCAAACATTACATTTGAATGGTCATTTTTAGATAACCTTTTGTTTTACTGCAAATGATAATAGAGCCACCTTCCCTATAAGCCCTGTAGCTGCTATGAGGGGAAACAGTGTTTTGTCCAGTTCCGGGAAAGGGCTAAAGCTAGTGCTGTAATGCAGCTTGACCCATGAATTTATCCAGGGGTTTATTTTCCTATAAAAAAGGTTTCCATTTTTCTGCTTCATTCTCAGAGGCCTTTAGCATTTCTTTTCATTAGATTTCTGAGCTTACTGTGGTATTGTAATGTGACCATATGTGCTGCATTTGTTTTTTCTTTCAATTGCACACCTCTCCATCGTTCTGAAGCCTCTCTGGGTACCCACACTTCCTGATCTGAAAAATCCCTGCGGAAGGAGTAACCTTATGACATCTTACCCTGAGCTTTAATTGCAATGAGGGAATCCGGGGGGATGAAGGTACTGCCGTCTGCCACAGAGATTATATAATGAAAGACAAGGCATGCACACACATTATCTTAGCCACGTGATAATAAGGTAAGCACAAGGATTCTGAACTTCACCCGAGAGATTTTTGCAGAAATTCATCCTCCTTTGAAGTTCTTTTCAAAGGGAATTTTGTTTCTATCAAACTGAATGAGAATAACTAAAATTCTCTTTGGACAAATTTTGGGCATAGTGCTAGCCTTCACAATATGTGAGAACTGTTTCAGTTCTTTACAACACAGAGTGTTGTTTACTGGGATCATGAAGCCCTGAAGGACATTGATCCCTTGAGGGAATCCAGCTTGGAAAATATCAGCCTCTCAAGATGCCTGATGGACACCTCTGATTTGAGGATCTCCTGGCTGATGTGCTTGGTTCAGTGTCTAGGCTTTTGTCCCTTACACCATTAGGTCTGCTGACACATCTTTTGTGTCAGAATCATATCTACCACTTGCTGTTGAGATCATGGTACATATACTCTTGCATACTGATGTGTGGGTACTCACACCTTTCTGTTCCTCTTTTGACCTTTTATATTTTTTTCCAAATCTGACCTAGGTGAAATTTTAAAGGAAAGAGCAGCTGTATGATTTATACAAATATATATTTCCATATTCTGTAGTTTCAGGTATGATCAGTGAGTCTCCCACTAGTTCTTATTACCCAGGTATGATTAATGAATACATATGAGCTGATAAATTCTGTATAACACAAACGGGTAGAAGCAGCCATTAGCCAAAAGTTGTCCTTAGCAGCTGTTTATAAAACAAAGTTGACACACATATATAATGTTTGAGGCTGCAACATTTAATATGTTGGATTAATAAATCTGAGTAATATTTCCTTTGATTAGAAAAGGTGCTTTCAAAACTTGCAGATTTAATTTTTTAGTAAAAGTATTTAAAAGCAACTGCAAGTTGCATATTTTGAGAGGGCTTCTTCCACCTTCTCTGTGAGGCTGCTTCTTTTACTATGGTTCCTGCAGCAAACCAGGTATTATCCTGGTATTATTCTACTTACCCCAGGTATTTTCAAAAGGACATTCTGAGGCATTTTTAGAAACATTTTGACAGAATTTTTTTTGTTTTTTGTTTTGTTTTTGTTTCTTTTTTACATTTTATGCCATTCCTGTACCAATCCTAAGTAGGAAGAGAGCCATTGTTTTGTTTTGTCCTTTATGTTTCTGTAAATATTTTCAAGGTGGAATATCAGAATTGGCCACTAGAAAGAACCAGAGAATATTTCTGCGCCTTTTCTGGCAGGTTGGTAGTGAAGACACAATACATTAGTAACATGCAACATGAGTTGCCTTTGTGAGCAGAGCAACAGTAATGATTACTGTTATGTGCTATGATAACATCAAAAGTATGAGGGGGTTGTTGATAGCCAACTGAATGCTAGCAAGGGAGCATTGTGTTTTAGTGTGAGTGTGCAGCAGTTTTTGTGCTTGTACTTTTCTAGATGAAAGCAAAAGGAAAGAACAGCATCTCTTGAGTAAAAGCTGAGTTTTTACAAGCTGATGCCATCTTCAGAAGGAGTTCTCTGGGGAATCATGGCTCTTCTTTAATTCTGTCCTTGCCAGTGTTGCTGTTGCTGCTTCCACTACAGTCAGTATTTTTACTTACAGAAGTAAAGAAGAGGTGCCTAGTTTTGAGGATTAAATGGAGGGAGGATTTCCAATTATTCCTTAAAAATATTTTCAGTACGTACCAGTATATTGCAAAGGGCCACAATTCATAATGTGATTATTCTTAACCACAGTTTGGGGGTTCTGCTCAGGTGTAAATATATCAATATTCTTGTTTTAGCAAACTGCAAAATGCATTTCTTTATTCTGTGTGGAATTTGGCACCTTAGAAGTAATACCAATCTTCCTTCCTTCCTTCCTTCCTTCCTTCCTTCCTTCCTTCCTTCCTTCCTTCCTTCCTTCCTTCCTTACATACTTACATACTTACATACTTACATACTTACATACTTACGTACTTACTTAGGCAGCATGACCAGTGGCCATGTTGGCTGGGGGATTCTGGGAATCATCTCAAAAAGTAATGTGTCCTGATAATAGCCCATCCTATGGTGGATTGACTGGGGGAGGGGTAGCATTGCAGTTAAAGTTCTCAACAGTGTCATAGTCAGGGCTAGTCTCTTCTCGAGTAGACCTGTTGAATCAGTTGGATTTCATATGTCAACATTTACGTATTCAGGCATTCTATGAGTCTGCCCTACTTGGGACCAACAATTGGATTCTGCCCTCTGTGTGTGCTATTACCCTGCAGCACAAGGCATCAGTCTGACTGCTCACAGCATACAACTCAACCCAGAAGCTGAGGCTGCTTTCCTTAGGCTTGATTTTTTATTATGTTGAAGCTTCAGCAGTTAAGCTTCAGTTTTGCTTCAGGATTGCCCAGTTTGCTGGGGATTTGTATTAACTTGATGGCAGCTCAGCCAAACAATAAAATGTAGGACAACTCCCCTTCCCTTTTCGAAAGCAAGCAAGCAAGCAAGCCTGTGTATATATTGGGAGAAAGACAGGACAAGTAACAAGAATGACATTTACGAGCTGCTTCCCAGATAACAGCTGATCATAGTTCTACGATGGACTTCTGGGGATGAAGGAGCTTAGCGGAAGCACTGTATGAGAAATCAGGTGAGTTTTAATCAGCTCAGAAGCACTGTGGAATCCCAGGAGGGGAAGGGGGAACCAAAATTGGTGGCCTGAGACAAAAAGCACCATCAGTGAAAAATGAATCCAAGAGTAAAAGAATCAAACCTCTTTCCTGCTAAGAGAAAGTGATGTGCTAGCAACTCTCTTTAAAATATATTTCTGTTCTAAACAGAATGAACCCAGGGCACTGAATTATTTGGGCTTCATGTTTAGTTTCAATGGACTGTAGCCTGACAATTAAACGCTTTGCCAGACAAACCCATGTAAAATTAGCATTGAAGATCTTAGCAAAGAGAGAACCTGACGCATAACTGGAAAATGTTTTCTGCAACTGTAAAGTCCTCTCTTTGCTGTATAGCAAAATGTAAATAAAGAAAAAAATTAGCAAGATGAAATGCATACCACAGAGAGAGAAGGATTTGGTGTGGTTCTTGCACTATGTATACATACCACAATTTTGTGCAGCTCCTGTAGAATTTCAGCATGTCTCTAGGGAATCTTCTTACTCTCTTGTTCGTTGCTTTAGCCCTAAACATGGAAATAAATACATGGTTGTTGTAGGTTTTTTGGGCTGTTTGGCCGTGTTCTAGAGGTTTTTCTTCCTAACGTTTCACCAGTCTCTGTGGCCAGCATCTTCCGGGGACAGGAGTTAGAACTCTGTCTGTGAACACATCAGATCCCGTCCATTAAAGCCTTCGAGAATACATTGAAATAAATACAATTACTCAGCATCCCTGCTCCAAAAAAACTTATGTGGGTTTCTGATAGCAACACCACCCATTCTGGAATGGCTGCTCCTCTTCTTGAGGACCAGTGGAAAGGGAAATCTGTACTGCCTCTTGGGAGTGGATAATGTGGCTTTTGATTGTCTAAGTGAATGCGTCTCTTCCTGGAACATAAAACTCTTATGCAGCCACCGCTGACTGGAGCCAGAACTGAACTGCAGCATCTTTTCATTCTGTTCTTCCATTGCCCAACTAAGGCAGCAGATAAGCAGTGTGGGCTGCAACAAATCGCTACTTTAGGCATATCAGTAACAAGCAGACAACTGAGACCAGAGAAAAATTACTTTTTGGAATACAGTTCATACAATATCCAAACCACCATGGTGAATGCCAGTACTGTTTAGAGTATTCTGAGAATTGTACTCCAGAGAAGTAATTTTTCCAATCTTTGACAGAATTAACATAGGATGTTAGAAAGAGGCCTTTTTAGAGAGCTGCATTTGAATCATCTGAAGAATATTCCATCTAGCTTAATATTAATATGAGCTTGTCCAGGTTTTAAACTTATCAGGGGAGGCTTTTCTTTGGGTCCCGTTACCCTCACAGGTGCATACGGTGAGGACACAAGAAAGGGCCTTCTCTGTTGCGGCTCTCATACTATGGAACTCCCTCACGCTGGAGACCAGGCTGGCCTCCTCTATGCTGTCCTTCTGCAAGGAGGCAAAGACTTTTCTCTTCAGGCAGATGTTTTCTTAGTAACTGGCTGCCTAACAGGATTTTTTTAAAAAAACAGGCTGCTATTTTGTTGTTATTTACACTGCTCTTTTGAATTGTATGGGTCTGAGCAGCACGGTTTTGGTTATACATGGATTGTTTTTAACAGACAAACAATCAAACATTTCAATAAATAAATAAATAAATATTCAATAAATACTGTGCTGCCATTTGTCTCCAGGAAGTGACCTGAGAAAGGCGTGTGTGTGTCAGTGTGTGTCAGACTTACCAAGGCCCCTGGTGCAGTGACCTGGAGTCTGATGGTGCGGGCCTGACCAGCCCTTCTCCCGGCATGGTGACCAGGGAAGGTGCTGGGTCATGCCAGGAGGCTGGCGATGGTTGGGAGAGGTGTGTGTGTGTGTATGCGTGTGCGTGTGTGCGCGTGCATGTGTGAATCAACTGTTTATACTTTGTAGTTACGTTGGGGGCGGCATAAGAGTTATACACAGGTTTTGAACTGCATGGGGAGGGTCCTGTGCCCCTAACCCCAGAGTTCTTGAAGGTAAAGTGTATTATTAATATCACTACTGCTGCTGCTGCTATTACTACTATTAATAGAAAATACAAGGCACAGTCTTTAACTGGTATTATATAACACATACAAAAACCTAAGTATCAGTTAAATATCAGTGTAGTATGTATGCTGTTCCTAATATACTTATTTTTATTATTAAATGTATTTTAGAATGGCTTTAAACTGTTTTATACAGTAGTTTTTTGTGGGACGTGGTTGTGCTGTGGGTTAAACCGCAGAAGCCTCTGTGCTGCAAGGTCAGAAGACCAGTAGTCGTAAGATCGAATCCACGCGACGGAGTGAGCTCCCGTCGCTTGTCCCAGCTCCTGCCAACCTAGCAGTTCGAAAGCATGTAAATGCGAGTAGATAAATAGGTACCACCACGGTGGGAAGGTAACGGCATTCCGTGTCTAGTCACGCTGGCCACGTGACCACGGAAACTGTCTACAGACAAACGCTGACTCTACGGCTTGGAGACGGGGATGAGCACCGCGCCCTAGAGTCAGACACAACTGGACTAAATGTCAAGGGGAACCTTTACCTTTACCTTTACAGTAGTTTTTAATTTGATAACTGCTTAGTTTTTAAATTATTATAATAATATATTGTTTTGTAGCTTTTCATATTTTTTGTTTTAATATCTTAAGTGACCTTGGGCCTTTGAGAGGTGAAAGGTGGAGTCATATGGAAGGAGACAGCTGAGTAGTCAGCACTGCTGTTCCTCTAAGGCCACATAGCTCTGTGTACTTCCTGCTATGGAGTAGACTAGAACAGCAGTCATCATGATGGCAACATTTCTCTGTGCCTTTGTTTGCCATAGAGCAAGCAGATACAGGGAGAAAAAAGTATGTGTAAGAAGAGAAAGACGAATGAGCTATTTTGCCATCCCACCTTAGCAAGCAGATCTATTTAAAATGGCTTTCTCTCACCTTGCGATTCATAAAGTACCTGCTAGCTAGTGCAGGTTGTCAGGAGAATGTTAAGTTAGCACACACGTCCTAGCTAGGCACAATTCAGAGAGAGTTTGGGTAACATAGGGAGCTGCCTTAACCTATGACAAACCATTGCTCTATCTAGCCCATTATTGCCAATGCTGACTGGCAAAAAATCAGCAGAGTTGCAGGCAGGATTCTTTTCTGGCTTTGCCTTAAGAACCTTGGTAGTTCGTGGCTGGTTGCCCATCTAAGTACTGACTAACTGGGATTTCCAAAATCAAACAAGACCAGGTGTGTTCTAGGCAGGATGAGTGGAAACCTCTTTTATGCTTCTAAATTAGAAAACAACTAATTGTTTTCTAATTTAGCAAATATACAGAATATTTGCCTTAATAATTTTCTCTCTCACTTACATATGCATTAAGTGTGCAAGGGTATCTCTAGCCAACACAGTTATTAGTAGTAGATTTTTCTCCCCAAATCCTGTAAACACCAAGTTGACCCTCTGTTTACACTGCTTCTGGACTAAAGCTAAATTTTCTTCTAGAATATGTTGCTGAGGGGTGGCATGATCATTCCATTGGAACCTGCTTTTGTCTTTTATCACTTCTTTATCCCTTCTGGGCTGATTCTTTTAAAAGCCCTTTTAAGGAACAGTTCATGTTCTCTTACCCACTTTTACAAGTGCTCCATTTCTTCACAGACAGATGCTTCGAAAGTTAATTACTCCATTCTTTTACAGTGACCTTGACTGTATTTCATATCTGAACGAACTGGCACTTGGGGTTTTCTAATTTAGAAGCATAAAAGAGGTTGAAAGAGACAGGATTGGTACCTGATTCACTCTGTGAAAAGAGGCACTCATATTAAATTATGGGCTGCAAAAGCTGGAACCAAAGATAACATTATTGGACTTCGGCATTAAATATGATTAATGAGGCAACAGGAATATCATTTGGGTCGCCTCAGGTATATATTTTATTTATTTTTCTGACAAGCATTCCAGAGTGTTGCAAAACTAAGTGGTATTATGGATGTTGGTAGGGTGTTGTTTTTTTTAAAAAAGGTGGGATTGTAAATTTGATTTTTGTGCATTCTTATACTTAGCTTCTCATATCTTCCAATATCAGCTGTGACAGATTTGTCAGGAGTGGCAGCAGGTCCCATTTCCACCTGTCTTGCAATGGCACCTTCCTTATTATTCAAGAGATTATGGAATATTCTTAAATTAGGAAATCTCATTTAAGAGACAGGAGAGCAACTGCTTACACATGTGCCTGCCACTAAACAAATACAAAAATACTGAACAGGCGCAAAGCAGATGGGCAGAATTTTGCTGTGTGCATTTACCCACAGATTTGAGAGCCTTTTTGAATGTTGCAATGAACTGGAACAAGGTGCACCATTCCTCCCTTCATCTCTATTCTTCTTTCCAGGGATGGGGACTTGAGTCACAAGACTCACTTGTCAGGTCAGACTTAAGTCTCACTGATGACTTGACTCAGACTCAATTCAGGTGGGTTTTTTTTTTCAACGACTCGGACTTGACTCGTGACTCAGAACCCACCCTCCTCCTTTTTTCTGGGGAAAACGTCTTGTTTTTAATAGGGACCCAGACTTGTGGCTTGGGACTTGGTACCAAGGACCTGGACTTGGGACTTGGTACCAAAGTCTTGGATTTGGACTTGGGATTCAGACCCAAAGACGTGACCTACATCCCTGCTTCTTTCTCATTCCATGAAAAAGACACATAGCTGTCTAAACAGTAAGAGCTTTCAGATATCTCTAGGTGAAATGTCTTCTAGTGGCTGATGCCCACAGACTGCATCGTTTAGTACTGTGAACCTAGGAAAAGGCCATGTAATCATGGTTCATTCCAACAAGATGCAGGGACTTCTTTGCAGTTCTAAGATTATTGCTATGTTTTATTTACCCAGATCCTCCTCTGTGGTTTCCAGTTCAAGTGAGATGTACAACCCATGCTTCACAATAACAATTCAGTGAATGAAGAAATACTTTCATCAAAATGAGAGGCTGGTACCTCACCGTCCTTCAGCATCAGGCTCTGTGATGTTCACCTTCTCAGGTATCAGTATGTTTTTCTACCATTTTGGATTCCAGGAGGGTTGCTTTCTCTAACTTTTCTAGCCTAACAAATGAAATTATAAATGACTGTAATGGATTGGGAGGTTTAGATTCTGTTTCACAAATGCTGATCCCCTCAAGTGAAAGTTGGACGTATCTTAAAACACTGCTAATGGAAAATTCCTGTTTAAGTAGAACTAGAAGTTTGGCTGCAATGCAAAGGGTAAAATACAAATGTTCTTTTTTTTGTAGCCTCGCAGATGCTCCTAGCAGTATAATGTTCTGTGACAGTTCCAACTGTTGCTGGAAAGCATCTTTAGCCAAGTGCTACCAAGGGTATGCCATCAGGTGTAAGGATAAGCATTCTAATCAGATTGTTAGATGAACAAGATAGCAAGGGAAAATGGAGAAACAGGGGCTTGGGAAGGTGAGATGTTTCAGGCAGGAAAGAACAAATCAGATGCAGTTACAGTTCTAACCAGAATCATGCAGGTTTTTGACATTTTGTGAGCTAAACAGGCAAAAAGAACCAAGGGCTTGGATAGCCAAGCAAGAATTATTCATCAAGAAAACTAATAGATTCAGACAAACCATTTTTTGCTCCTCAGAAACAGAGATATAAAGGACTGCTGTAAAAGATTACAGCAGGACTACTGTGCAATTCAGCACCCTATTTCAAATCAAAACAAATGCAAGAGCAGGCGATACCTTTATTAGACCTCTAAAAAAATTGAGCAAACCACAAACAGCTAGCTTTCTTTTTCTTTTTTAATTTTTTTATTCATTTTCCATTGGGTAAGGGAAGATCATAGGGAAGGGGATTTGGATCAGAGTATTGGGGTAAATAAAAAATACAGAATGTGATAGAGAACAATATATATCATTATTACATTTATCAATATGTTTCTTGCTAAACTTACTTCACACTTGTCTTACCATTTTTTCTAAGCCTTTAAAATCTAAAATTATATCTTATATTTTCTTTCTCATAATTTTAACCCTTTCATATTCTCATCTCTCATCCAGTTATACAAAGGTTCCCATTTTTTTCTAGCCTCAGCAGTTTCTTTGTCTTTTAATACTTCAGTTAAAATATCCATCTCTGCTGCTTCAATAATTTTTTTCTATTAACTCCTGGGTTGTTGGAGTCTCCTCTTTTTTCCAGTATTTGGCATATAAAATTCTTGCTGCTGTAGTTACATGTATGATCAAATATCTTTTTTCTTTTTCTATCGAGTCTGGTATTATATTTAACAAAAACAGTTCAGATTCATATGGAATTATAGAGGTTAACATTTTTTGTAAAAACTCATGGACTAGTTTCCAAAAGCTCTTACCTTCCCTACAAGTCCACCACATATGACAGAAGCTACCTTCTTTTGATTTGCATTTCCAACATTTGTTGGAAGTACTTTGATATATTTTCGATAATTTTTCAGGTGTCATATACCATCTATAGAACATCTTATACGTATTTTCTTTCTAATGAATTGCTTTTGTTAGCTTAATATTACCTTCCCATATTTGTGACCATGACTTTAAGTTAATATTATGGCCTACATTTTGGGCCCATTTTATCATACATTCTTTAACTATTTCATCTTGCGTTTTTAATTCTAGTAGATAATTATACAACATTTTAATCAGTTTTTCCTTTACATTCAGAAGTATCTTATCTAATTATGTATGTTCCTTACAAAATCCTACTGCTTTATCTCTTGTATATCTGGAATCTATTTGTGTTTTTGTCCACCAATCAAGTATTGTACCTTGTTCTTCTAGCTCTTTCCTTGATTTCATACTTAAGTCCTCTTTTAACAAATCTCTATATCTCAAGAGTTTCTTCTTTTCCATTAATGTTAGTTGTGCAAATGCTTCCATTGGTGAGACCCATTCAGGAACTTTATGATAATTTTCTTCCCAGATCTTGGTCCATACCCAGTTTAAAGCTTTCCTTATCAGATGGTTTTTAAATTGTTTATTGTCTTTTGCTTTTTGATACCATAGGAAGGCGTGCCATCCTAGATTTAAATCATGTCCTTCTAGTTTTAATATTCTGTCATTTTCTAAAACTATCCATTCCTTTATCCAAACTAGAGCACAGGCTTTATAATATAAAAACCAATCTGGAAGTCCAAAGCCTGCTCTTTGTTTTGCATCTTGGAAGTGCTTTGATTTTTATTCTAGGATTTTTCCCTTGCCAGACAAACTTCATTATTTTTTTGTAAATTCTTGAAGTATTAATTGTTTTGTAAGAACTGGTTTTGTCTGAAAAAGAAATATCATTTTTGGTAATATATTCATCTTCACAGCTGCAATCCTCCCCATAAATGATAATTGCGATTTTGACCATTTTTCCAGATCTTTTTCGATCAGACCAATTAGTTTGATGTAGTTGTCTTTTTATCAAGGTACTTGTTTTTTTTTTGTAATTTGAATTCCTAGATATTTAACTTTTTTCTCCTCTTTAAAACCTGTCATTTCTACTAAATTTTGGATCTCACCACAAACAGCTAGCTTTCGATGATAATTCATCTTCCTCAGGCTGTACTCCAAGATCTTATAGGTAAGAAAATTATACATTAGAGTCCCAAAGTTTCATGACATTCAGACCAGATTAGCTTCTTAAAATGGGTACAGATGCAGTCTGCAAAAGGCATGCGCAGGGAGGGTATTGTTTCAAAATCTTCCTCAGTTTGGAATTTATCACCCAACTCTTTAAACAAAGAACCGCCAAGCACTCTGCATCCCCCACCCCCCCTCCATTCACCTTCTTTTGAAACTATTGGGCTAGGGAAAAAAGGCATCACAGCAGCATGGCAAGCCCCCATCAGAGAGTTGGGATTAAAATTTAAAAGATCAACATTTGCATGAATGAGCATATGTATCTTTTTGCGGAAGGATCCCTATTGTGCTCACTTGGATACATCCCCCCTTAAATTTGGTGTTTATCGTATTTGCTTTTGGAAATTATCTCCTTTCAGGGAAATCTTGCATTATTTAAAGAGGTGAAAATGTATAGCAGAGGTATGGGGATGACTTGACTAGAAAGCGAGCCTTTTTTGTAGTTTCTGTGCCTGATTGTGTGTTTGTGTTTTGTTTTTTTTGCCTGATTTTACATGGTGACACATGCTGAACATTATATTCTTCATATTTTATTTCAGCTCACACCATGAAGAATTCAGGCAGGATATGCACATAATTATATCATTTTAAAAACCAAAGTTATAACTTGCCATGTATAGCAGAGCTGCATTGGTAACAGTGGTAACACTGTTGCAGGAGCTATTAAAAAAGACAGTGATGGAATACAATAATAAGAGCAGTAGCACTGATGAGTGTTGTTAAATGTTTTAAGTTCTAGGTACCTAGCCTACAAATGCACCAACCAACACATACTGCCAGTACTTTAGTTGGACTGCACCTCAGTGGTAAGAACACATCGTTTGTATGGGAATGATTTTAGCTTCACCCTTGCTATCCCCAGGAAGACTTAAGAATAAGAAAGACTCCTGTCTGAAATCCTGGACAGCTGTTGCCCGTCAGGATAGTCTGAGGTAGGCTCAGCATAGCCAATGGTGGGGGCTAATTGGAGAGCAACATATGAAGGCCTGCCGGTTGCCCACTCCACCCCTGCTACGATTCCTCCTCAAATTCCACAGTTTAACATTAAATCCAAGTCAGTTGAAATCATATTTGTTTTGTTTTTGCCATGTGTTAATCCAATGCCAAATTGGTAAGGAACTGTTAACAGTCAGAGGGAGAGCATTAGAGCCTGTTTCAATTCCCAAATAAATTTACAGTTCAGTGTTATACCTGTTTGTTTTCTCACATTGTTTATTTTCAATATACTGTAAATATGTTATTCTTAAATGTGAGTGTGAAACTCCAGAGTGGTAACAGGATTCAGATCCATAATGGTGACATAATTGGTACCCTGGCTTCAATTTTAGCAATATTATTCAAGTAAGTTGTGGTAGCAACACAACAGTAGCTTTTGCTGACAGTGTCTTGAAGCTGCTGCCATGCAAACATGCTGCCCATTCAAATAACCATATTAAGATGTGTACAGATGTGAAAAGACCCACTCTGCAGGGAAAATGTGCCTTCTGGATCAATTCCTAGAACTCAGATGTACGTCTTTTCTGGTAAATGGACTAAAACTCATTGGACAAGCAAGCAGTAGATAACCTTTTGCACTCCATTTTGAAAGTACCCGTGCATTGTCTGTGACAAATTTAAAAGATGACAGTCCATTTTTGTGGATTATCCTAAGACATTGGAGCCAGAAAAGCCATGACAGCAGGATTGGTAGTGTCTAGGTGGTGCTTGCCTTGGAATGCTGTAATAGTTGTAGATGTTTTGTTTTATAGATATGTAGAATTGTATGTACTGTGTACACACACATACACACACACATGTAAATGTAGATATAGTTGTAAATGTAAATATATTAAATTAATATACATATATGTGTATGTGTGTATAAACACACGTGTGTGTGTGTATAGGGTGTGTGTGTGGGTGTGTGGGTGGGTGTTTGTATACGCACACACACACACACACACACACACACACACACACACACACACACACACACACGTAATTTTTCCAGAATACTGATAATTTTATTCAGGTGTCAGTGGTCACCTATAGTAACTGCATATGCATCATGATCCTGTATCAGAGGTAATGCTCTCCTTCTGCAAAATGATATTGACAACCTATGCTGTGCCTTTAGCAGACAGTTAATAGTTTTTATCTGGCATAAGCTGCCATCCATTAAGCATATATCCAGCATAATTGGCATGCGCTGTAGTGACTAAGTTGTGTCATTACTCATAGCTGTCACCACTGAATTGCTCTTCAGTCAATCCCAGTTCAGTTGTAACACATTACAGTCTGCAGCAAGACAGCTACAGGTGTAAATCAGTCCTGTCAAGCATTGTTTGAAACCATTTTGTAATCAATGGTTTATTTATTACCACCATTCCCTCCCCCTCCCCAAATTGAAAACAGTACAAGCGCCAGAGCACAAAGCTCATGGCTATACTCCAATATTTCAGTGAAATCAATGGAATGAATCATCCCCCTTCCATCTGATATTGAGTCCACTCAGGTACTGGAATGATAAATGGTTTTATTATCTGTATGGAATCAGAATGAAATGATAACTGAGGCTTGGTATTAAAAAAGATTTCGATTTCTATATACTCAGGACTTGCCTTTTTCCGTACTGCTTTTTTTTCTCCTGTGCACACATCTCTCTCCCCCGCCCCTTGGCCTGGTAGCTATATGGGATGGTGGGGATAGGGAGAATCATATGAAATTGTTAGATTGCATGTAGATCAGAGGACCAGTCATCATCATCATGTTCATCTTCAGCAGCAGAAAGATCTATTCAACCTTGTAATGAAAGTTTGGGGGTATTAGACTACAAGTACCAGAATCTAATGAGAATTTTGATTGGGCAGTGAGGATTCTGGGAATGATAACATTTTAAAAAAAACTTTGTGAAGATCTAGAACTCACTAAAGTGGGAACTGCAGATGGTAGTGACAGCACACAGGCAACAGAAGTCTCACTCAATTTCTGTCTCATTTACATTTAGAAGTCTGTGTTAGTTGAGGAATTCTGGGAGTTGTAGTCCAAAAAGTCACTTCTCAAAAAGTAACTTACTTATGAGGCAAAAGAGAAGATGCTTCCCCCCAGTCCATGAACAAATACAAATAGGGCTCAACAGGTATTTAAATTATATTTCCATAACTATCAGGTGGATACACAGTTGGTTATAGAATCATACTCAGAGAGTGTTTATCAATGGCTCCTTCTCAAACTGGGAGGAGGTAACAAGTGGGGTACCACAAGGCTCAGTCCTAGACCTGGTGCTCTTCAATGTTTTTTCTTAATGACTTGGATGAGGAGATGCAGAGAATGCTTATCAAACTTGTAGATGATACAAAATTGAGTGGAATAGCTAACACCCTGGAAGACAGAAATAAAATTCAAAAAGACCTTAATAGGCTCAGCATTGGGCTGAAAACAAAAGAATGAAAATTAATAGGGATAAATGCAAAGTTCTACACCTGGGGGGGTGGGGGGAGAAATGCACAGTTACAAGATGAGGAATTACCTGGCTCAGCAGTAATATGTACGCAAAGGATCTTGGAGTTGTATATCAGAAGCTGAATATGAACCAATAGTGTAATGTGGCTGCAGAAAAAGACAAAAGCTGTTTTGGGAGCTGCATTAACAGAAGTATAGTCTCCAAATCACATGAAGTGCTAGTTCCCCTCTGTTTGGCACTGGTTAGGTCTCATCTTGAGTACCGTGTCAGATTCCAAACACCAAATGTTAAGAAGGATGCAAACAAACTGGGACAAGTTGGATTCCTGCACTGAGCAGGGGGTTGGACTCCATGGCCTTGTAGGCACCTTCCAACTTCATGGTTCTATGAGTCTGTGAATAGATTTGTGTCCTCCACCATATCTAAAGGCAGCAGGCTAGCAGAGGGGCTCTGTTCTTCAGTAGAAAGGAATGGTTGGGAGCCTTGGGAATAAGAGTGAAAATAAGTTGTTGCCTGCCACTACTACTACCACTAGCATCTGCTGCCTGAAACAATTGTCTCATTCTGCCTCATGGAAGAGATGGCCCTCCTTTCCTTATCAAGCAAGTGGATAGTGGCAAAGGCTGTCAAGAGAATGGGGACTCATGGAGGGCCAGGGAGCATAGAGGAAAAACCACAGCTGGAGCTGGCAGGATGTTCCATGCCTCTAGGAGAGTTCTGGGTTTATACTTTGTGGCCATCAGACTATTTCATGTGGGAAACTATCTTTTTTAACTGGTGGGAATTTTTAAAGAAAGATAGGTTCTTTCCTAACGTGGAGTTTCATGGGCAGAAATAAGTGCCCCCCTCCCCCTCCCAACCATCAAGAATCTGTTGCTCTTGGTATGAATATACATTTAGTTCCAGAGTTACTCTTCTGTTGACAGAAGTGAATCAGATCTAATAGGAGCAACCGTTGGTGGAAGGGGGCAGATGATTCTGCTTTGCCCCAACAACACTATCTCCGGTGCTTTCCTGGAGCAGATTTTGGAATGGAATGAGGCTGCAATGTGTAAAGAATAATCAGCAAAAACAGCCTCTTCCGCCAACAGAAGCATCCCTTGTGGGGTGTTCCACTCTTTGGAACTTGGGACCTATGTTAGGGTACTTTCTATTGAATCAGTAATGCTGAAACTGCACTGAAAGGCTGCACTTTGTTAACTACTGCACTAAATGTTTGTATTCTTCATTTCATATAACATTATCTCAAAACGAAAAGCCTAGGAAAGTGGTGTTTTCCTTTTGCCCCCATATTGCAAATAGGGGAGCTGGGAGGCAAAAGCCACCTTTTGAATCAGGCAAAAATGAAGAATAGGAGACAGCTCAAGATAATGCCATTCAAGGTTGTCCCAAATACACAATAAACCGGCTTAAAATGTGGGGTGGGAATGAGAGAATGCTAAAAAGAGCCAGAGCTGGCAAAAGATATTTCAGTGACTCCCAAAGCAGACAAAAGCTTTTGTAAACCCCACAAAAAGAACACACACACACACACAGAATCTTTTGGTCTTAAAGGAAGCTTCTGACATAGAAAAAGAAAGACAGGAAGCAATTATTCTGGTTTCATACAAGATGAAGTATAACTGTCTCCTCTGCCCACTATAGAGCCATTGCAGTCAGACAAAATTCCATCTATTTGCTGGAGCCATATCACTAATCAGGAGGGAAGCAGTGTGACAGCTCGGTCTAATGAAGTTTGTGTCATTTTAGCAAGATAAATGGCACTGGCTCAGCCCGGCACTGTTCAGTTAACTCTCTGGTGGCACAAACAAGTCTATAATGTTCTCTTTACTGCACAATGAGGACACACGTTTGCCACGTTCGAGGCTTTAGAAGCACAAACGTAACAATGAACTGTTGTCAGCTCTAAATCCATTTCAGCTCTAACCTTTTATCAGTTAAATTTCCATTCCCAAGGACCATTGTGGGGGCCCCATGACCTCAAACTGTTGGCTGCTCCTGCTCCTCGGTTGTTTCCTAGCAAGCATATCTGACGAGGCTGGTCCCTCCTCCCCACACACCCACATTCCCCTTTTTTTTGAAAAAAGTATTTTGGATCAATATTTTCTAATGTAGCAGAGTTTCTAGGAAACTCTCTAGAGCTGGGGGAAGTCAGTTGTTCTGCAGTGCCCAGAATCCCCCAACTAGCAGGGTCACTGGAAGAGGGGAGAGATGTCTGAAAACTGCAGTCCAGAAAGGTAATTTTCCCTAGTTCTGATTCTTGGTTTGCCAGCAAACACAACTTCTATGCAGTTTGTCCCAGATTCAGACTTCTTGTCATGGCATGTGCTTTGTTTGAAGGTGCTTCAAAATATGAATTCTAGTAAAGTCTCAGCCTTGCTGTCTCTCTCATTCTCACACATCCATCCTCTCAGAGAAGCCCAGTAAGTGATGCAAGGTACATTTTCTGCCTCTGAGCCACTCAAACATGTGCTTCCATCCATCTTCAGATACAGGACTGTGACTTCTGGCACCTGTATCTTGAAAGAGGAATGCAAGAACTCCCTCAAAGGAGAATTGTTAAATGGCTGCCATTTGCTGGCTTTATAGTACTATAATGAAGGCTGCCCTTTCCTTTGCTCTTTTTCATTTGGACATTAAGTCCTTATTTTAAGTGCTCGGAGAAGTTACCTTTTTGGACCACAGTGAATAATAGGGCTTCAGGGAAAATCTAAGGGTGTTTTGTATTGACATCTGCTCTTCCTGGAAATACAGTCAAACTGTATGTTGCAAACAGCCTTTGCCAATCTTCCCAATAGTGAATCATAAAATAAAGCAAGCCAATTCGCGGACTATAGGAACAAGCTCCTGCTGCGACAACCAGATGCTTTTAGCACTCAGAGACTTCTCTCTTCTAATGATAGGTTGTCTGTAATATATATTTTAGCCCTTACAGATGAACAAAGAAATACAAAAGGAGCCTGCAAGTGCAGATTTATCATCCAGGAGCACCAGAGGGCTATTGAGCAAGTACTTACAGGAGGAATAAAAAGCCTAGCAGAGGGCTTTAATTTGATTGTCAGAACAACTGGTTACACTGCACATGTGAGCAAATGGTAACAGCTTTCTTGGGATGTCTCTTTCTGCTTGGATAAACAATGGCATTTCTTTCTCAGAGGAACAGGTTTGCTCCAGGGAACTGCTTATCTGTGGTACACAGAGCTGTGCATGCAGCTCACCTTTTTTGTGTGTTTACCATTACAAAGCACATATTTGGGGTGGAGACTTTTATGATGACAGACATTGTTCCGCCAGGCCAGTTTATCTGAATAATTCAGTCCGAATTTGTAAAAATGTAAGTAATACGGCCAAGCAAAAGAATCTGAACTTTGCACATTCTGCACCTCTGGGTTTAATATGTTCTCCAGAACATAGCTGTCTGTCACATTTTCCCTTGTACCTTATACTGTAATGTAGGATATGGCTCAAAAACTTCAAAACATATATTCTTCAGAGCTCCAAAGAGAACACAGTGTGGTGCTTGAAATACAGATGTTCATGGTAAGAACATTTGTGTTTTCATTTGAGCTTTACTGAGGGCATTCTGGGGTAGAGAATGCCCCCTATGGCTCAGATAACTGAATTTCATGGTAAGAAAAAGATCCATTTTTGCCATCAAAGATATCCAAAAGCATGATTTTAAATGCTCATTTTTGTGCATTTTTTAAAAAAAAGTTTATAGAGTAACATGGCAGAAGGGCAGAAATAATTTGTGAAGAATGCACAACAAATGATATGCAAAGGAACTACCCTGTTTCCCCGAAAATAAGACCTAACCTGAAAATAAGCCCTAGTATGATTTTTCAGGATGCTCGTAATATAAGCCCTACCCCAAAAATAAGCCCCAGTTAAGTGAAACCCCGCTCTCCACCATTGTGCAGCAACCAGAAGAAGATGACATGACTGTATTTGAATAAATGGAGATTGTTGTACATGAAAAAAATAAAGCATCCCCTGAAAATAAGCCCTAATGCGTTTTTTGGAGCAAAATTTAATATAATACCCTGTCTTATTTTCGGGGAAACACGGTAGTTTAATTTATTCATGCAAAACCATACTAACTGAAAGCAGGGGTAGTGGACTAGAGATGGAAGCGTTGGCCTGTAAGCTTTACCTAGAGGTTTGGGCACGTGTGTTGAAAAATGAAAAAGAGGAGGAATAAGGTTAACAGT
Source organism: Intellagama lesueurii (assembly GCA_037013535.1). Taxonomy (NCBI): domain Eukaryota; kingdom Metazoa; phylum Chordata; class Lepidosauria; order Squamata; family Agamidae; genus Intellagama; species Intellagama lesueurii. Next base: position 78,973,156 of record JBAJHW010000006.1, read on the forward strand.
GATAGTGGGCCCAGAGGCAGAAAAGTGTGCATGTTTTGAACTTTGAAGTCAGAAGTGACCAGAGAATGGATGCATTTCTATGACTGAATAGGTCAGGAATCTGTCAGAACCTGTCTGGTTATGAACAAGCAGCATTCCAACCAACCAACCATAGCACTTTCTTCTGCACTTGGTTTGCCATAGTGTTGATTTATTGAGGAAATCTGTGGAGCCCACACAATGTCCTATTCCCCCTGTATCCTCACCCTGAGCACAGAAACACAACTGTCTGAATAAGTGGATGTGCTGTTGCTTGATAGCTTCTTCATATGAACCCAAGCACAGCATTCTGGTTCATGGGGAAGAGGAGATTCAGGTAGAGCAGCTTCCCTCTCTTCAGGCAGTTGCATCTCTATGTTGAATCTGATGATAGAAGGGCATGCCAACAGATCAGAGTGAAGGAAGCAAAGAACAAACCCCAGATTCTTTCTCTGGTTTGTTGGGATTTGGGAAGGAACAAGCTAAAGGGAAGCTGCCCCATGGCCAGTGACGCAATCAACCAACCATGACATGAATCTTCAAGGTTGGGCTAGTTATTCCCATTGCAAGCAGAAGTGATTGCGTAGCACAGTCTGCCCATTCATAATAGGCAGAGATCCCTGGCTTTTTGTGTTATGGGAATTGTACCCCTTATATTCCAGAACTGGAAATGTAACAAAATGTAACCACTACAGTGGTTTACCTTTCATTATGCCCCTTTGGAGTTTAGAACCATAATCTTGTTACCATATTGCTGCTCTAGACTTGAGTGAGTGAAATGGTGAAAGTTACAATAGCAAATTGCTGTTAATTAACAAGATTATATTCTGGAGTGCATGACCAGGAATGCAACTGGCACCTCATGAATTAGCAGCAGTTTGCCCCTTCAACTTTCACCATTTTACTTCAGCAAATATAAACCAGCATTGGATCTTGCCAATTAAAACTGTAAAAGTAATCTTAATTGGGCATAGTTAACAGAACCCTGCTGCCTAGACCCAAAGTTCTAGCACAAATTGTTGCCGATTTGATATAACCTATACCTGGGAGGTAAGTGCTGCATGCTTCAACCCTTTCTTATATGAAGCAGAGTTATACCTTACCCTCTGTCTTTTGTTCCTGCTTACTGACATAGTTGTTGAGAACCCAATAGTTTTCCAAGCAGATACACTAAGAAAGTAGTGTCTTGGCATACTGAGCAGCTGACCAAACATTCTTAGATAGTCTGATTCAGCCTTCTTCAACCTGTGTGCCCTCCAAATGTGTTGTCTAGTGACCCCTGGGGATTATGTGCATTGTAGTCTAGCACATCTGAGCACACCAGAGTCGGGAGGACTGTTCTGAGTGACTATCTTCTCAGTCTACAGCAATCACTGACCCATGACCCATTGGCCATGTGGGTTATCAGGTTGGGAAAATGTAGTCCAGAAAAATAACTTTTCCAATCATTGGGCCTGATCAGCAGGCAGCTAGTTGTAGAGACTTGTCTTTTGATTTCTTCGTAGAAAGAGCTGGTTTTGCAGTGCAGGGAAGCTATTGTGACTGAGCTTTTGTATTTTTCTTCTGTGTCAGTTAGTGAACTCTCAGCTAAAAGCTGAACTAATTTTGAACAGATAGTGGACATCTTAGCCATTTGAAGAGCAGCTGATGTTTTTGTTTACCCTTGACACATAATGGTGTGGAGAAGGCCACATTTCTGAAAAAGGTGGATCTGAAGCCAAGCAGTTTATTTCACAACTAGCAAGCAAGGGCAACTTTCCAAAGGGAAATTTGGTCAATAAATATATCCGGCTTATTTTATTGACCTGTCTGTACTTTTGACATGTGTCTTTTCATTTTACCTGACAAGTTTCAGGTGAACACTGAGCAGATAAGGAAGGTGAAGAAAACTATTTGACTCTTTATTTGAAAGTTTGTGTGAGGCTGGACAAACTTAATTATTAAATTATAAGATGCTGTTAAGCCCATTCTGATTTATAGCAACTCTTCTCAGGGTTTACTGTTCCCTTCCTCTGGGGATGGATGCTCTAGGATTCTGCAACTTGCCAAAGATCACCAAACCTGGCTCTTGTACAAGACATTGGGGAGAATCATACTCCCTGTTCCTGCCCCCACAGCCAGGAGTTCCATCTCACTGAATCATTGTAGAAGTATACAAAAAAAATTTTTTTTTGAATAAATAACTCAACACCCTTTCATGTCAAAACCAGTGGTTTACCCTTTGTGTATAAAGATATGTATTCATTTCCTAATTTAAATTCATGTGTTTAATATGATGTATAGTAGGGAGACAGTCATTGGCACTCCCATTCATGTTAATGGGAGGTTTTTCCCCAAAGGATGGAGCTTAGTTTGCAACCAGGGAAGGAAGGCTTAAACCTCTACACCCTACACATGGTAGTACCAATGTGTATCATACTTAACTACTGTATTAGAAAAATCAATCATTTCATTCACATTATTTATAATTATATCCAGGGAAGTTTTGGACTGATAACTGGGCCAGCTCATGGCATTTGGCTGCCTGAGGCAAAAAAAAAAAAAAAAAACCACACAAGATGGGATGTTGAAAATCTTACCAGACTTGCAAAAGAAAATTTCTTCTACATTATGAGGGAACAGTGTGCTCCCCCAACACCTATGCAACAGCTACTTGGGGGTGTGCACATATTTATTTGTTTGTTTGTTTGTTTATTTGTTTATTACATTTGTATACCACCCTATTAGTACAAAAGCACTATTCTGGGCGATTAACAACAGGTTAAAACCAATTCCAAAACAAACATTTTAAACACTGACAATATAAAAACCAGGTGGCACCAAAACAGTTTTGTAGGAGCGGCAGGACAGGAGATGAACCAAATATCACTGTACATGTGTGCACGTACAGTAGGATACACGACACCCACCTCTTTCCCCCTCCAAACCTCCACCGCCTGAGGTGAATTCTTCACTTCGTGCAATGACTGGACCTGCCCTGATTGGACGACGCTTTAGAAGAGAGACGTTATGTTTGACTGCAAAAGAGCATTTAGAAATTCACAAACCCTACTTTTTTTCTTTTTGTTTCTTTTGTTACAGCTTCCTGGATTTCTGATTTTCTCCATAATGTTTTTCCCCACGTTTCCGTTTGTAGCAGTAATAGTGATTAAATATTCCATTGGCTGTTTTAAAGGGGTGTGTGGATATGTGTATTTCAGTATGAATATTTATACAATTTGAGGGTGGGGTGGGGACTCAGCCTGCAGGCCATTATTATAAGTGCAAGTCAAGTGTCCATATATGCATGAGAGCATAAATTTCTCCCTATGGAAGAATGCTAATAGAAGTATGATAGCAGGTCAGTTTTAGAATAATGCCAGCTCAAAATGCAATATTAGACAGAGAGCTATGTGGGGAAAGGATCGTAAAAATCACACAGTAGAATTAATCTTCCAGAAATCAGGTTTTTGAACAACCTTTATGGAGTGGTGTTGTAAGTACCATAATGGCGGGAAGGTGAGTTTTCTTTTACAGAATTCATTTTCTCTTAAAGAAAAAAAGAGAGAGCAATAGGTTCTCAAGAAAAATGCTTGAAAAATAAATTGAAGAAAGCAAACATTATCAAGCAATCTTGTGGTTTTAATAGGAAGAAAGGTATGTGAATCTGCCTCATCACTAAAAATATGTTGTTTGTTAACGGGATGCAGGCACTTCAAAAGGGGCATAAGAAATGTGTGGTCCTCCAGATGCTATTGGACTGCAACTCTCTTCATCTCTCACAACTGGCTACACTGACTAGGGTTCATGGGAGTTGTAGTCCAGCAGCATCTGGGAAGGCATGTGTTTCTCATCCCTGCTTTAGTTGTTCTTTAGAAACTCCTCTTGTTTTGATGAAAACCAATGGCTTGGAATGGCAGGAGGAGCAATGGTCAGGAGAGGTCTGAGGGTGGTTTTCAGACTCTCTTTTCTGCTCAGCTCTCCTGACTCAGAGGGAGGCACTTGAAAACTGTGATGGACAAAGGGTGCCTCGAAAGGCCGGCCCCAAATGCAGTTCCCCAGCATTCTCTTACATTCTTGCCAATTTTGTGTAAACTTTTCAGTTTCCCCCCTTTTGCCTTTTAAAATGCAGAGGAGCATTTTAGACATATTTTGTGGGCCTCAGTACCCTTTGTTCTCCCCCTATGTTTAAATTAAAAGCTACCACTAGATGGCATAAGGGGGCCTTTTAAGGTTAAAATATTTAGAAATAAAAAAATATTTTGGGACTTGAATGGTGGTGGTGGTGGGGTGCCAGAGTAGGTGCAGCCCTCTGAATTCCAAGGGTGGGCACATGCAGTCCCAAACCTCTAGATGTTGCCCATCCCCTGCTCTTTAAATAGAGTAGAACTTGGCAGAGGTGAGCTGCAGTCTGAGGGAATGAATTGTTGGGCAGTGTTCTCTCACACCTTGGATAATCAAAAATTCCTTCCACGTACGCAAGGCTTGCTTGGGAGCCTAACTGTTGACGTGTGAAAAAAAAGATTGTGCTGCACTGTGTACAGGCCATTTATGTGCAATTGAGAGACACAGGTGAGAGGAAGTAGTTATTGTAAGTGAAATTAGGTCATTGTTTTAGAACAACTGTGTAACACAAACATGAATTTTACATTGGCCAAAAAAGTGGGTGAAAAGAGAAGGAGGCCTGTTTGATTAAGTGCTACTGGTTATAATTAAGCTTTGTGAAAGGACATGTCTAAGAAGTGCACACCAACACACCTTTTCGGATGTGGCACAGGAGGCAGTCTCTCACCCATACTTTTGCATTGACACATTGCTGTTGCATGACAATACAACAGCATGCCTAATTAAGACTGTCATTCTCTGTCCAGGCTAAGCGCACGGATGAAGTGTTTGTGGAAGGGGATGGCCACGCAGATTTTAAAATTGTTTAGCAAGTCGTGTGGAAGTAACCCTTTCCATTCCTCAATCTAAAATGTGTTTCTGGGAGTGAACAATGTTTATTCTTGCATAGGATTCCATATGTTAGACTGCATAAACCCAATTAAAAAGCAAACAAACCCAAGCTGTAGCAAAATCAAAGACCATACTGAATTTCTATGATTACCATATTATTAACTATCTTATTTATTACTACATCTTTATCTCATCCTTCAAGGTGATGCACTAAGTCCCCTCTGCTCTTTTCTGTCCTTACAACAACCCTGTGAAGTAGGTTGGGCTTAGACATGGTGACCACGCCAAGCTTATTCTGTAAACTCCAACATTAATTTGAACTTGTTTCTTTTCAGCTGTAAGCTGCTAATGTGACTGCATAAGTTCCTGATGGCAATTGTAACAGCCCTTTCCTTTGCTGAATCCCATCTTATAAAAATATTAGTATTATATGGGCCTGAGGCAGTTTTTCATTTTTCATTAATGTATATTTAGTACAATTTAAATCAGTGAAGCTGTATTGCTCTATAATGAGAATGCTATAGTGGCCCATCATATTTTGATTTTAATAGTTAAATTACTCCCGACTGTCATGTCCAGAGAAATCAGTAGAATTTGATCTTCTAAATACCTCTTGTAACTCAGGTATTTTCAAAAGACAGGAGCAGTTTAGTGTAAAAGAAGGATGTTTTCTGTCTCTAATGGAAACAGGGGAGGGGGCTATTTGTAGATTTTGGATTGTGAATGCCCCAATAATCGTGGAGCTAGTTCTGAATAATTATTCATGGCAAAGACTAATATTCAAAGAATTAATTAGCCATGAATTATTCATTTAAGTCCTAAAGAAATAACATATATTTTGAAATACTGCAGTAAACTAAGATAGACCTGTAGAAGAATATAAATATCACATCCACAGAGAATAATGAATTAGTACTTACCCTGTCCAGCAAAAAGATTTAAGTTCATCCTCAGCTTTAAAGCAACTCACATGTTCAGTGTTTTATTGCACTGGGAGGTTTACTGAAGAAAGAGTAGTGCCCAGTGGGGTTGTTCTGCTGACAGAACTGTTTCTGTAGCTAGAACTAGGAGGGGGGGCAATTCCTCCCCCTCCCCAGTACCCTCAGAATCTCCTTCAGCAGACAGCACAGATGGCTGCAGAAAGGAGAGAAGGGAAGAGAAGCAGATCCCACCGTGGCGGCAGCCTGTAATGTGCATGACACTCCATTTGGGCCACTAGGGTTACTCTTGCTTTAGGTTTGGGAAACTCCGTAGCAAAGTATGCTGCTCGGAAGAAACTGCAGTGTCCCAAAGTACCTTCAATTAAGTCTGCCGGTGTGCTCTGAAATTTCAGGGCCAAAACCTGAGACCAGGAGGTGGGCCCTTGTGATGTCACAGAGGCCAGGCAGGCTAGGGGCAGAAGGGCTTTTGATCCAGTTGAACATTGGAAGGAGCATGAGGGGGGATCTGAGTAAATGAAGCCACAGTCCTGGTAAAATCTGGTTCATCAAACAATACGGTGCTCCAGTGCCGGGGGTGGGCAGGCATATTGGGGCTGTCACAGCGACTGTGGTAGTTATTGCCATTCCTGCTCAGGGTTGCATTTCACATGGCCCTACCTACGGCACATAGGATACAGGGTTTTTTCCAAGTATCAAGTTGCTGGGACTCATGGAAGGCTCAAGTCACTGTTAGTCCACAAAGAGGGTTTCCCCCCAGTAGGCCCTGCACCACAATTAACGTGATTGTGTGCAAATCCACAATTTTTTGTGATTGCAATCCAGATGTTGCAATGCTGGTTCTCCCTTCTTTGTCTTGTTCCAAATGCCATAATGGGCCTAAGCTGACCAAGCTCCAGCAGCTCTCTCCCCTCCACCTTGCTTTCGCTCCTGCATTTTTGGTATGCCAACAGTGCATAAGCACAACACTTTGGTGCTGAGTTGGTAAGCCCTGGTGCTACCTGGGAAGTATTGGAAGTGGGTGCCCAGGCCTTAAAGACATCTCACATACCTGAAACCAATCTGTTACACCCTTCAGCATCATTGTACCCTTAGATTTGTCTTCCTACCTAGAATTCTCAAAATGTAGCATTTGCTGACTTCCACCTATGCTGTGAGATCTGCTAAGCCTTGCTGCAATGGATGATGTCACATTGGCAAAAGCTTCCCAGATAGTTTCTTCTGTTGACTGTGCTCCACACACTACCCTGCTCCACACCACCTTACCCCTGTCCAGTACTAGTCTCAGGGCCGATCCTGCTCCTTAGCCTGAGCGGAAGACTCACCTCAGGTGATAGAGTGCTGGGAGCAGCAAATGCGCCCTCCCTATCCTGCCCTGGTAGGACGTCTGCTGCACTAGAGGGTGGCCAGTCTCTTGCTACTCCGTACAGCCTCATTCCAAGAGTCTGCCTGTTTTTTTAAAAAAAGTGGAGAAGGGACTGTCCCACGTCCTATTAAAGAAGCATAGGAAACAAATAAGTGGTGCCTCGACTTACAAACTTAATCTGTTCCAGAAGATGGTTGTAACTCGAAATGGTCGTAAGTCGAAGCAGCATTTCCCACTGAAATGCATTGAAACCTGATTAATCCGTTCCGGCTGTTTTTTGGTTGTATCTTGAGGCGCCGGTTGCAACTCGAAGCATTTGTTCCCATAGGAACTAATGCAAAAGCGGTTAATCCGTCAATGACCACTAGGGGGAGAATTTTTCTTCTTTTAACCTAAGATGACTTAGGTTTAAAAAAGGGCAGGAAAGGAGGGAGGGAGGGAACAATGGGGAAAAGAGGAAAGAAAGAAGGTCATCACTGGGGTACACAGACCCCTCAGACAAAGGTTTGTGCTGTTAAGCACAAAAAGAGAGAAGACAGAGAGAGAGAAGACAATGGGGGGGGGGGAGTTTGGAGTCTAAAACACTTTTTAAACCAAACACCTTTTAAACAAAACACATTTTAAAACCAAACACCTTTTTTTTAAATTTTTTTCCCCCTTTATTTTAAATTTAAACAAAAACATATAACATACAAACTAAAATACAATTTAACTGTGTTCCCCACCACCATATGCGGGACCTCTTGCCATAATCTTCCTCTTCCTTATTCTTCTTCTTCTTCCTCTTCTTCTATTGTCATCTTCTCCAAAACTGCATTGATTCTTGATTTGGAGCTTTCCCTTTTCCTCTTATTAATACATATTCCAAAAATCTCCCCCATATGTCATAAAAGTTATTTTTTTTCAACTCTCCTTTCTTAACCTTTAAGTTACAAGTTAATTTATCATTTATTGCTATATTCCATATTTCTTTATACCATTCTTCAATTTGCAATTGGACTTTTGATTTCCATTGCCTAGCTATAATCAATCAATGACTAAAGAATTGATAACCAACTTATTAACAGCAGCTAGATTGATTATAAAACCAAACACATTTTAAACCCACCCACCAACACCTTTTAAAACAAAAGAGAGGTCACAGTACACAAACCCTAGGAGCCACAGTATCCAGCAACCATTATTCCAGCAAACAGACCTCTCAGTCTAATTTTACATTTTAAAATTACAGTCTAATTTTCACATTTAATTTTAATTTAATATTACAGTCTAATTTTCACATTTTAAACCCACACTGCAAAACCCATCAGAGCACAGAAACATAACCCCCACACACACACCTAGCCCAAACCCACGCTACAAAAACCCTGTACAGTACATACAGTACTTACCCAGAACAGGCAGTCTCTCTGTTTTAAAAAAGAAAGTCAAAAATCCAAAAAGCAAAAATTTAAAAAGGCAAAAAAAAAAAAAAATACAGTACAGTACCAGGCAGTACCAGGCAGTCTGAAGTCTCCGTACCCACACTCTCTAACCACTGGAGCGAACGAGGTACAGAGAAGCAGCCTCTTCGCTGACCAGCAGAACTGAAAGCAGTTCAAATTTCCTGCTTTCCCCACCTTCCCCGCATTTTTTATTTCTGGTCGTAACTCAAAGCTCCGGTCGCAAGTCGAAGCAAAATTTTGCGACCAGAGCTGTTCGTAACTCGAAATGGTCGTAAGTCGGGACGTTCGTAAGTCGAGGCACCACTGTATGTGAATAAGGAACATCAATTTAACCATTAAACAAGTGGAGTCTCCAGTATATATCCCCAAATCTGGCATAATAATCAACGTCTGGGTTCAGTTCATCCTTTGGGAAGTTAAACATTTTTGATCCGGAGAGTATTTAGATTAAATTTAGTAGAGTTTTTAAGGAACAGTAAAATAGAGCAACATGAGTCTCTCACACAATGTAAAACTTACAGGGTGCAAAAAGAAAAGAGGAAATCAAGAGTGGTCCAGGATTTCTAGCCATTAAAGTGGCTAAGAATACACCCAAAGTATATCCTTCAAATTCTGGACATTAGCTTTTACAGATATATATCTCCTCCTCCAATGACCATTAAGATATATTTGTTGTTGTTGTTTAGTCGTTAAGTCGTGTCCGACTCTTCGTGACCCCATGGACCAGAGCACGCCAGGCCCTCCTGTCTTCCACTGCTTCCCGGAGTTGGGTCAAATTCATGTTGGTCGCTTCGGTGACACTGTCCAACCATCTCGTCCTCTGTCGTCCCCTTCTCCTCTTGCCTTCACCTTTTCCCAACATCAGGGTCTTTTCCAGGGAGTCTTCTCTTCTCATGAGATGGCCAAAGTATTGGAGCCTCAGCTTCAGGATCTGTCCTTCCAGTGAGCACTTGGGGTTGATTTCCTTCAAAATGGACAGGTTTGTTCTCTTTGCAGTCCAGGGGACTCTCAAGAGTCTCCTCCAGCACCACAATTCAAAAGCATAAATTCTTCGGCGGTCAGCCTTCTTTATGGTCCAGCTCTCACTTCCATACATCGCTACTGGAAAAACCATAGCTTTGACTATGCGGACCTTTGTCGGCAAGGTGATATCTCTGCTTTTTAAGATGCTGTCTAGGTTTGTCATCGCTTTCCTCCCAAGAAGCAGGAGTCCTTTAATTTCGTGGCTGCTGTCACCATCTGCAGTGATCATGGAGCCCAAGAAAGTAAAATCTGTCACTGCCTCCATATCTTCCCCTTCTATTTGCCAGGAGGTGATGGGACCAGTGGCCATGATCTTCGTTTTTTTGATGTTGAGCTTCAGACCATTTTTTGCGCTCTCCTCTTTCACCCACATTAAGAGGTTCTTTAATTCCTCCTCACTTTCTGCCATCAGAGTGGTATGATCTGCATATCTGAGGTTGTTGATATTTCTTCTGGCAATCTTAATTCTGGCTTGGGATTCATCCAGTCCTGCCTTTCGCATGATCTATTCTGCATATAAGTTAAATAAGCAGAGAGACAATATACAGTTTTGTCGTACTCCTTTCCCAATATAGAACCAATCAGTTGTTCCATATCCAGTTCTCACTGTTGCTTCCTGTCCCACATATAGATTTCTCAGGAGATAGATAAGGTGGTCAGGCACTCCCATTTCTTTAAGAACTTGCCATAGTGTGTTGTGGTCCACACAGTCAAAGGCTTTTGTGTAGTCAATGAAGCAGAAGTAGATGTTTTTCTGGAACTCTCTGGCTTTCTCCATAATCCAGCGCATGTTAGCAATTTGGTCTCTAGTTCCTCTGCCCCTTCGAAATCCAGCTTGTACTTGTGGGAGTTCTCGGTCCACATACTGCTGAAGCCTGCCTTGTAAGATTTTGAGCATAACCTTGCTAGCGTGTGAAATTAGTGCAATTGTACGGTAGTTGGAGCATTCTTTGGCACTGCCCTTCTTTGGGATTGGGATGTCGACTGATCTTTTCCAATCCTCTGGCCACTGCTGAGTTTTCCAAACTTGCTGGCATATTGAGTGTAGCACCTTAACAGCATCATCTTTTAAGATTTTAAATAGTTCCACTGGAATGCCATCTCCTCCACTGGCCTTGTTGTTAGCCATGCTTTCTACGGCCCACTTGACTTCGCTCTCCAGGATGTCTGGCTCAAGGTCAGCAACCACACTCTCTGGGTTGTCCGGGACATCCAAATCTTTCTGGTATAATTCCTCTGTGTATTCTTGCCATCTCTTCTTGATGTCTTCTGCATCTGTGAGGTCCCTACCATTTTTGTCCTTTATCATGTCCATCTTTGCACAAAAGGTTCCTTTAATATCTCCAATTTTCTTGAACAGATCTCTGGTTTTTCCCTTTCTATTCTTTTCCTCTATATCTTTGCACTCTTCGTTTAAGAAGGCCTTCTTGTCTCTCCTTGCTATTCTTTGGAAGTCTGCATTCCATTTTCTGTAACTTTCCCTATCTCCCTTGCATTTTGTTTCCCTTCTCTACTCTGCTATTTGTAAGGCCTCGTTGGACAGCCACTTTGCTTTCTTGCATTTCCTTTTCTTTGGGATGGTTTTTGTTGCTGCCTCCTGTACAATGTTACGGGCCTCCATCCATAGTTCTTCAGGCACTCTGTCCACCAAATCTAGTTCCTTAAATCTGTTCTTCACTTCCACTGTATATTCATAAGGGATTTGGTTTAGATTATACCTGACTAGCCCAGTGGTTTCTCCTACTTTCTTCAGTTTAAGCTTGAGTTTTGCTATAAGAAGCTGATGATCAGAGCCACAATCAGCTCTAGGTCTTGTTTTTGCTGACTGTATAGAGCTTCTCCATCTTTGGCTGCAGAGAATATAATCAATCTGATTTCGGTATTGCCCATCTGGTGATGTCCATGTGTAGAGTCGCCTCTTGTGTTGTTGGAAAAGAGTGTTTGTGATGACCAGCTTGTTCTCTTGACAAAACTCTATTAGCCTTTGCCCTGCTTCGTTTTGAACTCCAAGGCCAAACTTACCTGTTGTTCCTTTTATCTCTTGACTCCCTACTTTAGCATTCCAATCCCCTATAATGAGAAGAACATCTTTCTTTGGTGTCAGTTCTAGAAGGTGTTGTAAGTCTTCATAGAATTGGTCAATTTCGGCCTCTTCAGCATTGGTGGTTGGTGCATAAACTTGGATTACTGTGATGTTGAAAGGTCTGCCTTGGATTCGTATTGAAATCATTCTGTCATTTTTGAGATTATATCCCAGTACAGCTTTTCCCACTCTTTCGTTGACTATGAGGGCTACTCCATTTCTTCTACGGGATTCTTGCCCATAATAGTAGATATGATAATCGTCTGAATTGAATTGGCCCATTCCCGTCCATTTTAGTTCACTGACGCCCAGGATGTCAATGTTTATTCTTGCCATCTCCTGTTTGACCACATCCAGCTTACCAAGGTTCATAGATCTTACATTCCAGGTTCCTATGCAGTATTTTTCTTTGCAGCATCGGACTTTCCTTTCACTTCCAGGCACGTCCACAACTGAGCGTCCTTTCGGCTTTGGCCCAACCACTTCATTAGCTCTGGAGCTACTTGTCCTTGTCCTCCGCTCTTCCTCAGTAGCATGTTGGACGCCTTCCGACCTGAGGGGCTCATCTTCCAGCATCATATCTTTTAGCCTTTTGTTTCTGTTCATGGGGTTTTCTTGGCCAAGATACTGGAGTGGCTTGCCAGTTCCTGCTCCAGGTGGATCGCGTTTAGTCAGAACTCTCCACTATGACCTGTCCGTCTTGGGTGTCCCTGCACGGCATAGCCCATAGCTTCTCTGAATTACTCAATCCCCTTCGCCACGACAAGGCAGCAATCCATGAAGGGGATTAAGATATATAGCTCATGGCAAATCTGAATAATTGTGTGAGGGTGTGAATGGTTGTTCGTCTGCTGAAATCCCAGCATGTCCTCAGCCTGTTAGAGGGGTTTTCTCTTCAACGTGCTTAGAGATTATTCAAAGTCCTTCTTGAAATCTAGGGGACATATCCATAGTTGCCTAACTTCCTCAGGATGGAATAGCATTGACTAGCTTAGGCGCTAAAGGCATTACATTCCTCGTACTACTGAGAATCTATTAGCATAAAGTGCACATGGCCAGGATGCTTCACTTCTTGTTGACTGAGACTTGACCCTTGTTGACATGGCAAGACAGAGTGATAAGGCATTTCCAAGCCCAGCAAGATTCCTCATCACTAGAACAAGAATGAGACAAGGTGCTTTCTCCTGTCATAGTCTCCATGATTTTTTTTAAAAGCCCCAGTGCAAAACTGGGTGTGTGTTTGTTTCAGAAAAAAAGCAAAAAGGGCAGAGCAAGCACAAAAAGATGTTATTCAACAATCCATCCAGTGCTTTAGATTCTAAAAATCTATGAAACAAAGCAGCAGCCATTGTAGTTACGCATAATTTGTGTAAAAATTATTATTGATAGTGAAAAAACTCTGATTAATAGATCCAGGAAATCTCTTGTTTCCCTCCCTAGTCAGAAGTAGGTTGCAGTTCCTCTTACTTGCATAGAAGTATTAGATGAACAACGATTTATATCCCTAGTCTTTCTATCATTTTACCCATCTTTGTCACAAGCTTAATGGGGCTCTGTGTTTGTATTCTATTTTCTCTACCCAAAAGAAAGCTCAGGGGGGTGGAGTAGTTCCATCCATTGTGAATGCAGAATGTGCTTTTTGGATGGTGGCTTTAGGAAATTAAACTGATCAAATTGTCTTTTATTGAGGGTACTGTTTTGGAAAATTGTCATCCCCTTTCAGAGCGGAGGCAACCTCTATAAATTGCATACCGAATGGTGCCCGAGTGTTTTCTATGCCTAAGTAGGGACAGCTGGTAACACAGTTTATAAGCAATTGGTGTCCAAAAGGCAACCATTTGCACTGCCTCCCCCTGCCACACACACACACACTTCTTCTTGGACAGTTTGCCCAAATATACTGATTATGTGAAATACAGTATTGCTGTTAACCAATAGAAGAGAATGCTTTGGTTGCCTAGTAACCTAATTCAATTGAAAGAAAAAGAGAGAAAAGAAATAAAAATAGAAAAACAGGCATGCTCAGTGCCAAGCCAAAGAAATATTCTAACTTGCAGCAGTTTAAAGCTGGAATTTGACCATTATTTTTAGTAGCATGGCCAGCAAAATGTATTAAGTAGGCAGATAGAACTGCTGGCATTCTCTCATGTGGCTCAGTATACATTTTGAGCAGGTACTTTTGGTTCTGTCCTACTTAGCCAAGGACACTCATTCCTCCACCAAGTACGTATGTGTATATATAACTAGTTCAGGGGGAAAGTGGCTTAATGGGGCTTGTTCCCTTAATGAAAAACAAATTATTTTCTGAACTAAACTACTAGAAGACACTAACTTTAACCATATTACTATAAGTAGGAATAGCTTGAGTGTTTGCAATCTAGAACAGTGGTTCCCAACTTTGGGTCCCCAAATGTTCTTGGACTGTAATTCCCAGAAGCCCTTGCCAGCACAGCTAGTGGTGAAGGCTTTTGGGAGTTGCAGTTCAAGAACGTCTGGGGCCCCAATGTTGGGAACCACTGATCTAGACTATAAGGTAGCTCACATGTGAATGCTTGACTCCCTTGTTCCCTTGAGTGGAGAAGACAGCTTTATATTTACATGCCTTTTACAACGCTGCCTCCCCCTTCCAGGCATCCAGTTGTTGAAGAAAAGCCTCTCTAAACGTGTTTGCCTGCCTATGGAAGGACAGTAAAGAAGGTTCCAGCTTGACCTCCTATGGAAGGGAATTCCACAGGTTGGGAGCATAAATTTACGACAGCATTTTTTTAAAAGCAATTCAACCAAATTTGCACTACACATTACGATTTCAGCCTTTATTATTATTATCTAAGTATTATAAGAATAATGATCAGAATCCTGTTGCCAATGTAGAGAGCATAACTCTATCAGAATAACTGTCAACTGTAAATTGCTGTACAGTGGAACCTCTACTTACGAACGTCCCTAGCTACGAATGATCCAACTTACGAACAGCTCCGTTCGCTAAATTTTGCCTCTACTTGCGAACGGAGCTCCAACTTACGAACCGAAAAAAAACCTTTCCTGCCCTTTTTTTAACCTTAGGTCAGCTTAGGTTTTTAAAAAAATTTCTCCCCCTAGTGGTAGAGTACGGATTAACTGGCTTTGCATTAGTTCCTATGGGAACTAATGCCTCTACTTGCGAACGGCGCCTCTAGATAAGAACGAAAAACAGCCAGAACGGATTAAACGGTTTTAATGCATTCCTATGGGAAATTTTGCCTCTATTTACGAACGTTTCAACTTAAGAACAGCATTCCAATACGGATTAAGTTCGTAAGTAGAGGTTCCACTGTAGTTAAGAAATGAGCATAGGTAGTTCCTGTTTCTCAGAGTCATGCATAACGGGTATGTGATAGGAAATGCCTATGTGACTTCTTAACATGTGGGAATTTGCTGTTGAAACTTATGTCAATGGAGTAATTAGTAGGATTCTGACTGTTACATTTATAATAAACGTATTTGTAATAGATTTATATTGTAATAGATTTATATTATTTATTTTATATTTTATAGTCTCATGAATACACAAATGTATTGATTCCAGAGGTTGATTTAAAACAAATTGCTTCCTGGTTCAGCATCTTTGCTGTTCAAAATCTAGCCTGTTATTATCTGATAAAAAAGTAATCATTCTAACAAGAACCAACATGCTTATTCTGGTCATTAACATTCTCAGAATTAATTACATTGGTTAATAATGCTATTCTCAATTTGACATTTCTCATTTCCCAACTGCCCTGTATACTTGTATATACTGTAATGGATTTTGACTAAATAACCAGCACTGTGTGTTTGAGAAATCCAAAAAAGCTCAAACTGAAATAAATTTGTTAGCCTTTGAGGTGCTTCTATACTTTTGTTTTTCATGTTTGTTTTGCATATAATTGATGTTGAAACAGACTAACATGGCTATAACTTATTTTGGGGAAATGTGAGACTAAGTTTTTTTTTTAATGCAACAATAATGGTAACTAATTTTGAGGACCCTGGAATGATAATGATAATTAATTACTTTTTTTGAAGTAGTTTCCTAATTTCTGATTCCACTAAAGCAGATTAAAGCTGCTGCTAGGATATCTTGTATGATTCTGGTTAGAATTTGATTTGTAAAACCCAATCACCTCCCTCCCCATTCCCACATCAGCTTCTACATCGAGGTAAATAAACCAAAAGCAGTGACATGGAGCTTTATTAGCACTGAGGCCCTTGCTTTTCCATCCTCCTTGTCGTCCCCCTACAGTTTGAGGAAGGCATAAAACAATGGCTTTAATGAGCCCTGTGCTCTGTGATGAGTCAGTAGAGCTGTGAAGAGGTAAAGCACCACTCGATGCCATCTGATCACGCATCTGTTCTTTGACTGGAAAGGAAATGTCAGTGCATTAAAAAAAATCTGCTGACATAGCCATAGATAACAGTGTCAGCGTAGAGGAGAAGTGGCAGGAAAATGAAGATGTTGTGGCAGTTCACTTACACAAAAAGACTTTGAAGCATTGAGTCCTCTGTTCTGAAGCCGCCTGCACACCAGAAATGCAAGCAAATACGAGTTCCATTTCTTATGGGTGCAGGAGTCTTATTTTAAATGTCCCCACCCCCACCTCTTGTGTGCACACACACATCGTTTTTTTAAACTTCTACAACCCTAATAGGTAGGAGGTAGGTTAGATTGAGGGATGGTGCCTGGCTCAAAGTCAACCAGTGAGTTTTATGGCTAAGTAGGGAGTTGAGTCCCATCCTAATCTGAACCCTTAAGGATTGCAATGTGCTGATTTATACTGGCAGAGTAGACACATGGCCATGTATAAAGGTCACATGGTCTGCAGACCTACAGATATTGACCAGACTCAGCCATGCTTCTGTGTGGCACCTGTGTTGCATCATGTGCTGAAAAGACACAGATTCTCATAACACATGTGTGTGCTCTTTTATATTTTGTGTTAATAACACATGTGTTTTGCAGGTGTACTTTAAATCATCTTTCTGAACCAGACCTAGTTCAAGTCTGGTTGAAAAAAATAAAGATCTTATCTAAAGAAAGAAGAGCAAGGGTATTATATTTTCCACCAACAGTCAATATAATAGAGTAAGCAAGAGCAGATCACTTGTTCACAATTCTTTCCACTGTGATGAGTAGTCTATTTAGATTTAAATTATAGTACAATTTCCAAGTATGTGATTATACATATAAAATATCACATACACATTATAAGAATATTTGTGTGTGTTCTTTTTGGGCAATGCATTTTTTTGTGGAGAGAGCTGATGTGTAAGCGACCGTCTTTCTGTTTGCGACCTTGAAAAGCAAGATGAGATGATAAATATGACATAATAAAATAGATTGACATAAATTAATAAAATAAATTAATAAAAATATTTACTTTCTTTTTTGAAGCCACAAATGAAACATCAGCAAGTTTTTTTTTAAACAAGTGAAGAGATCTTTGGTCTTCTCAGTGTTTTGGACTACAAATCCCATAATTCCATGTTGGCTGGAGGTTCTGGACACATAACGCCCAAGATATCTTTGCTGTAGAATTTATTGGGAATTGTATCATGTGAATTATAATTGTCATTATAAATATTTCCACCCCACCTATTGGGGTTTTATTATTCAGAAGATTGATTTGGTTTCAACCAGGGCAGGGGAGGGGTGTTTCCAAGTTCTGCTTGTTTAAGATGTTTGAGTTGTGTCCTGCATCCAGTTTCATTCATTGTCATAACAGTGCCTGGAACAAACGACTTGTCCAAATTCACACTGAGTCCTACCGTAGAACGCAGTTAGAGATGGGCTTGAACCTGAAAAATGGTTTGTGGTGGTTTGTAGTTCTTGGTTAGCCACACATCATGAACCACCCCCGCCACAAACCAAACATAAAACCGAACCAGTTTGCTGTTCAGTTTTAAGTTTCTGGGGACTGCCTGCTCCTTTCCCACCACTGCCTTTGTCATACTATTGCCACCGCCTATCAACTGGGTGGTAGGTGCATGCAAAGAGCCAGTGGACCCAGCTTCCCTGCTGATAGCTGGGTGCATGTACCGAGGCAGCAGCTGGCTCCTGGCAGGTAAGTTGGGCCTGCTGCCTCTGAGGATGGAGGCAGGAGCAGTTAAGGAGGCAATGGGGGCAGTGGGAAAGGGTTGGGTGGGCATCCCATTTTGGCGAAGCAAAATTAATTGCTGAGGGGGGAAAAGTCCAGCACTTCATTTGGCTTCAGCAAAACGGGATCCCTGAACCAGGTTATGAGGCAAACCATGAACCAGCCCAGTTTGCCAATTTTTCTGGTTCACAGTTCAGTTTGTGCCCATCTGTAAGCACAATATCAAGCCCTATTGCAATTCAAAATGGCATTCAGTCCCATTCTTTTCTGCTCCATTTTTAACAGATACACTGCAGTTTGGGGCAGTACAGGGCTGCCCTGTTTTCCCTGCCAGTTGCCTGCCCACCCCTTCCCCACCTCCTTCGTTCTCCATATCATGTTCCTCCTTCAGCTGCCCCCAACCTTTGTGCCTCCATTTGTACATGCAGGTGTGTGATTCCTTTTTCTTTAACCAGTAATTAAAATTGCACATCCAAAGACGGATGGTAAACACCTTTAAAAAAATGGGAGCAGGAGTGGGGCATGGATGTTCCCATCATGCAACCTCCTGCCCAAGCTCCAACACCCCTACGATGACAGTTTCTTGCCTGGTTTCTTGCAAACATGTAGTTCCAGATCTGCTCTGGTTGACATGCCAGAAATACAAATAATTGGATGTATTATGGTACAGCTTCAAGGATCTGCTGGAATAAGCAACACCTTTCTTTAAGGGGACGTGGTGGTGCTGCGGGTTAAACCGCAGAAGCCTCTGTGCTGCAAGGTCAGAAGACCAGCAGTCATAAGATCGAATCCACGCGACGGAGTAAGCTCCCGTCGCTTGTCCCAGCTCCTGCCAACCTAGCAGTTCGAAAGCATGTAAATGCGAGTAGATAAATAGGTACCACCACGGTGGGAAGGTAACGGCGTTCCGTGTCTAGTCGCGCTGGCCACGTGACCACGGAAACTGTCTACGGACAAACGCTGGCTCTACGGCTTGAAGACGGGGATGAGCACCGCGCCCTAGAGTCGGACACAACTGGACTAAATGTCAAGGGGAACTTTTACCTTTACCTTCTTTAAAACAGGTATTGTATTTTTATAGTAAAATACGTCTGGAAGTAAAATGAATGGAACTTTAGGGAGGAAAGAACACCCACAACTTTCACTAGTTAAAGTAGTCAACAATACGTTGCCTGCGAGCCGCTGAGGCAGCTAACCAAGATGCACTCTACAGCTAATTTAAACAAATCAGTTGCAAAACAAATAATTACCACCTTTTGCTATCTTCTTTTCAAACCACCCAAAATACAGAAATTAAGTCATCATCTTTTATTATTTCTGCCAACAGTTGGTATTTAGTTTAGCTTAAACCTAATCTGACATTTTTACTGACTGTAAAATGAATCCACCCTTAATAGGCTTAGTTTATTAAAAACATCAAAACATTGCAGTATGTGTGCTTTGTTGTTTCACAGGGTTCTATAAAAAAACCTTGCAGAGAGGAATCATAGTATGAGGAGAAAGGAGGGACTTTTTTTTCCTTGCTGAAAATCTGGTAATCACAGGGCAAAAGGGATCCTTAGGGAGCCTCGAAACCTGAAGGGAATAGGGGAATAGAAAGTTTTAAATGTAATTAAAATAAAGATTAACATTGCTGATGACATCATCATTTATGTTCAGCGGAGTTGTGCAACAGGATTTCAGTCAGTTTCTCACAAAGAATGAGAGTCTGGAAGATTCACATCCCTATTTCTGATGTTTAGACTTACCAGGCTTTCTTTGAGGGGCTCTCCTGTACCTTAGAACATCCACATGGCCAAAATAAATGCTGTATGTGTTTTCGTTTCGCTGCTGCATGCACAGAAGAGCATCACATGTCATATTTCTGTTTGCCACTCAACTATCAAAGGCACAGAACCCCAGATCGAGAGAGTAAAAATGAACTTGTGATCTCACCCCCCTCCTCCAACCTCTGGATGAAGGCAGCATTAGGTAAATTTAGCCAGTATTTTTGCATTTGACTCATTTTTGAAGAGTCACTGTCACTGGATGTAGTCTGATACCAGTGACACATTATGTCTGCAATCTCCATTTTTGGACTGAGTGTGCGACTACACTGAAAGGCCAAGTCGGAGTGATTCAGCTTTGCTGTGATTTGATTTGCAGCCTGTATTACATTTGAAATGGCACTAGGTGCTCACACAGGGGTTGCGGATTGATTCAGCAGTTCACCATTGATACTGGCTGAGATGAGATTAAATTACAGCCTATAGCCCTCCTCCTTTCCTTCCTTCCTTCTTCTGGTCCTGCGTCTCCCTTCTTTCCTCTGTTCCCTCCCCCCAATTCTTTTATGGGGCAAAAATATGGAAAATAATAACAATTACCCAGCAATAAGGTGATAGGGTGATCTAGCACTAATCTCAAATTGTAAGAAATTTTTAAATACACATTTTTAAAATTCAGAGTACGATCGGGGGGGGGGGGAAAGAATGTGGGTGGGTGGGTGGGTGTTCCTCTGGTCCTGAACATCATGGCCCAACTTCCTACATCACTGAAACACCACCGACACACACACATATATACACACATGTCTTTACAAGAATGTATCTCAACTAACCACACAGGAAAAAGCCCTTTCAAATTGTTGCAGCTTGAAAAAGTAGAATCTCCCTCCTCCTCAGAAGCAGTGAAAAAGGGCCACTTTGGGAACAAAAAAGAGCTGGGCCAGTTCAAATCAGCCTTTTTGTCATGGGGTCAGTAAAATATAGTTCGAATTCATCCGTTTTATAAGAGGAGCAAATCCCATGGTATTGGACTATATAGTCACAGCCTGAGCTTAACTGCAGGCTACCATGTGTCTTTTTTTAATTATCTTGTTTTCCTCCAGCACACCCACCAACCTTTAGTCATCTAACCTGATTAAGAGTTCTAGAGAAATTGAAAGCTTGCATAATTTTGAGGTATTTTCACCAGTTTATCAGTGCTTCTGCCTGAAGGCCGCACTGGACAGGACACTGAGTCTAGAAACAGTGAACCTTTGGGATGAAAAGACCGTCTAACTTGAGCTTGCCTCAGTCCACATTTGGCATATTAGCTTGTCTTTGTTTCATCATTGAATAGTTGGGAGATAGCAGGTCTTTGTATGGCTGATGTCTCAGGCCCATAGTTGTTCAGATTTATCAGTCTGGGGGAATAATATTGTAGAAGGAGGAAATGTACATTTGCCTTAACGTATGATCTGAATCAGAGACATCAGACATACAAATCAGACACTCTTTTTCGCTGAAGGATGTCTTGCTTCTTGATACAGAATCAGTATCTTGTCTAGTGAGGCTCTATGTTACACAAAAAGCAAATAAAAGATGGATGGTCCGAATGTGGCCTAAGATAAAAAAGAGAAATCACAACTGTGCCTGCCATAATAATCTTAACAGTCTTCACAATATGAAGACTAACCATTTGGTTATAGAACAATATGCAGCCTTTGAAACACGTTGCGGTCTCTTCAGCATGCTTGCCAGCTGGTTTATTACATCATCTTTGCTGCTTCTTTGCCTCACTGGGAGGAGTGTAAATTAGCTTTTAGCATGCCAGTCTCCCTTTCTTTTCTCTAATACCTTCCTGCCCACATGATGGTAATTACAGCTTCCCTCCACCCCTTCCAGACCATAGCAACTTTCTACGCCCACCCTGCTTCCATTCTCTTAAGTTCCCAAGCAATCCATCCTCAGTTTCTTACTGCACATGGCTAGAACAAAAGAGAAATATCAGTACTTGCTCTTACGCCTATACACTTCTCCAGCACAATGGAACAAAGATGCTTGCCTCAGATCTTGAAATATTTGGGAACTCTTCTCTCTTTTTTTTTAAATTTCAGCTGATAATGTAGAGGATTCTGCAGAAATGAATATGGGCAATGAACACATTGCATGGCTTTGTGATGGCACTCAAAACTAGCTGTCAAAATTTCTCATCAAAGTGTATAGTAACCTAGCAATTATGCGCATCTATTAGCAAAGCACCCATTCTCTCTCCAGAATGCTCTGTGACTCTGTCTTTTCAAAGGAAACTCATATCTTATCTTGATGACTGCTAGAGGGCTGCAAACACACCTCCCAATGGAGATTCTGTCTGATTTTTATTTATTTATTTTATTAGGGCAAAGAACCAGATATGCTCTTTTTAATATGTATAGACAGTAGCTGCAATCTACTGAAGCTTTGTGCAATTGAAGAGAACATTTGGTACACGGAAATGCTAGAGAGCTCTCCACCAGTCATTAATGTGGTTAAAGAGGCAAGCCACCTTCCTGTTTAAATGTGGCTTGCTTCTTGATCAGGTCTAGTGGGAATATGAAGTAAGCCCCTACCATGTATATTTGGTCCCTGGTGCACAGAGACACACACATAGTCCACATTGTTGGGCTGCAGCCAATGTTGAAAGCTGCTCACATTCTTGAAGGATTATTGTGATGTAGTTCATAGAATTCTGGGTGCAGAGGAAGGAATCCTGGGCCCAGTGTTTACTGAGCCATGAACCATCTGGTGATAGTGGCTGTCCAAAGTCTAACTTTGAGCCTGGTCACACAGCCAAAAAAACTAGAAATTAACCTGTTAAAAACCATGCTAAGTTTCACATTCACACAATGAATACCAAAGCCTGTATTTATTTTTCTCTGACTTGTTTTATTTTCTTAGGAAGTGAGTTAAAATAAATGGCCACCAGAGGGCCATTTATTTTAAGACACTGTTTTCTTAATTGATTTAAGCCCATTGTGAACCTTACAGCTGGTTTTAAAAGGGAGCCTCTCCATGCCTACCTGATTTAAGAACACAAGCTGAAAGTATGTAGCCCCCAAAATCGGTAGATTAACAGAAGAAGATACACATTTCAGTTACTAAGTAGGAATGCAGGAAACGACTCAAAAACCACATGACCTCAGTCAGCTAAAATTAAAAGGCTACATATTGTGAGTCTTTTGAGAAATGTCGATAAAATGGCAATAAACCATATGTGCTGCCATTGAGAGAGATGACATACAGATGTTGTTGAACTGTGCTGGTGAGAAAATTGTTGTCATTTCTGCTATTTAAATAGAGATTATAGTTAATAGGTTTTTACTGCTATATATTGAAACCAGTGTATTTTATCCAGGGGAACACACAGACTGATTAAATTTATTTAAAACTGCAAGGGATATCTTACTATTTTTGCTTACATATACACCAGCTATTGGCTGCTCCAAAGGTTTGGGGTGAGCCCCCTTCCAAGAGCACAAGCTAGTTATAATTCCAGCTGACCCACCCCTACATATCCTACAGCCGTGCTAGAGAATGAGCAATGAAAGAACATAATACAGTTTAAATTGATGACTCTTACAACTGTTTAGTTTTCATGATATTTCATGTAATGTTTTTTTGCCCCTGGATTACTCGGCTTGCCACAAATGGTAAATAAGAAGGAGAATGAACCCTATTCTGAACCTAGAGGCAGAAGATAAAATGATTATTACTTTTTAATTATTCTGAAAACAAAAAACTCAGCCCCCTTATCTCCCAAATCTTCAAACTGCTTGGAAGTTTGAATGTGTGTTCTTAAGGGATTGGATCCAGACTCTCTAAATGCCCTCAGATTTGAGGTGTGACACACTGAGGTCCCAATGTTCTATGTATGCATGCTGCTACTTATAACCTGACTTATTCCTAAAACATAGCTTTAAAGGGTTCTAGTGCTAGATCCGTGGGAGTATATGAGAGTGACCCACAAACCACTTGAGATAGCTCAGCTAGTTGGCTGTGCAGATATGACGGGAACAGCAAAGTAGGCATCATCCCTCAGATGGAGCACCTGGTTCCCTGGTTTACCGGGGAGCTCTGGGCAATAAAAGACGTTGGAAGACTGCCAGAGAGCACAAGGCAACAGAAACATGCTCAGAGCCATGCTGGCTGGGAGGATTGGAATTTAAAGTCCAAACAATGAACTTTAAATTAGGTACAGTGGTGCCTCGATTTACGACCATAATCCGTTCCAGAAGATGGGTGTAACTCGAAATGGTCGTAAGTCGAAGCACCATTTCCCATAGGAATACATTGAAACCCCATTAATCCATTCCGGCTGGAAAAAAAATCAAAATAAAACACTGCAAGCCCCATAGGAACGTGCTGGGGCTGAAAAACAAATACACCAAAAAAAAAAAAAAAAAAAAACAGCCAACCAGCGGAACACCATGGGGCTGGGGGGAAAAAGACAAACCCCACACACACAGCCAGCCCCAGTGGAACGCCATGGGGCTGGGGGAAAAAACACAACCCCCCCACACACACAGCCAGCCCCAGCAGAAAGCCATGGGGCTGGGGGGGGAAAAGACAAAAACACACACACACGCAGCCAGCCCCAGCGGAACACCATGGGGCTGGGGGAAAAAAGACAAACCCCCCCCACACACAGCCAGCCCGAACGCGATGGGGCTGGGGGAAAAAACACACAGCACAGAAACATAACCCCCCCAAACCCAAACCCACCCTGCAAAACAAAGTAAATGTACTTACTCAGGAGCAGAAAGCAGCACCAACCAGTCCGAAGCCTCCTCCGATCGCACTCACTCTAACTGGTGGGGCGAAAGAGCTACAAAGAAGCAGCCTCTTCGCCTACCAACAGTTAGCAAATTTGAATTCCCCGCCTTTTTCCCCTGCCTTTTTCCGGTCGCAACTTGAAGCTCTGCCGCAAGTCAAAGCAAAATTTTGCGGCCGGAGCTGGTCGCAACTCGAAATGGTCGTAAGTCGGGACGTTCGTAAGTCGAAGCACCACTGTACAAGGCTGAGCTATGTTGCAAAATTACCGTACCTACTGTGGGAATAAAGGTGGCAAAGTAGTCTTCCTTTGCTATTTCCACCACATCTTTGCAAAGCCAACAAGTGGAGCTTTTCCAGGGGACTTGAGGGTTGCTTTCATTTAGAGAATTTAGTATTGGAGCCCTCCGAGGCCCACACTGAAATGTTTACAAGGCACTTTCAAGGCACAGCTCATCTGCATGCTAACCTAAATACTGGTATCAATACAGTGTTTTTTTGGACTGTCTGGTCCTATTTTGTGGGGTTATTTTCAGTTTTTTCAAAAATATGAGGATATGGATAAGATGCTTGCATCTGAGTTAGCTACCAGTGGAGTTTCTGACCCTTGCTAATCATGGTTTGTTTGACCTAACTATAGAGAGGTTGACTGGCAAATACAGGGAGTGGTGAATGCATCTTTGTGTGTTGGGGCAGTCTTTTTAAAGAAGGCTGTGGTGCAACTGTTACTGATAAAACCTTCCCTGGGAGTCAGTCATTTAAAACAGCTACTACTCAACCACAAGGATGACGTTTTCAGGCGTGGTGCTTGGAAGCACAGTGGCGATTCAGCTACATTTTTTTTTCTTGGATGACACTGATTGTCTTGAGCCATTTCTGTCTTAAGTTCACATTGGTTTGGGGACTGAATTGGCCTTTTTCACTCGGATGGATGATTGTCTTTGGGAGAGGAATGGGGAGTATGACCTGTGTTACTTTTGCTCCGTATCTCAACTGCATTTGATGCCATGAGCCACGAGATCTCCTTGGAATTAGGAATTCAATGTACAATGGTGGTGTGGCTTTTATGGAGTTAGTTTGAGGGAATATAACGGGCTGGCTACGCATCAGTTCTGGCAGCTGAACTGCGAGGTATCACAAGGCACTATATGCTACTTAACAAAGGTATGCAGCCATTGGGATGGCTCATGAAGGGATATGTTGTGGGATGCATCAGTACGCTGATGAAACTCTCTATAACATCTGACTCAGGAGAGGCCATGTATATTCTTAACTCTAAAGGCCATTAATAGCTGGCTCATTGGTGAGAAAATGAAGCCCTGTTCTGACAAGTGGGTGCTTTCCAGGTCCTGGAAGTGGATTGTTTGTCATTTAGCCGTGTCATCTAGTGGTGTTCCAAGATCCAGCTTTGTGACTGGAAATTCTGGTGGCCTCAGTGACTCAAAATGCTTATTGCTAAAATGGACTGATGCAGCTATGCCCATTCCTGGGTAGAGATAGCCTAGCCTTTGTTAGCTATACTTTGGTAACATCAACAATATACAGGGCTCCCCTTGTGCCTGGTTGAAAAATTGCAGCTAAAGGTTGCCTATACAGTACGTGTATGATACATGTAAACAACTGCACTAACTCTCTATAAGCTATCCTGCAACCAGAATGTCTTCCCACATTCTGTACAAGAGGTAAACATTGTGATAAGCTTCAGACACATCTAAAAAGCTGTTACCCAACTACTAACACCTCTGATGTTGATCTCTTTTACTGTTTTGATACGAATTCTTTATTATATGCATTTTAAATTGTTAATTGTGTTAATATTGCTTTATATAACCACTAGTACATTGTAGAGTTGCCAAGTGTCAGGGCTCTGGCTGTGGTCTCCAAAAACTGCCACGTTCCTCAGGTGTCCAACTGGGGAACAGATCTCAAGGCAAGCAGTTCTGAAGGAGGAGATAGTTGAATGTTATCAAATATTTAAATATTGAGCACCCATTTCCTCCTCACTCCCAACTACCTCCATACAAAAGTGTTTATAAATGTGTTGCTTACATGCATTGCACATATATTTGCTTAGGAGGCAATACAGGAAATTCACATGATTTGTCTAGTACACACACACACACACACACAAGGTTACAAAACACCCAATTGTCACAGGAGGACCTGCCCTCTCTGACATCCCAAGTGTCTGGCCCATAGTATCTGTCAGATCTGCCCTGAAATTTCAGAGAACGGTAAGCTGCTGACCTGGCAGCCCTAGTAGCCTGTGTGAAAATGACTTTAAAATGTTATTCAGTTGTGTGTAGGAATTACAAATAATGACTGACTAAACAAACAAACATTAGGATTGGAAGAGCTGCATGTAACATGGAATGGTGTGGAAAGATATTTATTATAGGAGACACTTCAGAGATTCATTGGCTGAAATCCTTGTGTAAATTATGCCAGCATAAGGGAAATGATATTGCTTGTAATAGCAGATTGCCACTGATTAAAGAGTTCCCCACTTCAATTTCTCGTTGCTTAAACATAATCTCATTGTGTGCAAATTGGCAGGCTTCATGCACAACCTGGAATCGAAGCAGGGACTCTTTAATTAACAGCAGAAATCTCAGGAGCTGCATTCCAGCAATAGCCAGAGCCAAAAGCAAAAAGGGGGATCCCAAATGCCAATTTATATATGTTAAAGCTCTTCCTGTCTCAGGAGAGGCTTTGAGACTTACGAGTGGGGGAAAAACCTGAACAAAATTTGGAAAGGAATAGGAATAGGGATAAACGTCTTTAAAACATTAAATGATGGTACCTGGGGAAGAGGTTTGGGAGACTAGGGAACCAGACTGGGAGAGCAGAGAGACTGGATTAGGCGCTTTTTTAAAACAGTAGATGCTGCCAAACTTGATTTTGCAAAGTGTCAAGTATCCTAACTCTATGGAAGGTTACAGTGGTCTACATCTTAAAAGAAACATTCATAGTGAAAGACCGAACCTTCCCTTTTTTGTACTGTTACAAATTGTGGAAAACAAGAAAAACTACACATATTTCCATAATTTTATACCGTTTAAAAAAAACACAATCCTGCTTTTCTTATTATCAAACCTGAGTTATCTTTGTGTAGAAGATGGAGGGGCAAGAAAGTGTTAATACGCATGCACCCATATTATATGGAATAGATAAAACACTCCATTACTCTGTTCATTTACTGACTGCTGAGCAATACCAATCTTACATGATTCTCACTAGTATTAATAAATTTGTAACTAATTTTTGTATTAAATTTCCCATGGAACTGGTTGTATGTATGCATAGTGCGCATTTAGCTCAGTGTTTTCAAAATTTTTACAACTACAGTTGTAATTCATGCTGATTACTCTATGTTTTTCTCTAAATGCACATTGTATTCTGGCTGACATCGAGTATTCATACCTACATAATGTTTGTGATCCTCTTTGTCTAGTGCAAACATGAAAATTATGGCACAGTGTTTATCCAGAAATAAGCTCCATTCTGTTGAGTGAGATTTTTACAGGTAATGGAATATAGAATTGCAGCCTTAGACTTTTGTTGATAGATATGCAGATAAGATACAGTAATGTGCTTTAAAGTCAAGGTAAATAGTTTTAGAGAAACATTGCCTTGTTAAATACTGAATTTCATTATTACAATAAACAACAAACCCCAAATAGTCTCCCAAATTATTGGGATAATTTGCGCTGATAAAAATCTAACAGTTCTCCAAAGGGCTTTGTGTGCCTCACAATTCTGCAAAGAGAATTTTATTTTTCACATTTTTATTTATTTTTCAACCTGTAAGCAAGCAGCTGTTGTTAGTCTCTGGTTGTTTTAATTTCCTGATACATTCAAGGTGTTTCCTATTTTCTACACATACCCAAGTATCAGTTTATAAATGGTTTTCAAGATTGGGGAATCTCTTCTTTCCTATCCCTTCATATAGAAATTTAGCAACACAAAACAGACAGCAGCTGGACGTGTATAGGAATGCAGAGACCAAACCTGTTCAGAAGCTGTTCAGAGGTTGCCTCTTCCCGTATGACACATGGGCTAGGTTTAACGGTATTTATAAGTTCAAAGCAACCCATCCCTTTGTGCCACTGAGGAGGAGGAAGAAGAGCGCTAGACTAGGCTTTTAAATCATATTCTACAGCAGTCTGTCATTTCAGTTTATGTGCTGGCATCAACAGTCCAGGGAGAGCTCCTCTGTCATCTGATTGTACACTGCCATGATGAGCTTGCTGCACAGGGAACTGATTAATGGATGCGGAAAGATTCAGACCACTGATTTGTGTCTTGATTTAGTTAGCAATTTCTCTGAACAACGAACAGGCAATCTCCTAAATGGCTATGGATGTTTAAAGGCACCTAAATGGCTATGGATGCTTAAATCTAGCCTCTTCCTTGGGTATGGAGAACAAGTATAATAGGACCTCTGTATCCACAGGAGATCTCTTCCACAATCTACTGCAAATGCCTGAAACCACAGATAATAGCAAACCTTATATACAACATAGAAGGAGGCGGGACAAAGGCTACAAGGCCTGCCCCCTTGCATACAGGATTGCGGTAAACCATGGATAACTGAATCCATGGATACCAATCCCGTGGATATGGCAATCCTATTCTACTTCTCTAAAAAGGTTGTCTGAAAATACAGTGATCTCAAATACAGTTTTAGAACAGCAGCATTTTAAACTCCATTTTCTGGAGTTCTGGTGTCAGTGAAAGGCAAGAACATTTTGTGTACCTCCATACACCATTAGGCATGCAAAAATAAATGGATACAATTTTGTGTAGACTGTTGTCTGTCTTTCCAAGTTTTGAAAAAACTTAACATAAATAGAACAGTAAAAAAAAAACTAATACAAAATGAAAGTTAATATTCTGAATATTTCAATGTTATGGCATTTTGGAAACATCCAGTGGTTTTATATTACCGTGCAACTGGCTAGCATTTATTGAAATAAAAATCCATTTTCATAAAACTGCTAAGTACATTATATGCTCCAGTAGTTTTAATATGGGCATGTATGAAAACAACCACCCAAATTATGTATTACTATTTTAAGACTGTTGTGTATTTCCACCCTCGACATTAGAGTTTCTCAAGTGGAAATTGTAGCCAAAGAAAAATAATTTGTATTACAATAATGATGGGGACCATATCTTAATAATTAATATGTGGCATCAATTCAATTCTAACTTATGGCAACTGTTTTCAGGGTTTTCTAGATAGTGAGTACTCAGAAGTGGTTTACCATTCCCTTCTCCGGGGACACTCTGGGTCTGTGTAGCTTGCCCAAGGCTACACAGGCTGGTTTTAATCCTGAGAGGCATGGTAAGGAATTGAACTCCCAGCCTCTTGCTCCACAGCCAGAGGTCTAACTCACAGAGCAATCTATCTAGCTGTATCATACCTTAGAACCACTAAGAGCATGGTCTATGCCTGAGCACTGCTGAGTTTCATACACACTTATCTGGGTTTAAAAGACTTTGTACAGGTCTTCTCTCCTCTGTTACTGAAGAGGAGGAAGTTATCAAAGCTCTTCTGACTTGGGATGCAGCAACACTGAATAATTTTGTTGTGTTATATCCAAACTAGTCTCCCAGGTTGTTTGGCCAGTAAGCTATTTTCCTTCCTACATGTCTTTTCCCATTTATTTTACCTTGAATGTACAGCTCTAGCACTGCATTTTTCATTTCTCACTGTGAGGAATTAGAAGGCATATGGGACTTGTAGTCATACAAAGATGGAGTCTGTTAAGTTTTCTGTGTAGTTTAGATCTGAACCACTGAATGTTCTCATGGGACTGTTCCAAAGTTTACTCTGGATTTGTGCCAAGAAAGAGAACAGAGGAAGACCAAACACCACATTCCTCCTAATTGGAAACGAGATAAACACCTGCGGATCTCATGTGAAACAGGGGCGGTGAACTTTGTTACGCCCTCATAATCCTAATTGGTTAACAACTTGGAAGTGTAAGAAAGAGGGAGGTCTGGAGACGAGTAGAAAATGGTTGTTTCTTGTATGTGAGAAAAGTTTTTGTTTTTGAGAGGAAAAGAAGAGAAAAGGGGGGAGGAAAATTCACCCAATTTCCCTAGTGAGCTGTTATGTAGAATGCTTGTCATGATGATTACTTAGCATAGTTTTAGCTGTTATTATTCTAACCTAAGAATAGTAAGCCTATTTGAATCATAGTAACTGTTTGGATATGTATATGCTTTATGCTTTTAAAGCTGCAACTGTACTTTAATGGAACTATCTTATTTTCTTAATAAAACAATTATAATTCTAACTCAGGACTTATCTCTTGAACAGCAGGACTGCACCTAAATCCAGTGTGGAGTGGAAAGGTCACTAATTGCCACTATAACAGAGAGGTCCTACCTGGTCTGTCTGTTGTGCTGTCTAAGGAAGCACACAGTCAATGGTTTATTGCCTTGTAAGCAGGCAAGAGGTTTTATTTTAGGTCAAGCTTGTCCATAGGGCAAGGACTATGCACTTCTGAGGCTAAAGGACCTGTCTCAGGCATAAAAAGTGGTGGTCGCTTGTGCCTACAGTGACTCCTTGCCCAAGATACTGTCTCTTTAGGGAGAAGTGGTTCTGACACTCACTATATGACCAAAGCAGTCTAACTTCCTGCATTTTATGTGTTTTATGGTTTATTGCTCTTTGATTTCATTTGGTTTAGTACTGCTTTGTTGGTCATCTTCTTCACCCAGCAACAACAACAACAACAAGAACATTGTTGAGCAGTACGACAGTGGAACCAGTTACCTCGGGAGTCGGTGAGTGCTCCAACACTGGAGGCATTCAAGAAAAACATAATCACCTGGCAGATATGCTTTGATTGTATTCCTGCATTGAGCAGGGGGGTTGGACTTGATGGCCTTGTAGGCCCCTTCCAACTTCACTTTTCTATGATTCTATTATTGTGGCAGCTGTAAGACTGACAAATTTATTTCAGTGTGTTTTTGTGCATTAAAATTTACTCTTTCAGACACAACAAATTTATTTCAGCATGAACTTTTGTACTCCATGAATGCTCACATTGAAATAAATTTGTGAATCTTAAAGATGCCCCGATTAATCTGTTTTTGTTTTATTTTTGTTGTTGATGAAACAGACCAACAAGATTATATCTCTGAAAACTCTCAGTTCAGGACATTCTCAGTATCCTGTGATAAAGTTCCATTTCACATTCTTCTGTCGTTTTTTTAAATAGTTTTTTTTTTAAGTCCATGATAACATGCCACAGAGCAGAACCGAAAATCATAAGACTGAAAATCAGTGCCCATTCTCAAAACCAGTTTTATCTTTTTGGTGCACATTAAATTCTTCATTTGAAAGAAGTTGTTCTGGGTCATCTCTGTTCTGATTCCTGCTGAGTCTGGCTATGATCCCACTGTCCCTTCGACCAAATTTCAATACTTACTTTGGTCTACGTGCACCACATTTCTGTTGTGATTCTTTACCTGCATTTCTTGGACTGTTTGCTTTTTACTGATTACCATGAACTTGATTTTCCTAACATTCTTTTTTATTCTTTTGACTATTCATTACTTATTTCATAGACTCTATTACAGGATTACAGGACTCAGGATTACAATTTGAATTTACAACTCTTCCAGAATAAGTTTTCAGTGATTTAGCGTGTTAAAGTGCCTCTGATTAAGTAGGATATAATCTACTTGCTTCCTTAGAAGCAAGTAGATTAGTGCCATGTCATTAGTGCCATGTATACGGTTTTCTCAGTGGTAGTTTGAATATGACCTTTATGATTATAAATCTCCCTTTTTCACAAAACTGTATAATTCATCCCACACAGTCATTTAATCTTCCAAGTCTCTATTTGCCAACAAAATTGCCACAGGCTCCTTTGCTTATCAACATTCCACATTATGAAAAACAGATATTGCTTTTTCAAATGTTTTATAAAAGTGTTGAGTTTCTCATAAAATTTTTCTGTGCCTTCTTCATCTTTATCACTAGCTGGATATTTGTATGTTGTTATGTATCTGAGATTCCCCCCTTTTTTGGATAAGCATTGCCTAGGTTGAATACTGAGTGCAGAGCTTGGAAAAGTTAATACTTCAACTGGCCCTGTTGGACCTTAGAACCTGCAGTCAGAAAAATTAATTTTATTATATTTGATGCTGCAAAAGCTACTGATGTGTATAGCATATAATATGGCCAAAGAGGCTTTTCAGAACTCATCAAACAGCTGTTGGCTATGATCATCACTACAGATCTACTAACACCATTTCAGGGTAAGAGCTGGTATATTTACACAAACATATATAATATGCCTTGAAAACAAGTTGTACATCTCTTCTGAAGGAAAAAAATCCAAGTACTTTCTTCATTTTCAGTAAAGGCAGTCACTTCTCCCACACTTTCTGTAAATAGTTGATATTTTGCCTATTGTTTTAAATATTTAATCACTGCCAAGTATCATCAGGAAAGAGCATTCATAGATTCAAAGGAAATAGAACACCAGTATTATCTGCATATCTCAGTTGTACTTTGGCTTTTTGTCTTATTTTGATTCAAATCTTCTCCCAAATAGAAAAATTATTTATTTGTACAGTGCAATCTCCTTGAAACGCCTTGAATCAAATTGGTTTGCCTCCTTGTATATTTGAAAAGCAGTGACTTATTAATGGACTTTTTATCAGTAAATAGTTTACATGAATTCATGTTATATGTTTTAAAACTTATTAACAGTTGGCATGGCAGGATCTTTCTAGCTAAAATCTGAATTGTCTGTGATCTCACAGAGTAACTGACAATGAAGCGCATAACCTTTGTGTGATAAGTTGAAGAGGTTACTTCCTTCAGATACTTGGAACAATTCCAAATTCTCACTATAAAAACCATTTTAAAGGCAATTCCGACAGTGCTTGGACTTGACAATTCCTTTTCTGGATATAGAAAATACAGACCTTTTTGCATATGTATTGCAATACTAGATCAAGAATTATTGTCAGATTATTATTCTGGATGTGCTACATTTTTTCCCTTCTTACTTTTTCCTCTCAAGAGCTGCAGACAAATATAGTGAGAAATCGACTGAGAGATGTTCTGCTTTTTATGAGATTAATTAAAAACACAGGGATGCTGTGTCTTGTCTACATGTATGACTGATCTTGGAGCAGGAAATGCAGTAGGAAAGTAATGCTTCATTTTCTCCAGTAAGCAAAGTTCAAAGATTTTTACATTCTGCTAGGTAAGCACTTCTGTCAAAAGACATGAAGACGAATGGGCTGTGCTGTCAGCACAAATTCACACTAAGGTAGCACGGCAAGCCCTCTCCGTGGACCTCTGCCCAGTCACAAGGCTATACAGCAAGATTTGTTAATTTAGCAAATAGCTTAATTGTCCAGTGTTATAATTAGCACAGAATGCAGACAAAGCCAATGTGGGGTAGCTGGCAAAATGCAAGATTTTTGTTTTATTATGGTCATTTAGTCTCAGGGGAAGGAGAAGAAGATTGGATCTGACAGTTTGAGGTGGCTGGCATTTTGCAGTGCTTTTACTTGCACTTCCTTATATCAGACTCTGTTCAAAGAATAATGCATTGGTCTATTGTGCAAAACTAGCAGCATGTGGCCAAAAAGAAAGCTATGAGGTCCATCCCTAATTTTCTTCTTCTTTTTCCTCCCCTTTTTAATATCTGTCAGGGAAACAAATGATTACATTATAGCTGCGCAGTAGTGGATCCGTGTTATTGTGCAGCAGAACAAATCATGATTCTACAAAACAATTCTAAAATGGGGTTAGCCCAAATAAAAACTTTTAAATTTGAAACTGGACTTCAGATCAGCACCAAATTTGGCACAGGCATAGCAGTCTACTCCTGCTCTCTGCCGAATTTGGGGAAGTTGGGCAAAGGGTTTTCAAGTTATTATTTTTTAAAAAGTAAAACTGTACCCCACACATGTAGAAAAAGGTGAACCTAAATGTCTCCAGATTTAAAACGGCTCATATAAACTGAAAAGACCAATCTTGTTGATACCACCAATGGCAGCAGTCAAGATGGCCTACAGCAGTGGTTCCTAACCTTGGGTCCCCAGATGTTCTTAGACTATAACTCCCAGAAATCCTGGCCAGTACAGCTAGTGGTGAACACTTCTGTGAGTTTTAGTTCAAAAACATCTGGGGCCCAAGGTTGGAAACCACTGGTCTACAGGATACTCTCTTGTGCTCACTACTCATTCACACTTGTCAAAAACAGTCATCATGATAATTCCTTTCTGTTTGGGTGAGAAGTGGTTAACTGATGAAAAAGGAGTCAGCTTCTGGGATTTCCCCTTACATGGTGTCTCTTTGTGAATGGTAGTGAGTACAAGAGGGCATCCTGTGTAGACCGTCTTGACTGCTGCTGTTGGTGTTGTTAACATTCACCCTGCCCTTTGCTATGTAAAGCATGTTGTCCTTTTTCCTGATGGCAATGTGGGCAAAATATACAGCAATATTGGGCTGTTTCCAGGCTTTTTGAATTGTAGATACAGAAGAACAATATCCCACTTTCATAAACCTGAGGTATTTTGAAGAATTGAATGGATAGATGATTGGTACTGTACTTAGCTGGTCCGCTCCTCGGTGAGCAGATGTAGAGTCTTCAAAGTTTTACCACAGCTTTGTAGAACTTGCTACAGCTTGTACACTGCTGACATAGTCTATGAGAGTGACAGGTGATATAACCAGTGGTTATAAGGATACAGGAAATATAATGTAATAAGTGGTTGCAAAAATTACTTTTCAGTTAGTACTGTTTTCTAGTTACCTTTAAAGTGCATTTCGACATGATATTTGTCAGATTTTATGATATTCTTATATCCATTGGAAGTAGCAAAGTAAGCATTCTTTCCCGTTGAATTTTTATAAATATTTTCATAGTGCAGTATCAGAATTGGCCACTAGAGTATTTCCCTGCATTTTTCTGACCAGTTCAAAACAGCAGCATAATGCATTACTAATATGCAGTGCAATGAATTACTGGCACATCTGGAACAATGATAACAACAACCTGGCTGCCAAGATGTAATGAATACTGCAATGAGTTCTTTTTAAAATATAATGTTCCAAGCACCTTCACACCATAGTGAAGCAGCAACAGAGTAGGACATTGTGGAGGAAAGAGTGTATACTTATTTGTGCCCACAAATAGTATCCCACACAATCTGATTTAGCTACAACACATCTCTTGCCTGAAAAATCTAAGAATTACTGGCTGAAATTCTATTGGCATAACTGTACACCACACAACTAGGATGACATCAGCTCACAATGGTAATACTGTATTAAATCAAATCAAATCAAATTAGATTGAAAACTGACCACACACACACACACACACATACTTTCAGGTTCCGAGGCTCCCTAAGATTCCCTTTTGCCTTGGGGAAGGCTTTGAGAGCCTCAGGATGGGAGGGTAGCTTTAATTGCTAAAAAATTGTCACTGCAAGTCCCACCACCAGGATCAGAACTATTGCTGTCAATCCAGCAGTGATTTTTGGCTATTAAAGACTTCCCCAAATCCCAAGGGTCTCAAAGTCTTTCCTAGGGTGAAAGAGAACCCTACGGAGCCTTAGAACATAAAACAGGGGAGGGGGGGACAGGAAGCTTAGAATTAATTAAGTTAAATATTATCATTGTGGCTGATGGCATCATCCTAGTTATGTCGTATAATGTTACAAGATGATTTCAGCCAGTTTTTTTTATAAAAAAATCTGTTCTGTGGAGCTATCTCTTTAAATGAATATTGTAATTACAGTTAATGTTGCAAAGATTTCAAAGATTAAATCTGGTAACAAACCAGCATTACTATAAACACAGCCCAAACTGGATACTACATAAATATATGTCCCCTGAGTTCCAAGCACCAAAAAAGAGTTTAATTTAAAAAGTCAGGAAACACATCTCAGGGTAGTACTATATCTCAGTCTTCTCTTGTACATTGACCAAAAAGACAAAAGCTAGTATTTTCAAAGGCAATTTCTTAAAAATCCAAAAGTAGAACTGAAAGAGAGATATTAATACATAATACCACTACCAAGATTTGCCCTTCCACTGCCACATGTAGAATTCTGTTGCCTAAATCAAGATGATACGGGTCGAATTTCTGCTCCCAGGGAAACAGAATCATTTTTGTTCTCCAGTTCTTTCTCTTGGCTTCACAAGGAGAGCCCTGAGCAAGCCAAATAGCCTGTAGTAGCTACATTGGTATACTCTGTGATGCCACACCAGAGAAAGAAAAAGTGCTTCTTTTGTTCCACACATATGCAGAAACTGGTGGTGTTGCTTCTTCTATCAGAAGCTTGGTATTCCTGTTGTTGTTTTAAAAGGATATGTGGAAGGAGGGTCTGTTAGTTAAGGAACCAAATGAAGATCTGGCACAAACTTGAGATAGATCCAGTTAAGAAACATGTGAACATTCCTTGGGCAGCTTAACACTTCAAAGCATTGATGTTTTCCTTGTCTAATAATTAATGTTAATGGCTCTACTAAATAGTAAACAAGACAACAAAGGAAGTGTTAATGACATTCATCTTTATGTTTGTTTAATCTGTAAGCGAGTAACAAGCAATGAATGTGCTGTGACTAGAGCAGCCTACAGCCCTTTCTGTGTGGAGAATGCACTAACAAGAGATTTGAACTGATTTTTTACACTGCCACTTAGTATGTTCAAGCTGACTGGGTAAGGTGGGGTGTCTGAAAGAGCTTGGAGGCCTATTTAATTAAGTATCTTGACATTCTGTGTCTGAAGGACATTGGCAGATGTCCAAATACAATGTTTGGCTCTTAAGCCATTTAATTGAAACTATATAGAGGAGGGGAGGAGAGCTCTTGGCAGAAGGCTTCCATGAGATTTTTTAACGACTATTGAATTGACCAGACAGGGCAACAAAGCTCATAAAATGGGATTAGCAAAATTGTGTTGTTAGATATTTTACGCTGTGTGACATGTACTGTAGCAAAGAAATTTGGCTGGATTAACCTACAGAATATAAAGATATCACAGACAAGAGGGGCTGAGTTATTAGGCTGGTGTTACCAAAGAAGTCTATTTTCATGCATATTAATAGAGCTCATAAATTTCTCATCAATGATTTTTCTCCTTTGGAAAATAATTGCAAGACTAGTTTCCTTGACAAGCAGCTGTCAAAACAGTACGGACAGATTTGTAACACCACCCATTGGACTGAGAGTGTAATCATATAGAAATGTACTAGAGTAAGGTGGCTTTATGATAGATCTGGATTTTAAATTTTTTTGAATCATGCATCTTTTAAGTGTTTTTATCTGAATTTGTTAGCCAGTCTGATAATGTAAAATTAATGTTGAAAAAAATAGATTGAAATGAAAAAAATAAGTCAATGGGCTCCATTGAGATTAATGGACAGATTGAGGATTGAACTGTGAGAATGTGTAATGCTTGCTGGCACTGAGAAGATGCATCTTCATTCATGCAAGTGCTAAGGGAATGCAGTGGGTCCCATGGAAAGAGGATGATTAGCAGCCCATTAAAGGGGCTTTAATGAAGTCTTCCTCATCCCTATTCTTTCAGGAAAGGGCTTTGTCTCTGAGGCACCTAATGAGGAAAAGATCTCAAATTCAATCTGCAGCATCTATACTAATGGTTGGGGAGAACTCCTTTCTGAAACCTTGGAGCTTCACTGTCCACATAGGCCACTAGTGGCCAAGTTGAGGGCCAAGGAGTGCATCCAGCTCTTGAAGGGAAAACAAGAGAGAAAGAGAAAAGGACAAGAGAGCCAAAATGGGTGCAGTGACGGAAGGGGAAGGAGGCTCTTTGCAGGTGGTCAGTTCCCACCTTTGACAAAAGCAGTCCCTGACAATGGTTGTTGTAGGTTTTCCGGGCTGTTTGGCCATGTTCTGAAGGTTTTTCTTCCTAATGTTTCACTAGTCTTTGTGGCCGGCATCTTCAGAGGACAGGAGTCAGAACTCTGTGCTCTGGCAACTTGATGGTTGGCAAGGGAAGAAGGGGTTGGTAGAAGGAAAGAATGGAGTGGCTCTGCTCACTTCCCCCTGACATGGATCCCATAGTAATTTGCCCCCAAAGGGAACCCCGTTCTTCACAGGAAAAAAAAATCTTCCCTGATCTACACCATTCCCTAATTTAGACAATGGCAAACTATTTGATTCAGAAACATTGAAGCTAGAAGTGAGAAATCCTTAAGTACTAAAAGAAAGCTGATTGCTGTCACACAAGTTTTTTTAACTTCAAATATCTTGAAAATTAGCTTGCTTTGTTTTGTGAAGGATCATTGAAAGGTAAACATGGGCTGTATTTGCAAATCTGATAGTTCAGTTCTGAATCTCTGTAGAACTGCTATCAGCTTCTAATCATGTGATATGTAAGTTGTCTGATTTGTCAGATACAAGTCTGTCTCAATATAAGGCAGTTTTCTGCATTGGTTGAACTGGATCAACA
The DNA here is from genome assembly GCA_037013535.1 of Intellagama lesueurii. NCBI lineage: Eukaryota > Metazoa > Chordata > Lepidosauria > Squamata > Agamidae > Intellagama > Intellagama lesueurii. The sequence continues at coordinate 79,012,096 of JBAJHW010000006.1, forward strand.
ATCTGTTGTTCCCACAGTTGTTCTTGTTGGAATTATTATCAACCTTCATATGTTGGCTGTAAGAGATTTTGGCTGGGAGGGATCTTTTTGGACTGCGGTGAATGTCAAGAGTTCTTTTCCCACCCCTTTCTAGTCAGTCAGAAGTGTTCTGTCAGTTAACAAGGTAGTCAGACAGTCTGTAGTCAGAGTTTAGCCATGTAGTGAGTCAGTATGCTGCTAGTGAATCAATTAGCTCTGTTCATGTAACCAGTTAATTTGTCCTACAGAATGCTGTTTGTTTTGATCTATGAAGAACTGTGAGTAAATGGAACATTTTTATTCTTTTCTCTTACCAGTATCTCTCAGTGAGTTCTTGAGACAGTGAGTGCCAGTTGAGGAGATCTAACCAATACGTGGTGGTCTTCTGTGGGGAGATTTGAAGCTAATTCTGCTCTGTAGGTCCCTGAACTTTTATCTGCTGCATAGTCAGAAGTTTTGTTTTTTTTTTAGATAGATATTTATTTTATTAAGCAGAACTACAAAATACAAAATATAAAATATCAAAAAACGAAAAGGAATAAAAAAAATAGCCCAAAATAAACCCTCCCCTCCCCCCTTCAGAGGACAAGAAATTCCAATCTCCTTTGAGTCCCAGATTCCCCAGGTTTCCAGTGAGCCTTGAAAAAGATAATGAACATAAAACATTTTCCCCTAAATTTTTGTCTTTTCCTGAGCCCAAACATATATTAAATTCCAACTTTGTTTCACATAGTCTCTTGGTTGTTCACGTAGTGCTTCTGAAAGTGCATCTAATTCTGCAATATCCAACAGTTTCTTTAGGAGCTCCTCCATCGTGGGTGTTTCTTCACTTTTCCATTTTTGGGCCCAGAGTAACCTAGCAGCTACAAGTATATACATTACACAATATTTGATTTTCTTATCAGTGATTTCCGACACAATATTTAACAGTGCTATTTCAGGCTTAAAATTTAATTTCTGTTGAATGATTTCTTTTATTATTTCCCACACCTGCATCCAATATCTCTTGACTTTTTCACATGTCCACCACATATGATAATAGGTTCCTGCTTTTTTTTTACACTTCCAACAAACATTGCTATTACCCTCTGACATTTTTGCCAACCTTACAGGGGTATAGTGCCATCTATAGAACATTTTGAGGATATTTTCTCTTAAATTTACCGGCTTAATCATTTTATGGGATTCTTTCCACATCAATGTCCAATCATCAATATCAATATTGTAACCAAAATTGCTTGCCCATTTTATCATCGTCTCCTTTACCCTCTCATCCTCCATCTCATATTCCAATAGGTATGTATACATTTTTTTAATTATTTTCTCATCAGTATAGATCCACAGTTTATCCACTTGAACTTCACCCTCAAAGAAACCCACAATTTTGTCTTTTTTATATCTTGATTCCAATTTGTTCATTGACCACCAATCTGTTGCCACCCCCAGTACCTCTAGTTCTTGCTTATTTTTTATGTTTTGTTCTTTGCTAAGCAATTCTTTATATGTTAGCAGTGCCCCTTTCTGGTTCAATACTTTCAGAGTAAATGCTTCTATAGGCGCTACCCATATTGGAATTTTCTTGTAGGTTTGTATTTGAAATTTTTGCCACACTAGGTATAAAGCCTTCCTCACAATGTGTTCCATAAAGTGTGATTGCTCCTTATATTTTCCATACCACACATATGCATGCCAACCCATTCTTAAATCATGCCCCTCCAATTTCAGTAATCTTTGATTTACAAGAGTTATCCATTCCTTTATCCACGTCATAGCACAAGCCTTATAGTATAATAGCCAATTCGGTATGCCTAAACCCCCCCTTTCTTTCAAATCCTGTAACAACCTGAGTTTTATTCTTGGTTTCTTAGTCTTCCAAACAAATTTCACAATCAGACGATCTAAATCCTTGAAATATTTGAAGTTTAGTAATATTGGCAGATTTTGAAAAAGGAATAGAAGTTTTGGTAATATCATCATTTTTATCGTTGAGATTCTTCCCATCAGAGATAATTGCAGCTTACTCCATTCTTCCAAATCTTTCTGGATTTCCTTCTGCATTCTCAAATAATTCTCTTTCATTAGGTTGCTTGGTTTTTTGGTAATAATAACTCCTAGATATTTAATTTTCTGTACTGCTTCAAAATTGGTTTCTGTCACTAATTTTTCCACATCTTCTTTCTTTATGTTTTTAGTCATAAATTTTGTTTTTTGATAGTTTATTTTAAGGCCTGCCACTTGTCCATAATCTTCTATTAGTCTCAAAAGCTCCTCCAGATTTCCATGAGGATTTTCAAGTATTATTACCAAATCATCTGCATACGCTTGTATCTTAAATTCTTCACCTCTAATTTTTAGTCCTTTAACACTCTCATTGGCCCTTATCTGCCTGTTTAGAATTTCCAAAGTTAATATAAATAAAAGGGGGGATAACGGACATCCCTGTCTTGTGCCTTGTTCAATTAGTATGCTCTCCGTTAAATTACCATTGACTTTGATCCTAGCTTCCTGCTTGGAGTATATTGCCTTAATTGTTTGTAGGAAGTTTCCTTCCACTCCCATCTTCTTTAGCTGTAACAACATAAACTCCCAGTTGACATTATCAAAGGCTTTCTCTGCATCTAAAAAAATTAACATCATCTGCTTTTCTGGGTGCAATTCATAATATTCTAAGATATCTATTATTGTCCTTATGTTTGATGATAGTTTCCTTTTAGGAATGAAGCCTGTTTGATCTTTATTTATTATTTCTCCCAGTATTTCCTTTAATCTTGATGCCCAGATGGTTGTAAAGATCTTGTAGTCAACATTTAAGAGAGAGATTGGTCTGTAGTTCTTAATTTTATTTTTCTCCGTTCCCTCCTTATGTATTAAAGTAATATGTGCCTCTTTCCATGAGTTTGGAATTTCCCCCTTAGACTCAATATCTTCGGTTAACTTTTTAAATTGAGGAGTTAAGACTTCTTCAAACGCCTTATAATATTCAGCTGGTAATCCATCTGGGCCCGGAGATTTCCCACTTTTCTGTTTTTTTTTTAAAAAAATAGTCAGAAGTTTTTAATACAATAAATTTCCACACTCTGCCAAGAGTTCTTTCCATCCAGTCACTGGGCATCTCCCCCCCCCCGCCCACAATTTTGCTCTCATTTCATCCAGCAAAATCTCCTGACCAACCATGTAGCATTTTCCGAGGGCTAGAGATGCTGCCATGGAAAGGAGCAGGCAAAGACGCTTGCTACCACTACCCTTGTTGTATGTATTGATCCACCTCGGTAGTTTAAAAAACTGTTATCTGTAAACTCTTACTCTTCCAGATGGTAGACTATGTTTACTATTAAGATTAGGGTTTTGTTGTCGGTGCTAAAATATATGGATCTTTTTGGGATAGTGAAGAATTTACAGTATTAGAGATCACAACTAGAGATGGGGACGAATATAAAAACGGATCGGCTTTTTCAACGAAAATAGCCGATTCGTTAAATATTTGTCTCTTCATATTCGTGGGTTCCAGAGACCCCCACAAATATGAAGGGACGAATATTTACCCATTTTATTTGTCCTTCGTATTACAAAAAACACACATTCTGCCTACCAGCTGCCGATCAGCCGATAGGCAGCCACCCACCCCCACAGCCACCCACCCCCACAGCCTACCCCTGACTCCTTTCCTCTCCCTACCTTAGCCCTCCCCCACCCCCACCGACACCCCCTTCCTATTAAAAAAACAACACACAAAACCATTCTGCCTACCAGCCCCCGATTAGCTGATCGGCGACTGATAGGCAGCCACCCCCACAGTCTACCCCCACCCCCTTCCTCTCCCTACCTTAGCCCTCCCCCAACCCCACCGACACCCCCTTCCTATTTAAAAAAACAACAACACCATTCTGCCTACCGGTCGCCGATCAGCTGATCAGCGGCCAATAGGCAGCCGCCACCCCCAGCCACCCCCCTCACAGCCTACCCCTCCCACCCCCTTCCTCTCCCTACCTTAGCCCCCACCCACCCCCACCGACACCTCCTTACCTTAATCGCCACTGCCGAGGTCTTCATCTGGCCTCCCAGCCACGGCATGTAAAAAGGGAGACTGGCTGCCCTTTGCAAAGATGGCGGCTGTGGCTTCATTTAGGGTAGGGAAGCTGCAGCTGCCATCTTTGCCATCTTTTTTTTTAATAACCCCCCCACGAATCAACGAATAACGGAGCAACTTCGTGCTTCGTGAGTCATCAACTTTTGACGACTCACGAAGCGGGACAACTCGCCAAAATGGTGAGTCGTCCCCATCTCTAATCAAAATTCATTCTGTATAAAGCTGGTGGATGTGGTTGTGCCATCCATCTCTGTGGAAGTCAGAAAAACCAAACCACTGAGAAGGAGCTATAGCCAAAGGGTTGAGATGAGAGACACAGAGATGGCCAAGGATAAGTACATGGTTCATGAGTTAGGAGGAGGATTTCTATGACATGTCATATTTCTTCTGCAATCTGTGTTTGAGTTTATGTTTATGAACATGTTTATGAGTGATCTGGTGAGAAAATCCAGATTACTCATAAATATGTCTGAACTTGCTTATAGGTTCAAATGTAGATTACAGAGAAAATGTAAAATGTCATAGAAATCCTCCCCCTATTCATGAGGTACTAACTTTCAGGAGAAGCAAGGGGCGGACGCAAAGAAGTGTATGTTAATAGGGACATTTTGGTTAGGGATGGATAGTGAAAAGGAACTGCCTGGATACAACATTATATAAAGGTTGCTTAGTTTTTCTTAGATCAGTGCTTCCTGGCCTTGGGTCCCCCAATGTTCTTGGACTACCACTCCTAGAAATCCTGGTCAGCACAGCTAGTGGTGAAGGCTTCTGGGAGTTTTAGGCCAAGAACATCTGGGGAGGCAAGGTTGGGAACCATTGCCAAAGATGGGCAAGGATTTAAACTGAAATTTCTCTAGAAATAACTCTAGACATTCAGTGCATATCTTAAGCTACTCTTTCCCTCACCAGCAGACTTACCATAAACAATAAATATAAAAATAAAATGAGTGTAAAAATATAAATGCCCTTCTTAGAAGAAGTTGGCTTTCTATCATCATGGGACTGAATATTTGACAGAGTGATTGGTGCAACAAAAGATATAGAAAGTTGAGAAAAGTCATAGGAAATAATCCTCAATCTACACAACTACTGTATATTTTGTTGTTGTTGTTTAGTCGTTAAGTCGTGTCCGACTCTTTGTGACCCCATGGACCAGAGCACGCCAGGCCCTCCTGTCTTCCACTGCCTCCCGGAGTTTGGTCAAATTCATGTTGGTAGCTTTGATGACACTGTCCAACCATCTCGTCCTCTGTCGTCCCCTTCTCCTCTTGCCTTCACACTTTCCCAACATCAGGGTCTTTTCCAGGGAATCTTCTCTTCTCATGAGATGGCCAAAGTATTGGAGCCTCAGCTTCAGGATCTGTCCTTCCAGTGAGCACTCGGGATTGATTTCCTTCAAAATGGATAGGTTTGTTCTCTTTGCAGTCCAGGGGACTCTCAAGAGTCTCCTCCAGCACCACAGTTCAAAAGCATCAATTCTTCGGCAGTCAGCCTTCTTTATGGTCCAGCTCTCACTTCCATACATTGCTACTGGAAAAACCATAGCTTTGACTATGCGGACCTTTGTCGGCAAGGTGATGTCTCTGCTTTTTAAGATGCTGTCTAGGTTTGTTATCGCTTTCCTCCCAAGAAGCAGGCGTCTTTTAATTTCGTGGCTGCTGTCACCATCTGCAGTGATCATGGAGCCCAAGAAAGTCAAATCTGTCACTGCCTCCATATCTTCCCCTTCTTTTTCTCCTAACTTGTGGGGTGGGGTAGGACAACTGGAGATTCACTCTGTTATCTTCTCAAACACAATCCCTTTGAGAAACACCCAAACAGGCCCAAACAATTCATAACTGTCCATCTCTCATGTCATCAAAGAATGTCAGTGTTAATTTATCTTTGTAAAAGGTTACCTAGTCTGTTGTTTTTATTTTAAAGGACAGACATGGCTACAAATGCCATCCATATGCTGTGGAATTCATCTGCCAGATGTTTATTAACACTATTAATATTTCATGCAAATAGATTTTCCTTCCTTGGCAATAACCTATTAATTCAGTCTTCTTTCCATCCTCTATAGACTAATTCTGTCAAAGTCATCTAGTGCAGTAGATGTTATGCGGCATTAAAACAGACACCAATACAATCAATCCAGAAGCAGTCATTTGCTTTTCACCACATATTGCCATTTCACTCCTCTGCTGATAATATACAAATATGAATTCATTTTCTAAAGAGTTTCTTTATCTTGGTGAAGGCTAAAAACTGGCATTAATATGTGCTGTTTTTCCCCAGTATGTCTGAATTGCTGAGGAAGCATTTATTTCTTGCCTTTCTTAAGGGTGAAATGTAGTGGATAATTCGGCACTCAAAATATACTGTTAGATTTTGCTGTCCCCACAGACACAGTGATTTATATTTCTATCATGTTACCAGCATTTATGATTGCTATATATCGCCCAATAGATAAACATCCTTAGGGCAGTTTACAAATGTATAAAAAAAACCAAAGGAGCCAGTAAGACTGACAGAATAAATATGTCATGAATTAAGTCCATGCAACTGAAACTGTTGAATCTGGAATCCTGAATCCCTCATCTGATCAATTCAGATTAGGCCCATAGTAACTCGGATGGTTTTGAGTCACTTAACACCAATTCAGTGATTCCACAGAAAATAAAATAAAATAAAATAAATAAAATAAAATAAAAAAATAAATAAAACCAGTGTGACTCTAGAATGTTGCGAAACAGCACATTATAATGAAAATGAATAGTGTGATGGGGGAAAGACCTTCATTTTGGTTGTTGACAGAACTTGGACAGCACTTTTATTTTTATTTATTTATTTTTATTTGTCTTATTTATAGGCTGCCTTCCTCCTTATACAGGGAGTCAAGGTGGCTCACAGTATTAAAAAGAACAGAATTAAAAACACAGTAAGTTATACATTTTAAAAGATTAAACTATGAAACATTAAAACACATTGAATAATTAAAAGCGTGTAATACATTAAAAACTATCTTAAGTTTAAAAATGGCATTCAGTCATGATTGTTAAAAGCCTGCCTGGGTCTTCAGCTGTTGGTGGAAAGACTGAAAAGGACGGGACCAACCTGACCTTCCAAAGGAGAGGATTCCATAACCTGAGAGCAGTTACAGAGAAGGCCCTCTCATGTCCCCATCAACCTTGCCTGTGCTGGCAATGTGGCAGAGAGGGGGGCCTCCTCTGATTATCTTAAGTGCCAAGAAGGCTCTTATGGGGAGATATGATCCTTTGGGTAACCTGGACCCAAGTTGTATAGGACTTTATAGGTAATTGCCAGCATTTTGAATTGGTAGCCAGTACAGTTGTTATTTCAGTCTCATTGCTTGTAAGGAGACATTGTGCTATGTCACTGAAATTATGTATTAAGCTCTCTTGTGAAACTCTGCATTTGGTTGCTAATAGCAGATCCATGAAAGCTACAGTGTTTTGTTGGTTTTCATTGTTTTGATTAGTCTTGAGTCTCTGCCTCTTTACATCCACATGTTTACTTTTTAATTTGAATTTGCTAGCCTAATCTTTTTACCTTTCTTATTAAGTTCTTGCTTGTTCGAAAAGGGATCTGCTTATTGTCTTTGAATCCCAGTGTGTTAAGCAGTGGTGCTTATCCACCACCCTCAGCTTTCAATCTGGACTGGGCAAAAATCTCGCTTGCACTCTCTGATTACAGTTTTTTTTTTAAAGGGGTGGGGGTTGGTTGGTATTAGTTTTGTTTTATTATAATTTGTGTTTCCCCTTCCTTTATCCTGTCAGTACCCAACTTCCAATTTGTGTTTTCTAATCCTTCAACTAATACAAACCCATCCTTCCTTACACTTTGTTTGTTGCTTATGTTACTGAATCTGTCTACTATTTTAGTAGTAATTGTATTAAGCAGTGCCATTTTCCTTATCCCCTTTCCCACACATACACACATATTTTGTCCCAAGTTTTTTAGGTTATGCTTTATTTTTTATTCCAATTTGTGTTGTTCAGTGTGTTTGTTCTGCCTTTATTGAGTTAATTTGAATGGACAAGCACCGTACAAAAATCAGAGATACTATTATTCAACTTAAACTTGAAAGAAACAAGCAGCTGAAGACCAATGGCCTTACAAGACTATTCAGTTAAACAAATGAGGAAAAGCAATTTGTAGCTGCAAAAATTGCAAGGCAGCAGGCCTGGATGAATACCTGCACAGAAGAGATAAACGATTTTGGCACAGTTACAGATAAGTGGCTCCTTAATTTCTTTAATAATTGTTTTGGCTTTCTCAGGCTTCTGAAAATTTGAAGAAAGTCACAAGTGATTGCTAGTTTGAAACCAGGTAATGAACCCACAGGTCCAAAAATGTTCGGGCTGATCTCACTGCTTTGTTACTTTTATAAAGATCTAGAAAGAATGATTCTTAACTTAATGGAGGTACTGGAATTACTCCTCATCCTCCAACAGGCTGGGTTTAGATATGGAAAGAAGTACACAGCTGTTAGGCATCCTTCAGTCTTGAGTAACTATGGTAACGTGCTCTGAATGGAGGACTTGGAACAGCGTCTAGTGTGGCTGAGAAGGCCAATTCGAGAGTGACAATCCCTTCCACACTGAAGACAAATACAATCTGTCCCCTGTCCCGCTCCCCGATTTTGCTGGTTTCGGGACTGCCTCTTTGCCTCGGCCTGCTGAACAAGTGTCTCTTCAAATTGGGAGAGGCCATGCTGCACCGCCTGCCTCCAGGCTGAACACTCAGATGTCAAGGTTTCCCATCTGTTGAGGTCCATTCCTAAGGCCTTCAGATCCCGCTTGCAGATATCCTTGTATCGCAGCTGTGGTCTCCCTCTGGGGCAATTTCCATGCACTAATTCTCCATACAGGAGATCTTTTGGAATCTGACCATCAGCCATTCTCACGACATGCCCAAGCCAACGTAGACGTCGCTGTTTCAGTAATGTATGCATGCTAAAAATTCCAGCTCGTTCTAGGACTACTCTATTTGGAACTTTGTCCTGCCAGGTGATATCAAAAATGTGTCGGAGACAACGCATATGGAACGTGTTCAGCTTCCTCTCCTGCCGTGCACAAAGGGTCCAGGACTCACTGCAGTACAGGAGTGTGCTCAGGACACAGGCTCTATAGACCTAGATCTTGGTATATGCCGTCAGCTTCTTATTAAGCCATACTCTCTTTGTGAGTCTAGAGAACATGGTAACTGCTTTGCCAGTGCATTTATCCAGCTCAGCATCTAGGGAGAGAGAGTCAGAGATCGTTGAGCCAAGGTACACAAAGTCATGAACAACCTCCAATTCTTGTGTGGAGATGGTAATAGAGGGAAGTGCGTCCACGCCCTGGCCCATGACTTGTGTTTTCTTCAGGCTGATTGTTAATCCAAAGTCTTGGCAGGCCTTGCTAAAACAATTCATGAGTTGTTGGAGGTCTTCAGCAGAATGGGCAACAACAGCTGCATCATCGGCGAAGAGGAAGTCCCACATGCATTTCAGATGGACTTTGGTCTTTGCTCTCAATCTAGAGAGATTAAAGAGCTTTCCATCTGATCTAGTCCGGAGATAGACACCTTCTGTTGCAGTTCCAAAGGCGTGCTTCAGCATGACAGCAAAAAAGATCCCAAACAGGGTCGGCGCAAGGACACAGCCCTGTTTCACTCCGCTTCGGATGTCAAAGGGATCTGATGTTGAGCCATCAAAAACTACAGTGCCCTTCATTTCCTCATGGAAGGACCTGATGATGTTAAGGAGTCGAGGTGGACATCCAATCTTGGGAAGTATTTTAAAAAGGCCGTCCCTGCTAACCAAATCAAAGGCCTTTGTAAGATCTGTGAAGGCCACAAAGAGTGGCTGTCGTTGTTCCCTACATTTCTCCTGCACTGTCTGAGGGAAAATACCATGTCAGTGGTGGATCTATTAGCTCGAAATCCACACTGTGATTCTGGATAGACTCTGTCTGCAAGCACCTGGAGTCTCTTCAGCACAACATGGGCAAGCAGCTTCCCTACAACACTGAGAAGAGAGATGCCACGGTAGTTATTGCAGTCGCCCCTGTCTCCTTTGTTCTTATACAATGTGATGATGTTTGCATCTTTCATGTCCTGTGGTACTCCACCTTCCCTTCAGCAAAGACAAAAAAATTCATACAGCTTGGTGGTGATGATCTCTTTACAGCACTTCAGCAGGGATGTTATCCTTCCCAGGTGCCTTGCCGGAGGCGAGGGAATCCAAGGCCACTTTTATTTCTGCTAAAGTTGGTTCGCTGTCCAACTCTTCCAAGACAGGCAGGCACTCAATGTTATTTAGTGCCTCTTTGGTTACTATTTTATCTCTGGAATATAGCTCAGAGTAGTGCTGCACCCAGTGTTCCATCTGCTGTGCTCGGTCCTGGATGATCACACCTGTAGGAGACTTCAAGGGAGCAGATTTCTTCTGTATTGGACCTAAAGCCTGCTTGATACCGTCATACATTGCCTTGATGTTACCTGTGTCCGCTGCTATCTGTATCTGAGAGCAGAGCTGAAGCCGATAATCGTTGGAACATCTCCTGGCAGCCTGTTGGACTTTGCTACGAGCAAGTCGAAGAGCCTGCAAGTTGTACTCACTAGGACAGGCTTTGTATGCTGCTAGAGTTCTCCTCTTATTCTCGATGACTGGCATCAACTCCTCCAAATGGGCTTCGAACCAGTCTGCTGTCTTTTTGGTCTTCTTGCCAAATGTGGACAAGGCGGTGTTATAAACAGCGTTCTTGAAATGTTCCCATCGTTCAGGTGCATTTGCATCAGCCGGGCCTGGAAGGGTTTCCTCAAGCACTTGGGCAAATTCCTCCACTTTTCTTTGATCACGAATCTTGCTGATGTCAATACGTGGTCTTCCTTCCTTTTTCGTGTGATACAATCTCTTTGTTCACAGCTTTACTCTACTACACACCAGGAAGTGATCAGTATCACAATCAGCACTCTGGTAACTGTGTGTGATCATAATACTAGGAAGGCTAGAACGTCTAGTGAGGATCAAATCGAGCTGATGCCAATGCTTCGATCTTGGATGTCTCCAGGAAACTCTGTGTTGAAGCTTCGTATTAAAGAATGTGTTGCTGACACAAAGACCATAATAACAGCAAAACTCCCGCAAGCGTTGGCCATTTTCGTTCATCTTCCCAATGCCAAAACGGCCTAGACAAGTGGGCCAAGAATTGTGATCAGCACCAACTCTAGCGTTAAAGTCTCTGAGAATGAACAGTGGCTCTTTCTCGGGGACTTTTTTGATAGTAGCTGCCAGATCATCGTAGAATTTGTCTTTGACTTCTGTTGTGGACGACAGTGTTGGCGCATATGCACTAATGAGGGTGACCGGTCCCGCTGATGAGTGGAGCTGCAGAGACAGGATTCTTTCACTCCCCACAGTAGGTGGAACAATGGATCTCAGCAGAGTATTTCTGACCGCAAAGCCAACACCATATTCCCTAGTCTCATTCAATGGTTTTCCCTGCCAGAAGAATGAGAAATTTTTTTCTTTGACAGATCCCGAGTGTGGCAATCTCATCTCTTGCATGGCAACAATGTCCATCTGCAGCCTACTCAGTTCCATGTTGATGACAGCTGTCTTGCGTGTGTCATCTATTTCCTGCAGGTCGTCAGAAAAGCCAGGGGTCATTGTCCAAACATTCCAGGTGCCCAACTTTAGGGAAGAAGTTTTCTTATGATTGTTGCATGGTACAGGGTTATCGATCTGCTTGTCAGCTTTCACCCTAAACCCCACACACCCCGTAAGGTTAACAGACCGTGGCGAGGTAGCACCTTACTGGCTGTAGACTGCCCAGCTTAAGGCGGGCGGTAGCTACCTAGTGAGGTGCAATGACCTCTCCCACCGTTGGAAGTAGCCCCTGGCATCATGCTCTACGCCAATCGAACAAAGACTTATAACCGGTAACTGCTACTTCCCGTGTTATTTCGACACTGTATGCGAAGCTGGAGTGTCCTCTCCAGAGCACGAAGCCTGGGTAAAGTAATATGGAGGATAGGCTGTTACCCAAGCAGCAAATCCCCCCTCTCCACATCGCTGAAATAGTCCAATGGAAAGGCAAGAGCCAATACAACTGGTTCCAGCGACGTCGCAGGAGTTGCCAGAACGACACGAACTGCCTCCGGGACTCCAGCTCTGGATTTTGCCTCGAGGTTAACTCCTGAAGCCTTTTCCCTCAGTGGATATAGCCACAAGGCAGTGGAGGTTTGAAATCAGAGTTTTCCTTCTCCTAGATGGGCTGCCTTCCAAGGCTGACGAGCCCCACCTACCCGGCCTGCTCCCTAATAGTGCAGAGATTAGAACACAGGCCTCCAGCTACCGGACCTTGTCTTCCAAGAGGACCACCAACTAACACTTAGAGCATTTCTACCCAGGCACCTCATTTGGTAAGAAAACAAACATGCAGTACACAGCACAATTCCTACATTTAATGCATATATTTATATTTAACATATGGTTATAGCTAGCATATGGTTTTAGCTGAAGACAGAGAGGTTACCTACCTGTAACCATGGTTCTTCTAGTGGTCCTCTGTGAATCCACACAATTGGGTTGTTCTGCGCCTGCGCAGGACCTCTCGGACGTTTCTAGAGTTTAAAGACATGTGATTAGTAGGACGTTCCCCCGTGGAGCGCATGCTCCGCCCGCCAGAAGTCCCCTCAGTTCCTGTAAGAGTCCGCTGCTGTCAAAGAACTATATTAAAAAAAAGACAATGTGACGGACAGAGGGGAGGATGGGCGGGAGGTGTGGATTCACAGAGGACCACTAAAAGAACCATGGTTACAGGTAGGTAACCTCTCTTTCTTCTTCGTGGCCTCTGTGAATGCACACAATTGGGTGACTGACAAGCTCATTTACCAGATGGTGGGACGTCAAGGTAGGAAGGAGGTCAAAACAGCTCTGCCAAAGGCAGCATCACTCTTTGCTAGGACATCAAGGTAGTGTCTCACGAAGGTCGACGGAGTGGACTATGTAGCTGCACGGCAGATGTGAGGAAGCTCAATTCCACGATGAAGTGCAGTAGAGGTCGACATCGCTCTGGTAGAATGGGCCTTCAAATGTTCAGGCGGTGTTTTGCCTGTTAGTTCATATGTAAGAGAAATGGTTTGAGTAATCCACCGAGAAATAGTTTGAGGTGAAGCCGGGGCACCTTTATGAGGGCCATGAAAACAGAGAAAAAGTCATGGTGTTTTTCTAAATGATTTAGTTCTGTCAATGTAGAAGGCGAGAGAGCGTCTCACGTCAAGCATGTGGAGCATGCGCTCGAGTGGTGTAGAGGGAGAAGGGAATAAGGTAGGCAATATCAGTGGTTGATTAAGATGAAATTCAGAGACAACTTTAGGTAAAAATGATACATCAAGGTAGAGAGTGACCTTATCCGGGTGGAATTGGAGAAATGGTGGGTCTGGTCTAAGGGCAGCAAGTTCGCTAGCACGCTTAGCAGGTGTTATCGCCACGAGGAATGATGTCTTTAGAGAAAGTAGTTTAAAATTGGAAGTGGCCATAGGTTCAAAAGGCGGTCGAGTAAGTGCACTGAAGACAAGTTGTAAGGACAACTGTGGAAGAGGGTGTTGACGTGGTGGACGGATGTTGAGAAGTCCCTTGAGGAATTTTTTCAAAGTCGGGTGGGAGAAAAGCTTAGCGGAATCGGAATGAGGCGGCTGGTGTGCTACAATAGCAGAGATATAAACTTTCAAGGTTGAATGGGATAGTGCGAGATGAAAAAGATGAAGGACAAAGGTAAGTAAAGTCTTCAGAGAAACAGGTATTACAGATAAGTTATGAGAGTTGGTAAAGGATAGGAAAGCTTTCCATTTATTTTGATATAGAAGTTGGGTCGAAGGTTTTCGAGCTCGATCAAGGATGTCTTTTATGGCGGGAGTATTCTCCACGCTGTCAGGTTGAGAGACAGAGACCATGGATTTTGTAATTCCGACAGTGTGCTCCCCAGCCCGACGGGCTGGCGTCAGTGGTGACTTGTATTGTGAGCTGAAGCGGTAGAAAGGGTCGTCCGACAAGCAGATGTGGAAGAAACGTCCACCAGGTGAGCTGATGGGCGAGCTTGGGAGTTACTGTAAGACGTTTGGACGGAAGGTCGGTCATGGGATCGAAGAGGGACAGATACCATGATTGGAAAGACCTCATTTTCAGTCGTGCATGTTGGATAACGGTGGTTGTGGAAGCCATGAGTTCAAGTAGGTGTTGAGCCTGATGCGCTGATACCGAGGCTAGAGGTCAGAATGGTTGTATTGCTGTTGTTATTTTGATGATTCTCTCTCGAGGGAGAAAAGCTCTGGCTTGTAGGGAATCGAAGTATGCTTTGATATAAATGGCAGTCTGTAACGGCTCGAGGCGGGATTTTGCAAGGTTGACCTTGAGTCCAAGGTCCTGGAGAGTATTGAGAGTAAGTTGGGTGGCTCTGACGGCGTCGTGATAGGAAGTGGCGACTATCAACCAGTCGTTGATATAAGGAAAACTGGTGATACCTTGAAGGCGTACGTAGGCGGCGACCGGTGCCATGCATTTGGTGAAGGTCCTCGGTGCCGTGGAGAGACCGAACGGGAGGGAACAGAATTGGTATGAGATGTCGTTGAATCGGAATGGAAGAAATTTGTGGTGATGCGGATGTATAGAGATATGAAAATACGCGTCTTGAGGGTCGATGAGCACGAACCAGTCTCCCTGTGAAAGGAGGGGGATGATAGTGTCGAGTGTCAACATTCTGAAACGTTTAGGTCGAATGAATTTATTGAGATTTCTAAGATCAAGAATAGGACGGAGTCCTCCATCGTTCTTTGGCACTGTAAAATATCTCGAATAAAAACCTTCGTGAAGAGCAGAGGAAGGGACTATGTAGATAGCTTGTTTTTGGAGGAGAAGGGAAATTTCTTCTCGGAGAGCCAATGAATACGGAGTGGTCCTAATGGTGCCAGAAGGTGGGGTATGTTTAAATTCAATGAAATAACCGTTTTGTATAATGGAAAGAACCCAATGGTCATTAGTAATTCGGTGCCAGGAGCTAAATGACGAAGACAAGGGTCTATAGATATTGCTTACCCTTTTTTTGTGGGCGTTGAAAGGATTGTCGACGTGTCTGTTGCTGTTGGGGACGAAAGGCAGGTGCTGTGGATGCTGATGGACTGGGGTAAGGCCGGTCAGAGACTTGCGGTTTGTATGTTCGGTATGGTTGTTGGTAAGATTGAAAAGGCTGTTGGAAAAAAGGCTGTCTGCGAAACTGGGGGTGCTGGTAGCGGTACGGTTGTTGAATAGAATATGAGCGTGCTGTCTTCCGGATTTTATGAAGATTATCCATCACTTCATCAGTTTTGGCATTGAAGAGGCCAGCGCCGTCAAATGGGAGATCTTCAATTCTTGACCTAGTATCGTCTGAGATGCCGGCGAATCTCAGCCAGGCATGGCGCCTCAAGGCGATAGAAGTGGCCATAGCCTTAGACGCAGCATCTGCGGTATGACGGGAAGCAATTCTTTGTTGTTTAGCTAAGGTCGTGGCGTCAGCATAAACATTGAGAGCTTCAGATTTGGAGGCATCAGGGGCTGCTTGAAGAATTGGTAGGATTTTGTTCCATAGTTGCCTATGGTACGCACCCATTGCTGCTTGGTAGTTTGCGACTTTCATCAGAAAGGATGTAAGAGAGTAAAGGTGTCTGCCTAGGACGTCAAGTTTCCATCCTTACCAGTTGGTAGGGGCTACAGATGATTTATTCCACACTCTTGATTGATTAGACTCGACTATGATTGAATTCGGTGTGGGGTGTTTAGAAAGAAAGGCTGTATCCAGACCGTGTGTTTTATAATGATTCTCTATGCGTCTGGAAATTTGTAGCGATGAAGGAGGCTTATCCCATGATTGTTTGACCAACTCTAACATTGCAGGAATGAAAGATAGGCTGAGGGGGGGGGGTGTCTTATCTTGATTGAGATCGTCAAAGACCAAATCTTTTTTCTGAGGTGGTAGCTCTTCGACATCTAGTTCTAAAGATTTTGCCATTTGGGTGACGAGCTGGGAGTAGGACATGAAGTCCTCTGATGGGGATGGTGGATGGTTTTCGGCAACATCAGAAGAAGGGGTGGACAAATTGGAGGGTGATTCTTGAGAAATGCCAGATGTGGAGTCTTGGGCGGAAAGAGAGGAGTCAGAAGATGGTGATCGGCGTGGTGGTTTTGTGGGTGATGCCGATGGTTGAGATGGTAGTGTCAGCTGTAGAGTTGGAGATATGTGTGGTATCGGGTGCTGTTCGATGTCAGAAGGAGGAGGAGGAGGAGGTCCTTTGTAGGTGGTAGTAACTTGAAGAGACGTATGGTGTTGAGATCGTTTGGAGGAGTGTTTGGCCCATTTAGACTGAGGCTGAGAAGGCGGTAGAGGCATAGTGCGCTGAAGAGCTGATTTGGTAGGGATCGACATTTGGTGAGTCAATGCCCGATACATAGTAGAAGGAGACCAGTGTCGATGTCGAGGTGGCGAAGACGACACGGAAGGTGAATATCGAGGTGGATAGGCGTATCTCACTCTCTTAGGTTCATCATAGTACAGCTGTTCTGTCAGATCATCAGGATAGTAGGGGTCATATCGATGGTACTGATCCCCATATTCATCTCTAGAAGAATATCGAGATGGTTCAGAATAGTAATGAAACTCCCTGTGAGGGGGGTCATGCTGTAAAGAGGAGAGGTGCTGTCTCTTTTCCCGGTGTTTTCGGGGAGAATGATGAGACGACTCCGAGCCATAAACTTGAATAGGTACTGCCCGCCCTGGTGATCTAGGGCTTGAATGGGCCGAGGCCAGGCTGGAATGAACATCAGCCGGAGATAGGCCAGTACTCGGCGAGAGGCTAGCAACAGAGGCTGTAGCCTGGGCCGGTGTCAAAGTTGGGTAATCTCTATCAGAGATCGAACCTGGGGCATCTCTAGATGACTCCTCCAGAATCGGTGATGGAAGTACTGACTGGGGTTGGTCTATCTGAGCCGCTTTTGTAGGCTTCTTAGGCTTCTTAGATTTAGGTTTGTCTTTCTTTTTCTTAGAGGAATCATCTGGTCGGGTTGTAGCCCTCGACGTTGAGGTCGATTTTGGAGCCGACTTAGTTTGGTCCTTCTGTCGGAGTGGAGGGGTCGTCGGGCTCGATTCCAATTGAGAAGCCTCACGGCGCTCTGGACGTGGGGACATCACCGGATCCATGGGAGTGGGATTAAGAGATTTCTCCCAGAGGTAAGAACAGAGTCTTTGCAGCCGCAATTTAAGCGCGGGCTTTGTGAATTTCTTATACTCAGGACAGGCGTTTGTCTGATGTTGCTCTCCAAGGCAGAAGAGGCAACGATCGTGACCGTCTGTGAGCGGGATTTTATTCGTGCAGAGCACGCACCGCTTGAAAGGCCCTGGAGGGGCCATAAAAGGTAGGGAAAGGGGGAAAGGACAGGCAGTGGGGAGGCGGGGAGAGAGAAACTGCGGAAAAAGGAGCAAAAAGACGATTTAGATAATCAAAAAGGGAAGTAAAAAAAACTAACAGGGGAAACGTCCAACAAAAGAGCTGATTAAGGAAGAAAAATAAAGGAATGATCTCACGAGTACAAACAATAGCTCTGGTGTTCCGAAATAGGTCCAACCGAAGTGGCAGCAAAAAGGAACTGAGTGGACTTCTGGCAGGCGGAGCATGCGCTCCATGGGGGAACGTCCTACTAATCACATGTCTTTAAGCTCTAGAAACCTCCGAGAGGTCCTACGCAGGCGCAGAACAACCCAATTGTGTACATTCACAGAGGCCACGAAGAAGAAGAATACTTTATGTTTGGTAAAGGGTTTTATGGTGAACAGCAGTTGTGTGTAGCTGCAAACTGCCATGGTCAAAGGAATATCATGGAGAGGTAGAAGGAGGACAACTTCATCCTGAAACATGACCTGTGTCAGAAGCACACTTGGTTACAAAAAGTCTCTCCTCCTGCTAATAGAGGATGTAATCAGAGGGTGATATAGGATTGATTTGGATCATGCTGGAAAGGGTCATTTTGCTAGGTGTGATCTCTTTTAAAGTGCTTCTTCTGTACTTACATGATCCAGTCTCCATCACCTCAGCTTAGCTGCAAAAAAAAAAAAAAAAGAGAGAACAGCCCTGCCACAGGACCAAAAAGGTCTAGGTTGGGCTGGTTTGTGATTTGCTGTATGTCACATAGATGCTGGAAAATAGTTCAAACCAGACTGTGCAAACAAGCAGTTCGAAATGTGAGCTCTTTGGGCTGATCATACTGACTTTGCCTGTGTGAATGACTGAAACTGTTGTTTACTGCTGGACAGATCTAGAATGTCTTCTGTATTGTATTTACAGGAGAAGATGCAACTCAGACCAGTCTAAGTGAAAGATGGAGTGTGGATCTAGTGCGTGTGCTTGTGATGTTTACATGAGGAATGAGCAATTTGTTGCCCTCCATGTATTGTTGGACTGCAACTTCACAAATCCCATGCAGCTGATGGTGAAGGATGATTGCAGTTGGAGTTCAGCAGCATTTGGGGAGCCACAGATAGATCATTCCTGACTTAAATGACAGAAAACTAGACATGGGCACTCCGTATTCGTTTCCCTGGAGAATGCCCAATTCCATCCAACTCCCCCAGAAGCAGCCGGGCCACTAATCGACACTCAGCTCTGTTGTCATTGTTGTTGTACCAATTCCGGAAGAAGCCCAGCCAGCCCTTCCCCGCCTCCACATGCAGCCAACCACTTGTCAGCTGAGCAGGGACACTCCACATCCTGCATCCGCACTGAAGTGGTCAGCTGCACAGGAAGGCAGGGAAGGGCCGGCCAGGCACCTTCCAGGATTGGCGTGATGACGATGGAGCCAAAAACCATGCAGAGCCTGGTAAGTGGTCTGGCCAGTTCTTGGGGGCAAGATTGGGCCACCATGGCATCTGTGGCGCTGCAGTTCATATTTGTTTCTCCAGATAAATGAATATGAAGTGCCCATGTCTACAGAAAACATTTGTCATTTGTTTTGTGAATAATTCCTTGATACATGTGTGCAACTGGATTTGTAATTTGCAGACTGGCTGATACGGAGACCTGGTATGAGTAGCAGTTTGTGGGGACTATCACAAGTAGTTCTGTGGGCCGTATTTCTTGTTGGCAAAGATGCATGTAATACTTGTACATATTGGCCCACAACGTGTTTAAGCTCTGCTTCCAAGTGTGGGAGAGTCTCTAGTTCAGTGCTAGAATTTTTATAGAGTTCAAGACCTTATGCCTTAATGTAGAAACCCACACAGAATTTAGTTGTACATTTGAATAGTTCCATGGGAGCTGTCTCAGAAATATGCAAGTTAATAGAGGTTGTGGGAGCTAGAGAACAATGAGGGACCTGCTTGTCTTCAACAAAACAGAGAATTGTGCAAAAGACATACTATCTTCTCCTAAGCTCTGTCTCTAGTACAAATCTCAAGGAGTGACTGGACAGCATGGAGGGGATGCAGCAGCCTCAGAGCCAGTCATATGGTTTATGACTGGCCACACACCCCTCCCCAGCATGAATCAGATCTCTGACAGATCCTCCCTGCAAAGTACCAAAGTAGGACTGCAGGTGATTTATCTGAGTTGCTGTCTCTCTCCAACCTAGACATCTGAGCATGCATAGCTACTTCTTTTATTATTATTTCCTTGAAGTTTTCACAAAATGAAGGAATTGTTTTGTTTGGCTGATTAAAAAATGCTCTAAATATCCTTATCATAGGTATGACATTGGGGTGTGTGTGGGGGAAAATGTCCGTTTTTGGACAACTCTCTGGCTACTGGCCATACTGCCTGAGTATTCTTGGGAGTTAAAAGTCCAGAAAAAGCAACCCTTCTGGCTTATGCATTTTGGAAACTTTTGTTTGAACACTAGCTCTTAAGCAGAATGGAACGTGGAATACAAAGATTATTATAAGTTTATTTCACTGAACAGCCCCCCTCTCCACACACTTTATAAGCATCAGTGCTCCTCAAAATTGCAGATAAATTAGTAAAGATGAACATATCCTTTGAACAGTGGCCAAATTTCTATTTGATTACATGACCAGTGCATGTCAGTTGTGTGCATGATTACACAGCTAGCATGTCTCCTACCACTTAATTGGCACGTGCATGGGATGGGTGGGTGGGTGTGATAGCAACTTCAGCCCCACCAATTCAAAAAGTCACCAGCTGCCATTGGCTAATGGGAGCAATTACTAAAGAATTCATGATTTCCGTTAACGAAAGCTTTGTTTCACACATTGTAAAAACACAATCAGTGCAGGGCTTACTATTTCATGTTCTTTAGAATTTTCCACTGCCAAGATTATACTCATAAAAAACAAAAGAAAAGTAGAGCAACAATTCAATATGAAATTGTTGGATTAGAATACATCAGCCAATTTGATACAATTCATTAAGGCTTCTAATGGAGTTAGGGTAGAAAATTACTTGTTCTTGACAAACAGATTGTCCTAACAAGGTGAGTCAGCCCATTGGGAGGTCATTGTCCCCCAGCTACCCAAGAGATTGTTCTGATCCTGTACAACAGAGGTCGTCAACCTTTTTCCTACCGCGGACCGGCTGAGCCTCTGAGGGAGGCGGGGCGCCCCCTCGCGCTTGCGCTCTCGGACGCATGCGCGAAGTGTTGGGGGAACATGCGCACGCACTCCCCCACCGCTTTGCGCATGCGCAGGAGCGCGTGCTGGCGGTGGCAGAAGCCTGGGAGTCTGAGCATGACCGGGGTGCTCCCTCCAGCCGCTCGCCTCCCAACGGGCTCCAACAAGGCCGGGGGCAGCGCTCCTCGCCGCCCTCCGCGGGAAATTAAAATGGCGGAGGGCGGCGAGAAGCGTCGAGGACCGACGCAGCCGCCCTGGCGAGCAGCTGCTGGTGCCGGTTCCGGAGCTGGAGGCACCAGTGGCGGCATCGGCCTGCTGAGGGCGGCGAGGAGCGCCGACCCCGGCCTTGTTGGAGCCCGCCGGGAGGCGAGCAGCTGGAGCACCCGGCCATGTTCAGCCTCCCGGCTCTTGGCCACCCCCTTCGCCGCTGCCGCCAGGAGGCCAGCAGCCGGAGCACCCGGCCATGCTCAGCCTCCCAGCTCTTGGCAACCCCCTTCGCTGCCGCCGCCGCCGGGAGGCCAGCAGCCGGAGCACCCGGCCATGCTCAGCCTCCCGGCTCTTGGCCACCCCCGTCGCCGCTGCCGCCGCCACCGGGAGGCCAGCAGCCGGAGCACCCAGCCATGCTCAGCCTCCCGGCTCTTGGCCACTCCTGCCGCCACTGCCGGGCCGCGAAGACAGACCTCCCGCCCCCCCACGCACTCCCCTCCCCACAGCTGCTTTGTGCGCATGGGCGCATGCGTGAAGGGGTGAGGGAGCACTCACGCCAGCGCTGGCACGCACGCACACACGCAAAGCATCTGTGGGGAGGAGAGTGAGTGCGGGGGGGCGGTAGGTCTGTCTTCGCGGCCCGGTCAGGCTGAAGCCACGGACCGGCAACGGGCCGCGGGCTGGGGGTTGACGACCTCTGCTGTACAAGAATAAAATTGTGATCATCTGTGAAAAATGAATGTATTTCCTTTTGAAGCAAAGGCAACCAACAAACATGGACAAAATGACTAATTAATTTTTAACAAAATGCAACAACGCATACTTACAATTCTTACAGTCCATGCAGCACAGCAGTAAGCTATCATAGTTTAGCTACTTACATATGTGAAACCACTCAATGAAACAAACTCATATTTTGCTACAGTTGCTTGTTCTCATAATTAAAAAAAAACAGTTCTATTGGTTTAAATATATTAAATATATAACAGCAATTGCTGTTGTGTATGGATCACTCTGTGTCATATATATAAGTTCTGCTGTTTGTCTTACTCCGTTGCACTCCAATTCCTGCGTATACAACTTTGCCAACTAAAAATATATGTCTCTTTCATGGATTTATCTCTAGGAAATTCTGTCATACCTTATAAAAAAAAGCTTTCTTGTAAGCTGCCAGAGGACTTTTGTTTTAGCTACAAAAGACTGAAACACCTGAGATTTAGAGAATTTATTTTCTCTCTCTCTTTTTTTTAACTTTTAGGACTCTGCATTGGGTCTGCTGCCTCAGGTGGTGGTGGTTCTAGGAACTGTATTCCAGAAAGCAATTTTCCTAGTTCTGATGCAGGTGCCACTCTGAAACATAAAGAATGTTATTTCTAGTCTTCCCACTCTATATTGTCTACTGAATCGTGGGCACTGGAAAATCAGGCACAAAATAAATAACATAAAATAAGCACTATATATGTTTTTCGACTTCACAAAATTAGATGTATATCTGTTTAAGAGAAATATTAGAAACATTTCATCAAGTGTGTGGTTTAATTTGGGGTAATGTTACTCTGTATTTTGTAATATTTAAAAGATCAAAAATAAAATTAAACAATTCCTCCTTTTTAGATCTTATAAGATTTATTTGTTTTCTTCTTTATAGGTATGGGAACAAAGAGTGATAACTCCAGGAGCAAAAAGCATGGTGTTCCAAGAGTGTGAAGAACAAAATGAAGAGCAAGAATGGAGATCCAAACCATTTGGCTTGGTGTAGCAGCTGGTGTTGTGAATCAGGCCGTCGCCAAACAGAGAACGGCTACTTCACAACACCAGGGTTGCCTCTTGCCACAATCAGCAGACAAAAGAATTGATTCAACAGAAAACTCCTGGATATAATTTTATTGCATATTGTCTAAAACCTACTGTTCAACATTAGGGTTTTTTGTTTTTTTAAATTAGAAAACACAGCTAAATATTCTTAATTTTTGTAAATTTTTTGTAAAAGTTTTTAAAAGAAAGTTGGTTGCTGTAAAAGGAGTCACTTTAACTTACACATAAATCATAGATCATACAGGTCCCCTAAAAAGTAATATACTCTTTTTAGTTTTAATTTTGAAATCAGAAACGGAAACATCATATATGCTATCATGGAATATGATTTGGTATGGGGTACAAATTCCTAGTCCTCTTATAATTAAAAAGATTTATTTGAATGTCACTTAGCTCCTGTTCAAGTAGACTATGAATATTTTGCTCACCATGATTCCCATAGCTAATGCTCCAGTGTATTGAAAGATTTCTACTTATTCAGCAGCCAGGTGCTTGTTCAATTCTGAGATGACAGTTCCCATTAGAGATGAGGGTATTTGTATTCGTATACGAATATCCCTGCACAGCTGGACTTAACGAGGGTCCAGCCCCTGCAGCCAGACCGTCCATTCACATGGCCCTGCTCATCCTTCCAATTGCTCCCAGAGTGCCACTCTCTTCCCACTCGGCTAGCCACTCCAGGCAGGGGGAGGGAGGACAAGTCTCCCTGCGCAGCTGCTGAGTGGCCAGCCGAGCGGGAAGAGAGTGGTGCTCCAGGAGCAATTGGAAGGATGAGCGGGCCGCTGCCAGACGTGTGAGTGGACAGTCCAGCCCCAGCAGCTGGACCCTCATTAAGCCCAGCTGTGCATATCTAGTTCCCATGCTTTGCAATGCCCGCTAGTAACTGTGACCTCCCTGCACTCCATAGAACATAGGGAGGAAATTAAAGTAAGGGTGCTATAGTGAAATTGCAGTACACAGAAATGCCGAACCATCCCCTCCTGCTTGGCCTGACCTGTGTACTCCATGGCTGCTGGTACTTTTCCTTTCAGCATGTCTTCTTTCTGGTATCTGTTGAACTGGAAGAAATATTCTTGAGGTAACAGAACATGGCAAGATAAATGGGAAAGATTTAACTCTGCAGATCCATACAACTTTTGTTGCAAACATTAGACACCACATATATACACACAGAGACACATAGTATAAATGGACAGACACGTGAAGAAACAAACATGGCTGCTTGTGTTATATTGAGTTCGGCATTCTGACACAAAAAGTTTGAAATTGACTTTGTATACTTGATCCATAATTTTGTTTGGCTGTTCAGACCAAGCTAAATTGTTCACTAAAAGCTATTCATTTGTAATGTCTGGTTTTCACTCCTAAAATGAGAATCAACTGTGAAGATATTTAGGTCCAAACCAGATAGTATGGTATGCTATATATTTGCTATAGAGTGGTGCCTCGACTTACGAACGTCCCGACTTACAACCAATTCGAGTTACGACCAGCTCCGGCCGCAAAATTTTGCTTCGACTTGCAACCGGAACTTTGAGTTACGATCGTTAAAAAGGCAGAGGAAAAGGTGGGGAATTCAAACTGCTAACCGTTGGTGGCGAAGAGGCTGCTTCTTTGTAGCTCCTTTGCCCCAGCGGTTAGTGAGTGAGCATTCGGAGGAGGCTTTGGACTGCCTGGTAAGGTGCTGCTTTCTGATTTTGAAAAACTGCCTGTTCTGGGTGGGTTTTGCAGCGTGGTTTTGGGCTGGGGGGGTTATGTTTCTGTGCTGTGATGGGTCTTGCAGGGTTTGTTTTTTGGGTGTTTTTTTTTTCCACGTTTCCGATGGATCTTGCAGGGTTTGTTTGCTTTTGGGTTTTTTTTCCCCATTTCCGATGGGTCTTGCAGGGTTTGTTTGCTTTTTTGGGTTTTTTTCCCCATTTTCCGATGGGTCTTGCAGGGTTTGTTTGCTTTTTTGGGTTTTTTCCCCCCATTTCCGATGGGTCTTACAGGGTTTGTTTGCTTTTTGGTTTTCTTTTTTTGCATTTCCAATGGGTCTTACACGGTTTGTTTGCTTTTTGGGTTTTTTTTCTTCATCCGGAACGGATTAATTGCGTTTCCGATGGGTCTTGCAGTGTTTTGTTTTGTTTTTTGGTGATTTTTTTTCCAGCCGGAACGGATTAATTGCGTTTCAATGCATTCCTATGGGAAATGGTGCTTCAACTTATGACCATTTCGAGTTACGACCATCTTCTGGAACGGATTAAGTTCGTAAGTCGAGGCACCACTGTATATTTAATATATAAATGCTATATATTTTAGTTGATTTTCTTCTCATGGTTGAAAAGATGGGAAATAAACTAATGGATAAAACACTGCTTGGCTAATTCCATCATGCATAATTCCAGATGTAAAACACTAGTCTTCCTTAGCCTGTATTATATATATTCAAAAACAAAAGCATTGGGGGAGTAGAATTCTGGGTTTCCCTGCAGATCAAACGCACAAAACTTTAAATTATAAAAGTCTCTAAATTTGGGGGGTACAAAGGCCCACCTGTTCTCCATTCCTTACATAATATGCTGACATCTGAGTTTTGGCAATCTTCAAAAGGACTCAACCTTCATCCAGAAACATACAGTTCCAATCCACAGAGGCCCTATGTTATACAGCGGGCAACCTGTGCCCCTTTGGGTGTTCCTAACCGCCCCAGCTAATGGTCAAGAACGATCCTGTTTGTAATCTAAGATCTGAGAGTCATGGGCAACAGCTGAGGTATCCCTGCTCTACTACATGCTCCTGATTTCAGAAATTGATCCATGGATGGTAAATAAAGGGAACCTCTCTGGTGGTGATAGAACTCTTTGCCATGAGAGGCTAGATTTACCACTCACCTTCCAGGAGCTGGCTAGGACCTTTTTATTTAAGGAGGCCTTTGGCAGTTGAGAACCTCCAGTTATACAATTTGAGCTGATGTGCTGGTTTTTCAGGTAAATTATTTTACTGTTTTAAATTAAGTTATTTTAAAGAGTTTTAATTTTCATTGCATTTTAATTATAAAATTGAATATAATTCTATTTTAATGTCAATGGTTTTATTGTATTTTAATCTTCTGTTTTAAACTGTTCTGTAAGCCACTTTGGGTCCCAATTCTGGGAGAAAGGTAGCATATAAATTAAATAAACAAACAAATAAACTAATTAACTTGATAAAACAGTCCATGAGTAATATTAAACACAAAATAAGCATCCACGGTGGCTCCTTAAAATTTTTGTCCCCAAATATGTCTGTGTGGAAATTTGTGTGTGTAGAAGCTTTCACTCATTATTACTACTTCCTTCCTTCCAAGATTTGCAATTGAGAAAACCACTGAAACCACACAGCATGCTGTTTGAGATAACAGTAAGTCTTGAGCAGGGCATAATGACTCACCAAAATATATGACTGCAACACTGAATGATAGACATCAATAAATAATATTCCTTTTGCCTTTATTGTGCTCCATATCTTATTGTTGCAAATAGCCAACCTGGTCAGTTTTTTCTAACTTTGAGAGCACATCTATTGAAGACTTTGAGAGAAGGATGCAACCATACCCTTATTCAACATAACTGATACTCCCATGCCGTATCCACTTTAAATTGCTTTTCTAAAATTATCTTCACGGAAGTTCACCAGCATTTTTTATGCCTACTCTATTTTTCTTTGTATAAGACACCCCCATATATAAGACACCGCCCCCACTTTTCTAACCAAAAATTAAGAAATCAATATTTTAAACATAAAACAGAACACATTTTTAATTAGTAATTAGGTAATATTTACATACTAGTACTTTCATGTTATGCATCACACTTGGCTTTGAGCATATTGCTTTATTCAGGCTCAGAAGGCTCAGACATTACCAGTCCCTGTTGCATAAGAACACTGCCTACATGCTCCACCTCCAAGGAAGTGTGTTCCAATTGGTTTGTTCAGCATCAGCTGATGTCAGTTACATAAGGCTTGTGATTGGAGGAAGCTAAGTCTCCTGACTGTAGGAAGCTAAGCCTCGTGATTGGAGGCAGTTAAGCCTCGTAATTGAAGGAAGCCTGTTTGCAGAGGCAATGTATGGGCAGTTTTGCAATTGTGCGGTTCTCTCCTCGGCTTACTTCCATGTATAAGATGACCCTCAATTTTTAGTCTAAAGATTTTAGACAAAAGTATCATCTCATACACAGAAAAATACGGTAATTTTTCTAGGGCATTTTCCTCAAAAATGAAAAATTTTCTAGGGCATTGGCATTAGGCAAATATCTATATCTACCTGGGACTGAACAGTTGAATGTATTTCCAGTGAGACTGTGGTACAAAAGGGCATAAGAATTCATAGATATGTACAAAATAGATTGGTTCAAAGAAGATAAATCAACTCAATCCACCCATCCAGAGTCCTTCATCAGAACTGTATAAAGAAAATACAAGCTTTTCATGCATAGGAAATTATGTTTTAAAAGGTTTTTAATGAGGCTTCTACGTTGAGAAGATAACAAATTGAAAGATGACTAGAAAGTAAATGGGGCATGTTGTGCTCCACACTGAAAATACCGTATTTTTCCACGTATAAGACACTACTTTTTCCTAAAATCATTACACTAAAATTTGAGGGGCATCTTATACATGGAAGTAAGCGGAGAACACGGAGAGAGAAAAACTGCCCGTACCTTGCCTCTGTAAACAGGCTTCCTTCAATCACAAGGCTTAGCTTCCTACAATCAGGAGACTTTGCTTCCTCCAGTCAGGAGCCTTATGGAACTGACATCAGCTAATGCTGAACAAACCAATTGGAACACACCTAATTGGAGGTGGAGCCTGTAGGCTCAGATTCAACAGGGACTCCTAATGTCCGAGCGTGCTGAGCCCAGAGGCTGAATACTCAAAGCTAAATTTTCTTAATTTTTGGGTTAGAAAAGTGTGTGGGGGGAATCTTATAAACAGAAAAATACGGTACTTGTTCTCTGATAGGCCATAGAATGGCTGCCATTCTAACATCGTGCAATGGCCAATATGATTTATATTGCCAAGCACAATGGACATCTGGTTTCATTTCCAATAGTCCATCCTCAATATTGGCATGGGCAACGTATGGCCCAACGTATGTTGTTGACCTGTATCACTCATAATCCCTCACCATCAGCTAGTCTGGCCTGAGCTGATGCAAGGTGTCCACCCCACTCTGTAGATTCTCTCCATTACCTGCTGGTGAGAAGTGATAAAATAATACAATAACATCAAATATATGCTGCATCTGCTCCTGATTCATTAAGAGCAGAACAAATAATTTATCACCAGAAGATAGAATTCTTTAACTGCTGAAAGCATCTGGATGCCCAGCTGGAACTTTTCTCATTTTTGTTGTAATTTCCCAATTACATGGCTTTGTTTTGCAACTGATCTTCAGAACTTATGGATGAGCTTTCAGATCACACTATGGAAACTCCAACACCACAATGTGCTTTTAATTCAAGCTTTGAAAACTCACAGAAAACAGGATTGATTAATAATGTGGGAAATGCTCCAGGATTGGGACAGTCTGTTTCATATTTTTTCTGTGGACTAAAAGTCAAAGTAAATCAGCCTGGAGTTTTTCCTCTACTGCTGGAAGTTCTACCTTTCTGGAATCAAATGCCTTTGTGCTGGTTCAGGCAATGTGATTGTTTGAACTGATGTAGAAGGGTTTACAGCCATTGTATTTAAAGCCATTCCAACTGGCTCTAACGGCAGTGAGAGGGACAGGGCAATGGGGAAACTGGCTGCTGTGTGAATCCTCTGCTCCCCATGTCTGGTGCCCAGGTCTGCTTTTCCCTTCCCTTCCCTTTTTTCTTTTCTCTTTTCTCTTTCTTTCTTTCTTTCTTTCTTTCTTTCTTTCTTTCTTTCTTTCTTTCTTTCTTTCTTTCTTTCTTTCTTTCTTTCTTTACCATGTTAATCTAGGAGTGGGGCAGCTGGGTGACCAAAGGAAAAAAAACAACAGGAAGTTTTAAGGCACCTCTCTCTAATTGTGCCTTTTTCAAATCTGGACAGCCAGAGCAGAACAAGGCTGCATTAAGCTGAAAACAAGGTTAAATTTAAAAATTCCTTCTGTTTCTCTGCCAATTCTTTGCTTCTCTCTCTCTGTCTCTTTGGTCATCTAGCTAGAATACAGAAATAAAGAAAGGGGGGAACAAGCAGACCCAGACAATACATGTGGGGAACAGAGGATTCAAACAGCTGACCCAGCTGCAAACAAGGATTATTTCCTTCTCTCTCTGCTGACTCCTTTGTGGTTGGCTGAAGCAAATTAACCTGGGAAACCTGACTTCCTCGGTGTGACTTCATTGCAGATCCATCAGATTTTTCTTGCTATGTAGTTGCACCCATACTTTATGCAAGCCTCCTCCCAGGTTCAGCAAGTGGCAGCTCTGGCTGAAAGAAGTCTGACAGTAGAAGAGCTAAGGAAGAAAAACACAGCCTGATTGCTCTTGAGAGGCATTGCTGGATATATATCTGACACTTAAGCTGTTAAGTCTTCAAGATGCCAAGATACTTACGTTTTTTTTTTTTTTTTTGTTATACACTCTGAATATAAGGTATAGACTAGAATGTAACTTGGCCCCTTCCAACTCAATTATTTTATGATGCTATAACTAGATCATAGATAAATGGGCTGGTTCAGTAAATGCCAACTTTGTGTGTTTGAAAATAGAAGGAAATATTCAAGCAGCTGATGCAAAAACAAAGGGTTAAACTGACATTGGGGCTGGTCTGAGAATATTTTATGCAGCCCCATGTTGTAAACTAAGTAGCCCCATGCCTTGTTTGCTGCAAATCCTCTTCTCTGTATTCTACTTTGCATGAGAAGAGTGGAATAAATATGTAAAAATTAGTGTGAGTCTCTCTGTGTGCATGAGCATCACACTTGTATGCATACAGACACACACAGAAGAGCCAAGTCAAATAAATGATTTCAGTTCCTGAATATTTTGTTTTGTTTTTTGGGTTGGTTTGTTTTTTGCTTAACTCCACTGCTGAAAGCAAATAAAGCAAAACAAAAACAAACACTTGATTTCCCCCTTCCCCTTTTCTGATACAGAAAGCAAGTGTGTTACTTGATAATGAATATAACGTACCTGGCAGGCAAAAAATAGGAAAAAATGCATAATTGAGGTCACAACGAGACAGAGGCACATTATTGGCCTTCAAACAGCAAAGATAATGTCATCCAAATGCACAATAATGCTTTCCGTGGCATGGCAGTGATAAAACCAGGAGAGACAATTGAAAATATAATAAATAAAAGGGGCAGACCATTTATTTCCCAAGAGAAGAACAGTGATTAAGGTGTCTGTCTGCTGCTTTAACAATAAAGTACCAGGGGATTTTTCACTCACTCTCTTCAGCAGTTGTTCATTTAAATAGCACACAACTAACATTCTCCTCCCTTTCCTCCATCACTCTATGCTTTGTAACTGTTTCCATACTTGCATTTTTAGAGGGAAAAACAAACCTCCTTACCACTCTTGATTTCAAAAAGAAAAATACTCAGAGCATGTGCAGTTTCACATTTTCAACCCCGTGGCCTTAAACTCAAATCTGCAAATAACCATGAGGCTCGTTGACTGATCTTGGGCCAGTCTCCCTTTCCAGCCTGACCTACCTCATTGGGTTGTTATGAAGATAAAGTTGGGAAGAGGTGAGGAATATAAAGCATCTGGAGCTGATTTGAAGAAAGGCAGGATTCTTTCTTGTGTTTGAACTGTTTTATGCCCAATTATCTTTTTTTTAAGCTGCCCTGAGTTCCTGAATTGGGAGAAAGTAATGATATAAACAAAATTAAATGAATAACAAAGATTAAAATTGCAATAAAATTCATGGTTTTTTAAAGCAATGTTGGCTTACCTTCAAGGAGCATAAAGGAGTAAAATAGAGACTGTATACATGCAGATCTTTTTCACTAATTAGAGAGGGAGAAAGAAAAAGGGAAAGACAGGAGGGGATTAAAGAGCACATGCCAAGCAGTAGATGTTAAGACAAAAAGATACTGAACAAACAAAACAGAAATGATAAATGAGATCATAAAACAAATAATCTGATTAATTACGGAGATGATAAAGAAGTGATGGGCATCACTGGCTACTATTTTTTGTATAAATCTTAAGACTTTCAGAGAAACTACACACTTGCAGATTGATGGGAGGAAAAAGATGATGCTCAATGCTAGAAAGAAAAGATCATGCTGATATTAACAAAACAATTTTTGACAAGAGCATGCAGGGTTTTTGTCAGTTCGAGGCAAGATTTGGAGGCAGATATTCAGGACCCCAAATTGCTAACATGCGCTGGATTATGGAGAAAGCCAGAGAGTTCCAAAAAACATCTACTTCTGCTTCATTGACTACGCAAAAGCCTTTGACTGTGTCGACCACAACAAACTATGGCAAGTTCTTAAAGAAATGGGAGTGCCTGACCACCTTATCTGTCTCCTGAGAAATCTATATGTGGGACAGGAAGCAACAGTTAGAACTGGATATGGAACAACTGATTGGTTCAAAATTGGGAAAGGAGTACGACAAGGCTGTATATTGTCTCCCTGCTTATTTAACATATACAGAATACAACATGCGAAAGGCAGGACTGGATGAATCCCAAGCCGGAATTAAGATTGCCGGAAGAAATATCAACAACCTCAGATATGCAGATGATACCTCCTCACTTTCTGATGGCAGAAAGTGGGGAGGAATTAAAAAACCTCTTAATGAGGGTGAAAGAGGAGAGCGCCAAAAATGGTCTGAAGCTCAACATCAAAAAAAACTAAGATCGTGACCACTGGTCCCATCACCTCCTGGCAAATAGAAGGGGAAGATATGGAGGCAGTGACAGATTTTACTTTCTTGGGCTCCATGATCACTGCAGATGGTGACAGCAGCCACGAAATTTAAAGACACCTGCTTCTTGGGAGGAAAGCGATGAGAAACCTAGACAGCATCTTAAAAAGCAGAGACATCACCTTGCCGACAAAGGTCCGCATAGTCAAAGCTATGGTTTTTCCTGTAGCGATGTATGGAAGTGAGAGCTGGATCATAAAGAAGGCTGACCACCGAAGAATTGATGCTTTTGAATTGTGGTGCTGGAGGAGACTCTTGAGAGTCCCCTGGACTGCAAAGAGAACAAACCTATCCATTTTGAAGGAAATCAACCCTGAGTGCTCACTGGAAGGACAGATCCTGAAGCTGAGGCTCCAATACTTTGGCCATCTCATGAGAAGAGAAGACTCCCTGGAAAAGACCCTGATGTTGGGAAAGTGTGAGGGCAAGAGGAGAAGGGGACGACAGAGGACGAGATGGTTGGACAGCGTCATCGAAGCTACCAACATGAATTTGACCAATTCATGTTGGTAGCTCCTGTCTTCCAGGCCCTCCTGGAAGACAGGAGGGCCTGGCGTGCTCTGGTCCATGGGGTCATGAAGAGTCGGACACGACTTAACGACTAAACAACAACAACATTCAGGACCCCATTCAGTAGAACCAGCAGATGGAACAAAGCAGGCTTACCCCTACCATACTCTGAAGAAAACAAAAGCATATGTATTAGAGAGACCCTGAGGTCCAGAGTCTAAGCCTACCAAAGTTCACCCTTGGTCCTTGTAAACTTGAAATTTAGACTGGAAAAGTTTTTGAAATTCACCATTATCTTCATACTACTTACAGAATAATTGTAAAAAGAATATGAGATACCCTTTGCAAAATGTAAATACAGGCATGGTGGTTCTAAAGCATTGCATCAAGGGTTTTCCTCTTTTCTACAGATGTTAACACTGACTTAGATGAAAATGAAATTACAGCAATAATCACACCACACAAAACAAACCTGCCACACTTTTACAGAATAATTGGGGGAGGGGGGAAAGGCAGGGATTCACTTGGCAACATTTTCTTGAAGCTATCTGGTCAAAGGAGGGGTAGCCTGCAAATCTCTTGTCTAGAATATCAGCCTCCATGGCAAACTGCTATACAGTACAGTATTTAATTCCATATTTATAAAAGACTGGATGAGAAGGACAAAGCACTCCAAAGGATCAGACCTGATGCAACTCCTGGGATCTAAGTGTGCTGATTAGGTCAATGCATGGGGCAATTCTCTTGTTTTCCCGACTAATTTTCAGAACATTTCATTCATTGACCAAAATCCTGTTGCTTAGCATAGTAAATCACACTAGAGTAGGCCCACTGAATCAATGGAGAAGAACAGGTTACTTATCTGTAACTGTGGGTTTTTTTGAGTAGTCATCTGTGAATTCACATATGGGGGTGTTTTGCACCTGTGTGAAACTTGTCAGAGCATTCTAGCTCTTAAGAGAACTGAGGGAATATCCACCCTTCTACTGCACATGTCCCTGCACCTAGCAGTTTTCCTTCTGTTCCCCTTGTCTGCCACTGTATGATAAATGAATTAGTAGTGTGGCAGACTGAGGGGAGGATGGTGGGCTGTGTGAATTCACAGATGACCACTTGAAGTGTGTACCACATGGCAGCATGTGGAGGAGATTTTCACAGTGCACAGGGTTCTACATCGGAAACCTATTTTGAAGTCTACCATTCCTGTTCCTGAGCAACTGGCAGCTTAGGAGCCAGGTCTTGATTCCAAGAACTCCTTTTCCATTGCCTTCAATATGCGGTGCCCATGCCTGTGCTATGGCAATCTCAATGCCAGGCTTCCATACCAATAATATACAGAGGATAAAATAGTGTACCCCTGAAAGAGCCAGGATGTTTTTCCTTGTGCATCCCAGGGAACTCAAAGAATGCAATTCTGATCCTGGGTATAAATCCTGGCCCCAGATAAAAACGAGGCACAACACTGTAGTAATATGGTGGAAGCCCTCTTGGCTCCAACATGACTTCTTCTTGCTGGTGATGGGTTTTGCAGAGGCTCTTTTGGTGGGGAGCGCTCTTCTTCTGTATTGATGAAACGGACTCCAGGGATGACCTTTGTCACTGATCTCAAGCTGTGGGGGCAGCATCAGGTTGTGGGCTTTTCTAGTGGGAAAAGTTTACTTAGTATTTGTTGGGTAAGCTGATTACACTGTGGAGATGGACTAAACACTGAATATGATGCTTGAATTTGGGATGTATCCTCCTCTGAGGCTGAACCAAGGCTGCAGGGGACGAGACCTACTCACGATACTTAGATGTCATTTCAGCCATTGGTTGTTCTTTAGGCTTCCTTCTGCTTATGTTTCTGCTTTGATTTTTTTTTTTTTCAGAAATTGCATCTGAGTCAGTGGATTTCTTCCTTTTCTTAGAAACGGATACCAAACTTTTTTTTTAAGTGACTTGTGGACAAAGGAAACAAATGGCGACAAAGGAGACTACAAGGATGACAAAAAGGTAAAGCTCTAAGGATTTCAAAAGGGCAAGCAAGAGAATAGCTGTTAGCAAACACTCCTATGAGTTTTCTCAGTGATGGCTAACAGAAACTGAGCGATAATCACTAGGAGCAGGGATACGTGCAGGAAAGGGGGCTATTCTAACAGTTCTCTCTTTAAGCTCTAGAATGTTTTGACAAGGTTCACACACAAGGTTCACACAGGTGCAGAAACATCCACATTTATGATTCACAGAGATCACAAAGAAGAATTGGTGAGTCAACTCCATATTGATTCAGTGGGCTTACTCTAGTGTGATTTACTATGCTAAGCAACAGAATTTTAGGCATTCTGTTTAAAAAGCTATCTCTGAAAATTTTATACCACAGATGTGGTAAATATGTATATATAAATACAGTTCTCAGAAAGCATCACTGGTTACAGCTTCTTGTTGAGCATTCATTCTGTGGGAAACTCAGGTTTATATCAAAGTACCATGAAACAGTCCTCAGGGAAGCATAGTAACATAATTCAAAGGCTAGTTTTGCTGTATTTTATATGCAGATCTTTTTCTCTCTCTTTTAAATTTTATTAGAGCAGATTTCTTCCATAAACAGGTGGGAATTAATTCATTTTCTTCAAGAAAGTGACAGGACAGCAGAGTTACTTGTATTTAAAATATTCAATATGATGATCTGACAGAATGCTGAAAGTCATACCCTCCTATACACATATTCCCCTTCCACTCCAAACCTATATGTGCAGTCAGAGTAATAGGATTACATTCTGGGGATGAAAGACTGAATAATTTGAATTAGTGTAAAAATTATACTCATTAGGGACAGACATTGTGGAAATCAATGTTAGATGAGAAATCAGAAATAGCTATTTCCAACCAGTCTTTAAGCTACTAATGCAAGTAAGACAACAAGTTACTGGGAGACTGAAAAGACACTTTAAAAAAAGTAATTCATTCCTGTCACTTGTGATTACAGTGTTTGGTTTATGCCAAATAAAACTGGCTAGTCTTTCAGGCCACAACATTCTGTTAGTTTTGTAGCAACAGACTAACTCTCCAGATATATTTGATTTTTATGCCTTTACAGGAGGGCACCCACCTCCATCCATTCTGTGTGGACAGCAGGGTACAGGCACTGGAGCTCACTGTGCCACTAGGAGCAAGGCAGGAAGCAGAGCAGCAGCACTGCAAATTGTAATACAGTATGCAGATGTAGAACCACTGGACTCAAAATACTTACATGATACATACCAAAACATTATTCCATAAAAAGAACTAATGGTCTTGCAATATCTTTAAGACCAACAGAGGTATTGCAGAAACCATCCTGTTTCAACCATAGGCTGAGATGGTGACCAGCCCAAGATCACCCTGTAATCTTCATGCCTGAGGAAGGATTTGAAATACTTTGCTCGACTATGGCATGTGTTACATTGGCTGGTCTGGGAAAAAGTTCAGAAATATTACAGGAAATGGGGCGGGGGAAAATATTCCTTTCCCTCAACTTATTATATGTATTGGTGAGCACATTTTTATTGACAGAGATCTTTTCATAGGCAGCAGGAACTACCCTGACATGGAATCCTACTCACCTCAGGACAAACAGGAAAAGCAACAGAGTCTATTATTTTAGATCTTAAAGACTAACAAACCTACTGTATGATGAGTTTCCATGATTATACCCAATTCATCAAATGTATGAAGTATTATCCAGAATTTCAGGTGCATCTGCAGTATACACAAGTTGGGGATAGGATAGTAGATAATGGTGACAGAGGGAAATTAAACATCTTGGCAGTGACACAGTTCACCAAGGAAATATGTGCACTGAGTTATTAAAATTATTAATTTTGATAATCAGAAATGCATCTTGTCTTGATCAAACTAGAGACAAGTAACTTTAAAAAGAGTTGATAGGTAATTAATTTTAATAAATTAATTTTCCCCCATAAGTTTTTCCTATTCTAACAAAACATAAAGCTAACAGAATGGCAAATCTAGAATTTGAATTAACTGGATTCCACTGAGGTTGAAGACTCTGAAGTCATCTTTAAAACATTTAATTCTAATAAGGATACAACTGACTTACCCAACTGTGAACAAAACATTTTATTTTGTTTGTTTGTTTTTACTTAGCTTGCCTAATTGAATGAAGTTGAGTTCATTTGCCTGCAGCTAAAGACTGGGTGATTAGACTGGAGAAGGCACATAGTATCTCTAACAATTAAAACTATGACTGGGTATTTAGGATAAAGGAAATTAGTATTTCTACACTATATGCTATTAATTTTAAAAGGACATCTAAATTTTAGCACCATCATAATTATTATTCATTTTCACTTTGGGGCTGGTTCATACACATACTGCAGTGGTTCCCAATCTTTTTTCACAGCCCATTTTCTTAAAGTGTACCCTTCAATTAGGGAGGGGGGCAGGCTAGCAAAGACACTCTCTTGTCTTCAGGTTACTTCCTCACAGCCTCTGGTAGCATACATGAGCACACCAGTAAAGGCATTAAAATCCAAAAGGAATTTTGTCCCATACAAACTGCCACCGACAAGAAAGGAGCAGGTGACACAAGCCTCCAGGTTAGTGGCAGAACAAGAATGGATGCTGCCTTGGAGTGAAAGTCAATTGGCTGGGCTCTCACACAATGGGCAGGAACAGAAGGAAGAAGCCGAGGGGTTTCTCAGCAACTTGTGTTGTTGACATATGTGCCTTTTTCTGCATTATTCAATTTTCTTCATATACTCCTAAACGTCCTGGTTTGTATCCCTGGGAGTACATGTACTCCATGTTGGAAATCACTGACATACTATATAAAACCCAACATATTAATCTGAAGATGTGGGAATGTTTTGCAGTTGTGACTTGCTGCCTTGTTTTTTTTTTAATGTGAAATAAGAACCCAGAAATTATTCCAATTTTTATTAGCAACTGTTTCTTTTGTGCAGCACAGGTCATATATTCCCCCTTTAATTTTCTCTCCTCCAAGATATTGTCCAATAGCTTCATTTTGTGAATACCTGACAGTATTTGCCAGTTTGGTATATGAAACAGGACGGCAAAGTAGCTTCTGAAACCATACTAACCCACATCTATTTTTAAAATACACATATAACAACTACACCATTCTGGCTACCAAAGCTTGAGATCTACTAATGTTTAGTGATTATTTACTTAGCATTAAAATAGCTAGAGCATGCTTGTACTATTTTTCACCCTGAACTTAATGGTCTAAAGGAGACTCCCTTCAATGGCAATACGTATTATTTAAGTTGTGGAACACACAACTAGAATTTCTGTTTCCCACTTCCCTTGCAACTGCATACTCTACAACTGCTTTTAATAAGTTACTTATATGGGAGCATGGGTAATTATTCTGCTTTCTGATGTTACATGCATTTTCCTGGGAAGAGATACTATATTCTTGTACAAAATACCGTTTGTGTACAATGTAAAAATAATAAACTGAACATGGGGACCCATGTACACATGCTTAACAGGCTGCTGACTAAATTCCCTGGTTTGTTTGTTTTTTTAAGAAAAAAAGAAAAGATGTAATGGTGTCAGCCACAATGTCCCTGCAAGCCCATGCCAGCCTAAGTACGAAGGCTGGATCTCTTTGCAATGCTCAACTCCCCATCTATTGCTCTATATGGGGTGGTCATGGGGTGGAGGACTTTGACCTTGAGGTCCAACCCTAACTGAACTCCTGCTGGCTGGAATTCCTCTCCCAGATTTTCCTAGAAAGTTTAGCATATTAGAATCTGAAGCAGTTTTGACCAGGTTTCATTTAGGATTGGAGAGATTTCTCTAAATAAGACTAAATATCAGCCTGTTTAGCATTATTTTGAAAGATCTCTCTAGTGAGATAGGCATAAAATACCTTAGATCTTTGATACTAGAATGCTCATAAATAATAATAAAACCAAACATCTTTATGTTTTCCTGATCCATGAAGAATTTAATCAGCAGACTACATGAGCACGGATCTGAAATACAATACAAATTTGGCACAATGGACAACCTGTGCCTGCTGGGATGGCAGCGGTATTATTGCCATAATATGCACCCATTTTAATTAATAGACATATTTCCTTCTTGATGTATTCAAATAGCATAAAGTGATTAATATCATAGGAGACAAGATTAACTAATCATGCTAATTACATGAATAGTATAATGCAGTGGCTAGAGTGTATAGTTTGCATATTCAAGACCATGTTCAAACCTCACTCAGCTATGAATCATTTGATAAGCTAAGCAGAGATAATCTCAAAAGGCTGCCTGCAGAATGTGTGAAACAATATGAAAAGCACTACAGACTTTGAAAAGATAGCAAACATCTTAAATGCTAGGGGAGTATGAGAAATAAATTATTATTGTACCTGTGACTGAGATTTGTGGTACAGATTTCAAGTTAATATACTTAACTGCACACATAGATTACCCAAAAATATATTTTGCAAATATAAGTGTTAAAGACATTTAAAAGCAACAGTAATGCAATCAAATCAAAATTAAGCAATTAAACTTCAATAAATTGGGTTTTGTCTATTTTATTGCTCAAACATTTTATTATATTCAAAAGAGGTATGCATCAGAGCATAAATCATAATTCTAAATTTATAGACAACGCTGGATAACAGTTTGTAACCCACTATATAGGCTATTTACTGCATTAAAGCTATTAACAATAAAATACAATAGTAAAGAGTTGTTTTTACTGACTCCTTTGTTTTTCTGTTCCATTGTTTTTACAAGAAACGTTTTTATGATGACACAGATATGATTCTATGGAATTTAGGGGTCAACATTGTATATTATATATTGAAAAAAATTACAAGTACTTGAACAGGGTATCACACATCTTAAGTATGTCAGTTGTACATGACAATTATTTGCACAGAATCATTGACTTCCTCAAATAAATCAGACTGC
The DNA here is from genome assembly GCA_037013535.1 of Intellagama lesueurii. Classification (NCBI taxonomy): domain Eukaryota; kingdom Metazoa; phylum Chordata; class Lepidosauria; order Squamata; family Agamidae; genus Intellagama; species Intellagama lesueurii. The sequence continues at coordinate 79,051,182 of JBAJHW010000006.1, forward strand.
ACTGTCTAGAATAAAATATGCTTAATTTTTCTAAAAGTGGGTGGGCTTTATTGAAAGTCTATACCTAAGTGTCAAGTGGAAAGAGGTGCAAATATTTGCATACACTGCAGATAAACTTTGTGCCTATGCCAAGGAACACAACTGCAGAGTCAAACTTAAGTAATGCAGGTAAAATACTGTACAACTACTCTGACTAGAAAAGAGAGTGGCAGCCTTTTGTTCAAAGATCTGCACTAACTGAAAATACATGTATTGAGTACATCCAGTGTACAATTCTGTTAGCCACTCTTCACATACTAGCATGCCAACATACATTCCTCGGATATGACAGATAGACTGCTGCATGGTTTGATGCCAAATGGGCTATGGTCATGGTTCTATCAGTATCTCCCTTTGATAGTTTAATATTGTACCTTGGCCCCTAGAGCAGCCATTCTCAATGGAGGCCATATGACCTCATGGGGGGAGGCATGGCACATTTGAAGGGGGGCAGAGACTGGAAACAATTCTTCACATACCACTTTTTAAAGTTTGTTGTGCAACTCATACAATCCTGATCCGGCATATATTACTTCCATATTGTATTTATTATGGTCATGGCCAAAAAAAAAAAAAAAAAGGTTGAGAATGTCTGCCCTGGAGTATCTGATTTCTTACCCATCCCCCTACCAGATTAAAGGTGACATAGCTGTTCTGTGGATCTGGATGTGGCTAAGTCATGACTGCTAGAAATAAGCCTAGCAGGGTGGGAAGGGCAAACTGATAGAGGTAATGACACTTTGGGGGCTTAAGTATTCCTTTTGCAAGAGCTGAGAGATAACTTACCAGACGGCACCCTTACAGACATATTTTGGGACCAATTTTGGATAGAAAGCTTCATTCCTGCCTTATTTAAGTTTACTTAAGATAAAAATATATACAGTGCTATATGGGGAATGTTTTTTTTTACTTTGTGAAAGGCAGACTAATGTTCATGTTGCCAATCTATCAAGCAGAGATTCTCTTCAGATGGGAGCATAGCTTTGTAAAGAAAAATTCTGAAGTGCAATGGCCCCTTCTCATCACTCATTATTCATTACTCATCGCAGTGATGTCACCAGGTTTGTAGAGATGGGCTGAGCATTTTCAAAATGTGCTGAAGAAACCATCTGAAATCACTGAGGAGGCAATTAGGAGGTTGCCTCAAGTACCAATCAGCAAGGTCCTGGGAAGTTCAAACATATGACTTGAGAATTCCATGATGGTATGAAAGCTAACTTTGGCAGCAATGGTATCATCTCTGATCTCTTTCCTGTTACAAACAGTATAAAACAAGGCTGTATTTCTGCTCCAACTCTTTTCACTCTGTGTTTTCTGTAATACTCTGGGACTCTTACAGGGAAGAAAATCCTGATATCACAGTGATGGCAAACTCTTTAATCTGTGCCATATGATGATCACTTTGCACAGTGCAAGGGGTCTTGTTTGCCAGTGACTGCATTCTTAATGCAACCACACACCTGTAAATCCACAGAGGTCTTGGTCTATTTCCTTCCACCTGTAACAAATTCATCTTGAGGATCAATGCTGATAAGATTATGATGATGATGATGATGTTTTATTTATATGCCACATTTCTCCCAACAAGGGACCCAAGATGGTGATGAGGTACAAACCTGCTTGATTTGTACCTTATGAGGAATCAATTCTAATTGGTGCCTCCTTTCTGTTCTCAATACCCTGATACAGATTATTCCAAACACTATCCTCCCCATATTACCAGAAATGTACTGCTTCTCTAATCCCCAAGAGTTTTGCTTCATATTAGGAATGCAAACAGTACTATGTAGACTAGAAGGCTCTTACCTCATTGACTGGACTCTAGCTGGATTGTGGGGAAAATAAAGATGGATTATATGTGTAGAGAATTCTGACCAACCCCACACTAATGTCTTCAAGTGCATTCCATGTTCCTAAAAGCTAAATTTACCTTGATTCTAGATGTGGAACATGTATCTTAGGTCCCTTTATCAGGAGAAAGGCAGCTATAAATAAATAAACAAACAATAAATATTGGACAGGAAGAGGGAGAAATATTTATAGCCAAAACCCTAGTTTAGTAATTCAAACATGTCAACAACAGTACTACTCTTACAGTAGTATTAAGATGAATCAGCATTTACATGCTCAGTGTAGGAGACTACTGATAAAAATTCTGGATGATTCTTTGCCCCTTCAAGTCATTCAAAGAACAGCCAGTTCACAAGAATCCCATTCACCTGTCCTGATTACTGAAAAAGAGAGATGTGTGGCCCTTTTTAACACTACTGCTTAGTTCATTTAAATCAAAAGAGCAGGTATTCTTAAACAGAGGTGGTGGGAGAAAGAATGCCTATTCCATCAAGATGACAGTTCTCACATGGGAATGGGAGGGATTATAATGCAGTCATTTCAGTTTTTGCTCATGCAATGACAAAATAACAAGTTCCCAAACAGATAGAATTTAGTCAACCAGTGGATATTGTGAGCAAGGAGCAGCAAAAGAGGCTGAGAGTGGGCCATCCCCTCAGCCGTCCGAAAGGGAAAACCAACCACATGAAAGAGAAAACCAAGAAAAGGGGAAAGAGAACCTGGATACGTGCGGAGTGGAGAAGGAGATGAAAGGGTTAAAAGGGATCGAGGAAAAGGAGGGGTTTGAGGGGCGCGTGAGAGAGGAGGAGATAGAGGATATAAAGGAGGGGGAAGAGTCTAGAGAGGGGGATCGGAAGAAAGTAAATGTGTTCCACACAACGGAGGAAAATGGTCAGTCACAAGAAACGCAAAGGATTGTAGTATTTGATGATGAGTGGAAAGAGTCAGAACCATATGATCCGAAAGTGTTTAAAGTACCGGGAAAAGATTTAAATAAAGAATATAAGCAAGAAGTATTTGAGAAAGGGATAGAGAGAGAAACCATCCCTAGAGGTGTGAAACAAGTGATAGAAGGATTACAGCCTGAGGAATGGACAGTGGTAGTCTATCCCAAGGGGCGAGGTCCGGTGTGATATGTTCATCCTCCCAAACCTCTACAATTGGGGGAGAAACCACCGGAAGGAGAATGGAGCCGACATCCGTGTTGCGGGACTTTATGTGCAGTCCGGAGAGGATATATGAGGAGACCCACGGACCAAGAGAAATTCGCCCGTTATTACCGTTAGAAGAGGAACCGTCGGATCGACCGTTAATGTTATTGTGGGATGGTACGCCCAACCAGTTATTGTTTAATGAACCTGTTGATGTTGTTAATGGAAACCAGACAAGTTTTATAAATAAATCCTTATTTAATGAAATTCCCTTATTGTCGTTTCATTCACCAAACGAGGAACTGTCAAAGATTATAAACGAACCCTTTCACAATGGCGCCCAACGTGGGGCAGTTCCTGAAAAGGAAATGACAGAAGAATTTGAGACAGACAGTAGCAAGACAAGAAAAGTTAATTAAAATGTTAACAGAACAACTAAGGCTAATATTGACCCAATTGGAAAGAACTAATGAAACTAAAGAAATAAAGACGGAAATAAGTACAAAAAATCCATGGGTGTCGGTTCCAGCCCCTATACGACTACAGAAGATGCTGTCTGAAGACGATCCTGAAGCTTATTTGAATACTTTTGAAAGGGTGGCAATTGCGGCAGGATGGCCAAAGGAACAATGGACATTGATTTTGACACCTTGTCTCCTTATGAAGCCATGCAATATGAGAAGGTAAAGACGACTATTTTACAAATGTTAAACTTAACCGAGGAAACTTATCGGAAAAAGTTTAGAGAATTAAAGATGAGACCAGGATTACATCCAAGGACTTTGATACAACGAATGAGGGCAAACTTAATACGGTGGCTGAGACCTGAAGAAAAGACTAAAGATCAAATACTGGACAATCTCATAATGGAACAACTTATTTCAACACTGAACTCGAATGTAAAATGTTGGGTACAAAGAAATCATCCTCGCGATTTAGAGACGGCAATACACCTAGTGGAAGACTTTAATATAGCAGAGGAGAGTTCTCGCGAGAATTACACTCTTAGTTCCGAAAGACAACGTCAGAGAGAGAGAGAAAAGATGGTGACCGGTGGTACTCCTCAGGCTGGACCTCGCGCGTTTATGGCAGCAAGAAACAACCGAGGAGAATCATTCAAACCAATGGGGCATAAACCAATTAGACCGGTGATGGTAGATCATAGTATAGGAGAAACCTACCCTAATTGGAGAGAGAATAGAGAATTTCGAAATGTTTGCTTTCGGTGTGGCGCAGAAGGACACAATCGAAAAAATTGCCCGGGTATCGATTGTTCCTGGGTCGATCATAACGCGAAGGTGACTTTTAAGGGAAATATGGGACAAAGGGGATGGGAAATATTAACGTATGTGAATGGGGAACCGAAAAAGGCATTGATCGACACCGGGTGTGGGAAAATGCTGGTAAAAACATTGAAAGGAAATATGGGGGGTGAGGAAGTAAATATTAGATGTATACATGGGGATGTGAAAGCATATAAAACGGCATGGGCTGAAATTGAAATTGAAGGAGAGAAACGAAGATTAAAAATTGGGATCGTACCTGGATTAGCTAAAGAAATGTTATTAGGGAGAGATTGGATTGGTATTCAAAAATTAATACAGTCGGTAAAGAAAATACAACAAGAATGCTTGCAAGGGGAATTAGATGATTTTTTTGAAGGAACATCTAGAGAACAAACTCGACTCTGGCAACAGGATGATAGTTCTCTGACTGATTTCTTTAGAAGAGCAAAAATGGAAGGGTATATTAAATTAGGGGAAATGGGATTCGAAATATGTGATAATTTGTTATATAGAATTAATATTGAAGGAACTAAACAATTAGTGGTACCTCAACAATGGAGAACTAAAATCCTACAATTAGCTCAGGATGTTCCTATGGCTGGGCATTTATCAGTAAACAAGATGAGTGCTAGAATTTTTCAGAGATTTTGGTGGCCTAATGCATATCAGGAAATAGAAAAGTATTGTAAAACTTACAAAGAGTGCCAATTAACACAGCCTAAGCCTAAACCAGAAGCTGATTTGATACCTATGCCTTTAATTGATAACCCTTTTGACAGAATAGGATTAGATATAGTAGGACCCTTAGTAAAGTCTGCAGGAGGCCATACTCATATTTTGGTAATTGTAGATTGTGCCACCAGATATCCGGAAGCTATTCCCTTAAGATCCACAACTGCAAAAAGTTTAGCAAAATAATTGATGCAAGTGTTCTCTAGGTTAGGATTCCCAAAGGAGGTGCTTATGGACCAAGGATCAAATTTTATGAGCCAAACTTTTAAAGAAATGTGGAAGTTATTAGGGGTAAAACCAATACATACTACTGTCTACCATCCTCAAACCAATGGATTAGTGGAAAGATTCAATAAGACTTTAAAAGGAATGTTAAGAAAATTAGTGATAGATAAACCCAGAAAATGGCACTTATTAGTAGCTCCACTGATGTTTGCAATAAGAGAAGTACCCCAGGCATCTACAGGGTTTTCCCCTTTTGAGTTAATATATGGAAGGAATCCTAGAGGCATATTGGATTTAGTGAAAGAAAAGTGGGAATCAGGGAAAGATGATTCTCAATTAATAGTCAAACAAGTAATAGAGATGAGAGAACATCTTAATCATATTGCAAAAGAAGCTAGAGGGCAATTACAAAAAAGTCAACAACATCAGAAACAGAGATATGATAAAGGGGTTCAAAGAAGAAGTTTTGAACCCAAACAAAAGGTGTTATTATTGTTACCTACTGAACAAGCCAAATTATTTGCTAGATGGCAAGGCCCATATGAAATAATGAGGAGAGTGAATGAGGTGAATTATGAGATAACAACTCCTGATAAAAAGAAGAAGTCAGGAATATACCGTGTAAATTTGTTAAAAGAATGGAAAGAGATAGGTCTTATGGGGGAAATAGAAGATGAAGAATTAGGTCCTGATATACAAAATTGTATATTACCAGAAGGGGAATTGCAATTAGAAGAGTTGAAACCTGCAGAAATTTTTCAGATTAGATAATTAGAAAATAAATTTAGATATGTCTTTTCTAATAAACCAGGAATTACCAATATGGGAGAACATCGTATAAACACGATACCTGAAAGAATTATTAGGGTGGGAGGAAGAAGTTGGCCATATCATATAAAAGAAGCCATTAATAAGGAAGTAGAAGAAATGTTAAACTTGGGAGTAATAGAATCATCTTAAAGTCCATGGAGGAGTTATCCAGTGACAGTCCCGAAATCGGATGGAAATATACGATTATGTATAGATTTCAGGAAATTGAACGCTATATCCAAATTTGATGCTTATCCAATGCCAAAAGTTGAAGACTTATTAGAAAGAGTAGGAGCCAAATTCTTATCGTCTTTAGATCTAGTAAAAGGTTACTGGCAAATTCCATTGAGCGAAACCGATAAAGAAAAAATGGCTTTTGTTACTCCTAAAGGTTTATTCCATTTTACCAGAATGCCGTTTGGATTACATGGAGCTTCAGCCACATTCCAAAGAGTGATGGATATGGTGTTGGAACCCGTGAAAGAATATGCAGCCGCGTATATAGATGACATTTTAATATATAGTAGAAGCTGGAGTGAACATATCGTACATATAGAGAATGTATTGAAAGAGTTAAGAAAAGCTAATCTGAAAGTAAGTCCATCAAAATGTAAAATAGCTAGGCAAGGAGTAAAGTTCTTAGGTTTCTTGATAGAACAAGGAAAAATACAACCAGTGCCAGAAAAAGTAGAAAAAATATGCCATTGGACAATTCCTAAGACCAAAAAAGAAGTGCGACAATTTTTAGGTCTGGCGGGATACTATAGGCAATTTGTGCCTAAGTTCGCAGAAATAGCTGCACCTTTAACCGATCTAACCAAGAAAAGGAGGAGTAAAATAGTGAAATGGGAAGAACAAGAACAAAAAGCGTTTGACAAATTAAAGGAAATATTAAATGATTTACCACATAGGTATGCGCTGGATTTTAATTTACCGTTTATAGTACAAACAGACGCTTCGGATAGAGGGATAGGAGCGGTATTATCTTAAGAAAGAGAGAATGTGGAATATCCCGTAATGTATATTAGCAAAAAGTTAAATGAAAGAGAAAGAAAATACGCTACTATAGAAAAAGAAGCTTTAGCAGTTAAATGGGCTATCCAATCCTTTAAGTATTATCTGTTAGGTGCACCATTTGTATTGATAACTGATCATGCTCCGTTACAATGGTTAAATCGAATGAAAGACTCGAACTCGCGATTAACACGATGGTATTTAAGCCTACAACCTTTTGTGTTCCAAGTACAATATAGAAAAGGGAGTGCTCATGCTAATGCCGATTATTTTTCCTGACAGAGTTCATGGGAAGAATCGGACGTAGAGAGGACGGCCCACTCGTCGGGGGGGTGTGTGTGAGCAAGGAGCAGCAAAAGAGGCTGAGAGTGTGCTGTCCCCTCAGCCGTCCGAAAGGGAAAACCAACCACATGAAAGGGAAAACCAAGAAAAGGGAAAAGAGAAAGAGAACCTGGATACGCGCGGAGTAGAGAAGGAGATGAAAGGGTTAAAAGTGATTGAGGAAAAGGAGGGGTTTGAGGGGCGCGCGAGAGAGGAGGAGATAGAGGATATAAAGGAGGGGAAGAGTCTAGAGAGGGGGATCGGAAGAAAGTGAACGTGTTCCACACAACGGAGGAAAATGGTCAGTCACAAGAAACACAAAGGATTGTAGTATTTGATGATGAGTGGAAAGAGTCAGAACATATGATCCAAAAGTGTTTAAAGTACCGGGAAAAGATTTAAATAAAGAATATAAGCAAGAAGTATTTGAGAAAGGGATAGAGAGAGAAACCATCCCTAGAGGTGTGAAACAAGTGATAAAAGGATTACAGCCCGAGGAATGGACAGTGGTAGTCTATCCCAAGGGGCGAGGTCCGGTGTGATATGTTCATCCTCCCAAACCTCTACAATTGGGGGAGAAACCACCGGAAGGAGAATGGAGCCGACATCCGTGTTGCGGGACTTTATGTGCAGTCCGGAGTGGATATATGAGGAGACCCACGGACCAAGAGAAATTTGCCCGTTATTACAGTTAGAAGAGGAACCGTCGGATTGACCGTTAATGTTATTGTGGGATGGTACGCCCAACCAGTTATTGTTTAATGAACCTGTTGATGTTGTTAATGGAAACCAGACAAGTTTTATAAATAAATCTTTATTTAATGAAATTCCCTTATTGTCGTTTCATTCACCAAACGAGGAACTGTCAAAGATTATAAACGAACCCTTTCACAGATACATATACCTGTTCCATATTCCTGTAAGTTTTGCTGTATAACAATATGTGCATACAATAATATCATAGCAGAACAAGAATAAACATCAGCAAGAATACAGTTGCACATTTGTAATTGCATGTCAAATGGCACACATCTTAGTGATAAAATGCTGCTAAATAAGTTACTGGATGTGTTCCTGGGTGCAAGTCTGATTACATGGTCAAGCATATTATCAAGAATTCAACTGGCACCTCATTAATTGACTCCACTTTGCCAATGCAATCTAACATTCTTTCACTGATACAAGTGCAGATCAGCAGCTGACCAGTAAAACTGTAAAAGTGATGAGATCCATTTATAAAAGCATATTGTACAAATTGTTCACTTTTCAAATAGTTTATTTTAAATGAAATTATGGAATGCATAAAAGTGGTGTTTTTTGAGTTGTTTTTTGTTGTTGCAGGGATGGAGGAAGCAATGTACAGGAGGAAAGCTATCAAGCTATTTTATATGCATACAATTCCATGAAACCTTATGAACAGCTAAGAAAATAGCAGATTTTTAGTGGGAAGTGAGCAGAGTTAGACTGAAACTTTTTTTCCTCCAAGAAGTGTTGGCAACATTCCTACTGTGTACTCAAGAAGTTTTAAAGTCACAAGCTCTTTGAAACTCCTCATGGTTTAATCTATTCACTGAGTAATCAGTAATGGTTTAATGTATTCAAACTGTATCTAGGTATAAATGCATTTTAAAAGAAAATTAATCACAACCAGAATAAATCTACATTTCAACGTGGTATATATGCTGCATACATTTTTTCCTGTTTGAACACACACTTGCTGCAATCCACCATTTCATATTTATTTATTTCACTTTTATACCGCCCATCTGGCCGAAGGCCACTCTAGACAGTTTACAGCATATACAGACAACATAATTAAAATACAATTTAACAGAACAGAACAGAAAATAATAAAATACAAATAAACAGTATAGTCAAAATATTAAAAAATATATTTGCCTAAAACATTTAAAACATTTAAAATGGCAAACCTGATCAAGTAGGCTAGCTAAACTCAGCTGAATCTGCTTTATCCGCTGAATACTTTAATTGTACTCATATCTAACCAGAAGTACATCTCACAGAGTTCAGTGGGACTTATTATCCAGTAAATAGATGCAGGATTCTAAGATAGTTTTTCATTATCTTAACTAAATTGTACACACTTATTGACTATCTTGAGAGTAGTCAAGATATGGGATTCCAACTGGGATGTACCAATTGAGATCTTTCAGAGATTCCTCCTCTACCCACACACCAGCAAATATTCACTCATTCAGCTCAATTCATTCAGTAAACACCCTCCATGCAGTACTATCAGAGTATTGGAAAGAGCACCATGGAGAGGGTGGATGGAGAAGTGTGCTTCGGCCAGCTCAGTTTTATGCCACTAAATCTGGATTCAACATTATATACATTAAAATTTCAGGTACCAAAACATTCTTTTCTGTATCACAACGCAAACAATGTACTGCTCTATGTTGTTTCTTCTCTGTATTTTTAATCCACTAAAATTGGAAGTGCATAATCTTACTGCACTCTTAAAGCCTGTTACTTATAAGAGAGGAGACATCTGAACGCTTTTGCAGCAGGTGTTTCTTGCTGACAATAGGAGGAATAAAAATATAAATCTAATTTTCCAACTTCGTAACCTGGGGTGATATTCTGTCACTTCTATTGCCATCTGCATAAAAACTTAGTTGAAGTAGAACTGCATTACACTTCGTCCCACAGAGTGTGTCCAAGTGTTTGTATTATAACTTAAATGAAATGCATTAATGGAAGCCTTCGGCAAAGCAAACGCTTATTTTGTGCCCTTCAAAAGGGTTTGAGTGATCCTTACCCTGGCTGTCTTCATCCTTAATTGGCCTCCACTGTGGGGAGCAATTAAAAATAAATGGTAGCTTGCTGAGCTGCTGGGAGGGATATTCTGCAGCTCTGAATATGAGCATCCCTATACAGGTCCAGCGTCCACCATGCCAGAGAGAGGCAGAGGGAAATAAGATTAACCTGAACAGTTAGTTATAAGTATATTCTGTGAAGAACACAACCACTCAAATCAGGGTAGTAATTTAAAACAAAAGTTAAAACATTTGGAAAACTTGTCCAATGAATGGCAACCTAGCCTGCAAACTAAGCCTACACAGGTGTTAACTGAAACAATCCCATGTCACCTAGATGACAAGTATAAAGCTCCTTAGAATCATTTGTATCCTGTTAAGTGGAAAATGTTAAAGAAATAAAACATTTAAGGTGCTAGGAATGTTATACAGTAAAGTGTGGCTATTTAAGTGAGGGGAATGAGGGCATGCCCCCCTTTCCCTCTCAGACAGGTACTATACAAGAGCCACTGAGGACATTAACTACAATATAAAAGCCTCCATCTCAAATTTTAGCTGAGCTATGAACCCACTCAGCATCATCCTCCAATTATTCATAACATTGATAATACTACCTTATTTCTCAGGTTGATGAAAAATAGGGATGGGTAGTTTGTAGGTCTCCAATAGTTGTTGGACTGCAGTTCCCAAGATTATTCACCATCAGCTATGCTGTGCGGAGAGCTGAAGTCCAACAGAATCTTGCTCAACATCACTGTAAACACTGAAACAATAAATAATAAAATATTTAATGTTTATAGCATGCTTTTGCTGGAATGTCAGTATAGCTATGGTGCTGTTCAGTTTCTGGTACAAAGGAGGAACAAAAGGGCTTATCAAAATGGAGCATTTATTCTCTGCCCTCCATTTGTGCCAACTCTCATCATTTGGTTCCAAATGAATGTGGATCTTAATGGGGTTTCTGTTTATACTCATTCCTAAAACCTCACTTCATTTCTCTTTAAGAAATCATTATCTTTTAAATAAATAGCTTAAAAATATTTTTTGAAAATTGAATAAACTCTTTAAGAATGATTCTCTATGCTGAATTTTATATTTGTGTGTGTGTGTTTCTTTAGTAGAACTAATATTGAAAACATCTGACCTGAATCATTTACAGCTGAGGTTCACTCCACTCCTTTGGAAATCAGCTATCCTTTACATCAACCTTTTTGAAAAAATCAAGGAGTCCCTTTCAAAAATGATCCTCTGTGATGGATTTTGTTTTCTTTTTAGTAGTTTGGTGCAAATCTTGAAAGCTTCTGATCTGAGTGTTTCACAGGGGTGAACTCCATTCCTAATCTTCTTTGGAAATGAGGTATCTTTCATAATTCTTTCAAAACCACTGAGAAAATCTTTGAAACCCTTTAAAAATTATCCCAATCCAAGATCTCTTGATACCTGAACTCCACCCCAGTGCAAAGCAGAACAACAATACCTTCTAGGCTATTACATACTGAACCTGTAGCTTGCAGTTTGGTTGTAGCTATACTGAGCATTTTTCCAGTAGCAATGTATGAAAGTGAGAGCTGGACCATAAAGAAGGCTGACCGCCAAAGAATTGATGCTTTTGAATTGTGGTGCTGGAGGAGACTCTTGAGAGTCCCCTGGACTGCAAGGAGATCAAACCTATCCATTCTGAAGGAAATCAACCCGGAGTGCTCACTGGAAGGACAGATCCTGAAGCTGAGGCTTCAATACTTTGGCCATCTCATGAGAAGAGAAATCTCCCTGGAAAAAAACTTGATGTTGGGAAAGATTGAAGGCAAGAGGAGAAGGGGACGACAGAGGACGAGATGGTTGGACAATGTCATCGAAGCTACCAACATGAATTTGACCAAACTGCGGGAGGCAGTGGAAGACAGGAGGGCGTGGCGTGCTCTGGTCCATGGGGTCACGAAGAGTCGGACATGACTTAACGACTAAACAACAACAACATATTGAGCATATCCTAATGCTCATCATGAGGTGTATTGTATCCATCTTCTATGTGATGCAAAATTTTTCACATAACACTAATGTACCTATGTCACGTTTCCACCTGTCCCTTGGTTGTTTCACCAAGCAAAGGTACAAGCTATGTGTTGTTCAGCTGCCAGCAGTTGATTACATAAACTTTATTCACTATCAATGACAGAGGTACGGGCAATGTATCATTTAAAAACCAAGTAGAAATTGTTTGTTACAAGTCATAGAAGTCCAGTCAATGTTGTTAACTAACTAAACAACCTTTTTCCTCCACTCTCAACCGCCTACCCTCCCTCTCCCTCTCTCTCCTTTTCTTTCCCCCACTTAACTCCACCCACCATCAACTCCTATTGCTGCATGCAAATCTCAACATAAATATTCATAAATGCTACACCCTAAGAGAGAAAAAAAGCAACAAAATTGTCACCATAAACTAGCTAATCATTTAAATATTAAGGCATCATGTGCAACAGTTGGGCTGCTGGTGTTACAGTACCTTTTTGTTATGTGCTAAGCCAGCGGTCCCCAACCTTTTTTGGACCGCGGACTGGCTGAGCCTCCGAGGAAGGCGCCCCCTCGCAGGTGCGCACGCTCTCTTGGGCGCATGCGCGAAGCGGTGGGGGAGCGCCCGCCAGCGCTGGCACATGCGCAAAGCAGCTGTGGGGAGGGGAGTGCGTGCGGGGGGCGTGGGAGGTCTGTCTTCGCGGCCCGGTCCACCTCCGCAGCCGGGGGGGAGGCGGCAACGTTCGCAAGCAACCGCCCACCGTCCCTCCATGCACACAGGCGGCTGTCCAGCCCCGCCGGGATGCTCCGGGGTGCTTGTGGCCCCGGCCCCGGCCCCAGCCTGCTCGCTCGCTCGCTGCTGCTTGGCTGGGATGCTCAGGCGGCCTTTGTGCGCCCGCGGCGGGAAGGGCGGGGTGGGAGGCTCCTTTGTCTGCCGTACTGGCCGCTGCCTTTTCCCGGGGGAGACGCGGCGGAGGGGCGGGTTCCGGCTCCCCAAGCCAGACGACCAGCTGGCTGGCTCGCCCCTTGCGCGGACAATGGCCTGCCGGGCGCAGGCGGGAGGGCCGGGGCCCCTCTGCCGCCATCATCATCATCTCCTGCTCCTCGGCGCGTAGCCCAAGGCCGGGAGGGAGGTCGCGGGCATCTCTGGCTCCTCGGGCGCCCCCGGGCTAGCTGGGCAGCAGCAACGCCACCTCCAGCTGCTCACTCGCTCGTGCCTCCGCCCGCCGCCGCGCCTCAAACCCACGGCTCCAGAGAGAAACAATCAGCTGTGAGGCGCCCCTCCCCTCCTGCAAGGATTTGAGGCGTTTGCTCCCGGCCCCGCGCCGCTCCCGATTGGCCAGCCCCGCACCCCGCTGGTTGGCTACCGTGCCGTGCCACTCAGGGGGGGGGGAAGTCCCTGCCTCTACGGCCCATCCCCGCCCCCTTCGCTGGCTTCCCCATTGAGCACGTTTCTTAGGTTGACGCCGCCTGCCCGCTTCGGATTTGTGACACACCCAGTTCTCTCTTCCCCACCCACCCCCGCCTTCCTTGGTTGGGATCTGTGCCTTTCCCCGTGCTTTGTGCACGCGCGCAAAGCACCTGTGGGGAGGGGAGTGCGTGCGGGGGGGGGGGGCGGGAGGTCTGTCTTCGCGGCCCGGTCTGGCTCAGGCCACGGACCGGCGCCGGGTCGCGGACCGGGGGTTGACGACCTCTGTGCTAAGCACTCACTTCTGACTTATAGCAGCCTTAATAATGGTTTCTGAGGTATGTAAAATTTGCAAGGAGTGGTTTATTATTGCCGCCCACCAGTGAATTTCCACAATTCAGAGGGGATTTGAACTAAGATGTCCTGAGACTCAGACCAACACTCTATCCAGCACACTGGTTCTCAAACACACGTTAGACAAATTTTAATGAAAAGGCAGAGTATTTATCCACTAAAACATTTCTCTTCAGGCAAGCTTTCCCTTAATGACTGGCTACCTGTGTGGGGTTTTAAATGGATGTTCGTGCCTAAATGCTTTGGATGTGTTTATGGTGGTGCATTTGTTTACTGTATTTTAGTGTGGCATTTGTTTGATCTTTTTTAGTGTTCCTATACTTACTGTTTTTAGCTTTATATATTGTCTTCTAATTATGTGAGCTGTCTTGGGTTCTTTTTTTAAGGAGAAAGGTGGGCTAAAAATATTTTAATGAAATAATATATAAACACACAGTTCTTGACTACTGCCGAAGTTTGAGGTCAAGTTCTTTAAAGATTTTGTTCCCTTGCGAGCAAAGTGAAGCCAGAGCACGCCTGCTACTTTTGCGGTGTTAGAGAGAAACGAAACAAACAAACCAAACCGTTAACACAAAATGAAGTACTGTAGCTGACTTCTCGGCTGATGATACACAGGGTGTCCCTAAAACGGGCCGCTGAGTTCCTAGCTGAGCGAGTGAGCAGAGGTATACTGTACCCCCTTCGCCTCGAGCGCCATTTTGTGATTCTCTCCTATTCAGAGATGGATAAACCGTTCTTTTCTAATGACTGCCTTGCAGCCAAATAACTACGGTTTTTGGGAAGCAAAGGATAAAAGCTTTCCTAAAACGGAGCAAAAACCGAAAAGGAGCAAAACAGCACGATGACAAGCGGTCTTGCGCAGAAAGCAAGAGAACATAAAATAACGATTTCTTTCCCCAATAACTTGCATTCCACCTGTGAGGAAACAGCGCAGCACCCGAACCCTTCCCCCCCCCCCGCGCGCCTTTATAACCTTCGCGTCCGAGGCGCTTGCGTGCAGCCAGCGCCCTCCCGCTACCCGTCGGCGTATTTACTCCGCACGGCCCGGCGGCTTTTCCCTCTTTCAGAGTGAGTGTGCGAAGGAAGGCTCGGCGGCGGGCGGCGTGGCGACCGTGTGAAGAGAGAAGTTGGTGGCGGCGCGGAAAGTCCTCCTTCGGGCCTGTAAAACGAAGGATGGTGTGCATGCGCGGGGATGGGATGTAGTAGACTTAGGGCCTCCCTTAAGTGGGGTTGGTTACAAGGCGGTCGTTGAGTTGTAAGCGAAAGGAAGTGGCCGCTTGGGAGTTGCGCGCGGGCTCCTCGAAGGACAGCTTTTGTAGGGGGATGTTGTAGGGTTGACCTGAACAGCGCTCTTTAGATTTGTGATGATGTGATTTAACTGGCGAGGGCGTTAAATGGAGAGTTTTTTGAGAGTAGTAAACGGGGTTGGTTTCCCGTTTTGTTTCAGAGAAGACGGAACGCGAGACCCACGTGTCTTACCTTAAAACGTAAATCCTTAAGGAAGGGGGTCGTTCACGCAAGTCCCTGGTGTTGACACGCTAACTCTGGTTTTTGCTTCTGTTTTGATCATGGCTTTTTTTATGGTGCCCTGACAAAAGAAGTGTCGAGTGGCGTGGCAGGCCCTCAAGTGAAATCTTTTAAGGGTCTCTCTGATTCTTTCGATTTAAAAATATTTTAAGTTTGAGACTTTTTGGGCAATCAGTAAGATGAAAGTTAGAAGGTTTATTGCTGAAATAGAACGGGTTCATTTATAACGCTGTTGATTTAAGAAATCATAAGTAAGCGTGATTTTGTGGAGAAGATTGTGATTGGTTGTATGATTTACTGATAATGAAAGTGCACCTGTAGGAAAAGCTTATTCGTTTGGGTAGTTTGTTCCAGGGTTGTGCAAAAAAGCCAGAGTAATAAGCAAGAACACACTTCATTTTATTTGTTGTCATGATCCGGGCGACAGTCCAGAGCACCCAACCACAGTTGTTATCATTAAATCTCAGAGAAATGAAAGTTGCAGAAAACAGGCATTTTGTCTCTCTTGGTAAAACCTAGTAACTTGAGCAGACGGCATACTCATACTTTTGGGGAACTCTTAATGAAGCAGCAGAAAAGGAACAAGGGCTTGTCTTTAAAAGCAAGAGAAGTGGGGAAAGGAGTACAATGGCAGTGGGCTATAAGCATGTTGTAGACATAAACTTGGAAGACAAAAAGGTTTTAATGGAAAGAAAGAAATTGAAGGATGCTCTGACTCTAGGAGGACATCAGCAAACTGCTTCTATAGTTACTTTGCAAAATACGTTAGCATCACAGGCTAGCAAGAAAAGAGGTAGTACCCCAATGAAAGTGGAGTTGCGTAGAAGAAACATAACCATTGAGAAAAATTGTATGAATAGCTTGCTGGAACCAGAACAAATAATCGAAAACTGTGTAGTTGCTGCAGAGAGCTTGAGAAAAAAGCAGAGACATTCCTTAGTAAAATCAGAGCTTTACAAGGAAGATAAAAATCTACACAAGGAGGACAGGAGTACTGTAGTAGAGCTTAAGTCTCAGAAAGTAACAAGCAGCTTGCAGGAAAGTAGCAGCTGTTCCCTTTCAGAACAACAGCCTCAGCAGAAAACATGGAATTTGAGAAAAACAACTGGACCAATTTTCCCTGAACAAAAGGCTTCCAAGAACCAGGACAAAAACCAGAAAACAAAGAGGAGGGGCAGACATAGTATTCAGCGCTTAAGCCACCTGAAGTGTAAGGGAAAAAAGAACTGTAAATCACAGTTACCGAGCCCTGAAAATTGTTCAGGAAATCCAGTAAAGGCGAGGTGGTCTTCTGTATCCCACTTCTCAAATGGTAATCTTGAAACCACTGAGTTGTCCAGCGGGCTGGATAGAACACAGAGGCAAGCAAATAGTTCCATGTTGAGATTGACAGAGCTTCAGGAGCCAGAAAGGAGAACAGATAACTTTTCTGCTGCACTGACTCTCACAGATTTTTTGGAAAGTGTGGAGGTTACAAAACAAAATAGTCGGTGCTTATTGAAATGTGTAGCAAATCATGAAGAGAATAAAAAATGTAGAAGTGGTGTAGAAAAAGAAGTGCATAGGATGGTAACCAGAGGTTTTTTAAAATCAAAGTTGTGTGAAAATGATAGCAAGAAACTAAACTGGAAGCCAAAAATGTATGTTAGTGAGATTCCTGACTGTAAGAAGGACGTTTTTGGAAACAGTGTGGTTATAGAAGAAGGAGCAGACTGTTTTACAGAGGATGTGCTGGTTACTAGAATAGGGAGTGATAGTAAGCAACAGATAGGTGGAAAAGTGGAATTTCTGACTTCAACTGAACTTAAAAAAGAGAGCAGAACATCTAGTAAGGATGCTTATTCCTTCTTTATGTATTTAATTTGTTTATTATCTTCCATGTGGAATTCTGTTTTGTTCACTCTCTTATTCCTGATAGCTTAAATCAGTATAACCTACTGCCTTTTAAAATGTAATTTAAAAACTGAACAAAATTCCTCTGTAGTTGGAAAACTTGTCACATTTGTGAGTTAGGAGAAAAGCTTTATGCTGCTTGTTTTATGAGGTATTTTCTTATATGTTGAGAGTTCTAGTGTATTCCAGGGTGTAAAGCTGTCCCAGAACCCAAGGAACATTTGCTTTTTCTGAGTGTACACTTCTCATACTCTGAGGTATTTCCTACTCCAAGGAAAGTAAATTTCCTTGCCCTTGGTGGAAGTCTGTCATTGGACCAGTTCTAATGCCAAACTTCTCTTTGGTTAATTTACATCATGACTTGACAAAAAAAGCATGTCACATTTTTTGTTCTAGGGTATTGGCTAAACAAAAACACACCCTGTATCACAAATTGATTTTTAAAATGACAGTTTTCCCCTTGGGCATATTTGTTTGTTCATACAAAGAAGATTAAATGGCAAGTGACTGAAATTTGGGGACATTGTTCATTGTTGTCTAGGAGATTATATCCTGCATTGTATGTTTATATTTATGTATGTTCTGCAATGAAAAGCATATCTGTGGGATAAAATAAATTAATCCTTTTGAATGAGGGAGCAGACAGTATGATAATATTGTCTAAATTATTTAGACAAAGTAAAATTCTTGCAAACAGTCAAGGGTGAAGTGCTGTTCTTTGTTGTCCTTAAAATTTCCATTAAGTCAAACTTCTGCTCCTTTAAATTTGTTTTAATTAGCAAAAATAGAACACATAACAGCTGAGTTTATTTTGAAAATGAAGCCATTGAAACAACAAACTTTTTCTAGATGTTTAACTAATTACAGATATTGAAGATTGTGCAATATAAGCCATTTCTGTTAAGAGAACCCAGTATGCTTGAAAGAAGGGGTTGGTACTCAGAGTGGAACAATCAGTTGAAACTCTGCAGACATTTATTTCTGCTTTGGGTAGTATTTGGATGTGTTTTATCAATTTTAGGTTGAAATCCTGTTGCATAACTACACCTGCTTAACTCTGAATTTGCACAAGCAGTAGGAAGGATCACACTAATGGAGAAGTTATATTCATGAAGGCATTCCATAGGCTGATTGCATAACAGGTGCACCATGAACTGTGCAACCAATTTGCATGATGCAGACTGCTTGAGTATAATGCCCTACATGATTCTGCATTACACCAGTTGCAAAGGATTCAGCCTTATTTGCATTTCTTAATACGGCATTTCTTTTCCAAAATATTATATAGCTGCATTGCTGCTGCAGAATGATTATACCAAATTGGGATGTGCCTTTGGTTTTTTGTTTTTGTTTTTGGTCGTGGGGGAAGACTCTCAACTCCTAGAATTCTTCAAGAATTCCCTGGACAAAATTCAGAAAGTTCCAGCCCACAAACGTATATCTGCAGACACCTACATTTTGCTCACCTGGACCAGTGCCTAGCTCGAAGGCTGCATGACTTTTCATTTTTGTTTTATGTCAAAAAAGGAGGCTGCTACAGTTCATCCTCAGAATGCTAGTTCTTTAGAAGGTGCCCTTTATCAGGCCTAAAGGGCAGTGAGCCTTCTGCTCCCAGGATGCATTGTAGTAGTGTCTTTTTTAACAAGAAGGGCCAGAGCTGTGAAACCTTGGAACTAAGTACTGGTCCACATGAGGAAAATATAGGTGTCTGTAGATGTAGGACTGTGGATTAGAACTCTCAGAATTGTGGTTGGAGAATTCTGGAAGATGAAGTCCAAAAAAGAATGAATGGCACATTGTGATGGTGCCTAATACCAAATAATTATAACAGTCTAAAACATTCTTTATAAAACATATATCATGTGTCAATAGGCATATTACTATACTAACTAATGCCAATCATAGCGGATCAGAACTTTCCATGTTAAGAAAACTATTTACTAAACTGCTACTGGAGTCGCGCTTTTTAAAGGTATTTTCATAAAATACATATTGATAAATGCAAATCTGCTTTAAGGTAAAGATCTGCCTTGTATTTTAGACTGTATTAAATACTAAGTTAATTATTGTCCCTTTTTTTTTTAATCAGGAAAGCAAACCCTGGAAGTTTCAAACATACAGCTTGGGAAACTGTCAGAGACTGATTTTGGTATTTCTCAAGATTGTAGTATACAGAATTTCCTAGAGCAGTCTGCACGTCATCCAGTATCTAAATCAGATGAGACTGAAAACAAAGATCCTGTTAGCCTTTCATTTGGGAAGGCGTCTGAAACAAATTGTGCTCTTACAAACACCAAATGTCCACAGCTCTTGGATATAAAAGTAGCTGAAAAGAAATCAGGAGTGCACCAGGATGAAGAAGTAGAGTGGTTTTCTAAGCATGGTGGCTTGCCACACAGTGTAGAAAGGATTCCAGTAGTGAGACTGCATGACTGCTGTTACATTAAAGCATTGTTAAAACCTACTGGTATCAAGACCATTCAAAATTATAGAGATCATTTTCGATCCTTGCATGTTGTGCATGATCAGGGAAAGGTTCTCCCTCCTAGTAGGGGTATGGGACAGAATGATTCAAATAGTAGCTCAAACGTAGTGCAACCTGGAAGGTATGTGCCAGAAAAAATCATACTGGTGAGAAAAGAAATGTGCCAAAATAGTAACAAGTCAGAATACCAAAATGGAAAACGCTTCAGGGAAAGTAAGTGGTGTGTGGATAAAAAGCCAAGCAAAAAGATAAGAATATCAAAAAACCTAGAAAAATCCATAGTCCAGAAAGTTTTCACAAATACAAATATACAGGGTCAGTGTGGACTGCAGATAAAAGAAGAACCTGACACATTGGGTTCTTCAGTTTTGGAAACAGTAAAGTGTGATGAAACAACTTGCTTATCTTCACTTGACTGTATTCCAGATTTTCAGGAGCAGCATCCTCAGACACTTCAGAATCAAATTGTTAACTTGCTTAACAGTGAAAAAATGAGGGAGACACACTTAGTCACCAGTAACTTTGAGAAATCTGCAGTTCTTAGAAGAAGAAAGAATGTGCTTGAGTTAGAGAGCACAGAACCACAAACAGAATTTAGCAGTAAAGTGACTGATACTAATTCCCCGGCAGAGTCACTGGCCAGTGGAAAAATTACTAGCTGTGATAGCATTGTTGCTAGCCGTGTGGAAAGAGGGAAAAGGTCATCCACCATAAAAAGAGCAAGTAAAACTGAGAGGAATTTCCAGCCATACAGCTGTCAAAGAGCAGTCCCAATTTCTGGTAAAAATGTATGGCCACGTGAATCATGTGCCAGAACCTCCTTGTGGTTTCATGACAGTTGTATGGCTGACTTGGAAAAAGGATTTTTAAGGAGTACTGATTCCTCAGTTAACCCTGGGCAGACAGATCTACATGAGCCTTTGACAGATACTAGAAAAGGTTTAACAGATAATATAATAGATGTCAAAATACAAGAAAGCCCAGCTTCAGAATCTGTATTTTGTATAGGCAAGGTTATTTCAACCTTTGATAATAAAAATAGATTTTCTTCCATGGGTATGGAAAGACCTAAAAGGTGTACACCTAGTACTAAAATGGGAAAACAATCAAAAGTGGATTCAGAATCTCTAGGAAAAGATGCAAAAAGTAAAGGAAATATAATGAAGGGGAAAAAATTCGTAGATAAGCACAGTAGTACGTTGGTAAGTGCAAAAGGCAAAATGAAGTATCAGAAGATATCAGTTGCCAAGCAGGAAATGTTATTGAAAACATTAAATACAGAAAATCTTTCAGACTTCAGAATTCCTATACTCAAGGATAACAATGAAACTATAAAGAAGGAATGTGCTACATCGTCAGAAAAGAGTGTTTGCAGTCTTCTGGATATTCTGGAAGATTCTACTGCTTCTGTAAGGAAAGGTAAAGAGGCTTTATCTGGGCACCAGTTCCAGTCCCAGCAGGTTACTGATACTAATATACTGGAGGAACAGGCAAACCAATTCAACAGTGACACTTCTGAAAGCAATTTTAAAGAAGGAATAGCCTGTAAAGGTAAATTTGTGTGCACTTCACATGACAGTAAGCTGGAAACATCAACGTGGAAAGATAATTCTAGCTCTTTGACTGCTGGACATACACAAAATCGAACATTTGGCACTGTTTTGGCATCAGAAATTAAAGGTGAAGGTGAATACAGCAATTACCTGACGCAAGAAGATAACTTCTATACAGATGTTATTAAGGCTTATGAAGATGATGTTCTTGTGATTGATGTAATTCAGGATGATCCTGATCTCTTTGGAGATATAGAAGAACAAGAAAGTTCTTGCACTGAAAACAAATCCAGTACCACAGTTTTTTCAGGACAAGAGATGAAGCTAGAACCAGAATTCCAGAAAACTCAGCTTCCAGGGATTAGCCATTGGAGACTGTATTCTAGGTAGGCAGGCATGTTCTCTTGAAACATTTGTACAGTGATTAAGTCAAGTCATTGCACACTGAAACTAAGCTTAAAGCATGGTTCATTTTAGGGATCTTCTGTGTTGGGAATTTTAGAATGTGAACCATTCCCAGTGGCTGGAGCTTTCCCTCTGTAAACCTTTGCCCCTTCAAATATTTTGGACTTTGATTGCCAGAATCCCTCACAGTCAGCCCTTGCTGTCTGGGGCTTCTGAGATTTGAAGACCAAAACATCTGGTGCCCCAGGAGTCAAGAGCTATTCCTTTATGTACATTTGGTTTATGTTTTAGAATGATAGGTTCAGATTTGTGGCTGTTGGGCCAATGGAATTGTAGATTACCAATAATAATTTGTTTTTAAATTTTATTTATTATTGAGCACTTTATTTTAATCTAGTGATATAAAGGGAAACTTCATTTATCAGAAATGAAAGATGAGAAATTTGAAGCATATCAGATTTGAGATCATATAGGAAGCAAAAGGTCTTTTAAAACTGTCAGTTGAAATAGTAACATATGTGGATTGCCATGATTGTTATATTTTCAACATTGTCCTCAGTAGAACTATAGCATTCACAGTAATATCCTATAGATGTAATAAAGCACCTGATTATCTAGCTTACTTAGATTAATTAGCCTTTGTTAGATATCCTGTACAGTGGTACCTCGACTTACGAACTTAATCCGTATTGGAACGGCGTTCGTACGTCGAAAAGTTTGTAAGTCGAGGCAAACTTTTCCATAGGAATGCATTGAAAACCATTTAATCCGTACCTGCTGTTTTTCGTTCGTATGTCGAGGCGCTGTTCGTAGGTAGAGGCATTAGTTCCCATAGGAACTAATGCAAAGCCGGTTAATCCGTACTCTACCACTAGGGGGAGAATTTTTTTTTATTTTTTCTTCTTTTGACCTAAGATGAACTTAGGTCAAAAAAAGGGCAGGAAAGTTTTTTTTTCCGTTCGTGAGTCGAGGCTCCATTCGCAAGTCGAAGCAACATTTTGCGAACAGAGCCGTTCGTAACTCGAAAAGTTCACAAGTGGAGACGTTCGTAAGTCGAGGTACCACTGTAATTAGATTTGTGGTAAGCCAAATATGGATAAGATAGCATGGAATTACATGATTTTAAAATCTGGTTCATAGCCTGTACATTCATTTTGTTTAGGTGTGTATATCAATAGATTGCAGTCAAATGGGAAAGGCAGACAATCTCAGTGATTTTATACATACTGTATTGTGTAGTTAGTAGCTGCAAGGGACAGCCAGATTCAGCACACTGCCATTTCTAAAATCTTCTTATCTTTGTTACAAATTCACTTTATGAGCTTTTACATATTTTGGAAGGATTGTTTTGAATGGATATCAATTTTGAAACAGGTGACTCCGAATTGTAATTTTTAAAAAAGGTTTTCAAATCATACTAGTATTAAAATTCTATACTGTGTTATGGTAAATTTTCCTACTTATAAAATTACACATTTTTTTAAAATTTCTTGTTATTATTATTTACAAAGTCTGTCCGTATTTGTTTAACATTGTGTCCCCTGGGTTCCGCTTATAGTCATTTGTTGATACATCTACAATACATATTAAGTCCTTAATCTATACAACGTGCTTCTAGCCATTGATAAAACAAATTTGATAGGATTCTAAATCTTCCTTCCCTTTGATTTTTAATATCAGTCTGTCCATTTCTGCGCAGTCCAGTATCTTTTTAATTATTTCTTCATCTGGAGGTGTTTCTTCATTCTTCCAGTACTGTGCAAATATAATCCTCGCGGCTGTTAAAATATGCAGTATTAAATATAAATTTTGTTTATCAACATTTTCTGGTATTATACCTAATAGAATTCTGGCTTAAAATCTACATGTTTTTTGATTATTTTAACAAGCCATATGTGGATTTTTATCCAAAACTTTTTTGCTTTATCACATGTCCACCAAAGGTGATAGTAAGTTCCAGTTTTTTGACATTTCCAGCATTTACTTGACCAATTAGAAACCATTTTAGCTAGTCTATCAGGTGGTAAATGCCATCTATAAAACATTTTGTATAAATTACCTTTATAAGATGATGCCATTGTCATTTTATAGTTTCTAGTCCACAACGTTTGCCATTTTTCAAGATCAATATTGTATCCAAAGTTTTTTGCCCATTGTACCATTGTTTCTTTGACTTGTTCATCGGCCATTTTCCAATTTAAGAGAAATTTATATATTTTCCCAATTAGTTTATCATCTGATGTTAAAATTATTTGGTCAAGCGTTGTCTGTTCTTTACAGAAATCATATATTTTTAAATCTCTTTCATATCTAGATTGTAATTGCATTATGGGCCACCAAGATGAGTGTAATCCCTGGTCTATCAGATCTTTTTTTTTTGGTTTTAGTCTCTTATCTATATCTAACATATATGTAGATGGGAAACCTTGACATCTGAGCGTTCAGCCTGGAGGCAGGCGGTGCATCATGGCCTCTCCCAATTTGAAGAGACACTTGTCCAGCAGGCTGAGGCGAAGAGGCAGTCCCGAAAGCAGCAAAATCAGGGAGCTGGACAGGGGACAGATTGTATTTGTCTTCAGTGTGGAAGGGATTGTCACTCTCGAATTGGCCTTCTCAGCCACACTAGACACTGTTCCAGTGTATATGTCAAGATTTTCTCAAAGTTCAGAAGATTGGGATGTACGAATGCTTCTATAGATGAAACCCATCCTGGTATTTTTGTGTACATTTTCATTTTTATTTTTTCCTAGATTATGTACAATGAATTTCTAATATAATGGTTTTGAAAGTACCCGTGGGTTTTGGCTTTCTGGCACCATAAAAAGGCATGCCAACCCAACTGTAAATCATGCCCCTCTAAATACAAAAGTCTTTTGTTTCTCAGACTAATCCATTCTTTCAGCCATATTAGGATAGATGATTGATAATATAAGGTCCAATCTGGTAAGCCAAAGCCTCCATTTTCCTTGGATTCTTGCAACATTTTCAATTTAATTCTGGCTTTCTTCCCTTGCCAGATAAATTTTAATATCACCTTGTTTAGGTCATCAAAATATTTCTTCTCTATTTTCACTGGCACTGTTTGAAATAGGAAGAGTAGTTTTGGCAGGATGCTCGTTTTAATTGTTGCAATCCTTCCTAATAGTGATAGTTGTAGATTTTTCCATTTTTCTAAATTGGAAAAATTGGAAAAATTACACATTTTATAATGTATAGAGTGGAGAGAATAACCTTTAGTTGACAGGTGATGAACCTGTCGTCTTTGTCATATTCTCCAAGTAATGCAAGAACACAACAATGTATTAACACAAAATGCTTTGGAGATAACGTTATCCAAAGTAACATGTAATTTTCTTGTAGCTTGTATGTTTTTAGCTGATACATATGATCATTATGTAAGTGGACATTTGTGCTCAAAAAACAAATCTGTGACTGGTCTTAACAGTTAGATATGGTTTATTTAATTCTACCTCCAGTCATTTGATGCTCCCAGTCCAATAATTTAGCCTGGAGGGACTTCCCATCAAATTATCAGGCTGGGAGTTTATTCCCCCCCACCCACAAAAATAACATCCTTACCAAGAACTTGGGAAAGCCATTGTGGATATGCATTTCCTATCTCTTCTCTTTCAAGCTCAGGTTGTTAGGAAGTTTTAGAACCTCACCTATCCAAGTCTGCATATTCCTTTTTTTTTTTTTTGCCAGTTCTTGCTTAGTTTGCTCTTCCTGTGTAAATTGGTTGAAATATTCAGTGTAGTTAAGCCTACTGGCAGTTCTATAAATGCCATCATTTGGATCCGATTCTGAGATATGCTTCTTCCATTGTCTAAGCATATTAATTTGAAACTTAGCTATGAGCATTAGCCATACCTGCTAAAGTGGAGAATCTTCCAGAAGATTGCTGTTCACTGTCAAAGGAGGGGGAAATGCAAGGATGAAGAACTTTTATACCCAAATTGTTGAGGGTGATTACGGCACAGAGAAATTTTAATACTGTACTTTTTGTGCTTTAAGTCAGAGGTCCCCAACCCCCGGTCTGCGGCCCAGTTGCCCCGCCTTCCCCAGCTGGTCCGCGGGGTGAAAAAGGTTGGGGACCTCTGCTTTAAGTAACTATTTCTGATTTTTTTCTTTGGGAGAAAAGTAACCTAACATTTGTAAAAACCTACTTGTTTACAGGGAGATTCCCATTCAAGATTGTGGAACTATGAAGTCAGTCATTGATGTTCCTTTGACAGTAGGTAAGAACAGCATTTTGAAATGTAGTACTTAGAGAGAAAATAAAAGCTTGGAAGAAAATTAATAGGTATGTGCACTGAGTACGGTACATGCAGTTCAAAATCTGATTACCGATTAGCTCAGAATTATTCCAATGCCATATCTGAAATTTTGTGCTTCTTTTGGCTATAACTGAAAGTCCACCAATGACTTTATCATTTTGAACAAAACTCAGTGAAATTTTAGGCATTGTAAATCTTTCCAGGGTTGAAACCTGCCAGTTTTTCTGTAGTGGAGGGGGAACATCCTACAGATTGGATTGCCTTTCCTCACTGCTACAGCCAGAAGCAGCTGACAAATCGGATGTCTCCATGGCTCCCTCTACAGAGAGGTCAGCCCTTCCTTAATCAGTTCTTGCCTCTGCTTCTCACAGGCTTCCCATTGGAGCCCCTTCTTGCTGTTGTAGCCTTTGCTCTACTCTACCTTTAAGAAAAACCAGTCTTCTGGCTAGTAGTTGATAGTTCTGCTGCTCACCTCTGCATCCATATATGCTAAGGATGTAGACAATATATATTAAAGAACCAAGAGGATGGATGGGCAGAATCAGCCTTAAGGAAAATTCACAAGGCCTGCTCACTTGCTATTAGAGTAGCCTCTGCTCCTTTGCCATGAACTTGCCTCTGAGTTAATGCAGCTCTCTCCCCTTTCTGTGACTAAAATCAGAATAATTAATTAATCTGCGCTCACAACTGATCTGCATTTGATGCTAGACTGCGGCAGTTGCAGTTTGTTTTTACTTTTCTGTGCCTTTACACAAGAAGATGTGTAATGAGTGATGTAACGTGTTACTTTTTGCAAGTGAATAATTAGCAATGGCAACAAATTAGTTTTACTAAAGTAATAGTAACACATGCACTTTTAGGGTAATATTTCTAAGATGTAGTCTTTACATATTTGCCAGTGGTTTAAAAAAAACAATCTCCCTTTTTTAAAATAAAATTATCCCTTAGTAAGAAACCTAAGAAATTATGGAGGAATCAGTGCAAAGTTATATTGTCACCATCAAAGTTGGTTCTGAGTTAGGAAAGAAACTATAATAAATGTACTTCCCCTACTATGTGGTTGTATGGCAATGAATGAAACACAGTTTGCAGGTTGAATCCAAGTTGCTCACTGGAATAGACTGGAAAAGGGAAGGGTTTGCTAAAGGATTAGAAAGTTAGCACTTCAGTAGGAGAGACATGAAGAATCCCAAACAATGCAAACCTGGTTAAATTTGTATGTGGGCAAAAAGAATTTCAAGTCTGAATAAACTTTAGCAGCTTATATTACAACAGGAGTTAACCCACCTCTTGCCATTCTTAGAGTATGTGTTGTCTTTTCAGACATGGCAGATCCTCACACTCTTATCAAGCTTATAGACAACTTTCTTGGAGATACCTAATGCCATGTCATTTCAAGCCTTTAGAAGATAGTAAAAATTGAATTACATTATTTACTAGGAAAGTTTGAATATTGCCCATACCATGAGTTTGATGCTCTACCCACTTCCATGACGTTGTATATGTAGTGTTAGATGCTGTTTGTATGAGATGCCAGTTTTCATTACCCTTGGTCACTACAATTAATTGTCTTATATATTTACAGTCCAGTGACATTTGGAGGACCACATTTCCCACCTCTGTTTTAAAATCAGGCTTATCCCAGTAGTATATAAAGCAGCAGGCTTAGTCCAGTTATTTTTTAAAAAAGCAGCATGTTTGCTGGGAGAGCTGAGCCCATGCCTTACTTTTTTTATATGTGCCCTTAATTATATCATTCTAATACCCTTATGCTAATTCACGGTTTATTTCACTGTCCAAAGGCAGAGAAAAAGAGGCAGATACTGCTGCTAAACTATAGCCAATGTGCTGGTTCACTCCTTTTTCCAGTGATCACAATAACATTATTGCTGGAGCAAACTAGTGTGCTCCAGAATGTTCCTGCCCTTGTCTTTCTGGGCTCTTGTTAGGATCCTCTGTTTTTTAGGGCAGATAGGATTGCTCTGTTTAGGTTCATTTCCAGCATGTGCAAACGTTAGAAATGAATGAAACCAGAGCTTGCAACTTAAATTTGCCTTTCTCTTTCAATTTCCCATATTGCTAAGTGGCTTAAAAAGACAGCCACTTCACGATATTAGGAAATTAACACTTCCTTTACTCCATGGAGCAGAGGAAGTGAAAGGGAGGGGTTTTTTATTTAAAAAACTGTATTAGGGCAGCGCTGAGGCACTGTGCCACTTAGAAAAAAATAAAAGAAGTTGGAATCTTCCTCACAGAAGCAGGAAAGTTTTTTTCCCCTCTTTTTGTTTGATTTTTCTGAAGGGTCAGGTCAGGTACTGCCTGAATCCACTGCCAATTACTGGCCGTTTTACGGATCAGAGGGAGGGAGGAAAAAAATTTAACCCATTAGGGCAGTGCTGATGTGTTGCATCACTTCGTATTTTTTTTAATAAAGCCTTCCTCCTGGAAGTAGGAGGGGACAAAGACAGAGATTTTCCCCCAGTTTTCTTGCTTCCTTAAAAGAGCAGTGTTAATCTGTTACAGCAGAATGACAGAACTGTGTGTTATCTTTAAGACAAATAGATTTATTATGGAATGAGCTTTCAGGTAGATATTGCACTTTCTCAGGTACATGGACTGTATCACCTCAAAAACCTGTGGTATAATAAATCCATTACTCTTAGGAGTGCCACACAACTTTGTTGTTTTAAAGAAGCTATCACTGTAAATACTGATCAAATGATGTCCCCAATTCAGTTAAATATTCTGTTCTGTTACCCCACTGACGATGCCATCATTCTATTCTTTATTTCAAGGTAATTTCATAATGCATGTTACTTTTTTTTTCCTTTTGGTGAAATTAAATCAGACTCCCTAAGTGGAATCAGTTCTGTAGAAGGTAAAACAGAGTCATCTGTTGAGGATGAACAGCTGATTGAATCAGATGAACTCATAAAGGGTTGTTACAGAGATGAAAAGGTAATGGAGTGCAGTAATAATTGATTATATTTACAGTAAAGTAATGTTAATAGCATGCCATATGTAATTTGTTTAAAGGAACTCACTTTTTACAGGCAGTGTATTGCACTATCAGCACAGTCCCATGTATTTTCACTTGAGATCACTGTTGCTAACTAACTCTCAACACTTCCTCTTCAGATAGGATTTTAAGCAATAAGTATTTATTAAACTTAGAGGTTTTTAATGTTTTTACAAATGTTTTAAAATGGTTTTTAATATTGTTTTTAATTTTAGTATACAGTGGTGCCTCGCTAGACAATTGCCTCGCAGGACGAGGAATTCACTAGACGATGGCTTTTTGCGATCGCTAATGCGCTTCGCAAAACGATGTTTCCCTATGGGCGATTTTCGCTAGACTACGAGTTTTCCCCATTGGAATGCATTGACTAGCGGTCAATAGCTGTCAGTGCATTCCAACGGGGACCCGCTTGCTAGACGATGTTTCCCTATGGACGATCTTCGCAAGACGACGACTTTTCCGTTGGAACGCATTGAAGAGATTTCAATGCATTCCAATGGGGAAACGTGCTTCGCTAGACGATGTTTTTGCAAGACAGCGATTTTCGCGGAACGGATTAACATCGTCTAGCGAGGCACTACTGTATGTTTAATTGTTTTATGTACAGTTTTTATGTACAGTTTTAGCTTTTGTGAGCTTTCCTTGTCCCTTGTGAGGAAAAAGGTGGCATATATTTTATATATCTGTATATACTGTGTAAACTGGAATTAGTCCCACTAAATTCAGTAGGGTTTACTTCTGAGTAGATATATGAGGTTGCCAGCATGGTGTAGTGAATAGAGTGATGTACTAGGACTCTGGAGAAGAGGGTTCAAATCTTCACTTGGCCATGGAAACTCACTAGGACAGTGAAACTGGTAAAACCACTTCTTAAATATCTCACCTCAAAAATCCTATTAGAGTCACTATAAGTTGGTTTCTGCTTGACAGCACAGAACACACACAGAGAGATACATGTGGAATTACACTGTTAAGAAATCTGTTTTGACAGTGGATTAATTAGGCAAATTAGTGATTGTTTAATTTGATCACCAATGTAAAGTTTTTATGTCAATGCATATGTTGTATGTGAATCAAAATATAAGCAGTACAAGAGCACTAGAAACAGTGATAAAAGCATGTATATTTTATAGATATAACTATTTAGGAATATGTTGAGTAAATAGGATGCCTGTTGAATCTCTTTTGTTGGATTTGACAAAAGGTTATAGCAGGCGTTGACTGATAAACAGAACATCACACTTTAGGAAGTTGGACTAGAACTAGCCAACTGCCTCTTATGTTTGAGAAGACAGTTGTAAAATGGAAATGTGAGTTCTGGTTTTTATTTTAACCAAGTTATCTTCTTTTACAGTGTAAATTATCTAAGAAAATTGTTGCTCTGAAAGAAGAAAAAGCAAATATTCAGGACATTGTAAAAATGTATGTATGCAAATAGTAATGTTTACAGTCCTCACTAAGGGGGGATGGTATTTAAGCACAACTTTTTATTTTCAGTCATTTTACTTTTGTTTGGTTTTGTCATCACGACTATAGAAGTTAAAAAGATTGGCTCGATGCTGTAGGTTATGTGTCCATCTGCCACACGCCTTTACTGGCTAGGGTTTATAAGAATTACAAGCCAGCAGGAAAGATTAGATTTAGAAGGCTAAAATTACAGTGGAACCTCTACTTAAGAACGTCCCTACTTAAGAAGGATCCAACTTAAGAACAGCTCCGTTCGCTAAATTTTGCTTCCACTTGAGAACGGAGCTCCAAGATAAGAACGGGAAAAAAAACTTTCCTGCCCTTTTTTTAACCTTAGGTCATCTTAGGTTAAAAAAATATTTCTCCCCCTAGTGGTAGCGTACGGATTAACCGGCTTTGCATTAGTTCCTCTGGGAACTAATGCTTCAACGTACGAACACGCCTCTACATAAGAACAAAAAACAGCCGGAACGGATTGATCAGTTTTCAATGCATTCCTATGGGAAATTTTGCTTCAACTTAAGAACGTTTCAACTTAAGAACACCATTCCAATACGGATTAAGTTCGTAAGTAGAGGTTCCACTGTACCCACCCCTCCCCTAGGCATGGGGCTGAACTGGTTTAGTGGTTACAAGTAAAACCAAAACAACAAGGCCAAAGCAAGCAACTTGTTACTTCTGTATGTCATGACTTCTTTAGGAGTGGTGCATTTAGGATTAGAAGTTCAAAGCTATCTTCTTGCAGTTGCAACATTTTTCTGTCATGAGCTTCCAAACCTGGCTACAATTGGCACCTTCCCTACAAGCTAAAGTGATGGAGGTGGGAACAAGGTGTAGTGATAAGCAGAAGACAGAGAGGCTTGGTAGTTGAGTATTACATGGTTACTTCCAGAACCAAGCTCTTTGTAGCTTGTAACTTTTATTCTTATTTATTCATTCATTCTTTCATTTCATTTCATTTCATTCCTATACTTCCCCATCAGTGCAGTGCACTATTCTGGGCAGTGAACAATCTAAAAGCAGAACAAAAATAAACAGAACAGTAGATCAAGTTATAAGATAAACATATATTGAGAGGAATGCTCCTGTTACCTCAGTGAGTTAAAGTAAGAGAACTTGGCATAGGTTTCATCCCCTGGTCACGAATGGTGGTTTTAATTTGCCAGATTTTATGTTGCAGGAATTTGGTAAGACCTGCATTCAAAATGCATGTTGTATTTCAGCAACTGTAATTTGTTTTTTATTGCCTGACTTGTTCATAAACTATTAACTGAAAAGCAGTAGGGACATCAAATCCTTTTAGCAGGCAAATAGTAAACATATCTCACTTGAGAAAAAAAAACTTGAACTGCTCACTTAGAGTATCAGGTAGACAGTCATTGCTAATAGGCTGTAGAACTCTCTTTCAGGGGAGGCTATCTCCTCCCCCCATTGTTCATCCACTAGCTGGCAAAGATCTTTCTCTTCAGGCAGGCAAAAGAGATATAAATAGGCTATTAAGGAAGGAATAGTCTATTTAGCAAGGATTTTGGCAACAATGCCCTACAGTTTACTTAATTCTGATGTACAGTATGTTTCAATTGTTCTAAGCTAATAATTTTTAATGTGATCTCTGTTTCTGGGTGCTGTCTGACTTGCTGAAGGCTACTTTCATGGCAGAGCTCCACCTGTCTCTTTTTGTGTGGATAGTTGTTCTCTGTTAAGGCCCAATGCTTGGGGACCAATAGCACAGAATGATTTAATGGCCTGACGGTTCTGAGTGTAAAGGTGCTGCACCGAAGCAATTTTCCATACATCCGTATATGATATGATTGATACAGCTAAAAATATTGATATTATACCGTGTTTCCCCGAAAATAAGACAGGGTCTTATATTAATTTTTGCTCCAAAAAACTCATTAGGGCTTATTTTCAGGGGATGTTTTATTTTTTTCATGTACAACAATCTACATTTATTCAAATACAGTCATGCCATCTTCTTCTGGTTGCTGCACAATGTTGGAGGGCGGGGTTTCACTTAACTGGGGCTTATTTTGGGGGTACGGCTTATATTACAAGCATCCTGAAAATCATACTAGGGCTTATTTTCAGGTTTGGTCTTATTTTTGGGGAAATAGGGTATATGTTTTTAACTATTTTATCAACCTTCTTGGGTCTCTGTATTAGAAGAAAGGCATGGTATAAGTCAAGTAAGTAAATGTAGTCTGTAAGATGCTAATGACCATTCATTCATCTTGGATCTTCCATTTCTTGGTCTGCTGATAACAGCGTAGAAACTCTGGTCGTAACCCAGTGATAGAATGTATGTATTGTATGGTTCACTATCCCATAACTCTCAATAAAAGGAATGGGAGAACCATTAGAAGTGTTGGTTGAAGTAGACGGTAACCAGAGGGACAAGTGGCTTGTATAGTACAGTGTCATATGCTAATCTGTATAGAAAATATGACCACCTGGATGTTGGAGCTGCCTGTGCTTTCTTATTAGAGAAAATATACCACATCTTATATGAATTTATCAATATTCAGTATACAATTTTGCAGCATTAGTCATTTGAGTATCTTTCCCCCGGGAGTTTAGTGAGAATGCTCAGCATATTGAACCCGTGAGCCACAACCATCAATTGGAATTACCATCCCCTGTTATGAAAATGTCTGGTCCACAATTACAGAGCACAGCAGTGAAACCATGGACAAATGGTATTGTATTCATTTTTAATACCTGGATATGTTGTTGTTTTTCTAAAGGTACTACTTTTGTGAAGACTTGTACAGACATAAAAGCCTGATTTAGCTGTTGCCAGGTTTTTTTTTGCCAGGATTCGTTCTTTAAAAACACATGCTGTGGTTTTCCTTCTGCCTGTTGATTTCCTTCTCCATTTTTTTCTTGGTAATCATACTCCTCTGATTCTTGAACTGGTATCTGAAGTGGACATCTAGTTCTTCATTGTGGTATCTGTGTATGCACACAGTTGGGGTGCTTTGCGCCTGCGCAAATGATCCTGTGGAATGTTCCAGAGCTTACATCTCATGTCTCTTCTCCGTAGCCTATAAGCACATGCTCTAGTCAATCCCCCTCAGTCCCTTTTTTCCCCACCATGTTGTTCAGCTCCTTTTTGCACCCCGGAGCTTTAAATGACAACATCTGTTTTACTACTTTTATATTTCTTACTGTGGCGTTTGCCAAGGTCATGAATATTAATGTGATGTCTGCATAGACCAATGGGAGTGCTGGAGGGGTGGAGTCACAAGATATAAGAGACTCAGCAGGAGGAGGGGGAGTTTAGTGAGGGAGATTGAGAGTTTAGGGAGTTTTGGAGTTTGGGCGAGGGAGAGTGGTGGTTGAGAGTGGATGAAGGAGGATGTTTGTTAAGAGTTAACAACATTGCTTGAACTATCATCATCTGTAACAATAAACAATTTATATTTGGTTCTTTTAAAATGACACATGGCCTGGACCTCTATCATTGATAATAAACAATGTTGATGTAATCAGCTGGTGGCAGCTGAAAGACACGTAGCGTGAGCTCTTAGTTTGGTGAAACAAGCAGGGGCCACATGGGATTGTGACAAATTGGTGACACAGCGGTGGGATACAAAACAATCCAGTGAAAAGGTTGAATTTGCTTGAGTTGAAGGTATTCCTAGCTAGAAGCGGTTAGGATCTGTGGTAAGAAGTGGTTATCCGTTAGAATCTTGTGGAAGACTTCGTTTCGGGGCTTCTGAACCCAGATCTGGGGAATCCGAAGATAAGGAAAATACCTACTCAAGAGAAACCATTTTTACTTCATGATTTACAAGAACTAGTGGCTAGCTCAAAATCCGGAGCTCTGAAGGTAAAGAACAGTGGTGGATGGAGTGGAAGCCTAGGTCAGGATAGATCTGGGGTGATAAGAAAAGCTAAGCAGAAAGTTGGTCTTGTGTCTGGAGACAAGAATCGCCCAGACAGGGAAATATTGTGGCAAGGGTTGTTGTGAGTTTGGGAGTGGCTGAGGCAAGCTGCTTGGAAAAGCGCAACCTAGTTACAAGGAAAGCCACTGAAAGAGAGAAAAAGGGCTTGTAGTTTTGGCTTTTCTGAGGGAAAAGAACCAGTCCAAATTAATTAGAAATTGTATTGTTTATGCCGCCCAAATGAAGCAAAAAGTTAGTTATGGAAGCACAGGCTGAGTTCCAGAGTGCTGAGGAAAATGGGAACCCTCAAATTCAAAGAGATGAAGAAACTGAGGGACCTGTATTGATTGCCTCTGAGGGAGAAATATTCAAAGCTCCCAAGATTTTGAAAAATGGAAACTAGAGCAAGAATTTAAACTGAAGGAGAAGGAGCTAGCTATGAAAACCCAATTAGAGGAGCTAGCTATGAAAACCCAATTAGAGGAGCTAGCTATGAAAACCTCTTAATGAGTGTGAAAGAGGAGAGCGCAAAAAATGGTCTGAAGCTCATCAAAAAAACTAAGATCATGGCCACTGGTCCCATCACCTCCTGGCAAATAGAAGGGGAAGATATGGAGGCAGTGACAGATTTGACTTTCTTGGGCTCCATGATCACTGCAGATGGTGACAGCAGCCACAAAATTTAAAGACGCCTGCTTCTTGGGAAGAAAGCGATGACAAACCTAGACAGCATTTTAAAAATCAGAGACATCACCTTGCCGACAAAGGTCCACATAGTCAAAGCTATGGTTTTTCCAGTAGCGATGTATGGAAGTGAGAGCTGGACCATAAAGAAGGCTGACCGCCGAAGAATTGATGCTTTTGAATTGTGGTGCTGGAGGAGGCTCTTGAGAGTCCCCTGGACTGCAAGGAGAACAAACCTATCCATTTTGAAGGAAATCAACTCTGAGTGCTCACTGGAAGGACAGATCCTGAAACTGAGACTCCAATACTTTGGCCATCTCATGAGAAGAGAAGACTCCCTGGAAAAGACCCTGATGTTGGGAAAGTGTGAAGGCAAGAGGAGAAGGGGACGACAGAGGACGAGATGGTTGGACAGTGTCATCGAAGCTACCAACATGAATTTGACCCAACTCCGGGAGGCAGT
Organism: Intellagama lesueurii; assembly: GCA_037013535.1. Lineage (NCBI taxonomy): Eukaryota > Metazoa > Chordata > Lepidosauria > Squamata > Agamidae > Intellagama > Intellagama lesueurii. The sequence goes on from JBAJHW010000006.1 coordinate 79,086,826, forward strand.
GGAAGACAGGAGGGCGTGGCGTGCTCTGGTCCATGGGGTCACGAAGAGTCAGACACGACTTAACAACTAAACAACAACAACAGCTATGAAAAACAATTAGAATTGAAAAAGAACTTGAAAGAAAAAGGGAACTAGAATTTAAAGAAAGAGAAAGGGAAAGAGAAATGCAGTTTCAAATTGAGATGAAGAAATTGGAATTAGCTGCTCAAAATAATAGTAATAATAATAATTCCAGTGTAGGAAGTCTCTCAAAAATCAACCTAAAGAAATTTCCCCAATATTGGAAGGGGGATTGTCCTGAATCTTTCCTGATTTCATTTGAGAGAGCTTGTTGGGACTTTGAGGTTAAAGATTGTGATTTTAAGATCACAAATAAGTGGAGTGTTATCTGAAATCTATTCACAGATGCCTCTGAAGCAAGCTAGAGATTTTGAGGTTTATAGAAAGATGGTGTGTTCCAGATTTGGTATTAATTCAGAGCACCTCAGGAGGAAATTTAGATCAATTTCAAAGAAACCTGAAGAGTCTTTTGCCCAGCTTGGAGCAAGGTTAACCCAGTATCTTAATAAATTTCTGGAACAGGAACATGTCTCTACCTTAGACCAAATGAAAAATGTGTTTGGACTAGAACAATTTTATTCAATTTTACCAGGGGAGTTACATTATCTTGTCAAGGATAAGGATCCTAAAAATGTGCTACAAACGTCTGAATATGCTGATTCTATTAGTGGGATCAGAGATCCTCGATTCTCTGAGGTAGAAATTGACAGAAAAGAATGGGACAACAGTAGGAGAACATCCCAATCCAGTGGAAATTACTTCAGTCAGGCTCAAGCTAAGGGAAGCCATTTTAAAGCGAAACCCTCATCCCCAGAGCCCAGTTCCCTGAAATCGAATAGTTCTGAGGGAAAAATTGATAAATCCCTTTACACTGAACATAAGGCAAGTAAACAATGTTATGCTTGTGGTAAACCTGGACATTTTTGGGCCCAATGTGAATCTCAAAAGGAAAAGAATTTTAGTCAACCTAAAAAAGTATTTTGCCTTCAGTCTTCTGAGGCAGCTGAATGTTCTAATGGCTGCACTCTTGCTAAGGAAACAGACTTGGCAGAGAGCCCAGAAATTCGTGAAGCTAGAGTGGCACAATGTTATTTAATCAAGTGCGATCCTATTTTGCTAGAGAGCTCAGGAGACTAGATTTTTATCAATGGCGTAAAATATCTAGGCCTTAAAGAGTCGTGCTCGCAAATAGCTGTTTGCCTTCCTGATATAATACCTAAGGAAAACATTATAGTACATGAGAAGGTCTCTGTTAAAGGGATCAGTTCTGATTTGGTGGTCCTACCTACGGCCAAAATATCTGTGAACTATAATGGATGGTCTGGTATATGGAAAGTAGCAGTTTCAGATCAAATCCCAGCTCCTTTTCTGATTGGTTTAGATCTATCTAAGCATGTACAGAGTGTTTTAATAGTAACCCGCTCTCAGTGGAGGCAAATTGAAGCCTCTGAGGGAAGTGCTGAAACTCTTGTTGAAAGACCCACTTTAGGTGAACATCCTGAAATGAAAGACAGCTGATTTAGTGCTAATGAAAAATCCTAATAGTTCCTCCTTTATTAAGGAGCAGAAGGAAGATATTGCCTTAAATGATTGCTTCGGAAAAGTTAATGAGAATCCCATTCCACTGATCCCTGAACACCCAGAGAGGTATTGTGTGGAAAAAGATTTATTATATAGAAAGGTTTTAATGACTCCTCATGGGGGGGGGGAACCCCACAAACAGCTAATTGTCCCTGTTAAATACAGAGAAAAGATTATAGAAAAGGCACAAAAATATGTATTTGGTGCACACATGGGCATCTCTCGCACCAAGCAAAGAGTGGCACCAAACTTTTATTGGCCAGGGATGGGGAAGCAAGTTAAACAATATTGTCAAAGCTGTGATACTTGCCAAAAACAAGGTATTGGAAATGATGAGCGCTAAACTATGCCCATTGCCAGTGATCTCGACCCCTTTCCAACGCTTAGGTCTGGACCTAGTGGGACCCTTACCCAAAGCGACTAGGCGTGGAAATAAATTCATCCTATCTATTATAGATTACAGCGGTACCTCGGTTTGCGACTGCCTTAGTTTACATAGTTTTCAGTTTATGAACCGAAATCCATAAGAAATAATGCCTCGGTTTACGTTGTTTTCCTTTTTTCCCCTCGGAGTATGAAAAGGTTTTCCCAGGGCGCATTGCGCCTATAGCCCCGCCCCTTTCATAGCGCAATTGGCGTTTCGGTTTACGAAATTTCCACATTACGTAACGTCGCATAGAATGGATCAATTTTGTAAACCGAGGTACGCCTGTATGCCACTAGATACCCTGAAGCAGTACCCCTAAGAAATATAGAGACCAAAACTGTGGCAGATGCTTTAGTTAACTATACAGTAGTGCCTTGACTTACGAACTTAATCCGTCCCAGAAGATGTTTGTAAGTCAAATCAGCATTTCCCATAGGAATGCATTGAAAACCGATTAATCAGTTCCGGCTGTTTTTTGTTCTTATGTCGAGGCGCCGTTTGTAAGTCAAAGCATTAGTTCCCATAGGAACTAATGCAAAACCGGTTAATCCGTCCTCTACCACTAGGGGGAGAAATTTTTTTTTAACCTAAGATGACTTAGGTTAAAAAAAAAGGGCAGGAAAGGAGGGAGGGAGGGAACGAACACCTTTTAAACAGAACACCTTTAAAACCAAGCAGCTTTAAACCAAACCAAGCACCTTTTAAACCAATTTTTACATTTTAAAATTACAGTACCAGGCAGTCCAAAGTCCATTTCCCGCTTTCCCCGCGTTTTTTTTTGTTCGTAAGTCAAAGCTATGTTCGCAAGTCAAAGCAAAATTTTGCGAACGGAGCTGTTCGTAAGTCAAAATGTTCGTACGTTGGGGCGTTCGTAAGTCAAGGCACCACTGTATGTGCCGAATGGGTTTTGCTTCCAAAATAGTAAGAGATTTGGGAACATCTTTTACTTCCAAGATAATGAAGAGATTGTGGCAAGTCTGCAGAATCACCCACATCACTTCTTCTCCTTATCCCCATACCTGTGGTCTAGTGGAGAAATTTAATGGGACCTTGATGAGAATGATTCGGGCATACGTAGCAGAGAACCCAAATGATTGGGATAATAAATTGCAGCCGTTGTTATATGCTTATAGGGACATATCCCAAGAAAGTACTGGGTTTAGTCCTTTTGGACTTTTATTTGGGCACAAAGTAAGAGGGCCCGTAGATTTACTTCGTCAGAACTGGGAAGATTATAAAGAGAGTGACCCTGAATCTATTATAGAGTATATGGATAATCTAATGAACACTTTGCAAAACTCCTTAGAAATAGCAGAGCAGAACTTAAGGGGTGCTCAGGAAAAGCAGAAAAACTGGTATGATAAAAAGGCCCGGGAAAGAACATTATGTCCCGAGGATGAAGTACTGATGCTGAAACCCATAAAGGGGAATAAACTGCAGCTAGCATGGTCAGGACCATACAAAATAGTTTCAAAAATGAGTGATGTTAATTATGTCCTCCAAAAAAGAAGGCAAGGAGGGCAGAATAATAGTACATATTAACTTGATTAAACCCTATTATAAAAAAGAAAATTGAGTTTTATATGCCATTAGGGAGGGCCCTGAGGACAAGCCAGAATTGCGGTGCTGGGAAGGCAGGGGAGAACCCCAATATAATCCTGAGGATGTGATCCTTAGCCCTACCCTAACCCAAAGTCAAAAGGAAGAGATTGGGACGCTTCTGCAGAAGTATAATACTGTGTTTTCACAGAAACCTGGTGTGTCCAAGGGTGTGGTGCACAAAATAGATACTGGAAATGCCCAACCCATAGCAGTCACCCCTTATAGAGTGACAGGCTCTTACATTAACAAAGTTTGCTTGGAGCTAAATGAAATGTTAAAAGCTGACATCATTGTTCCATCTACAAGTCCTTGGGCTGCTCCCATAGTTTTAGTAGATAAGCCAGATGGAAGCATCCAGTTCTGTGTAGACTATAGAAAGTTGAACCACGTCACTAAGGCAGATGAACACCTGATGCCTCGCCTAGATGATATCCTCGAGACCGTAGGGAAGTGTCATTTCATTTCCTGTCTCGACCTGACTGAAGGGTTTTAGCAAGTGCCCATGGACTATAAGGACCAAGAAAAAACAGCCTTCTGTAGTCCCTTAGGGTTATTTAAATTTCGCATAATGAGCTTTGGGCTGAAGAATGCTCCGGCAACCTTCCAAAGGCTGGTGAACAAAACCTTGTATGGTTTAAGAGAATTTACTATCGCCTACATGGATGACATTGGAATTTTTAGCCAGACCTGGGAGGAGCACAAAGTCCACCTAGAGGTCATGCTACAGAGGTTGCATGAGGCTGGCTTAACAGTAAAAGCAGCCAAATGCCAACTTGGAAATTCAGAATGGAAATATTTAGGCCATTTAGTTGGGGAGGTGTGGTCAAACCCCTTGAGTCTAAAATAGAAACCATTAATAATTGGCCCACTCCGATGTTCAAAAAGAGAGTCAGAGCATTCCTAGGGTTAGCTGGCTACTATTGTCGCTTCATGCCAAATTTCAGCGAGATAGCTGCCCCATTATCTAACTAACCCGCAAAAAGCAAGCCAAAAACATCCAGTGGACGTCAGAGTGCAAGGTAGCCTTCGATTGTCTGAAGAGGGCGCTGACCTCAGGACCTGTCCTTATTGGACCTGTCCTCAGGACCTGTCCTTCAACATCTACACAGATGCGTCGAACGTGGGACTGGGAGCCATGCTGTGCCAGGCAGACGACAGCGGGAGTCTACACCCAGTGACTTTTATCAGCAAGAAACTCCAACCTGGTGAGAGACATCTATCCACCATTGAGAAAGAGTGCCTAGCTATCGTATGGACGCTGCAAAAGCTGAAGCCGTACATTTGGGGGAGAAGATTTGTCCTGTGCACCAACCACTCTCCTCTTCTATGGCTAAGGACTATTCGAGCCAACAGCAGCAAATTGATGAGATGTGCTCTGATTCTGCAAGACTTTGACTTTGAAATCCACAGCGTAAAAGGGACCTGGAATGTGGTTTCTGACGCCTTGTCTTGAAGGCCAAATGACTAACGGGTGGAGAAAAGTTTGTAATATTGTATTAAGTGTTCTGTTTGTGTAATAGTTATGAAATATGCTTAAAGTACAGAGTTTGCTTGGATGTTGATGAACTGAGAGGTGTGTATATTGATGGTAAAAATAATGGTGAGTATCCTTATTAAGGTAAAAGTAATGTAATGTGATTCGTATTAATGTAAATAATGTATCCTTATTACTGTAAGTAATGTAAGAGGTTAATATATCTTTATTGATGTAAGAGTAATGTAATGTATCTTTATTTACATCACTAATGTAAGAGGTTAGTGTTTGTATTCTTCCATAAACCTTTGTTTGTTTATGAGGGCAAACCGTTAAGTTTCCCCTCCTAAAACAAACTTATTAAGGGGGGAGGAATGTGGCGTCCGTCGAGGTCATGAATATTGATGTGATGTCTGCATAGACCAGTGGGACTGCTGGAGGGGCAAAGTCACGAGATATAAGAGACTCAGCAGGAGGAGGGGGAGTTTAGTGAGGGAGATTGAGAGTTTAGGGAGTTTTGGAGTTTGGGCGAGGGAGAGTGGTGGTTGAGAGTGGATGAAGGAGGATGTTTGTTAAGAGTTAACAACATTGCTTGAACTATCATCATCTGTAACAATAAACAATTTCTATTAGGTTCTTTTAAAATGACACATGGCCTGGACCTCTATCATTGATAATAAACAATGTTGATGTAATCAGCTGGTGGCAGCTGTAAGACACGTAGCGTGAGCTCTTAATTTGTTTTTTTTTTTCCTTTTTTAAAAAATTTATTAAAATATTTTTAATAAACAATCAGGGGCCACGTGGGATCGTGACACTTACCTTCTTACTGTTTGTTCTAATTATCTGCATTAGCCAATCATTCAATCAAGGGGTTAATTTTATATAGTTGTTAGTGGAAGTAGCATGGTCTTCTATGTGTTCACACAAGCCGCCACCTCCCAGCTGTTGCCCCGCCAGTATAATTTAATCTTTAAGCGGTGGACACTGTGGGACTGAGGAGAGTGGGCAGAACATACGCATATAGGCTATGGAGGAGAGACACAAGACTTAAGCTCTGGAACATTCCGTAGGATCATCCGTGCAGGCGCAAAGCACCCCAATTGTGTGAAGACCACTTGAAGAACCACAGTTACAATTGAGCAACCTGTTCTTGTTAAGAATATTGATAGCTTTCTCAGTTTAGATGTGACATTAAATGTTTACTGCAAATCAAGACATGTAGTGAACCCTTTCAAAGACAGAAGAATGTGAGCCTGTAGCGAGTCCCATGTCTTTGAATCTGCTGTTGTGTGTGTGAGAGAGAGGAAGAGGGATGGTAGTAGGTTAAAATTCCTCTAGAAAACTTATATGCGACTTAGAAAGAAAAAGACTCCTTAAATATCTCACTCAGCTTGACGACCTTATTAAGGTTACTGTTAAGTCAAATGTGACTTGGCAGCACATAACACAGTGTTGCTCTGCCAGTATCCTCTGTTCATTTTTGCCATTCTGAATTCAGTTCAGTTGCTAAATTAGAATAAATATCTTATTAATAAAAATAGTCATCTGACCAAAATACTCTGGAAAACTAATTACATGAGAAGAACTACAGCAGATGGATAAGTAAATTACTGAATAGATGCTTAATTAAATATAATTAGATAGTATCGGAAGACTATCCTTTTATTATAGACAAGAAGCCAAAGAACTACACAGTTGGTTCTGTGTATCCATGGGAGTGTATTTGGAATTGAAAAGCAGCTTGATATGGCAGAGGAAGGTCTGTAGTTCAGAAAAGTAAAAACACGTGACCATGTAGAAGTGTTAAGAAAGTTCTGGCTTCCCAGTTAGAAAACATATTGAGTTATTTATTCATTCCTGTAAAGTAGAATTGTAATTCACTTCTTTTTCAGCCACTGTGAGAGTGGCCATTGATTTTAATATTCTGAATTAGCGTTTTCCACTATATCCACAGCCCACCAGACATTGGCTGGTTTTAGCTCCCTGAATATGAGGTCATTTCCAAGAACCTAGGATGCTCATAGGTATTTCCTTAAAATATATGATGTTCCAAGTAAGATAGCCTTCTGCAGTTGGTGTACCATGATCTAATTTATGCCCAGAGTACAAAGATGGTTTTCTAAGTCCTTTGGTATTGAACCTTAAAGTATCAATTACAGCTGGAACAATTTTAGCTTTCTTTTGCCATACTTACTCAGTCTCAGTCTGTACTTATTTATATTTGGACTTCTCCATTTCAACAACTTTTTAAATTGTAAGGTTTCACCATTTTTGGTCCCTGGTATATTATAGTTCATACAGATAGTCCAGTGCACCATTGCTGCAACTTTATTATGTCTTTTGAAATAATTTGTTTGTGCAATCTTCTTGCAGTCATAGATAAGGTGGCCTACTATTTCTTCTGCTTTTTAACGTAACCAACAATTAGTATCACTGTAAGATTTCTCAATCCAGGTTTTAATTGCATTTGTACAGAGTGCTTGCTCCTACGCTGTAAGGATAAATCCTTAAATTTCCTGCTTCTTTTCTCAGCCATTGCCACATTTTTGCACTGTTGGCTTTGCCCTGCATGTTTTTAAGGTATTGGGCATGGAGTGCTTTATTCTGCCATCATTCTTGGTGAATAGTTAACTTTGATTTTCAGTAGGCTTCCCTTGTTTCTTTAATAATTCTGCTTTATCAACTTTTTTCATGCTTTTTCTAGATTTTCCTTGATATATTCTGCAAGGTCATAATTTTCTTGCTCTAGCTAATAGTTTGCCTTGCTGCATTCTGCATTAGCCTTCACTCCATGGAAGATACAGCCTATTGAAGTCTCTACATGGAAGCAATGCATGATGGATAGTCATTAGTTTCCTAGTTCTTCAGTTTAAGGTATCCAATTCAGCTTGCATCCAGTTATTATGCCTGCAATATATTGCATAACTGGCACCACTCAGATGTGTCTAGTTCTGATGGTGATTCCACCATTAAGCTTTAATTTAAGCGCTTTTCTGACCCTTTTGATATATTCCTTATTAATCCCACTTTTAACTTCCTCATGCTTTCAAGATACCCAGGTATTTATAACTTTTTCTTGTGCAAAACTCTAAATGGTATCTGACATTTTAATGCCATTACTACTACTGTCACTACTACTGCTTCTGCTGCTTCTGCTTCATGTTCTTCTTCTTCTAAATGTTCTTATTATTATAATTACATGCTGTCAAGTTGATTCCAACTTCTGGCAACCCTTTCCAGGGTTTTCTAAATATAGAGTACTCAGAAGTTGTTATATCTATGTGAAATACCCCCATAATGTTTAATATTGGAAAGTCACCACCAAATTGCCAATGGTGGTCCTGATCCATTCCCTTTTGGGGGCACTCTGGGAGTGTGTAGCTTGCCCAGGTCTACAAAAGCTGGCTCTTCTCCCAGCAGGGACAGTGGGGAATTGCATTCCCAGCCTCTATCTCCACAGATAGATACCCAAGTCACTAAGATGTTGAACCAGCTACATCTGGATTGCTCTTTAGATAATATGGAATTTACAGATCTAGAATGTAGATCTGAATATGATGACTTCAACCCACACTTACTTGGAACTTCACATTTCTCACAGCCTAGAAGTCAGATTAAGGTACTGCTTTTATTACCAAAGCTTTTAATCATCCACAGTCACTCTTCTCAGATTGAAGAAATTACAGAATTTCCGTTAAAGTGAACATTCATAACACTTACTATCATTCAACTTACTACTGCATCTTCTGGAAATGGAGAGATCTGTTTAAAAATACATGATAATTGAACAAGAATCTTGGAACTTGATAAATGCATAAAGGGGTACTGCTGGCTGTCATTAAAGTATTAATTAAACTCAAAGAAAGATAATGGAGAAACTGTTTAATTCTTTTGGAACACATTTCTTATCTGTAAAATAAATCTTACACAAAGTTGTCATGTCTATGTGAAATTCCTCCATAAGTCCCAACCTCTAATGTTTAATATTTGAAAATCACCACCAGATTGCCACTCATGGTCCTGATCCAGTGGCAGGACTTCCAGCTGCAATTTTTCAATATTAAAGGCTCTGCATTCAGCCTGAGGCTCCCAAAGGTTTCACAAAGGCAAAAGGGATCCCTAGAGAAGCCTCAGAATGTAAAGGATTGGAGGATAAGAAGTTTTTAATTAAATTAAAGGAATCTGTTTCCAGGTGATGACATCACCCAGCTTTTTTTTAAAAGTTTTTACTGCACATCAGGCTTGAAGAGAATTAATATGTCAGTATGAAGGAAATGAAAATTTTAGGTGTCAGATCATGTCTGGAATAAGATGATAGGAGGTAAAGTATACAGTTTTATAGACTTATAAAAAATTCATTTCAGCTTATTTTGATCTTTGATATTAGATTGCAGATTACTAAGGAACAATCCTCATTTGCCATCATCATATCCTACCAATTATGTAGCCTGGAAAAAAGATAAAACTGGAGTGGTAAGTCTTTGATCTACATATATTATTGTAAGCAAGTTGAAATGCGTTGCTTCAGAATGTAAAACTTTACCAAGTGCTCAGTTTGTTAAACAGATTAAAACTGTTAAATCCAGTTGACATGATATGTTTGTGTTTGCTTATTTTGATGAATCCGATATGGCCAAGTTTCAGAAGGGGCTGGTTTAAGAGAAGGCATTTTGAGTCCCATGAGGATTGTCTAGGGAAGATGCTTCTTTTGCCTTTAACCTTTCAGAGAGAGGCAGAGATCCTGTTGAGAGTCTCTTGAGTAACGTAGTCTCTTGAAAGACAATACTGAACATGAATCTAGTGCAATAGTAAACAGTAAGAATCTCTGAACTTGCTTTAACTCCTTATCACATTTGAGCATATCTTTTCTGTGTGATTATGGAATTTGCGGATCAGGTAGGTGTAATATCCCAGTCCTAAGGAGGATATGACATTTGCCATGCACAACACAGAATGTAACCTGAAGCTTAAAAGCAGAAACAATACATTAAAGTGAATAATAAAGGGGACAAATTTTAGGAGAAAATCTGGAAAATAGTAATATAAATATATTAATGAGGAGATACACTACTGAATGAAACATGGAAGAGAAAGAGAATGAAAGTGAAATCAAAATGGTTGGATATTTTTAAAACTCAGAATGTATAAGGGAAAATAATTCTATTTGATTAATATGTGTGTCTCTAAATCTTCTGCAAAAGAGAAAACAAAAGCAAGACTCACACTGACAGATAGAGCAATAATAGCCATAGGATGCTGATGGTAAATGAAGCACATCACACACATCCTAGAACTGAATTCAGATAAATAATTATTGGATGTATTCACTATCTATAGTCTGCCTACAGAGAGACTAAGGAATATTGGAAAAATGAAGTTTGATCATGGATAAAAGAATGGTGTCTCATACAGGAAAAACCTGAAATGTTGAGAAGAAGAAAAAAGAACAGGATTTTAAAACAAACAAAACATAAAGCCACTCCACAGCTCAACACTTGAAACACTTCTTCGCTTGCTACTAAGGAGCTTGGCAACCAGCAAGAAGAAGGAAGAAGTTTATTATTATCTTTTATTTCTATGATGTTCTTTCTTCACAGGGACCCAAGCTAGCTAACAGCATACATAAAAGCATGAATTAAAATTTGCAACATTAAAATAACAAGTGGCATGCAAAAAATAAAACACAGTATACAGTGAGCACCAGTAGAATAAGAGTATGGTAACGAAGCAAATCTCTGCTGGAATTGAGTTGTGTAACAGGCAACCACCACAAAAAAGGCCCTGCCACATGTGATACCTCCATGAGCCATACTATTCTGGAACTGTGCTCCCTAGCTGATATGCTGAAAAGATGAGTGCTGCAGGGGGATATCTTACCAAGTACCTGGATCCTGAGTTGTTTGGGGGTTTTGTACACTAGTACTAGCTTCTTGGGTTGGCCCCAATGACACACTTGTAGCCAGTGCAGATTTTAGCTCTTGCTGCTCCTGTCAGTGCAAAGGCAAAGTCATCTTCCACCAAGCGCACGCTCCAGACTGACTGAAAACTCTTATAACCCCTACCCCCTTAAATCATAATGATTGGAATTCACAGTCTCTTCTCTAAAACATTGTAACTGGAAAGGCCCTAGTAAAATATCCCTAGGGTAGACAGTGGGTTATTCACACAGTTCCACTCCCTCTTTCCATCATTCTGGGTGTTTTTCGTGAAACAAAACATAAAAGATGCTTTTTATAATTTTTTGCATGTCTTTCAGAACCTCAGAGCCCGCACATAATTTAACCCAGGGAAACCTGTATTAGTTCGGGTAGCACTGGAACTGGTCTGAGAGGATCTGATTTGGCTCTGCCTTCAGGCTTCATCTAAATTGGATGCACTTCCTTTTTAGCACTAATAGTTCTTTTAATACAGTGGTTCTGAACTATTGGTTCTCCAGGTATTTTGGACTTGCAAGTCCCAGAATGACTGGCCTTTGACCATACTATCTGAGATTTCTAGGAGTTAGCCCCAAATATCTGGATAGCCAGAGGCTAAGGGTCACAGTCTTGGTCCTGTGTCATCCTGGGTGAAATAGTGCAAAGTTAAACATTTTAGCCTCTATCAAATGTTCGTTCTGAATGAAAGTACTTCATCTGGTTATTACTCCTGGCACAGGTACCACTTGTGAACATTCTGCACAAGGCTACCGTCCTCCACAGTAAGAAAATAAAACAGTAGACTTCTGCTGTAAGTTCTTTTCTTACAGAGAATGGAAAGTATCCTGTCCACCTGGCTTAGCAGTGGTCACTTCTGTGTCCCACAGAAGGAAGCTTTTTAGTTCTTAAGAGTTGAGTTAAAATAGTTGAGTCCTAGGAGGGTTTTTTTCTTGCCTTTTGATTTCTGAGTGCATGTATCTTTCATTCATTATGAGCTGGTGAATTTCTCCATTAGAAGTGAGTTTCTTCTAAAGATCTTTCTTTTAGGTATGTTGCATTCTGAAAGTTTCATCCACTGTAGAATTGGAATTTAACACAACATTGTGCATTCTTTTATCTGTTAACACATGTTAATCCCACATGTATGTACTAGAGCAGTGGTTCCAAACCTTGGATAACCAAGGTGTTCTTGGACTGCAATTCCCAGAAGTCTTTACCACCAGCTGTGCTGGCCAGGGTTTTCTGCGAGTTGCAGTTGAAGAATACCTCAGTTATCCAAGTGGGAATCACTGTACTAGAGAAATTGAAAGTATGGAGAAATTAGTGTTTCACAGCCATCATGGTTGATTACTCTTGGATTGTTTTTCAGACTAATGTAGGATTAAGTTGTGTACCTCATGGATACTGCAGATCATATTTCAATACATTAAAAGGTTGTGGGAGAACTAACTGTTGGTACTGGCATGTTCCTAAACCGGAAAATGAAAAGGTAAAAACTTTGTGTCTGTGTATCTGGAACTATATTGATAGCATATTACTTTCAGTGACCTGTAAAGCAAGGGCTTTGTTAGGTCTCCAGGGTAAGATTGTAATTAAATGGAGTGATTTGAGAGTTTATCAGATTTTAAGGATAACGTTTCCATTAGCCTGAGTGTTCTGAGAGTACTCTGTGTTATTCACACATGTACTGTATGTTCATTATTGCCTTCAGAATCCAATGATGACTTGAATATATCAATGCAGCTACTGAAACACCACAGATGATTTTCACACCACCTAAAATAAAGTGTAGTGAATAAGCTATTGACAGTCAAGTGCAGATAAATCAAATGATGAGCATGCATGTGTCACCCAGCTTTATGAACCCTCATCATATCGATATACTTCACAGATGGTTTCATAAACCATGTATTTGTGTTCAGTTGGGAATCATAACTAAGTACGGGTGACTTTTTTGGCTGTACAGGTACTCAGGCTATGCCTAAACTCTGCTTGGAATGTTATAGGAATACTTGGAAGAGATTGACTGTAAAAAATACAGTTTCAAGCATTACACCCTCAACACATTTTTTGTAACACATAGGTATTAGTGGTGGAGTTTTTCTGGTAAATATAGTTACAGTTTCCTGAGGTTTGCAGCTGTTTAAGGCCAGTGTTCTGCCTATGTGATATAATTTTTTCTACCCAGCAAACAGCAGTATTTTTCCTGTAAGCACTACCTTAACTGGCTAGGATTGTAAATCTGTATAGATAACATATCTTCTGAGTAAGCGGCTTAGTTCCTGAAATAAGTACACTTTCTTATTACACAACAACTTTGTATCTGCTGCTCAGTTCAATGATATGGTGGGTTATAGATTGTACTACCTGTAGTTTTGGACTATGTTTAGTTTCTTTCTCCTGCTTTTACTGGCCTCTAGAACAGGATAATGACTGTTTCTTCGTAGTGGCCTCTGTGAATGCACACAAAATGGGTTCTTCTGCGCCTGCGCAGGGCATTTCGGAAGTTTCTAGAGCTTCAAAAAAGATTGACAATAAGATACCCCCCCTAGGGTACAAGCTCCACCCCTCCGATCTTCCCCTCAGTTTCTTTCTTTCCGCCGCGAGGTCAGGACGTTAGGAAAGTTAGAGCTAAGAGAAAGGAAAGTAGAGCCTATTTTTCCTTGTCTAATTAATTATTTCCCCTTGGTAATTATCTTATTTAGATCTTTATTGTTCCTTTCCCGTAGTGATTGAGCGTTTATTTTCCCCTACTACAACCATTTTTTTGCTTTCCCGCGTTTTTTACCCCCCCCCCTTCCCCAAGGACTTTTCTCCCGGTTTTATCCCAATTTTATGGCCCCTCCGGGATTTAAGAGGTGCACTGTTTGCCTCAAGAAAATACCTCTTACTGACGGGCACGATAAATGTTTATTCTGCTTGGGAGAATTTTACCAGACCCAATCATGCCCCGATTGTAAGAAGCTAACAAAACCTGCGATCAAGTTGAGACTTCAGCGCTTAAGATCATACTTGTATGAAAAGACTCTTAACCCAACCATGGAAGTGGGGGCTTCGCCATCGGCAGACCAACCCACTAGGTATGAAACAACAAAGGCCGTTTCTAGCCCACCTTGACGAGTGCCACGTCGGCACCGAGCAAGTCCAAGGAATCGCAGAAGTAGTCTAAGGCTGGCTCTGACTCCACCAAGACCCGCTCTCAGGTGGACGATCCTGCTAAAAAGAAAAAGGATAAGGCAAAGAAACAAAAGAAAACATCCAAGATGGTTGCCATAGCACCTCCGTTGGCCCCGTTGCCTTCATCAATATTGGAGGAATCGTCTAGAGAAGCACCTATCTTCTCAGATAGAGACGACCGTGCTCTCTCTTCGGCACAAGCAGCGCACGCACTTCTTAGCTTGTCGCCTAGCTCAGGCCAATCTCAGGCTGATGTACCATCCAGCCCAGCCATGGCCCCCTATAGCCCTCGATCATCAGGGCGGGCAAATACTCGGCTTGAATCGGACTCAGATTCTCATGATCATTCGCCTAGAAAGCGTAAAGAAAAGCGGAGGCATACCTCTCCGACCCAGCAATTACATCGGCATGGAGAACACTGTTGCCATACCGAGCGTCATCCGTACTACAGACATCACTGTTACGAACCATATTACCCTTACAGATACCAGGAATACGGATATTATGACGACCATAGGAGAACTAGATATCCACCTCCTCCATGGCACTCTCCCTCTAGATCACCTTCCCCAGACCGTTATAGACGATGTTATGATTTCCCACAGCATCCGGATAAACTATCGCGTAAACGACCTGCAACCCCAGAAGCCACTGCAGTAACAAAGAGATGCAAAAGGACAAAGACTCAACCCACCGTCGATACAACCACTGTATACTCGGGACCTTCTAGGCACCATACCGAGCCAGCCTCAATGTTGACACTACCAGATGACGACTCCATGCCGAGGGGCCATATAGATAGACCAGACCGCTCTCCATCTGTATTTTCAACCTCATCTCATGATGAGGATTCGTCATCGTCAGAGGATTCAGAGATACAACACCCAACCCCAAATTCAGATACATTTGACAATCACCCTCCGTCACCCTTGGAGGACTACACTTCGTATGCTCAACTTATACTCAGAATGGCGAAGGTGCTCCAGCTCGACACTCAACAACCATCTCAACAAGAAAAGGACCTGGTATTTCATGATTTGGAACAGGATAAGACTCCCCCACCCAGCTTAAGCCTAATACCAGCCTTACTGCAGCTTGTAAAAGAATCATGGGAAAAGCCACCCTCAGCCCTTCAAACTCCACGCAGAGTGGAACATCATTACAAGACACATGGCACAGATGCCACCTTTTTGCTCAAACACCCGACACCTAACTCAATTGTGGTTGAATCCACACAATACAAGACACAGAATAAATCATCGGTAACTCCAACTAATAGAGAGGGATGCAAAATTGACGCTCTTGGAAAAAAATTATATTCCCTCGCATCTCTCTTAATATGAATTTCCAATTATCAGGCGGCCATGGGTGCGTACCAAAGACACCTGTGGGACAAGATACTGCCGACACTACAAACAGCATCCGAATCTTCCAAGCAAGATTTGCTAAATACATATACTGAGGCAACAACTCTCGCCAAACAACAGAGGGTGGCTGCTAGACACACTGCAGACACGGCATCTAAGGCAATGGCCACTTCTATAGCTATCAGACGGCACGCATGGCTTCGTTCATCCAACATCCTCGATGATACTAAAGCCAGAATAGAGGATCTTCCGTTTGATACTGTGGGCCTATTCAACTCCAAGACGGATGAGATGATGGAAAATATCCATAAACTTAGAAAAACGGCGAAATCTTACGTGCCACAACAGCCTTATCGGTACCAGAAGCCTCCATACCGAAAGCCATACTACTACTAGCAATCATACCAGTATCAACAGCCCTTTCGACCATATCGACAGCAACACCAGGAAAGATCTTATCAGTCGACCCCTTCCTCGACACCGCAATTCAGACTTCAACAACAACAAAACACAAGACAACCCTTTCGTAAACAGCAACGAAAGGGTAAGCAATACTCATAACCCTGTTCAGCCACCTTTCCAAACAAGACTCCATGAATTTTTACCGGAATGGCACAAGATAACTACTGATAAATGGGTCTTGTCTATAGTGGAAAGAGGTTATCTTATTGAATTTTTCAAAACTCCAACACCCAATGCTTTCAAGAATACTTCCTTTTCATTAACCTTACAGGAGGACATACCATCACTCCTCCAAAAACATGCCATAATTAGAGTTCCGTCTTCTTCTAAATATGACGGATTTTATTCTCGTTATTTTACGGTACCAAAGAAGGATGGAGGACTTCGTCCCATCCTGGACCTCAGAAAATAAATTTATCCGACCCAGAAAATTCCGTATGCTAGCTCTTGATACCGATATCCCCCTTCTCTCACAGGGAGACTGGTTCGTGGTTATCGATTTAAAGGATGCATACTTCCACATATCGATACACCCTCTTCATCAAAAATTCCTGAGATTCCAGTTCACAAACATGACATATCAGTTCTGCGTCCTACCGTTCGGGCTATCAACAGCCCCAAGAACATTCACAAAATGTATGGCTCCTATAGCAGCCTACCATGACTCCGAGGGATTACCATCTTCCCCTATATTGACGATTGGCTTGTCGTGGCTCGGTCGTATCGCAATGCTGTCAAGGCTACAGAATTCACCTTGAGCACACTGCAAAGACTAGGTCTGAAGGTAAACTACGACAAGTCTCGACTACAACCATCGCAAAAGATAAGCTACATAGGAGCAGGCCTAAACTCCATAGAAGCAAGGGCATTCCTACCTCTTCAAAGAATTGTAAAAATAGACCAAGCCATTCGTCCATTCCTCTTACATACAACAGTGTCAGCATGCAGGGCACAGCACCTACTAGGTCTCATGGCCTCTACAACCGCAGTCATTACTCATGCATGACTGAAGATGAGGTCACTACAGGCATGGTTTCTATCCCTATTTGACCCCCTGATAGACCACCAGTCAAAACGTCTTGTAGTGACCCCAGAGTTAGCAGACCAGCTTACCTGGTGGACATCCATTCCGAATCTGGCCATCGGCAGACCCTTCAAACCAGTGAGGCTGTTGATACAAGTTACTACGGACGCCAGTCCTTCGGGATGGGGGGCACACTGTCAGGAACTTCGAATACACGGCTTGTGGACAAAAAGAGAAAAGGTATTGCATATAAATCAACTGGAAATATTAGCCGTTATAAAGGCATTTCGAGCCTTCTTACCTCGCATCGAAGGTCAGGCAGTTCAGCTAGTAACGGACAATACGACGGCTGTGTACTATATAAACAAACAGGGAGACACACATTCACTCTCCCTCTTGTACCTCACAGTGAATCTATGGGAATGGTGTTACCTCCATCATATCTTTCCACAAGCTATCCACATTTCAACAGAGGACAATTACCTAGCAGATCACTTAAGTCGAATACCCACCCACACGCACGAATGGACTCTGGACAGTTATGTTTTTCAAACGATCTGTCAACAATGGGGCCACCCATCAATAGATGTTTTTGCAACACGAGACAACACCAAATGCCCCAGGTATTGTTCGAGAGCAGGCATCAACCTCGAGTCCCTCGGAGATGCTTTCCTGATAGATTGGACAGGAGAACTACTGTATATGTTCCCACCAATACCCTTGATCCAAAAGACGGTCATCAGGATCACTCAATTCCAAGCAGAAGCCATAATGGTCGCGCCATGGTGGCAACGTCAACCGTGGTTCTCCCACCTCAGGATGTTAGCGACAGATGTGATACACTTACCTTTAATACCGAACCTCCTCTCCCAGAACGACGGCTCGATTCTTCACCCAGACGTTCAGTCCTTGAGACTGACAGCGTGGAGGATAACCCCGAGTTCCATGAGATCCTAGATCGGGCCCGGAAACCTTCCACTAAAAGACTATACGAAAACAAATGGAAATCTTTTATAAACTTCACAGACTCTAAGAACTTGGTTCCAATTCCAGTCTCACTCAAAACAATACTCACCTTTATTCTCCACTTATTCGATCTCGGTCTTTCATATTCTACAATAAAAGTCTATATATCAGCGATTGTGGCACACCAACCATCTCGCTCGACGTCAGCTAAACTTTTCTCCCACCCTACCCTTAAACGATTCATGAAAGGCCTTCAGAATAAAAGGCCTCCAACCCAACAGATAGTACCCCAATGGTCTGTACAGCTAGTTCTGGAAGCTTCAAACCTCCATTTGAATCAATGGCTACCTGTAATGAGAAATTGTTATCGTTAAAGACGGTCTTTTTAGTGGCAATTACTCCTTACCTACAATTCCATCCTGACAAAGTCACCATGTACTTTGACGTGTCTTTTCTACCTAAAGTGATATCCGAATTCCACATGAACCAACCGATAATATTACCAACATTGTTTCCATCTCCATCTACACCCATTGAACACAAGCTCCATATGCTGGACGTACGAAGAGCCTTGGCTTTTTATATTAACAGAACAGGAGAGTTTAGGAAATCACCTAGACTGTTTGTCTGCTACCACGGCTCCAACAAGGGTGCCCCGGCCTCACCGCAGACCATATCCCGATGGTTAGTTCAAGCCATAGAATTGGCATATGTAATCTCGTGCAAGACAGTATCTAACCATCTTAAAGCCCATTCCACTAGAGCGGTATCGACATCGACTGCTCTACACCGTGGAGTGGAAGTGACAAACATTTGCCGAGCAGCTACGTGGTCCAATCCACTGACATTTACGAAACACTATCGACTCGATGTCAGGGCTAAAAATGATGCTGCATTCGGCAGGGCGATACTGACTTCTCTGTTACCGTGACGTCCCACCATCCGGTAAGTGAGCTTGTCAGTCACCCATTTTGTGTGCATTCAGAGGCCACTACGAAGAAAGAGAGGTTACCTACCTGTAACCATGGTTCTTCTAGTGGACCTCTGTGAATCCACACAATCCCTCCCTTCCTCCCCTCTGTCCGTCACGTTGTCTATTACCTAAACATTCTACTGTGACAGCGGCGGACTATGGAAGGAACTGAGGGGAAGATCGGAGGGGCGGAGCTTGTATCCTAAGGGGGGGTATCTTATTGTCAATCTTTTTTGAAGCTCTAGAAACTTCTGAAATGTCCTGCGCAGGCGCAGAAGAACCCATTTTGTGTGCATTCACAGAGGTCCACTAGAAGAACCATGGTTAAAGGTAGGTAACCTCTCTATTTTTCTTCTTCATGTTCTCCGTGAATTACTCATATATGGGTCTTGTAGTAACACAGCACTTCTTTGGAATGCTGCAGCATTGATTAGATTTTTGGCATGAATCCTGCCCCACTGCTGCTACGATTAGCAGCCAAGCCTAGCACCTCTTCTAATTTCTTTCCCCCACAAAAGGGAGATCAAAATACATTTCTTCTCTTCAGTATTTCCAAACCTTCTCTGGGTAGACTTCTTACCATTGTAGTCACTTCAGTGTATTAATTCTTTTATATATATATATATATATATATATATATTATTATATATATATATATTCTTTTAAAATGACTGCTGTTGTCTTGATTTGTCTTTGTCACATCATTTTTCATCTCTCATCTTTGTGTGAATTGTGGGTTCAGTGGATGGCATCAAACGTGTTCAAAAAATGTGTTACTTTTGAGAGTAAATTTGCTCAAACTGATGGTCATTTAGAGTGCCTTTTCTGTCTGGAGAAGTACACCTTTCCACTCATTAGCTGTGGTTTCATAAAACAGTGTCTCCATAACCAATAGTCTGACATTCAGCTATTTCCCTGGGAAAAATCTTTATAGGCAGCAAATCAAGTTGCATTAAAGTGACCCCGATATTTATAACATCAATTTCCATTTATGAACAACAACAACAAAAAATCTGTGAAATTTTGTTCCAAGCTATAGATGGTGTCCCTGTCAGGACTGTCTTTTTCACTATGGACTTCCTTGCTATTCGTATCAACCTCTTCAATACTGATGTATGTTCCAAGAAGATCTGTATCTCCACTCAGACTCCAGTGCCCCTTCTATTCAGTGCGAAATAGTTTACCTTTGACCATTATCACTATACTGACTGTGCTAGCCCATGTTTTGTGCTATCCTACAACCAAGAACCACATTGAAATCTTCCTTCCAGCAGATTGTCTTCACTATCCAGAAATCATTAAATATTGCAGAGCTTTCACCCTGGCCTGCTGTAATGTACTTCCTTCGGCACTCTTAGAAAGAAGATACTCACATGTCCCCTACAAGCAACTTCTCTGCCCCTGTCAATCTGGCATGGTGGAAACTGTTGACCACGTTTTTCTATACTGATCATATTATAAGGACATTTACAGTCAGTATATCATGCCAATTTGTAAAAATGTTCCAGGTAGATCTGACAGATTTTACACCTTCTTGCTCCTTTCTGACTCCTCAAGTGGAACTTACAATCAACATGGCAACATTCTGTACCACAGCATGCATAAGGAAGCAGCTTGTTAAAAGAAGCCACCAAACAAATTAGTAAATAGCATTCACCCACAAGGAAACATGAATCTACTCCATTAGCTGATTGCAGATAGCACCATCTTTGTGGCACCTGCTTTGTTGCGTCTGTGTTATTGTTTTAAAAAGGCTGACCTGTGATTGTAAAGTGTGCCAGTTGTTCTGATGCATGCAATCACAGTGCAATGCATGCTGCTTAGATTTAGTGTGTCATCTCCCTCACTGGTCCTGGATTGGTACGTATAAGAGGATAGCTGAAGAACTTGCAGAGGCAGAGAAACATTTTCAGATGAGTTAAGTGGGCTCCTATTCAGGACTCCTAAAACCCTTTGTCAGGTGCAGTAAACTGGATATGTACATTTTTGCAGAAGCTGCTTGCAGAAAGACTGTACTTTAACAAATGCTTTGTTAGTCATCTCACCTTAAGAAAAAAAATTGTTTTATGCATGTCCCTTTGTAGACATCTCTTCACACCAAACAAGGAACCATGACTTGTTCCCCAGAGTTGATGTAAAGGAAGCAGCAGTTTGGCTGCTTCCTTTACATCAAATCTGGGGAACAAGTCATGTACAATCAAAAACAACATATTTCTAGCCCAGTTGTATCCTGGATGGGCATGAAGATCTCGTCCTTCTCTAGTACTTCCTTTGCTGTTCTTCTTAGTACCTTTTCTTGGCCATGAACAGGAAGGGAAGCAAGAGGAAAGAAGTAAGTCAAACTATTATATTGTGATCCCTATCTTGCCCTGTGGAGGGGAACAACAACCTAATGTGTATATTCCACAGCAGAGTGGAAGGAACTTCCACAGCACATTACCATTATTGGTTTCTTTCATGTGTTGTGGTGGATTTTGCAGAAGGTGACAACAACTGCAGTAGTCATTAATTATTGCTGGCGCTTTCTTCCAAAGATAATTTGAACAAGAGAAAGTGTATCTCTAGTACTTTCTCATCTTTCACAGAAATGAGATGGTTTCACTTGGATTTTTGTATGTGTTGGCAGCATTTCATTGCTATTTCATGAGAAAATTCAATGGGAAGGAAGAGAAACCACCTCTCCTTCCCTCCACAGGCATTCCACAGAAGAAAGGAGTCTGGCTCTGTCATTTTGGGTCTCTACGGGAGATAGTGACAGAAAGTTACCAGTGTCCTTTCCAAAAGCTCATCTTGTAGGAGACAAAGCACTTCTCTTGTTTCTCCACAGAATGTGGAGGTGGGTGGGGGAGATAATCTTTTTTCAGCAAAGAACTAGGTGGAGGAAAGGGATGGTGCTACTTTTTCCATGATGTATGGTAGCAAGGTGCTGTCTGCATAGTCTGCAAAAGCCCAGCACAAGGGCAAAAAATTATCCATTTCATATGTATCCCAGAAGACTCTGGGAATGGAGGAATATGAGGCAGCCACAAACAATGGCTTTGGCTGCTGAGCCAAGCCATAGTATGCAGATTCCTGTTTATAGGTGTAATAAGCATAGTAAAACATTTAGTGCACTATGATGAAGTTGTTACTTACTTTTTTATACTCTGTTCCTCAGTCTTAATTCTAATATAACCATTCTTTCTAATTAAATCTGTATGGTTTGATATTTAGCATAATTGCTAAATTATGTAAGTTTCCCAATATTTGATTTAATATTGTTACTTAAGCTATTCTTATGACTGACAAATTCTGCCATAGATTCTCACCATAATCCTAAATATATTTTCTTGGGAGAAATTCATAGTGAATTCATTGAAATTTAATTTCATACAAGTGTGCTTTGCATTCTATCCTTTAAAGGCATAAATGGAATAGTTCTTCAGAAAATGAGGAGTTTCAGGCTGAAAAACAATGGGCTTTTACTATACTTAGATTGGTGTATGTTTTAAAAAGAAATTATTTGCATCCTAACATCTTGTGCTGTCTTGTGTTTACAAACTGGTAACAGATATGTATTTTATTTTCCAGTTCTGCAGTGAAATACTTAAGAAATATATAAGTATTGGTGAAGTAGGTCTGCTGAAGCGTGCAGGTATGATAGAATGTATTCTGTATTATAAGACAGATCAATATATTGGACTTGAAGATTGGCATACTAATTTTTAGGCAGTAAATATAAGGCTGTATAACACTTCCCGCTAATCTAGGGATTAGTGTGCTACTGTACAAATGTTGTACTATATTTAGTAGAAATCTGGCTGTTAACAATGCTTTGTCTCTGAACATCTTTCTCAGTACAGTAGTTCCTAAATAAGAGGCCATGGGGATTTGCTAGGTGAATTTTCAGGCTTCTGGCAAAAAGGTGGGTATCTCTGTGGTTATCAAGACTAATATGTAGATCCCAAACAGAGACTGAAACCTGTACTCTTGCCTGACAGCATCTGTTCTACATCAGAAAATTGTAGTCAGAACTGGGCTTTCAATATGAATTGGGTTTTTTGATGGTATAAAATCTTTAAATTCTTTTGCCACATAGGCTATACTTACTAGTGTTTTAATGCTGAAAAGACAGCTTTAGTGTATTTATGAGATTAAAGGCCTTTGTAAAAACTGTTGCTATACTACAGTCAACCCTCGACTTACGAACTTAATCCGTTCCGGAAGGACGTTCTTAAATTGAAAAGTTCGTAAGTCGAATCAGCATTTCCCATAGGAATGCATTGAAAACCAATTAATCCGTTCTGGCTGTTTTTGGTTCTTAGGTCGAGGGGCGGTTTGTAAGTCGAAGCATTAGTTCCCATAGGAACTAATGCAAAGCCGGTTAATCCGTTCCTACCACTAGGGGCAGAATTTTTTTCCTTTTTTTTCCTTTTCACCTAAGATGACTTAGGTTTAAAAAAAAGGAAAGAAAAGAGGGAGGGAAGGAGGGAACATACACCTTTTCAACAGAACACCTTGAAAGTTCAAATTTCGCGCTTTCCCTGCCTCCCGCGCGTTGTTTTTTTTTGGTTTGTAACTCAAAGCAAAGTTCGCAAGTCGAGGTTATATTTTTCTATCAGAGCGGTTCGTAAGTCGAAATGTTCGTAACTAGGGCCGTTCGTAAGTCAAGGGTTGACTGTATATAACTGAGTTGTTTAACATTCTTCAAGATAGAGCTTTCATTGGTAGAGAAATTGCATTTTCTTAACATTGAGTCTACAGTAGGGAGCTATTGGAATTCATATACATCAAGGAAGAAATTTATCTCATATAGAAAAATACTGCTCTAAAATTGATGACCCATATTAAGTGAATATATGAATTAATTAATATTAAAGCAATTCAGACATGGAAATGCTTGTTTAATTCTTAATTAGTTCTGCTAGGGATGTGAATCTTCAGATCCATAATTTATCTAGAATAGTTGATATAATCTAAAAGAGGATTATTTTCATCATGAAATAATGCTTATTTATAAGATATAATCCATTTTTAAATTTCATAGAGAAAAATACTGCTCTAAAATTTAGAGATTCCCTGCCATTTCACTTTTAACATGTTTTGCCTTTTTACAATGATTAATTGTGTTAATTGAAGTTTTAATAACATCATACTTTTCTCATTTTCTATAGTCCAGATATTTACAAATTTCTACAAAGAAGGCATTCTCAGCTTACACTTCAATTCACAAGTGCTGAATGACCTGCTTATATCTTTGCTTCAGTCCTGTTTGCTGAAAGAACTGTTTTATGTAGTTCACACTTGCATAACAATTAAAATACTGGTAAGTAACATTCTCACATGTTCCATTACCTATTATAAGTTTTATTTATGTTGTGTAGGGCTTCCTCCCAGGTAAGTAGGTACAGTTATTGTTTGAATGACTTTCTGACTCATAATTTAATGATTTATCATATGTTTTGTCATAATAGATTTTTCTGCTTTTCTGCTTGAGTAATTCAGAACTGTACAATAATTGGAAAATATACTAAAACCAAAAATATTTTAAAGTTTTAAGATTAGACATGCTTTTTCTACGATTTCTGTGAAATATAATAGGCTTTTAGAAAGAAGTTTAAGTAAAGACTTTGTGTTGTTTGCTCAACAATTGTCTTGATTTTAGTTCTAATTTGTTTCCAAATGTATGTAAAAGAAAACTGCAAGCAAAGAGGCATCCATAGTCTAAAATCAACCCAGCAGTTTATACTTCTATCATCCCTGCCTATCCAACTCAAGGCCTGTCTACACTGGCATATAGATATGGTATATGGATCACTGATGGCACGGTTTGAATTATTAAAAAAAAGACCTTGTCCGCAAGTGTTTCTACTTAGAATGATCCATCCTTCCCCTTTAAGATTTTTCACCCACCTTTCTGGCTCAGTAGAAGGGCATGCATTCTTTTTGGTGTGTTTATTGTTTAGCCAGGAAATAAGCAGTCTCTGAACAGGCCCCCAGTGTGGCTTAGAAGAATCTTCTAAGACTTACAGGGCATCCATAGATTCTAAGGCAGTGATTCACAACCTTGAGTAACCCAGGTGTTCTTCAACTGCAGCTCCCAGAAACCCTGGCCAGCACAGCTTCTGAGTCTGGCTGGGGCTTCTGGGCTTCTCAGCATTGCTGTCCAAGAACAGCTGGGTTACCCAAGGTTGGGAATCACTGCTTTAAGGCAACAAGCTGCCAAGCCAAGCTCTTTCTAGTCCAAGAGTCTCAGGCCAGAATCCAATAAATAGTGGCAAGTAGACCAAAGGACAGGCCCTGGATTTTTATATGAGCCTGGTTATCTTAGGATATTAGTTACAATGGTATATTACTGTCTAATAATACTATTGTTAAGCTCAATCACAGCATGCCAAAAGATTATATTTTCAAAGAGGACCACAGTACAGGTATTCTATATCTGCATATTGTGAGTTACATCCTCAGCATTTATCCAACAGTGGCTGAAATCCAGCGGCACTACTTATGCAAACATAAGGCTGATAACATCGGCCATGGTGATATTCTAGAAAATAAAAATGTCCATTTCCACTACCCCAAAGATCCTCAGGTTTCCTTGATATCCCTTTTATTGTGAGGAACCCATTGGTGGCCTCAGGACAAGGCTGAGGAGTCTTTAATTATTTAGGGAAATATTTTTAAAGAGAAGATGAAAATAGAGGAGGGTTTCTCCATCCTCCCTTTTAATGGCACAGTCCACCTATTACCTCACAGGGTTGTCACCTCAGATATTGCCACCCACAGCTCCATTTGTGTATGAGCTAACTGTCCACACAGGTTACACAATGAGATGATTAGAATCTTGGTGAATCATACCAAAATGAATACATGCCCTAGCCCAGTGCCAGAAAGGTGTTCGACAACTCTTAAAGGGACAGGATGGATTGATCTAGGTAGAAACGTGTGGCTGTAGTAATTTGGTTCAAACCAAACCATACCAACAGCAATACATATATATGGACAGACTCTGTCTTATGATGATGGTAACAAGAGACCTTTGGGTAGTGTGGGCGGCATATAAGTTAAATAAATAAACAAACAAACCATCCCATCTAGATATGGGCTCCCTCTGGCAGCCCTGGCACATTTGAGGGGGGCCACAGACTGGAAACAGTTCTTCACACATCACTTTATTAGGTTCCTTATGCAACTTATACAATCTTGTTTCAGCATGTATTTCTTTCATATTGTGTTTATTTTTTAAAACTATTTTATTATTACTCATACATACAAAACAACAAAGTAACAAAAACAACAAAAGACAACAAAAACTAAACATCCATACTACATATATAGATCAGAGATTTTGCCATAGTCTAGGTCATCTAATATCATCAAAGGGTTCTTGTAAGTACTGGTTCGCCACGATCATTTCTTCCCCTGAGTTCCTGTCTGTTTCTGGACCCAATTGTACATCAGCTTCCAGCTTTCCTTTACAAAGTGTCTCGTTTGATCCCATATTGCCTCTGAAAGCATATCTAGTTCTGCAATATCCAGTATCTTCTTTAATACAGTGGTGCCTTGACTTACGAACGCCCTGACGTACGAACATTTTGACTTACGAACAGCTCCGTTCGCAAAATTTTGCTTTGACTTGCGAACGGAGCTTTGACCTACAAACGCCAGGAGCCCGCACATTTTCTTAACATTGAGTCTACAGTAGGGAGCAGAGCCCGGCTGGGAAGCGAGCAGCGGGGACGGACAGTAGGGAGCAGGAGCCCGGGAAATTCAAATGGCCTCCCGGCCGGGCTCTGACTCCCAGCACGGGGTCCGTCCCCGCTGCTCGCTTCCCGGCCGGGCTGCAGGAGGCTGGGAAGCGAGCAGCGGGGACGGACCCCGCGCCGGGAGGCAGGAGCCCAGGAAATTCAAATGGCCTCCCGGCCGGGCTCTAACTCCCGGCGTGGAGTCCGTCCCCGCTGCTCGCTTCCCAGCTGGGCTCTGCCTCCCGGATTTTTGAAATGCTGGAACAGATTAATCCCGTTCCCATGCATTTCAATGGGAAATGCTGATTTGACTTACGAACGTTTTGACTTACGAACACCATTCCGGAACGGATTAAGTTCGTAAGTCAAGGCACCACTGTAGCTACTTGTATCATTGGTATTTCTCCCTTCTTCCATTTTTGGGCCCAGAGTAACCTGGCTGCTGTGTATATATACAGTAGACTATATTTTTTTTATCAATGATCTCTGGCATTATATTCAATAACAACATTTCAGGTTTAAAACTTAGTTCTTCTTTGTGGCCTCTGTGAATGCACACAAGTGGGTTGTTCTGCGCCTGCGCAGGACGTTTCGGAAGTTTGTAGAGCTTAAAAAACATTTGACAATGAGACTTCCCCCCGTGGAGCACAAGCTCCACCCTCCAAACGTCCCCTCAGTTCCTTTTTTTCCGCCGCGTTGGTAGGACGTACAGGAACACCTAGAGAGTTAAACAGTGAGTATTAGTTATCGAAAATATCCGATTCCTTAATTGAATGGCTTAAATTTTACAATAATTATTATTATTTTACATCCCGCTGTGATTAGCCTCTATTTTCCCACATTTCTCCCACATCTAGCAGTAGGCAGACCCTTCAGGCCTCTACAGTTGTCGGTACAGGTCACCACCGATGCCAGCCCTTCGGGATGGGGAGCCCACTGTCGAGAACTCGAAATACACGGTCTGTGGACAAAGAAAGAAAGATTATTACATATAAACCACCTAGAACTGTTAGCAATAAAAAAAGCTTTTTGTGCCTTCCTACCACTCATCGAAGGACGAGCAGTACAGTTAGCCACAGACAACACCACGGAGATGTACTACGTGAACAAACAAGGTGGCACACACTCCCTCTCACTTCTATACCTCACCATAGAATTATGGGAATGGTGTTATCCTCCACCACATCTTCCCAGTGGCTATTCATGTTTCTACAGACGACAATTACATAGCAGATCACTTAAGCCGACTTCCTACACGGACACACGAATGGACATTAGACGATCAAATCTTCCAGATCATTTGCCATCGATGGGGATACCCATCCATAGATCTATTTGCATCGGAATATAACACCAAGTGTCAGAGATACTGCTCTCAAGCCGGTATCGACCCCAAATCACTAGGGGATGCTTTCATGATAGACTGGACTGGACAACTACTATACTTGTTCCATCCAATCCTTCTGATCCAGAGATCAATCATTCGGATCCGTCAATGTCAAGCAGATGCCATAATCATTGCTCTGTGGTGGCCACGACAAGCATGGTTCACCCATCTGAGGTCGATGGCGATGGACATATTCCACCTACCATCAATACCCAACCTCCTGTCTCAGAGCAACGGAGCGATCCTCCATCCCGACATCCAGTCTCTGAATCTGACAGCTTGGAGGATACTCCCACCTTTCGAAACATCTTAGACCAAGCTCGAAAGCCATCTACACAAAGACTCTATGGAAACAAATGGAAATGTTTCATTGCATTCACTGAATCTCGAAACTTGATTGCAACACCAGTTTCTCTTAAAACAATACTTAGCTTTATTCTGCATCTCTTCGATTTAGGACTTTCGCACTCTACCTTGAAAGTTTATATATCAGCCATTGTGGCTCATCAGCCTTTACATTCCCAATCATCAAAACTCTTCTCACATCCAATCCTAAAACGATTCCTCAAAGGACTCTTAAATATTCAGCCTCCGAGACAACAGCCTATGCCCCAGTGGTCACTACAACTGGTCCTAAATTCTCTCACCAAACCGCCCTTTGAACCATTGTCTACTTGTAACTTAAAATTATTATCACTGAAAACGGCGTTTCTGGTGGCAATAACATCTGCCAAACATGCCAGTGAGCTAACAGCTCTGAGATCAGATCTACCTTACCTGCAGTTTCATCCCGACAAGGTCACCCTATATTTCGATGTTTCATTCCTACCTAAAATCGTTTCTGATTTTCATTTGAAGCAACCTTTTTACCAAATCTATTCCCTTCTCCCTCTACATCTATCGAGTGCATGCTCCACATGCTGGACGTCCGAAGGTCTCTAGCCTTTTATACCAATAGGACAAAGACATTTAGGAAGTCTCCAAGGCTCTTCCTGTGTTTTCAAGGTCCTCACCAGGGTGATCCAGCATCACCACAAACCATCTCTCGTTGGATAGTTCAGACTATCTCACTGGCCTACGAGCTTTCAGGCAAAACACCTCCTGAACATCTAAAGACCCATTCCACTAGAGCATTGTCAACATCCACTGCTCTCCATCGTGGAATAGAACTACCGAACATCTGCCGGGCAGCAACCTGGTCCAATCCATCGACCTTCGTCAAACATTATCGCCTCCATGTCAGAGCAAAGAATGATGCTGCATTCAGCAGGGCAATCTTGACATCTCTGCTACTGTTACGTCCCACCATCCGGTAAGTGAGCTTGTCAGTCACCCACTTGTGTGCATTCACAGAGGCCACGAAGAAGAAAGAGAGGTTACCTACCTGTAACCATGGTACTTCTAGTGGTCCTCTGTGAATTCACACAATCCCTCCCTTCCTCCCCTCTGTCCGTCATGTTGTCTATTAATACACTACCTTGACAGCGGCGGACTATGGAAGGAACTGAGGGGACGTTTGGAGGGCGGAGCTTGCGCTCCACGGGGGGAAGTCTCATTGTCAAATGTTTTTTAAGCTCTAGAAACTTCCGAAATGTCCTGCGCAGACGCAGAACAACTCACTTGTGTGAATTCACAGAGGACCACTAGAAGAACCATGGTTACAGGTAGGTAACCTCTCTTTTTTTGCTGGACAATTTATTGTGACATTTCCCAAACCTGTAACCAATTTTTTTTTGCTTTTTCACATGACCACCATACATGATAAGTCCCTGGATTTTTTTTACATTTCCAACAAACATTGCTGATCCATTCTGACATTATTGCCAATCTATAAAACATTTTAAGGATGTTTTCTCTAAGATTAACTGGTTTAATAAACTTATAATTATCTTTCCACATTTTTGTCCAGTATCAATATCAATATTGTAAGCAAAGTTTTGTGCCCATTTGACCATCACCACCTTCACCCTCTCATCTTCCAGGTCATACTCAGATATGTATACATTTTTTTCTCTTTTGTGTAGATCCATAGTTCATCCATCTGAACTTTCCTTTTTATATCTTGATTCTAATTTCAGCATTGACTACCAATCTGTTGATAGTTTCAGCATTGACTACCAATCTGTTGATAGACCCAATCTCTCTAAATCTTGTTTATTTTTCAGAGTTTGATCTTTAGTTAACAAGTCTTTATATGTGAGTAGAGCTCCCTCCTGGCTTAACACTTTTAATGTAAAGGCCTCTATTGGGGCTACCCATATTGGAATGTTCTTATAAGTTTGCACTTGAAATTTTTGCCATATTAAACATAGCGCTTTCCTCACAATATGTTCTAAGAAATGTGTATGTTCTTTGAATTTTCCATACCATACATATGCGTGCCAACCCATCCTTAAATCATGACCTTCCAATTTCAACAGTCTTTGATTTTCTAATGTTATCCATTCTTTTATCCAAACCGTAGTGCAGGTGTTTTAATATAATAGCCAATTCAGCAGTCCTAGTCCTCCTCTCTCTTTTAAGTCTTGTAGTGCTGTAAGTTTTATTCTTGGCTTTTTGGCTTTCGAGATCAGGTTGTCCAGGTCCTTAAAGTATTTATAATTTAATAGAATTGGTAAGTTTTGAAACAAAAATAGCAATTTTGGTAAAATGTTCATCTTTATTATCGAGATTCGTCCCATCATTGAGATTTGTAGCTTATTCCAATCTTCCAAATCTCTCTGTATTTCTGGATTGAGAGATAATTTTCTTTCATCAAATTACTTGTCTTTTTTGTAATAGTGACTATTAGGAGTCACTATTACAAAAAAGACAAGTAATTTGATGAAAGAAAATTATTAACCTTTTGTACTTCCTCAAAACTAGTTTTCATTATCAATTTTTCCACATCCTCTCTATTCATATTTTTAGTCAGAAATTTCGTTTTTTGGTAGTTTATTTTAAGTCCTGCGACAGCTCCAAACTCTTCTATTGTTCCCAATAGTTCTTCCATACTGTCCAGTGGATTTTCTAGTATCAATGCTAAGTCATCAGAGTAAGCTTGTAACTTACATTCTTCTCCCCTGATTCTAAGGCCGCTAATTCCATTATTGCCTCTTATTTGTCTGTTCAGAATTTCTAGGGTTAGAATAAATAGCAGCGGAGATAGAGGGCAGCCCTGCCTCATGCCTTATTCGATTTGGATATCTTCAGTTATTTGACCATTGACTTTGATCTTAGCCTTCTGTTTGGTATATATTGCTTTAATTGCTTGTAAAAAAATTCCTTCTGCCCCCATCTTCTTTAATTGCAATAACATAAACTCCCAGTTCACGTTATCAAAGGCCTTTTCCGCGTCTGGAAAGATCAGCATCATTTGTTTTTCTGGATGTGTTTCATAATATTCCAAAATGTCTATTATTGATCTTATATTTGACTTTAGTTTCCGTTTGGGGATTAAGCCTGTTTGATCCTTATGTATCATTTTCGTAAGTACCTTCTTTATTCTAGTTGCCCAGATAGTCGCATATATCTTGTAATCAACATTCAAAAGAGAGATTGGTCTGTAGTTCTTAATTTGTTTCCTTTCCGCCCCTGCTTTATGTATTAGCGAGATACGCGCTTCTTTCCATGAATCCGGGATTTTTCCTCTACTTTCAATGCAATCCACTAACTTTTTAAAATGTGGAGTTATGGTTTCTTCTGATGCTTTATAATATTCGACCAGGAGACCATCTGGTCCAGGGGCTTTACCATTTTTCTGTTTTTTCCATACCTCCACAATTTCACTTGTCGTAATTGATTTATTTAGATTTTCTGATTCTCGGGGGTTAAATCTCCAGTTAGGGAGTTTAACCAAATAGTTCCATTGTTGCTCCTGTTCGATTTCTTTCTTTTTGTAGAGGTTAGTATAAAATTTTTGTATTATTTTTTGAATTTCCTTTTGTTTGTATGTTTCCTTCCCTTCCTTTTTCACTATTGCATTAATCATTGTTTTTTCTCTTTCTTTTTAAATTCTATATGCTAACCAACTTCCTGATTTATTAGCAGGATTTGATTTTGAATTTGATTTTTTTGCCATTTCTTCCTGTTCCAATAGATTAATTTTATGCTGTGTGACACGCCCCTATGTGTCCCCAGGTTATTTCACTAGCCTGAGGGCCATGATGTGTTCCCTCCTTTACGCTGCCACCAGTTGACCTCTGTCAACAACCTTTAATTAGAAAAATATAGGTCCAAGCTGAGAGTAACGTTGAACAAAACAGGTTTATTGGTTACAGATCACATAAACAGGTTCTTCAAAGACTTAAAGTATTCAGTAGTTTAATATTAACTTGATTCACTCTTAACTCTCTTTAACTCTTAACCCTGCCACTCTAACTCTCACAGACAAACATCTACTTCAGACTCTCATCTCTGACTCTAACTGACTGACTTCTCACGTCAGACTCTCTCACGATCTTCCTCTAACTGTCCTCCTCTGACTAACTCCTCACTCCTCTGACTCACCCCTCCCTTCTGGTTTCTCTGGCTCTGCCTCCCAACAGCTGTCATTGGTGTATGCAAATAACCTACTACATGAGCCAAAGCAGGGTGATCGCCACATGCTGTAATATATTTATTTTATTTTTTAGGTACTTCACTGTAGGGTTTTTTTTCCAGTTCCGTTTCTTCTTTCTTCAGGGATGTTATTAATGTTTGATATTGTTTGCTTTTTTCTCTTCTCCTTTGTGCATTAAAATCTATCGCCAGGCCCCGAAAGTATCCTTTCGCTGCATCCCATATGATTGTCATTTCTGAATCTTCGGGTTTATTAATTTGAAAGAAAAATTCTAATTCTTTTTTAGTTTTGATCAAAAAGGCTTCGTCCCTCAGTAAGTAATTGTTAAGTCTCCATCCTCCTTTTCTTAAAGGTTGTCCTAAAGACATCGTTATTGGGTTATGGTCTGCATATGTATTTGGTAATATTTCAATTTCTTCCACTTGGTGTGTCATTTCTGCTGAAATCCAACAATTATCTATTGTTGACCATGAATATGTCTGTTTGAATAAAATGTATAATCTCTTTTCTGACGGTACTTCGAGTCATGGCCAAAAATATTGGCACCCTTGCAATTCTGTCAGAAAATGCAACCCTTCTCTCAGAAAATTGTTGCTGTTGCAAATGTTTTGGTACTCACATGTTCATTTCTTTGGTTTGCGTTGGAACAACACAGAGAAGAAAAGTCAAATTTGATACAATCCCACACAGAAACCCAAAAATGCACTGGTCAAAATTATTGGCACCCTGTCTAAATTGTAAGAAATAATTGCTTTTCAAGCATGTGATGCTCCTTTAATTTGTATTTAGACATACCTGTCACAAGTAAGAGGTGTGGGCAAATATAGTAATCACACTTGCAACCAGTTAAGATGGAGAAAAGTTGACTCAACCTTTGTGTTGTGTGTGACACTGAGCATGGAGAAAAGAATGAAGTGTAAAGAGTTGTCTGTGGATTTGAGAGAAAAAACTGTGGAAAAACATCAACAATCTCAAGGCTACAAGCCCATCCCCAGAGATCTTAATGTTCCGGTGTCCACTGTGCGCAATATCATCAAGAGGTTTACAGCCCATGGCACTGTAGCTAGCCTCCCTGGATGTGGACAGAAGAGCAAAATTACTGAAAAATTACAATGAAGGGTTGTTTGAATGGTGGATACAGAATCCAGATTAACTTCCCAACAAATTCAAGCTGATCTGCAGACACAGGGCACAACAGTGTCAGCTCGCACTATCTGTCGCCATCTGAATGAAAAGGGACGCTATGGAAGGAGACCCAGGAGGATACCACTGCTGACACAAAGGCATAAAAAAGCAAGACTGGAGTATGCCAAAAATTATGTGACAAAACCACAATCCTTCTGGGAGAATGTACTGTGGACAGATGAGACAAAAGTAGAGCTTTTTGGTCAAGGACATCATGGTACTGTTTACAGAAAACGAAATGAGGCATTCAAAGAAAAGAACACAGTCCCTACAGTCAAACATGGTGGAGGTTCAAAGATGTTTTGGGGTTGCTTTGCTGCTTCTGGCACTGGATGCCCTGACTGTATGAACGGTATCATGAAATCTGATGATTACCAAAGAATTTTGGGGCGCAACGTAGTGGCCAGTGTCAGAAACCTGCGTCTCCACCAGAGGTCATGAGTCTTCCAGCAGGACAATGACCCGAAACACACTTCAAAAAGCACTCAGAAATGGTTGCAAACAAAGCGCTGGAGAGTTCTGAAATGGCCAGAAATGAGTCCAGATCTGAATCCCATTGAACACCTGTGGAGAGATCTCAAAACAGCAGTTGGGAGAAGGCATCCTTCAAATCTGAAGGCCCTGGAGCAGTTTGCAAAAGAAGAGTGGTCCAAAATTCCAGTAGAGAGGTGTAAGAAACTCATTCATGGTTACAGGAAGCTATTGATTTCAGTTATTTTTTCCAAAGGGGGTGCTACCAAATATTAAGTTAAGGGTGCCAATAATTCTGGCCAGTGCGTTTTTGGGTTTCTGTGTGAGATTGTATCAGATTTGACTTTTCTTTGTTTTTTGTGTTGTTCCAATGCAAACCAAAGAAATGAACATGTGAGTACCAAAACATATGCAACTGCAACAATTTTCTGAGAGAAGGGTTGCATTTTCTGACAGAATTGTAAGGGTGCCTATATTTTTGGCCATGACTGTAGTTCTCCAGCTGTAAATTAGATTAAGTTCTTCTGCCATTTCTAAAAAAACCTTGGGGATCATATTTCTCCTCTTTTTCCTCCCCTTTCCGCCCATCACCAAGGTATCGTTTTGTTTGTCAATTATTGCATTGAAATCCACCACAATACATATTTTATTTTCATGTCTTTGTATCAGCTGATTTCCCAATTGTTCATAGAATCTTTCTTGTGCTTCATTTGGCACATAAATGTTCAGCAGTATTTCTTCTCCGTCTTTATATACCGCCACCATTAATATTCTTCCATCCATTGAGGCATACACTAATTTTAGTTCTAACTCCTTTTTTATATACATTGCTACCCCTTTTTTCTTTTGTTGATCAGAGGCTATAAAGACTTTGCCCAATTTAGAGTTTTCTAACAAATTTTTATCTGCTTCCTTGATACAAATCTCTTGAATAGATATGATTTCTACTTTGGCTTTGAAAAGTTTATTAAATTTTATTTTTCTCTTCTGGGTGAATTCAGCCCTTTAACATTAACTGAAAGTATTTTGGTTTGTTTAGACATCTGCTCAGCTTTTACTACCAATTTTATCTTTGGCTTTCTCCATGCCTCTAGTTCTTCTCGGTGAGGGTGGAGTTCTTTGTCTTTTACGTTCTGCTTCTTCTGATTCCTCATTGGAGAACTGTAGGTCTCCTTCTGTGAGCTTCAGTTTGTGTTTCATTTCTTCCATGAAATTCCTGGCCTTCATTTTGCTATTCAAATTAAATCTTCTTGACTCCCAGTTTAGGAATACTCCCTCTGGTGTTAACCATGTGAGTGGAATTTTCCTGTCTATCAGTATTTTGGTAAGGAAGGAGTATTCTTGTCTTTTTTTCCGCATGCTCGAAGGCACCTGTTTCAGGATATTAATCTTGGTCCCTCTGATTGACATCTCCTTTTCTCTGTTGACTTTCAATATTCTCTCTTTCACTGATCTTCTTAGGAACTTTATATGAATTTCCTTTGGCAATTTATTCCTTCTTGTAAAGGTATTCCCCACTCTGAAGATTCTCTCTATTGATTATTGCAGCTCTTCCTGGGTTAACCCTATTTGTGGGGCTAGTTCTTCCAATATTAATCTCTCTAGATCTTCTGATTTCTGTTCTTCCACATTTTGTATTCTGAGAAAATATGAGGCTCTATCCATTTCCAAGAACATAAGACGCTCTTGATCGTTAATTTTTTTTCTTGTTTAATATTTTGCAATTCTTGCTCCACTCCAGTTAATCTCTGTTCTATCTCCCTAACGGCCTATGTGAAGGAATCTATCTTCTGATTATTACTGTCAGTTCCAGCTCTAAAATCTCTTCTTAGTTCTTCTTTGTGGCCTCTGTGAATCACACTGTGGGTGATCCGCGCCTGTGCGGAGTCTCTTTGGAATATTCTAGAGCTTCTGTGGTAGCGAAAAACACATTAGAATAGACCCCTCCCCCTCGGTATAAGTACCTTGGTGCCAGGACTCTTCAGTTTCTTTCAACCGCCGTGTTGAAGAGCCTCGTACTTCTATCTTCTGTGAGTCTGAAAGCGAAACAAGTTCTTTTTACTGCTAAATTTAAAAAATTTCTCTATTTCTCTTTATTATTAATCAAAGACACATATTATGAACTGTTTTTAGTTTTTTCCTCCGTGCCTCGGCCTCCGGCCGTCGCACACACCCCTCCGTTTTTTCTTTTTCTTTTCTTAATTGTCCATGGCCCCTTTGGGCCCATTCAAGCACTGCGTGATTTATGATAAGATCCCGCTATTGGATGGTCACACAAAGTGCCTTTTTTGTTTAGGCGAGGCGCATCAAACCTCCTCATGCCCTCATTGTAAAAATTTTAAACGAGGAGTCCTCCGTTCTCGCCTATCTCAACTATCTGTTCTCTGGAAACAGTCCTTGCAACCGGCAAAACCTATGGCTCAACCTCCGTGTAAAACCACCTCACAGACTAAAGCCATTGCAGAATCATCGAAACATCGTTCCTCCACTACTTCATCTCACTCTGATGCACCTACCACTTCATCGAAAACTTCTAAGACGCATAGATCCAAACAGTCGACATCGAAAACTTCAACATTGAAGGCTTCCGAAAAGTGAAAGCCTCCTCCCGATCTGATTCCAGGCCCCCCGAAACCGAAGCGATCTAAACAAACCAAATCAAAGACCCCGGCAGTCCCTCCACAGCAGGTCTCCGAACCCAGTGATTTAATTTCTGTCGGTTCGCCCTCTGATGATGAAGGACTTCCATCTCATCAACCGGCTTCTCAGTCACCGACATGGGACGAGCAAGCGGACCGTCTTACTTCCTCGCCTAATAGTCCCCGACATTCTATCCTCCTAATCCGTCCACTGACGCCTTCCCGGAGAGAGAGAAACCTGAGCCTCAGCCGGACACAATGCCCTATTCTGTACCATTGGGCAAGCCTCCATGCTTCAGGCGCATACAGTATATGAGGCAATTCCACAAGTACGTGTCAACCAATCCCACACACAGCACGCTCATTGGGTAGACATTTGCCCTGATCAGTGCTTCTCTAACCTGCCGGCTGCGGATGCTCGACTGGCTGCTTCCTCTGGTCTGGTATTAGCATCGTGCCAAAAACCTCCATCTCGACAACCTTCCGTGTCGAAGAGGCCTTATCACTCAGAGGCACGCAGCCATCATATAACTCTTCATCAACCACCTGCAAAAATCAGGGCAGTCGAGAAACACGCTTCCACCCGCAAAGCATTCGCAGCCCCTGTGACCACATATTTTCCAGCTCGAAATGATAGAGACCACTCCTCTCGCTCAGCATCCCCAGCCTCGATTTACTTTACAGACCTACCCAAGCGTCCACTGAATCGGCCACATCCGCCTTTTCGACACCATAGAGACACTGGTTCCGATATCGACGACTCTTGATATCCATCCTGGTCCATGGACGCCAAGGTAGGGGGAGGTATAAGTACACTATTCTAATGTGTTTTTCGCTACTGCATAAGCTCTAGAATATTCCGAAGAGGCTCCGCGCAGGCGCGGATCACCCACAGTGTGAATCACAGAGGTCCACTTGAAGAACTACAATTACAGGTGAGTAATCTGCCATTATTATGCAATTCCCCCACATTCACTTTCCACCCCTCAATTTGCCACACATTTTACATCTATATTCATTTAAAGTATCACCACATAGCATAGTTCATTAGCTAGTCCTTCCTCAATTTTGATTATTACGACTAAGAATACAGTGGTGCCTCGACTTACGAACGTCCCTACTTACGACCATTTCGAGTTACGACCAGCTCCGGCCGCAAAATTTTGCTTGTACTTGCGACCGGAGCTTCCACTTACAAACAGAAAAGGGCAGGGAAAAAAGGCGGGAAATTCAAATTGCTAACTGTAGGTGGCGACGAGGCTGCTTCTTTGTAGCTCTTTCGCTCCAGCAGTTAGAGAGCGTGCGTCGTCGTCGTAGGCTTGGGACTGCCTCCTTCTGAGAGCGTGTGTGTGTGTTTGCAGGGAGGCTTTGGGCTGCCTGGTAAGGTAAGGTGCTGTTTTCTGCTTTTTAAAAACTGTTCTGGGTGTTTTTGCAGCTTGGTTTTGAGCTGGGGGGGTTATGTTTCTGTGCTGTGATGGGTCTTGGGGGGGGTTGTTTGTTTTTTGGTTTTTTTCCCCCATTTCCGATGGGTCTTAGGGTTTTTTGTTGCTTTTTGGAGTGTTTTTCCCCATTTCCGATGGGTCTTGGGGGGTTTGTTTGTTTTTTGGGTTTTCCCCCCCATTTCTGAAGGTTCTTGGGGGGTTTGGTTGCTTTTGGGGGGGGTTCCCCATTTCCAATGGGTCCTGCATGCTTCCCTTGCTTTTTCCTTTGTTTTCTTTGCATTTCCGACCTGCCCCCTTTGTTCTCTGTGCATTTCCGATCTGCTCCATTTGTTTTCTGTGCATTTCCAATGGGTCTTGCACGCTTGATTGCTTTTCTTGTTTTTCCCCCCTTCGGCCGGAAGGGATTAATCACGTTTCCAATGAGTCTTGCAGTGATTTTTTTCTTCGGGCGGAACGGATTAATTGCATTTCAATGCATTCCTATGGGAAATGGTGCTTCGACTTACGACCATTTCGAGTTACGTCCATCTTCTGGAACGGAATATAGTCGTAAGTGGAGGCACCACTGTATAGATCCTGAAAGTTGTCCTGTCCGAACTTGTTCACCAGAGAGCAGCAGAGCATCCAAAGTTAAAAACTGTTAGTGGAAAAGAAGCCAGATTCTTCATGCTTTGTGAGCTGGCTTTTTAGCCCAAGGCTCTCCAAAGCACCTTTCAATATAATCCAGCAGAACATCCAGGATAGTATCTGGTTAGGGGCGTGAAAAGGATGAGCTGGACCCAGTTCTTCACACCCTGTAAGTCAGCCAAAGTTGTCTCTATCTTCTCTACTCTTCCTTATAGCCCATAAGATGGGGGGGGGGGTTTAAAAGTGAGGGTTTCCAGTCTGGCTCTGTTGCTTTCCTTCCTCCTGATATTTATTTTTCCTCTTCTTTCCAGCTGCAAATTGTCAGGTGACTACTACCTCTTTGGAGAGTACACAAGGCTGCTTCAGTGTCATTACAGTGTTATTCTTCTTCTTTAGGACTGAGAGGGTTAAAGTTGAGAGGCTTTTCAAGAGTTTCCGCCCCTGCCTCTTCCCCCTCTGCCGATGTTACAACTGAGTTGTTACAAATGAGTTCTTTGATCCTTTTCGTATTCATTCATACTGCCTAGCCAGCTCCTTCCCAAGTCTCTCCTGGTTTCTCTGAAATATCCACCCAAAACACAGGCTCCTATGCTGCCTCCTCTCCTCCTTTTCTTCCTTTCTTCCTCAGAAGCGATCCGTTTACGGAAACAGAAGTTAATAGTTCCCATTTAAATGGTTATTTCTCTGTATATATTCCCTCGGGGCTAGAGTTCAGTACTCACTTTCCCCTTTGTGATACTGATTATCCTTCCAAGGGCGAATATCTCTCTATCTGGGCGTGCTACGCAGCTAATTTACCCAAAATGGTGACAGTTGGATCTTCTGTCTAGGGAGAGAAATCGCCCAAGGGACGGATTGCAGTCCGTTCCCCTGTGCTTCCTCGATCTCTGCTGACACAGGAGATGTTCTCCTACACCCTCCCCTCATCTCTTCGAAGGGATCCCAATCCGCTGTATGCAGCAAGGATTTATCAGAGCCCCGAGATGTCCTGCTGCTCTCGCTGCTCGCCCCGCCCCCTCCTGCCCTTTCATATTGTGTTTATGACTGTTACTCAACAGGATTTCAGTTATAGTGTCTTTGCTAGTGTTTTGATACTTAATGATAGTTTCCTTTTATGCACATATCCTTTCTGATCCAAATGTATTTATTTAGCTATAATCTTATTCAGTCTTAAAGCTATAATAGATAACTGAATTTTAAAACCATTGCTAAGGGAAGATATCATGTATAAGAAACTAATTGTATTTTATCTTTTCCTGGTTTGGGTATTATGGTTATTTTAGCTTCTTTCCATGTAATAGGGGTTGTAAAGGGTCAGTTTCATTAATTACTGTTGTCAGACTTAATTTTAGTTGAGAAAGTTCTAAAAATTTCAACTGTTAGGCCATTTGACCCCAGAAGTTTATTATGTTTCATTTTATTAATAGAGTTTTTCTAATGGAGAAAGGAGCTGCAAACAAGTCCCTCTCTTACTATGTGATTTTTTGGGACATTAATTTCCTGAAGAAATGTACTAGTTAGTCTTCTTCTCAAGGTTGTTCTGACAAATATAATTTTCCATACAATATTTTAAACTTTTCCATTATGATTTCTGTTAACATTAGTCTTTTTTGATTCACAGAGATGTAATTAGATTTTTTTCCTCATTCTTTCATCAAGGTTCTTATGAAAGATTTTGAAGACTTACTACCAGACTCATAGTGTCTCTGTCTTCTAGCATTCTTCATTCCCTCTGGTTTATGAGATCTTTTGCACTTCAGCTGCGTCTTTAAAAGTTCTATATTTGCTGTAACATCTAATTTTCCTGTTGTTTTCTGCAGTGTTTTCTGCTATTAAATCTGAGCAACCAGTTCCTGTTCTTCTAACAGATATTGTTGTTTTAATTTAGAGGATTTCTTAATTCTTATAGAAGTATCCCATATTATTAGCCAGCTAACTTCAGAATAACATCATGTTTTTTTTAAAAAATCTCATTGGTATTCCTTCCTATATATTCCTGCCCCTCTTCTCTTACAACCAACCAATTTCCAAACCTCCACTGATGAAAAGTACTTTCCCCAGTCTCCCATGTTAATACCACTGGTGCATGATCTGCATAAACCATTGGTTTAATGCAGCTCTTTCAAGTCTTCACTGTTATCTGTGGGGAGATACCAGAAAGGTCTATTCTAGAGTAATAATTGTGTAGGGAAGAATAGAAAGTGTATCTTATTGTCTTCATCAAATAACCTCCATTTGTCCCAGAATTGGTGTGTTTGTAAAGACTTTAAAAATGTTTTAAGTAATGACTTAGCTTTATCATTATTACTTGATCTATCTGTTTTAGAGTTAATAAATAAATATTTAGAGTTAATGATTGCCTTGCTTTGTCTTCTGTGTGTGTTAAAGTTGTGAAAACTGTACAAGTAGGATTGACTGGGCTCCAGTGGAGTTTGGCTATTGTATTGACTTTATTCATTTCAAGAAATGGTTTATTAAAAGTTCCATTGTGTATGTGCACAAGTAAGTATTCCCCACTACCATTAGCATCTCAAAGAACCTGCTGCTATGATGGCTTTTATATGACTCAGTTACTACAACAGAATATTATTAGCGGCATCTGAAAATCATGTAGAATTGGAAAGGCATTGCTTTTCATACCAGAAACCGTACTGACTGATGCTGGAGATTTCTCAAGTGATGTTGCATGGGCATCAGATCCTAGCTATGGATCCTAGCTGTGGCTTAGGATGAGTAGCATTGAGAATTCAGCCAGTTAATGCATTTCAGACTTAAATTTCATCTTGCATTTTGTTAACAAATTCGTTAAATGTTTTTAGCTCTTATTGTACCTCTAATTCCTTTTATTTTTATTTAGCCAACAGTAGACATTCTTCTCAGAATGTTTGAACAAGTGGCTTCCATGAATTTAAAAGAGGTAGTACCTGACTTAATTGACGTCTCTTGTAAGGTATGACTTGGATTGTTTGATTTCATCCTAATGTGTTGTTTTATTCATGATTCTGCCTTCTTTGTTTTTTTGTTTTGTTTTGTTTTGTTTTCCTGCTATATATTGGGCTAAATCCTGTTGGCACAGTTACACTGGAGTTAGCATGATCAGGGCATCAGAAATAATTAAATGAAATTAATAGAAATTTTCCTATCCCCTCATATCAGATTCCATGGTTCCCTAGGGCTCCCTTTTGCCCTGAGGGAAACTTTGGTAGCCTTGGGTACCAGGGGTGGAGGAGCTTTTGATAGTCAAAGATCACTGCCAGGAGTCACAATTCCAGCAGTGGATATCTGGTGAGGATTTTTTTTAGTACTAAAGGTTCCCCCATACCCAAGGCTTCCAGAGGCTTCCCCATGGCAAAAGGGAGGGAGCTCTGGGGAACTTTGGAATCTGTAATGAGGGGATAGGAAACTTTCAATCAATTTAAATTACTTATTGTCACCAGAACTCCACCACTGGAATCAGGAGTGCTGAAGGTGACTCTTGACTTTTAAAGGCTCTTCTACCCTCAGGTCTTGAAGCTCCCAAAGGCTTCCTCAGGGCTAAGAGAGTCCTAGGGAGCCTCAGAATCTGAAATGGGGGAATAAGAAACTTTCAGTTAATTTAAATTACATATTTCTAATACCCATATCCAGTTTACGTTGGTATAACTATGGGAAAAGGATATTGCCCATTGTCTCATCAGTCGCATGATCTGTGTTCTCATTATTTACCTTTATAGCAAGCAAGCAAAATAAGTTTATTGCGTGGCACATAGGCCATTGCAACATACATCAGATAAAACAATATAAACAATATAATATAGTCCATTACAATATAATACAATATTAAAAGCCATTTAGAATCAAATCAAGTTGATTTCTATTACGGCACAAAGTTTCAACATCTAAGGAGAGAGGGCAAAGGCAGATGGAAAACATTAACCAATGCCAGCAGCAAGCACTTATCACGAGGGGAATAACTCCAAAGATACAATTACTTAAGTATTGACTTAATTGATAGAGGCAGGGGATACAGATTTCATTTTTAACAATGTAGAGATAGACCATGCCATTCGGAAAGTGACAAATTTGTCTCTGTCGGAAAGTAGGATCTTAAGCTTTTCTTGTTCAGAATTACTAGAATGTTTTTGTAAAATAGGGTTGAGAAATCTTTTGCGATAGGTCTCTAATAGTGGACAATAGAGCAGTACATGTGCCAAATTCTCCACTGATTTTTGGTCACAAGAGCAACCTCTCGCGTGATATGGAATTTGTGTATAGCGTCCTAATAAACTGGCTAGTGGTAACATATCAAAATGTGCCCGAGTAAAAGCTTTTCTATAATCAAAACTCATTAAATCAGTAAAATAAGATGGAAGATTTAAGGGCAAGGGTAAAATGTTCTTATATAAAGGGGCCGTTTTTAGGGTGCCTAACAAACCTAAATCGGTTTGAACCCAGTGGTCGGACAATCTCTGTTTCAGTAAATGTTTTGCAGCGGGTAGGCCAAGGTGTCTCACATACTCTTCAGAGAATCCAACTAGTTGCAGTGCAAGAAGTTTCCATGATCTAAAATTCATCTCCCCATAGGTAAAGGTAAAGGTTCCCCTTGACATTTAGTCCAGTCGTGTCCGACTCTAGGGCGCGGTGCTCATCCCCGTCTCCAAGCCGTAGAGCTATCGTTTGTCCGTAGACAGTTTCTCTGGTCACGTGGCCAGCGTGACTAGACACGGAACACCGTTACCTTCCCACCGAGGTGGTACCTATTTATCTACTCACATTTTTACATGCTTTCGAACTGCTAGGTTGGCAGGAGCCGGGGCAAGCGACGGGAGCTCACTCCTTCGCGTGAATTCGATCTTACGACTGCTGTTCTTCTGACCTTGCAGCGCAGAGGCTTCTGCGGTTTAACCCGCAGCGCCACCACGTCTCCCCATATGATGCTATTAAAAATTCTGACTGGGTGATGAACAAAATTTTCAGCCAGTAATTAATTATTAGATTATAGACTAATGTCATTATTGACATTAGTACCAGTTCTAATCTAAGAAATGTTGAGGGAGTTGAAGGGGGGGACTGCCAGGAGTAATCAAGCAAATTTATTTTGGATTACTTCTAGGGAGGTTAGGTTTCCAGTTCCCCATATTTCAGCACCATATAGGATCTGGGGAAGTACCTATATACTCGAGTATAAGCCTAGTTTTTCAGCACAATTTTTTTGCTGAAAAAGCACCCCCCTCGGCTTATACTCGAGTCAGTGTCAAAATTACATGTTCTCCTCTGCAGTGCGGGTGTTCTCCGGACTCCCCCGCTCATCTACGGGTGCCTGCAGCCTCTGTGGGTGGTTCGATGACCCGGGTTAAGTACACTGCATTTTTCAGACTCCGCAGGCAGACACCGTGCTGGGAGGATAATACCAGTCTATGTCCAAATGAAGGAGCTGTAGATGAAAAAATTTTCCCGGCAGCGTGTCAGTATTTCAAAGACCACTCTGAACAGAGGTCACAAGC
This sequence comes from Intellagama lesueurii, assembly GCA_037013535.1. Taxonomy (NCBI): domain Eukaryota; kingdom Metazoa; phylum Chordata; class Lepidosauria; order Squamata; family Agamidae; genus Intellagama; species Intellagama lesueurii. The sequence goes on from JBAJHW010000006.1 coordinate 79,131,355, forward strand.
CCAGGGAAGCCCATTCACCCCCCTTCTTCCCTGTCAGCTATGTCTCTTAAAGATCTTTATGGGAGTGTTCGCTTCCAGGACACTCCCATCCTCCTCCTTCTGCATATTCTATGTACCCACCTTCCTCCTCCCACCTTTCTCCATTGGTATCTATTTTTATTTTTGAAATTTACCAATAGCTGCTGCATTTTCCACCCTTGGCTTATACTCGAGTCAATAAGTTTTCCCAGTTTTTTGTGGTAAAATTGGGTGCCTCGGCTTATATTCAGGTTGGCTTATACTTGACTATATACGGTAGCTTGATTTTGTAAATTTCACGGATGGGTGGGACCAAATGCCCTCCTCTACCTTTATAAATCTCATACCAAATGGTGTAGGGAGAGTCACTTTATACCAGTGTTCCCATTGTTGGGTCCACAGATGTTCTTCAACTAAAACTCCAGAAACCTTCTCCACTAACTGTACTGGCCAGGTTATTCTTCGTGGTCTCTGTGAATGCACACGAATGGGTTAGACTGCGCCTGCGCAGGACTTCTCGGAATGTTCTAGAGCTTTAAAACATGTGATTAGTAGGACGTTCCCCCGTGGTGTGCATGCTCCACCCACCCGTAATACCTCAGTTCCTTTTAGCCACCGCTGAAATCAGACTCCTTTAGCTATTACTAGAGAGAATTTCTAATATCTTACGGTTTTTCTGATCTTTGGACTGTTAAACGTTTATGACTCTTGGATTACGGACTTAATCTGGTTCTTTCGTTTATGGATGTTTGCCTTCCTGCCTTTTTTTTTATGGCCTCTTCGGGCCCATTTAAGCGATGTGCTTCGTGTGCCAATAAGATTCCCTTCACTGACGGCCACGATCACTGCTTATTTTGTCTGGGTGAGAGACACCAGACCCACTCCTGCCTGGAGTGTAAGAAATTAACCAAACCAGCTCTCAAGCTCCGCTTGCAACGACTTCGGTCATATCTTTGGGAAAAGTCCCTGAGACCCTCCAGTCCTACAACTATGGAACCTTCCGTTGCTCCTGTTTCTCGATCCAAGCCCTTTGTTCCTGAGACCCCTCCAATGGCCCCTGCTACTCCCTCCCGAAAAACTTCTTCGAAGGCACCCAAATCGAAAACTTCTTCAGCATCGACATTGACCTCAGTGTCTAAGTCGCCCTCGGCCTCAACAAGGGGACCGCTCTCCTAAGAAGAAAAGGGATGTGGTTAAACAGAAGAAGCCTAAGTGAGCCTCTAAGTCTAATCAGCCCCGAGAGCCTCCAGCTGTCCACGTTTCCCTGTCGTCCCCAATCCTTGAGGAATTGTCAAGGGACATCCCAGATCCGGACTCCCCTTCTGAAGCTGGCGAGTCGGGACCGCCCCCTCAGGCTCAGGCTTTGGTATCGATACCGAGCTCCCCAAGTCATGGCCATTCTGAGGCTGATGTCATCTCCAGCCCGGCCTCGGCCCATTCTAGCCCCATATCCAGGGCTTGAAAAATCCACTCGTCTGTGACAAGTGAAAAAACGCTGCTTGAGGAGCCACAGCTCCCTCTGTCCCTCCCTCCTTGTCTCCTTACCCTCAGTCTGTCTCTCTCTCTCTGATCCTGCAGTCCTCCCCCTCCCCCTTCTCATTGCAAAAGGAAAAACAGCCCTCTTCTCTCAAGAAGAGTGTTCAAGCAGCACATAGATATATAGCTCTGCAGGAGAATGTAGAGTAGTCCCATGCTGGAGAATATAGAGATTCCCTGCTCCCAATTTCAACCCAACGACCTGGCTCCTTAAGAGGCTGGGCGCTTTTGCTTTCAGTTTTATTTTTGCTGGAGACATTCAAAAGAAAGGCATTCAAAATACAAGCTTCATGACCCCACAGGCACTCAGGTAATAAAGCAACCCAAGTCTGAGGGTATATTTATTTTGGGTTTGTACGCATTATTATGTAGAAAGTGCCTAGTTCAAATTGCAAGGCTATAGTCTGGTCATGCTGACGTGAAATTTTTGACTGACTGGTGAGACATTCTAAAAAATTTCAAGCCCTGCCCATCTCTATCGGGCGGGCAACGGTAATACAACTGTCTAACTCTGAGGCATCTGCAGCGCAGTCTCCTCCGCGTAAGCGATCAGCCAAACGTCGCCACATTTCCCCGTCTTGACAGTACCCTCAGTATCGGGAAGTTATTCTCGTTCCTTGTCCATCTCGACACCATTCAGCTTTGGAATATGGGGAACCCCTTTATGCGGATGTTGATCGGCATGGTGATCGACATTGATACCGACTTGACGAGTTCGATCCCCATTATGGCACTGAATATTATGGGCGACCTAGGAGAGTACATTATGCTTACACCTCTCTTTCTGAGTCTTCTCCGTCGCCTTCACCTCTCCTGCTTGGCGTTGACATCGAGCCTATTACCAGCTCGATCCTGTGGTGCTGGTACCAAGGAAATTAGCTACTAAACACCGCATACCTCAATCTGACGCCCCTCAACCAGAGCCAGTTCCATCGAAGCGCTCTCGCACGTCCTCGGTACCGTCAGCCTCGGTGTCGCATCCGAGTGTTTCTCTTCCTAGAGCCCGTTCGTCCCGTCACGTTCCATCTCTTGCTTCAGTGTCAACCCCTCAGATTCCAGCTTCTAACTCTCGGGCTCATCACCGTTCTCCCTCTCCACCTCTCTCTGTTTCTAGAGGTTCCTCCGTGTCAACGGCCTCTGAGCAGGATCCCCCTTCTGAAGCTTCCAGGGAGTCTCCTTCAAACTTACCAACCCCTGATTCGGATGTGGCAGATGTTCATCCACCATCCCCATCCGAAGACTTTACATCTTACTCCCAACTCATTCTTTGTATGGCCATGTCTTTGGAGCTCGATATTGAGCAACCTCCTCCTCCTAAACATGACCTCGTCTTCGACGACATAAATCAAGAGAAATCCCCTCCGTTGAGTTTAGCATTCATACCAGCTATGTTAGACCTTATTAAAGAATCATGGGACAAACCATCTACGTCTCTCTAAATTTCCAGACGTGTTGAGAACCACTATCGGACACACGGGACTAACACGGCTTTCCTTGTTACGCATCCGTCTCCAAATTCCATTATAGTGCAATTTAATCAATCTCGCGCCGGTAACCGATCAACAGTCACCCCCACCAACAGTGAAGGTAGGAAGCTGGATGTCCTAGGTCATTGTCTGTATTCCCTGGCTTCCTTCATCATGAAGGTCTCCAACTACCAGGCTGTGATGGGAGCTTATCACAGACAATTGTGGAACAAGATCCTTCCAGTCCTTCAGTCTGCTCCTGAGGAGACTAGAGCCAGTGCCCCAATACCTACCTTGAGGCCACTACTTTGACTAAACAGCAGCTTTTAGCATCTCGCCATACAGCTGATGCTGCTTCAAAGGCTTTGGCTTCTGCCATTGCCCTCAGAAGGCATGCATGGCTGTGTTCAGCGGGAATCACTGATGACACTAGGTCCCGCATTGAGGATCTTCCTTTTGATGGCGTTGACCTTTTTAATGAAAAGACTGATGAGGTGATGGACAACTTGCACAAAATTCGTAAGACTGCCCGTTCTTACTCCACCCAACAGCCTAGATACCAATGTAATCAGTGGCGCAGACCATTTACGTTCCAACAATCATAGCCCTACTGCCCTTACAAACCTCCGGCTCCTGAGAGATCCAATCTTCCTCAATCATCTTCTGCTGCTCCTCCCTTCCAATCCCAGGCTCCGGCTCAGCATAGACGAGCTTTCCGTCGTCCTGCAGGAAAAAACAAGCAATATCTTTGACTCTCCTTCCTTGAACCTGATCCCCGACTGTCCCCATCATCCACGGCTAGCCCCCTTTCTCAACAAGTGGTCCATTGTCACCAAGGACACTTGGATGCTCGCCATCATATGTTACGGTTACCTGTTAGAGTTCACGGAACTTCCTCCTCTCGGTCGTCTCAGACCCACAGTTTACTCACCTGCACTAGAGGACGAAATATCTCTTCTCATCCAGAAGCACGCTATTCAAAGGGTACCTTCCCAAGATGTTCTAAACGGTTTTTATTCCCGTTACTTCACAGTCCCCAAATGGGATGGGGGCCTTCGTCCCATCCTAGACCTGCGACTTCTCAATACCTACATTCATCCAAGGCGTTTTCGCATGGTCACCCTTGAATCTGTTATCCCACTCCTTTGTCCAGGCGACTGGTTTGTAGTTATAGATCTCCAGGACGTGTACTTCCATATTTCCATTCATGAACATCATTTCAAATATCTCCGGTTCCTTTTTATGGGCACAGCTTACCAATTCTGCGCCCTCCCCTTTGGGCTTTCCACCGCTCCAAGAACTTTCACGAAGTGTATGGCTCCTGTGGCTGCCTACCTTCGTTTGCACAATATCACGGTTTTTCCGTATATAGACGATTGGTTGATAGTGGCGGGTTCATACCACACAGCCCGAAGGGACTCCACCTTTGCTCTTCAGACCCTGGCAGATCTCGGCTTGCAGGTCAACTTTACGAAATCTCATCTCGAGCCTTCTCAAACCATGGACTACATCGGAGCGCACCTCGATTCGGTCAGGGCCAGAGTATTCCTTCCTTCTGAAAGGATAATCAAGCTGAAGCAAGCCATTCGCCCTTTTCACCAGCACACTACAGTTTCTGCTCACCATACGCAACACCTCCTAGGTCTGATGGCTTCGACCACGTCGGTTCTTCCACACGCAAGGCTGAAGATGCGCTTTGCAGGCTTGGTACCTGTCTCAATTCGACCCTTTGTGGGATCACCCTTCCAAACGTCTACGTGTTACCCCGGAGTTAGTATGTCAACTGACGTGGTGGACATTTGTACATCACCTTCTGGTTGGCCGTCCATTCAGGCCCCTCCAGCTGACAGTTCAGATCACAACAGACGCCAGCCCAACAGGCTGGGGTGCACACTGTGGCACTCACGAAATACACGCCCGTGGTCCAGTTCTGAAAAGCTCTTACACACCAACCATTTAGAGATGCTAGCAGTCATCAAGGTTTTCCGCGCTTTCCGCCCTCTCATAGTTGGTCGCAGGGTCCAGGTTGCCACGGACAATATGACCACCCTGTATTACATCAACAAACAGGGGGGCACCCATTCGTTATCTCTTCTATATCTGGCGATTCATCTTTGGAAGTGGTGTTACGATCACCACGTTTTTCCTGTCGCTATTCACTTGTCCACAGAGGACAAGGTCGCCGAACGGTTGAGCCATCTTACCACTCAGACCCACGAGTGGGTTCTCGACTCGGTTTTCTCCCGTCTTTGCAGTCGGTGGGAAACACCGGTTCTCGACGTTTTTGCCACTCACATCAACTCAAAATGCAGCACGTTTTGTTCGAGGGCAGGAAATGGCGTGAACTCTCTAGGCAACGTGTTTATGGTGGACTGGGGCGATGGCCTTCTCTATCTCTTCCCTCCCATTCCTCTCATCCAACGGACGATTGTCAGGCTCCGCGAACTACGGGCCAATGCCATCCTAATAGCCCCGTGGTGACCTCGGCAACCTTGGTTTACCCCTCTCAGAACTATGTCCTCCGAATTCCTGAGATTACCTGTCCAGCCATCCCTCCTAACTCAGGACGGGGGCAGGATCTTCTCACAGTGTGGAGGATTCCCCCGCCATAGCGGATATACTGGACAAAACTAGAAAACCCTCTACTAAATTGTTATACTCTTATAAATGGAATGTTTTCTCCAAATTTGTTGCATCAAGGGGTCTAGTCGCGGTTCTAGTCTCGCTTGGAACCCTCCTCACATTCCTTCGTTATTTGTTTGATCAAGGTTTGGCACACTCCATGTTAAAGGTTTATATTTCTGCTATTGTTTCTTGTCAACCTGTTGGATCTGAAGCTTCCTGCTTGTTCTCACACCCAACCCTCAAGACGTTTCTTTGAGGTTTGCGTAACATTCGCCCACCTACCCGACCTCCACTTCCTCAATGGTCTCTCCAAACTGTTCTCCATGCACTTGCTCGCCCTCTGTTCGAGCCCCTGGCTTCTATACACCTTAAGCTTCTCTCCTTTAAGACATTGTTCCTTGTTGCTATAACTTCTGCACATCAAGCAAGAGAGCTGGCTGCCCTGCGGGCCGATGTCCCTTATATTCAGTTTCATCCTGACAAAGTTACCTTGTACCCGGATGTGTCCTTCCTTCCTAAAGTAGTTTCAGGTTTCCATGTTAATCAACCTCTGATTCTTCCGACGCTATTCCCTTCTCCTTCTTCTGATGTTGAGCGCATGCTCCATTCTCTCAATGTTCGCCGCGCCTTAGCGTTTTATATTTCCAGAACCAAGGACTTCCTCAACATGGTCGGGGCGAAGGGCCTCCCCCTAGCATCTCCCCTGACCAATTTGCAGCATTTTTTAAAACTAAAGTGGAGGCCATCCACCGGGAGCTTTCTCCTTTTTTGGTTACAGTGGATCGAGCAGAGCTGTCCAGCGCTCTGCCTTGCCCGGTGAGTTTTGACCACTTTCAACCTGTGACGCCTGACATTGTGGACAAGGCGCTAGTTCGCTGTCGGGCCACCTCCTCCTCCCTTGACCCTTGCCCGGCCTGGCTAATCAAAGCAGCCAGGCCTATAACAACCGAATGGGCTACAGCGATAATTAATGGGTCTCTCCAGGAGGGCAGGTTTCCCCCTGCCCTCAAGGAGACACCCATTAGGCCCATTCAAAAGAAATTTAATTTGGCGACGGACGATATTGGCAATTATAGGCCCGTCGCCAATGTTTTTTTCATGAGTAAAGTGGTCGAGAGGGTGGTGGCCGATCAGCTTCAGGCGCACTTGGATGAAACAAATGCCCTGGATCCGTTCCAGTCGGGCTTCAGGCCGCGCCATGGTACAGAAACGGCATTGGTCGCCCTGTTAGATGACCTCTTGAGGGAGGCTGACAGGGGAAAAACTTCTCTGTTGGTCCTCCTCGATATCTCAGCCGCCTTTGATACCGTCGACCACAGTATCCTCCTGAGGAGGATCTCCGAGTTGGGAATCGGTGGTCAGGCGTTGGCCTGGCTCCGGTCCTTCCTGGGGGACTGTCCTCAGAGAGTTCAGCTTGGGGAGCATGAGTCGGCCCTGTGGAGCCTCAATTGTGGGGTTCCGCAGGGTTCGACCATCTCTCCAATGCTGTTTAACATCTATATGAGGCCGCTGGGCGAGGTTCTCGGGGTGTAGAGCATCGTGCCATCAATATTCCGATGACACGCAGCTCTACATCTCCTTTTTGCCAACTACAGTGAATGCCGTTCTGTCCCTGCAGCGCTGCCTGGGGTCTGTATTGCAATGGATGCAGGAAAATGGGCTGAGGCTGAACCCGGACAAGATGGAGGTCCTGAGGGTCGGGGGACCTACCATCAGCGGTTTGGGAAACTCCCTCTCTTTTGGGGGGGTGACTCTCACTGCGAAGAGTGAGGTGCGCAGCTTGGGGGTCTATCTGGACCAGGCGCTTGCCATGGAATCCCAGGTAGCGTCAGTGGTCCGCACCGCTTATTTCCATCTCTGGCGGATAGCCCAGCTGCGTCCCTATCTAGATGTTGGGTCGCTCACCACTTTGGTCCATGCGCTCGTAATCTCAAGATTAGACTACTGTAATGCTCTTTACGTGGGGCTGCCTTTGAGATCTATGCGGAAACTCCAGATGGTGCAGAATGCGGCAGCCAGACTTCTCAGTGGGGTAAGGAAACATCAACATATTACTCCCACTCTGGCCGCCTTTCATTGGCTGCCCGTTCGGTTCCGCGTAGATTTCAAAGTTTTAATGCTTACGTATAAAGCCCTAAATGGTTTAGGGCCTCGCTACCTGACGGAACGCCTTCTCCCACCTAGATCTACCCGTATCACCCGATCTAGCCAGGAGGCGAGGCTGAGGAGCCCAACGCCGAGGGAGGCCCGGAAGGAAAAAACAAGAAACTGGGCCTTCTCGGCAGTGGCTCCTCGTCTTTGGAACAGCCTCCCTCCTGAGATTCGCATGGCCCCGTCGCTGGGCATTTTTAAATGCCAACTGAAAACCTGGCTGTTTAAGCAAGTCTTCCCTCCACCCACCGTCTGAATTTTTGTTATTTTGTGTTTTCTCCCATCTTGGATCATTGTTTATTTAGTAATATATTGTTATGATTTTAAATTGTTAAATTGTTACATGATATGTTGTTACCCGCCCAGAGTAGTCTATATGACTAGATGGGTGGGCTATAAATGTAATAAATAAATAATAAATAAATAGTAATTCCTCTTGGCTCTTTGTTTGCTTCCACGGTCCATGAAAGGGTTTTCCTGCCTCTTCACAGACAATCTCACGATGGATTGTTAGTGCCATTACCCTGGCTTATGAATTGGCTGACAAGGCTCCGCCAGATGTGCTGAAAGCGCACTCTACAAGAGCTGTGGCCTCCTCTACTGCCCTGCTTCATGGCATTGAGATCCCTGACATCTGTCGAGCAGCCACTTGGTCTACACCCTCGACTTTTGGATGTCAGGGCCAAGAAGGAGGCAAGTTTTGGCAGGGCTGTGCTGACTTCTATGTTAACGTGATGGCCCTCCTTCCGGTAAGTTAGCTTGCTAGTCGCCCATTCGTGTGCGTTCACAGAGACCGTGAAGAAGAAAGAGAGGTTACTTACCTGTAACCATGGTTCTTCGAGTAGTCCTCTGTGAATCCACACGTCCCACCTATCCTCCCCGCTGTCCGTCACTTTGCCATCCTGGGCTTTGCTATAGTCAGAGCTTTGACAGCGGTGGATATTTTTCGGAACTGAGGTACTACGGGCGGGCAGAGCATGTGCGCCACGGGGGAACGTCCTACTAATCACATGTTTTTAAGCTCTAGAACGTTCCGATGAGTCCTGCGCAGGCGCAGTCTAACCCATTAGTGTGGATTCACAGAGGACCCCTCAAAGAACCATGGTTACAGGTAAGTAACCTCTCTATTTCTGCCCAAGAACATCTGAGAACCCAAGGTTGGGCACCACTGCTTTAGACTAAAATTATTTAAGAAATGTTGACTCCAAACAAAAATTCAGTTCATGTATAAAATTTACACTTTCAGAGTTCTATGCATGTGGAGCAGTCATGAAGAAGACTTGTCTTTCAGTAATATAGAGTGGGCAGACTGAGAAACTATCATATCACTGGGTATATTATATCATTTGCTGTAGATCAGCAAGGCTTTTCCATACTCTTTTGTTCAATAATAATAACAACAACAACAACACACTTCTCTTACAAATTAATTCTACAAAAATTAAAATACAGAACCCAGTATATGCCTCTGAAGTGCAGTAGCTCATTGACTCACCTGAGCCATCCTTTTGTATTTTACTCCAGCTGGGTAGACTTATGGTGCTCAGAAATATATAATGGAACTCTGAAGTCTGTGTTCATCTCCTGTAATAGTGTCGACTAGGAAAGGTTCACAGTTCTTGAAACATCACAGGAGAGGAGCAAATAATTTTCTGATACATGATAGGAACAAATAAAGTTGCTGCTGAGTTGTCCTAGAATTGTAAATCTGTAGAAAACTGGGAGGTAGAATTATTGCCTGGTGGGGTTCTTGCTAGAATTTTGGACAGTCTTCCAGTGCACTGGGAGATAGCTGATTCAGATGGTCAACTTCCATACACCTGCAAAACAGACGACTGGATAGCAGCAGTCACTTTTAGCCATAGATAGTTTTGTGCTCAGAAGGGAAGAAGTCAGAGTGACACAGGGCTGTGGTGATTGAAGACACAAAATTGACATTACGTTTAGAATCTGTTACCAATTATTCATTGATTTTTGTTAATATCAGTCCTGGTCTTATAGCTATGATGTAATGCACATTAATGGTGATGCTGTATGTCTTGAGTTGAATCTGTCTGGATGTTAGGTATTCAATAAATACTACTCCCAAAATTACAGATGAGTTCTTGCAATTTTTGCACCAAATTTTGTTCATCCTAAAGTCAGATTCATGTAACACTTTACCCCATAGACACATTACCCAATTGCTTCTACTGTATCATCTGCAGAGGATATTGTGACTGTATTCTCGAAGGCTTTCACGGCCAGGATCTGATGGTTGTTGTGGGCTCTTTGGCTGTGTTCTGAAGGTTGTTCTTCCTAACGTTTTGCCAGTCTCTGTGGCCGGCATCTTCAGAGGACAGGAGTCAGAACTCTGTCTGTGCTCTGGTGCAGTTTGTTTGGATAGTTGAGTATTTATAGCTGTGGGATCAGCTTTTGTCCTTTTCAGGAGATGGGTGATGGTGGTGATCAGCGTGTTTTTTGTTGTGGGTGTATTGTTGTGATAAAAGGGAGAGATTATCTGTCACTGTGATTGATGGGTGTTGTTAGCTGGTCTTTTGTGTGCAGTGATCACCGGTCCTTGTAGCTGGGTAGAGTTTGTTGAGCTTTTGCAGGCTGTATTTTTCAGTGCTGGGAGCCAGGCTTTGTTGAGTTTTAAACTTTCTTCTATTTTGTTGGTCACCAGCAATCATTATGTTAGACTGAACAGGGAAGCCATTGAAATCCACAAACACCAGCACAGCTTCAACAAAAAAAATTATTTATTTATTAAATTTATACCCCGCCCATCTAGACCGAAGTCTACTTTGGGCGGCTAACAATAATAGATAAAATAAAAACAATATAATAATAAAAAAAAACACAATAGTAATATAGCTCAAGATGGGAAAAAATATATTCAAGTGATGACAGGAGGGAAAGCCTGTCTAAAGAGCCAGGTCTTAAATTTGCTCTTGAAAACACCCAGCGAGGGAGCCATACAGATCTCTGGGGGCAGATTGTTCCAAAGGCGAGGGGCCATTGCCGAGAAGGCCCGGTTTCTTGTTCTTTCTCTCCGGGCCTCCCTCGGCGTTAGGCCCCTCAGCTGCCCTTCCTGGCTAGAACGAGTGATTCGGGTAGATTTAGGTGGGAGGAGGCGTTCCGCTAGATATCGAGGTCCTAAACCGTTTAGGGCTTTATATGTCATCATTAACACTTTGAAATCAATGCGGAAACAAACGGGCAGCCAATGCAAGGCAGCCAGAGTGGGGGAAATATGCTGATATTTTCTCATCCCACTGAGAAGTCTGGCCGCCGCATTCTGCACCATTTGAAGCTTCCGCATCAATCTCAAAGGTAGCCCCACGTAGAGCGCATTACAGTAGTCTAATCTCGAGACTACAAGCTCATGGACCAGAGTGGTGAGTGCCCCAACATCAAGATAGGGACGCAGCTGGGCAATCCGCCACAGATGGAAATAGGCGGAGCAGACCACTGACACCACCTGGGTTTCCATGGTGAGTGCCGGATCCAGATGGACCCCCAAGCTGCGAACCTCACTCTTCGTGGGGAGAGTCACTCCCCCAAAAGAGAGGGAGTTTCCCAAACCACCAATGGAGGGGCCACCCACCCTCAGGACCTCCGTCTTGTCCGGGTTCAGCCTCAGTCCATTCTCCTGCATCCATTGCAGTACAGCCTCCAGGCAGCGCTGAAGGGACGGAACGGCATCCACTGTGGTTGGAGAAAAGGAGATGTAGAGCTGGGTGTCATCAGCGTACTGATGGCACGAAGCCCCACACCCCCTGATGACCCCACCCAGCGGCCTCATGTAGATATTAAACAGCATTGGGAAGATAATCAAGCCCTGCGGAACCCCACAATTGAGACTCCACGGGGCTGAAACACTCTCCCCAAGCTGTACTCTCTGAGGACGGTCCTCCAAGAAGGATCAGAGCCAGGCAAGCACCAGACCACCGATTCCCAGCTCGGAGTCGACGGTATCGAAGGCGGCTGAGATATCGAGGAGGACCAACAAAGACATTTTGCCCCTGTCGGCCTCCCTCAGCAGGTCATCAAACAGGGCGACCAATGCCGTTTCCGTACCGTGGCGCGGCCTGAAGCCTGACTGGAATGGATCCAGGGCATTGGTTTCATCCAAAAGAGCCTGGAGCTGGTGGATGAAGAAGAAAGTTTAAAACTCAACAAGATAATCTCTCCCTCTTATCACAACAATACACCCACAACAAAAAAACACGCTGATCACCACAATCACCCATCTCCTGAAAAGGACAAAAGCTGATCCCACAGCTATAAATACTCAACTATCCAAACAAACTGCACCAGAGCACAGACAGAGTTCTGACTCCTGTCCTCTGAAGATGCCGGCCACAGAGACTGGAGAAACGTTAGGAAGAACAACCTTCAGAACATGGCCAAAGAGCCCGAAAAACCCACAACAACCATCAGATATTGTGACTGCTAATCACCTAGGAAATAGCCAAATAGCATTGGCATTCAGGGGTGGAGCTACTTATGTTTTGTGCACTTTTTTTGTTTTGTTTTGGCTACCATAGCTTGTGGATGCTGGAATGATCCTTGAATATGAACATGTAGGCTGTATCAGAAAGTTCCTAAGCCAACTACAACTTTCCAGTCAGGAAATAACTACTTTTACGTCGAGGTATATATTTTTCTCATACCATTTGTATTATAGCTAAAAAATAAAGGCATTCTCCTAATCACAAGTGAAGGAGATGTCAGTCTATGTAGTATTGCATAACTCAATAAGTACATTGTGATATGAGGTATTTTATCATGTTTGTACTATATTGTTTTAGTAATAAGTTATATAATATTTTATTGGTACTACACAGTGTTTTATTGACAGTATGTTGATTTCTTTTTATGTTGCATACTGTGCTTTATTAAACATTGTTGAGGGAATATTGTGAAATAGTAAGATACAGCAGTGCCATGTTCAAAAGAACACATAACATGTGCTAAAATGAATGACAAGGAATAAAAAAGGGTTCTTACTACAGAGGTTTTAGGGTCCAGTTCAGCTGTAACAATTTCCATGTAATAAAACTATATTTTATTAAACCATGAGTGTGTATTATGCTTGTGTACTCTTTGTGTTCCTTCTACCTTCTATTCTCTTGCACTACGCAGTTTTGCCATTTATTAAGCTTCAATTTTTGTGTGTTTTCTGAACTGAGAAATGACCTTAATCATGGAATACAAACTGGAATGTGAAACAAGGATCAGATCCTGGTAAAATTAGTTTCCTGATTCAAATGTGAGAAAATACTGTTCATCAACCCTCAGAAATTTTGTAAATTAAGTACAAGAAATAACATAGAAGAAAAGGAAGGAGCATGTGAGCAGAACTTACAGGAGCTTTTTTCCAGATAAATAAAATTTTGCTTTAGGAATCAGATTTCTGGTTCCTGCATTTTGGCCCAAATTCAATTGTGTAGTTATACCTGTGGAATGTAAACGGCATAACTCACATTGGCTTCTTGCTGGCAGTTAACTAGTCTCTGCTTGGATTTTCAAGTGTATGCCAGTCTAGACAAGACAGAGGTGCTCCTGCTCAGTCAAAAGGCAGATCAAGGAATAGAAATTCAGCCTGTGCTGGATGGGGTTACACTCCCTCTGAAAACACAGATGTGCAACTTGAGGGTGCTCTTGGATTCGTCTCTGAGCCTGGATGCCCAGGTTTGGTGGTAGCCAGGAATGCCTTTGCACAGTTAAAACTAGTGTACCAGATACACCCCTTTCTTGAGAGGTCTGATTTGGCCACAGTGACACATACATCTTGGCTGGACTGCTGTAATGTGCTCTACATGGGACTGCCTTTGGAAAGTGTTCAGAAACTCCAGCAGGTCCAAAATGCCGCAGCCAGATTGGTAACTGGGACTGGTTACAGGGAACATATAACTGCCCTGTTACAACAGCTCTACTGGCTGCTGATCCATTTCAAGGCACAATTCAAAGTGCTGATTTTAATCTATAAAGCCCTAAACAGACTTGGGGCCAAACTCTCTGAAAGACCTCATCTCCCTCTATGAGCCTGTCTGGGCAATAAGATAATCAGGGGAGGCCTTTCTGAGTCCCACCACCCTCACAGGCACACTTGGTGAGGACACAGGAAAAATCCTTCTCCATTGCTGCTCCCAGACTCTGGAATGCCCACCCACAGGAAGCCAGGCTGGATCCATCTTTGCTGTCCTTCCGCAAACAGGCAAAGGCCTTACTCTTCAGCCAGGCTTTTCCTTAGTGTCAGGTTGTCGGAGAGGGTTTTTTCAAATTGGATTGTTGTGCTCTGCTGCTTTTAGATGTGTTTTTGTATTGATTTTATTTACCGTTTTTAATATACTTGTTTATTTGCATACTTACTGTTTTTAGCTTTCAAATATTGTCCTTTTAATGATGTAAGCCACCTTGGGTCCTTTTAAGGAGAAAGGCAAGGTAAATTTATTTTAATAAATAAATAATAAATAACCCTACTTATTTCAGATGTGCCCCTGAAAATCCAAGCAGTTACTTGATATTTAGCAGTAAGAAGCAATAAGATCTAGGCCTTTGATTTGGTCAGCATAATGCTGTCATTTTACAAATTTAATTTATTGGCATTTTCCCCAGTTGTAATTTCTGTATCTAACTGAGGAAAGAGTCAGAACATGGCATGTCTTCAGTTTATATTATCTTGATCATCAGGATTTAGTTTCAGTGACATCTGAATTCTTTTGTCCTCCAGACTTTGGCAGCCATTGGAGAAACTGGGGACTAATTATTTAATAAATTGCAGATTTTACCAGCACAGATCTTCATTTCATTGTCTTAAGCAAAGTGGCTGCCTTCTGTCCTCATCACGAGAAGGCTCAGTACGTACTGTGTCTTGAAGCAGGATTGTCCCTTCATGTCTGAAGACTCCTGATACTGTTCTGCATCTCACATTCTATTGTATTTTGAAATCATGATTCTATACAGGAATTAATTCCCTCTCCCTTTTTAGATTTCCTGGAAGAAAAAGTAAATGTTATGTTTCTTATTGTTTATCAGACACAATTCCTTTCTGTTACCAAATTGGTTGCAAAACCATCCTATATCACAAGGACAAGAATTCAGATACTGGAAACTTGATCCACTTTACTACTTCAGTTATTTTAACTTTGAAAGACTAAATTTGCTTTTGCATATACCATTGTATTCCTTTTATTTATTTGTTTGATTTTTGTTGACGGGTCTTGGTAACAATAAATATAGATATTAATACTTATCTTCTGTCTAATAAACGGTGGTTTCAAAAGGTTGTCTTGGATCACAGCCAATAGGAGCAGCACTTTGGGGGGGGGGGGAAGAAATGCTAGCAACACCCAGAGATTAAAAAACTGGTTTTGAAAATCTGCCCTTCACCCCCTCCCCTTCAATTGCTAGAGTTATATGTCTGGAAACCAGAGCTCCATATTTAAGTCCCCTACCTAAAAAAAATCCCTCGGGCTGTCTACAGTCTGGTGCACTAATCTAAAGACTACTATCTCAGCCAACCAGTTAATTTCAAACATGGGCCTGAAATCCACTTGCTAGCCCCAGCTAGAGTAGACACACTGACTCCGTTGCTGAAGAGCAAACCAACACTTAAATAAACTCCTTGATTCACTGGGCCTGCTGCTGTTAGGACTAGGTGATGGATTTAGGCCATATTCTTGATAACCCCCTCCCCGTGTTTCTTTGTTCTCAAGCTTTTTTCCCTTTGTTGTTGTTTAGTCCTTAAGTCATGTCGGACTCTTCGTGACCCCATGGACCAGAGCACACCAGGCCCTCCTGTCTTCCGCTGCCTCCCAGAGTTTGGTCAAATTCATGTTGGTAGCTTCGATGATACTGCCCAACCATCTCATCCTCTGTCGTCCCCTTCTCCTCTTGCCTTCACTCTTTCCCAACATCAGGGTTTTTTCCAGGGAGTCTTCTCTTCTCATGAGATGGCCAAAGTAATGGAGCCTCAGTTTCAGGATCTGTCCTTCCAGTGAGCACTCAGGGTTGATTTCCTTTACGTTTGATCTCCTTGCAGCCCAGGGGACTCTCAAGAGTCTCCTCCAGCACCACAATTCAAAAGCATCAATTCTTTGGTGGTCAGCCTTCTTTATGGTCCAGCTCTCACTTCCATACATCGCTACTGGGAAAACCATAGCTTTGATTATGCGGACCTTTGTTGCCAAGGTGATGTCTCTGCTTTTTAAGATGCTGTCGAGGTTTGTCATCGTTTTCCTCCCAAGAAGCAGCCGTCTTTTAATTTCCTGGCTGGTGTCACCATCTGCAGTGATCATGGAGCCCAAGAAAGTAAAATCTGTCACTGCCTCCATATCTTCCCCTTCTATTTGCCAGGAGGTGATGGGACCAGTGGCCATGATCTTAGTTTTTTTTTTATGTTGAGCTTCAGACCATTTTTTGTGCTCCTCTTTCACCCTCATTAAGAGGTTCTTTAATTCCTCCTCACTTTCTGCCATCAGAGTGGTATCATCTGCATATCTGAGGTTGTTGATATTTCTTCCGGCAATCTTAATTCCGGTTTGGGATTCATCCAATCCAGCCTTTCGCATGATGTATCCTGCATATAAGTTAAATAAGTACGGTAGTTGGAGCATTCTTTGGCACTGCCCTTCTTTGGGATTGGGATGTAGACTGATCTTTTCCAATCCTCTGGCCACTGCTGAGTTTTCCAAACTTGCTGGCATATTGAGTGTAGCACCTTAACTACACCTTAGCACCTTAACTGCACCTTAGCATCTTTTAAGATTTTAAATAGTTCAACTGGAATGCCATCACCTCCACTGGCCTTGTTGTTAGCCATGCTTTCTAAGGCCCACTTGACTTCGCTCTCCAGGATGTCTGGCTCAAGGTCAGCAACCACACTATCTGGGTTGTCCCGGGCATCCAGATCTTTCTGGTATAATTCCTCTGTGTATTCTTGCCACCTCTTCTTGATGTCTTCTGCTTCTGTGAGGTCCCTACCATTTTTGTCCTTTATCATGTCCATCTTTGCACAAAAGGTTCCTTTAACATCTCCAATTTTCTTGAACAGATCTCTGGTTTTTCCCTTTCTATTATTTTCCTCTATTTCTTTGCACTGTTCATTTAAGAAGGCCCTCTTGTCTCTCCTTGCTATTCTTTGGAAGTCTGCATTCAATTTTCTGTAACTTTCCCTAACTCCCTTGCATTTTGTTTCCCTTCTCTACTCTGCTATTTGTAAGGCCTCGTTGGACAGCCACTTTGCTTTCTTGCATTTCCTTTTCTTTGGGATGGTTTTCGTTGCTGCCTCCTATACAATGTTACGAGCCTCCATCCATAGTTCTTCAGGCACTCTGTCCACCAAATCTAGTTCCTTAAATCTGTTCTTCACTTCCACTGTGTATTCATAAGGGATTTGGTTTAGATTGTACCTGACTGGCCCAGTGGTTTTTCCTACTTTCTTCAGTTGAAGCTTAAATTTTGCTATAAGAAGCTGATGATCAGAGCCACAATCAGCTCCAGGTCTTCTTTTTGCTGACTGTATAGAGCTTCTCCATCTTTGGCTGCAGAGAACATAATCAATCTGATTTCGGTATTGCCCATCTGGTGATGTCCATGTGTAGAGTCGCCTCTTGTGTTGTTGGAAAAGAGTGTTTGTGATGACCAGCTTGTTCTCTTGACAAAACTCTATTAGCCTTTGCCCTGCTTCGTTTTGAACTCCAAGGCCAAACTTACCTGTTGTTCCTTTTATCTCTTGACTCCCTACTTTAGCATTCCAGTCCCCTATACTGAGAAGAACATCTTTCTTTGGTGTCAGTTCTAGAAGGTGTTGTAAGTCTTCATAGAATTGGTCAATTTCGGCCTCTTCAGCATCGGTGGTCGGTGCATAAACTTGGATTACTGTGATGTTGAAAGGTTTGCCTTGGATTCGTACTGAAATCATTCTATCATTTTTGAGATTGTATCCCAGTACAGCTTTTCCCACTCTTTTGTTGACTGTGAGGGCTACTCCACAGTAGTAGATATGATAATCATCTGAATTGAATTCACCCATTCCCGTCCATTTTAGTTCACTGACGCCCAGGATGTCAGTGTTTATTCTTGCCATCTCCTGTTTGACCACATCCAGCTTACCAAGGTTCATAGATCTAACATTCCAGGTTCCTATGCAGTATTTTTCTTTGCAGCATCGGACTTTCCTTTCACTTCCAGGCGCGTCCGCAGCTGCGCGTCTTTTTGGCTTTGGCCAAGGCAGTGATCCATGAAGGGTTTCCCCCCTTAATCTGAAGTAACAAAATACATGCTGCTTCAAGGACAAATTTTGAGGAAACCGTAGCTAGTGCATCAAGGATGCTACAAATAACACAGGTGAAATTGTATACTGAAGAGCGTATTTTGTGGAGCTCTAATTAGGAGGATAAATACCCAGATTAGTATAGTGAACAGAGTGATGGACTCGGGAGATTTAGGTTTGAATCCCTGCTTGGCCGTGGAAACTCGCTTGGGATGGAGCAGGTAAAGCCACTCTTTTAAAATCTCACTCACTTTATAAGCCCTATTAGGGTCACTGTAAGTAAGCTCTAACTTGACAGTACATAACACGCTAAGTATAAATAGCTGATGATTTAGAGCTTGATTTGTTGGTTTTTATGTTGAAACATAAGGCTAAGCTTTCTCAAAACAGGTAACTATATAAAATTTGTTCTTAAGATTCCAGGGAACGTATTTGCACAAGGCCAGTCTTTGTGACTTTACTTCCGCAGTAGCAGAATTTCAGGTACAGTACATACATTTGGTTTAAACACAGGTGTGGATGGTAGTTAATGCCATGATATTAGTCAAATTGTAAGAAACTAAGATCTGTTGAAATCTAGAGATTTGGGTGACAGGTGCTAAATGATTTAATTATGTATGATCCCTTAATTGTTTGCTATTGACTTAGAAAAATCTAGAGGGAAATAATTATTTCCTTTGTACAAAGAAGTCATGTGAAAGTACTAAATGTGAAAACTGAATTTCAAAACATTCCAAGACCTGAAAGTTGGTAAGATGGCTCCTGTGTATCCTTCTCGTAGTTGACCCTTATTTATTAACACTACAGAGTCTTTGCTAGTATTCATAGGTAAGTGACAAAAGAGCCTGTTTTTATAGGTGGGATTGGAGTTGGTGTCACTATACGAAAAGTCAACATGGCCTTGGAAGCCCTCAATTTCCAGTTTTACTGTTGATATGAATACCTTTAAATTCATTACTCTCTTAGTCACATCTAGCAGTGCAGCTTCATTGGACATCTCTTATTATTATCTTCCATAAACTCAAACGTATAGTGTCCTGTTTTGTCAATCATGGATGTCTTCTTTGCCTTGGTAATTGACATATCATCTTGTAAGTGCAAAACAAGGCAAGGAAATTAAGACTACTTTATACTCTAAGCATTTTAAAAATTATGCTGCATTTTACAACAATAACTCTGAATAACATTTGGTCAAAATTCTTAATTTGTTCAAACTTTGAAATATATTCATTACCAAGCAATTTTTTTAGCTTTTTGTGTAACAACAATTTTGGACCCTTGGGTTATGTATTGTGAAAAGTCTTATCCTAGTTATGTAGTTGTCAAGTAAATCCTGATCTGTAGAATTCAGCTGTGCTAAAAGAAAAATTAACTACTTACTAACTATATTGTTTGTTTTGGAGCCATTATAGATTAGGAATAATTCTGTTTACATTTTTGTCACTTTTCAAACAGCATTGTAAAGAAAAAGGTGACTGGGCTAGATTGGGAACTTTGTACGTTAATGTGAAGAGAGGGTGTGAAAATTTTGATGATCTTGAAAAGTACTCGTTGTGTATTGCTGACATCCTAACAAGTTTTGTCAAAGAGGAGAGGCCAGCCATTCCTTTTTGTGAATTTGCAGCTGCAGGTAAAATTGCTCTAGCACTATGGGGCAGTATATAAGTAGTAGTAGTAGTATATTGCTACCCTGTTTCCCCGAAAATAAGACAGGGTCTTATATTAATTTTTGCTCCAAAAAACGCATTAGGGCTTATTTTCAGGGGATGTTTTATTTTTTCATGCACAACAATCTACATTTATTCAAAAACTGTCATGTCATCTTCTTCCGGTTGCTGCACAAGGGTGGAGGGCGGGGTTTCACTTAACTGGGACTTATTTTGGGGGGTAGGGCTTATATTACGAGCATCCTGAAAAATCACATTAGGGCTTATTTTCAGGTTAGGTCTTATTTTAGGGGAAACGGTATTAATTATTTTAACAAGTCTTCTGTAATGAAATTGGGGTCTAGTGTCACATTAAATTCCACTTTCAAATTCTACTCTGGACTCCCCAGAACGAACATTTAGTGGGTGATGGCGAAGTTTCCCAACTAAAGCCCTCAGTTCTAGAATGTTCCCAATGATTCTCTGCAGTGGTACAGAAGCACCACTTTGTAAGTTCGCAGGTGAACCTTGAAGAACCAGTTATTACACATAGTCTGTTTTTCTTCTATAAAGTAGTAGGATCTCCACTGACGGTATCTGTATTTTTCCTGTTAGGCTTATCTTGCTTAGCATAGTACATTTTTCCTGTGTGTTTCTGCTACTTTTAGTCTGTGCTAAAAAGTGACCTATTCTTAGTATTGCATTGTTCTCAGTGTGTTTATTCTATGCCATTTCCCATTTAAGTTCATGACAATGGGGAGAGCTTCCCTAAGCTTTCATTTAACACAAAGAAGAAAAAGCACTGCAGGGAAGCTCAGGCAAAGTAGATTTCTTAATGAATTTGATAATGATTTCTTAAAGAGAAGTGACTTTCACAAACAAAAGAAAAATGGATTTTAAAAGAGATGTTTGGATACAAATCCTGGTTAACTCCATGCTTCATTGGCACCAAGCAAAACGAAGTGATATGGAGAGGGGGACAAATGTTCCATCTACAAGAGCCCAATGATTCAACAATCTTTTGTTGCCTCTTCTGAGTGCATTGGCACGTGAAGAATTTAACAGTTAAAACACAGCAGAACAGGCAAGTAAGATTCAGAGAAGTACAAGCCAGGAGGAAAAGATAAAGGAGAGTCTAGGGGAAAGTCCTCTAGTTCTAGTCCTCCAAGGCATCCTCTTCTTCATGTCCTCCACCTGCCTGCCGCCTTCTCTTACTTGTTCTGCAATGTAGGAAGGAACCAGCTTATTAATCTGTTTCTGATTCTCTAGTAGAGCTTTAACCCAACCATTAAGTCACATATTTATAGGTCACAACTAGTTGGCAAAAGACCAGCAGTGCACCATCCAAATTTTCAACACTGCAAAACATTGTTTACACGCTTTGCTACCACCTTTTCCTCTCAGTCCTGGAGAAACACCCATAAAAATAGGCAGATTCTCTCCATCCCAGCAGAACAAATTACTAGTTTGTTCAATGCAGTCTTGAGTATTGGCTCCACGCAGCCCCAAACTTGGTCGAAACAAATGATTTAAATTAATTGGTGGCATATTTGGGATGTCTTAACTTTAAATACACATTCCTCCCTGCTGCCATCTCTGGCCAGAATATTTACCTTAAGTGCAGCATATTTGTCTTCATGATGTTGAATTCTTACAGTCTTATTTAGTGGAAGATACATTTGCTGACAATTTGAAAGTTGCCTTCTGTGCAATATATAGATTAGAATTCAGCTAAATACTGAAGGCATCTGAAGTCCATCAGCATAAATTTCAGCAGCAATTTGACACTAGTTAAGAAGTTGGAGGTTGTATTTCCTGTCACACACCAAGACAGATGACTCTTGTGTGACAGGAAATGCAATCTTTGACTTCATAACTAGTGGCAATTTATTGTTGAGATTTATGTTGATGGATTTATGTTGGTAGGTAAAAGTAAGAAGATTCTGGCCATGTAGATACTTTAAATATTATGTATTTTTTAAAATTACTTCTATGTCAGCTTTCTCCTCATAGGGAGAAGTTTAATGGGGGACAACGTACTACTTTCAAATATGTTGCATTATGTGAACACTTCGCTCCATTTACAGAGTTCTAAAAATCTAGAGTAACAATTGCTACTACTTCTCTTTTCTAGTTAATGCTGATGCATATCACAATGAAGCTGACAGAACATTATTGGGAAGGATTGGGATCAGTGTTATATTTTCATATTACAGAAAGCAGCAGTGGCTAAAGGTATTTTATTAAGTTGTGTAAGATTTTTAACTGAAATAACTTGGAAAAAAGTAGACTTGCCAGCCCAAATGCTCTTACCTAGCTAGGCTTTTGTTGTTGTTGTTTAGTCGTTACGTCGTGTTCGACTCTTCGTGACCCCATGGACCACAGCACGCCAGGCCCTCCTGTTTTCCACTGCCTCCCGGAGTTGGGTCAAATTCATGTTGGTAGCTTCAATGATACTGTCCAACCATCTCGTCCTCTGTCGTCCCCTTCTCCTCTTGCCTTCACACTTTCCCAACATCAGGGTCTTTTCCAGGGAAAAGCCTAACTAGGCTGGTGTAACACAAATTGTGTAACTTTTGGAGGAAAAATGCCCCAAGTTAAGAAATCACCATAGACATTTGCTATTTTTGCTTAATTCAGGCTGTTAAGAAGGGGACATGGTATGTTGAAAAGTCTTCTGATACCACTATTGTACATTTTGAAAGCAGTAGCATGATGAGTAGAATAAGGTGCTCCAACCTGGTATATGTGAATACGGATGAAACTGGTTATATTAAAACTCCAGTTCTTGAGTTACTCTATTTATTTATTTATTTATTTATTACATTTATAGCCCACCCATCTAGTCATATAGACTACTCTGGGCGGGTAACAACATATGATGTAACAATTTAACAATTTAAAATCATAACAATATATTACTAAATAAACATTGATCCAAGATGGAAGAAAACACAAAATAACTAAATTCAGACGGTGGGTGGAGGGAAGGCTTGCTTAAACAGCCAGGTTTTCAGTTGGCATTTAAAGATGCCCAGCGACGGAGCCATGCGAATCTCAGGAGGGAGGCTGTTCCAAAGACGAGGAGCCACTGCCGAGAAGGCCCGGTTTCTTGTTTTTTCTTTCCGGGCATTGTCACTTAGGAGTGTACTCACTTTTGTTGCCAGCGGTTTAGACATGAATGACTGTGTGTTGCGTTATTTTGAGGGGACAGCACATTTACACTGTTATACAAGCTGTATGCTCACTGATTTACATTGTAGCCAAGTGTCATTTCTTCAGTGTTGTCACATGAAAAGATATACAGTGGACTCTCGACTTACAGACGGCTCGACCTGCAGACTTTTCGAGTTACAGACTTCTCTGGCCGCAAAATTTAGGTTCGACTTGCGGCCGGAGAATCGACCTACAGACCGGAAAATCAAACAAAATGGACCAAAAACGGCCAGTTACGGATTAATCGGTTTTCAATGCATTGTAGGTCAATGGAGCCAAGACCTACAGACTTTTCGACCTGCAGCCACCGTTCCAATACGGATTAATTCCGTAAGTCGAGGGTCCACTGTACTAAAATATTTATGAAATATGTGGGGGTGTACCCACTTCTGTGATATACTGTACATACCTAGAGCATCATCAATGAAAGTTAAGCAGCTTTACAGATTCAAAGACCTAACTGGGGCAGGAAAGGTTATGTTTAATATCTTTCCCTTTAAAACTAGCCGGATTCCAGGCCATTAAATATTTATTGGGCTGGATCAGATTGTTATCTAGTATCATCCTGAAGGCTGATGATTTCTGACATGTTTACCATTTCAATAAAAGAGAGGTTACCTACCTGTAACCATGGTTCTTCTAGTGGTCCTCTGTGAATCCACACAATCGGGTTGCTCTGCGCCTGCACAGGACCTCTCGGACGTTTCTAGAGCTTAAAGACATGTGATTAGTAGGACGTTTCCCCGTGCAGCGCATGCTCCGCCTGCCAGAAGATGGGCGGGCTATAAATGTAATAAATAAATTTACACTGTTATACAAGCTGTATAGTCACTGCTTTAAATTGTAGCCAAGTGTCATTCCTTCAGTGTCACATGAAAAGATATACTAAAATATTTATGAAATGTGAGGGGATGTACTCACTTTTGTAATATACTGTACATAAGACTCTATAATAATGCCTTTGTGGAATGAATGCCTTTAAACAAGTGGATTCTGAGTAGAGGTGAGTGAACTTCCCTTGGGTTTAATCAGAAATAGATCAGCACACAAAATTTGTTTCTAGAATGTGTGCATATTTTGAGAACTAGAGTTTGGAGATGGGGAAGAGAGCTGATGGTGCTTCTTTTCTTTCTGTATACTACATATGCATTATTGTTTGAAGTAGGGAACCTGGAGGTTGTGCTTCATTTCAAAAGACTGGTTTGAGTTTAAATTGTTGTACATGAGGCCTGTTTTTAAAGATCACATTGACATGACGTGTATGCTCTCCTGATTTGGCTTATTTGGCTTTTCTTCTTCGTGGCCTCTGAATTAACACAAATGGGTTGTTCTGCGCCTGCGCTGAACGTCTCGGAAGATTCTAGAGCTTAAAAGTACAAAGTTAGTGGGACGTCCCCCCGTGGAGCACATGCTCCACCCACCCAAGATTCCCCTCAGTTCCTTTTTTCCGCCGAGCTGATCGGATCTTCGGAAGAATAGAGCGATTCTTTGAGCCATTTCTAATGACTATATTACTACTTCCTCTTTTAATCAACACTTAAATTGATAGCTTTTAATTTCCAATCAACTAATCGACGTCTCCCCTGTGAGTTAGTTCTTTTTTGCCTTTCCCGTTTTTGGCTCCCCCCCCCCATCTCTTCAACCGTCTCTCCCTCTGGTTTCCCGCTCTTTATGGCCTCACCAGCTCCGTTTAAAAGGTGCATCGGCTGTTCAAATAAAATCCCACTATCTGACGGCCACGAACGCTGCTTATTCTGCCTTGGTGAGCAACATCCTACACATTCCTGTGCGGCTTGTAAAAAGCTCACTAAGCCAGCACTGAAATTAAGACTCCAAAGACTTTGGGCTTACCTCTGGGAGAGATCCTTGAATTCTCCTGCAACATCGATGGAGGCGGCGAGATCATCAGATATATCGGTTGAGCGGCAAAGACAATCACAGCCGGCTCCCGACCAGATGACCCCTTCTCCGCGGTCTAAGGAGGGCGCTGACAAGACCAGGTCCATACCTAAACAGAAGTCGACATCGATATCGAAGGCCGCTGCTCGATCCCATGAGACCGCTAAAAAGAAGAAAGACAAACCAATCACTAAAAAGACTAAAAAACCTAAATCAGTCCACATCGAACCTCCACAGGCAACTTTACCATCGCCAATCTTGGAGGAATCCTCAAGAGAGGCTCATGGGTCGACTTCGGAGAGAGACGAAACGCAATTACCAATGGGGCAGGCTCCGGTATCAACCAGCAGCCTATCTCCCCACACTCGCTTTTCAATGGCTGATGCACCATCCAGCCAGGCCTCGGCTCATTCTAGCCCTGCATCAGGGCAGGCGATTCAGATCCAACTCTCGGAATCGGAGTCTCCTCAACATCGGGAGAAACGGAAGCATATTTCTCCTCCTCGATACATGCCTCCATACGAAGAGTACTATCAGTATTCCCGTTTCCCACGGTACCATCATTTTGACGTGGAGGAAGGCTTTCAGTATTGCGATCCATATCACATGGAAGCATACCAAGGACATTCCTATTATGAAGAGCCGAAGCATGTGCGATACGCACTGCCTTACCAACGGGGATATTCTCAATCACCATCCCCTTCGCCACCACACCATTGGCACCGCTCCCAACATCCGATACCGGCTCTTCCTGCACCTCCGACTCCAAAACCGACTCTGAAGCGTTCGACATCATCACACCATATCGATCACTCCAAACGCCTCAGACATTCTTCTAAAAGCCAACAATCTCTTCAGGTTACAACCACATATACCGGTCCCCATCCAACAACAGAACCGGAACCACATCACCCTCGGCCTTCCCTCCGAACCCAGCTCCCTCCTCCGATTCCTACCGTAACAAGACCCAGAATCACATCATCATCCTCCACATCCTCTTCTGATCAAGACCTGGGATCCGAATCATCTGAGGAATCACGATCCAACCTCCCTAAACCACCCTCAGATGCCCTTGATAATCATCCTCCATCCCCATCAGAGGATTTCACTTCCTACTCACAGATGATATCCAGAATGGCTAAATCCCTACAATTACATATCGAAGAGCCTCGATCACCTGAGGCAGATCTAATCTTCGACGATATCAATCAGGAGAAGACTCCTCCACTCAGTCTTACCTTTATTTCATCGATGCTGAAACTAATCAAGGAAGTATGGGACAAACCACTTTCTACAATGCAAATTTCAAGATGGACTGAAAACCTGTATAAGACGCATGGACCTGACACCGAGTTTTTGGCTAAACATCCTATCCCCAATTCAATAATTCTCGAGTCAAATCAGTCCAGGGCCTGGAATAAGTCTTCAGTGGCTCCTACCAATAAGGAGGGTCGAAAAATTGATATTATCGGTAGAAGAATTTATTCACTCCAATACTTTCTGCTTAGAGTCGCCAACTATCAAGCGGCGATGGGGGCTTACCAGCGCCAACTTTGGAACAAAATTTTCCCAATACTGGAATCAGCACCTGAATCGATCAAGACTGAATTGATTAATGCCCATACCGAAGCCACCACGTTGGCGAAACAACAAAGGATTGTGGCTCGACATGCGGCGGACGCAGCATCGAAAACTTTGGCATCCTCGATTGCACTGCGTCGCCACACATGGCTTAGATCCACCGGACTGTCTGACGATGCAAAGTCAAGGATAGAAGACCTTCCTTTTGACGGCACAGGCCTCTATAACCAAAAAATGGACGAGACTATGGAGAACCTACATAAAATACGAAAAACTGCAAGATCATACACTAATCAACAGCCTTTTCGATACCAACGACCTCAATACAGACAGAATCAATTCTCTCCACAATCATTTCAACAACAACTGTATCCTAGATTTCAACCATATCAACAATTCAGACCACAAACAGCGGACAAGTCCTTTCAAGGTCCTCCACCATCGACGTCATCCTTTCGGAATCAAAACCAATCTTATCGACGCCAACCTTTTCGCAAACCCCAGAAAAAGGGTAAGCAATATCAGCAGTACCCGTAAATCTCATATACCAGTAAACCGTTTTCATTACCGATTTCAAACAAGATTAAAACAATTTTTTCGTTTTTGGCAAAATATTACTAATGACCAATGGGTCCTTTTTATTATCAAATACGGTTATTTCATTGAATTTGAATCCCTCCCACCTATAGGGATAATTAAAACTACCCCATATTCTGTAGCCCTTCAAGAAGAAGTCTCAACCCTTCTTCAAAAACATGCTATAATTAAAGTACAGTGGTGCCTCGCTAGACGATTGCCTCGTTAAACGACGAATCCGCTAGACGATGAGGTTTTGCGATTGCTGTTGCGCTTCGCAAAACGATTTCCTATGGGCGCTTTTCGCTGGACGATGTTTGGGGGCCTCTCCCGTGACCCCCCCACCCTTTTCAGAAGCCTCCCGGGGCGCAGGGGAAAAGCGGAATTTTTTTATTTCCAGCTTTTCCCCCTGAATTTTCAGGGCAGAGAAAGCCTCTTTTTAGCCCGCCCATCAGCTGTTCATCGGGAGAGGGGAGGGGGAAGGAGTGGAGAAGAGGACAAAATGGCTGCCGGGCTTCTTCAGCAGGTAAACATGCAGTGGAAAAGCACCCGGCAAGCCTCTGAAAGCAGCACTTTGCTGTGGGGGTGGTGTGGGGGGGGTGGCAGGCCTGCCCCTGCCACCCCACCCCCACCCCCACCCCCACCCACTCACCTCTTGGCAAAGCCCCGCTTCCAGAAGCCTCTGGGGTGCTTTTCCACTGCCTGTGCTGCAAAAGCCTCCTATCAGCTGTTGGTCGGGAGAGGGGAGGGGGGAAGGAGCAGAGAAGAGCACAAAATGGCTGCCGGCTGCCTGCTGCCTGCCGGCTTTTAGCTGTTTGGTGCTCTTTTCTGGATGTTTCGCTGCTACCAGGCACTATGAGAAGCCGGGCTCAGTCTACAGTACCTGGTAAGTGACTTTCTTTTAATTTTTTTTTAAGTTTCTGTGCTTTTCTTTCCCATCGGAACGCATTAATTAAATTCCAATGCATTCCTATGGGAAATTTGGTTTCGCAAGACGATGTTTTCGCAGGACAGCGATTTGTCTGGAACGGATTAACATCGTCTTGCGAGGCACCACTGTACTATCATCTGATCTGTACAATGGTTTCTATTCAAAATATTTCACGGTACCTAAGAAAGATGGAGGACTCCGTCCTATCCTTGATCTTAGGCACCTCAACAAATTCATTCAACCCCGGAGATTCAGAATATTGACCCTCGACACTATTATCCCTCTACTTTCAGAGGGAGACTGGTTTGTTGTGATCGATCTACAGGACGCTTATTTCCATATTTCGATCCATCCATCTCATCAAAAATTTCTCAGATTCCAATTCAACGACATCGTATACCAATTCTGCTCCCTACCATTCGGCCTTTCCACGGCATCAAGGACTTTCACGAAGTGCATGGCACCAGTCGCAGCGTATCTCCGCCTTCAGGGTATAAACATCTATCCATACATAGACGACTGGCTGATAGTTGCGACATCGTACCACGACGCCATGAGAGCTACAACCATCGCGCTCAACACACTTCAAAGCCTCGGACTCAAGGTGAACTATACAAAATCTCATCTCAAACCAGCACAGACAATCACTTACATCGGAGCCCTCTTCGACTCCTTGCAAGCCAGGGCTTTCATTCTTCTAGAACAAATTACAAAATTAAAGAAGGCAATTCGACCCTTCCGATCTCGAGCTTCCATACCAGCCCAACACGTCCAACACCTCCTCGGGCTCATGGCATCTACAACATCGGTAATTCAGCATGCCCGACTCAAGATGAGATCGCTCCAGTCGTGGTACCTGTCACTATTCAACCCTATGACAGACCACCCATCCATGAGATTAACAGTGACACCAGAGTTAGCCAAACAACTCACTTGGTGGACATCGATGTCGAACCTCCGTGTCAGATGACCCTTCCTGTTCTTCCAACCGACGGTGCAGGTTACCACCGACGCCAGCCCATCCGACTGGGGAGCACATTGTCTTCGCCACAAGATGCATGGCCTATGGACGAAACAAGAACAATCGCGTCACATCAATCATCTCAAGCTCTTGGCGATCATCAGAGCTTTCCATGCCTTCCTCCCAATTATCGAGGGTCGAATTGTACAATTGGCAACGGACAATACCACTGCTCTATATTATGTGAACAAGCAGGGAGGCACCCATTCATTATCCCTCCTGTACCTCGCTATCGACCTGTGGGAATGGTGTTATCAACATCACATCTTCCCGATAGCAGTGCACATTTCCATGGACGAGAACTACATAGCAGATCACCTCAGCCGTATGACATCGAGAACACACGAGTGGTCTCTCAACAATCATGTCTTCGACCAACTTTGCCTTCAATGGGGAACACCATTGATGCCTTCGCTTCGAGTGTGAACACCAAATGCCGCGTCTATTGCTCTCGAGCCGGAGCAGACGACAAATCAATCGGGGACGCGTTCATGACAGATTGGGGCAGGGGATTAATCTATCTATTCCCACCAATACCACTCATTCAGCAGACAATCATTTGAATCCGTCATTACCAATCGAATGCGATCCTCCTAGCTCCCTGGTGGCCGAGGCAACCGTGGTTCACTTACCTCAGGTCAATGTCGATGGACTTCTTTCGACTCCCTCTGGTTCCCGACCTCCTAACACAGAACAACGGGATGGTCCACCATCCAGACCTTCCATCGTTGAAATTGACAGCTTGGAGGATACTCCCTCCTTGAAGAGCGTCTTAGATCGAGCTCAAAAGCCTTCAACTCAGCTTCTATATGCTAATAAATGGAAAGCCTTTCTAAATTACACGGAAACAAATAACTTACCTGCAATACCTGTCTCCCTGAAGACACTACTTACCTTCTTACTCCATCTCTTCGAATTTGGACTCTCTCATTCCACTTTAAAGGTCTATATTTCAGCCATCGTTGCCCATCAACCAGATAACTCGACATCAGCAAAACTTTTATCTCACCCTACGGTTTAAAAATTCCTCAAAGGACTCAATAACATTCATCCACCACGTCAACGTATCATACCCCAATGGTCACTACAAATTGTCCTTAATGCTCTCATGCACCCACCATTCGAACCAATGGCCTCTTCAAATCTTAAATTACTTTCTTTAAATACTTTCTTTCTTAGTAGCTATAACTTCTGCTAAAAGAGCCAGTGAACTTGCCTCCCTTCGTTCTGATCCACCTTTTATCCAATTCCACCCAGACAAGGTGACTTTGTATTTTGATGTCTCTTTTCTGCCCGAGATTGTATCAGAATTTCATCTAAATCAACCAATTATATTGCCATCTTTCTTTCCATCACCATCAACTCCTCTAGAGCGCATGCTCCACATGCTAGACGTAAGACACTCTCTTGCATTTTATATTGACAGAACTCAGGCTTTCAGGAAAACTAACAGACTTTTCCTGTGTTTCCACGGACCTCACAAGGGAGGACCAGCCTCATCACAATCCATTTCCAGATGGATTGTCCAAACCATTTCTCTGGCATATGAACTATCAGGCAAACCACCTCCTGATCATTTGAATGCACATTCCACTAGAGCGCTGTCAACATCTACTGCCTTCCAGCATGGAATCGAGATACCTAACATCTGTCGTGCTGCAACATGGTCTACCCCATCGACCTTTGTCAGGCACTACCGCCTGGATGTGAGAGTACGCAGTGATGCTGGATTTGGCAGAGCTGTTTTGGCATCCTTCCTACCGTGACGTCCCACCATCCGGTAAGTGAAGCTTGCCAGCCACCCATTTGTGTGCATTCACAGAGGCCACGAAGAAGAAAAGGAGGTTACCTACCTGTAACCATAGTTCTTCTAGTGGTCCTCTGTGAATTCACACATCCCACCCATCCTCCCCTCTGTCCGTGACGGGTTATATTAAATGATTCTTCTGCCCGGCGGACAAATTCTAGGAACTGAGGGGAATCTTGGGTGGGCGGAGCATGTGCTCCACGGGGGGGCGTCCCACTAACTTTGTACTTTTAAGCTCTAGAATCTTCCGAGATGTTCAGCGCAGGCGCAGAACAACCCATTTGTGTGAATTCACAGAGGACCACTAGAAGAACTATGGTTACAGGTAGGTAACCTCCTTATTTCATTTTTTCTAACTTAGATATTCACTACCAATTAAGTTAAAATTCAGGAGACAGATTGCTGTTTGGTAAATTACATATCCATTTGTAGAATATCAAGTCAATTCTCACAGTCCTTGAACATGCACTATTATAACAATCACCTTCTGGATTCATAGTGCAAAAATGCAGATTGTGTGGATGATGTGTGGTTGTTTCATTATTATGGGTTCAGTTATAATCAGAAGAGCATTCCTATTGGAAGTATTAAGGAGCTGTATTGTGAATTGAGTAAATTGATATTTCAAAACCATCATGTTCAGACTTGGGCAGCATTACTAGTTCTGGAGCTAAGCAGTTGTTAAGAAGAAACAGGAATGTGGAGCACTATACTTCAACAAGTGTTCTATGGCAAACAATCCTATATTCCCACTTTTGTCTCATAGGCCAGGAAGGTTCTGGATGTCCTTCATGCTTTAAAGATACCTTTCACATTTTTGAAAGGACTTCTTGGTCCGGAGAGATTGGTATCAAGATGTTGCATCGTAAATGTTGCTGTGGAAATATTTCTCAAATGTGGGAGCCTAGATGGAGCAATATGGGTATTGAGAGGTAACTTTTTTTATTGACAGAAATAACCATGGCATGAAATAACACGTTTTTAGATTCAGTTGTTAAGAGTTTAATGCTACAGCAAGAACATATGCTAAGAGAATAAATATGTATGTATTTTAAAGCAGAGGTCGTCAACCCCTGGTCCGCGGCCCATTGCCGGTCCGTGGCTTGAGCCTGACCGGGCCGCGAAGACAGACCTCCCGCCGCCCCCCTCCCCTCCCCACAGCTGGTTTGCGCACGCGTGCCAGCGGGGGCGTGAGCGCTCCCTCACCCCTTCACGCAAGCGCCCCCGCACGCAAAGCAGCTGTGGGGAAGGGAGTGCGTGCGGAGGGCGGGAGGTCTGTCTTTGCAGTGCGGCGGCGGCGGGGGTGTGTGGCCAAGAGCCGGGAGGCCGAGCATGGCTGGGTGCTCCGGCTGCTGGCCTCCGGGCGGCGGCGGCGGCAGTAACGGGGTGGTGGTGGTGGTGGTGGCCAAGAGCCGGGAGGCCGAGCACCGCCGGGTGCTTCGGCTGCTGGCCTCCCGGCGGCGGCAACGGGGTGGTGGGGGTGACCAAGAGCTGGGAGGCCAAGCACCGCCGGGTGCTTCGGCTGCTGGCCTCCCGGTGGCGGCGGGGTGGTGGTGGTGGTGGCCAAGAGCCAGGAGGCTGAGCACCACCGGGTGCTTTGGCTGCTGGCCTCCCGGCGGGGGCGGGGGCAGGGGGTGGCCAAGGGGTGGGCGTGCGGGTGGGCAGGCGCTCCTGCGCATGCGCGAAGCGGTGGGGGAACGCGCGCGCGTACCCCCAACCACTTCGCGCGTGCGGCAGAGAGTGCGAGCGCGAGGGGCCTCCCCACCTCCCTCAGAGGCTCCACTGGTCCGCACTAAGAAAAAGGTTGGGGAACGCTGTTTTAAAGCATTTCTACCCACTTTTATCCCAAAAGGTACCCAAAATAGTGCATATGTAGGCAACAAAAATGATAGTCGTTGTCCACACATTTATAATCTAAAAATATGACGCAAAAGAGATTGGGAGCAAAGAAGGACAAAAGGTTCACATCTTCTAATTTTTAATAATTTGCTAGTACACTTTTGAAAAATAATTAAAATACACTTAAGGTAATGCAGTGTAAAAGAAAGAGAAAACTAGCCAGTTATCCAAAATTTGATATTTTACAAGATGCATGTTCTGTTACATTATTCTTCCTGAACCTGGTGCTTTCCAGATGACAAAAACAAAAGCACTGTTGCACCTTTAAAACTAAAACTTGTTTCATGGTGAGCCCTCATAGATAAAATCAGTTTCATCAGACACAAGTCAATAGTAATCCATGAAAGCTCACACACAAATAAATCTGTTAGCCTTAAAGGTACTACCATGCTGTTGTTCTTGTTTTGTGATGACTCACTGAAACAGACTAAGACAGCTACCTCTTTGAAAACTCTATTAGATGAAGAAATACTAATCCATGG
The DNA here is from genome assembly GCA_037013535.1 of Intellagama lesueurii. NCBI lineage: Eukaryota > Metazoa > Chordata > Lepidosauria > Squamata > Agamidae > Intellagama > Intellagama lesueurii. The sequence continues at coordinate 79,164,473 of JBAJHW010000006.1, forward strand.
CTCACCTCTTTATATCACAACAGTTCTATCTAATCATTATGCCGCATTCTGTGGGGTGAAATAAATGCCTTCTCCACAGCATAAGCAAGCTGCTCTGGAAATGTTGCCTTGGTGGGCTTGGTTCTGTAGATTTCTTTTCTCCAGTCAAGGAAGAGGCATCCCAGCTGCTCTGCCCATTGCAGAGCCACTTCCAGTGGCGCAGTGGTTACCCAGGAGATAAAGTCCATGGACTTCTGGCTGCTAGTAGGACATTAATCCTTCCGACTTCGTAGTGATGTTATTTTGAACCATAAAATCTCTCAGCTCCTGGCATAATGAGATCCAAAACCAGGCATGGATAATACCTTTTTGGACCAATAAAATAGCAGAAATAAGGGAGCTTTTCAGCACTACAGGAGCTTTCATTAAGCTAGGTATTGTAGAGTTGGAGGGGGGCAATGGACAAGAGTTCAGAATCATTCTGCCTAGTAGTTGGAGCTTCAGGATCTATTGTTCAACTTAAGTCTCAAGATGGAATTTGCAAACTGGGTTGTTTAAGGTGGCTTTGTAGTATCAGAATTCACCCTGGGATGCAGAATCAGTTGTCTGTCTTCATTTCTGTAGACAAAGAGACACTAATCATTCTGAATTTTTCATTGCAATGTATCAAAGCATGCAGCTGCTACTTTGCCAGGGAGTAGAAATACCCAGAAACATGACAGTCATTGTTATATAAATGATTTAATGTATAGTAGCACACTGAACGGGGCAGAGAGGGAAGGTCAATGGAAACCAATTCAGAGTGTTATCTGGTGGGTGGAGGAAGATGGGGTCCTCAGCATGGCACAGTACCTCCTGAGTATTGGCATCTGGCTCTAGTTGAAGATCCTTAACATTCTGGGTATTTTTGATAGTAAAATTTTTAAAAATACCCATTTGCCCATGTGCAAATTATTAAATGGGTAGGTAATACCTTTATATACAGTAGATGGTTGGAGAGGGGACGTGGCTTCACATTGTTGAGAAATATGCCCTGTGACCTTTCTTTTGTCAATATTCATGGTTATAATTTAACAGCTTTAAAATACCATTATCAATCTCTTCAGAATCAGAGTGGGTAATAAATTCCCTGTCATGGCCGTGCAATAGAATGGATGTCCTCAGTCGACATAATCTGCTGTGTACAATAGCATCTGAATACATTACAAAGAGTCGGCATGGAGAAGCATTTGAAGTCTTGCGAAATCTACCAGGCTTTCAGAATTCTTGTGGTAAGTGTTTGTTTCTATGCTCCATAGCTGATAGGTGTATGAGTAGTTCAGATGCCATTTTGACCAGTAGGAAAATAAAATATTGCTCCTTCATGATGAAAGTGATATATGGATGCCTCATTTCATCAGACAAACCTTGGCAGCCATTCCTTCTCTGCCTGGTAAGAGAAACCACTGCTTATTTTAAAACAACCACTTCCTGTTGTTTTTATCCTGGATCTGCTCTTGTAGACACAAAAGTAGTCTTGAACTCTGTTGTCTTGAGTATTATTGCTTTCGACCCTTAGAAATTTGCTGAGCAGGATTTAGTTGGCAACAAAGCATAGCTTGGCTGATACCATGTTCATAGATGGTTATATTTCTGGAAGAAAAGCCATATTGAGGATTCTTTCTTTTCTCCCTATAATCATATCTGGTTCTTTACATCTATTTCTTTTAATTATCCATTATAAAAGTAGAGTTGCAGCCAAGAGTACAGTCTAAAGCTTAATAACCTATGAAGAGAAAAATTTTCCCAGGAAAGTTCTCTTCTCCTGAATCATAAAAATTGATTCTGTTGCACATTCTGACACTTCTGACCACTTTCAGTTGTGGTAGATACAACAGCATTTCTGACATTGATTGCAAAATTACAGGCAAGAGGAGGCAGTTTTTCAGACATCCTGATTCCAACGAAGACTTTTAGAACTTTGTAGGGACCAGCACCTTTGTAAGGACCAGCACCTTGAATCGTGCTTGAAAACATACCAAAAATGAGTGCTTATGATATGAAACTAGTGTAACATGCTCTACAAAATACACAAGAAAGCCGTCTAGCCGCAGTATTTGCACTACCTGTAGTTTCTGAACAATCTTCATGGACAGCCCATGGAGAGCATGTTTCTTGTCATTATGTTCCATCAAGTTGTTTCCAATGTATGGTGACTCTATGAATTAATGACTGCCAAAATATCCTGTCTTTGCCAGCCCTGCTCAGCTTTTCCAAACCAAAGCCTGCTGCTTCCCTTATTGAGCCAGTCCATCTCATGTGTGACCTTCCTCTTTTCCTTTTTCCTTCAACTTTTCCCAACATTATTGTCTTTTGGATTACTCTTGTGAAGCGCCCAGAGTATGCTTGCCTCTGTTCAGTCAGTTTTGCTTCTAGGGGGAATTTAAGGCTTTATTTGATCTAGGATTCACCTGTTTGTCTTTCTGATGGTTCATGGTGTCTGTACAGAAATTTAAGTGGAAAGTAACTAAGGCATACATCACCATGACCAGATTGTTTCCAAGAAACAATGCAACTGGCATACCACCTTAAATCTAGACAAAGACACTCCAGGCAGCAATTGTCACCTGGGCATCCAGAAGGAAAGCTGAACTCTGAAGTGAGGGGAAAATTTGAGACACTGAGACAATATTTAAGTAATAATCTTTATATAATTCTCTTAGGAAAAGGTAAACGGGACATCCTAAGAAAACAATAAAACTACTAAAGCTACATAACAAAATATACCAAACAGTAAAAGCAAGTAGGGCGGCGGCAGCTCAGGCAATGCCCACAAACTTAGGCAAGCACACACGGTCTCTGCCTCGCTCAGTCAGCACCAGTGAAGTGGGGGTTTGAGAGAGAGACAAAAACAATTAATCCCCTTTTATAGAGCCTCACTGAAAAAAGGGACAGGTGAGGTCTTTAAGCACATTAACCCACAATGGGTAGAATGTTGGATCTTGCCATATCCCAACATGAAGCACCCCAAATTGCCTACTTGATCCTCTTGGGGGGAGGTTATATCTGAGTGCCTGGTTATCATCCTCTACTAAGACCTTGGTTCAAAGTCCATGTACTTTCCATTATCCAGGTAATGGTTCATAGTTTTCACTGTTCTTTGGCATCATTTGAAAAAGTGAGGTAGATCTGGGTATTGTCAGCATAGCAATGAAACCTGACCCCAATCCCCTTCCAGGTGTAGGTGTTTTAAAAACATCAGTGAGGAGGCAGTCGAGCCCAGAGAGATATCATAGATCAACAGCCAAGGAATCAAGCAATAATTCATATGTACCACTGTATGGAGTCTCTCAGCCTGTTGGACCAGAGCCACTGTAAAGTAGTTCTTTCAAATCCTATACTGGCTAATTGTCCCAGAAGAATACCACAGTGAATACTAACAAGTGTTGTGGGGAGGTCCAACAGAGACATACTCCTCCTATCCAGTTCCCCAGAAATGATATCAGCAAAGTCCCATCCGTCAAACCAGTCCTGACCCCAAACTGGAAAGGATCCACAATCAGTTTTCCCCCAAGAAAATTTGGATCCTATTCAGAAAAAGTGGACACTGGATTCTTATTATTCAGGATAGAAGAGTTTAACAGTAAGGTAAAGGTAAAGGTTCCCCTTGACATTTAGTCCAGTCGTGTCCGACTCTAGGGCGCGGTGCTCATCCCCGTTTCCAAGCCATAGAGCCAGCGTTTTGTCCAAAGACAGTTTCCGTGGTCACGTGGCCAGCGCGACTAGACACGGAACGCCATTACCTTCCCACCGAGGTGGTACCTATTTATCTACTTGCATTTGCATGCTTTCGAACTGCTAGGTTGGCAGTTTAACAGTAGTGTCTTCAATAATTACAGTAGATTCTTTTAGGAAAGTGGGACAACAATCTTTCTCAAAGAAGCATTTACATGTTCCATTATACCATTGTCCAGCACTGTTCACATTTACCAGCCAGTATGGACAAGGGTCCAGTTGATAGGTAATAGGCTGTGCTTCTCCCTAAACAATATTTTTAGTGATTAGGCATCCTTCAGTCTCAAGAGACTATGGTAACGTGCTCTGAATGGAGGACTTGGAACAGTGTCTAGTGTGGCTGAGAAGGACAATTCGAGAGTGACAATCCCTTCCACACTGAAGACAAATACAGTCTGTCCCCTGTCCAGCTCCCTGATTTTGCTGGTTTCGGGACTGCCTCTTTTCCTCAGCCTGCTGGACAAGTGTCTCTTCAAAATGCAAGAGGCCATGATGCACCGCCTGCCTCCAGGCTGAACGCTCAGATGTCAGGGTTTCCCATCTGTTGAGGTCCATTCCTAAGGCCTTCAGATCCCACTTGCAGATATCCTTGTATCGCAGCTGTGGCCTCCCTCTGGGGCGCTTTCCCTGCACTAATTCTCCATACAGGAGATCTTTTGGGATCCGACCATCAGCCATTCTCACGACATGCCCAAGCCAACGTAGACGTCGCTGTTTCAGTAACAATATAAAACAATATAAAACCTCTGTATATGCTGAGGCAGAATAAGATAGAAATAATCTGTTGTAGAGATGGGCACAAACTGCCAGTTTGGCGGGTCGTGCCGTTTAATCCTTCAGACAAACAGATGTTTGGTGCTTCCCAACCCTGCCTCTTCCTTGCAGGTGCCCACTCAGAGACAGTGCCCTTGCTTCCGTTTCCCACCTCCTCTGGGTGCTGCCTCTGAGTGGGTGCCTGCTGGAGGAGGTGGGGCTGGGAAGCACTGAACATTTGGTCATCCAAAGGGCAAACATCTCTTAATCTGTTGAATTTAGATAGGCATACTCTTCAGTCATAGACAGAGAACTTGTTTTAATTTGGATTTCAAGTCAGAAGAAATACAAATTATCTTATCAGCAACATGAAAGCTTTTCACAGATGGATGCTAAGGCATCTTGAGTATTGTGTAGTCCAGAGTGTAAGAGCTGCTTCACCAACTAGAAATAACTCCATTGGATATCATTGTGCTGGTGCAATGGTGCAGAGAAAATAGCTTTGCCACCTTTATTGCCATAGAGTGGACATGAACATGGACTCCTGGGTTGATTGCACATCTTTCTCCACCATTGCTCGCAGCAAGCTTCCATTCCCTTGGTGGCTCTACACAGATCAAAAAGGGTAGCTGGGAGCAGTGGGGTTAGCTTCTTGCCTCATCTCCTCATGCCACAGAGCAGCCAAGGCATTAACAGAATTATCAGCTGTAATGGTAGTAAAATCCCCTAGCAAATTTAAGATTTTTCTGAATATGATAGTTTCTCAGAGTGGATGGTAAACTTGCTGCCCTTCCCACAGAGTTTATGAGCCATGAACTTGTCAAGTTGCAGGCTGTCTGTGACAGTGAAGTTCTCTCAAACTCACCTGCCCACAGATCACTTTCATCCTGCCCAGCAGACACCAAGTCAAGAGTGTGCAGCCTGTCAGATGTGTAGGGTTAATTTGGGACTGGTCCATAGTTACTGTTGAAACTGTGATATCCAGAGCTGCTCTATGTATGAGGTGTTTGACATGAATGTTGAATATAATGGTGTCTCCAAGACCACTTCTAGTCCTCTTACAGGGATATGGTTGGGATGGTGTGGTTGTCATCATTCCAACAGAATCTCAGTCCCATTCTGAGCCATACAAACAAGTGTATGTGTGCAGATCTTGGAGATTCCTGGACAATAGGTAATTTGTAGAGGAAATGACTCACTGTACATTACTGTGATTGCCTCTCTCCCCCCACATTGGATCTTGCCTTCTGATGTATTCAAAAACTTGAGGAGCACAATTGAGTCAAATTGACCAACCCCATAAGCAGCGCGCTTTTTTGTCTCGTCAGGTTTTGATTTCAGCCGATGACAGGTAGGCCAGATCAGGTCATTCATCCAGGATTAAAGTATCTGACATCCAACAGTAGCATTTTTATTACCTCATGGGGTTTCCATTGGAACAGTCTTGTCAGTCGGATGGTAGACAGAAGGAACATATCCACAAGACATTTCCATGCTTTTCCTCTCTGTTGTCCTGATCTGCCTCCATAATCATTACAAAAAGGGTAGCACACTGTGAAGATGAGCAGATAAAAGCGGGCATTGTTGGAAGTGAACTGTCCCCTCCATCGTCTCGGGCAAGTGGGGGCGACACCGCGTTAAGTGGATTAACTCAAGGGGTGCAGGAGGTATCTCTTGAGGGTGATGAGCATGTTAAAGAAAAGGCAGGAGAAGAACAGCCAGTAGTAGAGGGTTTCCTGATGACAAGGAGGAAAAGGCGGGAAAGAGGAGTTGGGGGTCAGAGGAGTGGATAGATCCGAAGGAGGAGGAAGAAAGAAAAAAGAGTGAAAGACCTAAAGAAGGAGAGGAACCTTATGTGTTCTTTCCCCAAAAGGGATGAAAGAGACAGGGTTAGGGCAGGTCAGCCTATACGCGGTCGTGGGACAAAAGGGCTAGAAGTACAATTGGGGGAACTGGACCCACTCAAATGGACAGTCTACGTCTACCCGAGGGGGAAGGGTCCCTGGAGGAAGGTGGCGCAACCGGAGCCTGTTCCTCCTGGAGAGACAGCCTGAGAAGGAGAATGGACATGTTACCGTATTTGCCCGCGTATAAGACGACTGGGCGTATAAGACGACCCCCCAACATTTCCACTCAAAATATAGAGTTTGTTATATACTCGCCTTATAAGACGAGCAATTCAACTTTCTAACTATAGGTGGCGCCGAGGCTGCTTCTTGGTGCTTTAGGTCTGTCGGCCATTGCTGTATAGGGTGTGTGGCAGTTGAGAGAGCTCCGGCTTTCCGAGTGAGTCTGTTTGTGTGTGTGTCTGCAAGGAGGTAAGCTGCTGTTTTCTCCTTTTAAAAAACTTCTGGGTGGGTTTTGGCTGGGGCGGATATGTTTCTGTGCTGTTTTGTTGGTGGCTTTTTTTCCCTTAATGCCTCAGCAAGGGAGCTGAGTTTACTGTGTGTTGTTGGAAGTTTTAAGTGCCTTCCGTTTCTTCGGCCTGAATGGATTAATTGGTTTTCAATTCATTCCTATGGGAAATGGTGCTTCGACCTACGAACATTGAAAAAGAGGACGAAATGGCTGAAAAGCCTCCAGGCAGCCATGTGGCTGCAGCCATTTTGTCTTCTCCTCCACTCCTCCCCCTCCCCTCTCCTGACGATCAGCTGATGGGCGGGCTATTAGGAGGCTTGCTGAGGCTTTCTCTGCACTGGAAATTCAGGGGAAAAAGGTGGAAGCTACCGGTATGTCTATTCCAACTGAAGTGCACCCGGCGTACAAGACGACCCCCCCACTTTGAGGCATGTATTTCAGGGTAAAAAAGTAGTCTTATACGCCGGCAAATACGGTACCTGTGTTGTGGGAGTATATGCGCGGCAAGGAGCTCTCCACTGAGGAGACCAAACAACAGGGAACGATTCAGGATGTCACCACGTTAAGAGAAGTACCTAATCCGAGGGAATTATCTATGTTGTGGACTGGTTCACCTATGTTAAACAGTTTTGTGGACCCACGGAAGTTATTGTACACCCATCCCCTTCTTCTGATAGTAAAAGTTCTCTTAATAACGTTATGTTTCCTGTGGTTAATGGCGTCAAAGAAGAGGAACTGCTAGACTTTAAACAAGAACCCAATCACACACACACACTTTTCTCCTTAGAGAGATGATTAAACCAATTTCAAACAATTAAAATGAGAAACAGTACAGAGTAATATCAGACATATTTGTGATAGCAGTGCAAAACATCCAAACCTGTCTCAAAAAGACAGTCATCAGCAACTCAGTAACACCTCATAAAAGGGTATTGGTTCAAGTGTAATGATTAATTGGCCACCATAGAGCTGCCTGTATCAGCCTACAGTGGTGCCTCGACTTAAGAACGCCCCTACCTATGAAAATTTCGAGTTACGAAAAGCTCCGGCCGCAAAATATTGCTTTGACTTGCGGCCGGAGCGTTGACCTAAGAACAGAAAAAGGCAGGGGAAAAGGGCGGGAAATTCAAACCGTTGGTGGCGAAGAGGCTGCTTCTTTGTAGCTCTTTCGCCCCAACAGTTAGAGCAGGGGGTCAGGGAACTTTTTTACTCCTGCGGGGCAGGAGGAGGAAGGAGAGGCGGGGGCAGCTCCGGATCGCGGCGGGGCGCAGGAAACCGGTGCGCTCCCTGCCCATCCCTGGCACGGCTTCTCATGAGTAAGGCCCGACGAAGGCGCGGGTCTACTCATGAGTAAGGGCGGCCGAAGGTGCGGGTCTACTCACGAGTAAGGCCGCAGAAGGCGCTGGGCTGAGGCGCGGGGTTGGGAGGGGCTCCTCCGTGGACGGGGCGTGCGGCAGTGGCGGCGCAGGAGGAGGCTCCCCGCCGGGAGTGAGTGCCATCGGAGGCTTCAGTCTGCCTGGTAAGGTGCTGCTTTTTCCTTTTTAGAAACTTCTGGGTGGGTTTTGCAGGGTGGGTTTCGGCTGAGGGGGGTTATGTTTCTGTGCTGTGTTGTTTTTTGCAGTCCCAGCGTGGGGATTGCTCGATGTTTATTTTTGGGTATTTTTTGTTTTGTTTTTTGCAGCCTTCGGGGCTTGCTCTGTTTATTTTTGGTTGTTTTTTTAAAGCCCCAGGGCCTTCCGATGGGGCTTTCTGTGTGCTTTAATTTTTTATATTTTTGGGGGTATTTTTTTGAAATGCTGGAACGGATTAATCCCATTCCCATGCATTTCAATGGGAAATGGTGCTTCAACTTACGAAAATTTCGAGTTACGGCCACCGTTCCAATACGGATTAATTTCGTAAGTCGAGGCACCACAGTATTTGTTGTCTTCCACCTGTTAAAACACTATGGCCACTTTAGTCACAAAGCTTGCTGGATGGCCTTGGGCATAGTTATTTTTCCATTGGACGTATCCTTCAAAGCTCTGTGTGTGCGTGTGTGTGCAGAGTGAGGTAATCCTGATGCATGCTGACCTGAATTCTTCAGTTGGGGAAGAAGAGATACACATAAACTACATTATTCATTGGAGAGCAGGTGAAATATACATGTAATTAAATCAACCTGTATGTAGTGTGGGATGAGAATTAAATTTGTGTGGTGTTTCTTAATATGATTTACAAATAGCATAGTAAATTACTGTTAGAGTAGGCCTATTTGAATCAATGGAGCTTATGGAGGAGTTTAACAAAATCTCTGTTGATTCAGTGAGCCTACTGTAATGCCATTTACTACGTTAGGCAACAAGATTTGGCCTGTGTTTATTCAATAAGAATGACTTATAGGGTGAAACTATTGCATCTTAAACTCAGTGGTTAATGATCTAGGACAGGGGTCTCAAACTCAATTTACCTGGGGGCCGCTGGAGGCAGAGGCTAGGTGAAGCTGGGCCGCATCAGATTTTCCACCAAGCGGAGCAAGAGCCCGAGGAAGCCGCCCGGGAGTTTCCTTAGCCCGGCTGGGGCTCCGAGGAGGAGGAGGGGCGCGCGAGCCCTCATCGCCAGCCACGACCCCCTCCGGCTCCTTCTTCACTTCCACCACCACCAGCAGGATGAAGAAGCGGAGAAGGGAGGGAGCGCCGGCGACCGCCTAGCCGGGGGGGGGAGGAGGGCATGACATAAATTAAAAAAAAAAAACCCTCACAGAATCGCCTTGCCAAAGGAGAAACGCCCCCATTGGTACCCGCAAAATTAAACAGAACGGGGTGGGGCCCCCACAGGTACGTGCACGCGCATGCGTGCGCACACACACACACACGGAGGTCCAGCAACCTTCCTCTGAGGGGCCACCTCAAAAAAAGGCTTACTCAGCAGCAGCAGCTACCCCCACCACGACAGAGGAGCAAAGTTTGCGAGGCGAGTCCAGGCAGCCTGCAGAGCCGAGGTGGCTGAAGCAGGACAAGGAGGAGGAGGAGGAAGCACCGCCGGGCGCTGAGGCAGCCGCTGGCCGGGCTGGTGCTGGGGGTGCCGAGAGAGAAAGAGAGCCAGAGAGCCGCTTCCCTGGAAGAGGCAGCGGCGGCAGCTGCTGTTGGCGGCTTGGAGGCGCTCTTCGAGGACGGGCCGGGAGCGAGCTCCACTCTCAGGCATTGCTCGGCGGCGGCTCGGGCACTCGGGGAAAAGGGCCGGCAGCGCGCCTCGCTCGCCGGCTCTCCCCCAAGACAGTGCCTCTTGCACCCTCCATCCGGAACTGCAGCCTGCCAGCCAGCAGACAGGCGGGCTGGCTGGCAGGCTGCAGTTCCGGATGGAGGGTGCAAGAGGCGCTGTCTTGTGAGACAGCCGGCGAGTGACACAAGGCTTTTTTTTTACTCTTGACAGCAGAGGACGCGTGGGCGCTTCAGGGGGGGCAGGCAAGGCGGGGGCCACAAACTATCATCCGGCGGGCTGCAAATGGCCCCCGGGCCGCATGTTTGAGACCCCTGATCTAGGATAAACCCCCTGTGTTTCTCTGCTGAAGTACTGCACGAAATCTTGAAATGATGGGGGGGACACAATTTGTTTAGTTTCTACCATTAGTGTCGGAATTGATGGTCTACTGATAATTGAAGGAAATTCCTTATTCCCCCCCCCCCTCTTCTTTTACAGATAGTATGGATGTATCCCAGTACAGCTTTTTGTTTAATAAACTGCTTGGTGCTTGTTTAGACAATGAACACCTTGGAATATCATCTACAGTCATGGAGTTCATGTTTTTAAAGAACATTCCTGTTGAATTTAAATTGCTTAGAGCAATGATTACATCATTGGGAAGAAGTTGTATGTGGCTTAAAGCCAGGACACATTATAAAAGTAAGATCTCTTTAAAATAATTCTGCTACATTAGATCATTGAACAACTTGACTTAGAAAAGTTTGGTCCAGTCCAGTCCATATGTAATTTGGTATTGATGAATATTGCTTAAAATTTTGCTTGAGCAGATGAGGTATGTTTGGATATACTTCTAAAGAATGCAGAGCTACTGATGTTTTGGAATGCATACTGTAGTAGATTGGCAGCCTGTGAGATCTTACCCATTACGAGCTTTCTGTTACTGCTTTGGTTGAAAAATTGTATGGCTTGCTTTTAGGTCTGATAGGAATATATAGAGGACTTTGAAAAAAATACACAGAGGACTTCTGGAAACATTTCAAACTTGTATGCAAGTTTGGATTATCTCAGAAGAGACTCTTACAATACATATTATGTTATAATGATACTGATTATGTTATAATGTTTTTATGTCATTTCAATGTATATATGTTTGTTGGAAGCCGCCCAGAGTGGTAGAATATACCAGATGGGCGGGATATAAATCAAATAAATAATAATAATAATAATAATAATAATAATAATAATAATAATAATAATAATAATAATAATAATAATAATAATAATAACAACAACAACAACAACAACAACAACATAAGGCAGTTAACTGTACATACTCTTAAAGATAGGTATCTGTTTAGCAAAATATTCCCCAACCACTTTCATATTTTTACCCTCATTTTTCAGGTGCTTTGGCATTGGGTTGCTATCCACCACTGGAGGGAAATCTTTACCATAAGCGCCTGCTGATACCATCTTTCATGTCTGAAATTGAGATGTTGTTAGGAATTGAAATCTTCTTGGTTTCAAATGCAAGTAGTATTCAGAGCCCTGGTGCTTCCAGTCAGATACTTCAGATAGTATTGAAAAGGTTAGTAAATCTTGGAAATGTGCAGTTGTGCAGTCTGCCAGGTTTTGTTGCTGATCTGTTTATTTAATGGGAAGCAATGATGTAAATAGTTTGTGACAACTCATAAAATAAATGTGACCCTAAAGAACATGGCAAGTGACTATATTAAAATTTGTCATTAAGTGTTGTTTAGAGACCTGAATACCTAGGAAAAAAATCTGACGGTGCAGATTAGGTCATCTCTGTGGATATAACGGTTCCAGTAGATTGGGAAGCTTGACAATATATACCAAACCTTGATGCTTTAGCATTTCTTTGGCTATCTTGTATAAACGATGTTCTTCTTCGTGGCCTCTGTGAATCACACTGTGGGTGATACGCGCCTGCGCGGAGCCTCTTCGGAATATTCTAGAGCTTCTGCGGTAGCAAAAAACATATTAGAATAGACCCCTCCCCCTCGGTATAAGTACCTTGGCACCAGGACTCTCCCTTCAGTTTCTTTCAACCGCCGCGTTGAAGAGCCTCGTACGTCTATCTTCTGTGAGTCTGAAAGTGAAACAAGTCCTTTTTACTGCTGAACTTAAAAAATTTTTTCTCTTTATTATTAATCAAAGATACATATACGAACTGTTTTTAGTTTTCTTCTCCATGTCTCTGCCTCCAGCTGTCGCACCCCCCATGTTCCGATTTTTCTTTTTCTTCTCTTTATTGTTCATGGCCCCTTTGGGCCCGTTCAAGCACTGCGTGATTTGTGATAAGATCCTGCTATCGGATGGTCACGCAAAGTGCCTTTTTTGTTTAAGCGAGGCACATCAAACCTCCTTGTGCCCTCATTGTAAAAATTTCAAACGAGGAGTCCTCTGTTCTCGCCTATCTCGACTCAAACTCCGCCTCTGGGAACAGTCTTTGCAACCGGGAAAACCTATGGCTCAAACTACATGTAAAACCATCTCACAAGCCAAAGCCATGGAAAAAGCCATTGAAGAATCATCGAAACATCGTTCCTCCGCTACTCAATCTCACTCTGATGCGCCTTCCACTTCATCGAAAACTTCTAAGACGCACAGATCTAAACAGCTGACATCGAAAACTTCGACATCGAAGCCTTCCAGAAAGCGAAAGCCTCCTCCCGATCTGGTTCCCAGTCCCCCGCAACCGAAACAATCTAAACAAACCAAATCAAAGACCCCAGCAGTCCCTCCACAGCAGGTTTCCGAACCCAGTGATTTAATTTCTGTAGCTTCACCCTCTGATGATGAAGGACTTCCATCTCATCAACCGGCTTCTCAGTCACCTACATGGGACGAGCGAGTAGACTGTCTTACTTCCTCGCCTAATAGTCCCCAGCATTCTATCTCTCCTCCTAATCCGTCCACTGACGCCTCCCCAGAGAGAGAGGAACCTGAGTCTCAGCCGGACACAGTGCCCTATTCTATGCCATTGGGCCGGCCTCCACGGCCACCGGCACACTATCAGGCGCATCCAACATATGAGGCAATTCCACAAGCGCGTGTCGATCAATCCCTCGCACAGCACGCTCATCGGGTAGACATTTGCCCCGATCAGTGTTTCTCTAACCTGCCGGCTGCAGATGCTCGACCGGCTGCCTCCTCCGGTCCGGTATTAGCATCGTGCCAAAAACCTTCATCTCGACAACCTTCCATGTCGAAGAGGCCTTATCACTCAGATGCATGCATCCATCATATGACTCTTCATCAACCACTGGCGAAAATCAGGGCAGTCGAGAAACATGCTTCCACCCGCAAAGCATTCGCAGCCCCTGTGACTACATATTTTCCAGCTCAAAATGATGGAAATCACTCCTCTCGCTCGGCATCCCCAGTCTCGATTTACTCTACAGACCTACCTATGCGTCCACCGAATCGGCCTCAGCCGCCTTTTCGACACCATAGAGACACTGGTTCCAATATCGACGACCCTCGATATACATCCTGGTCCATGGACACCCCACTTTGATCTTTCTCGGTTGCTAGCCCTCAACAACGGCACCAACCTAGACACCCAGTCCGTCAATATTGAGACGCAGACTTAGACACCGAGATCCCATCTGGTTTACCTCCGTCCATGGACGCACCTTCGACATCGATACCGGTCGACAACTTTCGACGTCGACAAATGTCCATGGACATGCCACACTCTTCAGTGGCAGACCACCGTCAACATTACTATGATCAACATCCTCTCGACACCGAGGTCGATCGACGTTCTATCGACTCCAGGCTCGATCCCAAGGTCTCAGAACATGGTTCTCGACCACAAACTCCATCTGTGCTTCTCACATCGCCAGATTCCGACCTCGCAGATGTAGATCCTCCATCCCCAGCAGAGGATTTCCAAACTTACGCTCAACTCATGATCCGCATGTCTAAGTCATTGGATCTTCAAATCCATCGCCCCACAACCGAACCGGCGGATCACCTTTATGATCCTATTTCTAAGGACACAACTACCCCAGTCCATATTTCCATGCTACCATCTCTCACAATCTCGATCTCGACACCGACAGTCCCTTATCCCACCTAACAAAGACAGTTGAAGAATTGACTCTATGGGCAGGTGGCTTTACTCATCAGCGGCTTTTACTATGAGGGTAGCTAACTACCAAGGAGCTATGGGGGCATATCAACGCTTCCTTTGGGATAACATGGCCACTTTTCTTGACTCTTTACCAGAAGACAAAAAAGTATTAGCACAAACCTTCCAACAGGAGGATCTCTCTGCCACCAAACAGCAAATGTTCTTTGCCAAACACACGGTAGATGCCACGGCTAAATCCATGGCTACCTCTGTCACGCTCAGACGTTTCTCCTGGCTAAGAACAGCCGGCCTCACGGAAGATGCCCGAGCACGTATTGAAGACCTCCCATTTGATAGCACCGGTCTCTTTAATGCTGAAACTGATGACATCTTAGAAAACGTTCAGAAGAAACGTTCCGCTGCCAAAAGATGGGGCGTCTATCCCACTTATCAACAGCGCCCCCAACGCAATCAATGGAGGCGACCTTACAATTCCTACTAGAGGTTCCAACATGAACCCCAACGTCAGAACTTCTACACACCATACTTTAAACAACAACAATACAAACAAAAACCTCGCCAGCAACCTATCCAAAGGCGCTATGACCGCAAACCCAAACATCATGTTTGACGTTTTCCCGACCGAGATCGCAAATCAACCCCCTTTCCTCTGGAAACACTTACCTGCCTGGCAATCCATCACCACTGACGCCTGGTTCTTCGTAGTGGCCTCTGTGAATGCACACAAATGGGTTTCTTCTGCACCTGCGCAGGAAGTTTTGGAAGTTTCTAGAGCTTCAAAAAAGAGTTGACAATGAGATACCCCCCTAGGGCGCGAGCTCCGCCTCCTCAACCTTCCCCTCAGTTCCTTTTTTTCCGCCGCGAGGTTAGGACGTTAGGAAACACTAGAGCTTAGAGAAAGGAAAGTAAAACTGTTTTTTCATTGAATTAATATTTTCCTTTTGAGTTATTATCTTATTAGAATCATTATTAGTTATTTCCCTTGGTGACTGAGAGATTATTTTTCCCAGTACAACTACTTTTCGCTTTCCCGCCTTTTTTACCCTTCCCCCTGGACTTTTTCCCCTATTCTCCCCTGTTTTATGGCCCCTCAGGGATTTAAGAGGTGCACTGTTTGCCTAAAGAAAATACCCCTCACTGACGGGCACGATAAATGTTTATTTTGCCTGGGAGAATCCCACCAGACTCAATCGTGTTCCGCTTGTAAAAACCTTACCAAACCTGCGATTAAGTTAAGGCTTCAGCGCCTCAGATCATATTTGTACGAACGGACTCTAAAACCAACTATGGAAGTGGGGGCTTCACCTTCGATAAACCAACCAGTTAGGTCAGAAGCGGCTAAAGTCATTTCTAGCCCAACTACTCACTCCATGACGAGTACGACATCGGTACCTAGCAAGTCTAGGGAACCACAAAAATCGTCCAAATCCGCTTCTATCTCTGCAAAGACCCAGTCACGATCGGATGACCCTGCAAAAAAGAAAAAGGATAAGGATAAGGCGAAGAAACAAAAGAAAACACTCAAGACGGCTAACATGGCCCCTCCGCCAGCCTCGTTGCCTACACCCATATTGGAGGAGTCGTCCAGAGAAGCACCCATGTTCTCCGATAGGGGCGAACATACTCTTTCATCTGCACAGGCAACGCATGCAATCCTCAGCTTGTCTCCAAGTTCAGGCCAATCTCAGGCTGATGTACCTTCCAGCCCGGCCATGGCCCATTATAGCCCTTGATCTCCGGGGCGGGCAAATATTTGTCAGCAGTCAGAGTCTCCTGCACACTCTCCAAGGAAAAGGACGGAGAAACAGAGACATACCTCTCCAGCTCAACAATTACATTGACATGGAGAGCACTGCTGCCATACCGAACGTCATCCCTATTATGGGCATCATTATTATGAACCGTACCATCCATATCCGTACCATGACTATGGTTACCACGATGAGTACAGGAGACCCAGATATCCTCCTCCTCCATGGTACTCTCCCACTAGATCACCCTCTCCTGATCATTCTAGACGCCGCTCTGATTTACCTCAATATCAGGACAAACCATCACGCAAAAGACCAGCAGCCCCGGTGGCTACTGCACCGGCGAAGAAACTTAAGCAAACAAAAAGACAACCCACTGTAGATACAATCACCGTATATTCTGGACCTCACAGACACGATACCGAACCACTCTCGATGTCTACCTTACCAGACGACGACCCCATGCCAAGAAACCATGGAGACAGACCAGACCGTTCTCCCTCTGTATTTTCAACCTCCTCTCTAAACAAAGACTCATCATCTTAGGTTAAAAGGAAAAAAAAGAAAAAAATCTGCCCCTAGTGGTAGGAACGGATTAACCGGCTTTGCATTAGTTCCTATGGGAACTAATGATTCGAGTTACAAACCGCCCCTCGACCTAAGAACCAAAAACAGCCGGAACGGATTAATTGGTTTTCAATGCATTCCTATGGGAAATGCTGATTGGACTTATGAACTTTTCGACTTACAAACTTCCTTCCGGAACATATTAAGTTTGTAAGTCGAGGGTTGACTGTAGCTGTTAGAAGGCATGCCTGGCTTCGTTCGTCTAACATCCTCGACGATACTAAGGCCAGAATAGAGGACCTTCCATTCGATGCCGCAGGACTATTCAACACCAAGACAGACGAGATGATGGAAAACATCCATAAGCTTAGAAAGACAGTGAAGTCTTATGTACCACAACAGTCATATTGATATCAAAAAACTCCATATCGAAAACTGTACTACCAACAACAATCATACCAATATCAACAGCCTTTTCGTCCATATCGACAGCAACACCAAGAAAGATCTTACCAGTCGACATCTACTTCGACACCACAGTTTAGACATCAACAACCACAGAATACCAGACAGCCCTTTCGTAAGCAGCTGCGAAAGGGTAAGCAGTACTCTTAACCCTTTCCAACCTGTTTTCCACACAAGACTCCTTGAATTTTTACCAGAGTGGCAAAAGATGACTGACAAATGGGTTTTGTCCATACTCAAAAAAGGCTATCTAATTGAATTCTTCAAAATTCCACCACCAAATTCTATCAAAAATACTTATTTCTTATTAACCCTACAAGACGAAATATTATCACTCCTCCAAAAACGTGCTATAATTAGAGTCCCATCATCTGCTTTGAATGACAGATTTTATTCCCGATACTTCACGGTCCCTAAAAAGGATGGAGGTCTCCGCCCCATCCTGGATCTGAGACGTCTTAACAAATTTATTCATCCCAAGAAATTCCGTATGCTAACCCTTGATACCATTATTCCCCTTCTTTCACAGGGAAACTGGTTCGTGGCCATTGATCTGAAGGCCATCGATATGTATTTCCACATATCGATACACCCTCTTCATCAAAAATTCCTGAGGTTTCAATTCGAGAACACGACATATCAGTTCTGTGCCTTACCATTCGGGTTATCAACAGCTCCAAGGACATTCACAAAATGTGTGGCCCCTATAGTAGCCCACTTACGACTTCGAGGGATTGCCATCTTCCCTTACATCGACGATTGGCTTATAGTGGCTCGGTCCCATCACGATGCCATCGAAGCTACAGAAATCACCTTGGACACACTGCAAAGATTAGGTCTGAAGATAAACTTCGACAAATCCCAGCTAGAACCTTCACAAAGGATCAGCTACATAGGAGCAGATCTGGACTCTATAAAAGCAAGAGCATTCCTACCTCTACAAAGAATTATAAAAATACAACAAGCTCTACGTCCATTCCAATTACACAAAACGGTATCAGCTCGCAAGGCATAACACCTCCTAGGTCTCATGGCCTCTACGACCGCAGTCGTTACTCATGCAAGACTCAAAATGAGATCACTACAGGCGTGGTTTCTATCCCTATTCGACCCCTTGATAGACCATCAGTCGAAACACCTAATAGTGACCCCAGAATTGGCAGACCAGCTTACCTGGTGGACATCCATCCCGAACCTGACCATCGGCAGACCCTTCAAACCAATAACATTATCGATAGAAGCCACTACAGACGCCAGCCCTTCGGGATGGGGAGCACACTGTCAAGAGCTCCAAATACACGGCCTATGGACAAAAAGAGAAAAGATGTTACATATAAATCAACTGGAAATATTAGCCGTCATAAAAGCCTTTCGAGCCTTCTTGCCTCGCATCAAGGGACAAGCAGTCCAACTCATAACCGACAACACCACAGCTATGTACTATATAAACAAACAGGGAGGCACTCACTCGCTCTCTGTACTGTACCTCACAGTGGACCTGTGGGAATGGTGTTGCCTTCATCACGTTTTTCCACAAGCCATCCACATCTCAACAGAAGACAACCACGTAGCGGATCGTTTGAGTCGACTACCTACCCATACACACGAATGGACATTAGACAACTCTATTTTCCAAACGGTCTGTCATCGATGGGGATACCCATCAATAGACCTTTTCGTGACTCGAGACAACACCAAATGCCCCAGGTACTGCTCGAGAGCAGGCATCGATGCCAAGTCCCTTGGAGATCCTTTTATGATGGACTGGAGAGGAGAATTCCTTTATATTTTTCCACCAATACCAATGATCCAGAAAGCAGTAATCAGGATCACGCAATTGTCATGCAAATGCCATAATGATTGCACCATGGTGGCCTCGCCAACCATGGTTCACCCACCTCAGAATGATAGCGACAGACGTGTTACACTTACCGTCAATTCCGAACCTTCTGTCTCAGAACAACGTTCAATTCTTCATCCAGACGTCCAATCTTTGAAACTGACAGTGTGGAGGATAACCCCAAGTTCCACAAGATCCTAGATTGGGCCCGAAAGCCATCCACGAAGAAACTCTATGGGAACAAATGGAAATCCTTTAAACAATTTGCAGAATCCAAAAATTTGATTCCAATTCCAATCTCACTCAAAACGATACTTACCTTCATCCTTCATTTATTCGATCTAGGTCTGTCCTATTCCACCATCAAAGTCTATATATCGGCGATTGTGGCACATCAACCATCCCATTCAACGTCGACTAAGCTCTTCTCCCACCCCACCCTGAAAAGATTCATGAAAGGTCTTCAGAATATCAGGCCTCCAACCCAGCAGATCATACCTCAATGGTCCTTGCAATTAGTTCTGGAAGCTTTAACCAAACCTCCTTTTGAGTCAATGGCTACCTGTAATGAAAAATAATTGTCTCTAAAAATGATATTCTTAGTAGCAATCACATCTGCGAAAAGAGCCAGTGAAATGGCGGCTCTAAGATCGGATCCCCCATATTTGCAATTCCATCCAGACAAGGTTACCATGTATTTTGATGTATCTTTCCTACCCAAAATCGTATCTGAATTCCACATGAACCAACTGATAGTACTACCAACACTGTTTCCATCTCCTTCCACGTCCATCGAACACAAGCTCCACATGCTAGACGTCCGAAGAGCTTTGGTCTTTTATATCAGCAGAACAAGAGTAGACTTTGTCTAAATGGGCAGGATAAAAATCTAATAAATAAAATAAACAAATAAAAATAAGAGGGTTCAGAAAATCACCTAGATTATTTGTGTGCTACCACGGCCCCAATAAAGGTGCTCCAGCTTCAGCACAGACCATATCCCGATGGATAGTTCAAGCTATAGAACTAGCGTACGAACTCTCTGGCAAGACGATACCAGACCATCTAAAAGCCCATTCCACTAGAGCAGTGTCGACATCAACTGTTCTACACCGTGGAATAGAAGTACAGAACATTTGCTGAGCAGCTACCTGGTCCAATCCATTGACATTTACGAAGCATTATCGCCTCGATGTCAGGGCTAAGAATGATGCTGCATTCGGCAGGGCGATCCTGACATCTCTGCTACCGTGACGTCCCTCCATCTGGTAAGTGAGCTTGTCAGTCACCCATTTGTGTGCATTCACAGAGGCCACTACGAAGAAAGAAAGGTTACCTACCTGTAACCATGGTTCTTCTAGTGGACCTCTGTGAATTCACACATCCCTCCCTTCCTCCCCTCTGCCCGTCACATTGTCTATTAATATGAGTATTCTACACTGACAGCGGCGGACTATAGAGGAATTGAGGAGAAGGTTGAGGAGGCGGAGCTTGCGCCCTGGGGGGGGGGTATCTCATTGTCAACTCTTTTTTGAAGCTCTAGAAACTTCCGGAACGTCCTGCACAGGCGCAGAAGAAACCCATTTGTGTGCATTCACAGAGGTCCACTAGAAGAACCATGGTTACAGGCTGGTAACCTTTCTGTTCTTTCCATTGTCCAAAACGGATACCTCATCTATTTCCATCAACTCCCTCAATCGCATCACATCGTCACTCCACCGTCCCAGACTCTACAAAAAGAGATAAAAAATTTACTCATCAAGGATGCAATAGAACCTATACAACAAAACAACAACAGTTTTTTCTCTCGTTATTTCACCGTCCCCAAAAAGGATGGAGGTTTACGACCTATTCTAGACCTCAGAGAACTCAAATATGTCATCACCACAAAATTCCGTATGGTAACCCTCGAATCCGTTCCACCTCTTCTCAGAAAAAACGACTGGTTCACAGTCATAGATCTATGAGATGCATACTTCCACATCTCCATCCACCCCTCCCACAGACAGTTTCTTCGATTCCAACTCGGGCCCCAAGCCTACCAATTCAAAATACTTCATTTCGGACTTGCAACAGCTCCCAGAGTCTTCACCAAGTGCATGGCCCCAGTGGCTGCCTTTCTCAGACTTCAAAAGATCCTCATCTTCCCATACATAGACGACTGGCTCCTTGTAGCTCGTTCCCACCACAAAGCTCGCCGAGACACCCTGTTCACCTTATCCCTTCTTTGTGATCTCAGTCTTACGGTCAACATGCAAAAATCCAAAATGAGCCCTACAAGGATTATTCATTATATCAGGGCTTCCATAGACTTCTCCCGAGCTCGCGCATTCCTCCCACTCGACAAACAACAAGACTTCATCTCCCTCCTCCAAGGTTTCACCCCCCACACCTTGGTTCCTGCCATCCTCATCCAACGTGTACTAGGCACCATGGCCTCCATTACCTCAGTCATGCACACACTCCCCAAGCCTCCTCTATTTGGCGGTCGACCTATGGGAATGGTGCCTCTCACACCACATATGCCTCACAGCTCTGCACATCGCAGGCCAGGACAACGACCTAGCCGACTCTTTCAGCCGCACAAACTCACAACCCCACGAGTGGGAATTAGATCAAACAATTTTCCTCCACCTGTGCAAAAAATGAGGACAACAGACTCTAGACCTTTTTGCCTCCTGCAAGAATCGGAAATGCAAATGCTATTGCTCCCGTGCCAGGATCAGCAAACACTCCCGAGGAGATGCGTTCATTGGCCGCTGGCCCAAGACCCTCACATACCTCTTCCCACCATTCCTGCTCCTCCACAGGGTAATTGTCCGAATACAACAGGACAAACCCAACGCCATCCTCATTGCTCCTTGGTGGCCGAGACAGCCCTGGTTCCCAGTGCTACACCACCTGTCCTCCGACGTCTATCACCTCCCCCGCCTATCACACCTCCTGACGCAGAACAACTCCCGGATCCTTCATCCCGACTTACCTGCTCTGCACCTGGCAGCGTGGAGGATTTTCCCTCCTTGATGGATGTTCTCCGTCAAGCAAAGAAGCCCTCAACTAGAAAAGCTTACCTGTATAAATGGAAAAAATTTCAATCTTTTACTACAGCTCTTTCCCTTCCTGCTGTCAACCCATCTCTCTCCATGGTTCTCCGATATTTGCTCCATCTCAAATCTTCTGGTCTTTCTCTCTCGTCTATTAGAGTCTATCTCTTGGCAATCGTCTCGTACCAACCACCGACCTCTCCAGCGGCTCGATTTTTCAGGCATCCCACGCTCAAGCGCTTTCTTAAGGGATTGTCACACGCCTACCCAGACGTTCACCTGCCCTCTCCACAATGGTCCTTGACCTTAGTCTTGCGACAACTCACTAAACCTCCGTTCGAACCGCTAGCCTCAGCTGATCTCCGTCTACTTTCCTTCAAAACAGCCTTTCTCGTTGCAATTACTTCAGCTCGCCGTACAAGCGACCTTGTGGCCCTACGCCATGATTATCCTTATATGCAATTCTATCCTGATAAAGTAAAGCTGTTTCTCGATGTCTCCTTCCTCCCTAAAGTGGTGTCTCAGTTTCATCTCTCTCAGCCACTGGTCCTCCCATCTTTCTTTCCGTCACCATCCACAACCCATGAACAACTTCATACTTTGGACATCAGGAGGGCCCTCTCCTTTTATTTGTCGCGTACACAACCCTTTCGACGTTCCCCACGCCTTTTTGTCAGTCATCAACTTCCTAACAAAGGCCTGCAAGTCACCTCCCAGATGATTTCTCACTGGGTTGCCTCTACTATTCGGCTTGCATACCAGCTTGCTCGACAGCCGGTCCCTCAAGCTATTCACCCTCATTCCACCAGGGCGTTGGCGGCCTCTACAGCATTCCTACGTGGTGTGCCTCTCCCCGACATCTGTGCCTCGGCTACGTGGGCACAACCATCTACCTTCGTCCGACATTATAGACTAGATGTTCGACAGAAGTCTGATGCAGCATTCGGACGTGCTGTTTTGGCTTCCGCCTTGGCGTGACACCCTGCCTCCAGGTAAGACAGCTTGCTAGTCACCCACAGTGTGATTCACAGAGGCCACGAAGAAGAACAGCAGGTTACTCACCTGTAATTGTAGTTCTTCGAGTGGACCTCTGTGATTCACACATCCCACCCGACCTCCCCTCTGTCACGCCATAGAAAACAACGTCCATCGACCACACCATCTCACTCCGACGCTCCATCCACCTCGTCCAAAACCTCCAAAACTCACAAATCGAAACACTCGATACCGAAATCTTCGATATCGAAACCCTCTGCTAAATGCCAAATGTCCACCTAAGCCTCTTTGGTTCCGGAGCCTTCTCCGCCTAAAAGACCCAAACAATGTAAATCTAAGTCTGCAGTCATTTCTCAGGAGCCTTAACAAACTTGCGAATCAATCTCTATTGGCTCGCCTTCTGACAATGACGGAATCCCCTCTCATCAACCTTCTTCCCAGTCACCGGAATGGGATGATAGAGTCGAAGTTTAACATCTTCTCCTCCCAGTCCTGAACACTCTGTTCCTTCGAGCAACCCTTTTGTAGTTGCTTCACCCGATAGAGTCGACTCCGAACAACAACTGGAGACCATGCCTTATTTGGTCACATCGGATCGCCCACCACGGCCTCCTCAGAGACATCGGCCTCAACAGTCCTTTGAGCCGCCTATTCCATCATGTGTGGCTCAGACCCGCGTTCAGCACTCTCATCGGGTTGCCATTTGCCCCGACCAGTGCTTGACTGGACAAACTGCAACCAGTTGCTTTATCCAGTTTGGTGGTACCTTCCCACAGCGGGCCTCGATCTCGACAGCCATCGGTGTTGAAACGGCCATATCACCATGACCCACATGGATTCCAATCTGCTCCCTACCTGGCTCCTAAAAGACCCAGAACGGTCGAGCAACATTCTTCAACACGTGAGGCTTTTGCAGCTCCAGCCTCCCGCTATTTTCCTGCTAACCCAGACGATGGAAACCATTCCTCACGCTCGGCATCCCCAGTGTTTATATACTCCACTGCTTTACCAACTCGTCAGCAACCTCCGTTTCGGCATCACCGAGATACAGGCTCTGATATCGATGATCCTCGATATCCATCCTGGTCCATGGATACTCGTTCTATCCCTCTGCCAACACATGATCTCTGTCGTTCGATAGATCCAAGCCATTGAACCCGACATCACTACAATCCCGAGTTCGACACCGACGTCCAGCCATATCAAACGGTGTCCATGGACACTCGACTAACATCTCTCGACGTCGAAAATTCTCAACACTGACAAATGTCCATGGACATGCCACTTCCATTGACATCAGGTCACAAACGTCAATATTATGACGCTCCACCTCTCGACACCGAAGTTGATCAACAATCCATCAAGTCCCAACGCGACCCCAAATATTCCGATCACGGGTCCAGACTTCAAACGCCGTCAGTATTACTTACCTCACCAGAATCCGATCTTGTTGATGCCGATCCACCATCCCCAGCAGAAGATTTCCAAACTTATCCCCAACTTATGATCCATATGGCCAAGTCTCTTGATCTCCAAATCCACTGCCCTTCGACAGAACCAGCTGATCATCTATACGACCTGATTTCTAAAGATACAACTACTCCAGTACATATTTCAATGCTACCTTCCCTACTTAGCACCGCTCAACGATCCTGGACAAAACCAGCTGTTGGTGTAAGTTAGCAGAGTTTTTGTTTCAGTCCAGGCAGTCCAGTTGAATGACACAGACAAAGACAGCTTCTTCCGACACCAAGTGTATTTACAGTATATACAGAAGTTCAGCAGTACAAACCGGCAGCATGACATTCATTAGAAGAGATCCTACATCTTCTCCACATGTCCCCACAGTTATACACATGCACATTTACATACAGCCAATCAGTGTGGACATTGCATCATCCCAGACTGCATGATTCAGCATTTTGCACACCTGTCAAGTATGGCTGCTGATTATCATAGGTCTTGTTCTGCCTCAGTGTGGAAATTATCCTTGACACCAGCCTCTTCCCATACGATATCAAAATGAATTGATAACCTCTACAGAGTCCATGACCCAGGAGCTCTATTCCTTCAAAAACAACCAGCTCCAAACTCTGTATTTGTCAAAGCCTCACAATCCAGATCCCGACATCGACAGACTCTCATACCACCAAATAAAGACAGTAGAAGGATCGATTCCATGGGCAGATGGCTTTATTCATCAGCAGCTTTCACCATGCGGGTCGCTAATTATCAGGGAGCCATGGGTGCATATCAACGCTTCATTTGGGACATGTCCACCTTTGTTGAATCTTTGCCAGAAGATAAAAAGATACTTGCCTAGACCTTCCAACAAGAGGGCCTTTCTGTTGCCAAGCAACAGATGCTCTCTGCTAGACACACTGTAGACGCCACAGCAAAGTCCATGGCCACTTCAGTAGCCCTACGACGCTTTTCTTGGCTAAGAACAGCTGGCCTGGCTGAGGATGCCCACGCACGTATCGAAGACCTTCCGTTCAATGGAGCAGGCCTCTTTAATGCTGAAACTGATGACATTTTGGAAAACGTACAAAAGAAAAGGTCAGCAGCTAAGCGTTGGGGAGTTTACCCATCTTACCAACAACGCCTCCAGCAAAATCAATGGAGACAACCATACAACTCCTATCAGAAGTTCCAACGTGACCCTCCAAGACAAACATCTTATACACCCTACTTCAAAAATCAAAGAACCAAACCTCGACAACAGCCTATTACTAGGTGAAACGACCACAAACCCAAACATGACGTTTGATGCTCCCCTGACCGAGATTGCAAATCATTCCACCCATCCTGCCCTCTGGAAACACCTACCTGTCTGGGAATCCATCACTACCGATGCCTGGGTGCTGTCCATCATCCGAAACGGCTACCGCATCCATTTCTTCCAACTTCTTCCAGCGACACACGTCATCACTCCACCATCACAAACCCTACAGGAAGAAATAAAAAATTTATTTCTCAAGGATGCCATACAACCTGTATACCAACACAACAAAGGGTTTTTCTCTCGCTATTTCACCGTCCCCAAAAAAGACTGAGGTCTTCGCCCCATCTTAGACCTACAAGAGCTAAACAAATACATCATTACCACAAAAATCCATATGGTTACCCTCGAATCAGTTCTCCCTTTACTCCGGAAAAACGACTGGTTCACTGTCATAGATCTCAAAGATGCATACTTCCATATTTCCATACATCCTGCACACAGAAAATTCCTTCGGTTTCAACTAGGATCACAAGCCTACCAGTTCAAAAGGCTTCCTTTCGGCCTTGCAACAGCTCTGAGAGTATTCACCAAGTGCATGGCACCAGTAGCCGCTTACCTCAGACTTCAAAAAATTCTCATCTTTCCATATATCGATGATTGGCTCCTCATAGCTCACTCCCGTCGCAAGGCTCAACGAGACACTCACTTCACCCTTACCCTCCTTCGCGATCTCAGTCTTGCTGTCAACGAACAGAAAACAAATTTAAAGCCTACAAAGATTGTCCACTATATAGGCACACGCATAGACTCTGTACAAGCCCGTGCCTTTCTCCCTGCAGACAAAAGAGAAAAATTAATCGCCTTGCTTCGAGTTTTCAGCCCTCATGCTATGGTACCTGCCTTAACTGTACAGCGTGTACTAGGCACCATGGCCTCTATGACTTCAGTCGTACAGCATGTACTTCGCCTCCCAACTCCAGTGGTGGTGCTTTCCTCCCAACCTCTCCGTCGGGTGACCGTTCAAACAACCACGTCCACAAATACAGGTCACCACCGACGCCAGCCTCACAGGCTGGGGAGTACACTGCGAATCCCTCAAAATCCACACCAAATGGTCTTGCAGAGAAAAATTGCTCCACATAAACGAATTGGAGCTACTGGTGGTTATAAAAGCTTGCAAAGCTTTCAGAAATCTTGTTGGCAAGATGGTACAAATTGCCACCGACAACACCACGGCGATGTACTATAGGCTCAAACAAGGCGGCACCCATTCTCCAAGTCTCCTCTATTTAGCGGTTGACCTCTGGGAGTGGTGCCTGGCACATCATATCTGTCTCACGGCTTTACACATAGCTGGCCACGACAACGACCTGGCGGACGTACTCAGCCACACAAATTCTCAAGCTCACGAGTGGGAATTAGACCAATCAGTTTTTCTTCATCTTTGCGAGCAATGGGGCAAGCCAACTCTCGATCTCTTCGCCTCCCGTGTGAATCGGAAGTGCAAACGATACTGCTCCTGAGCCGGCATTGGCAAGCACTCCCAAGGAGATGCACTCATCTGCCGATGGCCCAAGACCCTCACTTACCTTTTTCTGCCATTCCCGCTCCTCCACAAGGTCATAGTTCACCTACAACAAGACAAACCTATGCCATCGTTATAGCCCCTCGGTGGCCAAGACAACCCTAGTTCCCAGTCCTTCACAATCTCTCATCAGACATTCACCACCTCCCTCGCCTGCCACACCTCCTCTCGCAGAACAACTCCCAAGTACTCCACCCAGACTTACCTGTTCTGCACCTGGCAGCATGGAGGATACTGCCTCGCTAATGGTCGTTCTCCATCAAGCGAAAAAACCCTCCACTAGGAAGGCTTACCTGTATAAATGGAAGAAATTTAAATCTTTCACTGAAGCTTCCTCATTGCCTTCTATCAATCCATCGCTTGCCACTGTTCTACGTTTCTTACTTCATCTCAAGTCTAGCAGCCTTTCCCTCTCTTCATTAAGAGTTTACCTCTTCTCCATAGTTTCTTATCAGCCTCCCAACTCTCCGGCAGCTGATTTCTTCAAACATCCAACATTAAATCATTTTCTTAAAGGTCTATCTCATATGTACCCAGATACTCGTCCACCTTCTCTGCAATGGTCATTAACACTTGTACAGTGGTGCCTCGCAAGACAAAGGTAATTCGTTCCGCGAGTAGCGCCGTCTTGTGAAATTTTCATCTTGCAAAAAGCGGTTTCCCATAGGAATGCATTGCAATGCATTCCTATGGGAAACCTCGCAAGACAAACAAATTATATTCGTCTTGCGAGGCATCGGTCTTGCAGGAAAAAAATCGTCTTGTGAAGCACGGCCATAGAAGAAGCCATCTTGCGAGTCACCAACACGATCGCAAAACGCTTTCGTCTTGCGAGTTTTTCGTCCGGTGAGGCGTTCGTCTTGCGAGGCACCACTGTACTACAACAACTTACTAAAGCTCCTTTCGAACCTTTAGCTTCAACTGATTTACGACTATTTACCTTTAAAACAGTTTTCCTCGTTGCTATCACTTCAGCTCGGCGAGCTAGTGATTTAGCAGCCTTACATTATGACTATCCTTATTTACAGTTTTTTCCGGACAAGGTGAAGTTATCCATGGATATTTCTTTCCTCCCCAAAGTCATATCTCAATTTCATCTCTCCCAGCCATTTGTCCTTCCTTCCTTCTTTCTTCCCATCACCATCTTCAGCTCAAGAAAGAATCCTCCATACCTTAGACATTAGACAAGCCCTTGCCTTTTACCTCCAGCGCACCCAATCTTTCAGGCGCTCACCTCGCCTTTTAATAAGTCACCAACCACCTACCAAAGGTCGTCAGGTGACGTCTCAAACTATATCTAGATGGGTCGCTTCAACCATTCACCTAGCATATTAACTGGCACGGAAACCTGTCCCGAAGGTGATTCGCCCTCACTCCACCAGGGCAGTGGCAGCTTCTACGGCATTTCTTCGCGGCATACCTCTTCCAGATGTCTGCGCCTCTGCCACCTGGGCACAGCCGTCCACTTTCATCAGACACTATAGACTTGATCTCCGGCAGAAGTATGATGCGGCCTTTGGATGTGCTGTTCTAGCCTCTACCTTGGCGTAACACCCTGCCTCCGGGTAAGACAGCTTTCTAGTCACCCAGGGTGTGATTCACAGAGGCCACGAAGAAAAACAGGTTACCCACCTGTAATTGTAGTTCTTCGAGTGGACCTCTGTGATTCACACATCCCGCCCGACCTCCCCACTGTCATGCCATACTGTTTAATCTAGCGGCGGTTGACACAACTGAAGGGAGAGTCTTGGCGCCAAGTTACTTATATGGGGGGAGGGGCTTATTCTAATGTGTTTTTTGCTACTGCAGAAGCTCTAGAATCTTCCGATGAGGCTCCGCGCAGGCGCGGATCATCCAGGGTATGAATCACAGAGGTCCACTCGAAGAACTACAATTACAGGTGGGTAAGCTGTCAATTCTAATGGAACCCTAAACACAACATAGTTGTTCATATTACATTGCTATTTTTAAACTTTCAGAGTAGCTGAATGTTGACCATGATTTATTTGACTCTGAAAACTCTTTCAGATGTGAAGGCCACAGTATACAAAAAGAAGATGACTATCAAAGTGCAACGGAGAGGCTGATTCAAGCTGCTCGTATATCCAGTCCAAAGCTTTTCCTAAAGCTTTTGACAGTAAATGTTAACAAGGAGAAAGTTTATAGTTTGAAATATGCTTCTGTACTTAAATGGTTGAAAGAGAATATGAAATGGGCAGGAAAGGTCTGGCTTTTTTAGTCAATTGTTGATAACACTTTAGTTGACAGTAATCATTGTTCAAAATAATATATCAATAAAATACTTTTGTTGCGTTCACACTCTTCTTGTTTGTTTAAGCAAAGAGGTGGAGCTTTTTGAGCAGCAATTGATGGTGGACAGTATCACATATAAGATTGGCAAATGCTGCTCCGGTTATTTTATGTGTTTCAAAACCATCTTCTATATACTGAGGTAGGTTTAAGATTTGAGCTGTACAGTTCTTGCTAGGTCTAAAGCCTGCCTGTTCATTAGAAAAGGTTCCTGTGGAGATCGCCCTTGTGGCTCTGTTTGTTGTGGCCCTCACAAAGGTTCTCTCCCTCTTGATTTCTCTCGCTGCCACCAGGTATTATTTACTTAATACCACCTATGTGTGTTAGACACATGTGCTGCCATATGCAAGGCTTATTGAACTTCAGAATCAGTTGGTTGGAATAACAGATAATCTTTTATTATTCATCAAATCACAAAGTAAATCACGTAATCACTGTATCAGGGGTTTGATTAGGTTTGGATAGGATGGGACATATATTCAGGCTTATTATATAATTTCAATCACTCAATATCTATCTTATTCTAGGTGTTCTCATTCCTGCTTGTTCAATCTAATAACCTTGCTCTTAATTCACTTTCCTAACTCTCCATTCAGATTACTCTAACTCTTCTCCTCCCTCAGCTCCAACCCTCCAACTGTCTAACTGTCCCCTTGGTTCCGCCCCTCCTGCTCTATCCTTGGCTCCTCCCTCTAGAGCTCCTGTGACTGACAGGCAGGAATGACGTCATCTTTAGGCATTTCGTCACAGTTCCATTTTAGGAGTTAGATGTTTTAGTATAATTCATTCAAAAACTTTGTATAAGTGGCATAGTAGAGAGATTGGCCTGTAGCTTTTGAGGTCTGATGGTTCTTTCCCTGGTTTCAGTATAGCGATTTCTTTCATCTTCCACCAGATTTTTGGAATTTGTTTGCTTGTCCAGCAGTTATTGGAGAGTTGAAGGAGCTATTCCTTTGTGTTTTGCCTAAAATGTTTCATTTGCTCGATTCGGATGTCATAGAGTCCCACTGCTTTGCCACTCCTACATCTTATGGCTTCCTCTAGCTCCACCAATGTGAAGGCAGTAGAAGGTTCATTGGATTCATTCTGAATATCCCTTTGATGTTTTATTTTTATGTGTTGGTTGGTCTTCCCTGCCAGGAGCAGTTGGTGTGCTGTTTAGTTGGGGCTTGTATTTGCATCTTTTTGTTTGGATTATTGTTCAGTCTTTTTAATTGTCTCCAGGCTTCCTGGCTGTTTCTAACATCTATCCAGTGAGTTCTAAATAGACCTGCACTGCAGACACCCTGTCAAGGAAGGATGATTGGCAAGTTGCAGAGAGGGAAGGAGGGAGAAGTAAAAGCTGTGGGCAGTTTCCTAAGCAGCAATACACAGACAGGCAAAGAAAAATGTTTTTTAATATAGCAGAAGTGATGCATCATTTCAATGATGATCTAGCAGATGTTAAAAAAAAAAATCCACTTCCCTGGATTGTCTGCAGATGATCAGGGGAAGTGTTCAATTTCTGATATCCTGAAGTGGCTCATAAAACACTTAAGGGTACCAGCTACAAGGCTCTAATTTGTGTGTTCCAAATGATCACACTTACTGGGAAATGACTTTACTCATGCCTTCCAACCTGCACCATAATAATAGAACCCCCTGACAGGGTTTCAAAAAGGTGTGGGGCAGCTCTTAAAGGAGAAGGATGGATCGAAAGGGAAGCATGTGTGGACACCATACCAACAGCAATCCATATATCTATGTGCCAGTGTGGACAACCTCTAAAAGAATTTTCTTCAAAGTGTGAAATGTAATCTAAGTATTGGGTGTGTATTTTGGGAGTGAGAGCTGGGATGTAATTGGTCTGGCACCCTCTTGGAATGGAGCCACGAGAACATTCTAAAATGGAAGTTACAAATTGATCATGGAGGGGTGGTCTGAAGCACAGCTGCATCTAGCATTTGGCTTTGGTATGGATTGAGGTCAGATGGCTGAGCAGATCTGACATAGAATGGGTCTGTGCTGAGGGTTTGGGATTGGATCTCCTATGCTCTTAATGCACTGTTTGGCTATAGGGTCACTAATAGAAATGGGCATGAACTGGCACTGTGATAGTTTGTAATGATTTGTTGTTTGTCCGTGTTAAATGAACTGCATAGTTTAGGATAATTCAATTCTCCTGTAGACCATCTTCACTGCTGCTATTGTTGGTGTCAACATTCCTGCCCTGTGCTATGTAAAGCTTGGCATGGAAACAAACAGGTAACCACTGCAAGGCGGCCATAGTAGGGGAGATATGGTGGTATTTCTTCACTCCAGTCAGCAATCTGGCTGCCATGTTCTGGATCTACTGAAGTTTCCATAGCAGCCTCATAGGCAGCCCCACATAGAGAGCATTGCGGTAGTCTAATCTCGAGACTACTAATGCATGGACCACTGTCGTGAGGGACCCAGTGTCAAGATAGGGAAATAGCTGGGCAATCCACCTCCAGTGGAAAAAGGCAGAGTGGACCACGGATGCTATTTGGGACTTCATTGACAGCGCTGGGTCAAAAAATACTCCCAGACTGTGAACCTCATCCTTCACGGAGAGAGTAGCTCCCCCCCCAAAAAAAAAGAAAAAAAAGAAAGGGAAGTGCAGACATAAGGGCAACCAACCAAAGGACTTCCATCTTGTTTGGGTTTAGCCTCAGTCTGTTATCCCTCATCCACCCCACCATGGCATCTAGGCAGTGCTCAAGGGACAGGACAGCATCTACTGCAGAAGGGTGGAAGGAGAAGTAGAGCTGGGTGTTGTGAGAAGGATGGCAGGGTAGACAATGTCCCTGCCAGAGTGCCATCCCTCTTCCATGGAGCAAGTGGTGAGCCCAAGCCCAAGATCCCTGAGACTGAGAGGAAAACAACCCCTTTAACAGAGGAGCGAGAGCTGAGCAACAAAGGAATATCTCTAGTGATGATGGTGGAGGAAGTAGTAGAACAGACAAGAGGGTCTAGGACAGCGATGGCGAACCTATGGCACGTTCGCCACAGCTGGCACGCATGGTGCCCAGAGAAGAGGCTGAGAGGAGACAGAGAGAGGTAGTGCCAGTGTAGCCTTCTTATTGGGGTGAGAAGGAGGCTCGAGAGTGGGCAAGGAAGATCAGGGAGGAGAGAGCCTGGTTGGGTAAGGAAAGGAGAGAGAGGGGTAGATGGCAGTGGCCCTTAGAAACAACAACGCCCGAAACCCCAACACTGGGGAATACTCAGGAGCAGGATTTGACAAGTCTATGCCAAGGGCATCTGGACAGAATGGGGTGCCCTTGCTGTCAGTTCCACAAGATGCCACATTAATGGACTTCTCCTTGGAGAAAGGTTTTGAACGGTTGGACTTTAAGGTTTCAAACCCATTTCAGAAACCAGAAGCTAAACCCTTCCTCACACCGTTGTGTGAGGAAGAGAAGTTACATATTCCTGTCACTTGAAATGTTCCTACTGTGTTTCCCCGAAAATAAGACAGGGTGTTATATTAATTTTTGCTCCAAAAAACGCATTAGGGCTTATTTTCAGGGAATGTTTTATTTTTTTCATGTACAACAATCTACATTTATTCAAATACAGTCATGTCATCTTCTTCTGGTTGCTGCACAATGGTGGAGGGTGGGGTTTCACTTAACTGGGGCTTATTTTGGGGGTAGGGCTTATATTACAAGCATCCTGAAAAATCATACTAGGGCTTATTTTCAGGTTAGGGCTTATTTTCAGGGAAACAGGGTAGATGCACCTATAATAAATCCTATTGGTACAATCCATGGTCAAGAGTTGTGTGTTGCTGGGCTAGACGTGGAAGTAAAGGGAAAAACGTTTCTCAAGGTAACAAACCTTCACGGGTGTCATCCACATATTGGTGACACAAAGGTCCAAAATGCCTGATGACCTCCCCCAGTGGTCTCATATAGATATTAAACAGCACTAGGGAGATGATTGTCCCCTGTGGGATCCCACAATTGGGATTTCCTCTAGGAAGGACATGGAGCCAAGACAAAGCCAGGCCACCGATCCCCAGCCCAGAGAGCCTCCCCAGGAGGATACCATGGTCGACAGTATCAAAGGTTGCTGAGAGGTTAAGGAGGATCAGCAAGGACATTTTGCCCCTGTTGGTCTCCCTCAAAAGGTCATCTTGCAGGGCGACCAATGCCGTATCCGTGCCATGACACAGCCTGAACCTGGACTGGAATGGATCAAGGACAGCAGTCTCCTCCAGAAGTGTCTGTAGGTGATTGGCCACCGCCCTTTACACTACCTTGCTTAGAAAAGGCACATTGGCAGTGAACTTATAGTTGTTAATATCGTCTGCCGCCAAGTTATATTTTTTATGAATGGGCCTAATGAGCATCTCCTTGAGGGCTTGGGGCACCTTGCCCTCAAGGAAAGACCCATTAATAATAGCAGTGGCCCATTCAGTTGTTACTGGCTTGGCAGCTTTCATGAGTCAGGTCGGGCAAGGATCTAGGGAGATTGCAGTGACCCTGCAGCGGACAAGCACCCTGTCAACCTCATTAGATATCACAGGCTGAAACTGTGCTAAACTCACAGGACAAGGCAATGCACTGGATGTCTCGGCTCGATCTACCGAAGAAAAATATTGGTCAGGGCCCCGGAGGATGGTCTCCACACTTTATACACGCAGCCAGTTCAACAATAAAGATTTCTATGTTGTTCTCTTCAATAAAGTTCATTGAGTGGACTATAATACTTGGTCTTACAAAAATGGCACTTCTGTATTGGTTGTGGGGCCTCTCAGCAACTAGATACATCCCAGGAATTTTTGGTCAATGCTGATCCATTCCTCCCCAAGTTTCTTGGACACAAAGGATGTCATATTTCCATTCGTGGCAGAGTGATGCTAAGAGTTCCTTTTCAGATGAGGAAATGCCTTCTATATTAATAGAAATTATTGTCATTTGTGCTCCTAAAAAGAACCGTCGAGTCACTTTGCTCATCAGGAAGTTTACAGTACAGTGCTCCTGGAAATGAATGATTGGTTGGCTGCACGCCATTGCCAGGGGACACCCGAGTGTACTCCCAATGCTTTTCCATTCTTCAGGAAGGCTCCTTCTATGTCTCCTAAATGGAAAACTACAGTGAAGAATGGTATTTTAACTTAGTATCTCAGAAACACAATAATATCCTTAACAAATCTTTTTTTATCTGTCAGAATCTGCTGATACCCGAGCTCAGAGCCACCTTGTCTTTGTCATTTGAAAACGGAAACTAATATAGCAACCATGAGTATGAGCTTGAAACTGGGCTGTCATTCATTGGCCTTAACTCAGAATTAGAGATGGGGGTATTCGTATACAAATATGACTACCCCTGCACAGCTGGATGTAACAAGGGTCATGTGTCTGCTTGCCGCCGCCAGCTCTGCTCTCCTTTCCAATCGCTCTGGAGTGGTTGGCTATCCACTCATCAACCTGGCAGGGAGACTCATCTTCCCTCCTGCCAGGAGTGGATAGTCAACCGTGAGCTCCGAAGCGATTGGAAGGGACAGCAGACCCAGCGGCGGCGGCAGCTCATGAGTGAGTGGACGGTCCGGACACTCGTTACGTCCAGCTGAGTGGGGGTATTCGTATATGAATACCCCCATCTCTACTCAGAATACAACTGATACACCCTGCAGGACTGCTATGAGGATTGTTATTTATTTCATGTTTCTAAAGCAATAAAGTATTTTTTTATTATTATACAGATATTTAAAAGACATGAATCCTTATCTGCAGGCTCACAATCTATTGATTCCCTTCTGACTTAATTACAGAAGGGAAGCATTCAAGCACCAATGTGGTGTATAGTTAAAATGTTGGACTAGGACTCGGGGAAACCTGGGTACAATCCCCACATGGATATGAAGTTCAGAAGCTGGCCTTGGGTCAGTCACTTTTGTGCTAATCTACCTCACACAGGAGATTGCTGAGGGATGATATCCAACCAACAGCTACCTGGGGTGTAGTTGGAAAACCACACCTCCAACACAAACTGCATTTTGTCTAACCCGCATCTAAAAAGCAAGCCTGGCACAACCACCTGCCATGCATTTTTGAGACATTATTTTTCCTGCATTATCCATAATATATTGATGCATAGGCTGAGGAAGTGTACTTGACCCACAAAAGCTGCTGATAGTTTACTTTTTAAAAGTGGTCTAACAAAGGTATCACCTGTTGGTTGTTGTAGGTTTTTCGGGCTGTTTGGCCATGTTCAACTATCCTACACCAGAACACAGAGTTCTAACTCCTGTCCTCTGAAGATGCCAGCCACAGAGACTGGTGAAACATTCTGAAGAAAAACCTTCAGAACACGGCCAAATAACCTACAACAACCATCAGATCCCAGCTGTGAAAGCCATCGAGAATACAAAGGTATCACCTGTTCCTGCATTTGTATTGTGTAATGACCACAACCCCTTGGGGTTTTTCTCTGGAACTACCTCACATAGTGGTTGTGAAGAAGAATCCAGCTGGAGACAGCTATACCACCACCTGCTTGCTGGAGGAAACATGGGACATGAGTATGTAACGGGGTTCGTCTATTGACAGTTCCTCATCAGGCGCAGGAAATGACAGTAATGGAGTTTCATTCAAAAAAGATTTATTGTTAACATTTTGTTGGTTTTTATTAATAACATCTATATGCTCATTAAAAGATAGCTTGGTGGGTGAACAGCCCCACAACAACGTCAACGGTTGGTTTAACAATTCTCCTTCTAATGGTACTGTCGCGCGAACCTCTCTTCGTCCGTAGGTCTCCTCATATGTCCGCTCCGGACTGCACATATAGTCCCGCAACACGGGTGTCGGCTCCATTCTCCTCCTTGTGGTTTCTCCCCCAGCTGAAGAGGTTTTGGATGATGTACATAACGTGTGGGACCTCTTCCCTTGGGATAGACGATCACAGTCCATTCCTCGGGCTGTAGTCCCGCGATTATCTGGTTTACTCCTTTGGGAACCTTCTCTCTTTCTATCTCCTTATCACCTGCTTCAGTTTTACACTCCTTCCCTAAACTCTTTTCAGGTATTTTAAACACTTTTAGTTTATCATCTTCAGACTCTTCCCAATCATCCTCATATACAACGACCTTTTGGGTTTCCTTTGATAACCCCCGCTCTTCCGTTGTGAGGAAGACGTCTACCTTCTTACGGTTATCCTCTCTCCTCCCTCGCTCTCCCTCCTCCTCCTCTCCTCCTTTCCTTGTCCCGCGCGCCTCTGACTCCTCCCCCTTCTCAACCACTTTTAACCCTTTAACCTCTTCCTCCACTTCACGTGTCTCTGATGTTTCTTTCTTTTTCCCTTTTTCTTGATCTTCCCTTTCGGACGACTGAGGGGACGGCACTCTCTGTCTCTTGTATCTCTCCTTGCTCGCAGAGTATCAAGCAAAATCCAAAGAAACAAAGCCAAAAAAAAAAGACATGTGGTACCTTAAAAACTATTCTATTTAAATGTGAGCTTTTGTGGATTATGCCCACTTCTTCAGACATATGGGAAAAAATGAAGTGCAGAATGAAATACAGAAACCACATTTAATTTTTTTTCCATGTCTGAAGAAGTGGACATGATCCACAAACGCTCACATTAAAATGTAATAGCCTTAAAGGTGCCAACATGTTTTTGTCTTTTGTTTCTTTAGATTTTGCCTGAGACGCTTGCACAGACTAACACGGCTGCCTCTTCTAAACATGGGATATGAAGATAACAATAAAGTGTTTATATAGGCTGTAGTAGTATACTGCTTAGAGATGTGGCATTTCACTGTAGCGAGTGAGTCTTGACTACTTGGGAATCTGGAAGGCCTTAGCTTGTAAAATGTACTAAAAGAACGCTTTCTTTCCTTTTTTTTTTGTAGCACAGAGGCTGACTCTTAAAAACGTTCACGAGAGCTGTTCCCACCAGCCCTGAAAACGAAGACGGCGTTAAGTGGGCTGAACTCTTCGTCCTCTTCAAGGGCGAATTTGATACGAGTCTAGCGACACAAATATACTCGGAAACCGGAGGAGTGGCGGGGAGGTGCGGAAATCAGACAGTTGCAAACTACCTCCCGCCGCCTGCGTAGCTGTTTCGGGCAGCGTTTTGTCCCTTTTAAAGTTTTGCCCCTTCAAGGCACGATCAGGCTCGGAGAAAGCTCCAACCTCTCCTCCTGTTACTGCGCAAGCGCTGGCCGCAGGCGGCCGGGCGGGGCGGGGCGGGGGCACAGAGGCTTCCGAGCGATGAAGAGGACCCGAGGGGTGGCGTTAGCGAGCTTAACCGCGCCAGCTTTAAGATCGCTCCTGCTGCCAAGCGGCGCGTGACCCGGCCCGCCTGGAGGCTGGGTAGGCTTGGGTGACGACGTTGGAGGGAGGTGGTGACGTGACTCCATCGGCTCCGCCCAGGGTGGACCTCCTCCGCCTCAGGTGCTGCTTGGTTTGGGCCCGAGAAGTGACCCCACTAGCTGGCCGACTCTCTCTCTCTCTCGCGTGCGTGCACACCCACACCCCTCTTCACGGTTGGGCGATGGGGGTGGAGCCCCCGCAAGGCGAGGACGCAGGTGAGCTGCTGAGGCAAGAGAGCGCCGGCTGACTGAACGGGCGAGACTCCAGCGGTGTTTAGGTTCACGTCTGAAAGCGGCGGGGTGGAGGGGACGCTGCTTGTGCTTCGGGGCAAACGTTTCCGCGTGTTTGTGTGACTGGCCGGCTTGAACAGAAGGAAAGCGGGGAGGGGTCGCACTGGGCGGGGGCAATATACCAGGGGCTTTGTTTGAAGGAGAAGAGGAGGAGTACTCGGGTGTTTTTGTTGTGAGTGCCTTCGCCTCCGCGTCGGAAGAAATACTCGGGGTTTCCCAAGCGCTGCATTTCTGTGTTTCGCTCTCAAAGTGCTTCTAGTGAAGCGAAATGTTTTCTTTCTGCCATAGGCCTTTCTGAAACAAACGTCTCTTAAATGTCTGACGTGAGGCGACAGTAACTTGTTTCAAAATGCTTTAGGAACAACTAAGCCCTTGTTATCCTCATGCCGCCCCCAGTCGCCCAGCTAAGAAGAAATGCGAAAATGGTTAGATGTCCTGCTCCGTAATTCTCGTCTCTCCCCTCAGCATCAGCCTTGCCAGGCCCTGGTTTGGAAATCCTTATTTAGTTGAAAGTTTGGGCTGCAACCTTGGATAGGTTTGCTTGCAAATAAGCTCTATTAAAATACACCGGGCTTTACTGAAAGGACAGATTGAGACAGCACGTGAATTTTTACTCGCAGACGGAGCCAGTGAAGATTTTGAGGTTATAGGCAGCCTGGTGTATGAGAAAGAAAGTGAATGGTTGACCATCTGAGAAAATACTACCTGAGCCTTGTGTTCTGAGCAACCTAACTCTTTAATAATTCCAGTAACTCTATCATAATCCTTAGTGTGTAAAGGTCTTATAGGCACCTAGTTGTCGAGTATGTTGATGATACTTTTTGAAGTGTTGTACTCTTAAAAGGACAAAAAAGGACAAAAATGGTAGGGACCTCACAGAAGCAGAAGACATCAAGAAGAGGTGGCAAGAATACACAGAGGAATAATACCAGAAAGATCTGGATGTCCCGGACAACCCAGATAGGGTGGTTGCTGACCTTGAGCCAGACATCCTGGAGAGCGAAGTCAAGTGGGCCTTAGAAAGCATGGCTAACAACAAGGCCAGTGGAGGTGATGGCATTCCAGTTGAACTATTTAAAATCTTAAAAGATGATGCTGTTAAGGTGCTACACTCAATATGCCAGCAAGTTTGGAAAACTCAGCAGTGGCCAGAGGATTGGAAAAGATCAGTCGACATCCCAATCCCAAAGAAGGGCAGTGCCAAAGAATGCTCCAACTACCGTACAATTGCACTCATTTCACACGCTAGCAAGGTTATGCTCAAAATCCTACAAGGTAGGCTTCAGCAGTATGTGGACCGAGAACTCCCAGAAGTACAAGCTGGATTTCGAAGGGGCAGAGGAACTAGAGACCAAATTGCTAACATGCGCTGGATTATGGAGAAAGCCAGAGAGTTCCAGAAAAACATCTACTTCTGCTTCATTGACTACGCAAAAGCCTTTGACTGTGTGGACCACAGCAAACTATGGCAAGTTCTTAAAGAAATGGGAGTGCCTGACCACCTCATCTACCTCCTGAGAAATCTATATGTGGGACAGGAAGCAACAGTTAGAACTGGATATGGAACAACTGATTGGTTCAAAATTGGGAAAGGAGTACGACAAGGCTGTATATTGTCTCCCTGCTTATTTAACTTATGTGCAGAATACATACGAAAGGCAGGACTGGATGAATCCCAAGCCGAAATTAAGATTGCCGGAAGAAATATCAACAACCTTAGATATGCAGATGATACCACTCTGATGGCAGAAAGTGAGGAGGAATTAAAAAACCTCTTAATGAGGGTGAAAGAGGAGAGTGCCAAAAATGGTCTGAAGCTCAACATCAAAAAAACGAAGATCATGGCCACTGGTCCCATCACCTCCTGGCAAATAGAAGGGGAAGATATGGAGGCAGTGACAGATTTTACCTTCTTGGGCTCCATGATCACTGCAGAGGGTGACAGCAGCCACGAAATTAAAAGACACCTGCTTCTTGGGAGGAAAGCGATGACAAACCTAGACAGCATCTTAAAAAGCAGAGACATCACCTTGCCGACAAAGGTCCGCATAGTCAAAGCTATGGTTTTTCCAGTAGTGATGTATGGAAGTGAGAGCTGGACCATAAAGAAGGCTGACCGCCGAAGAATTGATGCTTTTGAATTGTGGTGCTGGAGGAGACTCTTGAGAGTCCCCGGACTGCAAAGAGAACAAACCTATCCATTCTAAAGCAAATCAACCCGGAGTGCTCACTGGAAGGACAGATCCTGAAGCTGAGGCTCCAATACTTTGGCCATCTCATGAGAAGAAAAGACTCCCTGGAAAAGACCCTGATGTTGGGAAAGTGTGAAGGCAAGAGGAGAAGGGGACGACAGAGGACGAGATGGATGGACAGTGTCATTGATGCAACCAGCATGAATTTGACCCAACTCTGGGAGGCAGTGGAGGACAGGAGGGCCTGGCGTGCTCTGGTCCATGGGGTCACGAAGAGTCGGACATGACTTAACGACTAAACAACAACTCTTAAAATGTAACTTTTTGGCCATTCGGTTTGTGAGTGTTTTGATGCCTTGCCCATTCATAATAGAATTCAGTTCCACAAGAAGCTAACAATTCTAAATCTGCTATTTATTAGTCTCTTCTTGTCTGTCATGCCTAATACAACCTCCCAAAGGTGATTGGTGATTTGTCAACAGTGTGATCTGCTGATTACAAAGAGGTTGCATGTCAAAACCTCACAAAACACTTGTAAGATCTTAAAAACATGGGACAGCCCTTGGATTTATGTGGGAGTTGTAAAGCATTTAAAAAATCTTACATAGACTGTGTATAATAAGGTTTGGATTCAAAGTACTGTAGTATAAATGCTGTTCCTATCCTCCATCCATTTGTGGTAGCATTATCATATGCTACGTATTACTTCATGAGGAACTTAAGGTAAACCAGAATACAAGTTTATGAAACACAGTTGATATATTTTGGTCTTCTTGGAAAACTTTACAACTGTAAAGCATGCTGACATGTCCTACTGTATATTCCATACCATCCACAGCTAATTACAAACTGTGGAAACTTTTATTGTTTTTACACTGTTAACAATGAGAGTTAAACTCACTTTATTGTTTGTGGTCAATTATGAACAGAATAGAATGATTGGGCTTGAATAAGGAACCTGAACTAGTAAGTCCTCATCACTTGGTTTTCAAGTGAATTTATAATTCTTTATGAGTGATCTATTCTATAGAAGAAGTTGCCTTTTTCTAAGTCAGTGGTTCCCAACCTTGGGTAACCCAGGTGTTCTTGGACTACAGCTCTCAGAAACCCTGGTCTGCACAGCTGATGGTGAAGGCTTCTGGGAACTGTGGTCCTAGAACACCTAGGTTACTCAATGTTGGGAACCACTGGTTTAAATGACTATTGTCTACAGCAAGGATGGACAAAGTATGGCTCAGCAGATATTGTTTTACTGCAGCTCCCAGCATTCCTTACCATTGGCTATGCTAACTAGGGTTGATGAGAGTTGCAGTTCAACAGCATCTGGGTGGCTCACCCTTGTATACACTGACTGTTTGGACCTATCGTGTTACATAGAGTTGTTTTCCAGCACAACCTAAGAGTGCCAGGAAGTAAAAACCTAGGGTCTTCTATGTACAAAGTATATTCTTGGTCCCAGATCTTCAGCTCTTTAAAACACTGGAGAAAGGAAGCTCAAGAAGGAAGATGTTGCAAAATGTTACTGTTCTTTCTATCCCTCTTTCTAGGACAAATACACCTTGTGCCCCCAATAATTATTAAAAGGTATGTTAAAACTAATAGCAAGGTGGCTAACAATTTAAAAGAGAATATGAAATCATTGCTTGAACTGATTTAAAAAATGTTATATATCGGGCAGTACCAGTTGGAGGGGGTTAAATTACTTTTAAAGTTTTATATACACAGAGAGAGAGAGAGAGAGAGAGAGAATACAAATATATATCTTAGCTTATGAAGATTTACAAAGTAAGCATTTCCCTAAATTACCATATTGGAGCCAACTGATTTTGTACTGCTGCCTTACATGTGTGTAGACTTGAATATGACTGTTGCGGCACCTATTGGATGCTGCACATGATGTGTAAAGTGTTTTTTTCTCCTGTTTATAGAATAGTTTTCGAATTGATTTTAGAATTTAATTTTTAAAAATATGTGAAAACATTATTGATTGTTCACACATCTGCATAAGTAGCCCTTTAAAAAAACACAGATAAGTACTGCAGAGTTCTTTTTCTCTACCAGCAAAGCCATTTATGAGCTGTGCCATTCAAGAATGTTTTCTTCTTTTTTATCTATAAATGTTTTCCTTCAGAGTGAAATTGATTAGACCAGAAGCTGAAGGCTGCTTGCAATCTGGCCTAATCATTTTTATTCTAATATTGTTTGGAGGTCAAGGGAAGCTACTAAAAATGAAGAGAGAAATTGTCAAGATACCTTTTTTAAAAAAAGAAAAAGATACGAATTCTTTTCATTACCCTGTAAAGGTATTGAGCTGCTAGTGCCCCGACAACATTAAAATGGTGAGATTGTTCCCCCTAATGTTCAAAAATGTCAGCTCATACACAGATTGAATGGTAGACATTTTCATATGAAACTAGGTTGCTGCTCAAAGTAATAAGCAGTACTAGAAAGTAAAGCTATATAATCCATTAACATGTTTTCTTTGCTTAAAGAAATTTAAAGACAATTTGGAATCAAGATTAAGCACTAAGATGTTTTCCTACCAAGGGACAGTGAGAAGGTGAGGTGATTCTATTTCTACATTTTTTAAAACTGGAATGTTGTAAAATAATTGCATAACTTTTGAGTATAGATAACCTTGGTTTCTAGAGTTCTTATATTTAACCCTGGTAGCTTGGTTCAAGCAATTAGAAATAATTTTTCTCTCATGAGCAGAAGTATCTTCACAGAATACTTGTATTTTCTCTTCATGTTCTGCATGCTCAGACAAGAAGAATTGAAGTCTGAATTTTATTGCAATATCATCATCATAAATGATAATGGCACTTGTATACTAAGGCCTGAATTCCATTGTTAGTCCCTGCTAGAATACAATCAATGGGATTTATATGATTGTCAATTCACTGGTCAGCAATTGATTCAATGGTATACTTTTGCTGGAAAAAATACATCTAGACCTTCACACTTTTTTCTTGGGAAATGGAACCATATTAAACACAATTTTGTTTGAAATGAAAATGGAGAGAATTCTGCCACCTTATTATTAAGCTAAGTTTGTTGGTTTTTTAAAAAACATGTGTGTTGTATTATAACTTACCAAACCTTGACTGAAATCTTTTTTGCTTACGTTACACTGCATAAGGCTCCTCATGTCATCAGCTGGGACAATTTTTGGGGAATCAAACATTTCCTGCTACTATCCCTCATGACTCCCAGATAATTCCTTGTTTTGTCAGAAACCTGTGGGTCCCCAAGACAGGAAGAGGTAGTCTTCAGTTACTAAAAATCATTAAAGTCATCCTACCAGCGGCAGTTTTTAGTAATTAAAGTCTTCCTCCTCCTGTCCTGCAGCTCCCATGGGTTCTCATCAGTGAAAGGGATTACACAGGAGCAATTGGTGCCTTAGGACAGAAGAAAGAAATGTTTAATTTCTGAAAAATTGTCCAAGATGATTACATTGTCAGCCTTATGTGGCATAAGTTGCATGAACAGGATTTCAGCCCTTGTAGAGTCCCTGATGTTACATGAAGAGAATAGTCTCATAAGATAACAATAATGTTTGTAACGTCTAGGCTACTCTCCTGTATTCTTGCTTAGATACATCCCACTGTGCCTTCCATGTGTCTTATAATTCTAAAACTTTCCCAAAAATGTCACCCTCTAGGTG
The DNA here is from genome assembly GCA_037013535.1 of Intellagama lesueurii. Classification (NCBI taxonomy): domain Eukaryota; kingdom Metazoa; phylum Chordata; class Lepidosauria; order Squamata; family Agamidae; genus Intellagama; species Intellagama lesueurii. The sequence goes on from JBAJHW010000006.1 coordinate 79,208,402, forward strand.
TTTGGGACTATAACATCCATTATTTCTGACCAGTTACTATTACTCTAAATAAAACTTCAATCTATTCGTTCTTGGCAGTAGCCAATTGACTTAGGTGAGACTTATTTTGAAGTGAATGCACATCAGATCGCTGATACATTTCAGAATTTTAGTAGCAGCTTTAATGGACCTTAGAGCTTTCTAAATTTGTCTTGTCTTTTTTTTAAAAAGCATCTGTATTAGAAACATCATTGTCCTTAAACTGGAAGTTTAGACAGGAGCTTCCAAACATAGCTCTAGCCAATTATCTGGAAAGCAGGCAATCACATGTGATAGTTTCCCATCTGTACTCTTGATCAGATATTCATGCAAACCTCATTTAAGTGTATGTGCTGCTTTATCAGTTCACTATTGTTAATTTCTGTGCACATAAATTGGGTCTCTTTACTGCATTTAAAAGGAAAGAACTGAATTACTGTAGTAGGCTTTGCGCATGCACTGAGCAGTCAATACGGTAAATCCAATCAAGAATATTTAGCAGAAATATCTTAGTTGAGTGCAACATACTTCCCTGGTTTCTTTGAAAATAATGTTTCAGATAATCATGCTAGAAGAGCTAATTTAATTCATTTATAAGTCTTCATATTTGCCTGTTATTTGCAGAAAGTACTGCTATCTATCTATCTATTTATTATAATCCACCTATAATCCACCTTGAAGAGCTCATTCTCACGCACAAAAATACTACAATTAAAAATTGCTAAAATGAAATTAAAGTGCACCAGCTAAAGCTTAATGAGATAACATTAATTCATTTACAAACTAAATTATGGAATATTTTTTTCCAATCCACATTTAAAGCCTATATGAAAGGGGGGCTGGCTAAGTCTCCCTGGGAGCATTTATAATGCTTCATGCTAAAGATTCTTTTGGGATTGTCACAAACAAGTGAGACCTGACCAGGGTTTCAGCCAGCCATACCTATTCCTCCATTCAGTAGCCCTTTTGCTGGTTTTCTTTTCTACCACCCCAGCAGATGTATTCCATGGTCACTTAGTATGCTCAGCGCTCATTGGTGCATTGGTGGCTCCTCAGTCCCATATTGTGTCCTTCAAGTCTACTAATACTTCCTTTTTATGGATGGATGCTGTCATTTTAGTTATATAAGAATTTACACTGAGAGAACGTTTGCTGTTAATTTATAGCAGCCTTGCCCAACCATATGTCCTCCAGATTCCTGGACTGCATCTCCCATGAACACGTACCATTCTTGAGAGTTGTCAGTAGCACTTGTCAAACTGATCTGGAGAATATCAGGTTGGCGAAAGCTGGTTGCTTGAATTGACCAACAGGTACTTCTATAGCAGAACTCCAGTTTAGCACCCAAGTAGTTTAAGACTATTCCATTGCCCTTTTAGATCTAAAAATATTCTATTTTCAGATTTAGAGTTAAAGCCTGAGATGTATCTCATAATAGCAGAGCAACCAAGCCATACACAGAAGAAATACAAGCATTTGGGGTTTCCCTTCATGCATCTGGGGAATGTTTTAGAGACAACCAGGAATTGGTTATAACGGGGACCTCACTTCTGGTCTCTTATTTTCAACTTAAAGGAATCTTCAGAAGGAGGAACAGGATTTTTTTAGCTGCAGTCACAAATTTATGTGTATATAATGCTGTATTTATAAATACTGATGTGGATAAATCTGAATTGCCTTCATAGTTGCCTGTTAATGCATAGTCAGATCTAATATTGTTATATTTTTTCCACGCTCATTATAGTGTATAATTTAAGCAATATTTTGTGATCTTTGGAAAGTTTAATAATAAACTTGTTTACATTTTTTAAAGGTTGAGTTTGAAGAAATTACCATTGCAGCTTGTTGTCCAGGCAAGAGCCTTATCAGGGGCTGATGCTGTCAATGCTCTACGACCATTTTATTTTGCAGTGCATCCAGATTTCTTTGGCCAGCATCCCAGAGAAAGGGTAAAAAAAATTAAATGGTTTGTAATGCAGGTAGAATGGGACATGTATAACTCTTCAGATATTGGACCAGTTGCTGTTGTTCCTAGCCAGTGGTGAGGGATGAATGGAGGACCACATGTTCCCCATCCCTGCTGTATATAATTCAATTGAAATGGCTTCTGACTAAATCTGGTACAATTATCAAGCAATATTTCTTTAGTTGGTTGAAAACAGAGTTTCTATAATTAATGCCAAAAACCTGTTCTGCTGCATAAGGCTGTTGACATCATCAACCTTGTTGGTTTTTCATATAAGAAAAAAGTTCAATTCAATTTCTTTATTACAATCAGACGAAAAAAGTTCTGATTCCCCCCTGAAGGTCTGAAGGTTCCCATGGAATCCCTTTTGTCATAGGGAAGCAGCTGCAGTATGGGATAATCTTTAATTTCTGAAAATTGCTGCCAGAGGGATGATTCTACTGCCAGCAGCGACAATCTTTGAATAATTAAAGAATTCCCCTTGTCCTGCAGCCTCCAATAGCTTCCCCACAATGAAAGGGACCCCATGGGAACCTTGTTTTACTTCTGAAAAATCAACATGGCTAATAATGTCCTCAGTCTTAAGTAGTGAAGCTCCATGAAGAGAATTTCAGTCAATGGGGAAAAGGTTCCTGAGGGTAGAAAAATAGGCAACCACTGTTTTCTTGTATTTTTTAAAAAGCTATGACTAACTCATTTTATTAAAATACATTCTCATACCTCCTGGGTATTTAGCATGATCCTAGAAAAGTCAGGAGATTTGTTTATTACATTTTCAATCTGTTTTACCTCCAAAGAACTCAAGATGGGACATGTCATTTCTTCTTCTTCCACCCATATCCTCACAACAGTGCTGTTGATTAATGTTAGGCGGAGTAAGATTTTTTAGCCTGCATTCTTCTCACTCCTAATGTAGTGATCTAAACCAGCCTTCCCTATGTCATCTAAATGTGTTGGAATATAGGTCCCATCTTGTGCAGCTGGTAGAGCCATGTTGATGGAATTTATAGTCCTGCACATTTAGAAGACAAGAGCCTGGGGAGAGGTTGCCCTATGCCACACTCTCTGAAATTGAGAAAGACTTGTTTAAAAAGAGTTTATATTTGTATATAAATATACAATGAATTAAGGATGCAATGTCCAAATACTGTTAATCTGTGCATCATTGCTCTAACATGCAGGGAAATGAGTAACTCTGGGGATGTTTGCTGATTACTTTCAGGAAATCAATGAAAATTCTTTGAAGAGATTAAATGGGTATTTGGAGAACCTCCAGAAACCTGGTTTCAGATCTTTTAAACCAACTCAGCTCACTTTTTACGTACGAGAGAAAGAGCAGAAGCCTTCTAGTGTCCATGAATCATTTGGAGCATCAGGTATTTTTACACTTTGATTTTCTCTTTCTCACACACACACACACACACACACACACACACACACACACACACACACACACACACACACACACACACACACACACACACACACACACACACACACACACACACACACACACACACACACACACACACACACACACACACACACACACACACACACACACACACACACACACACACACAATTAAGTGCAGCAGTGACCCTTCAATAATTTCTGATTCCTGGAGCTTGTATTGCATTTGTAGAGCCATTAGAAGTTTCTTGGCATCAGTCACAGAGTCATGCTTACGAAAACACTTTAAAGAAATTTAATTAGATTGTTATTATTTTGTTTTGTTTTATGTAATTTGTTCATTTCTTATGGCACATTTCTCCCAGAACTGGGACCCAAGATGGCTTCTTAGGTAAGTAAAAAAAACAAGTACAACTGAAACCCCCAATAAACTATAAATATTAAAACATAATTAAATCTGTGGTACTGTTGAAATCATTATTAAGTTTTAAAACAGTTATCAGATTTATTTATTTGTGTATGCTTAAGAAATACCATTACTTTCTGTTTTGCTACAGTATTGTACATAAAACTGCTTAGTGTTTTGCTTAATGTGAAAAAACAGTTTGAGATTAAAGGTGTATGTTCGGTTGTCTGTGCAGTCTGTTAAGTGAAAAGTTGCTTAGCTGGGGAAGTAGGGACTGGAAATAAATACATATTTCTCTCCTTCCTGTATTACCTGTAATGAACTGCTAGTGTACAAAATATTTTCAAAGGAAATTGAGAATTGCAAAAAATCAGATATTTATTTACTATCAGAGAAGTAATTTTAGAGGAGGATATGCAGTGTGACAGCTGGCTGGGTAACTCAATGGTTTTGGTATCTAGTTGTGGTGCCAGAGGTTGGGAATTTGATTCCCTGCTGTGCCTCCATAGAGAAGAGCCAGCCTGTGTGGCCTTGGGCAAGCTGCAGTGTCCCAGGGTGCCCCCAGAAGGGGGGTAAACCACATCTGAGTGTTTTCTACCTGGAAAACCCTGAAAAGGGCCGTCATAAGTCAGAATTGACTTGACGGCACATTATGATGATGATGATGATGATGATGCAGTGTGATGGCTACACTGGTTACATCTGTCTCTTTGTATTTGTTTTGCATGCTCGGGTCTTTAATAAATATCAGTCAATATTTCAGTAGCCACGACCCTGTTAACTTACACTCATTGGTGTAAAATCATCAGGCACCAAATTGCCGCTATTTAAAAAGTCAGCAGTTCTTTAAAAATTCTGTTCACATCTCTAGTGTGACGTCTTAACTACACTTCTCCCTTGAATTGTATGGATTTGAACAGCACCGTTTTGGTTATGCACAGATTTTTTTCAATAAATTAATAAATATTTCACTAAGTAATTAAGTAAATAAATAAATATTCAGTAAATACTGTGCTGCTATTTGTCTCCAGGAAGTGGCCTGACTTAACAAGGACCCTGTTGTTGGCCGTGTGGTGGCCCCCAGTCCAATGGCAGCAGCCTGGCCAGCCCCCTTTCCTGGCAAGGCAGCTCTATGTTGTGGCCAGAAACCATGCTGGGGCATGCCGGGAAGCTGAAACAGGTTGTGGGAGGTCACAGCAGCATGGTGCTCCATTAGGGGAAGCGAGAAGAGATCACACCTGTTTTCTCCCTCTGATAGAGGCCTTTTCTGTTCTTTAGCTGCCTTTGTGTATGTTTGTGTGATCTTTGCTAACATTATTCTGAAATGGATTCTGGCCGATGTTTCAGAGCTCCTAATTTGTATCATGCTGACTCGATAGCTTAGTGAGTTAGGCATCTATCTGTCTATGGAGCCAGAAGCTGGGAGGTCAGTTTCCCACTGTGCATCCCAGAAGAGCCAGCTTGTGTGGCCTTGGGCAAGCTGCACAGTCCCAGGATGCTCCCAGAAAAAGGGAGTGGTAAACCACTTATAAGTTATCTCTACCTAGAAAACCCTGAAAAGGGTCACCATAAGTCAGAATTGACTTGATGGTACACAATTATTATTAATTTGTATTGCAAATCCTCTAAAAATATGTTATGCTCTGCTTCGAATAATTGTTTCAGTTTGTATCAATCATGGTACACTGGGACTTAAATGTGAGTCAGAAAGCAATGTTGGTTAAAATCAAATCATTTAATAAAGTACAAGTCTAAGTAGTACGCTTAACTAAAATTGACTAGGAAATTAATTTGCATCCTGTTTTTAAGTTGATCATAAAAGAAACATAAATACATTCTGCTAAATATTACTTTGTTTTGCGGTTGCCTTTTGCAGGATTTCGAGCAGTGAGTTTCACTCTACGTACCAGGGACCTACTAAGCACAGTATTAGACATCTTGAACTCCTGTAGCTTATCTACTGAGCATGTCCAAAGCTTGAACAGCAATGTGGATACTCAATCTAACCAGGGAGTCCAAAAACCATTTCCCAGACCCATCAAATGGGATAAAACTTACTACTCTTTTACTGGATTCAAGGATCCTGAGGAAGAACTGGAGCAGGCCCAGCGTATGGAAACTACCCTGAGGTATGAGATATAAAATATACCATTGGTGTATTTACCTCAATATTATCTTCTCCAGTGGTAGGTATCGCAGCCAACACGACAATTGGTTGAGTTGTGGGTGTTATTATTCAAAATATTTGGAGAGCACTTATTCATGCTAACACAAAAGTTTGAGATAAAAGATCCTGCCTAAGCTACCTAAGTTTTTTTTCCCCCTTAAATTTGGAAATGACAAAGATAGAAATTGAAACTACTAGTATTTGAAGCGGTTGCTTTATGATCAAATATATATTTTGAATCTCCTGCATCTGGTTTAACATTGTAAACAATGAAACAAACTTAGATTTATCTTTTAGACTTTGTTGATTAATTCTTAAATCATTTGGCCAGAAAGCTGTTTTAACTGGTAGTCTTCTTAGTCATACAGCTATGGGCAGAATACCATAACTTATTAGAATACCACTTGAACGGAGAGAGGGGAAAACATTTAGCTTGGACAATGAAGTCTTATACTTTTTTGATTAGTTCAGAGAAACATTGTTAAGACGTCAGGACCTACCAAACTATGTAGTATATAATGTTTTCATCTGCCTTTAGAAAAGAACCTTCAGTCTTCAGATGTTGGTGACCAGCTGCTCTCATGATGCCTCATTGTTGGCCAGGTTGGCCAGAACCAATAGGAACTGTAGTTTAGCAACATCTGAAGGGCTACAGGAGAGAAGAGATCTGGACAGTTGGTAGGACTAGGGAGGATTGACTTTATGTAAGCATATGGGATATAATCTTGTACAAGGATATAAGGAATATAAGATAATTACATCTTTTTGGCAGTAACTGTACGCTGAAATAGAGGTGTGTGTTAGGGTGGATGACCCTATGCATGAGAATTATTGCTTCAAAGGAGAGTATTGGGGGATATCTTGAGATTGGACTTTCCCTTGTATTTGGTTTCCAGTGAAAGTCACTTGCTTTCTATGAAAGAGGTGTTTCTGGCTATGCCTGTCACAGCAGCTATTCTCTGATAGCACCTGAATGTGCTCTCAAATTTCCAAATGTACTCACTGGTCCAAAAGTGTTAGAAGCAACTGTTTAATAGTTTGTAGTAGGATGTTTGTGTCATCGTCTAGGAAATAGGTGAAAATGTCAACCACAATAGCAGATTAGAAAGACACCAGAAGTACTGTAGGTTGCTTATTTTTAGATCAGTGTTTCTCAGTTTTTTTAATGTGGTGATTTGCTGTGAACGTAGAGGTTCTCCAGTAATTCACTTGTGTTTAAATACACACTTTGCCACAGCTGCCTCTCATTGTACATTTAAGCATAAAGCAGTCATGAAAATGAGTGGATGGGTAAAAACCACTGTTCATAGAATCCTTATTGTCTGCTCAAAGACTTCTTCTTTGAATGAACCGTCTGCTACTAGTTCTTTGAAAAGTGTGTTAGTTGGGCTGCATATAAACATTTTGCCCAACAAGCACACTCCTGTCTTTCTGTAGTTGCCATTACGTAGGCATGTGTCCTTCAGACTCTGTTCATAAAGGATGGTACTCCTGGTTTCTATGGGAGAAGAGTCTTGTTCCAAACCCCTTACTTCTGGGAGTGCTGCCAGTTTTGGAGAGCACTGTAATGGAGTGAAAGAAGAAGGGCATTTGCCAGCTGTTGCTAGATGAAAGCCAGTTCCAGCTTTTAAAAATTGAAGCCATAGAAATTATTCATCCTGGAGATGGGGAACATGCGCCCCACCAGATGATGGACTACACCTCAATACAGCCATAGCTAGCAGTGACATGGTGAAGGATGATGAATGTTTTAGTCCAACATCATTTGTGGAGACACACATTCCCAAAGCCTTTTGCATGTCAACAGTAAGTATGTTACCTTGTGTGAATCTTTTATGTATCCAGAACAGCATTATCTGTGCAAAAAAGGGAAGGATCAAGAGGAATAGGGTAACCTCAGCTTTTGTTGGCATGCAAAACCCCTAAAAGGGGAAAGCCAAAAAATATTCCAGTTGGGACTGAATGAGCATGCTCAGTGGAAACATAAAACTGGCTGGCTATTGCAGAGACAATGTGGAAGTGGAATGGAATACTCTGGAAGGTATCACAGCCTGGCTGGCTGGCTGAAACACGAAAACATCACTACAATATTTTCTTGCAGGTCTCTTGTTTATGGGCTATTATTTGCAGTCTTTTCAGCGTCTCCTAATGTTCTTTCCTTCACTTGCATACTCAGAATCCTTTTGCTGTGTGCAATCATGTAACAGCAATAGCACAAGCAATAGATATAAGATTGCTAGCTGTCGCATCCCTTATAATCCTCCAATTGTGCAGCGGGGCACACTATCAGTGGCACAGGTAGATGCACAACTGCCAGCTGACAAATTTTGAAAACCATGCTGTTATGTATACAGTATTTTGCAATAGGATTTTGACTGGTCCTTGGTATATTTGAGCATTTTTAATTATATAGTCTTTAAAATAGCACTTTAATCTTCGTGCACAGTAGTATTGTTAGTTTTAAGATGTTTTGGTAATCCATATTGTTTTTATTTTATGTTTCTAGTTCCTGGTTAGATAATAATGTAAAGAGTGCAGGAAAAAAGCTGAAGGATAGCTTACCACTGAGAAAAGAATTAGAGCGTTTGAAGGATGAACTCTCTGACCAGCTACAGCTCTCTGATATTAGGTAAAAAATTAACTTAAGTGGGTGAAAAAGTAAATTTATATTTACAATGGAAAGTGAACAGGGCAACACTGCTAGAATACGTTGCACTCAAACAAATGTATTTTAAATGTAGGGAAAATATTAGGAATTAAAAGCAACAGGATTTGTTTATGGCAGCATCTTAAGTGCGTTGCCAGAAACATTTTACGTAATGATATGTATGTGTGGGTGATTGTGGTTATTTAGTGGCTCCAGTGCAGCATTTTCCTCTTTGTGTGATATTTACAGTGTAAGCCCAAGCACTTTAGCAGCTGCTTTAGCAATATTGGTAATGATATAACTAATATTGCTAAAGTGGCCAATAAAGCACTTGGGCTAAAAGCAACTGAAAGATTTTATGGGGGCAATCCTGACTAACCAAGATGACTCGGGGCTATCTGATCTGAAACTAAGCTTTTTGAGGCTGTGCTGAATCCAAATCCCTTCCAGCCTAGGGATGCTAGGAATTATTTAGGAATATTTGTGCAAGCACAAGAAGCATTTGTCCATTCCAAACCCACCAAAGTCCTTAAGTTTGAAATGCACTGGAACAGTTGTACAGATATTAAAAGACACATCCTATTGGTAGATTGCGAAACCTGAAGGTACATATTTTAGTGGTTTCCTGAAGGGAAGTTACAGCACTATGGTGTTGTTAAACTGTTACAACAGTTAATATATGGAAAATAAAATCTTATTACATTTATTATTGATAGTTACTATTATTAGTGTACTGTTCAGAAGACAACCCTGTATTCTTATTTCCTTAAATAAGAATTGCTGTGGTGTAGTGCAGGAGTAACCAAAGTGTAGCCTGCAACCATACCCTGTGGACATTTTTGTGCCTCCAGAGCCGCCGCCCCCCCCCCCGCCCTTTTTAATAGAATTTGCAAGGAAACATGCATTTGTATTCTTCTGGTGGCCTCCAAAATAATGGTAATCTTATTAAGAATCTAGAACCATAGAATAATGGAGTTGGAAGGGGCCTGTAAGGCTATCGAGTCCATGCCCCTGCTCAATGCAAGTATCTAAGTCAAAGTATTTCTGACAGATGGCTGTCGTTCTCTTAAATGGCTCCAGTGTTGGAATGCTCACCATCTCTCAAGGTAATTGTACTACTCAAATAGTAAAAAAGTTTTTCCTGATATTCAACTGCTTCTTTGAGCCACTTTATTATGTGTCCTGAATTGTGGAATGATTAAGAACAGAATCAGCCCCTCTGTATAACCTTTCAAGCATTTGAATACTGCTATCACATCTCCCCTCAATCTTCTTTTCTCAAGACCAAAAATGCCCACTTCTTCTTTCTTCATAGGGTTTGGCTTCCGATCCCATGATCATTTTTGTTGCCCTCCTCTGAGCTTGTCCAGCTTGTTGGCATCCTCCTTAAAGTGTGGTGTCCAGAACTGGACACAGTGTTAAAGATGAGGCCTAATCAGTGCCAAATAGAGAGAAACTAGTACTTTACATGATTTGGAGACCATACCTGTGTTAATGCAGGCTAAAATAGTATTGACCTTTTTTGCACCCACATCACACTGTTGACTCATGTTCAGCTTTTGATCTACAGCAATTCCACGATCCTTCTCACACGTAGCATTGCTGAGCCAAGCATTTCCCATCTTATAACTATACATTTAGTTTCTTTTTCCTTGATGTAGAACTTTTCACTTACCCCTGTTAAATTTCATTCTGTTTTCAGCCCAGTGCTCAAGCCTATCAAGATATTTTTGAGTTTTGTTTCTGTTTTTGAGGGTATTAACTATTCCACCCAATTTTATGTCATTTGCAAATTTGATTAACATCCCTTGTGCCTCCTCATCCAAATCATTGATAAAATAGTTGAAGAGCACTGGACTCAGGAATATGCCTTATGGTGCCCCATTTGTTTCTTCTTCCAGTTTGAGAAGGAGCCATTGATAAACACTCTCTGAATACAATTCTGTAACCAACTGTATATCCACCTTATTGTTGTTCTATCCAGCTCATACTTAGTTAGCTTGCTAAGCTGAATATAATGGGTTACTTTGTCAAACACTTTGCTGAACTCAAAATATATCTACAGCATTCCCACAAACTACTAGGGAGTTACTTGACTGAAAAATGAGATGGGTTTGGTCTGGTAGGATTTGTTCTTGATAAATATTGGCTTTTCATTATCGCTGCATTGTTTTCAATATGCTTATACACAGACCTCTTTATAATCTGCTATCAATTTTTCCCCAGAATTGATGTCAGGCTGACTGGTCTGTAGTTCCCAGGTTCCTCCTTTTTACCCTTTTTGATCAGCAGTACCCCTCATCCAGTCATCTGGCATTTCACCCATCTGCCATGACTTCAAGAAAATAATACAGTGGTTCTGAGAGTTCTTCAGCCTGTTCCATCAGTACTCTTGGACACAATTCATCCAGCCCTGGAGATTTTAACTCAATGAAAATAATAAGGTATTCCTTGACTATTTCTAAAGTAGACCACTGTGATGCTCTCTACACAGGGCTGTCTTTGAAGTTGCTATTGAAGCTTCAGCAGGTCCAAAATGTGGTGGCCAGACTGATCACAGATATCAGCAGATATGAACACGCATTCCCAATCTTGGCATGCCTTCATTGGCTCTTTGTTAGTTTCCCTGCCAAATTCAAGGTCATAACCTATAAAGTCCTTAACAGTTTAGGACCTCGATATCTGTTGGAATGTCTCTCCCACAAAACAGCTACCTGCCCCACACTCCTTGCAGTCTGTGATGCTATAAAATTGTGACACCTAAGGAGGCCAAGATAATTAACACTAGGAGCAGTGCTTTTTCAGTCGTGGTCCCTTCTCTTTGGAACAAGCTCTCAACAGAGGCTTGTCAGGCACCTTCCCTCTTGGCTTTTAAGAAATTAGTAAAAACATTCAAAGGTGCCTTTTATTAGTGCTTTACCACCTGAGATGCTCAAATCTGTTTAATTTGTTTGATTTATTTAAGATAGCTTTTAGCTAGGGACAGGGTTTTATCTGTTTTATGGTATTTATTGCGAGATATCTTCATGTATTATAATTGATTTCAGTGTGTTTTAATGTGTTGTGAACTACCCAGAGAGTGTGTGCACTATGGAACAATATGCATGCTGAAATAATAAAATAATAAATGATATTTGTTTATCAACCTCAAGCTGCAATTCTATCTCTCTACTTGTACTTCACATTTGCCAGAACTTTGGATCATAGACTCACTTTTGGGAGAAACCCAATCTAACGTAGCAATTGAGTGCTTCTGCCTTTTCTTTGTCATCTGTTACTGTTTTGCCATCAGCATTGAGTAGATGAGCCACTACTTCTTTTCTGTGTCTTTTGTTGCACGTGCACCTGATGAATGTGTTTTTGTTGCTTTTAGCATCTCTTGCTAACTTCACCTCTTTCTTAGCTTTTGCTTTCCTAATGCCAGCCCTACAAGAGCCGTGCCTGTCGGTACTCTTCCTTTGTGACCTGGCCTTCCTTCCACTTCCTGTATATGTCCTTTTTTGTTTTCAGGTCCTTTCAGATCTTTTTATGAAGCCACATTGGTATTTTTGCTCTTTTCTGACTTTTTTTCTTGTTGGAATGTTTGTAGTTGTGCCTTCAGAATTTCCTTTTTTGAAAATTTCCACCCATCTTGGGCTCCTTTTCTTGTTTGGATCTCCTACCATGGGACTTTACTTATTGTTGTTGTTCTTAGTATATTAAAATCAGCTTTCCTAGATCCAGCAGGAATGTGCAGCTACGCTCAGCTTTTGCTTCCTTTGAAATCAAGAACTCAAGTATAACATGGCTACTTTCTCACAGACTTTTACTGCCACTTCATTCACTAAGTCATCCCTATTGGTTAGTCAAGTATAGCTAACCCTCCAGTTTCTTCCATCATTTTTTGTAAGAGAAAATTATCAGCAACACAGGCCAGGAATTTCTTGGAAGGGCCATGTTTGGCAGAATTTGCCTCCCAACTGATATCAGGCTAATTGACGTTTTCCATTACTACTAAAGCATGTGTTTTTGAAATTCTCGCAATTTGTTTTTCAAATGTTTTAGCTACATATTCTCCTTGATTAGGGTAGTATATTCCAACTACCACTTTCCTTTTATTTTGTGCCTCTATTATTTTAATCCAGATGTTCTTGATGGTAAAACCAAGCTCATCTTCCTGTATTTCTGTGCAGGAATATGTATTTTTGACATATAGTGCAATATAGTGTTCTTTTTGAATATTTTATATCCTTAAGTTGCCATATACCAATCCTAGGAGTCATCCCACGTAGTTTCAGTTATCCTATCAAGTTGTACTTACCTTCCTGAGCTAAGATTTCCAGTTCTTCTTGTTTATCTCCAGTACTCCTGGCATTGATACATAGGCACTGAGTGCACTGCAGAGTGTATGATTTGTGGCCTGATTCCCTTCTTACATTTTTATGAAGATTATTATTGGGCCCCATTAGAGCTCCTTGCTCTGTTCTTTTTATTGTGCACAAATCTTCTTTACCTCTGACCCTGCAATTCAGTTAGTCGTCCTGATAATGCTCATGCAGTGGCCAAACACATTCTCCCCAGTCCTTGAGAGGAAGCATAGCCTGCGGTCCCAAAATCCAAATCCTTCATGTCAGCATCACCTTCATAGCCCGTCATTCACCTGGAGCATTTTCCTTTCCTTCTCTTCTGAACTCTAGTAACATGGCCAGGAAGACTATCTGGACCCCAAAGTCCTTGAATTTCCTTCCTAGAATGTCAGAGTCTTTCTCCATAGTTCTTCTTGGCTGTCATTTGTTCCACATGGATGAGAAGAAAGGGATATGCATCTGTGGTTTTAATGAGCTCTGGCAATCCTTCCGTCACATGCCTTCCGTTCTCCAGGGAGACAGTGTACCTGGTGGGTCCAAAGATCTTCCCAGCATGTTTCAGTTTCAATCCCATGCAATAGGGAGTCTCCTATTACAATTACTTTTCTTTTTGTAGGGTGTGGGTTCAGTGACTCTGCTTGACTAAGCCTCAGTCTGTGTCCTGTTATCCCATAGGGTCTCCTGGAAGGTCTCTGTAAGCTGTCTGTCAGAATCATCTTCAAGAATCTGAAAGCAATTTTGCAGTTTCACTGGTGAAGAGTGTCATCTTTTGCTCCTAACTGTAACCTTTTTACATGGTGCTTTCTCCACTATATTTACTTTTTCTTCCACGCTCTCCTCCTCTGTTTTGTCTTTCTGTTCTTCCACTGTCAGTGCTGCCCCCATTGGCTGCTGCTGCTCAAGAGTTCTACCTATTTATTCTTCATTTTCTATTATAGCCTTAAGCATGGCCATTCACTGCTCCAGTTCTCTCACTTTTTCTTCCAACAGTGCAACCAGTCTGCATGCGTTGCATGTATATGCTGTGTTCTCAGACACAAAACATTGCACACACTTTACAGTTTGCACCACAGATGTCTCTCTCTTCCATAAACCCTGTTACCTTTTAACTTCTTTCTATTTGTATACTATAAGTGCTCTTTGCTTTGTCTTGTCTGCCTTGAAGGATACTAGGAAGTCCATAGGAAGTAATACTGGGAAATCCACAGTTCTGACTTTATAGAGAAATCAAAAATTTCGTTAGGGGCCTTCCCTTTGTCTTCCATTGCCAAACTCCTGGTAGTTCTCCCCGCTAGCTCTCTTTGGCCGCTCACTCTTTGGTGTCTCTCTCAGTTTTATTCCTCTGCTTTGCTCTGTTGGGAACCAGCATACAGAGAGGGAGTCCCCCAAGGCACTACCACCCAAAAATCTAAACCAAAAGAGCCCATCCCAACACTTCCTGTTTTGTATTTGTTTGCTTAAATGGCCATTACCTCCCATTTCTGGAGCTGATGTAGCCTGCAACAAGGTCTTGGAGTGAAAATTTGCACTCTCAAGTCCAGTAAAGATACCCCACCCTTTGTATAGTGGTTAGAGTATTATACTTCGACTGAAGAGACCTGAGGTCAAATGATAAGCAATCATGGAGTTTACTTTACTTGGGGACCCAAGGCCAATAATTGTTTTTCACCCTGGTTTATATCACAGGGTGACTGAGAACATGAAATGAACTTGTCCCATGCGTGTCATCCTAAAACCCCAGGTAGCTGAGAAGGAGCAATATGTTTCTCCTCCAGGTTTAGTGCTCTACACATTGCATTAAGATCAGTACTCAACCAGTAGCGTGGTTGGAATATCATGTTGGGAGAAAGACTCAAATTCTCCTTCCTTTTCAGCTCAGGCCCATTATGTCTAGGAATTTTGAGATAAGAAAGTGTCAAGATTCCAGCCATAGTCACACTATGTACTCACCTTCGCAGCCTCCTTTGGAAGTGTGCCATTCTATTCAGTGGGACTTACTTCCAAGTAAGTACACGTAGGTCTGCAGCTCATTTGATACTAAAGATGCTACAGCTCTCATAACGCAGGTGCCTGTCCTGAATAATTGGAAGCATTTCTATTTGAATGGCAGATATGAGTAAAGTACTTATGTGACATCTGTGAGATAATTTTAAAATTACATATGTGATGAGCTTGAATAGTGCCTTTCCCCTACCTGTTCTATGCATAAGATACAGTTAAAAGATTAAAAAAAATGTTCTGTTGTATTCTGGTTTTGTTAGGTGGCAAAGGAGCTGGGGTATTGCCCATCGGTGTAGCCAGCTACACAGTCTAAGTCGGTTAACTCAACAGAGTCCAGAAGTGCCAAGGAATGCCAAAGGTACATTTCCTGTTGCTATTTTAATTCATTTAGTTAATTCACAGAAATATTTGGATTTCTCAACCAGCTGGAATTCTGAAGAGTCAGGCTGCATGCGTATGATTGCTATCTGATCATTCCTGTGGCGAGTGGATGCAGCTGAGCAAACCAAAGGCCTTTTATCTGTGGTTTATTTATTGTGACACATTTGGAACAATTGCCTTGTTGAGGGAAATACAAGCCAGGTCTTGCCCAGCTTTGGCATTGCAATAAATTAACCAAAAGCAGAGCCTGTATGGTGTAGTGGTTAATGTTGGACAGGCACCTGAGAGATCCAGGCACCTCAGCCACCTTGGATTCTTTTTAAGAAGAAAGGCGGGATAAAAATATTTTAAATAAATAAATAAAATAAAATAAATAAGTTCCCACTGAGCCATGAAACTCACTGGGTTACCTTGGGCCTGTCACTTACTCTCAGCCCATCCTACTTCAGAGGATTGCTGTCAGGATAAAGTGGGGAGAAGGAGAGCTATGTATGTCATAGCTTATTGGAGGACAGGGGAAAAAGAAATAAAACAAATAAAAACAGCTGGAAAATTGTTCAGGTGCTTCCATTTGAATTGATCAGACAATGTTCAGTCTTCAGACAGATTGCTGATGAACAGTAGATGTTTATATGACATCTTTGCTAAGGAGTCTGAAGAACAGTGTATGGACCAGATATTTTTCCTTCTGAGAACTTGGTTTAAGATTTAGAGCCATAAGTGCACAGGCGTTATATACTAAAAGGTGCCACTTGTTGCCTTTTTTGGACTCCAGCTATCAGAAATATCCAACAGTTCCTCAGGTAGAATTCTGGGAATTCTAGCCCACAGACACATAACTACACACACCTACATTTCACTTGCATGGTCTGACCATGGAGGCTTCTGTGGCCTGTATTTCTGTTTTTTAAAATACAAAAAAAGAAACCACCCCAATATTTCTTGGGAGGCCTGCGTTTTCACGGGATGTGCAGTTTTACTACCCATTAGGCTCTATGGAGAGCGCCTCCCAAAGAACTACACCCCCTACTAAAACCTAGTCCTCCCAACAAGCACCACGGCAGTTTCAGTTTTCATACTTTAACAAAAGGAAACACAGGCCTCAGAAGTCTCCAAAGCAGGCCTTGTTCCAGATGGTGAAATGTACCTGTGTGCCTGCAGTCTGGAACTCCCATAATTCTGGGGAATTGTTGGAAAATTCTGAGAGCTGGAGAACAAAGGCAAAAACAAATGGCACACCCCTATTTCTGTTGTTGTTGTTTAGTCGTTAAGTCGTGTCCGACTCTTCGTGACCCCATGGACCAGAGCACGCCAGGCCCTCCTGTCTTCCACTGCCTCCCGGAGTTGGGTCAAATTCATGTTGGTAGCTTCGATGACACTGTCCATCCATCTCATCCTCTGTCGTCCCCTTCTCCTCTTGCCTTCACACTTTCCCAACATCAGGGTCTTTTCCAGGGAGTCTTCTCTTCTCATGAGATGGCCAAAGTATTGGAGCCTCAGCTTTAGGATCTGTCCTTCCAGTGAGCACTCCGGGTTGATTTCCTTCAAAATGGATAGGTTTGTTCTCCTTGCAGTCCAGGGGACTCTCAAGAGTCTCCTCCAGCACCACAATTCAAAAGCATCAATTCTTCGGCGGTCAGCCTTCTTTATGGTCCAGCTCTCACTTCCATACATCGCTACTGGAAAAACCACAGCTTTGACTATGCGGACTTTTGTTGGCAAGGTGATGTCTCTGCTTTTTAAGATGTTGTCTAGGTTTGTCATCGCTTTCCTCCCAAGAAGCAGGCGTCTTTTAATTTCGTGGCTGCTGTCACCATCTGCAGTGATCATGGAGCCCAAGAAGGTAAAATCTGTCACTGCCTCCATATCTTCCCCTTCTATTTGCCAGGAGGTGATGGGGCCAGTGGCCATGATCTTCGTTTTTTTGATGTTGAGCTTCAGACCATTTTTTGCGCTCTCCTCTTTCACCCTCATTAAGAGGTTCTTTAATTCCTCCTCACTTTCTGCCATCAGAGTGGTATCATCTGCATATCTGAGGTTGTTGATATTTCTTCCGGCAATCTTAATTCCGTCTTGGGATTCATCCAGTCCAGCCTTTCGCATGATGTATTCTGCATATAAGTTAAATAAGCAGGGAGACAATATACAGTGGACCCTCGACGTACGCACGGCTCGACGTGCGTACTTTTCGAGGTACGGAATTCTCCGGCCGCAAAATTTCCAATCGACTTGCGGCCGGAGAATTGACCTACGGACCGGAAGGGGGAGGTGGGGAAAGCGCCAAATCCAGTCCGTAGGGCGCCGATCGTGCCTCCGGATGCCTTTCAGGCGAGGGGGACCTCAGTAGGCCTTCCCTGCCGCCATGGGAGGCGCCGCCAATCGTGCCTCCGGAGAAGCCGGTGTGCTCCCTGCCCATCCCTGGCGCGGGTCTACTCACGAGTAAGCGCCGCCATAGGCGCGGGTCTACTCATGGGTAAGCGTCACTGAAGGCCCTGGGCGGGGCGCGCGGGTCGGAGGGGCTCCGTGGACGGGGCGTGCGGCAGCGGCGCAGGAGGAGGAAGGAGAAGCTGCTTTGGAGGCACGATTGGCGGCAGCGGGGGACCTCCGGATGCCTTCCCCGCCGCCATGGGAGCCTCTCGGAGGTCCCCCGCCGACGCAGGCTTTCCCAGGGTGAACCGGGCCTACCAGGGGAGGGCTTCCCCTGGTAGGCCCGGTCTACTCCCCTGGAAAGCCTGGGGAGTAGACCGGGCCTACTGGGGGAAGCCCTCCCCTGGTAGGCCCGGTCCACCCTGGGAAAGCCTGCGTCGGCGGGGGACCTCCGAGAGGCCTCCGGCAGCGGCGGAGAAGTCCTCGGAGGCCTCGGGCAGCGGCGATGGCGGCGGCGGGGGACCCCTGGAAGGTTTCGGAAAGGTAAGGTCTATTTATTTTCATTTTTTTTGTGTGTGGGGGGATTTTCCTGGGCCGGTTACGGATTAAATGGTTTTCAATGCATTCCTATGGGAAATGCATATTCGAGCTACAGACTTTTCGGCCTCCAGCCACCGTGCAAATACGGATTAATTCCGTAGGTCGAGGGTCCACTGTACAGCCTTGTCATACTCCTTTCTCAATTTTGAACCAATCAGTTGTTCCATATCCAGTTCTAACTGTTGCTTCCTGTCCCACATATAGATTTCTCAGGAGGTAGATAAGGTGGTCAGGCACTCCCATTTCTTTAAGAACTTGCCATAGTTTGTTGTGGTCCACACAGTCAAAGGCTTTTGCGTAGTCAATGAAGCAGAAGTAGATGTTTTTCTGGAACTCTCTGGCTTTCTCCATAATCCAGCGCATGTTAGCAATTTGGTCTCTAGTTCCTCTGCCCCTTCGAAATCCAGGGAGTTCTCGGTCCACATACTGCTGAAGTCTACCTTGTAGAATTTTGAGCATAACCTTGCTAGTGTGTGAAATGAGTGCAATTGTACGGTAGTTGGAGCATTCTTTGGCACTGCCCTTCTTTGGGATTGGGATGTAGACTGATCTTTTCCAATCCTCTGGCCACTGCTGAGTTTTCCATACTTGCTGGCATATTGAGTGTAGCACCTTAACAGCATCATCTTTTAAGATTTTAAATAGTTCAACTGGAATGCCATCACCTCCACTGGCCTTGTTGTTAGCCATGCTTTCTAAGGCCCACTTGACTTCGCTCTCCTGGATGTCTGGCTCAAGGTCAGCAACCACACTATCTGGGTTGTCCGGGACATCCAGATCTTTCTGGTATAATTCCTCTGTGTATTCTTACCACCTCTTCTTGATGTCTTCTGCTTCTGTAAGGTCCCTACCATTTTTGTCCTTTATCATGTCCATCTTTGCACAAAATGTTCCTTTAATATCTCCAATTTTCTTGAACAGATCTCTGGTTTTTCCCTTTCTATTATTTTCCTCTATATCTTTGCACTGTTCACTTAAGAAGGCCCTCTTGTCTCTCCTTGATATTCTTTGGAAGTCTGCATACAATTTCTGTTAACTGTCCCTATCTCCCTTGCATTTTGTTTCCCTTCTCTTCTCCGCTATTTGTAAGGCCTTGTTGGATAGCCACTTTGCTTTCTTGCATTTCCTTTTCTTTGGGATGGTTTTTGTTACTGCCTCCTGTACAATGTTACAAGCCTCCATCCAGAGTTCTTCAGGCACTCTGTCCACCAAATCTAGTTCCTTAAATCTCTTCTTCACTTCCACTATGTATTCATAAGGGATTTGGTTTAGATTATACCTGACTAACCCAGTGGTTTTTCCTACTTTCTTCAGTTTAAGCTTGAATTTTGCTATAAGAAGCTGATGATCAGAGCCACAATCAGCTCCAGGTCTTGTTTTTACTGACTGTATAGAGCTTCTCCATCTTTGGCTGCAGAGAATATAATCAATCTGATTTCGGTATTGCCCATCTGGAGATGTCCATGTGTAGAGTCGCCTCTTGTGTTGTTGGAAAAGAGTGTTTGTGATGACCAGCTTGTTCTCTTGACAAAACTCTATTAGCCTTTGCCCTGCTTCGTTTTGAACTCCAAGGCCAAACTTACCTGTTGTTCCTTTTATCTCTTGACTCCCTACTTTAGCATTCCAATCCCCTATAATGAGAAGAACATCTTTCTTTGGTGTCAGTTCTAGAAGGTGTTGTAAGTCTTCATAGAATTGGTCAATTTCAGCCTCTTCAGCATCGGTGGTTGGTAAACTTGGATTACTGTGATGTTGAAAGGTCTGCCTTGGATTCGTATTGAAATCATTCTATCATTTTTGAGATTGTATCCCAGTACAGCTTTTCCTACTCTTTTGTTGACTATGAGGGCTACTCCATTTCTTCTACGGGATTCGTGCCCACAGTAGTAGATATGATAATCATCTGAATTGAATTCACCCATTCCCGTCCATTTTAGTTCACTGACGCCCAGGATGTCAATGTTCATTCTTGCCATCTCCTGTTTGACCACATCCAGCTTACCGAGGTTCATAGATCTAACATTCCCGGTTCCTATGCAGTATTTTTCTTTGCAGCATTGGACTTTCCTTTCACTTCCAGGCGCGTCCACAGCTGAGCGTCCTTTCGGCTTTGGCCCAACCACTTCATTAGCTCTGGAGCTACTTGTACTCGTCCTCCACTCTTCCTCAGTAGCATGTTGGACGCCTTCCGACCTGAGGGGCTCATCTTCCAGCGTCATATCTTTTAGCCTTTTGTTTCTGTTCATGGGGTTTTCTTGTCAAAGATACTGGAGTGGCTTGCCAGTTCCTGCGCCAGGTGGATCGCATTTAGTCAGAACTCTCCACTATGACCTGTCCGTCATGGGTGTCCCTGCACGGCATAGCCCATAGCTTCTCTGAATTACTCAAGCCCCTTCACCACGACAAGGCAGCAATCCGTGAAGGGGACACCCCTATTACATATCTACAAACATCCTTCTCCCTGCGTCCTATTCAGATGTTGCATTGATGTTAATTTATATATGAAGGTATGCAAAGGAGGAATTTAAATCTCCAGCAGATAATACATAATAAACATCTGGAAATCCATGGACTAACTCCCACTGTTGTGATGTTCTGCCTGCCAAGTAGCCAAGCTTTGACCTCTGACTAAAAAACCCTCTTTTTCCTACAGGATGCACAGTGGTATTTACAGACCGTTCTGGCATGAGTGCAACAGGCCATGTTATGCTAGGAACTACAGATGTTCACCAACACTGGTCTAAAGTAAGAACTGGTAACTAAATCCAAATCTATGATATAATAACCAGCATAATTTATATACTCATGAGCCAGAACTTTAATAAACCACATACAGTGGTGCCTCGCTAGATGATGTTAATCCGTTCCGCGGAAATCGCTGTCTTGCGAAAACATCGTCTAGCGAAGCACGTTTCCCCATTGGAATGCATTGAAATCTCTTCAATGCGTTCCAAGGGAAAAGTCGTCGTCTTGCGAAGATCGTCCATAGGGAAACCTCGTCTAGCGAGCGCGGGTCCCCGTTGGAATGCACTGACAGCTATTGACTGCTAGTCAATGCATTCCAATGGGGAAACCTCGTCGTCTAGCGAAAATCGCCCATAGGGAAACATCGTTTTGCGATCGCAGTAGCGATCGCAAAAAGCCATCGTCTAGCGATTTCCTCGTCCTGTGAGGCAATCGTCTAGCGAGGCACCACTGTATATGGTAAATACTGGATTAGTAAACTGTTGAAATAACTTACGTGCCAGGGTAAACCTTTTGCCAAATCTGACAAACCTCAAGCAAGCCTTCTAAAATACATTTCTGTCGGTTTGATACTGGAAAGTGAATCATAGTATGCTTAACGGAAAGTGAAGCATAGTATGACTGTGCTCTGACAGACACCTTTGCCTTAATGTTGAATGAAAATACTTACTCAAAATCTAAAATACAGCAGATCAATTTAAAATGATGTTTTGTTTCTAGATATGGGAGACATTAACATAATTACTTTTGAAGTCTTGCTAAAATTTTAATATTTCTCTTATACTCTTCCAGGCTAGTGCAGACATAATTCACACTCCCCTTGTCCCCACCTTCAGGGATATACTTGTGCGACACTAACCATAGTTACTATTAATAAGGACTCCATTGACAAATGTAATATGTAAAAATCCTACTTTAGTTTCAAACCCTGACTAAATAGGAACCACATTTAAAATTAGTTCTCATATACCCGTTACTATGGTAAAGGTGCTCCTGAGAAGTGTTGAGGAGGGGGCAGTAGATTGTTCCATGGTTAAGAAGAAGCTGGCATCTGCAGCAGCATCTTAGCTAATTACATTTATGACTTCTCATTTTTCCTCCATTAGTACTACTCAGTGCATAATTACTGCACTAAAGATAAAACAGCAGATGCAATTTGGTACTATTTATGGCATTGCGTATCTATATCTCAAAGGATTAAAAACTGAGCAATGTTAGTTAAAGGAATTAATTGAATGATTGACAGATGTGTTTAAACAATTGTGAAATTATTTATTATTTGGTGATTTTGTAGTACTCTGAGCTATAATTTCTAATACCATAATTTGGAGGGTTGGATTGAGGAGGATGTTTGATCATGTCTCACACTTTTTATAGCAAACATTCCATCTTATTTAGATTTTTGAGAGGCTGCCAAGTTACACTACACTACAAAGAAAGGTGCTGCTTTTGGAAGACCGTATAAGTCACCTTTTGGGAGGCATAGAAATAAATTATGTTGAAGAACTACAGCCAATGCTGACTTTAGAAGAGTATTACTCTGTTCTTGATGGCTTTTATAACCGAGTACGTAACATCAGGCTTCCGTTTCACCCTCGCAGTCTGCGTGGATTGCAAATGATTTTAGAGAGGTGGGTTTTATAATAGAAATACTTTGGTTTTGTGGCTGATCCTCTTTTCTTACTTTCTTGTAATAAAATTTATTTTGGTAAGATCAAAGTAAAATGATCCACTTGTCTGATGAGCATTCTAGTTCTCCACTTTCAACAGTAGTCCCTTCCCACACACAAACACACATTTAAAAACACTCTCTCATAAGCCAGGGACCTTCCAGACTAGTTCAGGTACAAGGACCTGGAAGTAGAAAGAACAATAATTTAACATGGCTACACCCATTTGCATGCACCAGTGTGTGACCATTACAGAAGTACTTTCTATTTGCATGTTGTGGGAAAGTACAGTTCTAGCCATAGTGTTCTGCTAAGTACTTCAAAATGTTTAAAAATCTGTCCAGTTTTATTTCCTTTTTACAGATGAAAGATGAGACTCAAAGATGGTGGTTTGCATAAAGAACTGTGCAGAATTCATGACTCAGCTGAGATTTTAACTGGAGATGTTACTGATCATAGCTCAAGCCCTTATCTAGCGCAACACATACCTGTTTACACAATTTCATTTGCTACAAATGTGTGCATCTTAGATTCTGTCAAAGAATCTCTTGATTCATGCTTTTTATGTCATTTATTCTGTCTCAGAAAATTCTGAACACCTGTATCAATAAATTAATTAGCAAGCCAAGTCTGACCATAATCTGAATGTTTTCCTGTTTGTGTGTCAGAATCAATTGTGTATTTTGCTGGGCCAAAATTATTCCTAAGTACATCAACATAGCTGTGTATTGAGAAGTATTTGGCAAAACAAGTGTGTAGAAAGGGTTGTATTTACAGCACAATTCACAAAGTGAAGAAGCTGGATTTAAGCAACCACTTATTTCTGTTTTCTTTGGTGGAACTCCATTGAATAATGTAGATTCTGCAGGATAAATTGATTGTGGACAATGCTACCTGTATGATAATAGGCAGCCTTAACTGAGGATAAGTATACAGGTTTTATTAGCAGGGCTTATAATGTATAATGCCAGAAAGACCTGCACCAAGGTATAGATTTGCAGGAAAGAAATTGCTGTTTTCTACACATTCTCCTAACATAAAGACTAGAAACTTGAGGTTGTTTTTTTTAATTACCACTCCTATATTTAAGATTCTGCCCCGTTCTGCACCATTGTGACACTGTGAGTCAATATGTGTCAGTGATGTCACTACTCAGTATTTTAAATGCTGGACTTTAGAGCAGATGGAAGCAGAGAGAGACGTCCCTTTTTAGCCTCTTCTTTTAACCATAATATCCAAAAGCCCCCTGGCATGTACAGAAGTCTTGAGGAGACAGGAAATATTGATTGGCATGCATAAAAAATAGCTGGCTGCTAAACCATATGAACATTTTAGGCTCTTTAGCTATATGCTCTCCATTTGAAATAATGTTATAATTGATTATAAAACTGCTGTTCAGTGCACAATCTAGGGATATAAGTATTTCAAGTTACCTTGATTTTGTTGGAAACTGTGTTCTCAATGTTATAGTAAATCTTTATATCTCTCTAATGCCAGTTTGTTGGCAAACCAACCAAATTTTGGAACATCCAAAGCTTCCCTTTGGGCTAAATGCCTATACTGTAAACAGTACACAAAACAAAAGATTTAGGACAAGAAATAAAGTTGATAGATTTCCACTGCCTTTAATTCACTCTTATTGCAGTGACAGGTATGCACCAAGTCTGCATGAACTAGGTCACTTCATTATCCCAACAACCTGCGATCCCACAGCCCTCCAGTGGTTCATTATTGCCAAAGCACAACAAGCAAGAGAGAAACTGAACAGAAAGGAAGAGTAAGTAGTAGTACCATCTAAAATGCATTGCTGCTTGCATTCCATTCTGAGCTTGACATCTTGGGAGGTTTCTGATAAGACTGCTTTAGAGGAAGCCATTGTCAGTTGTGTCTTCTTAAAATAACAACTTCAGCTGTAAGATTAGAAATAGTGGAATGTTCTAGTACAGTGTTTCCCAACCTGGGAGTCACAACCCATCAAGGGGGGGTGCCACAGAGTGTTTTCTGAGGGGTCACAGGTTACTTTATGTGTGTTGTTGCCTTTGTTAAATAATTTCTTTCTAGACCTTTCAGAGCTAGATATTAAAGTTAGTGTGTATGTATATGGCCCTTTAAGGAAGAAAGAAGCTTCTACTTTCTGAGAAGGTGCGATGTGGGCTATTTTTTACCAAAAGAAAGAAAGGAAAGGCAGACAGACAGACAAGAAATGCCAATGGAAAGATATAATGGCTGCCGCTTCTGCAAGAAAGGGATTTTAACTAAGACACATCACTTTGGGAGACCCTAAAGGAGAGGAAAAGGAAAAAGATTAACTCCCCCCAGTAAACCCCCAAGAGCAGGACACACAAAAAATAGCCTGCTGCTTCTGCAGTGGATGCAAGAAAAGATATGTGCCAGTTTCAGAGGGGGTTCCTTTCTGCTCAAAGTTTTTTCCTCCTTCCTGGGTACTGCAATGTCTTTCTGGCCCTGGCCCATCTTTGAAGTCCTTTGCCTTCTCTTCTCCATACCTCTAACCTCCCCCAGCCTGTTCCCTCCCCATCTTTGAAGTGGTGGTGGCAGAGTTGATGGCAGGAACAGTAGGAGGGCAAGCAACAGCATCATCGATGGTGCTGCCATGGCAGGGAATGAAGACGATGGCCTTTTTATGCAAATATGGTGGGGGGATCTCAGCTTACTTGGCTATTGTAAAAGGGCGTCACAACTCAAAGGATGGAAACCACTGTTCTAGTAGATTCTTTTAAGAATACACAAAAACGTATTCTGGATGGCTCACACTTTGTCCATCTTTTGTATTCAAAGTTTTTGGTTCTCAAGCTGTGAAGTAGCATGCATAGAGTTCAACCAGGATGAGGACAAGAGTTACTTGGAAAGCCAGTTCTTCATTTGCTATCAATGCCTGCTATTTCCTAACCAGCCGCAGTTGCACACTCCTTCACCATTGGCTGTATAGAGCTGATGGAAACTGCAGGCAAAAAACATCTGGAGGACCACAGTTGTACACTCTGGTGTATGTGATGAGATAGATCATAAGAGAGGAAAGGCTTCTGCTACAAAATCCATTAATAATCCTTACCTCCCACCCCATACTTAGCTGATTATCCACTAAAGAGATTATTTGCAAATGAGGGTGATGGTTAGAATATAATGAATATAATGTTACAGACAAGACTGTTTCCTGTAATTAAGAACATTTAAAGGCCATGTATTTATGACTTTGGCATGAAGGGGTATGTTTATTTTTTCAGATTAGTGAAACTAGAGGAGGAGCTGATCAAGGCTGCTGCAGAGAAATTCTCCCTCCACCGGCTGTATAAGGAGCCCAGTATTTCCAGTGTGCAGATGATCCATTCGTGCAGTAGACTGCTGGAAGAGTCACTGCCATACCTGGAAGACATGCATCTTTGCATATCGCACTTCTATTCAGTGCTGCAAGATGGAGACCTCTGTATCCCGTGGCACTGGAAAAATGGAGGCTCCACGTAGTGAACTGAGACATCTATATTTTCTGTAAAAGAAATTGGAGTGCTGCTTAGAACTTGAGTAAATTAGGGAGATGTGCATTTTCATGCCAGTATAGTAACCAAAGTCATCTTCTTGGTTTTAACGACTGTTCAGAAAGCTGCATACTATGGTCAGAAACAGGTTTTTTAAATTATATATAGTCTTAGCAAAAGGCTGAATGGTTTCTATATAAAGTCTAGGATAACTCTACTTCAGAATTTTAATAAAAGAATATTTTGGGAATGAGTTATTCAAGAACTGATTCAAATATGAAAAGCACAAAAATGTGGATTTTTTTATATTTTACAATTTGTGAGCTATACTTGTAATCTACATGAACAATATGGTTTGTAATAGATAATGAATTGTGCTTAGATATGCATTCTCCACATTGAAGTGAATGTGTGTTACAAATCGTGCTATCAGAGAATTGTGGACTGTAAAGGCTAGAGAACTAATATTTGAGGCCATGACTTGTGTGCCAAAGTTCTATTTATAGATAAAGCATACTTTAGCAGAAGAAAATATTTATTTTGGAAAAGTACTGTACAGCTTATTTGAGAAGATTTTATAAATGGCTGTTGAAAAGCATTTCCCATTAAATATTGCACTTTTCAACGTTTTTCTTTCAGAGAAATAGAGAAAGAATATCAACCTATGTTATGCTTCTCTTCTGTTTATGCTTTGTAAGTGATTTTCTTTTAAACTAAGGAGCTAATGTGTGGTGTTCTGCAAGCACATTCAGAGCTGCTCAGAGCAAGACAGCTGGGGAAGATTGCCCTGGAATCCCTGCCTTAGCTCTTACATGTACTGTTGAAAATGCCCTGGCCCTCCTACATTGTTCACCAGACCCTCACATGGACAAGTAGGACCTCCCACATGTCACAATTGTCCCAGGTAAGATTAACGCTTTGAGCAGCTTTGTCTGTGTTGCACCTTACTTTAGCCGAAGTGTAGATTGTGACTGCATGGAAACTGTACAGGCGTACCTCGGTTTATGAAATTAATGCGTCCTCCGGGACATTACGTAACGTGGAAATTTCGTAAACCAAAACGCGGATTGCGCTAGGAAAGGGGGCGGTGCTATAAACCTTCAGGCGCAATGTGTCCTGGGGAAACCCTTTCGTACAGCGGGGGGGAAAGGGGGGGGAATGTAAACCGGGGCATTATTTTCTATGGATTTCGGTTCGTAAAGTGAAAATTACATAAACTGAGGCGTTTGTAAACCGAGGTACCGCTGTATGTTTATGACTGCATGCTTTGAAAAATCTTCTGAAACATACAGTCCTGATTTCCCCAAATAGGGCACCCCAGGAGCTGACAGTTTTCCTGCTGATGAACAGGCAGATGGTTATGGGGAAAACAAGTTCTGGCTGAGGCCATCTGTGTCTGCGAGGGCAATTGGATCTCTGAAAAAACACCTTTAAAATACTGTAAGCTATTATGATTTCCAGATAAGGAGATGCTTTAATGGTGGGCAGACGGTGGCTCTCCAGATGTTATGGAACTCCCAAGTCCCATCAGTCCTAACCACCATAACCACATGTCAAGGTTGTTGTCCAGTAGCCTCTGGAGAACCACAGGTTGCCCACCCTCAAACAGATCCATATGCAGAAACGAGTCACATGATATCACTGGCATAAGAGGGAACCAAGAATTTGTTTGTTAAAGTATGTGGCATTCTTATGTTCATCTGTTTGTCTAAGTGAAAGGCTTGGAGATAGATTTGTACAAGCCTGTTTTCTGTATAGGCTTTGTTGCCTTGAGCATTACTACAGCAATATATGTCCTTGGAAATGTAATAATTTCTCTGCCAGTTTTCCAAAAATGTGTGTATTTGTGTTATTTAAAATGTATGAGAAGTTCAGTGAAATCCCTTGACAAGGAGGAAGACATTGTTAAGCCTTGTTATTGCAAACAGTAAAACACCTTTGACCTCAGTGTAGGGTGATAGCGAAACCTTTGATTATGTATTTTTTTGCTGCTGGATGTCAACAGTCTGTCCCGTGTCTGTATTTTTACAGTAATTCTAACAAGATCTCTCATTTTTAAGAAATAAAATAGTGTTTATGACAGTGTGGTTACTTTATATTCTTTATGGTTCATCTGATTTGGTGAAGATGGCTCATAAAAGGCTCAAAACAGTGTAACCCATGAAGCCAACCACAGTCTGAGAAATATAGGTGCTGCTCCGTCAGAGCTTCAGTACATTTCCCATGCTTGCTGCATGCCTGGGATTCTGAGGGGGGGAAAAGGGGGGATTTGCTAAATATTTGGCAAGATCATAATATATGGTTGCTGTTTGTTTCAGACTTGATAGGTCACAAGTTGCAAAGGCCTTCATTTATTCATTTAGTATTACATTTCTATCTTTCCTCAGTGACCAGTGATGTGCATGCCAGTCTTCCTCTCCAGTTTTAGACTGAAAAACTGACTGGTCTAAGCTCATCCAGTTGATTCTCCTGAGTTCTAGTAAAGCACTCTGACTGCTACACCAGACCAGCATATAATAGTGAAAATTGTGGCCTCTAACTCCCATCATCCCATACCCCTGCTTTTGCCTAATAGAGCTGATAGGACTTGCAGACCAGCAATATCTGGAGGGCCACAAATTGTCCATCCCAATGTTGTATTGATGAAGAGCTTTACAAATGCAATGGACCAGAAAGACAAATGAGTTCTAAATCAAATCAAGACTAAACTCTCGCCAGAAGCTAAAATGACTAAACTAAGGCTGTCACCCTTGGGGCCTATCATGAGAAGACAAGATTCATCAGATAATGTTGGGAAAAGTAGAAGGTAGCATGAAACAAGGAAGACAGAACATGAGAGATTAACTCAATTAAGAAAGCTATAGCCTGTTTGCAGGATCTGAGGAGGGCTGGTAAAGACAGAATCTTTGGAGGTCCCTAACTTGTAGAATTACCATAAGTTGGAAGCAACTTGACAGCCCCACAAAAAATTGGTAAACAAGTTGCTGTTTTTAACTCATCTGTGTGAAATGAGAAAAACTGCAACTGCATCATAGTACAGAAGAGGAATTATGTAAATTACCATTAGAGAACATTTAACCATATTGGGTCCTATTGAGGAAAAAGGCAGGTTATAAATATTTTAAATGAATATAAAGATTAGTTGAGTAAACAGAATGTGATAATTCCACACTTTGGTAAATTACAGTGATTCAGTGGCTTTTCTCCACTTGCAATTTTGGCTTTTACCTTTATGAACTAAAGAAAGCCTAAGAGTCCCAAATCGATTGACAACTTGAAATCTCTCTAGAGATGAGATGCTGATTCTGTATTCAGTGTACTCTTAAGAGCAAAATATTATGTTTCTGTTGTAACAAAAACATCCCTAAAAACCAGAGATTTTGTATAACAACAAACATCTGCATTTAGTAAGCCATCTTGTTTTTGTTTTATAGTAGGTCTGCCAGAAGACAGCATGAGTTTGTTTGCATTTCATAATGATTTAAGAGGGGGAAAACGCATTTACCTTTAGGTATGACCTGATCCTAGATCTTTTGTTGAACTCAGCTTAAATATCCTTCAGTGTTGTCCCTAAACTTGACACTATGGGGCAGACTTTCCTAAAAATCTGAGTCAGTGGAAGGGTTCCCGGACAAGAAAAGTTTTCACAGGTAGAAAGCTAAGCCTCTGTTCTTCCATCTCAAGTGAATGCAGCATTTCTGTCTCACCCTCTGAGTGCTTGAAAAAAACTCAGATATCAGCATTAGATAGGTGCCTGTCTTCCCAAGGGAAATGGCTCTGCTTTTACGAGCACCATCTTCTGGAAAGACCTCTGTGAACTGAAAGCTCGGTTAGCAATGATTTCTACTTGAGGTTGTTATCACAACCTTGTTATTTCAGGCCAGAAGAGAGAATGAATGCACTGCATTTTAATGCTGGCCACATGGGCAGTCTCCTTCCATGTCTATTGTTACTGTTATTTGAAAACACAAGATATTGTCTTTGAGTGGTTTTATATAACAGGTACAAGTTTTAGCCAAAAACCTAAGTATCGGTTAAATATCAGTGCTATATGTTTATTGTTGTTGTAGTCATTCTCTGTGGCTTGTTACTAAGCAGCCAGGAGATACAGATGGCCATCATTGTATGTTTCTTTGCAATAAAAAAAGAGGTTTTGTAGCATCTTAAAAGTGTTGACAAGCTATTTAGACTGTATAAATGTCTGTCTACAGAAGCAGAATACTATGTATCTGAAGAAATGAACTACATACAGTCTAATAAAACCTGTCAGTCTTTAAGGGGCCACAAGACTCTTTGGTTTTGTTGTAACAGACCAGCACAACCTCCCCACCCCCACCCTGAAAACTTTTTAAATAAAGATGTGTCCAAGTATAGCTTATGCTGTTTCATCAGCCTCTCTCCAGAGGAGGAAAGCTTTCTAATATTGAAACAGGAAGCCGTTTGAGGGTCTGTGGGTCAGTTTTTAAATGCTAGGTGTGGGTGCTGTCTTCTTACCTACACTGTAATCAGCTCCCCTCCCCACCGTTTAAGCGGAACTGAATATCAATATGTAGTAGCCATCATCATAGTCAATAAATTGTATGCTTCATTTTCCACCATACTCTGCTCAGCGCAGTTCACAAAAACAAGGAAATGCAATAACCGTAATTACAATTGCATTACTATGCAATATTAATTCAGCTCCAATTCACTTAACATTTCAACCATTTAAGTAAAAATAGCACATATTAATTGTTCAGTTAACAGTATCAAACATCAGTGTGTAACTTGCATTGCAGGAGGAGACACAGTTTACATTAACCTAACAAAATGATACTTGGCACATCAAAGTTAGAGCTAAAGACAGAAAGAGGAGTAAAATAAAAACAAGAGTGCCTCAGATCCCACCCTCAAAAGATCTGAAAGAAACCTGCCTCCCTGTGTCTTGAGCCAAAAAACAGTGTTTGTGACTACTCCCCTCCTTGCTTTCTCAGCCAAAAAAGGGGAGAGAGAGAGTTCTCCACCAGAAATATCAGTGCTCCTGTTCCTGTGAAGATGCTCAACAGGTAAAAGCCACTCGCCTATTCAGACCTAGCTCTCAACATCCAAGATTTAGGACAGAGAGAGTGGAACTAGACTGTTTTTTTCTGCTTACGAATTAGAAGAAATAATTTTGTTGAACAACTGGATAGGGTTACTTTCAATCTCTCCTGCAGAAAGGTATCAATACATGTTACTTTTGGATGTTTGTTCTCAAAAACTAATGCCATGCTGGTATAGCAGTATATTTGATGTCAAATAGTTATGTGGGAGGGTCACCCCCAAATGTCAAGGTTATATGCTTCTCTGCATATCATGAGCCACCCTTTCTTGGTGTCCCTTCATTAGGAATGGGAGCATGAATGTGTGCGTGTGAGGAAAAGATTTGTTAAAAAAGGCTACCAACAACTGTTTTGTTTTTGTGTTTAATACCCTCCTTGGAAATTAATTGTAACTGAAATAATTTCCTTTTAAGTGATTTAGATCAGAAATTGTTGCTTGGCTTTGTGAAGTTTACATAAACCCTGATAAGAATGTAATCATTTGCAAATTTAAACGTAAATTAGCAGGGGCTAATTTTACATGCATTTGTGTCCTATAGAACTGGGCACCCCTGCTTTTGAAGATAGGCAAGCTAAAGAGCAGAACACACACCAAGAGTGCTGTATAAAAATCCTGAAGAAAATTACTGGTGAGATGTTGGAAGTCACTTTTTCTTTCATCCAAAACTTGTTTGAAGGATTCAAAGAGGCTCTGAGGAGCTAACCGGTGCCACAGAATCCTGGCTATGGCTTGTGCAGCAGCTGGAGCTGGTTTTGAGGCGCCCAGCTCCTTGTGCCTCATTAACAATGGGGTTACAGTGGGCTAGAAAATTTGAGAGAGCCTAGCGTGCCAGGGTCAGCTGCCCTTGCTTCCTTGCTCCTCCCCCATCCATGTGCCTAAAAATAGAGATAATCAGGTTTCAAAGGGGGAAAAGGAATGGAAAGGTCAAGTGTCATGACCTCAGCTATATTCTAACACTGCTTTTCTTTCCAACCCCTCTTTTCCTTAGCTGGGCCTCCTCCTTTTCCTTCTCCTTCAGCAGCAGCCCTTTTCAGAGGCCAGGGAATGCATCTCCACAGCCTGCTCTTGGACCAAATCATTATTCCTGATTGTCTTTGACTGTTTCGCTCCCACAGACCACCACCACCCCACTCCATCTTTACTTCCTGCTTGCTGCTTTTGGCTTCTTGAGAAAAATCACTGTGATCATCATAAGCAAAAATATCCCTAATTACAAAATGTATTTTATTAGGTTACTACCTCATCTAGCAAAGCCATAATTTCTGTTGCTGCTGCCGTGGTCCAGAGAACCCAGTTCTTGTGGCAAGCTTAGCATTGTAAGGCTGAAGTGGCACTGAGAGTGTTTAACTTTGAAATAAAAGGGGTGAGCCGTGTGGTCATTACAAAATATAAATGCAAGAGCAGTATATACCTTTATAGGCCACTAATAAGAAATCAACAATCGTACACTATGCAAGCTTTCCTGAGTAAATCTCATTTCTTCAAAGCAAGTAAGTACCAAAAGTCCAGATGTTTGTGGCAAGATGGGATTTGCCAGGAGGTTATTCTTGGCAAGGTGAATTTCACCAGGCACCTCTGTCTTAGGCCTATAAAGGTATCGCCTACTCTTGCATTTAATCTTGATCAACACTGCTTTCCTGAACCTGGAAAAAGCTACAAACCCCCCCCCCCCCCCAGTCACCACCATAGCTTACACAAGTTTTTGTAGGTTTGTTTTTAACTCTGCAATCAGTTTAACTCTGCAATTTTCACACATAAGTAGTTAGAAAAGTAAAGGATCAATGACATACAATTCAGTCTTGTGTCATCTGGATAATATGCTGTTGTTTTTTCCTAAAATTATGGAATGCTGAGAAAGATACCTCCAAAAACTTAAAATTGAAGACGGACATATCTAAGATACTGTTATATCTTAATTTCATAGATTTTCACAGATTTTTTTCCCTCCCCTTTTACTGCTGTTTTTAATTTAATTATGTGTTCATTGTGATTGCCTCATCTCTTCATCCCTCTGACACCCCAAACCACAAGGCTAAAGATTAAGCTTCAGAGAAATCAGTGGGGCCTACTTTCAATTAATAATAGACCACAGATGTGAAATCTCCCTCTCGCTTGTGTTCCCCATCTGCTTGCAAGTTGCCTCTGCTGTTGTCTCCAATTAACGACTGGAGATAAGAAGGCATTTAAACCCCAGGAAGCTAATACATGGTCCTGAACTCTGGTTTGCAGTCCAAGAAGCATGTAAATGAGCTGAGCATTGCTGCCCAGGAAGCTGTTTCCTTGGGGTTTTCTCTGGAATAGATGCATGCAGAATTGAGGTGTGCTTTGCATGCCTGGCATCTACATGGGTGAGGGTATTCCTCCGAGTAGCCATGCATGGTCTCTTGAGCTATGCTTTGTACACTTTGTGGGGTACAAATGTTCAAACCAGTAAGAACTGGTCTCTGCCTACTTTGCTTTGGCCACATTCCCACCACTAGCCCCATCCACTGTTGAAATGCACAAACATATGTCCCAAATTGGAATTCAGCCCTCAGAATAGTGCAGAATTTTGCATAATGGGCACTTTATGACAGTGCATGATGGGGGAGGCGAAGGACGTCTGTTTCGCTACCCAAGTAAAGCTGCTGAAAACTTCTGGAAAGGTGAAAAAAGTTTGGAGAGTGAACAGATGATAACTCAAAGCTAAGAGCTTAGTTGCATAAGTTTTTACATGGCGTGAAACAAAAAGTCTGAGCAATATGACCAGTTTCATCTGTTCTGTTCATAATTTTGTCTCCATAATTCTTATGGGACTACCAAGCATTTCCTAACAAAAGGGTTAGTGTAAAGCAAATCGGAAAAATTTCAGCAGGTCTGGACCTGCTCACATCCTAAGAAAAATGCAGTTCCATTGGAACTCAGCTGCCGAGGTCAATGCTGAAAACACCCCCAACACACACACACACACACACACACACACACACACACACACACACACACACACAGAGGGAGAGAGAGAGAGAGAGAGAGAGCTCAGGTAAGGGATTATTATATTTTTCTTGCCCTTACCAGGGATTGGACAGAAGCATATATCCAATTTTACTTAACAGATAGTGAGGTCTGCAATATTAAGCTCAAAATATACCTTCCTATAATCTCTTTGAAAGGAGGATTCTGCCAATATCACCTCGACTTGACTTGGAGAAAACCATGCAATTTTTTTTTGGCAGTTGCTAGGCAACCTTAAGCTAGATGCCTGCTCCACTTCACTGGTTCCCTGAGTAACACTCCTTTGTCAACCCTGAATGTTGCAGGGTTACAGGGTTACATTCCTTTCTCAGTAACAAAGGGACATCAGATATTGTATAGGTCAAAGGTAACACCCTCCCTGCCAGGCCCTTCCCCTGAACTGTAATGTAGTTTATCTGTAGATTGGTGCACCCCAACAAAACAAAACGTGAGGGGAAGCAATAATTGTTGCCAGCCAGGACGAGGAAACAAAATAATGCATTTCCCAGGTACCTCGCTTACTTGCTCTTCTCAAGACAATGAACAATCCCCAGAAGGGGGTACAAGGGAAATCTCCAGGTCTGTCGACACCACGCCTCAGAGCAGGCAAACCTAGTAAATTTCCTTCTATTGTAAGAGGTGGTAATTTCATCTGGATAGCCTTAGAGAACTTCTACACAGAAAAACTGCTACACTTTGTTGTTGTTGTTGTTTTGAAGCAGACATTCCCAATGTTGTTTGTGAGAGGCCACCTGTTTGATGGGTATTTGCCTGGATATTTGGAACTTGGGGCCCAATGCACCAGAAATGTATGTCAAGATATAAAAATACTTAAAATAGAAAAAAAAAATCAAAACCTATTTCGTGTTAAACCTAAATCAGCACTTGCTTGGAAGAGATGACCTCCAGGATCCCCAGCCTGTGCATTGGCTAGAAAATTCTGGGTGGTGTAGTTTAAAAAAAGCAACTCTTCTCAGCTCCAGTTCCATGTTAAGCTGGTAACCCAATGTTCAGTAAGAATGACTAAAACTCTTCTTCGTGAAATTTAAGATATTGTCAGATGTACTATTTTTTCACACAAATGTGCTGTAACTTTTCTCTAAGAAAAGAGCAACATTACTGCAGCAATAATAATTGTTGAAACTATGGAGGAGAGGGAAGCAAACTTCTTTAAACAGTATTGTTGGCCTTAATTTTGGCCTTCTTTGGACAGCAAAATGTATTGGGCTAACACTAATACCAGTGTATATGATCTTACAAAGCAACGTAAGCAAATATGACAGATTCCTGAAGGCTAACACTGAGGAAAAATAAAATATAGGGCCAAGGAAGGAGACACAAAGGGTACAATTAAATTATTATAATTCTATATGTGTCTACTCAGAAGTAAGTTCTAGTTAATGCAGTGGGGCTTACTCTCAGGTAACTATGTTTAGAACTGCAGTCTGAACCTCCTTATATCTGATGTCATTTAAGGATGAGTCCAGTTAAGCAATAATTATTGGCAACCAACAGATTGTATATGAAATAAAAGGGTATAATACTAGCTGTCTTTTCTGGATACACAACTAAATTAATTCACAGAGTTCTGGGCTTTAGGCATAGATAGCTATGTAAGGAAGGAAGATAGCTGTGCAAGGAAACTTGCAGAAATTACAGTTGTCCATATAGCTTTATAACATGCAGAATGTTGGAATACACAAGTGCTTTTTCCTAGCACAGACTGTTTACTAGTAAATTATTCCTTGGGCATTTATTATTTAACAATATTCTACTGTAACCTATATTCTTAGGCTCTTTTCAGGAACCCATAAAAATTATGTGTTCAGATCCTAGAAATTATGTTTGGATTTGAATTTTAGCCTGCCTCAAAATGTGCAGTCAGTGGTAGGCAGAATTTCATATTCTTCTCAACCATTTTTTTCCTGTCCATCTTCCACAAGTTTCACTGCACAGAGAGATTGACCTGAAAAAGAAAAAGAAACTGTGGGTTTGCAAACTGAGTTTTAACATATGAGACACAGAAGTTGCTATGGCAACTAGACTTCAAGATCATCTACCTTGGTGTTTGTGTGTTAATTTATTAAGTTTAATTTGATATAGAAGCTCCCCCCAGATCTTGTTGGACTGAAACTCCCAGACTGAGTGATGGGAGCTGCTGTACAGCTGCTGTACAGCATCATCAGCAAGGCTGCAAGTCACCCACGCTTCACATAGGAGCTAGTATATTCTAGTTATGTGTGTTCCCGGAGCTATTACTTGTCATGGATGATTGGAAACGGCTCTGAAAACCCTCTTCAAATGCTTCAGCTCTCCCCTGTATAGGCATCTAATTCAGCATCCTCAGTTTGATCTCTTACAAAAATCTCATAATCCCCTACCATCCTGAGTAGGATAAAGGGCATTCTTGACAAGGCATAGGTATCTATCTGCCTTGGTGGACACTGCAAGCCACCAAGCATAATTTCTTGTTGTTTTAAATGTGTTTTAAGAACTGTTTGTATCTACCAGTTTTAATATTACAGTATATTTGTTCAATTCTTTTTTCTACTGTAATCATTTTTTTGCTTTTAATACTATTTGGGGTTTTTTAATTACTGTAGGTTGCCTTGGGATGTTTAAGGAGAAAGGCAGGGTATAAATATTTTAAATGAATAAATAATAATAAATTGCCCTAGAGGCAAGCTAGTGAGGCTAAAAGAAAAGTAACTTGTCTTAGAATTGAAATAAGAGGCAGGAGCTATCTGAACTCTAAAACTTAAGTCTATTTTTTTTTTATCTACAGTTTTCCACCCCAGCAGCCATTTCACTTAAAGCAAACTGAGAAGGCTCAGAGATGACTCAGAAACTTCAGTAAAAGGAGAAGAAAGATCAGAGATTCAATGCCAAGTCACATGTCCCTACCCCCCCCCCCCCCAAAATATATGACAAAATACCCATGTTACATACAGCAAGGCAAACAGAGACAGTGTGTACAGAAATAGACCGGCACTTCCCTTTGAAGCATACTAGACTCAAAATTCAAATTAATTAAACATTTTAAAAAGGTGTGTAGCCTAGTGAGCACAAAGAGAGGGATCTACAGGCACATAGGTGCCCCCCTCCCATAGTGACATGGTAGA
Source organism: Intellagama lesueurii (assembly GCA_037013535.1). Taxonomy (NCBI): domain Eukaryota; kingdom Metazoa; phylum Chordata; class Lepidosauria; order Squamata; family Agamidae; genus Intellagama; species Intellagama lesueurii. The sequence continues at coordinate 79,245,815 of JBAJHW010000006.1, forward strand.
GCCAGGGCTCAAAGATTCCGCACGCAAGGAGTTTTTAGTTGGCAAAGATGATTATGTCATCTGTCATTCCCCTTTCCATGTTGCTTCTCAAATTTAGCTGTAAATCTCTTCAGTAGCTAAATTTCCCCCCAACAACATAGTGTTGTGAGCTGTTTCTGTTTTTATGCAAAACATCTTCAAATGGCTTGGTCTTGAATGGGCAATTAAGATTCACGGGAGTTATAAAACACCTGCTCTTGAAAGCTAGCAGACTTCATTTGTTGCTAAGGACCTGTTTAGCCCCTGCATTTTTGGACTCTCTTTGAGAGCAAACTTATGGGGGCTGATATGATGAGCATCCACACTTCAACTTTTGCCAGTACATGGGCACCAAACGTCATGATTCTTGCATTTAGGAAGATGGAATTGTACTCCCTGGAATATCAGGTTGGCATCTGGGGAGGGTGCAAACAGATGTTAAAAAATCTCTGAGACAAAGAGCACTTTTGACCAGTATTGGCTGGCTTGCCAACTGCAGGCTTACTGCTGCCAGAGGGAATTGACTTCAAATGGGCCCAAGGCCCACTGAGTTATTTTCCATGGTGAAAATAACTTTGGGATCCAGGAGAGTTTGATGGGACTGGGTGCTGCAAAGACAACCTTGACAACCACATGTTGACACCCCTAACCTAGCCAGAGAGAACCTAGCCACATTTATGCCCTGATAATCTTCCAATCAGATCATCATATTATCTTAATGTACAGACCTGCTTTTGGAGATGGTTTGAGGCTTTGGAACCTGTGGCTGGTCCAGAATACAGCAGACTGGATTCTAACCAGTGTAGCCTAGGGGGATCAAATCCCATTAGCAGTGGGGGAAAAACAACCCACTACCTGTCTGGTCACCTACTTCTGCACCCCATTCAAAGTGTTCTGCTCGGGGCCCCAGTTCTTCAGTACAATCCTCCTCTGTCATGTTATCAAAAGAATATAACTTCCCCTCTAATCTCTGTGCTAGAGGTGACAAGGCCTTTTTGGTTCAGTCATCCTTTCTATCGAACACTCTCCAGAGGGTGGCTTGCCTAACACCAATATCACCCAGTATTCTATGAGCAGTTTACATTTCTGTAAGGGAAATGGTGTAAAGTTTTGGTGTCAGCAAAGTGCTACTTATTGCTGAGGCTCTGGTTCTTCATCATTGTACCCAGTAACACATCCATTGTTTGCTTTTAAATGGCAGACCAAATCCTCTTGTTCTCATCCTTTAGGCTTTTAAAGGCTTTTGTAGTGCTTTAAAGCCTTGATAATTTGCTCTGGGTTTTTATTTTATTTTATTTTTACATTTCCTTCTTGTTATATAGTTTTATTGTTTAAAAAATATGTTAATTCTATAAAACGTCCCGGAATGCAATCTAACCAAGTGAGATACATAACTCTTTTAAATACATGTTTTAAATAAATTCAAATGAATAACTAATAAATGTTCTTTTCTTTTGGGGTGGTTTCTTTATGGCTTGCAGTTTTACTGTTCTGAGGGTGCATCTTCTAGTTCCAGCAAAAGGGACAAAAATTCTGCTTAGATCTATCAAATGCTGACTTGTGCGGCACCTGTTGTCTGTCAAGAGGTACCCAAGAAAATCTCCAACAGCCCAGCCCGAAAGATCTCCTGGAAATAGAATGTAGCCAGAATGTAGATTTATCCTCTCAAGGAAATAAATAGTTTTCATTGGGAGAAGAAAACTATTTATTTTCTCCCCTACAGGTTCTAATAATCAAGATGTTGATGGTTTTATTAGCCCCAGTAATTTGGTATATAGGTTTGAATTGTTTTTTGCCTTGCATTTTATTGGATTTTGAGGTCTATTTTATGGTATTGTACTGTAATATTATGGTTCATTGCCTGCCTTGGGCTTCTCAACTGAAAAATTTGCCAATAAAAGCCAGTAAATTATGCTACTGGCAGATCTGTAGTAAAAGTACCAGCTCCATTGTGTTCCAGCAGAGTATAAATGGCAGCCAGAGTAAGGGATATTTAGGTCACACTCCTATACCCACTTACCTAGAAATAAGGCCCATTGTACCCATCAGGGCTTAGCTGTGAGTATACAGCAGAAGGGTTGCAGTGTTAGATTCTGGTCCAGTATATATTTACTTGGCTGCAAGATGCATTTAACCCAGAGGGATTTACTTCAGATTAGAGATGGCCAGAAACTGCACAGTAAGGCAGCAATGTTGTTCACAATTTTGGATTCCATTCCTACTAAATTTGGGTGCGTATGTGACTCTGGGCAGACATGTACTGGATATCTCAGTATGTTATTTCTGACGTACGAAACGCTCATGCATTCTGATGTAAATGCCATGTAGTAGTTGTACAACTTATTTGCATATTTCATTGATAAAATTAAATGGACAAAAGGAAAAATTGCTCCTGTGCTCTCAGGAGGACTTCAACGTTCAAAGACATCCAAATCCTACTAAAAATATACCTAAGGATCCAGTAACCAAATGCATGATTGCTTCAGCTCCAATCATCTTTATTGCAACTAGCGTTAAAAGTTGCCACATCATTCTTATTAATGTAATACAGCAAAACAATAAACATCCCAAACATAATATGTGAGCTATTCGCCAATATATAATGTTGAATATATTTATACAGTATATGTGTGTTAACAATTAGATGAGAAGAAAACCACTTGTGTTTTCTCTTTAACACCTAACGGAAATATATCAGGCAAAACCAAAAGAAAAAGAAAAACATAACAAAAAGACAAACACCTTGTGGCACCTTAAAGACTAACTGCTATATTTTAATGTGGGCTTTCATAAGCCCCAGTGGTGATTAGAGATACTTATTACCATATTGTTGCTCCTTGTTATCTATACCCTGGGATTAATTTAGCCACCCATCATTGTCATTGTTTACAGAACAATGCTTCCTGGGAGGGGAACTGAATATCAGCAAGGGGTTTAAAGGCCATTGCCAGGTCAACAACTTGTGCCCAAATACATTATCTGATTTGGGGCCAAGTATAAAAGTATAAGTTATACCAGAAAGATCTGGATGTCCCGAACAACCCAGATAGTGTGGTTGCTGACCTTGAGCCAGACATCCTGGAGAGTGAAGTCAAGTGGGCCTTAGAAAGCATGGCTAACAACAAGGCCAGTGGAGGTGATGACATTCCAGTCGAACTATTTAAAATCTTAAAAGATGATGCTGTTAAGGTGCTACACTCAATATGCCAGCAAGTTTGGAAAATTCAGCAGTGGCCAGAGGATTGGAAAAGATCAGTCTACATCCCAATCCCAAAGAAGGGCAGTGCCAAAGAATGCTCCAACTACCGTACAATTGCACTCATTTCACACGCTAGCAAGGTTATGCTCAAAATCCTCCAAGACAGGCTTCAGCAGTATGTGGACCGAGAACTCCCAGAAGTACAAGCTAGATTTCGAAGGGGCAGAGGAACTAGAGACCAAATTGCTAACATGTGCTGGATTATGGAGAAAGCCAGAGAGTTCCAGAAAAACATCTACTTCTGCTTCATTGACTATGCAAAAGCCTTTGACTGTGTGGACCACAACAAACTATGGCAAGTTCTTAAAGAAATGGGAGTGCCTGACCACCTTATCTATCTCCTGAGAAATCTATATGTGGGACAGGAAGCAACAGTTAGAACTTGATATGGAATAACTGATTGGTTCAAAATTGGGAAAGGAGTACGACAAGGCTGTATATTGTCTCCCTGCTTATTTAACATACCCTATATACTCGAGTATAAGCCTAGTTTTTCAGCACACTTTTTTTGCTGAAAAAGCACCCCCCCCCCCCCTCGGCTTATACTCGAGTCAGTGTCAAAATTACATGTTCTCCCCTGCAGTGTGGGTGTTCTCCGGACTCCCCCGCTCATCTACGGGTGCCTGCAGCCTCTGTGGGTGGTCCGATGACCCGGGTTAAGTACACTGCATTTTTCAGACTCCACAGGCAGACACCGTGCTGGGAGGATAATACCAGTCTATGTCCAAATGAAGGAGCTGTAGATGAAAAAAATTTCCCGGCAGCGTGTCAGTATTTCAAAGACCACTCTGAACAGAGGTCACAGTGAGGGCATCTTTGTTTACAAGCCCAGGGAAGCCCATTCACCCCCCTTCTTCCCTGTCAGCTATGTCTCTTAAAGATCTTTACGGGAGTGTCCGCTTCCAGGACACTCCCATCCTCCTCCTTCTGCATATTCTATGTACCCACCTTCCTCCTCCCACCTTCCTCCTCCATCCTCCATTGGTATCTATTTTTATTTTTGAAATTTACCAGTAGCTGCTGCATTTTCCACCCTCGGCTTATACTCGAGTCAATAAGTTTTCCCGGGTTGTTTTTGTTTGTTTGTTTGTTTTGTTTTGTTTGTTTGTTTGTTTGTTTTTTTGGTAAAATTGGGTGCCTCGGCTTATATTCGGGTCGGCTTATACTCGAGTTTTAGACACGACTTAACGACTAAACAACAACAAATAAAAGTATAAATATTTGCCATGTAGTTCCCCCTCATATGTCTGAAGAAGTGGACTTGTCCACAAAAGTTCACATTAAAATATAGCAGTTGATCTTTAAGATGCCACAATGTTTTGGTTTTCTTTATTTTTTAATTTTTATTTTGTTTCTGCCTGTTATGCTAGCACAAACTAACACGGCTTCCTCTTCTAAACGTAACTGGAATGACAATCCACTGCTCCAATGCTTTGAACTCTCACATGTCGATTTTTTCCTGGGTTTATGAGAGAATGGCTAAAATCTAGTAATAAGTCACAACGAGAGTAGGTCCCTTGAATCAATGGAACTTACAGAAGAGCAGACATCTTGGAGTCTCCACTGACTCAATGGGCCTACTCTATTCCTGATTTACTACTGGATTTCAACCAATGTCTCACCATTACAGTTGTGTCTACCCATAGTGGTTGTGTTTTTTATTAATCATATATTTGAGAATCTTGGGGTTCTGAGCTTTATTTTGCTGAACTAAGTTTGTAGCCTCTAATGATAGGCTTGTGTGGAATGCAAGCTGAGATTTCGGAAGCTAATAAAGGTAGGAGAGCCATCCACCCACCCAGAAAACTGAGGAAGTTGACCAGTTAATTCTGTCTTATATGATCCTCTGTTCTATTTTATGCACTTTCAAAATGCGGAAGAAGTAATATACCGTTGTTGTTGTTTTTAATCTTTAATGAATGATAAAACGTAATGCTAGAAACTTAGCTTTCTTTGGCATCTCCTTGAGATAATTTGTTTTGTGTCACACGAACCTCTGATTATTTTTTTGAGTCAGTGATGTGAAAAAAAAATGGCAGCGGGGGAACTGGCATATCTTTAATCTTCTAATCCAAGAATAAAAATGCCAAATGATTTTCTTTCCTGAGGATACCTGATAACTTAGCAGGGGTGGATAAAGATGGTTAAAGTCTCAGTTGGTCTGAACAGCTGCAGGCTTTGTGTAAAACTTCGTATATTTGTTTCTGCCAGGATACAGTTGCCACAAGCTGGAGTTTGTATTTTGGCAGAAAGAAGAAATGCAGTTTTAGTTTTATTATGGATGCAAACAATTTCTAACGAAAGCCAAAAAGAAGATCATGAAACTCGGTAATCATTTTAAAAGTGTGTGTGTGTGTGTGTGTGTGTGTGTGTGTGTGTGAAGAATACTAATTATAAAGAATTACTGATGTTTGCATATTATATCAATATTGCCTCAACAGAAGGGGAGGCTTGCAGGCCAGGACAGTGAGACCCCCTCCACCTAAATAAGTGCTCCTCTATCTCAGTCATTAGCCCACTGTGTTCCATGAGAGAACAGAAACTCACAGCTGCACAGCCACAATTGTGAGGACATCCTAGCCCTGAAAGGCCAGCCCAAGACTCAGAATGATCTATACCAAATGCTAGGTTTGGCCATGGACTCATTTAACAGGGAGGTGCTTTACTGAGATAGCAGCAGGAGTCAAAGCAATGCTGGAGATTTTCTTTCTTTCTTTCTTTCTTTCTTTCTTTCTTTCTTTCTTTCTTTCTTTCTTTCTTTCTTTCTTTCTTTCTTTCTTTCTTTCTTTCTTTCAAAATGGTGTCAGGGGATCTTTCTTTCCCCCTGCTGACAGTAGCTTTGATTTAAAATGTCAGCAAAGAGATCACATCACTGGCAGCCAATATTACTTCCTTGTTCACTCCAAGAGTGTTGACAGAAGGCAGTAAAAGCTCTTCAGCCATGACATCAAGTCAAAGAGTGTGGTTCCCGAGGCAGGTCTTATGTCGCATCAATATTCCAGCATCTCATTCACAGGTTATAAATTTAGAATCAGTATCTGGCCATATTTCCTCAACTACGATCACTGAAAAGAAGCCACACATTTTAAATATATATGAACTTTACAAATATATGAAATATACTATGAACATATGAAACTATGTGTATCTACATCATTTTATGATAAAAAAATAATAAAAATTAAAAGTAATTAAAAAATTTAAAAACACCCATGCAACTGTTTGAGGTTTCCCCTATTTATTTTTAGTGTTATAAACCTCTGTGTGTTTGTGCATGTGTGTGCGCATACACGCACACACAGAAGTCTATAGCACTAAAAATTATGAGGGAAAGCCTCCCCAAACAGTTACATGGATGTTCATAGAATCATCATATTTTATCCTAAACTGATGCAGAGGCATACAGCTTCAGAGTGAGCCAAGCTAGGGACCATTTCCACAATCTGCTAAAGACAGCCATCAGGGCAAAAGTGAACAATCTGAAGCCCCAGAGCCAGCTCTTTACCCAGTCCCAAGCACCTCTGCTAGGGGTGCCAGATCTCAAGACAGTGTTCTGATTCTTAAGCTCTCAAGCCAAGTGTCCCTGAAAGAGAAAAACATTCTGGGTTATATTCTGCCAAATTATCTGGTTAGGTGGGTTTAACCGTACAGACATCCGTGCTATATCGTTATCATCTTAGAACTGTAGAGCTGGAAGGAACCCTATGGATCATCCCGTCCAGTCCCTGTCAAGGAGAAACAGTGGGGAACTGAACTCCCTACCTCTAGCTCCACAGCCATAGACCTACAGCATTGAGCTATTCAGGAGTTCTGTCAGTGAATTTAAAAATATGTCTACAAGTTATCAAGTTCAGATATCTGGCAAAAGCCCAGGCAGTCAACAACGGCTGATCTTACTTCATAGATTTCCAAAAAGCAACTGCACCCCAAGAATGCTTATTTTGGCCCCAAATTGTAGTCCAAGATGTTTTCTTTCTGAGGGAAAGGACAATAAGGTGTCCCCTTGTGCATATACAGAAGCAAACAGGACCAGCAGGCTGTTTCTAGCTCTGCAATATAATTCTTGCAATGAAACAACCAGGACTGTATCCTGATCCAAGCCTGGAAAGTTACTTTCCAAAGGATGAGGTCTAGTTCCAGTTCCAAAGTGAGTGAACGGTTAGCACAACTGTTGCATTATTTTTAAAATAAACTATTTGCTCTTCCATTTCTCAAAAGTAACTAAAATATTTTTCTTTTGCCACTGCTTTAAAAAGACATCTGACTGCTGGAGGCCACTGACCTACAATACAAAATACATCCTCTTCACATTTCCCTCATGGTCATCTCAACACCCACAACAGGGAGTAAGACACAGCAGGTGGCAGCATTTGAACCATATGCTGTTCACAATTTGGGAGGCCACCCTCCTACACTAAAAATAACTAAAACTTTACGCTGCAAAAGCAGTGAGCCATCCCTCCTTAAGTTACCATTGAAATATAACTTAGTGATGTCTTCATTATTAGAGGGGAATGAATAAATAGCAATTAACTGATAATTTACATACAGAAAGTTTCAAGCTCTGATTCTGCTAACAATTACTCTGGTAGCTGACTCTTACAGCAGTAGTACTGCTGTTTACCTGTCTTACTTTCAAGTCCCGGCTGTTCTCACAGGCTGGGGATTGATTCCAGCCCATTTAGGACCATCAGCCTTTTTTTGGAATAGTCCCTGTTCGCAACATCAGGTTAGTTAAACAAAACATAATACTAACCACTCCACATTGCGAGTAATCAAGACAACCAAACTCATAATGGCATGGAATGTTCTACAATGGTTCAATCATCATTCTTCTTTGGCTATGCAACTGAAGTGCAAGGGAACACCACTTGAATAAAATGCAGAGAATGCTTAAGACTGCATGTATGAGCAGGTCTCTAGGCCAATTCATATGGGAGCCAATTTCCTTTGATGTAATAGACCACTTCCAGCCTGGTAATCTAGAGTAAATCAAGCCTGAACTATCCCTGGAGGCAACAATGTTGAAACTGAGGCCCTCATACATAATGAGAAGGCAAGATTCTCTGGGAAAGACAATAATGCTGGGAAAGATGGAAGGCAATAGGAAAAGAGGAAGACCAAATACGAGGTGGATTGACTCCCTAAAGGAACCGAAGGCTTGAGTTTACAAGAACTGAGCAGGGCTGTTGACAGGATATGCTGGTAATCTCTCATTCATAGGGTCACCATAAATTGGAGGCAACTTGATGGCATGTAGCAGGGACGTGGTGGCACTGTGGGTTAAACCGCAGAAGCCTCTGTGCTGCAGGGTCAGAAGACCAGCAGTCGTAAGATTGAATCCATGCGACGGAGTGAGCTCCCGTCGCTTGTCCCAGCTCTTGCCAACCTAGCAGTTTGAAAGCATGTAAAAATGTGAGTAGATAAATAGGTACCACCTCGGTGGGAAGGTAACGGTGTTCTGTGTCTAGTCGTGCTGGCCACGTGACCACGGAAACTGTCTTCGGACAAACGCTGGCTCTATGGCTTGGAAACGGGGATGAGCACCGCGCCCTAGAGTCAGACACGACTGGACTAAATGTCAAGGGGAACCTTTACCTTACCTGATGGCATATAACAAGATCAATCTTTTAAGGATATATTATTTTAATATCTTTTTTTACCTTTTCAACTTAGAGCATGCGAAGCGTATAACAACATAGCAGTCTATGAACCCATTGAAATCAATGGGCCTAAAGCTAATTGTGAGCAGCGCTTGCAAGTATGTAATATAGTTAACTGTAACTGATGCCTTTTGGGTAATGAACAAAGTATGTTAATAATTGCAAATTTACTTAGGTAAAATGAGTAACACAAAAGTTACTTAGGTATAATGGGAGTTACTTTCAAAAGTTATTATTTAAAGGCATTTAAGATATTTTAAGAGGCATTTTGGTATGAACAGCCATTCACACATCAACCTTAGGTGCACCTCACTGAGGAGTGAGGGATTAGAAGTTCAATTCCCCATTATATGTCCATGAAGAATAGTCTACCTATGTAGCCTTGGGTAAAATGTAGAGTGCCATAACACCCCCAAGAATGAGGGAATGGCAAGACATTTTAGAGTGCTTTATACCCTGAATACTCTGGGAAGGGTTACCAAATGTCACAATGGACTAGATGGCAGGTAACATATGAGCTTATTGTGAATTCATCATCATCAACTGCAGTGATGGAAGGGACCCTATGAATTATCAAGTCCAGCCCCTGTCAAGGAGGCACAGCGGGGAATGGAACTCTCAACCTCTGGCAGATATTTAAACCACTGAGCTATCTAGTTGTTCATATAGTACTTATTTCTTGGCATTGCTGATGCATGGGAGCAGACCAAAGGGTTGTTTGTTGTTTAGTCGTTTAGTCGTGTCCAACTCTTCGTGACCCCATGGACCAGAGCACGCCAGGCCCTCCTGTCTTCCACTGCCTCCTGAAGTTGGGTCAAAGTCTGACCAAAGGGTACAGACTAAAAATTAGGAGTCAAGTCCTAAGAATTTGGGGGTGAGGTGACATACTTGTAAAATCATTTATTTTTGAATTTCAGAAAGCAAATTAGCAGCTGTGTGTGTGTGTTGAAATCTAGGTATCCTGTGTGGTGGAGTGGATAAAGTGATGGACTAGGATTCAAGAGACCTCAGTTAAAATATCTGCTAGGCCATTGAAGCTGGCTGGCAGGGAGGGAGAAGTGGAACTGGTAAATCCACTTCTTAAATATCTCACTTACCTTGAAAGCCATATTCAGATTGCTGTAAGTCAGCTGCAACTTGACAGCACATAACTAACCAACTAACTGACTAGTTGAAATTTATTCCGTAGAACTGTAGGGGCAGTAAATCAGTCCCCAGACCCAATAAAGCTGCTCACCATGGTGTGTATTCTGAAGCATGGTGCAACTTGCTTTGGTGCAGAGCTTGGAAAAATACAACTTCCAGAACCCCCAGCTAGTATGGCCAAGCTGACTAGGGGGTTTCAAGCCCAAATAAAGTAACACTACTGCCATCCACTTTTGGTTAATTTTGCATAAGATTGTCCTTTTCCAGTGGGGGAAAAAGCATTGTTCTTTCTCTGTGGATTGAATTGTGTAGAAGTCCAGCATACTTAAAAACAGCATTTTTCCTTCCAATATATTTTAATGTTCTCTTATGGTTGTGTTTGCTTCTTGATTGGTTTCATGGGCCACTCTGTATCTTCCCACCTGATTTAATTTTAATCATCAGTATCATCATCATCATCATCATTTGTTGACTCACCAGGGTTTATTCTTTCATAGCATCTCAACCAAGAACTCCCACATGATAGTTGTCCACAAGGCTTGTCCACATCTTTTAAAGAGAAGGTCTTGTTTTAGTCATCATTTTATTAATGCAAGAACATTCAATTAGAAAATCAAACTGAAACCATTAAAAACAGGCTGGCATCTCTACTATTAAAATGCATAATGATATATAATTTAGTCTAGAGTTGATAACAACTTCAAATCCTTTTTCTTATAAGTGAATTACTTATTTATCCCACTTATTTTAAATAAAGCAAATACTCAAGAGAAAGACATTTTACAATATCTTCCCAAACACAGTTTTCAAAAACAACTTGCTTCTATTTCCTGCAATTGAAAGCAAAAGTGCCTTCATTTCAGTTGGAATTATAGTATTCTAACCTTTTACTTTTGCAGTTATCCCACTGCCAACATTTAGAGTTTGGAAAAAATAACTATTGTTGGACTGTAGCTCCAGAATCCTGTCTATGCTGGCTAGGGGATTCTTGAAAATTATCCTGGTGGGGTACATGATTTTGGGGGAGCCCCACTACATAATCCTCAGTAGAGATGTGCCTATTTGTGTTTCTGGACTACAACTCCCAGAATTCCCAGAATTCCCTACTGTACTCCTCTACTCTTCAGTTAACCAGAATAATGAATGCCAAGATCCAGTTCATCGTCTGGGAACCTAAGCACTAACCACAACCCAAAAAAGCTAAATAGCTAAATTAGGCTACAACGTAAAAGGTTATTTGTCCATTCAAAGCTGACATGAACCAAGCCTTCCAACGGTCATCTGTTTATTCCAATAATATGCTGATTCCGAAACCTTCCAAATTGTAGTTCCGTCTTCACTTCCCTCAAAATGACCAGCTCAAGGAAGCTTGAGCTAAAAACAGACTGCCCAGTTTCCTCTGTGTTGGAAATGTCTGGTTTCTTGAGCAATGGAGCTGTTCAGCATTTTAAAATAACTAACTGTTCAAGCTGTGGGTGGTGACATTACACCACTTCTTGAACATCTAACCCCAAAACTCTGTTAGGATTGCCACAAATCAAAACTGACTCAAGGGCACATAATAACAACGGTTTAAGCTAGGATATTTTCTCTTGCATCAGCAAGTAATGCAGTTCTGGCCCAGCTGATATATATCCAGGGTTTCACTCAGTCTTTAGCTTAAGCAGCTAATTTTGAAGTCATTTATGCAGGATTTTGCATATCCGTGATCAAAAAACACAGAGCAAGAGTCCCAAAAATAATTTTCCAAGTTCGGTGCCAAATACTTGGTCAAGTTAAGGTCAGTCCAACTTATGATTCTCTCAGGGACCCTCTTAAAAACAACTAACAGCATGATCAGCTGGAAAAATTGTTTGTGTTTTGGACTGCTTGTGTAACAGTCTTGTGTGAGCTAGTTTCTGTGATCACATGACATATAGGAGATCTCAAATAGCTCAACCCTGCTCTGTGTCCAAGCAGGACCTTTTTTGGGCCAATGGCAGGGCTTCTCTCTTTTTGGAGTCAGATTGGAATGATTCTTGAACAGATGGAAATGTTGCTTTAAAGGAGATTGTGCCCAGCAAAGCAACCCTTTCCAGCACAATCAGATGCGATGCGATCCTTTATCACCACATCTTCCATTTAATTTCAAAGTAACATGACATCTGCCTATACTACAGATTTAAATCAGCTTTAAATGTTCCCAAATGATGTGGTACCTCAGGAAAGGGATTCTAAAAATCATACGACGAATTCCACATGAAAATAGATAGAACTGGCATAGCATTCTTAAAACTACAATATTCCAGAAAACCACAATTAAACAGAATGGCCAGGTTCCACTAGTGCTGCCTTTTTAACCACTCTTTTAAAAAGGGCAAGGAGAGGACTAGAAAATCCACAACAGGCCAGACCAGGTCGTACCATCAGGCAGCAGGTTTCAGTTATCGTGAGAGGACAATTTAATTGCTAGCTGTTTAATTTGTTATTGATGACCCAAACCCTATTTGTAAAACCCTCCAGCATAACACAATTGTGTAAATCTCGATGGCAAATCTAGCAAGCAAAAGCAAATGCTAGGGTAGTTTCTTAAGTTGTGCAATTTGCCACCTAGATTTATGCCAACTGTTTTGCTCTGGCAGAAAAATATAGTAGGGCCACTTTTGCGGGGAGGGAGCTGCCAGAAATGGAGAAGAGGACTTGTGGGATTTTCTGCCTCAAGGGCTAAAACAGCTTGGTTGGCTTGAGGTGCTAAGTACCTTGACCTAGAGACTGGGGAATGCCACTTGATGCTCCACCTGAACAAATCGCCTCAGGCCAGGTATGCAGTGAGCAAACCATCCAGGGTTACATGGGTTTGAATCTTTAACTGTGACCCCAGCAAGACAATGTCAGAATAAACCATTCTAAAATGTTTGGGAGTCATTTATTCCAGTCTCTGTGTGTACTGAAACCACCATTCACTTGGGTGGAATTGCAATGAAGGAAGTGAAGTCAACTGAAGTACAAATTATTATTGAACTACCCCCTAAAACCAGCACACCGACTTGGAAGTTAAGCTCCTTTGAAATAAATGGGGAATACTTCAGGTACGTTTCATGTTAGAATCACAAAGGGACTTCAAAAGGGGTGCCGTATTTCTGATGCAACAAAGCAGGTCTGGCACTCTAGTCAAAGTGACTTATTTCAATGACAGGATGGCTGTCTGTGTTTATGAAAAGCTGACTCAATATTTGAGTTTTCTGTGTCAAGGGCACACTCACTTTGTCCACACAAGGTCGACAGATAAATCCTTTATCTCTCAGTGTTCAAAGGATCAGACTCCAGAAATTGGTAGGGAGCTGTGGATTCCTGTCACAGTCCCACAGTTTGCCAGAACTATTCCAAAAAGTAGTATTTTATTTTGTTTTGGGATTACAACACCCAGAATCCCCTAGGCAGCCCTGCCACTAGCATGCTGGGAGTTGTAACCCCGCCCCCAAAAGTAATTTGTACAACCTCTGTCCCAGGACTCTTCAAGAAGTGAAGCCAACTTCTTCCCTTAAACCTGATGGCCAGGACCTCCTCGGAGGTTCTTTGGTTTCAACCTTTCAACCTTGTTCCAGTGCTTGAAGCCAAATTTCTTCTACCTGAAAATGCTCTTTTTAGAAAAAGCATAAACAGCCATGAAGAAAACACTCCTGTGATTAAAAATATAGCCACAGGAGGCCACTGTTGTTCTACCCAAACAAAGATTAAATGTGATCTTTCTTTTAAGGACCACCTGGATGCTGGTGCAACATCTGGGGACACTAATATCTGTGCGATGGCATATGCAAAAGTACGGTATATGGTCGCCACAACACTGTGCTCATCAGTGCAATTCCTTTCAAAAAGACAGCAGAGTTTTGCTATATGCCTGCTAGGTCACCAATTTTGAGAGTCTTCCCAGCACATCCATCATGGACTCCTTTGCTTACTAAATGTATGAAGAGAGAAAAAAGAGAAGGTTGGATTCCAACTGCCTTACAGTGCGATCCTATACATGTCTAGTCAAAGGTAAGGCTGAGAAATATCTCTCCCTCCCTCCATGTTTTGGCCTTTTTTTTTACAAATAACCCATGAGATCAGTCATGTGACTGGCCATATGCCAGATTGTGCAACCAGTGCGTGATCAGGTGCACAACGGAGAACCTGCTGAAGGAGGGGAAATTCCTTGTTTCATTGCACTCCATGTGTGTCCCCAACCAGATTCTGGACATTGTATCAGATCCAGACTCAATTTGTTATTTTTTAATTGTATGGAGATATAACCTCTTCATGAATGACTTGTGCCCTTAATTTCAATAGGATTAAACCATAACAAAACATGGGCTGCAATCTCATATACATATTCATTACATCTACAACCCACTTTTATCCAAGGAGTTCAAGGTGCCAAATATGCTCCTCCCTTGCCAATGTTATCCTCACAGCAATCCTATGAGGTAAGTTAAGCTGAGAGACTGGTGTCCCAAGAGGTGGGACACCAGTGGCGCTAGTCTAACATTTTAATCATTACACCATGAACTTGGTCAGCCTTACCTTTGACTAGACATCTATAGGATTGCACTGTGAGATACTCCGAATCTTGCCAAAAGAGGTTTTGCAAGCTATCTCTATATTGTCCAACTATTTAATAATGGGGAACCTAAGTATCATATTTTTATTGATTGTATTTTTAAAGTTACTGTACATCGCTTTGAAATCTCCAGGCCAAAGTAGCCCATATACATATACATATATTAAAATTATAATTTTATAATTTTATAATTTGGTAAGACCACTAAAACATCACGAAAGCGGTAAACTTTTGAGTTTTTCAGAACTTTTTGGAAAAGCATGAATGCTCACCTCTTCTGTGTTCGTCTAGTAGTACTAATAAAAGTATTACCAAAAAATATGGGATCAAAGAATTATGAAAAACATGTCAGTAAGGATAAAAGAAAATTGTTATAAAGTAATATGGAGGTGGTATTTAACGCCGGTTAAAATGAATATAATAGACAAAAGTGTGTCAACATTATGTTGGAGGTGTAAAAAAGAGAAGGGGACGTATATACATATGTGGTGGCTATGTGAAACAAGAAAGAAAGAGTGGAATTTAATTTTTAAAGAAATATCTGAAATAACTGGTTTGAATATTCAAATGTCTCCGTTAATTGCTTTACTGAATGGGATTAAGAAGGATCAATTGTTGAGAGAAAATAAGGATTTAATAGTAATAATGGTTACGGCTGCAAGATTAATTATTGCAAGAAATTGGAGAAATGATAACAAATTGAGTATAGAGGAATGGTATAGAGAATTATGGGACATGGCAATTAATGATAAACTGACATGTGATATGAAAATAAGAAGAGGCCAAATGAAAAATAATGATTTTAAGAAAACATGGAATGTATTTTTGGAATATGTATTTCGGAGAGGGAAGGGGTATACACCAAGGGAAGAAACAATGAAATTTTGGAGAGAAAATGGATTGAACGAAGTTTAATCCTAGTCCTGAAGGTGATGGGGGCACTTGTGAAATTGTATTTTATTGTTTATTATTGTTTATTATTGTTTATGTATTGTTTTTATAGTTTTTTTTGTGTGGTAGTGGGTTTATGTTGTATTAATAAAAAAAAAATTTAAAAAAAAGTATTACCAAGCTCTGGTTACTGTGAAAGAAACGAACTTCAAACATGCACACAGGTCTCTCCTTGTTTGTTTTTATTACTGTACTGTCAATATGTTTCAGAGATGACCATTTTTACTGTGAAAACAGATTATAATGGCTGTATAAATAGTGAATTGCATTAAACCCTAGGGTTCTGAGGACCAGAGCATGCTGCTCTGTATTTGCATGCAAACCTCCTTGTTGAAATCAATGAGGAGCTGTGCCACAAAATCAATGCTGCTAGAAATATTCTGGTATCCAAAGGTTTGCACATCAAATTAGTTGTGGCAAACTGTTGTGATATTGCGCAGTCCAAATTAATAGATGTGCATGTTATGTGCCATCAAGTGAAAACCTACTTATGGCAACCATAGTAGGGCTTTCTAGGTAAGTGAGACATTTAGGTCATAATTTTACCAGTTCAGTCCCCACCCCTAGAGAGTTTCCACAGCTGAATGGGGATTCAGAGTCGTGGTCTCCCGAGTCCTACTCCCTCACTCTAATCAGTACACCACACTGGGTATCAAATTAAAAGGACATACAGTATTACAACATTAAAACAATAGAAATTCACATGAGCCTTGATAAACAATTAATTTATGGCATCCTGAGATTGTGAAACACCATCCTTTTTGCTCCTCATTTGTCTTGTGAGGCTTTAAGAAGACCTCAGGCAAGTCTTCCTCATTTAAAAAAATAAATGAGCAGAACTGGAGCATGGGGCAAGGAGATCAGATTCATGACTGCAGTGGAAACAGAACTGATAGAATCAATGGGATAAGTGATTAAACCAGGTTGCCAATGCTCTGTGTAGCTGTGGATTTGCAAATGCAAAATTGTCCACATGAGTAGGAGTTAATCCTTCATGGCACAATTGCATTGCTCTTAGGCACAGCAAAAGAAATGCATGAAAAAGATTGCAGAAGAGTGACTCTGCCCTTTTAATTTGAATTGAAAACATGAACATGTGTTCAAGAATTGTAAGGCAAGTCACATTAAAAATACCAACAGCTGTTTTTAAAGGAAGCAATATAATCCTACACAAATAAGCAAATCAGTTTTAACATTAGTGTTGAAAATAGTCCAGTTCTTCACAAAAATGATATCTCAGTAGTTTTTCACTCTTCGCTTTATCAAATTATCAGTGTATCCAGAGGAAAGGAATCCCAGACTTTAAATAAATGTTAGTCTGTTAAGAATGCTGTACTGCCCCGTTTTCCAGGGCAAAATGCAGTTTTCAATGGATCAATGGATTGACTACAAAATATTTTTAGCATAGCTTTCAGCTCATTTTCTTTGTTACACTTTAATTTGCAGACAAACAGTTTGGAAAGAGCATTCTTTTTTTAAAAAAATCTAGGACCTATGCTCTGTCTACACAGAAACTATAAGTTTGTGCTGTGCTTTCTTCATAATGGGAGTAGCCCTATATTTAAAAAAAAAAAGATGGGAGAAAACTGGATCATACTAAATCAAATTCTTTCTCAATACTGTGTTATTCTTGTTCCTGACACTATCAAAAGATTATCAGGTAGAAAAGGATATCTCAAGATAACACTTTTGATTTACACATAATTCTTAAACAGAAAGAATGGGAAACATATCCATTCTCATTTATTCTGTATTACTGTTAACTTGAAATTAATGTATTGCATATAGATGTTTGAAGTAGGAAAGGTTTTGTGACTCTTTGCTCTCTCATTGGACTGATTAAATATTTAAGTTAGCTTATGATTACCCGATATGAATTTTAATACCGTTGTCTCCTAACTTATTTTAATGAGAGAGGGCTGGGAATTCCAAATGTCACGTCCTAGTGACATTTAAGCAGGATACAAGTGTTAAATGTTAAACTTTGGCTCCTGAATTAGAAAAGCAACAAAGTACAACACAAACATAAAGCTTTGAATCCACATCCAAACTAACACTGCTATTAGACACAGAAGGAAGCACCATTAAGTTCAACTCTGTACAGCAGGGGTGGGCTACTGGGCAACTGTGGCACTCCAGTTATTTTTGGCCTACAACATCCATCAGCATGAACCAGGATATCCAATGATGAGTGATTATGGAAGTTCCAGTCCAAGAAAAGATCCACACGGGCCGTAACTACACTTTCAGACAAGACCAAAGTTGTTTTGGAGTGACTCTGGTCCCTTCACACCAAGCAAGTTCTGATGCAGTTTTTAAAAGCGCAAATCAGCAGTTTAAACTGCACCAGGGCTTCCATTCTGGCTGGCCAAGGGCGAAGACTTCCCAGCTACTGACAGCAGCAGGGGCTGGGCCTGACATATGGCAAAAACACAGCAGCTGCTGGAGGGGAGGAGATCCAAGAGCTTTGGTTGCAAAGATAGGAAGTAGAGATGGGGACGAATATAAAAACGGATCTTTTTTTTGATGAATATAGCCAATTCGTCATATGTCCGTCGATCCGTATTCGTCAAAGTATAAGTCACAACGAATGTGGATCGACGAATATTTTCTCGGTTTTATTCGTTGATCCGTCCATTCGTTAATATTCGTTACCCTTTTTTGGGGCCTCTCCGAGCTTGCTGGTGCCAATTAGAAGCTCCAGCCAATCAGGACAGAGATCCTGGATTGGCATGTCCGGCAGCCAATAGCGCTGCTGAAAGGTGTAACTAACTTAAACAGAGGCTTCATATAAGCTTTTCCCCTCCAGCCTTTCCCCACTTCTGTTCATTCTCTCCGGAGTGAGAACAGTTGCTGGCTTGCTGGTGCTCTTGTGTTTTCACTTTTGTGGCAGCAAAGCAAACACTTATATTTTTCTTTTTCATTTATTTCATTATCATCATCACATCAACTTTACTGGGAATTTGGGGAGGGATTTCAGGTAGCTTAGGCTACTTCTTTGGAAGGGCTTTAAGTTTTTAAAACTTTATTTTTGGAGGCTTGTGTGTCTCTCAGGCACAGGGGGGGGGGAATTTGGTGAGTGACTGGAATCCTTTTCCTTTCCCCTAAAACTGATTTTAAAACTACCGTATAATTGCACTCATTTCACACGCTAGCAAGGTTATGCTCAAAATCCTACAAGGTAGGCTTCAGCAGTATGTGGACCGAGAACTCCCGGAAGTACAAGCTGGATTTCGAAGGGGCAGAGGAACTAGAGACCAAATTGCTAACATGCACTGGATTATGGAGAAAGCCAGAGAGTTCCAGAAAAACATCTACTTCTGCTTCATTGACTACGCAAAAGCCTTTGACTGTGTGGACCACAGCAAACTATGGCAAGTTCTTAAAGAAATGGGAGTGCCTGGCCACCTTATCTACCTCCTGAGAAATTTATACGTGGGACAGGAAGCAACAGTGAGAACTGGATATGGAACAACTGATTGGTTCAAAATTGGGAAAGGAGTACGACAAGGCTGTATATTGTCTCCCTGCTTATTTAACTTATATGCAGAATACATCATGCGAAAGGCAGGACTGGATGAATCCCAAGCCAGAATTAAAATTGCCGGAAGAAATCTCAACAATCTCAGATATGCAGATGATACCACTCTGATGGCAGAAAGTGAGGAGGAATTAAAGAACCTCTTAATGAGGGTGAAAGAGGAGAGCACCAAAAATGGTCTGAAGCTCAACATCAAAAAAACGAAGATCATGGCCACTGGTCCCATCACCTCCTGGCAAATAGAAGGGGAAGATATGGAGGCGGTGACAGATTTGACTTTCTTGGGCTCCATGACCACTGCAGATGGTGACAGCAGCCACGAAATTAAAAGACACCTGCTTCTTGGGAGGAAAGCGATGACAAACCTAGACAGCATCTTAAAAAGCAGAGACATCACCTTGCCGACAAAGGTCTGCATAGTCAAAGCTGTGGTTTTTCCAGTAGTGATGTATGGAAGTGAGAGCTGGACCATAAAGAAGGCTGACCGCCGAAGAATTGATGCTTTTGAACTGTGGTGCTGGAGGAGACTCTTGAGAGTCCCCTGGACTGCAAGGAGATCAAACCTATCCATTCTGAAGGAAATCAACCCTGATTGCTCACTGGAAGGACAGATCCTAAAGCTGAGGCTTCAATACTTTGGCCATCTCATGAGAAGAGAAGACTCCCTGGAAAAGACCCTGATGTTGGGAAAGTGTGAAGGCAAGAGGAGAAGGGGACGACAGAGGACGAGATGGTTGGACAGTGTCATCGAAGCGACCAACATGAATTTGACCCAACTCCGGGAGGCAGTGGAAGACAGGAGGGCCTGGCATGCTCTGGTCCATGGGGTCACGAAGAGTCGGACACGACTTAAGGACTAAACAACAACAAAACAGATTTGGTTGTGTGTGTGTCTGAGACTTAGCTGGCAGGGCTTTACGTTTTAAAAACTTAATTCTTTTTGGAGTTTATTTTTGGCTTGTGTTCAGCCACAGGGGGGAGGGGGAATTTGTGTGTGTGGATTAGAATCCCTTTTCCTAATTTACATTACACTGGGTCGGGTCTTTGCTTAGGCAGGTCACATTTTAGTAAAACAATTAGTCCACACACACACACCATCATTTAAAAAATAAAATTTACACACTCTCTCTGACCCTCTATTAGTTTCCTTCCCCATTGCTTCATTATTTGTTTAGTTGGTTTGGCAGGCAGTAGAAAATGAAGTGAGTTCTCCACCATGGGGAATGAAAGGGGAAGAAGGCTGTGAAGCTACGTAGGCTAGGCAGTGGCACCACCACCACCACCACCATTCCTCCTCCAGTGGCCTTGCAGGCAGGCATGGAAGCAAAGCTTCCAGAGGTGCCAAAAGAACTGCTGCTCCTCTTCCTAGAGGGCTCTGAGGAGTTACTGGTTTCTGAAGATCCCCAGTCTGATTTGGAACCAGTAACGGCAGTGCAGGCTTCACAACTTCCCCACCCCTGTCCCCAGAGTCATCTCTTCCCTCCTCCCAGACCAGCAGCACCTCTGGGACACAGAGTTCTTCCCAGGCCAGCAGTCAGGGGCAGGCAGTGGGTCCTTGTTTGGGCAAACATGGCAGAGGGGCCATGTGGGATCATTTCACGGCGGTGAACTATGACCCATGGCTGGCATGTTGCAATGCCTGCCTTGTGGTGGTTAGGAGGGGGTCAGACCCCAGGCATCTGTCCTCCGCCGCCAACATCTGGAAAGGCACCACCCAAGGCTCCTGTCCAGGGAAGGCAGTTTGTCAGCGCCATCTGGGGGAGGGAAGAGAGCAGCTCCAGGGGGAGATGTGGGGAGGCAGAAGGAGGCGCCTCCTTCCAAAAGGGCAGCCACGGGGGTTTCTGGGGCCGGGAGCATGAGGCAGGCCACGCTCCACGAAGTGGCACCCATTGGGTCTGCCATGACCCTCAGCCAGCGGTTGAAGGGCAAGGCCCAGCAGGCAGCCACTTCTCTCGTCGCCGAGACGATTGCCCTACTCGGACTTCCACTGTCCACCGTGGAAGTCCCAGCCTTCTGCCGGTTGTTGCATTTTTATTTTATTTTTTTGCCCCCTGGTATGATCTCCCCTCATGGAGAACTATGACTCTGTGAGGGAGGTGGTCCATGACCATTTTTCATGGCTACAGGGGCGCAAGGTGCACGTCACAGCGGACCTTTGGAGCGGAGGTCAGCATGGCTACCTCTCGCTCACAGCCCACTAGTGGCAGCCAGAGGACTTGAGTAGTGGCAGGGCATCGGCGACAGGGCCGCAGGGGGAGGCCCTTGCCCTGCCCCCAGGCTACAGGTCCGTTCTGCTGCAGATGTGGCACATGGAAGCTCAGGTGATGGGGAGGAGTTCCTGTCCGCGCTGCAGGAGTGGGCACCGGAGGGGGAGGTCATCCATGGCCACATGGTCATGGATGCTGGGCGGAACATGTTGGCGACATTGAACACGGCAGGTTTTGAGGGCATCATATGCATGGTGCACAAATTACACCTTGTGGTGCGCGATGCCCTTGGCCTGGGCAGCCACGTCAAGCCCGAGTGGGACACAGGCACCCGGGAGACGCAGTCACTCCTGCAGCAATGCCGCCAACTGGTGGGCCACTTCTCCCGCAGCCTGAAAGCTGCTCGCCAGCTGCGTGAGAGGCAGGAGGAGTTGGGTCAGGAGACCTACGTTCTCCTGACAGACCTGCCCACCAGGTGGAACTCCACCTACACCATGGTGTCCTGCCTGGTGGAGCAGAAGGCCATTTTGGAGGACATCATGTCCTCCATGCCCATTCTGCCCGGGGGGAGAGAGGTGGGCATCAGTGCCGCAGATTGGCTGGCCCTCTCCCAGATGGTGGAGGTGCTCAAGCCCTTCCTGGAAACCACAGACATCTTGTGTGGTTACACGGAAAGCCTGGGGCAGGTCATCCCCCTGATTCATGCCCTCAATCGGTCCCTGGAGACTGCTGTGGCACCAGGATCCCCCCTCCTTCTACGGACCAGGGTTTTGGTGAAGAGGTGTGCAGAAGCGACTCCATCCTGTCTACAGTGACAGAGCTTACCACATGGCCTGCCTGTGTGATCCTCAAATCAAGGGGGGCTTGGCAGCATGCACCTCAGACCTCGAGGAGTGGAGAACGGAGCTCTCCACTGAGGTCTGCAGGGCATTGGGGGCACAACACTTGCGTGGAGAGACGGGAACGTCAGGCCACGAGGGGCAGGGTGGTTTGCCTGAGCCACAGGGGACTTCAGCTGGTGAAGGCTTCAGTCACCATTACTGGAGCTCTGTGGTGACCTTGGCAGTTGCCGCAGAGGAAAGACAGGCGGCTGAGGAGGATTCGGCAGAGACAATGGTGTGGGAATATCTGGCTGAGCCCCCCCAGATCCCCTCCATTTCTGGGCTACAAAAGTGGCCATATGGCCGGAGTTGTCCAATGTGGCCATGGACCTCCTTTCCACCACCACCCCCAGTGACCAGAGCAAGTGCGTGTTTTCTCATCTCGGAGACATATTCCGACCGCGCCGCTCACGTTTGGATCTCGTTACTGTGGAGAGACTGTCGTTCATCAAGGTGAACCTTCCCTTGTTGTGCTTCCCCTCACTGAACCCAAAGAGGTAGGGCTCCAATGACAGTCTAACCCTTAACACACCACCTGCCTGCCTGCCTGCGCCCACCTTTCTGCCCGCTCGCCTGCCTGCCCACCTGCCCACCCACCAGTCCTCCTGAAAAAAAAAGACCTGCCTACTTGCCTGCCAGCCTGTAAAACGGACCAACTCCTGCCTGCTGAGTGAAGTCAGCTCATCGGGCCAAATTCTGACCAACTCCTGCCTGCCTGCCGTGCTGAGTCCAGTTTGGACAGAGAGTGCCACTTTGTGATCAGGATGAAAAGTGAAGCCCAGGAAACTAGTAATGTTGAAAAGATCATATATCCAGTCCAGATGCTCCACTGGGCTATCCGTCTGAGTCTGACTTACATCACGGAGGAGGCTGGGCTGGAATCCTCTTTCCCCCATAAGTCCTGCCTGGTGAGTCCAGCCTCCTCGGGCTTCATTCCAAATTCCTGCCTGCTTATTCCAGCCTCCTACCCTTTCCGGGCGCCCCCATGCCAACATGGCCAGCCCAGCCCCACCCAAACCTGAGTGGTTCTGTTGTGTGTCTCTCTCTCTACTGCCTCAGTAGGTTGGCAGAAGCTGGGACAAGCAACGGGACGTAGCTCACCCCATCTTATGGATTCGAACTGCAGTGCTGACCTTCCGATCGACAAGCCCAGCGGCTCAGCAGATTAACCCACAGTGCCATGGTCTACTTTGCTGCCATGTGCCTCAGTCAGTGCCCGATGGGCCACAGTCTAATTTGCTGCCTTGTGCCTCAGTGCCCAATGTGGCCAAAAAGCCTACTTTGCTGCCAAGTACCTCAGTGCCCATTGGGGCCAAAAAGCCTACTTTGCTGCCAACTACCTCAGTGCCCAATGGGGCTAAAAAGCCTACTTTGCAAACTTCCTCAGTGCCCAATGGGGCCAAAAAGCCTATTTTGCTGCCTACTACTTCAGTGGTAGTAGGCAGCAAAATTTTGCTGCCTACTACCACCCCTTCACGGATTGCTGCCTTTTCGTGGCGAAGGGGCTTGAGTAATTCAGAGAAGCTATGGGCTATGCCGTGCAGGGACACCCAAGACGGACAGGTCATAGTGGAGAGTTCTGACTAAACGCGATCCACCTGGAGCAGGAACTGGCAAGCCACTCCAGTATCTTTGCCAAGAAAACTCCATGGACAGAAACAAAAGGCTAAAAGATATGACGCTGGAAGATGAGCCCCTCAGGTCAGAAGGCGTCCAACATGCTACTGAGGAAGAGCGGAGGACAAGTACAAGTAGCTCCAGAGCTAATGAAGTGGTTGGGCCAAAGCCGAAAGGACGCTCAGCTGCGGACGCGCTTGGAAGTAAAAGGAAAGTCTGATGCTGCAAAGAAGAATACTGCATAGGAACCTGGAATGTAAGATCTATGAACCTTGGTAAGCTGGATGTGGTCAAACAGGAGATGGCAAGAATAAACATTGACATCCTGGGCGTCAGTGAACTAAAATGGACGGGAATGGGCGAATTCAATTCAGACGATTATCATATCTACTATTGTGGGCCAGACTCCCGTAGAAGAAATGGAGTAGCCCTCATAATCAACAAAAGAGTGGGAAAAGCTGTACTGGGATACAATCTCAAAAATGATAGAATGATTTCAATACGAATCCAAGGCAGACCTTTCAACATCACAGTAATCCAAGTTTATGCACCAACCACCAATGCTGAAGAGGCTGAAATTGACCAATTCTATGAAGACTTACAACACCTTCTAGAACTGACACCAAAGAAAGATGTTCTTCTCATTATGGGGGAATGGAATGCTAAAGTAGGGAGTCAAGAGATAAAAGGAACAACAGGTAAGTTTGGCCTTGGAGTTCAAAACTATGGATGGAGGCTTGTAACATTGTACAGGAGGCAGCAACGAAAACCATCCCAAAGAAAAGGAAATGCAAGAAAGCAAAGTGGCTGTCCAACGAGGCCTTACAAATAGCGGAGGAGAGAAGATAAACAAAATGCAAGGGAGATAGGGAAAGTTACAGAAAATTGAATGCAGACTTCCAAAGAATAGCAAGGAGAGACAAGAGGGCCTTCTTAAACAAACAGTGCAAAGAAATAGAGGAAAATAATAAAAAGGGAAAAACCAGAGATCTGTTCAAAGATGGCGGCTGTGGCTTCACTTGCAAAGGGCAGCCGGGATTCCCTTAGCCTGCCTTAAGGGAATCCAGGCTGCCCTTTGCAAAGATGGCAGCTGCAGCTTCTCTACTCTAAATGAAGCCGCGGCTGCCATCTTTGCGAAGGGCAGCCAGTCTCCCTTTTTACATTCGTGCCTGGGAGGCCAGAAGGAGACCTTGGCAGCAGTGATTAAGGTAAGGGGGTGTCGGGGGAGGCTAAGGTAGGGAAAGGAAGGGGGGTGGGTAGGCTGTGGGGGTGACTGCCTATCGGCCTCTGATCAGCTGATTGGTGGCCGGTAGGCAGAATGGTGGGGTTTGTTATTTTTTTTTTGTAATGTTGCTGAAGACAAACTCAACGCCTCATGCATGCTTCTCAGTGCCAAAGACCTCTCATTCTGCTGGAGCCAAAAATAACTCCCTCAATACCATGGGCTTCTGTGCCGTGTGGTAAACTCTCCTCGGGTGACCCAATTTGTGGGTGAATAACTCAGATGTCCGATATCCAATCTTCACCAGAGTTGGCAGGCGTGTTGGGGAAAGACATAGGAAGCACCGTTGTGATTCCAGATTCTTTAAGTATCTGGGGGGAGCTTTCCTGGGGGTCTTTGTGACTATATAACTCAGGGGTCCACTATCCAATGTTCTCCAAACTTTCAGGAGTTGTAGGAAAGCGTCTGAGGAAGTGTCCCTGCAAATTTGGTGTCTCTACATCCTTAGGGGCCAGTTTTATAGCCATTTAAAGTGAAGATGAATCGACAAATTGATTTGTCGATTCGTCAAAGAATATTCGTATACCTTGACAAATCATGAATCAAAATGAATTGCCATTTTTTTGATTTCTCCCCATCTCTAATTACGACCTTGCCTTTCCATGTCTGACCATGCTTCTTAATTTCAGCGTGTGTGGACACTAGGGAATGCAACTGTTCACCGGTATAGTTGAATAGCTGTATCGCCTAACTCCGAGAACAACAGCATTACTAAGAGGCTGATGCTGGGGAGGCTTCTTGGCCACCTCGCAACTGGCTGTTTGGCGATGGTGTTTTTGCTGGGAGGAGGCAACTCCAGCAGCTCCTTTTCCCCTGCATGGGAAGTGGGCGAGGCTGCCTTGACCCCAGCACTCTCACTAATGGAAGGAAGCTTCCCAGTCAGGTTCAACCTATTTTGAGAGGATGCCTTCTAATTCACCATGCAAAGCAGATGCTCACCAAAGCCTAAATCTAGAACTACTGGTTTTCCCTACCCTTTTGTTCTAGGGGATTTTAGATAGGCCAGGACCTCAATTTGCCAGGTGATGCCAATATTCTGCTCTAAAATGGACGATAAATAACAACACTAGCAGATGGAAATCCCAGTCATATATATGTTATGTAAAGGTGCATGACCATGGATTTAATGGAACATTTCAGAAAAACTTCTTCAACTATGGTAATATATGTTGATAGGATTTCAAAACTGCAAAATGAATCTGTACTGCAAATCCTATGTAAATCTACTAAGAAGTATGTCTTGTTGATTTCAACAGGTCTCACTCACAGGTAAGTGGGAGCAGGATTACAACCTTAACAGTAATTGGATGACAAATGCCGACTTCGTTACTAGTCTGAAACTGACTGCACTTTAGCCAGGTGTTTGATTGATTTGACCAAATATAATTTTGACATATTTTAATGCCTTTTTATCTCCTTGCTGGGTCATCGTCAAAAGAACACTGAATAATGAGACAGCCTAGGCAAAATCAGTAAGATCTTTCCACTGATCAGCAGTTTTAAAGGGAAAGTTTGTAAC
This sequence comes from Intellagama lesueurii, assembly GCA_037013535.1. Taxonomy (NCBI): domain Eukaryota; kingdom Metazoa; phylum Chordata; class Lepidosauria; order Squamata; family Agamidae; genus Intellagama; species Intellagama lesueurii. The sequence continues at coordinate 79,272,478 of JBAJHW010000006.1, forward strand.
AGTCAACAGATTAGTCTATTCCCAGCCTTGTGAAAGGAAATAAATGACATGGGAAAGGCACTAAAGATAATCCTTGAAAAAGAGAGGTTACTTACCTGTAACTCTGTTTCTTCGAGTGGTCATCTGTGAATATAGGGTTTAATCTGCGCTAGCGCAGAGGTTTCCGAAATGTTCTAAAACTCTATGACATGTTTGCCAGGACTGCCCCCCTAGTACACGTGGTCCACCCATCCTGGCGATTGCCTCAGTTCCTAAGAACAGCCCGCCGCTGTATCAAAGTGAAACAGACATGACGGACAGAGGGGAGGACGGGCGGGAAGTGTGAATTCACAGATGACCACTCGAAGAACCGGAGTTACAGGTAAATAACCTCTCTTTCTTCTTTGTGGTCTCTGTGAATGCACACTATAGGGTGATTAACAAGCTGACTTCCTGGAGGAGGGACATCACGGAATAACAGATGACAGCACTGCTCTGCCAAAGGCCACATCCGTCTTTGACCTGACATCTAGACACTAATGAGTGGCAAATGTAGATGGAGTTGCCCAGGTAGCAGTCTTGCAGATATCAGGTAGAGGTACACCTCTCAGGAAAGCTGTGGAGGCAGCAACAGCCCTTGTAGAATGTGCCTTAATGCCTGAGGGCAGAGGCTTTCGGGCGAGCTGGTATGCGAGGTGTATAGTTGTGACAATCCATTGACAGATGGTCTGGGAAGAGACATGGGAACCCCTGTGAGGTAAATGAGGGGTGACAAAGAGTCTCTTAGACTTGCGGAAGGAAGAAGTCCTAGAAACGTAGAATGCCAGGGCTCTTCTGATGTCCAACAGGTGGAGCAAGGACCATTGTGGTGGTGGGGAGGGTCTGGAAGGGTGTAGATTGGAAACACCTCTTAGAAATTGTTTTAGAGTCGGATGTCTAAAGAGCAGGGCAGCATCAGAGTCTTTTGGTTGATGCGCCACTATAGCAGAGATATAAACCTTGAGAGTAGACAAGGAAAGATGTCGATGAGAAGATGAGAGATGAGAAAGGAAGGCAAGGAGTGCCTGAAGAGTTGTTGGTGCAGTAGGAAGATTATGTTGAGCTGCAAATTTCTGGAAAGCAGCCCATTTATAGGCATAGAGTTGCATGGTCGAAGGCTTTCGAGCGTTATCTAGGATGGTAGCTACAGAGGGTGAATTCTCCATGCTGTGAGGTGAAGAGTGTGGAGGTCGGGGTGAAAGGTATTTCCCTGATGTTGAGTTAGCAGGTGAGGGATGGGGGGAAGACAGATGAAGTCAGTGGAGATGGTCCGGAGCATGGTGAACCAGGGTTGCCTGGACCACCACAGGGTGATGAAGATGGCATTTGAGTGATCGTGACAGAGTTTGACAATGGTCCACAAGAGGAGAGGTATGGGAGGAAAGAGGTAGAGCAGGTGCAGGGTCCATTGTGTCATGAGTGCATATCCAAGGGAGCCTGGACCCATGCCCGCCCTGGAGCAGTAAAGGGTGCATTTGGTGTTTTGAGATGTGGGAAAAACATCTATGTGGGAATGTCCCCATAGGTTGCAGAGATGGAGGAAAATGGAGTCGTCGAAGACCCATTCGTGCATCTGGAATCGAAGCCTGCTTAGTGTATCTGCTAGCTGGTTATGTTGAGTGGCGATATGGACTGCCACTGGGAAGATATGATGGTCGAAACACCATTCCCATAGTTGGACGGCAAGGTATAGGAGAGGAAGGGAGTGGGTGCCTCCTTGTTTGTTCACATAGAAGAGTGCTGTGATGTTGTCTGTAGTTACCTACATGACCGTGCCGGTAATAAGAGGTTTGAAAGTGTGGAAAGCCTTGAAGATGGCGAGTAATTCGAGATTGTTGATGTGGAGAGATTTTTCGGAGCTAGACCAAGGAGCGTGAATGTGAAGGCCTCTGCAATGCACTCCCCATCCGATGGGACTGGCATCGGTGGTAACCTGAACAGTAAGTTGAAGAGATGCAAAGGGTCTGCCTATGAAGAGATTGACTGGTGTGTCCCACCATAGCAGTTGGGCTACGAGCTCAGGAGTGACCTGTAGGAGTTTGGTAGGTGGGTCGGACATGGGGTTGGAAAGGGACAGATACCATGCTTGTAGGGGAGCGCATTTTTAGCTGGGCATGTTGTATGACTGACGTAGTGGAGGCGATGAGACCCAGGAGGCGTTGAGTTTGATGCACGGTTATGAGTGCACGAGGCTGAAAGTGTGGGCCAAGAGAGTGTATCTTCATTGCTCGTTTTTGAGGAAGAAAAGCTCTTGCTTTTTGTGAGTCCAGAACGGCAGCTATGTAGGTAACTCTTTGCAAAGGAGTCAGTATGGATTTGTATTTTTTTTTACTCTGAGGCCCAGATCCACTAGGAGAGAGAGAGTTAAATTTATGTCATGTAGAGCCTGAGAACGGGAGGGGGCTACTAGCAACCAATTGTCTATGTATGGGGAAATGGAAATTCCTTGAGTGCGGAGATGAGCCGCTACAGAGGCAATGCATTTTGTGAAAACCCGTGGGGCAATGGAAAGTCCGAATGGGAGGGCTTTGAATTCATAGACAGTGTGCCCTAGGGAGAATCTGAGGAATTTGCTGTGATCTTGACGGATGGCAATATGAAAATAGACATTGCTTAGGTCGATGACAGCAAACCAATCATTTTCCTGAAGGATAGGTAGGATTCATTCTAGTGTCACCATGCAGAAACATCTCTGGATGATGTAATAGTTGAGGTCCCGGAGGTCAAGAATGGGATGAAGACCTCCGTCTCTTTTTGGGACAGTGAAGTAGCGGGAGAAGAACCCGGGATTGTTTTCCTGTGGGGTGACAGGTGATATGGCGTCCTTTGAGAGAAGGGATTGAATCTCCTGTTTTAGGACGTTTGATGGTGTGGTTAGAACAGTTCTTGGTGGTGGTGAGAAAGCGAATTCTATCGCATAGCCTGTGGCTATACTAGCAAGAACCCAGGAGTCGGTGGTGATAGATGCCCAAGATGGAAAATGGGATGCAAGACGGGTGGTGTTGAGTGGCGGAAGGCGAAATGAACGGATCTGGGTGAAGGGGGAGTCAAAGACTCTGCTTTATTTTCTTGTCAGGGCACCTGAAAGATTGCCTGGGGTATTGTCTTTGTGTGGCATGCTGAGGCTGGAAGGAGGAAGAAGACTGAGGTAAGTATCGTTGTTTGTCAGGAAAGGATTTGTATTGTTGGTAAGGGTACGAACGGTGCCATTGGTATCTTTCGGGTCTGTAGTATGGTTGGGTATGTCCTCAATTCGCATGCGAGAGTCATCAGAGATGTGGGCCGAACGAAGCCAAGCATGTCTCCGGAGGGCAATGGCGGTGGCCATGTGTTTCGATGCGGCTTCAATGACATGCCATGCTGTGATACGTTCCTGACATGCTATGGCCATGGTCTCTTGATGGAAAGTGAGGCCACGGGCCTTATATTCACCAGGTACTGACTGAAGAGCTGGAAGGGCTTTATTCCATAAATACCGGTGATAAGCTCCCATGGCTGCTAGATAGTTGGCAGCACGTAGAGTGAAGGAAGCAAGTGAATAAACTCTGCGGCCGATGATATCGAGCTTCCTGCCTTCCTTGTTATTAGGAGTAGCATTAGAGCGGTTACGTGCTCTGTTATGTGTAGCATCGACAATAACAGAATTAGGAGGTGGATGCTTGGAAAGGAAGGCGGTATTGTCTTCATGAGTTTTACATAATTTTTGACCCTCCTAGAAATTTGTGGTACCAAGGACGGTTTTGATCATGATCGCTTGATTAATTTTAGAAGAGATGGGATAAACACCATATGGAGTGGAGGTGTCTGGTCTTCATTAATATCCTTGTATACTTTATCGGATTCTGATTGAACTGGTTGCTGGACATCAAGGTCCATGGCCTTAGCTATGCGAAGCACTAGCTGTGAATAGGAGGAAAAATGCTAAGACGGAGATTGAGGATTGTTATCAGCGATGTCTGAGTCAGGAGTTGGTAGATTGGGAGGAGACTCCTGTGGTGGTAATGAGTCTGAGGTTTTTGAATCAGAGAACTGTGTAGGCGAATGAGATTGGTGAACTGATGGTGGGTAGACCTGTTGATACGGAGAAGCGGACGTGTTAGGAGGGACGTTCTGTGGGTAGCGCTTAGGCTTACTGGTACCATGTTTCGATGGTAAGGCATGAGTGGAATGGTGAGGTGTAAGGCATCTATATTGGCGAGCCTGGGTAGCAACTAAAGGCGCAGGTGAAGGCCCGGTATAAGTTGTAGTAACCTGAAGAGAAGATGAGCGGACCTGTGAAAGCATAGCAGGTTCAGAAGTTGGTAATGAAGCTGAAGTCGATGGTTAGGGTCGCTTCGGTACCGTAGGTGGTTGAGCTGTGGGAGATTCAATATGACTTCTCTTACGAGAGGACTTGTGTGGTTTCGGTACCGAAGGAGGAGGTGCAGTATCTTCCTCGAAAGAGGACTGGTAATATTCCTGCGATCTCAGATGGTATCGAGGAGGAGACAGTGAGTCCGAGGAGTCAGAAGGATAATAGTATGTGTATCGGGGATGCTTTGGCTCAATGTAAAGTCCGGTATCAGGCTGCCAGTATCAGTATGATCTATGTCGATACCGTTTGGGTGGAGGTTTGTAGTAGGTTGGAGGCTCGTATAAGGTGACTCATTTGGGATGATGATATCGAGCCTGGGAGTCATGAGATGCCAGCAACCCCGTAGGTATTGGAGGTTGTGGAAGTTCAACATCAGATCGGCAAGTGTATGGTGTGTTTTCTGAGACCGTTTACGTGAAGGTAACGGATCAGCTACAATGGACACTGAATCCGATTCGCACATGGAGACAGAGCAACCCATTGACTTGGGGCTCGAGTAAGCTGAATGTGGAATTATTGTTACCTCAGCCGAGGTATTAGCTCACAATGGAGACTGGGCGAGAAGAGGAGAAGGTGGTTGGCCCGATGGCGGTGGGATGGAATCATGATCTGGAGAAAGAGAGTCGAGATCTACAATTGGTTGGTCTTGGAGAGGGAGCGGTGGTTGTTTAATGGTTTGAGAATCAGTAGAAGATTTCTTCGCTTTCTTAGATTTGGAGTGCTCTGATGTCAAAGAGAGTTTCAGTGTTGGGGTTGACTTTGATGTCGATCCCGATGATTTAGACGTAGAGGTGGATTTTGATTTCGGTTTTGCCGATGTCGTTTTCGGCAGCGGAAAAGTAGTGGCTATATCAGAGGAAACAGGAGGAGGTTGAGACGTTTGTGTAGCCTCCATTATGGATGGTACAGGACGGAGGGATGGTTCCCACAGGAAAGATCTGAGGCGCTGTTGGCGGAATTTAAGAGCTTGTTTTGTAAGCTTTTTACAGAAGTGGCACGAAGATGGTTGATGGGACTGTCCGAGACAAAATAGACAAGAGTTGTGTCTGTCCGAAAGAGGAATCTTATTGGGGCACGAAGTGCACCTCTTAAACGACCCTGTGGGAGCTATAAAATGGCTGGAAGGCAAGGGAAGGGGCAGTGGAGAGAGGGAATACAGACCGAAAAGTCTCTCACTGATTTCTTTTTTTCTTTTCTTTAGGATTTGAACAGAAGACAAGTCGCGAACAGAGAGCTCATCGTGAGATGAAACCTCAGCGGTGGCAAAAAGGAACTGAGGCAATCGCCAGGATGGGCGGACCACATGTACTAGGGGGGTGGTCCTGCTGAACGCGTCATAGAGCTCTAGAACATCCAGGAAACCCCTATAGTGTGCATTCACAGAGACCACGAAGAAGAAACCACAGATAAACAAAAATCCAGACCAGGCACAGGGAGACAAAGGTCCACACCAAACTCCAACTGTCAACACTGAAGGAGGGAAAGTTGACTTCAGTTTTACAACATGCCTAAAAATAGTATAATTGGAAAATCTTGCTGTGTTGGTGGAGACCAAGCAGCAACTTCTCATAAGCAGAGAAAAGTGCCTTTGGTAACATGTCTGCCATGGATTTTATAAGATTTCTGTACCCAGGCACAAATGAAGAATGAATACAAGCAGAGTGTAGTTCTATTCACACATTCAGGAGAGTGTCACCCTGAATGCCCGAGAAGAAACAGCAGCAGGTAATTTATCTCCCCTTCCCCCCAGACACACCCTAGTAGCTCTCTCAACATACCAAGGGGCGACCTGAAAAGCAAAGCTTCTATTAGTTAGGGTGCAACTACACAGCAGGGAAAATTAGAATGGACCCACTGTGAAGTCACATGCAGGAAATCAGATTTCCCTGTGTGAATTCATTTCAGCTAACCACACAGGAGACAGCAGAGTATGGGGAGGAAATGAACTTTGTTTGCAGCGTGTTCACTGTTTGAATCCTCCCTTCTTCACATTCAGTGCCTGGGTCTGCTTTCATTTCCCCTTCAGTTTCCTTCTCTCTTTGTTTCTTTCTTTTAAAGTTTTGCTGTCCTAGCACTAGGGTAGCTGACCAACCAAAAGGTGGGGGGAAGAGCAAGGAGTTAGCAGAGGGACAGGAGGAAATTTAAAGGTAACTTTGCTCTAATGTTTTTCTGCAAACCTGGAGGGCCAAAGCACAGCTACCTTAACAGTTTCTCCTTTTTCTCTGGTTCCTTGCTTTTTTCCTTCCTTTGGTCAGCCAGCTGCCCTAGGCCTAGGCCAGCAAGCGAGAGAAAGAGAGAGAGAGAGAAGGGGAAGGGGAAGGGGAAGATGAAAGCAGATCCAGGCACCAGGTGTAGGCAGGAGAGGAGTCAAATGGCAGCCAGTTTCCCTGCTGCCTTGAGTCTATCGTGAATGATTGACAAGGGCTAGATCTTCACAGCTTTTTGAATGAGGATATGTACAGTGTGAACACATGCTCTGTGAAATATTTGAATCTCCCTGTATATATACTCTATAACAGAGTATACACGGGGAACTGCCCTTCAAACGGTGTTGGTCTAGACTTCTCATCATCCACCATTAGTAGCTATGCTGGCCAGAGCTGATGGGAGTTGTAGTCTTACAATATTGAAGGGCTACATGTTTCCCATTTTGATCTCTATAAGGAGGGGCTTTCTAAGACTCTTACATCCAGAGACTAACCACACTTGTGTATTCAATGGCTTTCAGGATATTGCTTAGAAAAACAGGTCATGATGTAGTAATAAGCAATTTGATAAATAGGAAGATTTAGTATGCTTCTTGGGTCAGGAAGTCTACCTACCCATATTCTAAAACGTCCACACCCATTGTTTCAGTTAGTCCATGTTTCACAGCTTGTTTCAGTAAATTTTTAATTTTGGCTAAAAAATTAGAAATAATTACAGTGTAATTTTCCTCTGACATCCTTCCGTTTCCTCCTTAAGAAGAACAGCATAGCTTTTTCTTGCTTGTTTCTGATGGCCTGAGATTGATGGATAGGTAATTTTCAGAGGCATAGTTGTGTTAGTCTGCAGCACAACTGAGAAATTAAATAAGAGCTCTTTGGCACATTTATTCTGGCATAAGATTTTGGAGACTACAATCCACTTAGTCAGATGTATTCATATATAGAGAAGGGGGGAGGGAGAGAGAGAAATAGAAATATGGCTAGGCTGAGGGTTGCAAACAATGGGGACTGAAGAAAATGAAACACAAAGATGTACAGACCAATAATTATCCAGAAATACCTATGTTTAACTAATTAAGCTAATTGAATAACTTTTAAAACACCATTTTAAGGTACTAATTAGTTCAAAATTTAGCCACAACTTTTGTAGCTTTAATTGGTTTAATTGATCTATTTTGCCAGAGTATAACCAGCAGTGAAAGTATTGAAAGAGTCTCAGCAATGGCCAGGGGAAAAGGGCAGCAAGCGCAGCAGAAGGGAACTATTTTGTTTTAAATTCTTTGGTTGCAGGATCAACTTGACACTGCTGCATGAAGAAGGCGGAAACAGAGCAGAGGAGCAACAGTGCAAAGGATGTGTGTATGTGAGAAAGGATACCAGTGCTACCTTTAAAGACATAACTTGGAGGGGAGGAAATCCAAAAGCTTTGGTCACAGAAATAAGGGGAGATGCATTAGCAGTTCTTTATATCTGCTTATGACTGCACTTTATTATTGACAACTGCAATAAAGATATAATTTGAAATTAGCTTTTTTTCCCTTTTTTTTCTTCTTTTTTTTCTTTTTTTGGCAAACCTCACCTGCTAGGATTCCCTTCTAGGAAACTCTTGAAAGAGCAGGACTCTATGAAGAACTCTATGCAACCTCAAACTCTATGGCTGAAATCAGTAATAAGCTGCAACTAGAATAAGCCCATGGAATCAATGGAATTTAAAGAGGAATTGACTGACAAAACACACACTGAAGCAATGGGTCTACTGTAGTTGCAACTTACTGAGTTTCAGCTTATCCCTTCTTGAGAGTAATTCTGATTGAACCAAGTTAAATTTATTTTTGAATAAACAGCACCAATTCATTCAGTCCTAGGTACTTCTCAGGGACATGAATGATTGAATTTATTTGGGGTTTATTATCAGGTACCTGTAAATTGAGGAGACGTGGTGGCGCTGTGGGTTAAACTGCAGAAGCCTCTGTGCTGCAAGGTCAGAAGACCAGCCGTCGTAAGATTGAATCCACGCGATGGAGTGAGCTCCCGTCGCTTGTCTCAGCTCCTGCCAACCTAGCAGTTCGAAAGCATGTAAATGCGAGTAGATAAATAGGTACCACCACGGTGGGAAGGTAATGGCGTTCCGTGTCTAGTCGCGCTGGCCACGTGACCACGGAAACTGTCTACGGACAAACACTGGCTCTACGACTTGGAGAGGGGGATGAGCACCGCCCCCTAGAGTCGGACACGACTGGACTAAATGTCAAGGGGAACCTTTTACCAATCTGTAGATTGAAGCCTTACACCAGAATCTTAAGCATGTCTACTTAGATATAGCCCCTACTAGGTTCAATAGAATTTAACTCTTGAGAGTAAGAGTACAAACAGATGGTGATATAGGATCATATTGGATCACAATGGAAAGGGTAATTACAGTGGTCATGTGATCTCCTTTAAAGCAAACCTTCTGTGCACATATGATAGGGTCCTAGTTGCTTTAGTCTAGTTACGGAAAAAGAGTAGCCCTGCCATTGGATGAAAAAGATCTGGATTGGGCATGCAACAGAGTCAGGCTGTGCATTGTCTGGTTGCCAAAAAACAGATCAAACCGAACCCTGCCATAGGTGTTCTAAAAAGCAGGCTAAATCACTTTCTGAACATACCCTTGGTTTAATTGCTGAGGACACATGGAAAATTAGAATATGTTCCACAATAAACAGTCTCCTCTGTCAATATTATTGCTGCAAAACTGTGCAGCAATAGATACTGTGCAGTGACAGCATTCAGCATTCCGTAAGCCAACTCAAAAAATAGAGGTGCACCAAACAAAAAATTATAACTTTGATAATGGACCTCAGATCAGCACCAAATTTGGCACAGATGAAGCTGAATCGCTGCTCTTTTACTGGATCAAATTTGGGGACATTTTGCTAAAGAGTTCTAGAGTTATGTTGTTTTTTTTAAACAGTAACACTGTTTTTACCCTATGCAGGACCAAGACACTTGGAATTAGAGCTGATATTAAAAAGATCAAATACATTAATAATAAAAAATGTGCATGTCTGGAAAGAAAATGTCTCCCACTTTTAGTTATTCTGTGGCAGTTGAGTCATTCATGGCTCTAATTGATAGCTTCAAAGTACCATTTGAAGCAACATAAAGTATGAGTTCACAGACTTTCTCTTATGATTTCACAACATTCTATAAAGATTGAACTTTTGAACCTGCTACTCATAAGCCCATTAAATGTCTGAAAAACACAGTTAACTATTTGTTGCCAAACATTTTTAACTCCTTCCTGTGAAAATGTTTTAAAAGGTATTTTAAAAAATACTGAAAAATATTCAGCAGCTCACTAATTTAAGCTGTGAAATTACGTTTTTGTTTTTGTTTGGGTTTGGGGTTTTTTGCTTTGTGGCTAGGGAGGATCTCAAAGCAAGTTTTACCCAGTTTTACTCATGAGTAAGGAGACAGGAGCAACAGCAGCAAAATACAGCTGCAACTTGCGGGGAGAACATTGGGGTGAAGGTTAGGGAGACAGAAGGGAGGAAACCTCCCCCATTCCCTCCTGCCCTTCTCACTCTGTATGAGTTACTGACTTCCAAACTGTCCTATCATTAACAGCTCTGCTCAGTTCTTGAAAACCAAGAGCATTTCAGGTTGGTTTGTTCTCTCTTCCTTCTGCCCCGCACCCCCCACCCAGCAAGGCTGTCTTTGCATTAAGTTCTGCTCAGATCTTCCAAACTGACAGGTGTGGCTTCCTTCATTGAGGCAACCGATCTCATGTTAGATCTTCCTCTTTGCTTACAGGTTCACCCCACTTTTCCTAGCAATATAGTCTATTCCCATCACTTCTGTATTTCCATTATATGCGCACGGTAGGATAGGCTTAGGTTACTCATTTTTACTTGAGTGAGAGTTCAGGCTTGACTTTATTGAACATCCACTTTTCTGCTTTTCTGGTTGTCTTTAGTATCTGTACCAACACCACATTTCAAACGAGTTGATTTTTGTCCCTATCTTTCTTCACTATCTTTCACATACTATGGATGATTTTGACCTTGATTTCCAGTGACGTTCTTTGCTAACTCCTCTTCCTTTTTTTATTATTTCAACAAGCAAAGAGACATCTTTTGGAAAACATATACACAACATGTCCATAGAGCTTTTGGTCCAATATAGCTTTTCTTCCTCAGCTTGCCTAACTCAAAGAAAGGGTTTGGAAACTAAAACATAGCTTTCCAGACTGCATTTAGTGAGTGGGCATAACAACAGCCTCAGCTGGCTGAGGGCGCGGGGAAGTTCGGTGCTGGCTTGTTGTGGGACTCTCTCTGGAGCTTTCTGAGGGTTTTTCCGAGGGCCCGTTTAGAACTGGGAGACCATGTTACATCAATGGCCAGAGGACCCCCTTTCACAGCCACGGACCTCGGCATGTTTAATGGGGAACTTTTTACTCGTCCCCATGTTAGAAACAGTATAAGTGTTATGCCCCCTGTGGTTCGCTTTCTACTCCCCCTTCTTCTAATGTTATACCATGTTCTGCCTCTGACTGCTCAGTTTGGGGTCTCTGCCCCCATAGACTCGAACTCGCCTCCGACAGACTCCTTGAGAAAACAAGATCTGCGGCCAGTGTACTGCGGGACTGGTCCAATTGTGTGGGGGGGAGATTCTTGGGTTTATTTTTTATGTATTTTACTTTATTTTTTATTTTTTGGTTATATGTTATATGTTACACGTTATTTAGTTATTTTTAGTTTGTTCTAATCTGCCGCTTCTATTATATTATTTAGAAACTCATGTACATTTAATTATATTTATCTAAATTGCTTAATTTAAATTATATTTAAATGTTTTGATTCAAATTTTATTGTATTTGTTAAATTGATAATTTACCAATTGATAATTTGTTTAATCTGGTAGGGATAATTGTTTAGTCTGCATTATTATTATTGTATTAAATTTATTAATTTTGTTATTATTATTTTATTATATTAATTTTGTTTATTCTTAATTTCCTTAATTTTTCTTTTTTCTGGTATGGAGAGGAAGGCTTGCCACCCCAGTGAGGGTTCTAACATCCGAGTGATTACGGGTAGAGGGAGATAGGGCGCTGGCACGTGCCCACACGTTTCAGAAGAATGGTGAACAGATGTTTGAAGGCTGTTCACTGTTCTGGCACTGTGACCACCTGCCAGTCTCGAGGTAGTCAGATCAGCCGGCCCTCCACTCTAAAACTGGTGCTGTTGAATGCCAGGTCTGTGTCCAATAAATCCCAGATTATTCAAGATCTTATTCTGGAGGAGGATGCAGACCTGGCATGCATAACTGAAACTTGGATGGGCGGGGAAGGGGGTGTTCCCTTGACCCTTTCCTGTCCTCCTGGCTATGCAGTCCAGCACCAGGGTAGACTGGAGGGGCGGGGGGGGAGCAGCCATTGTTTACAGAAATACCCTTGAGGTTACTAGGCGCTCTTCGGTGGTGAAGCCGGGTCTGGAGGCCCTCCACGTGTTGATTGGGGCCAGGGATGGTATTGGGATCTTGCTGGGTTACCACGCTCCCCGCAACCCAGCCACCTCCTTACCGGAGCTGGCGGACTTTGTCTCCGCGGCACTGTTGGAGTCCTCGAGACTTCTGGTCCTGGGTGACTTCAACATCCATGCGGAGGCAGAGATTTCCGGTCCAGCTCTTGAGTTCTTGGAAACCATGGCTTCCTTGGACATGTCCCAACATGTTAACGGCCCCACACATGTGGGCGGTCATACTCTAGACCTGGTATTCTCCACGGAGCGGAGCGAGTGTGGTCTGATGGTGACGGACCTCGGTTCAGTCCCCTTGTCATGGTCTGATCACCACCTAATAAAATGTAACCTCTCAGTGGCTCTCCCTCTCCGCAGGGAGCATGGACCTATTTTAATGGTCCGCCCTCGAAGGTTACTGGATCAATCACGATTCCAGGATACCATGAGAGGGATTCCAGCTGATCTGTCTGGCGCTCCTGTCGAGGCTCTGGTAGACGGCTGGTTTGCTGCCGCCACTAGGGCCGTAGACACGATCGCTCCTAAACGCCCTCTCCGGCACAGAGCTCGGCCGGGGTCCTGGTTTAACCAGGAGCTGCGAGCTATGAAGCGAAATAGGAGACGGCTAGAGTGCAGTTGGAGACAGAAACCAACGGATTATAATAAGAAAGCTGTCAGGATCGCGACTAACCATTACCTTGCCAAGGTAAAGGCTGCTAGACGATCACACTTCGCTGACCGGATAAGCGAAGCTTCAAATCAGCAGGCGGAACTTTTCCATATTGTTCGCGATCTATCCGGAATTGGTCTAGGTGATGGGCCTCCCACTAGTATCTCACCTGACCAATTTGCAGCATTTTTTAAATCTAAAGTGGAGGCCCTCCGCCAGGATCTCTCTCCTTTTTTAAATACAGTGGATCGAGCAGAGATGTCCAGCGCTCCGCCTTGCCCGGTGAGTCTTTAATTTTTTCAGCCTGTGACGCCAGATATGGTGGACAAAGCGCTTGATCGCTGCCGGGCCACCACTTCTTCTCTTGACCCTTGCCCAGCCTGGCTAATCAAAGAAGCCAGGCCTGTAACAACAGAATGGGCTACTGTGATAATTAATGGGTCTCTCCAGGAGGGCAAGGCTCCTCTTGCCCTCAAGGAGACACTCATTAGGCCCATAAGAAAGAAACCAAGTTTGGCGGCGGACGATATTGGCAATTATAGGCCCGTCGCCAATGTTTCTTTCCTTAGTAAAGTGGTCGAGAGGGTGGTGGCTGATCAGCTTCAGGCTCTTTTGGATGAAACCAGTGCCCTGGATCCATTCCAGTCGGGCTTCAGGCCGCGCCACGGCACAGAAACAGCACTGGTCGCACTGTTGGATGACCTGTTGAGGGAGGCTGACGGGGGCAAAATGTCCTTGTTAGTCCTCCTTGATATCTCAGCCGCCTTCGATACCGTCGACCACGGTATCCTCCTTGGGAGGCTCTCCGAGCTGGGAATTGGTGGCCTGGCGCTTGCCTGGCTCTGATCCTACTTGGAGGACCATCCTCAGAGAGTTCAGCTTGGGGAGAGTGTCTCGGCCCCGTGGAGTCTCAATTGTGGGGTTGCGCAGGGCTCGATCATCTCCCCAATGCTGTTTAACATTTATATGAGGCCGTTGGGTGGGGTCATCAGGGGGTGTGGAGCCTCGTGCCATCAGTATGCTGATGACACGCAGCTCTACATCTCCTTTTCACCTACTTCAGTGGATGCCGTTCTGTCCCTTCAGCGTTGCCTGGAGGCCGTACTGCAATGGATGCAGGAGAATGGGTTGAGGCTGAACCCGGACAAGACGGAGGTCCTGAGGGTGGGTGGCCCCTCCATTGGCGGCTTGGGAAACTCCCTCTCTTTTGGGGGGGGTGACTCTCACCGCGAAGAGTGAGGTTCGCAGCTTGGGAGTACATCTGGACCCGGCGCTCACCATGGAAACCCAGGTGGCGTCAGTGGTCCGCTCTGCCAATTACCGTCTGTGGCGGATTGCCCAGCTGCGTCCCTATCTTGATGGTGCGGCCCTCAGCACTCTGGTCCATGCGCTTGTAATCTCGAGATTAGACCACTGTAATGCGCTCTATGTGGGGCTTCCTTTGAGATTGATGCGGAAGCTTCAAATGGTGCAGAATGCGGCAGCCAGATTACTTAGTGGAACGAGAAAATTCCAACATATCTCTCCTATTCTGGCTGCTTTGCATTGGCTGCCCATTTGTTTCCGCATTGATTTCAAAGTGCTAATGATGACATACAAAGCCCTAAACGGTTTAGGACCTCGATACTTGGCAGAACGCCTTCTCCCACCTAGATCTACTCGAGTCACTCACCATAGCCAGGAAGGACGGCTGAGGGGCCTGACGCCAAGAGAGGCCTGAAAAGAAAGAACAAGAAACCGGGCCTTCTCGGCGGTGGCCCCTCGACTTTGGAACAGCTTGCCACCAGAGATCTGCCTGGCACCCTCGCTGGGTGTTTTCAAGAGCCAATTAAAAACTTGGCTCTTTAGGCAGGCCTTCCCTACTGCCAATACTTGATTTTACTTTTCTTGGTTTGAAGTTTATCTTTCCATCTTGATTATAGTATTATTGTAGATTTTAATTGTTGTTTTTATCTGTTTGCAATATTTTGTGAGCCGCCCTGAGTAGACTCTTGTCTAGAAGGGTGGGATAAAAATCCAATAATAAATAAAAATAAAATAAACAATAGTTTAACCCTTTAACTAATAATGTACAGTATATTAGAAGCACCTGTCTTGACCTCATGCTCTCCTGAAAAAATGGAGGGCTTGTCTTGGTTCGAGATGGCAAGCCAAAGCTAGACCTCCCCTCGTACAGAATGCCAGGAAGGGAGGGTGGGCTGTGCTTCCCAAAGAGATCTCGGAGGACACCTCTCTTCCCCTCGTCTCGTGAGTGGAAGTTGCTCTGCACAAGCCACAGAAGGCTCCAGGGTGAACGGAACGTGCTTCACACATGCTGAGGAAGACGGATCCTTCTCATTCTCTCTTGTGGTTTGAGGGGGGGGGGAGGGTGTCGTGCACAAGCCAACCAACGCAGCCCAGGCAGGTAGTATCCACCTTGGTTGCCTTAGGTCACAGAGTGTGACTTCTTCTCCTTCATCTTTTTAAATAAAGTGTGATAGACTGGACGTGGGTTGACCCCTACAACAAGTGTCAAATGAATTCCAATTTTCAAACATCTTTTCCCCCACCCCCACCCCCAGCTCAAACAGGGCAGTGGACAAATTGCCACTGTGCCTTAAAGAAAGAAGCTTTTTGGAACAGAAAAATGAAGGTATTGCTTTGGGATATGGGGTTGCTGTTTTGTCCATTTCCAATCTCTTCTTTTTTGGTATTGAGTCTGTCAATACACAATATGGTCAAAATGGCGGACATTTCTCATCCTTCCACCAGGACTCCCTGCTGAGGAGGACCTGAGGAGCTGGAGGAGGCTGAAGATCCCGTGGAGATCAGTAAGTGTTATATGTAGGGAGTCAAACTAGAAAATATTGCAATTCCTTTATTCCAGGTCTGGAGCATTCAGGGAGCTGAAGTATAAAAAAGCTCTGCTCTGTTCATTTCCAATCTCAGCTTTATTTGTGTATAGTCTTCCAAGTATGAAATATAAGACTAATCACATGATCACACAGAAAGCAGCAATAGTTGAAAGCAAAATATTATAACAATGACATAACAGGCATGAGTAAAATAAACAATAAACAAAACAATAACTAAATCATACATTTATTTCCTGTTTTTTTAAAAAATGACTATTTTGGCCTTGCCAATAACAGCAACAGCAGTAGCAGAAGAACAGTACAGTGGAAAAAACCAACAGCACAAAAATGTTGGAGGAAGGATGAGTCAGTTCCCAGTCACAAATATTGGCGGGAAGAGGAGAAATGCATCCTTGGGCCCAGAGGCTTAGCAGAACTACCTTCCCTGAGAACAATGGATGAAACAGCAGCTACAAAGTCCTTTCCAAGCACAACTGGGAGACACAGAGCCAGCTGGAGGCATGGCCAAGTAGACACGGGACAGTCCTGACCTAGATGAATGCCAGAGCTTCCACCTCCATCGCTCACAAGGCATCTCCTGGGCTGGGCTGGCTCTGCCCTTTTCCAGGTGATTTCCTTGCTGCTGCTGCTGCTGCTGTTATTCAAGCTGGCCTTCCTGTTCTTAGACGTGGATTTTACCTCTGCTGTATTTCTTCTTCTACGGGATATTTCAAAATCTGCAAGGTAGTGTTCTTAAAGCGCAAACCCCTGTCTTCCCACACCCATGGTCTCTAACATCTGTCAAACATCAACACAGCAGAGTGAGGACCCTGTATATTCCTGGCAGACTCCCTCTCTTCCTCCACCGCTCCCACAGGCAGCTGGACCTCTGTCTCTCACCCCAGTTGCATCCTGAATGCCAGGAGACATGGATAATTGGTGCTTCTCAGGAGAATTTATGCCCCTGAGCCTTGGAATCCCCAGTTCAGAAGATCCACTGGATGCCTTTCGGATGGGCACCCACCTTCCAAATGGCCCCCTTCCTCCACGGTGACCCATCCCTCCCACTCACACCTGCTGAACTGCCTCCGGCTCTGGCTGCAGCAGGGGAGGGCAGGGAGGCCTCCCCCTCCACGTCCCTGGACCCCATCCTCAGGCACATGCAAGACTGCTACAGCTCCTACGTTTCCCAAGGCCCCCGGGAGCCGGGAGCCCCATGGTGGGGGAGCTTGGGAAGCATAGGGCATCCAATGGTGCTGAGCCTCCTCATATCCCTGTTCAGAAGGAAGGTGTTGCACCCCAGGATGGTTAATGGAGGGAGAGTCTCCCAACTCCAAGGTGACTCTCCCTCACTTCTAGTGCTGGAGGGAGACTGGGATCACAGCAGGAAAAGCAGAGGAAGGGTCTCCCTCCCCTGGGCAGGCAATGCTCAGGTGACTCCTTCTCTTCTGGTGCGATGCTGGGAGGGCATTCTTCCTAAAGTGGTAGAACAATAGAAACAGATGGAAACAAGAATGGTGAGATACCTCCTAGGGTCAGCAGGAGGGGCAAGTGTAGCAGAGTTAAGAAGAGGGCTTCCTTTGTATGTTTTCTGGGTGGATTTTCTTCATTAAGGCAAACCCTCAGAGATACATGGTGGCTGCATCATGGATTCCACAGGCCCACGATTTGATTGGAGGAGAAGCACAAAAGAAACAAGAGACCCTGGGGCTTAGGAAGGTCTGTGAAGATGTATGGATGGAAACATCCATTTTGGCAAACGACAGAATGGCAGGAGCGCTTGGGGATGCTCAGTCCCCTCCCCTCCACGACAACCCCCAATAAGCATCTGAACACATTAAAAATGGTCAAGGAGGAGAGGGCGGAGCAACGGGCAGCGAGAACAGGGGAATTCTCAGGGCTCTGAGAACCCCTGGGTTTTATTCTGAGTCAGCGGACCCCCCGAGAAAGGGAGGGCAAGTTTTCCACAGGAGAAGTGGGCTTGCAGCAGGGAAGCTGGAGACGCCGGAGAATTCAGACTTGCAATCTGCTTTTTTCGGGAGTTTCTTTTCCTCATCGCAACTGACTCATGAAGTCGCCATGATGAATTGGTGAGTAGCTGCCCGGAGAAGGGGGAGATATAAAGATTTATGATCCGACTACACGAACAGAAGTTGAACGGCTATTTTTTATGGCAAGTAACAGATCAGATGTTGTTGTTTTTTCTTGGAAGCTAATTGTGAAGATAGATCTCTAAGCAGCAGAGAATCTTTGGCAATGTTGGAGTCTTTTTTTACTGCGTCACAACTGAGAGACTTCAGAAAGTGAAACTAACTTTTCCACCTTAACCCTCCCTCCCTAAGAATTTGGCTTTTTATAAATTAGAAGCTTGAGAACCTTGAATATCTCTGAATAATTTAATCTATGGAACTTTGCTCTGAGCCATAAAGGTGGATTATAAATCAAATAGTCATTTTTATGACCAGAGTGTCCTCCGCAAGACTTTGAATTTCGGGCTGACCAAGGATCCATGAGGGGAATTTGAGCATTTAGTCTGTTTGACTTTTATGGTTACGGATGGGAGATTGAGGGTGAGACTCATTATTGGAATTTACAATGGAGGCCTGTCTTCAGGAATTTCAATCCGATCTCATCAATCATCTCAGAACTCAGATTTTAGAAATGAAAGCAGAAATTCAGACAACATTTCTTGGCTTGGATATTAAGACAGAGATAGGAGACAAACCGACCAATTTCACTGAACTTACTGAACTGCCGTCATCGGAGACAGATGGACAGACTATTGTTCTTGGGAAGCAGGAGATGGGAGACAAACCGACTGATTACATTGAATTCACTGAACGTCCGCTATCGCCAGAGAGGGAGAGAAAGACTGTTTTCCTTGATGACATCTTTAAAGATGGGAAAAGGAGGGGTGGAGATAAGGGGGGAAAGCATGTTGACATTATTTCGATTGAAAATAATGTAAAAGGGAAGGCATGGGTGAATTTAGGGGCAGAAATTTATGATCAGAGATCGGATAGATCTGCGTTGCTTCGAAATCAAGACATCGATTATATTGGGAGGAAATTAGTAAATCGGATAGAAAATGCCTTAAAGAGATTTCATAGATGGCATTTTAAAACTGGCAAAAAGGGAGCAAGAGACGAATCTTGGAAATATGATACTGGAGCTGAGAAGCAAAAATAAAAAGGGAGAAAGTAACCTGCTGATTAAATGATTAAAAAAAAAAAAAGGGAGAAAGTAACCTGTTGATTAAATGATAAAAAAATTTTGGTTTGAGAGATATATAGTCACACATAAAGCAATATGAGTAATTATATTATGAGCAGTTTTGGCCAGGTGGGAATCTCAATGGTAGACAAGCATATGTAATTATGAATTTTAGAAAGGTCGATGAAGAATAATAATATTAGATGTTTTTGTGTCCATGGTACATATATAGAGATTAAATATGTGTGAATTATTATGGTGATTATATAGACAAGATTAGGTATACAATATCTTTTTATCTGCAAAAGTGGAGAGCTCTGAGAAATGTTTGACCTGGCTTGGAGTTTTTTGGTGGACAAGCAATCTTTAAGATGAAATTAGGAATGCTTATGATGAGTATTGGATAGAGGGGTATGCAGGTGAAAGAATTTATAGAGATTTCATAGATGGCACTTCAAAGCTGGTAAAAAGAATGCAGGAAATGAATTCTAGATTTTCAAGGCTATAAGTAATCAGAAATCCCTGGTCTATACATGGAGCTGAGAAATATAACAAAAATTGGAAAGTTACTTGCTGAATGTCTCAAATGGTTGATAAGTACATATAACGCTTAAATTAGAATACATATTTTGATTATAATTGTTTAGAAGTTATTGATGATAAGTTAGAAACATAAAGACACCAAGTAATATATGAATCATAGTCTGTCTATGCAGTTAAGAATGGTTTGAATATAAGATCAATATAGATCTAAGTTTATATATTAGATAATGTATGTATGTTAATTATTATAAAGCTAGGAAGTCATTTTTTGATCTTAATAATGGTTTAAATATGTTTAGTAGGGTAATATGGTTTATGTAGTCAGAATTATATACCAGATGGATAAGGCCTAAATATGTTAGTAGGGTAATATGGTTTATGTAGTCAGAATTATATACCAGATGGATATATGGAAATTATCTCCCCGCGTATATGTCTGTGTTTGTTTTGTATGTCTGTTTGAGTTATAATAATAATAAAAAAATTATGAAAAAAAAAATGGTCAAGGAGAGATCAGACATGATGTATCTCACTATCACTCAGTCTGAATTTTAAAATTCTAAAAGAAATTACAGGACTTAAAAGAATTAAAAGAAATGCCAATGGAAAGAAATTAAAGGAAATGCTAGAAAGAGACTGAAAGCTTTTATGGTTGTTCCACTTTGAGACACACCTTCCCAACTGTAAATGACAGATGAGGTGGTGGTAGGGGAGTCTGAATTCTCTTACAATGTCATTGTGCTGAGCAGAGTACAGCACCCTTCCTATTGAGATGACCGGAGACAGCATTCTCTCGCAAGACAAGGAGCTCAAAGGGTCTCAGGAACTGTAAGCAAAGGAGCAGCTTGCCCTGGAAAACGGAGTCACTGTCAGTGGAGCCAAGAGGAGCCGAAGAGGGAGTCCAGAAGACAAAACCCACAAGACAAGAAATAAAAAGGTTAGTCAGACCTAAGAAGGAGTCTCAGGGGAAAAAACGGTTGCTCAGACCTACGTGGGAATCCCTTGTGGCTGCTTGGTCCGGCTCCAAAGGAGCTTTGCAAGTGGCGAGCACTGGAAGGGGGAACTGGCGTAGGGACAAGACAAATTTGAATGATAGACTGTGGACAGCCCGACAGGAGGACCAGACTCAGCATGAAAGTGGGGAGGCAGCCATCTCCTTGTTCTACCAGTCGCAACAGGAAAATAGTCCAGGAGAAGATCATCTTGGCCACAGGGAAGGGGGACGTTGTGAGGAAAAAGCAGCTTTGCAGCTACTGCAAATGAACAACTTGCACCTAACTCAGCTCTTTCAGGAGGCTTAGCAAAAACTGAAAGAGTGTGGCTGGGGATGACCGCATTCAAAATGGAAGGATAGCAGATCGAACTGAAGCTGGAGAAGGAGAGAAAGGCCACAATCGGGATTCCACTGCCTGTCGTTGGACTACATTCAAGACACAGCCTTGAGTTAGAGATGAGCCTGAAGCAAACCAGCAAGGAAGAACCTGGCAAGAGAGGGAAGAGTCAAAATTGCCTCGCCCTGAAGGCAAAGGAAGAAAAACGTGGACTCCAGAATTTTGAGCATCCTGTTACGACCTGGCATTGGTGAAGTGCCTGGGATGTGTGGCATGAAACGTCACGTTCACAGAACATGTTCCCTGTGACAATCGCCCCACGTTACTCATGCCATTCATAGTCATGAGCTAATTTGCAGGAGCCTATGAGAGGATTGGAGAGGCGGAGTCAGCAGCTATATGAAGGTTTGGCAGGAGGAGGAGGAGTCAGATAGAGATAGAGATAGAGGTTGGGATGAGATCCAGATAGAGATTGGGATGAGATCCAGATAGAGTTAGGGCTGGTTAGTCAGAGAGAGAGGAAACAGATACTGAGTGATAAGGCTGGTTAAGAAAATAGGTAGAGAAGGTGGTAATGATTTTGCAAGAGAAAAGTATGTACTGAGAGAACTGTTAATGATTTGCTTGTGTACAATGTTTATCTGAAGAACTTCTGTGATTATTAAATTTGCTTCACTTCAATAAATAAGTTCTGTTTGTATTCACAAGACAAGTGTTTTGACAAACATCATTTATATTGTGGATTGGGATAATCCACTGGTGGCAGTGAGAGGAAAATGCGACGGGAGCCTTTGTGAGGGCACAACACTCAGGTGCCACAAGGGTGAATGCCACAATTGGTGTCCAGCGGTGGGATACAAAACAATCCAGTAAAGCCAGAGCTTGAAAGTGAATTTTTTTTGAGTCGTGGGTACCTTTTTAGTCAGAGGTCTGTGGTGAAGAAGTAGGTGATCTGCTACAGCTTTTGTGGAAAAGCTTAGTGGCGGGGCTTCTGATCTCAGATCTGGGGGGACTAAAGATAGGGAATGACTCTGAAGGAAAATTCCTGTTTATTTACCTCAGGATTTGAGAGACACGGTGGCTAGCTTAAAATCCAAGGCTCTGAGAGAAGGGAGCGCTGGTGGATAAAAAGTGGAAGCCAGGGTCAGAGCAGCTCTGAGGTGATAGGAAAATAAAAAGCAGAGGCTTGAAAATAGAATTTGTTTTGTGTCTGGAGGCAAGAAGGTTTTCTCAGACCAAGAAACATCGTGGCTGGTGTGAGGCCAGATAAAGTGTAGCCATCTTTAGCTGCCGATTGAGAGCTACATAGTACCCCAGAAAAATACTGGGAAAAGAGAACAGCAGTAAAAAGTGTTTTAAAAAGAGGCCTGACTAACTCAGCAATAGAAACCAGCTCTTATCAAATAATTACATACTTATGCCACCCAAAAGAACTAAAAAGCCAGTAATGGAGGAAATTGATCCTCAAGAGGCACAAAGTTTACCTCAGGAAGTGGAGGGAAATGGAGACCCTCTAGCTCCAGTGGAACAGGAGGAAATTGATGAGGGTGCCTCAGAGAGACAAAGGGATTTAAGCTCCCAAGATTTTGAGAAATGGAAATTACAACAAGAATTTAAATAGAAGGAATTAGAAATTAGAGAAAAAGCCAGGGCTGAGGAGAAAGCTAAGGAGCTACAGCTCAAGGAATTGGAAATTAGAGAAAAAGCCAGAGCTGAAGAGAAAGTTCAGGAACTCAAAGCTGAGGCTGAGGCCAGACAAATAGAATTAAGACAAAGAGAAATGGAATTTCAAATACAAATGAAACAATTAGAATTAGCTTCTCAAAATAACAACAATAATAACAGCGCTAGTGAGGGAAATCTCTCAAAGATCGATCAAGAAATTTCCCCAATATAGGAAAGGAGATTGCCCTGAATCTTTCCTGATATCATTTGAGAGGGCATGCTGGGACTTTGAAATTAAGGATGATGAAAGGATGATAGTTTTGAGATCACAAATAAGTGGAGATTTAGCTGAGCTGTATTCTCAGATGCCTCTAGAGCAAGCTAGAGATTTTGAAGCTTATAGAAAAATGGTATATTCAAGATTTGGCATAAATGCAGAACACCTCAGAAGAAAATTTCGTTCCCTTACCAAAAAGCCTGAAGAATCTTATGCTCAAGTGGGGGCTAAATTGATTCAATGTTTGGACAAATGGATGGAACGTGAGAAAGTAACCTCTCTAGATCAAATGAAAAATGTGATTGGGTTAGAACAATTTTATTCTATTTTGCCTGGGGAATTGTGTTATTTAGTTAAAGACAAAAATCCTAAAAATTTATTAGAAGCAGGTGAAAAATGCAGATTGCGTCAGTGAGATAAGAGACCCCAAGTTTTCTGAGGTAAAAATTGGTAGAAAAGTGTGGGACGACAGGAGGAGAGAGGCCCCAGCCAGTAGAGATTACCTCAGAAGTACCCAAGCTACTGGAAGCCATTTTAGAGACAGACCCTCATCTCCAGAGCACAGTCATCTGAAACATAATAGCTCTGAGGGAAAAGTTAATAAGGCCCTTGGTTTCAAACCCAAGGCTAGTAAACGGTGTTATACGTGTGGGGAGAAAGGTCATTTTTGGACTCAGTGTGAGACTCAAAAGACTAAGGATTGTAATCAGCATAAAGGTGGAGATTCTAGTCCCCCTAAGAAGGTGTTTTGTGTACAACATCATGGAACAGCTAAGAATGCAGCAGTTGAAGCTGTTGCCGTAGCAACGCCAGTAACAGAAGGGTCAGAGAGCCAAGGTCTTCCTGAGGCCAGGGTTGTCCAGTGCTTTCTGATAGAAAGTGATCAGAATCTTCTTCTACGCAGCTCAGGAGATGCTATTTATGTTGATAATAATAAGTATCTAGCACTAAAAGATTCTTGTTCACAAGTTACAGTATGTCACCCTGATATAGTCCCTAAGGAAAATGTGTTAGACCATGAAAATATTTCTATTAAAGGGATTGGTTCTGAAATAGTGGTGTTGCCTATGGCAAAAATACCCATAAGATATAAGGGATGGTCCGGAGTTTGGAAGGTGGCCATATCTGATCAAATTCCTGCCCCATGTTTAATAGGCCTGGATTTAGCTGAGCATGTACAGAGTATTTTTGTGACAACTTGCTCTCAGGGAAGGCAAATTGAAGCCACTGAGGAAAATGATGGAAATCTTCTTGAAATAAGAGAAGAGAGCGAAACAGCTGATCTGGTTACTATGAGAAACCCTAATAATCCATCTTTCATACAAGAAGAACAAAAGGAAGATCCTACCTTAAGTGAATGCTTTGCGCAAGTTAAGGGAATTCCACTGACCCCTGAAAATTCTGAACGATGTCCCAGTTCAGAGGAAAAATTTCCCCTGAGATAGCAGAAATGGCTGAGGTGGTCATATTGGAGAATCCTAATAATACTTCCTGTATTGATGAGCAGAAGGAAGATAGTACTTTAAATGATTGTATTACAAAAGCTAATGAGAGTCCCATTCCACTGACACCTGAACACCCAGAGAGGTTTATAGGTGATAAAAACCTGATATATAGAGAGGTTTTATCAACACCTCATAGGAGTGGAGATGGACTTCACAAACAATTAATTGTCCCTGTAAAAATAGGAAGGAGGCCGTAGAAGTAACAGAGCCAAGCTTGGGAGGTACTCCTGGAAAGGAGATAGGCTTGTATGAGGCCCAGGAAAGAGCATTCTGTCCTGAGGACAAAGTGGTGAGGCTGAGAACCATAGAGGGGAGTAAATTGCTTTTGGCAGGGTCAGAACCTATAGATTTGTTGCAGCATCACTGGAGGGCTAGAGAGTCTAGTAGCTCTGCAGATGCAAAAGGCCTTAAAACCTTGCAAGGCAAACCCCTACCTAACATATCAATGAATAAAGAAATAGAATCAGATGAAAAGCTCAATGTATCTGACATAAGCCAAGTGTTAGAGATGGCACCAAAAAGAAACTCACCTGAGAATTTGGAGGTGACCCATGATAGTGGTCCCCCACCTAGGGAAGACTTAGCAACGAAAGTACCTGTGGGTGAATTTGTTGGTGAGGAGGAAGGTGTAAGCAATAAGCTCTCAAAGAAGGACGCATCCATAGATGTTCTGGAGGAGGAGAAGGAACTGCCTACCAGTTCTTGAGGTTTTTCTTCCTAACGTTTCGCCAGTCTCTGTGGCTGAAGACTGAAGAATGTACAGTATTCTCGAAGGCTTTCACGGCCGGGATCTGATGGTTGTTGTAGGTTTTTTGGGCTGTCTGGCTGTGTTCTTGAGGTTTTTCTTCCTAACGTTTCGCCAGTCTCTGTGGCCAGCATCTTCAGAGGACAGGAGTCAGAACTCTCTCTGTGCTCTGGTGCAGTTTGTGGGATAGTTGAGTATTTATAGCTGTGGGATCAGCTTTTTGTCCTTTTCAGGAGATTGGGTGATTATGGTGATCAGCGTGTTTTTTGATGCTATTGAGATGGTTTAGGTGTCATCCACATATCGGAACCAGACTGTGGGTGCAAAGAGTGCCGAAGCCAGGGCCTGTTTTTTGAAATGTTCCATGTAGAAGTTTGCTATAACTGGGCTGAGGGGGCTCCCCATGGCCACTCCATGGCTTCGGCACCCTTTGCACCCACAGTCTGGTTCCAATACGTGGATGACACCTTCACAATTTGGAACCACGGTGAAGAAAAATTGGAAGAATTTCTAAACCATCTCAATAGCATCCACCCAAATATACAATTCACCATGGAAAAAGAAATAGAGGGCCAACTTTCTTAGATGTCATGGTCATACGCAAAACTGACCTCCTATTGGGACACAAGGTCTACAGAAAACCCACCCACACAGACCGGTACCTACACAAAAACTCTAACCACCACCCACAACAAAAAAGAGGCATAATCAAAACACTGGTAGACTGTACAAATCGGAACTGTGAAGCTCAATTTCTCAGCACCAAACTCAACCATCTGAATTGGCCCCTACAGGCAAATAGCTATTCCAAGAATGAAATCACAAGAGCCATCAAATCAAGAAAACAACACCAAACTGAAGAGGAAAAACAGCCACCCACAAATAAAGTATTTCTGCCATACATCAAAGGGGTCATGGACTGCATGGGGAAACTTTTGAAAAAACACAACCTACAAACAGTATTCAGGCCCACCACAAAAATACAACAAATGTTACGGTCAGCAGTATACAGGATACCTTGCAACTGTGGCCAGGTATATATTGGAACCACAAAACGCAGCATCCACACCAGAATCAAATAACATGAGAGACACTGCAGACTAAAACAACGGGAAAAATCGGCAGTAGCTGAACATGCCCTGAAACAAGCTGGACATGAAATTTTATTTCAAAAGACAGAAGTACTGGACAACACCAGCAATCATTATGTTAGATTGCACAGGGAAGCCATTGAAATCCACAAACACCAGCAGAGCTTCAACAAAAAAGAAGAAAGTCTAAAACTCAACAAAGCCTGGCTCCCAGCACTGAAAAACACAGCCTGCAAAAGGTCAACGAACTCTACCCAGCCACAAGGACCAGTGATCACTGCACACAAAAGACCAGCTAACGACACCCATCAATCACAGTGACAGATCATCTCTCCCCCTTATCACAACAATACACCCACAACAAAAAACACGCTGATCACCATAATCACCCAATCTCCTGAAAAGGACAAAAAGCTGATCCCACAACTATAAATACTCAACTATCCCACAAACTGCACCAGAGCACAGAGAGAGTTCTGACTCCTGTCCTCTGAAGATGCCGGCCACAGAGACTGGCGAAACGTTAGGAAGAAAAACCTCAAGAACACAGCCAGACAGCCCAAAAAACCTACAACAACCATCAGATCCCGGCCGTGAAAGCCTTCGAGAATACTGTACATTCTTCAGTTTATCCCACTGATCGAGCAACTTGCTTATTTCTGCTTTTTTCTTAAAAAGACATCCCATTTCTCCACCAATCGGAATCTTTTTTCTTCAGCCTAGATGTGGATAATAATATTTGTCAGTGTTTACACCTTGAAAGTGTCTCCCAGATCTTCCACTTTCTTGCTTGTGTTAAATCAAGCTGTCTTGTATGGAAGACAGTCCAAATTATTTGGACTCCTCAGGTGGAAAATCCTACCACCCCACCACCCCGGGAGTCAACATTCAAGATAAAATATTGTGTAGTCCTTGCTCAAATCAGCTGCCTTACTCAGCCTAAGGGCAAAGCTGCCCAGACCTATGACAGGAGAAGAAAAGAAGACAGGCATGAGTCCACAGCAAAAGATGGAAGGAAACCACAGGCTACAAGTCACCTCAGGGACTGACGCCAACTTCTGCAAGACAGTCTTGCCCTCTCATGATGTTTTTGTGGGCTAGGAGGGACTTGAACCCTCTTAGGTCTTCTGAATCTCTGCCTAACAGTCTATATATTAGACTACAGTACCTCTCAAGAGTTAGTATAGCCCAATTCCAACCCTTGTCTTGATCTACTAGGAAGACCCATCCTGACAAGGTGAAGGCTCAGCCCAACTGTTAACTGTCTCTCAGTTGGCAGAGAAACAAAACCTCTCCAGGTTGTGACCTCATTCTGACATCAGAGAATTCTGTTTCTCTTGGGCATGATCTGTCTCCATGCCAACTGTAGCCACTCATTTGCCATTAGACAACCCTTTAAAAGTGACTTCTTCAGTAGTTAGATCTTTGGTCTCCTGAGGGACTTGAAGATGAGTCTGTTGTGACCTACGGCTACAATGACTAGGGGACTGGTCGGACGTGCATTCCAAAAAAGTAACTTTGGCAACCTCTGCTTGGTCTTTTATTATTGTTAGTCATACATCAGAAAGGGTGTGATGGCACATGACAATCACCTTCCCTTTCCCAATCAGGGGAGGTTTTAAGGTCACCCTCAAGTGGTCTCAAATGTAGGCCATCTGTTATGAATAAATGACCTTCAAGCTGTTGATTATTCACTGCCCTGCTCAGCTCTTGTAGAGGCATGGGCATGGTTTCCTTCTAGAGTCACTCTGTGGTATCCACAAAGCTTGTTTGGAAAGGGACATGGCCCGTCCATAAAGCAGAAGGTAAAAGGAGGTCCCAAGTGTCAACGAGAAAAATAATGGTGGAATCCCACTGAAGAAATATCACAGATAAGAAAATATCATGACAATCACCTAACAAGCAGCAATGATGTACAAATAAATAGAAACAGACCTCTCGGGATTGTGACCTCCTTCTGACATCAAAGAGTTGTCTTGCAGTTTGGCCTGAGCCATATCTAATCTTCAACAAACTGGATCTTTCATTTCATAAGAGTACTTGTGTCCCATCAAGCCAATTCTGACTTATGGCAACCCTTTCTATGGTTTTCTAGGTAGGGAATACACAGATGTGGGTTACCACTCCCTTCTCATGGGGCATCCTAGGACTGTGCATCTTCCCCATGGCTTTACAGGCTGCTTATTCTCCCTGGAAGCACAGGGGGGAATTGAACTCACAACCTCAGGCTTTGCAGCCAGATACGTAAACCACTGAGCTATCCAGCCAGTTTTGGTAACATTGCCCAGGGAAGTGTTTAGTGTGACCCAAAAGCCTGCTTCCAGTATAAAAGCAAAAAAAGAAATCCCAAACACTGGTGATCACCCATTATCTTAAGGGTGAGGTTCTTATTTCAAAGAAAAACAAGGTTAATATTGTTTGCATTTAACATAAACCAGTAACCTGACAAGCAGGCTTGTGGCCACCAATACATTGTGCTGCCAGAAGTATTTATCACACTGT
Organism: Intellagama lesueurii; assembly: GCA_037013535.1. NCBI lineage: Eukaryota > Metazoa > Chordata > Lepidosauria > Squamata > Agamidae > Intellagama > Intellagama lesueurii. The sequence goes on from JBAJHW010000006.1 coordinate 79,300,934, forward strand.
TACCAACTCAAAAAATAGGGGTAACCCAAGCAAGAAATTATAACTATGAAACTGTTCCTCAGATCAGCACCAGGTTCAGCATGGATGTACCTGCCCATCTACTCCTCCTTTGTGTCAAATCTGGGGATGTTTGGGCAAAGAGTTTTGCAGTTTTGATTTTTTTTTTAAGTAACTGTTTTTACCCTGTGCAGAACCAAAAGACCTGGTAGTCCAGCAAACTTAAAACAGATCAAATACATTGACGAGATGAAATTTGCATGCCTGGAAAGAAAATGCTCTCTGTCTCCCACTTTTTGTTATTTTGTGGAAATTGAGCCATTCATGGCTCTAATTGATAACTTCAAAGTGACTTCCTGCTGCCCCCACCCAGCAAGGCTGTCTTTGCATTAAGTTCTGCTCAGATCTTCCAAACTAACACCTGTGGCTTCCTTTATTGAGTCAACCGGTCTCATGTTAGATCTTCCTCTTTGCCTATGGGTCCACCCCACTTTCCCCAGCAATACAGTCTATTCTAGTCACTTCTGTTGCTTGTTCAGTCTGAGGAGAGTTGGAAGGGCCCCTGATATATCCTCCGTGTTGGTTTCACTCCCCCCTGGTCTGAATAGGCTCCTTTGATGGACAAAGGATGGTTGTGGGTGAATGAAAATCCCTCCTCTGCAGATCTTCTCCATTGGCATGGGTTGTTAACAGTCCTTAACAGTGGTCTTTCTGGTGGGTATGGTCCTGATCTTTCTGGGGATGGATGAAAAGGCAGCATGATAAATAGGAGACAGATTGTGTCTAAGGCCTCCAGCCCTGTTGAGTGAGGGATTTTCTGTATGCACAAGTATTACCTCCCTGACCTCTCTCTCAAACCACCTATCTTCTCAGTCTAAAATGAGTACATCTTGGTCATCAAATGAGTGTCCTTTGTCCTTCTAAGAGCCTCGTGGTGCAGTGGTAAAACTGCTGTACTGCAGCCAAAACTGTGCTCATGACCCGGGTTCAATCCCAGGTAGCTGGCTCAAGGTTGACTCAGCCTTCTATCCTTCCATGGTCAGTAAAATGAGAACCCAGCTCGCTGGGGGGGAGGCAATGTGTAACCTGCATAATTAACTTGTAAACCACCCAGAGAGTACTTGAAGCACTATGGGGCGGTAAATAAGTAGCACGCTTTGCTTTACTTGCTTTGCTTCAAATGAAGGAACACTGCTGATTGTGGTCCTGAGCCGTTGCCCCTCCTGTGCTGTGCCATTCTCCTGTTTAGTGGCTGTTTGGGTTCTCCAATGTAGAGCTCTGAACATTCCTCTTTGCATTGGACCGCATATACTATATTGCTCCTGTTGCCTTTTGGTGTCCGGTCTTTTGGGTGGACATGTCTCTGCCTTAGTGTCTTTCTGGGTTTGAAGTGTAAGGGCATGTGCTGTTTACCAAAAATCCATGTAAGAAATGACCAGGTTCTTCCAACAGCTCTGGGTCTCAGACTGTTCCATTGTCCTGCTGGGTCGGGACATCCACAGGCTTTAAGGACTGTCTTCAGATGTCCGTCTTCCTTCTTCTTGGCTTCTGTGGAGGTGGGGATGTTTCTTGCTCTGTAGTTTAGCATCCTGATGTGTTGCAATGGGTGATGGGAGTCAAACCAAAACCAGGGGGAAGTGAAACTAATGTGGAGGATATATCAGGGGCTCCTACCAACTCTGCTCAGACGGAAGAAGCTACTTGGATGAGAAGCGAAACATTTCAACCTAATAAGAAAGAAGCCTGTGTTCATCACAGCTGGCATTTATCCCAATTGAGGGTTAATTTCAGAATGAAACCAAACAATAATTGACATCATATCAATATTCATCTGAGTATCAAGGTATAAGTCCATTGTTGGAATGATTGCAGGCAACATCAGTTTGTCTAATTTTACAAGCTTTATTTATACCTTGCTCCTTTATTTATACATGACTGGCCCCATCTTTGCTGTCCTTCTGCAAGTAGGCAAAGACCTTTCTCTATAGGAAATATTGCCTCTGTGACTGGCGGCCTGATTTTTAAATGGTTTGTCAGGCATTACTGCTTTGAATGTGGTTTGGTGTTGCTTTTGCTTGCCAGTTTTAGTGTTTTTTTTTAAAAAATCCCTTTAAGTAATTATATACCTACTGTTTTTAGCTTCTAATATTGTCTTTTTAATTATATAAATTGCCTTGGGTCCTTTTTAAGGAGAAAGACATGGTAAAAATAGTTTAAATAAATAAATAAAATATTTCATGTGCTTAGAAACAAATATTAAACAGTCTTACACCTATGGAAAAAATGTAGGCATAAACAGAGATACATCCTTGCAACTTGTGAAAAGCTGGAGATGTGATACTTACAATGGCCTCCTGTGAGGTGAAGAGTCACCTCAACCAGGATCAGGAGGGTGTACCGTCCGACTCTCAAGGACAGAAGAGCAAGAGACGGGAGTTATAGAAAGAGAATTAAGTAAATTAGAAATAAAGGAAGAGACTGAAGGAAATCAGGCAGGAAAAGAGGAAGATAAAAAGAGGGAAGAAGGAGGGGGAGAGGTAGAAGCATGTTGGGGAAGAGAGGAGAAAGTAGAGGAAAAAGAAGAGCTTGTAGAGTTGATCCAAGAAGACCCTTGGACAGGAGAGTGGGTGGAATTCAAAGTGCCCCGTGAGTACGCTGAAAGGGAATGGAGACGACAGATGTATAGAAAGCCACCTTACTGGGGGGAGACAGAGGAGAGAAAGCAAAAGAAAGAGTACAAAGCGTGGGTAAAAAGGGAAGAACAGAGAAGAGAAAGGCAGAGATGTATAGTGAGTCCGGAGACATCCCATGGGCCCAGCCCCTTCAGACCCCGACGGAGTTCATGTCTTGATAAAGGGGGAACGCCAAGAAGGTTCGACGTCCAATCCACAAAATTGAAGTGGGCCGAGAACACATCAGAGTTGATGAGTGCCAAACCCAAGTGGTCTCACGGTGTTACTAGTTATTCCCAGTTGTCATACCATGAAGAGATACCCAGTTTTAATAACGTTAAGACTTATGATTTATTGTTGAATTTGGATGATGAGAAACAAGACTCAAAAATTGATGAAGATATGTTAAATAATAAACCAGTTTTATTAGAAGAATTGAGTGTGACGACTGCTTCTTTGGACAAAGTTAAGAAAAAGGAGGTAGATGACAGGCGGCAAGATCACACCTCCTTACACCATTCTTACAATGATGAAACGCTGCAAACAAAAGTACATTCAAAAACAAAACATAGGTTTTAGGCAAAAATTAAATCATATTTGAATCCAAAAATAAAGGACCTTATAATCTAAAAGTACAACAAGCTTATAGCCTAAAAAAGGACATTAAAGTCTAAGGATACACCTTTTTTTAAAGTTCTTAAGAATAAAAATATATCAAAGAAAATGACTTCCTTGGCTTCTGTGTTTATTAAGAACACAGAGACAATTATGAAATAATGTTCTCACCCAGACAAGCCAGCCTTGTTCCAATTTACATCTATTTGGGGGGGGGGGGATCTGTGATTATTGTTTTTTTATGTCTGGTGTCCAAAGTGGTATGGAGTTATGATAATGCAAGGAATTCTTGAATGTCCATGTGTGTGTGTATGTCTTTTCTCTTATATTTTTTCCAAAGACCTGGACTCGACTTGTGACTCAGACCCATTTTTTGCCGACTCATGTTTTTAAGTCCCTATACTTTTAGAGAAGAACCCCCGAGAAGAAGCTTTGCAACACTCACTGGCAGACGCATTTTACTTATCCATCAATTTCACTATGTGAATTCACCAGTATTTGACTTTTTTGACTCTGAGCTTTTGTGTTGCCTTGTTTAACTAATGATTGCTTTTGTAGCAACACAACTTCCTTAGGTAGCAAAATGTGTACAGGGAGATGGCAGAAGAAAACAGAAAATGGGCAAGGGTTGTTGCATATTTAAGAAAACAAAACGAATAGGGTGAGGTGTCACTGATTTTCCGTCATGTACTGTGGTGTTCCAGTATTTTAAAATAAGCAATTATGTGCACAATTTCACTGACCAAAAAAAACAAACTGTTGATGCACCGGATTCTCCTAAAAAGACATGATTTAAATTTGAGCGTACACACTAGGTACATGCACAGGTGGAGCACTGTGGCAGGGGAATTAGTTTTTCTGCTCCCCTGCCAGAGGTCTGTTAATTTTGGAGTGGATGTGCAATTGATTCATTGGAATAAATTCTGCATATGTGAATTACCCATCCACTTTTTAAAAATTCCTGCTACCACAGGAACAGGAATTAAAAAACAAAATAACAACAACAAAATCAAGCTGGGTGAAAAAGCCGGCACCCACCCAGTCACCCCTTTGCCCACCTGGCAGCCCCTTTGCTGGCTCAGTCGCCCCCCCTCACTCGCTGCCCACCCAGTTGCCTCCCCTTGCTCGCCTTCTCACCTGCCCCCCTTGCTCACCCCTCATGCACCTGTCCCCGCGCCCTCCCACTCTAACCCCTTGTCCCTTGTCTCTCTCATCCTCCTTCCCCTCCCTTTCCATTAGTGCTTTAATGCTAAATCTATGCCATGAGGGAAGGAAGGAAGGAAAGAAGGAAGAGGAACAGTTGCTATCCCAAGAAAAGGAAACAAAATTTAAAAAAACTGGCAGTAGAGCTAAGGATGGAGATTGACCAGCAGATACACATCCTTAAAGAAATGTCATCTAAAAACACATACACCCTAAGTGCAGAGATCAGCATGGAACAGTGTAGTGCTAGGGTCCACACAAGCAGATCATGCAAATTGGGACGAAGTGCAATAATACACCACATCTTCAACAATTGTGTTAAAAGACCAGGAAAGTGGGGGGCAGGGGTCCCACTTTGTCGCTGTTGACACAAGTTTCAGCCCCGTATCATGTGGGCACACGAAAAAGTGCTGGTATCATAGGTGACAGGAAAATTTTAAAAATCTTTATTGTGGACAAGTTCTTTTTTATTATTATTATTAAACAAACATCTGACCTAAACAACATAAACCTAACACCACAATAAAATACAATTACATAATACACCAGTGCCACCTTCACCCTCAGGGCTAGCATTAATAATATTTTTAAAATTCATTCAATCCATTTTCTCTCCAAAACTTCATTGTTTCTTCCCTCTGCGTACACCCCTTCCCTCTCCGAAATACATATTCCAAGAATACACTCCATATTTTCTTAAAATCATTATTTTTGATAGGCTTTTTCTTATTTTCATATCACATGTCAATTTATCATTAATTGCCATATCCCATAGTTCTCTATACCATTCCTCCAAATTAAGTTGGTTATCATTTTTCCAGTTTCTTGCAAAAATTAACCTTGCTGCCGCAACCATTATTACAATTAAATCCTTATTTTCTTTCAACAATTGGTCTTTCTTAACCATGTTCAATAAAGCTATTGACGGGGACATTTGAATATTTAATCCAGTTATTTCCCTTATTTCTTTAAAAATATGCTTCCATTCTTGCTTTCTTACTTCACATAACCACCACATATGTAAATACATCCCCTTCTCTTTTTTACACCTCAAACATAGTGATGATACGTTTTTATTTATTATATTCAGTTTTACCGGCATTAAATACCACCTCCATATTAACTTATAACAGTTTTCCTTTATCCTTACAGACATGTTCTTCATAATTCTTTGGCCCCACATTTTATCCCATTCTTCTCCTAATGCTTCTTTATCCAAATCATGTTGCCACTGTGCTTTTAATCCTTGTGTATCCTGTTTGGCCTGAATTAATAATTTATATATTTGACTTACAGTTCCCTTTCTTTCTGTCTTTTCCTCTAATTTCAATTTTTTTCCCAATAATCTCTTCAAATTTTGTTATTTTTCTACTTTTCACTTCCTTGCTTTTCCATTCCCTTGTCCACCTTTCTATGTGAATCATATTAAACCAAGATATCCCCTCTCCTCCCAAAATCTCTTTTATATTTCCTTTATCTTTCATCTTCTCCATATTGTGGACAAGTTCTAATGAAAGTATCTTACCAAGGAAGGACCATCACACATCTGCCTCAATTAAAAAAAAAGGGGGGATGTCTCTTGAATGCCACATCAGCCTTCAAATGTGTGTTACAGTGTAGCAGTGTCATAGGTTGGGGACCTCTGCATGTTTGAACTACATTTCCCATCAACCCTAGCCAGTTTTTCTAACTGTGATGTACAAATTGAAATGGGTGTTCACTAATATCTGGAAGGCTCCTGCCCACCCTTTGGTATAATGTAAAACCACAGTCAGAGCTTAGAAAATTTACTTTTTTGTATGACAACTCCCCAAAGCTCCCAGCCAGCATGGCTAGTGGCTATAATAACAGAGAGATTCTGGGAGCTATAGTCCAAAAAGTTACTTTACTAATGGTGTGCTTAAGACCCTATGGTCTCTGTATGGAAAGCTGCTAGAAATACTCCAGTTGGGTGGTGCTATAATTCTATATCAGCAGCCATAAAACGCAAGACTCAATCCCAGAGAGAACTTCCAAGTCTGCATTGCACCAGTCTGGGAACTGGAAGGAGCCTTTAGATGAGCTGCTTGCCAAATTCAGAAGACTGTTGGGGGGGGGGGGGGGTGTTTGCCACACTGAAAGCAAGCTTATTAATTGCCGTCACCAGATGAGGAATTTCTTGGATCATTCCATAAAGTTCTCTTTGCTGCCTGTTTCACCAGAGTAAGACCTCTGGAAAATGGAGATGACCATGTTTGGTAACCAAAAGCAAAATATTTTAGCTCCTACCTTTAAGTGTTTTAAAGACAATTAAGGAAGAAATGAGTGCCCTTTGCAAAATTGATTATCTTTTTCCTTTCAAGGTCTTTCTTTTGCAAGTTTTAATTAAGCTTTGCCATATTCAGGTGGAAAGCCAGCTGAGATTACAAGGAGGAAGGGCATAATCCTGTCTAAACATACCTCACGGAAAGTTTTTTACTGAAGACAATGGAACGTACTTCTGAGTAGACATACATGATTGCATTGGTTGGATACTAGCTTTTAATGTATACAGTTCCAAGTTCAACTTCTGGCAAAACAGGCAAGACAGCTGCTTATAGACTGTTATTTCTTTATTTATATCCTGCTATTATGACAGTAAGCTCGAGGCAGCACACATGGCTTTCCTCCTCCTTGCCTTATCCCCTCAACAACCCTGTGAGGTAGGCCATGCTGAGAAAAAAGATATGGACAGAAAGAGAGAAAAAAATATTTGGAAAAGGTCACTTAGTTTGTTTCATGGCTGGGGTGGGTGGGTGAGTTGAACCCAGATGTCCTGGTCCAGCTCTTTAACTGATACATCACACTGAAACTTGCAGGTAGTATAGTTAGGCTGTCCTGAGACTGAAGTACAGAAAAATGTCTGAGAGAAAACTGATCCACCCAAAGGGCAAGCAAATAAATAATTTGCTACCAAACTGAATTTTGGTAGGGTAATCTGGCACCCCATGTAGTTAAAGCAGGAAAGGAGAACAAACAGCCTGATGTTGAACAGTGTCCTGGGCCCAAAACCTGGAAACATTTCTTTTTGGACTACACTTCCCAGAATTCCCCAGGTGTAACACAAAAGAGAGGACAGAGATAACTTTTCCAAAGGCTATCTGGACCTGACTTCAAAAGGCCTTTGGAAGTGATCAGTTCAGAACTCTAGCTGGTGGCTGAGGGGGAAGAAAGAGGGGAGGAAGAGAAGGGGTTAGAACAGAGAAGGAGGAGAGATGGAAAGGAAAACATAGACTCACCCACCACCAGTTTGTGGCCCCTTACTAGATTACTCACAAGGGAATTCAGCCTTTAGTGGAGTGGAAAATCTGTACCCATTTAGTGAAGTCTAGGCATTGAGGTAGCATGCTGACTGGGGCCCCCTGGGAATTGTAGTCCCTAAAAAATAACATTTTCAATCTCTGACTTTGCATCCCCAAATATTCTTGGACTTCAACTCACAGAAGTCCCAGTTAGCACAGCCAGTGGTGATGGAGTCAAACAAAGTCAGAAGACCCTCAAGATGAGAACTACTGGTTTTGACAATATTGGGATAAACAGGTGGACAAAGCTTGGGATAAGGCAGCTTCCTATGTCCCTGTTATTATGCAGTCATAGGCATGAGCATAGTGCATAGAAATTAATAGACAGCAAGTAATGTCACTTTTTCGAAAGGTGTGTGGAGAAAACACCACCTGCTGGTTTCAACAGGCACAGTAACATTTCAGGTTGATTTATTTCTGGTCAGCTGGTAACTCCACGTGCAAGAGTTGAACTGAATTTCCACGCACTCCATCATGTGAACTGAGGAAAGTCAGGCATTAGGGAGAGTAAGATTTTTGTCTAGATATTATCTCCTGATATTATTTCCTTCAAAATCTTAAGATTACCTTCTCCTCATCCTGATGGAGTCACATCTGTTTCCTTGGCTTCCTGCCTCTCTGTTCTCTTTCACCTGCACTATTCCCTCAGTCTTGGGAAAGTTTCCTGAAATACATACTTTGCTATTTATTCCCACTTCCTGAGAGGACGACTCTATCTCTTTTCACACTATTCTTCAGATCTGCAATTGTGTACAAAGTGTCTGGTTATTTTAAAATACAATAATAGAAAATACTCTTTTCTAAGGAATCTTTGATTCACAGAAACAATAATCCTGTTCTGGACCTGGGCCACAAATTGATTTTAAAGAAATAACTGTTCACTTTGCAATCTGTACATGAATTAATAACTGCAATAACAAGAGCTGTTTGCCAGTTAAAGATCTGAAGTTGATTAATTATCTGGCTTTGAATCCATTAATTGATTACATTTAAATAAGTGAAATTTGCATATTAACAAACTTGCAGTGAGTTTCTGAGGAAACAGAAGGAAATGAAGATAGCTTACAGTGAGGGGGGAGCTACAATTCTTCACTGAAACTAAATTCATATTTAATATTTCATTTATTCCCTGCAGTAATAGAACACTAGCACTACAACAGAGTAAACAGAGACAAATATTTGCTTCTGTCAGAGCCACGGTTATTAAAGTGTATCCAATTGACTAAGCAGCTAATGTTTTACTTTATTAGTCTACTGAATGCAATCTAAACTGAACAAAGCTTGTGTTCTGGTGAGGATGAAGTACAAAGCATTGAATAACATTAGATTTACTTCTGAGTAAATAGTCTTTGGATTGCAATGTACTAACAGTACATTGCCGCCCAGAGTAGACTTCGGCCTAGATGGGCGGGGTATAAATTGAAAAAATAAATAAATAAAATAAATAGTAGCCTGATCAGTTAGAATGTTGGGGGCGGGGGAAAGGCTCTGTGGCACAACAGAAATAGGTTTCTGAAAACAGAGATCACTGTTTTCTGCTATGAGTGGCAGCTATTGGTGACTGGGAGCTGCTGTGAGATAGAATCAGCACATGAGAAAGGAAAAAATACTTTTAAAAACCACTACATCTGCCACAACCTCCCAGCTGGCAGACCTAGTAGCAACACGGACTGTTTAAGTTTGGGAAATGGCATCCAAAAAACTACCTTTTCCAAGTTCTGGATGGAAGAGGCATTGATTTCTACCCTCTCCACTGCTGTCACCCCTCCCAGCAATCCTAGGACAGGAGGTTTAAATTTCTCTATACCTCTCTGCTGTGATGCATGTGCGTGTGCACATGTACATGCATACACAGTGCCCAGTTGATACTGGATGCATCCAGGAGGGCTGAAAAGTATCCTGTGTCTCTGTTTTAATGTCCTGATCAACTCTTTGATGAAGCCCCTGAATTCCATCCCAATAAGCGTGCTGCTCAGTTGTTTGTGAGCACAGGGAAAACAGAACTGTGACGGGCAGAGGAATGACCCTCACTGGACACTTTGCTCCCCAGCTAGATGATGATGGGGCCAGCCTGCCAACAGCTAGTGACTTACTATCATTTCTCCAAACCACTCAAAAGACTGGTTAATGGCATGAAATCATAGTTTTGGGAGGAACCTTGAAAGCAATAGCTTCAATCTTCCCAGCAGACAGGCATCCATTCTGGGTAAATTCCTACAGCAAAGAGTCCATCATATTCAAGGCAATTTGCTCCGTTGTCAAGTAAGTTCTTAGCAATGGGAAAAAAAATTCTTCTGATCTTTGATCTATGATTCCCAAAGCTGCTACTTCTTTACCATTTCTATTTTGGTTCTAAAGGTTCCAAATCCTGCATGTCATCTTTGTGTCATATTTATGACCACAGTAATCATGATTATCTAAATAGAAACTCTGTGGCTTTTTGACAGCATCCTCATTTAATGGTAATGCTTGTGGTTGCATTGCCTGGAAAATACTGCTGATAGTTATATGAGTAGACAGTAAAGGCAACCACAAATTAGAAGTAACTAAACCTCCAGAAACATAGATAAAAAAAACTTCATGGGAATTGTATAGTTATTTGACAGGTGTACAGCTATATATGTTGCTGGGTCGTAGGAAGAAATTGTACACTCTCTACTAATGCAGTAAGGGGGAATTTTGATCTGCTGATACAGTTTCACAAAAATGTGGTAGGTGTCTGGCTAAATATTAGGTTTGAGGCTTAGCCAAACATAGATTATAGCTGCTAGAATCAATTGGACAACTCAGCTATTAAAATTTTAAATGCAGTGGTTTTCAGTGGGCCAACTCTAAGCATGACTGATTCTGGACACAACCCACAGACTTCAGAACTGAAGAGAGAGGGCATTTAGATAACACAGAGTGAAAACCAAAGGCTCAAGGTGATTTAGATCTAGGAAGGATTCAATAGCCACAATATTCTAACAGGACAAACTAACAGAATGAAAGAAGGCAAAACAACTGGTGTGAAAAACATGTTTTAATGATATTACTTAGTTCTCAAGTGTTGTGGAAAAGTTCCCAACATGCTGAATTACTCGAAGACACACCTTCCCTTGTCAAATGGTGAATGTGTGTGACAGACTCAGAGCTTGGAATAACTAGCTACAAATAAGTTACTTATATAATCACAGAATCAGAGAATAATTGAATTGGAAGGGGCCTATGCTACTTATAAGGCCATTGAGTCCAACCCCCTGCTCAACTCAGGAATCCAAATCAAAGCAGTTCTGACAGATGGTTGTCCAAATTTCTTGTGAATGCCTGCATTGGCTCCATTGTTGTACTGCTCTAACAGTTAAGACATTTTTCCTCATATTCATCCTAAATCTGGCTTCCTGTAACTTGATCCCAATTATTACATGTCCTGCACTCTGGGATGATCGAGAACAGATCCTGCCCATCCTCTGTATGACTACCTTTCAAATATTTAAAAAGTGCTATCACATCTCCCATCAGTCTTCTTTTCTCAAAGCTAAACATGCCCTTTTATTTCAGTCTCTCTCCATAGGGTTTGGTTTCCAGTCCCCTAATTGTCCTTGTTGTCCTCCTCTGAAATTTTTCCAGTTTGTTGGCATCCTTCTTAAAGTGTGGTGTCCAAAACTGGACACAGTACTCTAGATGAGGTCTAACCAGTGCCAAATAGAGGGGAACAAATACCTCATGGGATTTAGAGACTATACTTTTGTTAATGCAGCCTAAAATAGTATTGGCCTTTTTTGCAGCCATATCGCCCTGTTGGTTCATATTCAGCTTGTCATCTACAAAAATTCTAAGATCCTTCTCATTTGTAATATCACTGACCCAAGTATCATCCATCTTGTAACTGTGTGTTTGGGTTCCCCCCACCAGGTGTAGAGCTTTGCACTTATCCTTGTCAAATTTCATTCTGTTGTTTTTAGCCCAGTGCTGAAACCTATGAAGATCTTTTTGAATTTTGTCTGTCTTCCAAACTATTTGCTATTCCATCCAATTTTGTGTCATCTGAAATTTGACAAGTATTTCCAATTTCTGTGCTTTCTATAGCATCACTGTAACTGTTTTAGTTACTTCTACAATTTCAGGGGATGAGTAACCATGCTACTTAATTTGCAGGGTTCCTTTGCTACCTCTATTAACATCTTTGACTGTAGCTGAGCTTTTTCAGATGGCTTAAGAGGTTTTTTCACCTATTCCAATTAAACTGATTCTGGAGTCTACACATGATGAACTTGCTAAACATTTTGGCAGGAAAAAGTGTTTGATTGGAATGCTACTGTTGAGATTATCTGTTGAGGCCTTCAGTGCAGTGTTTTGTCCTGTTTTGTAGAATCAGCTTAAGTTGTTGGAGCCTAAAGATGTAGACCCTGAGTGCTCACTGGAAGGACAGATCCTGAAACTGAGGCTTCAATACTTTGGCCATCTCATGAGAAGAGAAGACTCCCTGGAAAAGACCATAATGTTGGGAAAGTGTGAAGGCAAGAGGAGAAGGGGACGACAGAGGACAAGATGGTTGGACAGTGTCATCGAAGCTACCAACATGACTTTGACCCAGCTCTGGGAGGCAGTGGAAGATAGGAGGGCCTGGCGTGCTCTGGTCCATGGGGTCACGAAGAGTCGGACACGACTTAACGACTAAACAACAACAAAAAAGATGTAGACAAGACACTTGCCTGTGTGCAACCTACCACAGATGTTGCCAGTGGTTTAGACATTAATGGCTGTGTGTTGCATTAATCTGAGGGGACGGCACATTTACACTGTTATACAAGCTGTATACTCACTGCTTTACATTGTAGCTAAGTGTCATTTCTTCAGTGTTGTCACATGAAAAGGTATACTAAAATATTTATGAAATGTGAGGGGGTGTACTCACTTCTGTGATATACTGTAAATGTGGAAACTGCACTGGCTTTTTACTAGTTATGAAGCCAGGTTCAAAGTTGATGCTGACATACAAAGTCCTAAATACCAAGGTGTCCAGCATATTGCCTTCCCTGGAGATGTCCAGTCAGCCCCCAAGATCCTCAACAGATGCTTCACAGGTTGTTCAGCATGCCATTATGCAATATTAAATCCTTCAAAAAAAAAACAACAACCTTCCAGTTTATGTATGTGGGATATTGTGCTTCTGCATCCAAGATTCAAAATGCCAGGAAATGCCTCAATATTGCTGCACAATATTGCTGCACAATTGCATGCCCACGTTGCCAGCAGGTAAAAAGATGGCAGACTTTACACAGCAAAGGGCAGCCTGAATGTTGACGACACTCATACGATCAGCAGTCAAGATGTTCTACAGCAGTAGTTCCCAACCTGTGCTGGCCAGCGTTTCTGGGAGTTACAGTCCAAAAACACCTGGATTACCCAGCATTGGGAACCACTGGTCTAAAAGATACCCTTTTATGCTCACTATCATTTTAGGCATTTTGATTACCTTGTGGCTCCAAGCAATAGATACCTAGAGAACTGGTTGAAAAACAACCCTGACAATTGCTTTGCGTTTGGGTGAGAAGTGTTTAAGTGATGAAAAAAGGAGTCAGGTTCTGGGATTTAACCCTTCTTGGTGTCCCTTTGTGAACTTATGTGAGGAGACTGTTTGGACTTAGAAAGCCTGAAAAGATACATAGCAAAATATCCCCCTTTCTGGAGAACTGTCATTCTATTACTTTCTTTAAAGGAAACCTGTTTTCTTTATTTTACTCATTAAATAAAGCCGGTCTTTTCTGTCTGTTTCTGTGACCTTTCTCTCTAAATATCTCCCTCCCCTGCCCACAAATGTATACAATATTTCATTTTATGAAGCTCCTGCTGGCTAGCCTGTACCACACATGCTCAGTCTTATAACTGTCACTGTTTTCTGCTTTTGAAAGGCCTCTTTTGATGATCAGTATTGCAGACCCCGCAGCCTAGAATTTTTTCAAATAAAAAAAGGGGCTGGAGTCAATGATTCTTTTTCAAGATAAGCAAGATTGGTCTTTTCAATTTATATTAACTGTTTTAAATCTGGGGACATTTAGGTTTGCACTTTTCTGCACAGGAGGAACAGTTTTAATTTTAAAAAAATCATAACTTGAAAAACACTTTGCCTAAACTTCCCCAAATTTGGCACAGAGCAAGAGCAGACTGTCTGTTTCAGCTGTGTCAGATTTGGTGCTGATCTGACACCCAGTTTAAAAGTTACAAGTTTTTGTTTGGGCTCCCCCATTTTAGAATTGCCTTATGCAATGATTTCCGCTACCAGTACAAGATCATTGATGCACTCTTGTGCAGCAATAATTTCAAAGGTTAGTCTTCTTACCCTCTGAAATACTTTATCTCTGTCTCATGTGATATGAGTTTTAAAACATATCTCAAGGGCTTTCCCCAGCTGATTAGAAGTCCCCTGTTCCTGTGTTACCACTGAAGCATTTTGAATTATTTATCATGTTTTAAATCTGTTTTTAATGGTTTTATCTTTTACATTGCTTTCATATTCTATTAGTGGTGCATTTTTAATGTAAATCACTTTAAGTTTTTATTTATTCCGTCAAGGGGGGAATATACATACTAAATAAATAAATGAAACCCACCATTTGTATATCTTGTTCCATAGGCCAGCATCAGGATAGCTCAGTATCTGGCTGTGGAGTCAAGAGGTTGGGAGATCAATTTCCCACGGTGTCTCCTTGACAGGGGCTGGATTGTTTTTTTCCATAAATAGTGGTAAACATATTAGTTAGTCTTTTGGAAAGATGCAAGGAAAGGGTTACTTTTAAAATGTGACTAGAATACTAACTTACTAGGGGTGGGTGAAGGCACTGGAACTGTGTAAGCATAACTTACTACTGTTTAAAAAATAAAATTCTCTGTGTAGAAGTCAGACTAAATTGGGGGAGGGCATGTTTTTCCTTACAGTGTCAAAATGCATTGGGAACTATCCTGTAACACTGGGAGACCATCACCATTTTTGAATGCTGTACACCTTGGCTTGCTTTTGTTTTATTTATTCTTCATGCAACATTTTTCCACCCCATCATTACTGTCTATGGAAGTCTGGTGTTCACATCCAGGATGACTTTTAAGAAACTGAACAGGCCTGTGGAACTTAGAATTGCTGGGTTTCTCAGTAATTATTCTAGATTTTAAATGTACTTGGAGTGTTAATATGTAAAAGAAGATATTTTTACATTTTTGAAAATTATTCTGATTTGTTTTTTTAAGAATTCAACAGTTTAAATGTTTATAATTGTCATATGCCCATATTCAATACATCAAATGGAATTAAACTGAAATTGATATGCCAGAGTTTAATGGGAAGGTAAGATATTATTTTAAAATCAAATACCTAGAAAGCAGCATGGAATTACCTTACCATTTAAACATGCATTTCTACAAGTTGTCATTTAAATGGCCATTTTCAGGTAAATATTACTAATAAATATTTCTCAAAGGTTACTTCTCCTAAAAGATCTCTAAAACTGTAAGAGCTGCCTAGAAACACAAACTGTTGCATGGATACCATTGCTTTCCTAGCTTAAGTAACAGGGTTGGTAGCTTAACTGGCAATTAGTTTTACACATAGCCTAAGTACAGGCATTTTGGAGACTCTTCTATGAAATGGGTCAGATTAACCACAACTATAAGATCTTTTCTCCAGCTGCTAACTATGTACTTCATCTCCAGTCCACTGGCCTCTGTCAACTCCTCCTCTTATTTTAACACACAACAAACTGTGTCTATTGTAATGAAAAACATTTTTGAAAATGACTTGGATGATTGTATGCTGTGACACAAGTAAATCTCACAAAACAATATATCAGCTGAAGATTCTTAATGTTAATGTTGAAATTTTATATGTAATATGCAATGGACATTCCCAAACTTCTGAATAGGAAGCTCTATTTCTCTGAGTGAAAGTAAGTACCAGAGTGAGTAATAGGCTAAGTACTGAAAGGAGTTTTTAAAAAAGGTGTTGTTACGTGCTGTCAAATGACACCTGACTTATGGCAACCCCATGAATGAGTGATTTCTGAAATATCCTGTTCTCAACAGCCCTGCTCAGTTCTTGCAAACTCAAGCCTGTGGTTCCTTTAGGGAATTAATCCCTCTCGTATTTGGTATTCCTCTTTTCCTATTATCCTCAACTCTTCACAGCATTATTTTTTATTTTTTGTTTTCCGAAAATCTTGCCTTCTCATTATGTGCCCGAAGGAGGACAGCCTCAGTTTCAACATATTTACCTCCAGAGATAATTCAGGCTTGATTTGGTCTAGGACTCACTTGTTCATCTTTCTGGCAGTCCAGGGTGTCTGCAAAGTTCTCCTTCTTCATCACATTTCCCTTTCTTTAGGCAGCATTAAAAAAAATTAGGGCAGAAGAAGCATAAGAACACCGGGGGAGGAACTGGTGAGTTTATAACCCAGATGAAACCAGATACATTCATTAGTATTAAAACAAGTTAAGTGATGGTACTAATACAGAAAGATGTGGGTTACAATGTCAGTTCCCTCATGCTCCAGCAGCCATTATGTATCATATCATGCCTATGATCTCATGGGTTGCTCTAGTGATATGTGAAAATCTGTAACGTGTTGAATCACTCATTAAATTGGTTACTGAACAAAAAAGCAGAACACCTTATAATATTGCTTGCCTTTAACATAAGGAGATAGTTGTGATCCTATAATTTGGAGTTCCACTGAAGTCAGAGGAGATTGCTTCTGAATAAAAGGACAGGATTCTGCTGCATGATTACAATTCTGACAACTCAGTAAACATGCTTTGGGTCAGGTTGAAAAAAAGTGAACTTCACTTTTATTGACAATGGTCTATTAACAAAATCTGTAAGAATACATAGTCTGGTCAAATCAGCAGCAAAGGTTCCACTGAAGACTTTAATCTAGTTTTGATTTTTAAAGATGTATGACTTTTTGATGGGAATTTGATTAACATGTTGTCACTATTTCCTACAAAGTTTGATGTCATTAAAGGGTGCCATTTTATTAACAAAATTATGCCATACATCTAAAGAAAGAGAAACATCTAAAATTAAAGAACAGGTTAATGTTGCAAACAAAAACAAATCAGATATCCACGAGCTTATTTTAAAATTGCAGTGTCATACATACAGATGCAGTCCTAACCAAGGACAAGTTAACAATTCTGGCCGCAAGGCTCTGACCCATCTCCAGCCACCAGGAAGCATCAGCAAGTACTGCCAAGTGCTACCATGATCCTGATCAGAAAGGAGTGCTTCTCCAGTTTGATCTTGCCAATTGTATTTCAAAACAGAAGATGGAGCAGAGTGCTGACATTAAAAAAAAACTTTTTGAGAAAACATCTCTAACAGCAAGGTCTTTCTCAACCTTTTAAACTCATACCTTTCTTGATAAATATGAAGATCAAATTATTTCGTTCAAACATGCTTCTCCCAATAATTTGATTTGAAATTTAAAATATTGCAGCTCAAAAACAAATGTAAGTATTTGTATATTTAAAGAGAAAGGGGGAATGGCAAGTTTGGTAGGGTTAATTTAAAGTTGGGTACAGAGTGACACCATCCACACATAATGAACTCTATACTGAAATGTAACTCAGAGATAAAGAAAGATAAAGGAAAAAATTAGAGCTAAACCCCTGCATATTATAGGCTGACACAAGAAGGTACATGTGAAGAAAGCAATGGAATGATTTACGTACCCCTTTTCCAAATTGAAGTATTATTATAATACGTGTTTTCCTCAAACTACATACATCTGCCCTAAAATACTTAAACTCCCCCACCCCCGCGAGAGGGATGCTCCAGTGTTTGAGAATCCCTGATTTATAATACAAATTAACCTACATTAAAATAGCAAGAGTGGGACGTGGTGGCGCTGCGGGTTAAACCGCAGAAGCCTCTGTGCTGCAGGGTCAGAAGACCAGCAGTCGTAAGATCAAATCCATGTGACGGAGTGAGCTCCCGTCGCTTGTCCCAGCTCCTGCCAACCTAGCAGTTCGAAAGCATGTAAAAATGCGACTAGATAAATAGGTACCACCACGGTGGGAAGGTAACGGCGTTCCGTGTCTAGTCGCGCTGGCCACGTGACCACGGAAACTGTCTACGGACAAACACTGGCCCTACGGCTTGGAGACGGGGATGAGCACCGCGCCCTAGAGTCAGACACAACTGGACTAAATGTCAAGGGGAACCTTTACCTTTACCTAAAATAGCAAGAAATTTCTGTCTGAATAACTTGCCTACAAACAAGAGGTAGGAAGTTAGGAAAAACAGGCTAGGAGGGGAAAACGGAAAAAAAACAACAGCCCAGTGAAGAGCAAATATATCCAGTGACTCATTGGGTGGGGATAGAAAGCCAAGGAGGAAGGAGAACAGAAAGAGGTATCCTGGAAATGGCCATGGCTGGTTGATAAGAGCTCTGAAAGAGAGCATTCTGCACTGCAACATTTTGTTGCTTGTCTCGTTTATTATATCTCTGCAAATCAGAAGGATAATTAGCATGACAAATCTTCAAGTATTTGTTACCCTTGCCCTTTGTTTTAAAACTGGGATTTACCATTTTCCACCCAGTCCTATGCCTAACTCTATGAAGGATTAGTCTTAATTCAGAGACTATAGCAAATAAAAAAGGAGGGAGGGACACAACAAACCTACTAGTCTTAATTTAAAAAATGAACATTAGTTTTAACAAAACAAAAACAGGAGACACAACCAAAAAAGCTGTATCTCTCATAATTACCCCTTGTGTGAGCTTAAAATGTATACCCAGTTCCTTTAGCCTGTTTCCCATTTCCCACTCTCTTAATGTTTCTGAATTTAATATGAAGAGAATATGCTTTGCCTAATTTATTGAAAAAGGAAGAGGCAAAGTGTAGCAGAATTACGCTGATCTGAAATTGTGATGCAAAGCATATATTAGTTAAGCAATAACAATGCAGCCAAACATAATGAATGAGAAAAGTGTAGAGATGTTCATAATCTGTAATCGACTAGTATCTCTTAGAATCAACCAGAATGTCACAAAACAATTAGCAGGTTTCTCAGATCATCCCTTACGTTTTTGGTGATAATTTGTTTGGTTGTAATAAAAGTTGGGAAAACACAGGGCAGTGGTGAATTTTAATCATTTTTTCCTAATAAACACAGCTTTGTCTGCTTTTTATTAGCATATCCTGGTATTTAACATTGTGGTGCTCACTGCTGTTTGTTTAGAACCAAAGTTGTTTATTTGGTAGTACGATAATAATTAGTTTGTCATTATAAGAACTAAAATAAAGGAAAAAGGAATTCTGTTGCAGAGCTGTAGATAGTTTCTAGAATTTACAGTTTTAGAGTTCCCATCCACTCTGAGGTTCCCAGATAAGAAAATGATGCAATACTGAAAAGTTGGTTTTTAAAATATTTTATTACCCACCTCATAAAATAAAATTTCCAGGAACCATATAGATATAAAATCAAATCGAAACATAATACAGTCATTTTCAAACCATCACAAAAGAAAAACAGATGTGAAATACATGCAAATGATTTTAGTCACAGCAAGAGTAGAATTACCTCAAACTATAAAATCTAACCAAAACTGTGGTTTAAATCTATCTTTTAATATGTGAAGCTGTTTACATTTTCATTATATCATGTTGTAAACTTCCCTGACTCCCGTTTTAGAAGGAAGATGGGATATAATTCCAGTAAAGCTAATGAACTACTACCATTGAAATACCATCAAATCCCAGAGACTGCTAGAAGTAAAGTTCTTAGAAGTACTAAAAATCTACAAGTGAATTAGATATTCAATTGATGTTAAGAGTGATTAAAATTATCCTTAAAAGTCTGGGAGAAGAAATAAAGTTGTCTTTGGTGCCCAAAGCCATCTGTAGAGGTGCCTCCAGTGACCAAATGTCACAATCGGAAAGTCTATTTAATTTATTTGCAGAAACACTGTGGCACATAAATTATGCTGCTAATGATTTAAAAAAAATTAAAAAATCCAATTCCTCCTCCAAAAGTCTTGAGGCTTTCATGGGATCTCTTTCATTGTGGGGAAACCTTTGGGAACTGTAGGATGGGAGGAAGTCTTTAATTTTCAAAAACTGCCACTGTGTTGTGTTTTTCAGAAATTAAAAACTTTCCTCTATCACCCAAGAATTTCCTTATGATGAAAGGGATCCCCACGGGAGCCTTCAGACCTTTGAGTGGGGGAATCGGGAATTCACTGCATCTGATGATATCATTAAACTTAAACGGTATAGCTTTACAGCACCAGGATTTCAGCCATAGTTACCTTTCTAATTCATCTTGAGGAGGCACTTGGAGAAGTCCCTCCCCCCATAGGCATTATTAGGGCACAAGAGATATATGTCGAAAGAAGCATTCCTTCAGGTCCCAAGCCATATATAGTTTTTCTAGCATGCTGTGCATTCATACTGCTTTAGCTATCTTACTAACATATCCTGCACCAGGTTAGGTTTCTAGGTTGTTTTCAAAGAGCATCCTTCTGTTTGGCACGTTACAGCAGATTTCTGCCAGAGTGCAAAGCTCACTTTTTTCTTCACCATCAGAAAGGAAGATGTTTTTGAAACTCACAGGTTGTCCACCTGTACATTACTGTAATCCACAGCTGGGAGGCCATCAAGGAATGGATGGCCGATCACTGAATTCATCAGGAATTGTCAGCTCTCAATTTGATGCAGAAGCAAGCAATGAGTCTGGGAAATGCTCAGTTTGGAGCAAGATAAAAACCTTCAGATGCTTAGTAGCATATATATAAACAGTCCGTGGCACAGGTATTCAAGATAAGAACCCTTCTAGCTGAACTTCTGAACAGCATGTATGTTATATGCATGATCAATATAGTTGTGAAAACATGAAGACTATCGGATTTATTTCAGTGTAATATTTTCTGGATTACAATCCACTTCATCATTAAACAATAAAATCTTGATTTTTTTTTAGTTTTGAAAATTTTTTCTACAGCTTGTCTTATGTCTCTACATTTTTGTACAGAAAAAAAACATAGGAGTCTGCTGTCTTTTGCAGTGTTGAACTGCTGCTTTATCTAGTTTAGTATTGCTAAACAAATGGAGGTGCTAGGCCTGTATCTCCCCACCACTGGGTTCCAATCCAGCCATCCAAGGTTTCCCAGAAAGCCACGCCCTCTTCTTTGTGCCCCCTCTTTTTCGCAGTTTTCCAGATTGAATTTGATGCATTTTTTATTCTTCTCATTCTAAAAGGCTAAAATGCTTCGGCTAAAGCTTAGTTACTGGCAGTAAGAACTGTAAAGTAACATTGCTATTTTTGGCCCATCCCCACTGGAATGTACACTCCCTCCTCCCAATTTTATCAGAAATTAAATTTGGCCCTTGAGCTGAAATAGGTTTTTCACCCTTGAGAATATCTCTTCATGTTGCAGATGGAGGTCTTCTGGGGTTGGCGTGGGGGACTGAGCCAAGAATCTTTTTTAACCAACACCAAATTAAATGAAAAAAAAAAAAAAACAGAGCAAGGCCATATGGTCCTCAAAACAATATAAATGCAGTAATAGGTGACACCTTTATTGGACCATTAATAAAATAAAAATAAAGTGAGCTTTCGATGATAATTCATCGTCCTCAGGCTCTGCACCAAGTTCTTGTGGGTAGCTCCAAAATAATATGTTTCTATTAAAGTCCCAAAAGTTTCATGGCTGCTGTTGGGGGCCAGACGCAGCTTCTTAGATGGAGATAGCCCCATTTAGTGGGCAAGGTTCCTGCATGATCTGTGCGAACAGAGGAATTATACATAACTAGTATGGGTATAATGAAATATTAATGTATTGCATTTATATTCTTTCAGGTCAAGGACCTACAGCCTACAATTTATGGCAAGACACACTTGTTTACTCACAAGTGTGTCTTGCGGGTTTAGGACTACAGCCGAATCCAGATTTCTTCTAAGTTTCTGGAGTGCTTTCACTTGTGGTTTCTGTTATCTTAAGCATTTTAAGAAAATCAATTAATTTTTGTTAAAGTCAATAAATAGTTTCCTTTTTAAAAAGGTAACTAGTTGTATGTCTTTTCTAATATTTTTGATCACTAATCCCCAAACATGTTTTTAAAAATCAGTAAGGCTGTAAAGGTTAATGTTACCGAAACGAAAATCCGTATGTTGTGATCCCACACATTATTTACTTGGGAGCAACTTTTTTGAAAGTCAACAGGCTTTCCTATGGAGTAGACCTGATCAGCATCGTTTCACGGGCTCTTAAAATAAGCACATTTGGTGGGAAAGACAAGCCAAAGCGGAAATTTGAAGTCGTTATGGAAAAGCTAAACTAGTTCTAGTTCTCCCAGTCAATGGCTCCCCACTTTTAAAAAGATGAGAAAGGAAAACATCTAATTGAAACAAGACTCCTTTTCTTCGCCTTCCACCGGGTAGCCTCCCGATGGAAAGAGCCAGCCACGCACAAAAGGAAGCAGTAGTAAGAGGGTTAATGTTTCCTGTTTGGTTTTAGATTCGCCCTCCCCACCGCCACCCCCCTAAGCGCTCAGGCGGAAGTGAGTTCGCTCCTTGGGAGACTAAAAGGATTCCGAACTCGAGATCAGTTTCAATAATAGGCATTCTGGAAGAGGGTTTATGAGCAACGTGATCGTATCGGCGCCGTGCAAACATCAGGCTCACCTAAACCGACGGGAAGGGAAGAGGAGGGGGAAGCATCCGCGGCGGAAATTTAAAAACGCCAAACGCCGAGCACCGCAGAAGAGGGGAAGCCACCCTTTTCTTCCCCAGCCGGCTGGACTCCAAGGCGGCGTAATTCAAGCCCTACCGCTCACCTTTTCTTAAGGTTGGGATTTTGATGAAAAGTAAAGCCAGGATTGTCTCTCTCACCTCCCCCCCCTTTTTTTCTTTCTTTTTTTTGGTTTCGTCTCAAACGAGAATCGAGACTCTTCTTTTCCTCCGAACCACTGCACGAAGGGTGGACATGACAAAGGAAACGTGACCCCCCCCCCCCCGCCCGGTCATTGCGAAGGCTTGGGCGGCTGAAAGAACCGAAGAGAGAGGAAGCCAAAGGACTTGGGGGGGGGGGTGTCGGACTGTGGGCTGCTCGAATAGCATCGCCCCGCGATTCCTATTTGTGTAAGCGAATATAATAGGCCCTCCATGAATAATTCAGGGCGGGCGTCCGAGACCTGCCGTCGCCGTCGCTGCTCTTTTCCCAGGCGGCTACTTTCGCCGGTCTAACGCAAACTCCGTGTGCGCCCGAGCGAAAGGACGGATCTAAACCGCGTGCGCGCCGCCGATCTTGCTCTTCTGGTAGCGACTGCGAAGCGGGGGCACCGTCGGCGGGGGGGAGGAAAGAGGAGGGAATCTCGGGACTAGAGGAAGGGACGTGATCAATGCGATCATCCGATCTCCCTGGAGGATCTTTGGGGAGACCAGGGAAAGGCGCGGAGGAGCAAAGGCGACCACCCCCTTAGCGTAAGATCGCGCTTTCATTCATTCATGCGCACATCCCACCCACCCCTTTCTCTTTTAGTAGCAGCCCGCCTGCCTATAACCTCCTCCGCCGGCCGAATCGCCATCTCTGCTTCCCGCGTCTCCGACATGCCGTGGTGGAGCCGGCGTGGGCAGATCGGTGCCGAAGGCGTCTGCCTGGAAATCTTGGGCGTCTGGAGCCTCACGGAGTCCTCAAGAAAGAACTGAACCGAAAAGCTCTCTCCTTTCTCTGCCCCTCCTCCCCCCCCCCTTTTCTCTACTGGGCGGAAGAAAGTCCTTCTCTCGCCGTCAACCCACTTACTTTCCAACGACCTAAAGAATAAAACGCTGGATTTAAGGACTTTACCCCCTCCCGCTCCCCGAGTGTATCCCGTCGAAGGAATCGCGAAGGAACCACCCAGCCGATCCACTTCACGCTGGATCTCCAAGGAGGGGCCGATGTACTTTTCTGCTCAGGAGACCTCCAGTCGCCTCCCACGCCATCGCGAAGAGGTGCTGAGTTGGGAAGCGGAGGGGTGGAAGGCAGAAGGGAGAGAAAGACGCGGCTGCCGAGGCTAGGCAGCGCCTTGCAGCCGGGAAGAGCGTGCGCGGCTCGGGTGGGAAGACCCAAGAGACCTCGTGCCTGACGCGGCTTAAGAAGGGCGGCGGACGGGAAAGCTGAGGAGGAAGGAAGGAAGGGCCCGGGGAACAGGCAGAGGACGAGCGGCCTAAAGGACACCCCCGGGCTCGCGAAGCCCACCAAGAGGAGGCTCCCGTGGGCGGCCGGGGCCGTCGCACAGCGCGCGCCCCCCCCCCCCCCCGCAGCGCCTAATTGATGCCACCCACCAGGGCTTGCCAAGCGGGTCGCTGTCGCTCGCCTCGGTTCATGGTGCCGCCTTGCTAGCGAGGCGCGCGCTCTGCTCCTCCCCTCCCCCCCCTCCCTCCCCTCCTTCCCAATGGCTTCGTTCCCCGAGTCGGATTTCCAGATCTGCCCGCTGTGCAAGGAGATGTGCGGGTCGCCGGCTCCCGTCTCGTCCAATTCGTCCACGTCGTCGTCCTCCTCTCAGACTTCCAACTCGTCGGGCGGCGGTGGCGGCGGCGGCGGCGGGTCTTCGTCCTCCTCCTCCTCCTCTTGCACCCCATCGAGGCGCCTGCACGTCCTGCCCTGCTTGCACGCTTTCTGCCGCCAGTGCCTGGAGGCGCAGCGCCATCCAACCGCGGGGGACGCTCTCAAGCTGCGTTGCCCCATCTGCGACCAGAAGGTGGTGATCTCGGAGCCGTCGGGCATGGACGCGCTGCCTTCCTCCAACTTCCTCCTCAGCAACCTGCTCGACGTGGTCGTGGTGGCCGCCGCCGCCGAAGACCAAAAGAACAACGGTCGGCCGAGCGGACCCGGCGGCGGCGGCGGCGGCGGCGGAGGAGGAGGCGGGGGTCCGGGAGGCGGAGGGAGCGGCGCCGGGGGAGGCGGGAGCAACAGCAGCACCAACAACCGGCACCACCACCCCCGTCAGCAGCAAGCGCCGCCGCCGCCGCCGCCGCCGCAACACCGTGCCTCAGCCGGCGGCTCTTCGCCGGGCTCAGCCGGCGTCTCGGCGTCGTCGGGCGGCGGCGGCTCCTCGCTGCTCCTGCGGCGGCCCCACAGCCGGCAGAGCGGCGAGCCCCGCTGCAGCTCCTGCGACGAAGGCAACGCCGCCAGCTCCCGCTGCCTCGACTGCCAGGAGCACCTGTGCGACAACTGCGTGCGCGCCCACCAACGTGTCCGCCTCACCAAAGACCACTTCATCGAGCGCTTCGCCCCGGGCCCGCCCGCTCCGACTGGGCCCGGGCCCGCCTCGGCGGCCGCCCAGCTCACCCTCAGCCAGCCCTATGCCGCCCAGCCTTACAACATCCTCTCCGTCTTCCCGGACAGGGTGAACTACTGCCAGCACCACGACGACGAGGTAAGGCGCCCTCTCCCTCAGCAGCGCCTTGGGTGTGAGGGGAGCCCGCTGCAACCGGGCGGTGGGCGCCGAGGGGGAGCGGGTCCTAAACTTGCGCAGTGAAAGAGGCCGGGGGTCGAGTCCATTCGCGTAATCCTCGTTTCCTCCTTCGGTATGGGGGGTGGG
The DNA here is from genome assembly GCA_037013535.1 of Intellagama lesueurii. Classification (NCBI taxonomy): domain Eukaryota; kingdom Metazoa; phylum Chordata; class Lepidosauria; order Squamata; family Agamidae; genus Intellagama; species Intellagama lesueurii. Next base: position 79,326,300 of record JBAJHW010000006.1, read on the forward strand.
GACCGGAGGGAGGGAAGAATGGAGTCGTAGTAGTAGTAGTATTACTAATAATAATAAATAAACGTTTTGGTCGGGAGGATTGAAGCAAGAAGGCTTTGAGCGCGTGAGGAGAGGTTCCGGCCCCCGCCCTAAGTCTTAAGGGCCGGAACTTTCGGTGCTTCTTGTATTTGGTAGTATTTTTTTAAAAAAAAATGTTGCAAAACAGCGAACCTTTTTTGGCTCCTTCATGTGTAGGCACAAGCACCTTACTTGGATCACACACACCCCCGCCCCGAAATAAGGCATGCTAACTTTGTAGGGTTCCATCTGTGGGACCCATGTTCTGCCTCGTGGGATGATGATCTGGATTAAAGGGCAGGGCGATTGAAAAGGGCATTTAAACGCTTGTCGTCTTCCTTAGGCGGGTAAGCTTACTGTCGGTTTGTGGAACTTCATCTGGTGATTTAGAAGTACAGTATTCTGGCTTTCCACTTGTGTGTAAATTAATCTGCATTTTGATCATGAGGATGCTTTGAGGAAAATGGAAGAGGAGGAAAGGACACATCACTCTGATCCTTGTTGTGGTTTTGGAAAGGTGCTTTCAAAGACACACACTAGGGTGTTCCCCCACAGCAATTTATCCAGTATTCTGATGCATCTACTGCAAAATAAAGGACTTCTGTTTTTGTAAAGTGAGGCTATGTAAGGAACTTCTGAAACCCTTGACTTTTTATCATTTTGTGTCTTCCATGTAACATTTTCTTATCTTGAGAATCTGATGGTTCTTGTACCATGTGTGGAGTATTTTGAAATTGACACAGATGAATTTATTTTTGATGAATTGTCATGTTGTCTCTCTCATCCCCAATATTTGTAGGAATAGACTTCCCTTTCCAGGACATCTGCCACCCTTCATTCCTTTCCTAAAACAGTTTCAGGGGGCCCTGGTTCCAGTTCTTACTTCCCTCTTCCCTTGCATGCTTTGTTCACGTGGAGCTGTCCATGCTTAACCAGAGCAAACCAAATCTCCACAATGCGCTGCAGAGTAGCAGAGTTCTTGCATGTGCTGGGGGGGGGGGGATGCTTGGAGTTGTTAAAATCAACACCTGGGGGGGAGGGGATTCTGAAAATCAGCTGTATACCTTCCATTTGGCAATTCTGACGATTGTAGTCTACAGCCACAGAATGCAGCCTCTTCTTTGCTGCCTGTTCTGGCAAATCTGGTGGCCTCATGGAGGTAGCTGTGTTAGTCTGTTTCAGGCTGTGCAACAAAACCCTAGTATTGTGGGACATTTAAGACTATCAAATTTTATTGAATTGTGAGATGTACATCTGAGGAAGTAGATGATAACCCACAAAAACCCACAGTAAAATGAATCTGTCACTTTTAAAGGTGCCATGACAATTTTGGAGGATTTTGTTTTTGTTTTTGCTTTGTTTTGTTTCTGTTAGATGTGGTGATTTCATGGTTGTTTCTAGCATTTCCTGAGACCAGATGGGCAGCTAAAGTGGGGAGGTCTCCTTCCTTGAATTTAGTGGCTTACAATGAAGAGGTTGCTAAAAATTCACACCCTGCTTGCTGCTGCTGATCCTTACTGTACAAATACTCTATAGTACACATTATGGATGGAGCATAACCTCTTAGGGCATGGGACTGGGAGAGAGTCCAGTCATTCCCCTTTTTGTGAAGGGATGTGGTAAACAAATGTACAAATTTGATTTGCAGAAGCTTGCCAGGACTTAATTTAAACCAGGGCTGAGGAGTAGAACTTTATGGATGACTGTGTCTTTGAGAGTATGTGGAGTTCCTTTTTCTTAGTACTACAGATCAGTTACTCACGTGTAGGATTAGACAGAGGCTTCTGTTCTCCTTTTCTTTTTCTTTTTCTTTTTAACGAAAGCCTTTGCATCTTCTGCTTCAGCTTAGTGTTAAATGTTGGCAATGGTTAAAAAATAATCCTGCACAATTCTCTTGAGGTAGTTTGGCATGAGAAAAAGAATAAAGTAATTTAATCACTGTTCTGATTACTGGAAATGGGGAATGGGTGAGTTGGGAGAAAACGTGTAAATAAGTTGAGTTGCTGATTCTAAACACTACTTCAAATAGAAGAAAGCTTTTTCTAGAATTTTTGTCTCTGTAGGTGCTTTTACAGATGCTCAAAACAAGTCTATTCTAAAGAGATGGATGGATGACAGAGTATCTGAGCTGTTGCTTTTGATAATCTTTCCACAAAAATCATGAATGGCTGCTCACAAGGCTTTTTCTGTTCTTCAGGAGGAAACTTACTTTGTCTTAAGCAGTTGAGGGCAAATAGTTTCTATTTGTAGAACAGTGTCTTTAAGAAATTGGGGATTTTTAGCAAGTGATAGAGATGCAAATATCCTCACATTTGAATTCTGGGAAACATTTAATTTGTAGTATGGATTTCCTGTTTTTATAGGTGTGTGATGAATGCATCAAAGGAATACAGGGAAATAAAATAATTGTTATATTAGGGAGAGTTTATGTAGTGAATATTACCTTTGGGTTTATGCTGCTTTAGTATTGCATGTGTTTGCAGTTGACTAAGACAGCCACTGATTATTTTAGGTTAATGTATAAATAAAAGACTGCAGCACATTGAAACTCCCAAGTTAGTGCAATTCTTTATTACCTTTATTCCTTGAAAGTACTGGCACAAAAGACCATCATACTTGATATTGATCTATATCAATATATAAAATCAGTTACCCTAACATGCAATAATTATTAGGGGGTTTAATCCTAAAGAATAACATCTAGTTGCAGCTGCGTGGACTGGAAGTTCAACTTGTGAGCTGACATTCCTCTTGATGGTTTGCGTAGTGCCAGAGTGGAATTTTCCATTAGCTTCATTGTTAGAGGCTAGCCTGTTCCCTACTGAAGTTCTCAGTTGATCCTGGCTGGTTTTGAGATAAGATCCATGTCTGAGGCTGAATGGCTGAAGGATTCCCTTTACTGTTCCTCTGTAAATACTCTCTTTAGTTTAAAAAAACAACAAAAATTTAATATATTTTTGAAAGGGCTGGTTTCTTTGCTGTTTATTACAGGAGTCAAGTGTTGTCCCTGCCAAGAAACTGGTAGCCTTTTTCTGTTTCTTTGTCGCCATTTCGAAAAATAAAGAAATTGACTGCCTGAATTTGGTGAATAAAAGGAACATTTAGAAAGGCTTTCCATGAAGGGTTTGAGGGAATGCAAAAATCTACTCATTAGCTTTTGGCTGTCTGCATTGAACTTTCTAGTGTTTGCCTATTTCTGATCATCAGAAGGACATTCAGAACTCCAGACCAAAACTAAAAATGGAAGGCGAACTGCTCTCAGTATTGCCCACCTTTGTATGTATGTGTCTTGAGAGTATTGAAATACTGAACACTCTTTACTCCTGTGCCACACAACAGCATTTTCTGTACTGCACAATTCACATTAAATTGGTTAGCTTTAGAGAGGGTCCTGGAAATAATTTTGTTCCTGTAGTTGCATTGTCTTTCTTAATTGAATTAGTACCTAGTACAAATTAGTTGTAATTAAACCTTAATGTAGGTTCCAAATAATAGTTAGTGCTTGTACATGTTGAGTAAACTGTACTATTCCTTGTATTGTGTTCATGCTCATATTTTTTGCTCTTGTAACATTATAAATTATAATTGAATGGGCAGAGTGTTAAAAAATTGTATCACTGAATTTTTGGGCTAGTGTTGAATGCATTTTGTCTGTGATACTTTTTCTAGAGTAGGTTGTAAATAACTGACTAGAAACTCTGTCATTACAACTTGGTTTTAATTTTAGGGTTAGGGTTAACTTAGGAAAGCAACACCGCTGAATAAAATGGGAATTACATCCATGTGAAAACATATTGCACTCTTAAAAGAGGAGTCAGACTGTTGTACTTTCAGATGTGTTACATGCTGTATATTCTGTAGGGAGTTTTTTCAACCTTGCATGCTGCCTCTAGTAGGTGTGCCTGGCAGGGACCTTTCTGGGCTGGCATGATGGTCAGGCTGTCCAGCACTAACCAATCATTCCTTCCCTGCTTCTGAATTCAAAGAGAGCCCCACCTCTCTCCTTTTGAGCTCTCTTTCTCTCTCTGTTGTCTGTGGTAGTTAGGAGACGGTTGAGGTCTGTTGTTGAAAAGCAGTCATATTTGTCAGTTTCCCGTTTGATCAGTTCAATTGTAAGTAATGCAACCTTTTATTCTTTCTCTTATTAGTGTCTCAGAGCAAGTTATTGAGACTGTAAGTGTCAGTTGAGGAGAAAAAGGGGTAGACTAATCTGGGGAATTTGAAGCTATTCTGCTCTGTAAATCTCTGCACTTCTGCTACACAGCTAGAGGAATTTACCAGAAATTTGAAACTCTGCATCATATTCAAGAATAAATTAAGATTTTTTTAAATTTTTATTTTTTGCCAGGAAACTGTAGTGACAGTTTTATATGGCATAGATGGCTACAGTGCATGGATAGATTGGTGACAATTGTGCCTTTTACTCTGACCAGACATCAGCATGGCCAGTGATGAAGTTACCTTACAACATCTGGGCAACAACACTTTGCCATCTCTACTCTAGCAGAAGTGCCTTATAATAGCATTGAGTGCAGCCTCTGTGTCTGCCTCACCTGCTGCTCAAACAGCTGATAAAGGGCCTGGCCTCCCATCACAGCAACAGTGTAACCTGAACAATTTGTTCTTGCCACTGACTGCGCTTTTTAGGAATGTGGCGAGCTGTACAGGCACAGCTGCTATGTGGATCAGTTTAAAGTAACATTTTCTTGTCCTGATGGCCTTTACTTTCCTAAGAGAATATTAAAGAGTGGCAGGAATATGAGTTAAAACTTGTCAGCAACAAATGTAGCTGAAGTACATCCAGTGTTGTTTATTTTTCGGATAGTAACCCGCCCGCAAGTAACAAAAACAAAACCTAGAGAATGACCGAAGTGTGTCTTTAATATTGTTAAGAAAGAAATATTGTTGTAAATACATAATTGTTTTATTGTACCTAGCAAAATGAGAGGTGAGGATTTGATTAGCGTGAAAGATGGCTAGGAAATGTATGTGTGATCTGGGAAACTAAAGGGTTGAGTTGTAGTAATTTGTCACTGCTAGTTATAATATTCAGAAGAATTTCACCAAAATATTCGGTGCATTGAAAACCCAAACATTTTGGGGAAATTCTTCTGAATATTGTAACTAGACATCTGACTAAAGAACTTTAGTCATCCATGGTTACTCAAAAGTAAGTCCTTTTGTGTTAAATTATTCCTTCTCTCTGAAAAGTCTGTTAGGACTCCTATGTTAATGAAGTCTTCAACTTGAAACATCCCAAGTGCCTAATCATCCAGGCACCAAAACCCTGTGGTTCACCAGAACAGGAAATATTTTTAATTCTACATTTATGGTTTTAGTTGCCTTGAATGAGGGAAGTAAGGTGTCCCCCATTTGTTGATCTCGACATACTTTGCAGTCTTTTTCTATAATTCTTCCACTTCTCCTTGGTGTCAAAGTCAAATGCATGACTCTGGAACAAAGTCCTCAGAACACTACATGATTTATAACATGGTAATTGGTAATTGGAAGTGAAAGGAAAGTCCGATGCTGCAAAGAAAAATACTGCATAGGAACCTGGAATGTAAGATCTGTGAACCTTGGTAAGCTGGATGTGATCAAACAGGAGATGGCAAGAATAAACATTGACATCTTGGGCATCAGTGAACTAAAATGGACGGGAATGGGCGAATTCAATTCAGACGATTATCATATCTACTATTGTGGGCAAGACTCCCGTAGAAGAAATGGAGTAGCCCTCATAGTCAACAAAAGAGTGGGAAAAGCTGTACTGGGATACAATCTCAAAAATGATAGAATGATTTCAATACAAATCCAAGGCAGACCTTTCAACATCACAGTAATCCAAGTTTATGCACCAACCACCGATGCTGAAGAGGCCGAAATTGACCAATTCTATGAAGACTTACAAAGAGGTGGCAAGAATACACAGAGGAATTATACCAGAAAGATCTGGATGTCCTGGACAACCCAGATAGTGTGGTTGCTGATCTTGAGCCAGACATCCTGGAGAGCGAAGTCAAGTGGGCCTTAGAAAGCATGGCTAACAACAAGGCCAGTGGGGGCGATGACATTCCAGTCGAACTATTTAAAATCTTAAAAGATGACGCTGTTAAGGTGCTACACTCAATATGCCAGCAAGTTTGGAAAACTCAGCAGTGGCCAGAGGATTGGAAAAGATCAGTCTACATCCCAATCCCAAAGAAGGGCAGTGCCAAAGAATGCTCCAACTACCGTACAATTGCACTCATTTCACATGCTAGTAAGGGTATGCTCAAAATCCTACAAGGTAGGCTTCAGCAGTATGTGGACCGAGAACTCCCAGAAGTACAAGCTGGATTTCGAAGGGGCAGAGGAACTAGAGACCAAATTGCTAACATGCGCTGGATTATGGAGAAAGCCAGAGAGTTCCAGAAAAACATCTCCTTCTGCTTCATTGACTACGCAAAAGCCTTTGACTGTGTGGACCACAGCAAACTATGGCAAGTCCTTAAAAAAATGGGAGTGCCTGATCTGTCTCCTGAGAAATCTATATGTGGGACAGGAAGCAACCGTTAGAACTGGATATGGAAAAAGTGATTGGTTCAAAATTGGGAAAGGAGTACGACAAGGCTGTATATTGTCCCCCTGCTTATTTAACTTATATGCAGAATACATCATGTGAAAGCCTGGATTGGATGAATCCCAAGCCGGAATTAAGATTGCCAGAAGAAATATCAACAACCTCAGATATGCAGATGATACCACTCTGATGGCAGAAAGTGAGGAGGAATTAAAGAAACTCTTAATGAGGGTGAAAGAGGAGAGCGCCAAAAATGGTCTGAAGCTCAACATCAAAAAAAAGAAGATCATGGCCACTGGTCCCATCACCTCCTGGCAAATAGAAGGGGAAGATATGGAGGCAGTGACAGATTTTACTTTCTTGGGCTCCATGATCACTGCAGATGGGGACAGCAGCCACGAAATTAAAAGACTCCTGCTTCTTGGGAGGAAAGCGATGACAAACCTAGACAGCATCTTAAAAAGCAGAGACATCACCTTGCCGACAAAGGTCCGCATAGTCAAAGCTATGGTTTTTCCAGTAGTGATGTATGGAAGTGAGAGCTGGACCATAAAGAAAGCTGATCGCCGAAGAATTGATGCTTTTGAATTGTGGTGCTGGAGGAGACTCTTGAGAGTCCCCTGGACTGCAAGGAGATCAAACCTATCCATTCTAAAGGAAATCAACCCTGATTGCTCACTGGAAGGACAGATCCTGAAGCTGAGGCTCCAATACTTTGGCCATCTCTTGAGAAGAGAAATCTCCCTGGAAAAGACCCTGATGTTGGGAAAGTGTGAAGGCAAGAGGAGAAGGGGACGACAGAGGACGAGATGGTTGGACAGTGTCATCGAAGCTACCAACATGAATTTGACCCAACTCCGGGAGGCAGTGGAAGACAGGAGGGCCTGGTGTGCTCTGGTCCATGGGGTCACGAAGAGTCAGACACGACTTAATGACTAAACAACAACAACAACAATTGTTAATTGGTAATTTTAGTCTGTGTGGGTTCATCAGTGGTTTCACTCAGGCAAAGTTAGCATGGGGCACGGGGTTTTTTCCATTACACTCTTGGAATTGTGATGACTTCTACTTGCCATAGTTAAAAAATACTTTCCCATCTGTGCCTTTTTGGCATACTAATTGTAACAGTGGACACCCAGTATTAATCCGGTTTCCCGTACCTGTGTACTTACTGTGAATGATGAATATCGTTACAAAGTGTTTGTAGACATGAATGTTCTTTTAAGCAAAAAAAATAAAAATAAAAAGACCTTTTTATCCTTGTCATGGTGGGCCTGAGATTCTTTGATAGGAAGATTGGTGATATGTACCACACGAAAGATTGACAAAACCTGTTTTAGGGGACCTTTCATGTGGTTAATCCAGCAGGGCTTTCTTCCATATGTGATGATGAGCACTTCCATTTCTGATTTATTATTGTGCTTGCTAGGTGGACACTAAAGAAGTGTCCTTGAATGGGGATACCTTTAAAGCAAAGGGCAAACACTTTTATCTTACCTTAGTTCTGCCGATTGCCCTGGGGAAGTTTAAACAGCAGCTTAAAAGGTGGGCAGCCAGGGTGGGGGCTGGAAGAAGGGAAGGTTATTTATTTAAGCAGCACTCTTCCATCTGGGGAGGCTTAGCATTCTCAGAGTGTGGACGTGTTCTAGGTGGGGTGTCTTCAGAAGAGGGACAGGAAGTTTTAGAAGAGAAACAATCTCTCCCATGCTCACTGAATCTGTACACATTTATTTTACACACACACACACACACACACACACAGAGAGAGAGAGAGAGAGAGAGAGAGAGAGAGAGACAGACAGACAGACAGACAGACAGACAGAGACAGACAGAGAGAGACAGCCATTTGTACTCCAGGTTTGAATCAGAGTTTACAGATAATATTGATACTAAATATCTCAAAACTGCATGGGGTTTCAGCACAAGAAAAGCTCTGTGTAGTTTTCAGAAACAGGGATTGTGGAAGTATATTTGTAGAGCTTTTTAACACAATAATTGCATTTCCCCCTCTTATTTGGTGTAGGTAATGGGTGTTCTGTTGTGTTGGTTCTACCTTCTTAAATCAGGTTAACATAAATAATTTATACACGTTGAGGATACCTGCCAGTGCTATTGCTGCCTTAATCAGCTTTTCATAAACGTCACATTGGAATACGTAGTCATGGCTTGTGGTTCTTATAATTCTGAAGTATCTCTTGAAAATATTGGAACAGCAAAAACACAGTGCCAGTTACAAGAAGAGAACCAATGGTCACATAAAAAACACAGCTAGTAAGAAGTAACTATCTGGTATGCAAACTACAACATGAGAGAGTTGATCAAATTTGCACTTTTTTTCAGCATTGAAAAGGGGAATCTCCATTTTTAGTTGGGACAGTGTGACCTCTTACAGAGGGATGGCACTCCAAAGAGTTTTTAGAATAAGACTCATGCCGGTCTTAGTGAACTTGATGCTGGGTTTCAGTCAGTCATAAAACCAGTTTTTAATGCATGCCAGTCTCACCGCGAAGAGTGAGGTTCGTAGCTTGGGGATACATCTGGACCCGGCGCTCACCATGGAAACCCAGCTGGCGTCAGTGGTCCGATCCGCCTATTATCACCTTAGGCGGGTTGCCCAGCTGCGTCCCTATCTTGATGTCGGGGCGCTCACCACATTAGTGCATGCGCTCGTAATCTCGAGATTAGACCATTGTAATGCACTCTACGTGGGGCTACCTTTGAGACTGACGCGGAAACTCCAAATGGTGCAGAATGCGGCGGCCAGACTTATTAGTGGTGTGAGGAAATACCATCATATCTCTCCCACTCTGGCCGCATTGCATTGGCTGTCCGTTCGTTTCCGCATCGATTTCAAAGTTTTGATGATAACATATAAAGCCTTAAACGGCTTAGGACCTCGATATCTGGCGGAACGCCTTCTCCCACCAAAGTCTACCCGTTTCACTCGATCTAGTCTGGAGGTGAGACTGGGGAGCCTGACGCCGAGAGAGGCCCGGAGGGAAAGGACAAGAAACCGGGCCTTTTCGGCGGTGGCTCCTCGGCTATGGAACAACCTACCTCCAGAGATCCGTATGGCCCCCTCGCTGGGCGTTTTCAAAAGCCAATTAAAAACATGGCTGTTCAGGCAAGCCTTCCCCCCCGGGCATTATTTGATTTGATTGTTGATTTAATTTGATTTAGTTCCATCTTGAATGATTATTTTTATTTCGAATATTGCTGATATTTTTTAATTGTTTATCAGTACACTGATGTACGCCGCCCAGAGTAGTCAAAACGACTAGATGGGCGGGATAAAAATGTAAGAAATAAATAAATAAATAAATAAATTGTATCTGTAAATTAGAATTGTCCCTACTAATTTCATCCCTTCTGATCACTTTGACCTAAATCCTAATGCTTGTTCCAACTATAGTAGACTCATTGAATCAGTTGTTGAAGGTTGCCCCAACCCTTATACAAATCCCATTGATTAAATGGGTCTGCTGTAGTTGACATTTAAGATTATGGCTCTTATTCGTTACTGAGATTTATACTACATTCATCAAATATATTTCCACGGCAGCTTACAATACAATGACATTGTGGAAAGTGATCTTTCTAGTAGATGTTTCTATCTTGTTCCGTATAATGATTTTTGCCTTGAGTTTTACCTTACTTTTGCAAATATAACTGCTGCTGGAACTAGAACAGTTTTTAATGTTCACTGTTCTTCCTCTTCTTCTTCTTCTACCTTCTTTCTTCTTCTTTTTTTGTAGTTAATATTGGCTGAAATCTAGTAGTAAGTTGCAATTAGAGTGGGGTCATTTGAATCAATGAAACTTACGGAGGAGTTGACTCAGCAGATCCCCACTGATCCAGTGGGCCACATCTAGTTGTGACTTGCTAATAGATTTCAGTTAGTCTTTTATTGTAACTTATTTTGACACCTTTCGAACAAATGGGTGGAGTTAGAGTCTACATGTATACTTTGAGACTTTGTGATATCTCAAGTTTGTGCCCTTTTCAGTAATCCTTTCTCTTGCGTGTAAAGTTGCAGTACTTTTATTCAGTTTCTCTCTGAAAAAAAGTTGATTGAACTAGGAAGGAAAGATTCCAGATGTGTTATTGCTAATGAAATATTTTAGTATTTGCAGATTAAAAGGTAGTTCCCTATGTAAATATTCTGTTTGATCCTTTTTAATATTTGTATACTTGCAGATTTTAGCTCTAAATACTGTCTTTTAATGATGTAACCTTCCTTTTTAAGGAGAAAGGTGGGGTAAAATTATTTTAATTAAATAAATAAACCCTGAATGATTTCCATCACCCAAACCAAATATGGCCAGTGGCAAAGGATGGCACAAATTGTGATTTGAGAATAGGGGAGGGGGATAATGCTGCCTTTCCTGGTCTCAAATTTGGAAGAGGGAAGATGGAAGTGAATTAGTGCCATAGTTTGGTGGAGATATATATGTCTGTATGAAGAATGGAGGTAATGAGTATATACAACCTTCCATGGTGAGTAAAAAAGGAGGATTACCATAGGATTCTATAGTATTATAGTTCGCCTTCTAACTTTGTGGGAGAATCATTTTTAATATAACCACCTTTTTATTGTGATCTGCTGTAATGTACGTTGGTCTTGGCTATGTGCTGTTAGTCTTGGTTGCATCAAAGGTATTCATTGTGGACTCCAGCAATTTTCTGATTCTCATTTCTGTCCTTATAACCATTAGCTATTCTCAGTGCTCCCTGTGATATAGAGTGTTCTCCATGCAAAACAGATAAAACGGATGGTGTTTTTTGGGATTTTAGCAAAGACATAGCTGCACAGATTTGCAACCTACTTAATTTCTCTTGAGATGGGTTTCAGCTGTGCTCAAGCCACTTCACTCAGGCTATTGCTTACAATGTGTGTTGTGACTTGTGTTGAGTCTGAAGAAAGATTTACTCTTGCAGAGAAAAAGCATATTCTTTAAGACAATAATTAGATAAGATTGTACTAATTCCCAAAGTGATGTGGATTTGTGTTCTAATACTTTGTTAAAATGTGAGAAACAAATTTAAATTTTGAAGGTGAAATAGTGAAAAAACATTGTGTTGTATGTTCTGGAATCTGTATACTCTACTGCAACAAGAGGTGTGGCCTTTGGAACATATGAATGACCTGATTTCAATGTCTTGATGAAATTCTGCCTCTATAGTGTATGCTAATTGCCTCAAAACAAGTCTTGTGATGGCTTGGCTGTGAGTGTTTCATTTTTGATTAACTTTAATATTGTTTTTTATTAAGGTCCCTCATCCCTGCAACACTGAAGCCATAGTAAAGGAAATTCAGTGGCAAATTTTTTAAAAGAAAAATTATTGTCATTAATGTTCTAGCATTGACATGATATCTTCTGCCTACTTCCTTATTTCCGACTTTGCCATCTTAACTGTGCATTCAGTTAAAACCGGGAAGTTGCATTTCCTTAGAAACTAAGTAGTGGCAATGATGAATACCAGTGGTTGTCAAGTGTAGTCCATTATGTTGCCCTGTGAATTCTGAGGTGGGGGTGGGGTGAAGAGACTATCAAACTTCAGTTTCTCACAGCATGAATAGAGCAGAAGTGGAATGGCCACTTGTATCTCCTTGCATCTATAAAAACTGATTCCAATCTGATTCTGAGCATACCTCAGTTAGAATTTCCAGTTGTTTTATGGGTTTGTCATTTGACCTTAGTAACTAATCATTTAAAAATTTGTTACAAACTTAGCACAGGGTGGGTAATATAAACACCAGTGTTTTTCTTAATAACTTGGTGTGAAGAGAGCGACAGAGAGTAATTCAGTTCAAAAATACCTTTCTTTCTAGAGTATTATATTTCTGAAGAGTGGTATGCTGCAACAACCCAGCAACTGTGTTAAAACGAAATCTGTCCAAACAGTTGTGTGGCAGCAGCTACAACCCAGCTGTCCAGTCTACAGTGGGCGCAGAATCCATCCACTCTGCTTCCTTTGTACAACTAATTCATAAAATCAACAATTGAGACTGAGTAGCAAGTAGTTGCTTAAGCCAGTTCTGGTCAGGATCTGCCTGTGCTTGAATGTAGATAATTTCTGAATTGATACGGAATGCTGAACCAGACATTGTAAGAGACAAGGAGCTGCTGTTATTTCTCCATTTTGCTCCTTTCATTCTTACAACATCTTAAAACAAACCTCATAAGCCTTAGTTATAGAGTTATAGGTGATAAATGGTGTGGTCTTTGTGTGGATGTAAGGAGAAGAAGCTAACGCTGCCGTACTGTAACAGCTAGAGTGGTTGACTGGGACTTGAGAGATGTAGGTTCTAGTTCCCATGGAGGTGTGAAATACCTACTGGTGATCTTGGACCAGTCATTCTCAGCTTTCCCTACCACACAGGGTTGTTGTGGGAATGAGGGGAGCTACATGTGCTGTCATAAGCTTGATGAAGGGCACTATACAAATTAATCCGATTAATGGGTTGGAGCATTTAGTTTGACTGTGACACCTTTTAGAGAGGTTTGGACAACTTGCTTGTTGGCCTTAAAAGTTGTAGAAGAGAGGAGTTTTCATTAGCCAGGTGTTCTAGTCTTTCCTCAGTCTGAATGAAACCAACATCAAAAAATAGTCCAGCATTAATATCATATCTTTGGGGATATTAAGTAGGAAAGGGAGCTTCCAGTCTTCTTCCTTTCATATAGTATATAGTATAAAATGAAATCTCATGGTTGTGGATATGTTTCCTTCATCATTATCATTGGTTATGGCAGAGCAGTAGGAAAGAGAAAAATGGTCCTTTAAATAAGGGTTGTGTTATCACTGAGACTCAACAAATAAATTTTGTTTTGGATAGCAAAGGTGAACTGGTAGAACCTCCTGGCTTGGATCTTCTTGTTTGTCTTTTCTGCTCCAAAGCAGGATTGTAGATTAACTTGAAGAACTGCTCTGATTCTCAACCTTATCTGAGAATGGGGATGAATAATGGAGGTGAGCTTTGGTGTGCTGGTCAGATGGCTTCCTGACCTGTTTTCGAACTCTTCCTGGCTCCTTCCACCCTACTTTGTCTGTTATTAATACTGCATGTATCGGGAATAGTGAATGCTGCTCCAGTTATCCAATATACAATGAGATCTTTGTTAGGCTAGATTGTGAACATAGCATGTTCTAAAATTGGATATTGAATTGTAAGAAGCTTTCCTATGGTAAGACAGAGGAAGCCCATTTAAACAGGGGGCAACTTACAGTCCTAGTATAGTCCTACTTCTCTACCAAGGGTCTTGTGACAACATTTTAAAGCAGAAATTCCCATTTATACAGCTAGAAAAAAGGAGGGAACATAAAAATGTAAATACCTGGGACTGAAATCCCTTGAATTGACTTAACAAGAGATACCACCTTTTCTTTCAAGTAGTTGGTGAGGAACATCCTGTTTTCTCTCTTAATGTGTACCTTTGAAGTAGATGCTGGTCCTGCTTACCTTAAACTCAAAAGATAATTATCCTTCTGATAAAAATACACATGCTGCTTCCTTCCATCCCATCCCCTTTTAAAGAAAAGGAACAAATTGATAACCTCAACAAGAATCATTGACTGTTTGGGGCAGTGTAGACTTAGGCTCTGTTGGCATGCTTGAGTAGTGACTGAGATGCCTGGAAGATTCTGTGTTTCTCTCTCTCGTATTCTCTCTTGATGAATACTGCAAGGATTTGTGCTACCTTAGGCTAGTTAAATCCAGACTCTTAAAAGTTTTTATTGGTTTTTATACCAGTAACTAGTATAGAGCGCCATCTGGTTGCTTATCATTCAGTGTCTGCAAAAATTAAAAAAATCTGATGCATAGCTGCAATTCAGCAAATTTTGGATGAAAAAAAAATTTGGTATTGCTTATTTAGATTGGTTGGCTTGGAAAGGTACCCTTTTCTAAGTTAAACTGTGCATACACATAATTATTTAGGACTGCCTTCCCTAATTTGTCATCCTCCAGATACGGTCTACAGTTCCCCTGATGCCAAACCAATGTGACCATTAGGGATGTTGGGAGTTGTGATTCGATATATCTGGGGGGGGGGGGGCACAGGGTGGGGAGGTTGAATCAGGAAGTATATAAATTACCACCTAAGGCCTGTAGGCCAGCACAATAGTTTCATGGGGTAATAGAAACTTAGATCTGCTTTCATTATGTTGTAAATACTGTTTGCATTCTGCAGCCATTGGTATATGTTCCCAATTTCCACAGGAAACCTACTTCCAATTTTATGACTGATCAGGAATTGAAGGAAATTCAGTAATCTTGTATCATGTACACTTGTAGTTTACATTGTGGTGAAATCCTGGACTGTGTATTAGAATACGTTTCTGTTCCTAGACAGACTTTCCCAGTACATCAAACCATACGTTTCTTTATGATACAAAAGCACTCCAACTATACTGAAACCTTATTGAATCATTAAAAGCATGCTTACAGTTCAGTTGAAGGGTATATTGAGAGTGGATGGCATTAAACCAAATTATTATGTGTATAAGAAAACAACCACATTAACTGTAGGTGTGCAGGCAAAATTACAGCCATGACTGTTGGTATCTCTATGTAAGATAACCTGTTTCAGCACTTGTCCATTCATTTACTTATTCTCATATCATCTTACACTGATTTTAAAAGATTTGCAGAAACAGAGTTTATAGAATATCAAAATACCTTAAACAGAGTTTCAGAAAAAAACTTAAATAGGGGGCTAGTTACATGCCTCCTAAAACAAAAATAACAGGTGATGAAAGTTGAGGAGAGGGAGCCCCTAAATTCCTTTATGGGAAGGAAATGTCAGAGTTAGGGCAGAGCCACCAGTTACTTACAGTGGGTATAAAAACTTTACACACCCCTGTTAAAATGTCGTGTCTGTGATGTAAAAAAAATGAGACAAAGATAAAACATTTCAGAACTTTTTCCACCTTTAATGAGACCTATGAACTGTACAACTCAGTTGAACAACAATCTGAAATCTTTTAGGTGGAGGGAAGTAAAAATAAAAAAACAAATACGTACAGTAATATGGTTGCATCTGTGTGCACACCCTTAAACTAATACTTTGTCGAAGCACCTTTTGATTTTATTACAGCACTCAGCCTTTTGGGGTATGAGTCTATCAGTATGGCACATCTTGACTTGGCAATATTTGCCCACTCTTCTTTGCAAAAACGCTCCAAATCTGTCAGATTGCAAGGGCGTCTCCTGTGCACAGCCCTCTTCAGATCACCCTACAGATATTCAATCGGATTCAGGTCTGGGCTCTGGCCGGGCCATTCCAAAACGTTAATCATCTTCTGGTGAAGCCATTCCTTTGTTGATTTGGATGTATGCTTTGGGTCATTGTCATGCTGAAAGCCGAAGTTCCTCCTCATGTTCAGCTTTCTAGCAGAAGCCTGAAGGTTTTGTGCCAGTATTGACTGGTATTTAGAACTGTTCATAATTCCCTCTACCTTGACTAAGGTCCCTGTCCCAGCTGAAGAAAAACACCATGCTTCACTGTGGGTATGGTGTTCTTTTGGTGATGTACAGTGTTGTTTTTGCGCCAGACATATCTTTTGGAATTAGGGCCGAAAAGTTCAACCTTGGTTTCATCAGACCATAACACTTTTCCCCACATGCTTTTGGGAGACTTCAGATGTGTTTTTGCAAAATTTAGCCAGGCCTGGATGTTTTTCTTCGTAAGAAAAGGCTTCCGTCTTGCCACTCTACCCCATAGCCCAGACGTATGAAGAATACGGGAGATTGTTGTCACATGTACCACACAGCCAGTACTTGCCAGATATTCCTGCAGCTCCTTTAATGTTGCTGTAGGCCTCTTGGCAGCCTCCCTGACTAATTTTCTTCTAGTCTTTTCATCAATTTTGCAGGGACGTCCAGTTCTCTGTAATGTCACTGTTGTGCCATATTTTCTCCACTTGATGATGATTGTCTTCACTGTGTTCCATGGTATATCTAATGCCTTGGAAATTCTTTTGTACCCTTCTCCTGACTGATACCTTTTAACAATGAGATCCCTCTGATGCTTTGGAAGCTCTCTGCGGACCATGGCTTCTGCTGTAGGATGTGACTAAGAAAATGTCAGGAAAGACCTACTAGCACAGCTGATCTTTATTTGGGATTCCTCAGAGGCACTTTAAATGATGGTAGGGGTGTACTGACTCCTACTTAACATGAGTTTGAATGTGATTGTTTACTGCTGAACACAGCTACATCCCCAGTTATAAGAAGGTGCGCACACAGATGCAACCATATTATTTCAGTTTTTTATTTTTACTTCCCTCCACCTAAAAGATTTCAGTTTGTTGTTCAACTGAGTTGTACAGTTCATAGGTCTCATTAAAGGTGGCAAAAGTTCTGAAATGATTTATCTTTTTCTCATTTTTTTTTTACATCACAGACACGACATTTTAACAGGGGTGTGTAAATGTTTTATATCCACTGTATATATCCGTGCCTCTACCACTGCCACCACTATCAGGAGAATGTAGTGTATCTGTGTGTATGGTGGCAGAACTGTAAAAGAAAACCACTGGCTACTTGCATGGTATCAATCATTCACAGATCATTCTTACTTGTAAAACCAGTTGTTACTTGCAAAGCTAGTTGTTAGGCTAGCCATTGGATGCTGGGCATTATGATGGCTAAAATCCATTGAAATTGCAGTTACATATTGCATCCCCTTTTAAACCTGTTGTCTGATCATTCTGAGTGAAACTAGAACTGCTGGTCAGAATTGGATCAGCTACATTCAATGGCATATCTCAGTCAGCATTTTTCTCAGCAGTGAATTGCCATAAGTTAAGAAGCCGTTGGGGGTGTTTGCTGTTGTGCTTTGAGTTGTGCTGCAAATGCATACCCTGATATTAACGTGGGACAATTTGTCACTAAGGTTTTCAGCAGTCTTGCTGGTGCACCAGTGAGGTACACGAGTGTAAAAATGTATGAGATTCAGGCCAGTGTGACTAAAAAGAAATCAGAACATTTGCAGATTTAGGGAGAAATTTTATTTTGATTCTTAAACTTTTAAAAATTAAAGTTACAGTCCTGGTTATTTTAACCCCACACCCCAGCTACATACTCATTCTCTGAAACTCTGGCATGTCCTTATAAGTTGGGAAAGACCTACTGGTTGAGAATCACTTCATTAGGATATGCATGTTTCTTTTGATCAAGAATAGTCTTTGGAACCCCTTTATTGCTTATGTGAATTTGAAAAACGAGACACATTCTTCTCCACAAACACACAATAAACTGTAGTAGGTTACGTGAGGTTGATTTAGGCTAGCCAAGTATATTGTCTTCAGATGTGCAAAAACAGACACTAGGGTATTTATGTGATACAAGAGTGACTGCAGGATAGAGGAACACACTTTGTATCCCACTCAGCATTTGTAAGATTAAAAAGGTGATGAGTAAGCTGAAGTTGAACTTTAAGAAGATGAAAATCTTGATTACAGAAGAACTGAGAAACTTTAATGTTGACAGTGAAGAATTTGAAATTGATTTTGTATTGCTGGGTTCAATCATCAATCCAAAAGAAGACTGCAGCCAAGAAATCAAAGACTGAGACTAGGGAAAGCAGCAATGAAAGAATCAGAAAAGAACATCAAGTGTAAGGATGTATCACTGGAGACCAAGATCGTCCACACTTTTGTATTCCCGATCACCATGTATAGATTCACAAGCTGACAGGGAAAAAAATGGTTCATTCTAAATATGGTGCTAAAGGAGAGCTTTGTGGATATCCTAAATTGCCAGAAAGATAAACAAGTGGGTCCTAGAGCAAATCTACCCTTAAGTATCTCTGGAGGCAGAAATGATGAAATTGAGGCTTGTCAGATTTTGGGCACATCATGAGAAGCCAAGATTTTCTGGAAAGACAATAATGCTAGGAAAAGTTGAGGGCAGCAGGAAAAGAGGAAGACCAAATACGAGATGGATTGACCCTCGGAAACCAGAGGCTTGAGTTTACAAGAGCTGAGCAGGAGAAAATCAGAAGTGATACAATATATCTTGTTGCTGGAATCAAAGGAGAAGGTAAGTGACAGCTCAACTTGTAAGTAAAGCCCATTATCTCCCATGCACATTCCAATCTCTGAGAATCTACACAGGATTCAGACTGAGGTTACTGCATGTATACACTCAGCTTAGTTTACTGAAATCTACACTCTTGAAAACTGAGTGTACAGTAGACCCCCAGTATCCAGTGGATCAATATCCACTGATTCATTTATCCACTGTCACCTACAGTCAATGAAACCAGTTCACTAGAAGTTGTTTAAATTCTGCAGATCCATCCAGGCCAGATTTTCAGAATGTCTGTGGAGCAAAGTTGCATAGAGAAGCTACAGGAGAATTCTTGCTAGCTTGGTAGACGTTGTTGGGGGACGAGGTTTCTTGAAGGAAAAGAGTTCCTCTTTCATACAAGTAAGGAATTAATAAATTAAAGTTTAAAAGCAAAGTGTTTGCTCTATGAAACTGGATCACCCAAAGCAGTTTAAGCTCTGGCAGATCTATTCCTCGGATCCAGGCCAGATCTTTAGAACGCCTGGAACAAAGTTTCACAGAGAAGCTAGGAGAATTGCTTGCTTGGTAGAAGACGGAAGGTTTCTCGTGGAGCAAAGTTCCTCTATCCATACAAGTAAGAAATTAATGAATTAAAGTTTAAAATCATATTTATTAGATGTTTGCTACTACCTGTGCTTTTTAAGCATCCGTGGGGAGGCTTGGAACCAATCCCCTGAGGATACTGGGGTTCTACTGTATGTGTGCGCGCGCGTAGATGATTGCTATATAGTCTTTGAGTGGACATGTCACACACTTAGGACATGTTGTTGCCCTTCAGATCATAATTATTTGCATTTCTCCCCACCTCTGGTAGGAATGTTTCCTTTACTAGATTTCCAGCAATACAGAAAACATAATGGAAGCAGGGACAGAGTGGGTTGGACTGTCTCAGAAGGGGCACAGGGAAGGCTGGCCACATCATACTATACCCTTTATTCAGGTACAGAGCAGATTGGGTAGGGGTGTCTTTGCACTCCTAATTTGGACTATATAGTAATTACAGGATCTGTTAATGAGTATTGGAGGGTATTCTCTGTTTTAAGTGGAATTCATATCACAGCTGCCAGTTATTTCCAGTTATTTCATTATTTCTTTTTCATGTCTACATATCTGTTCAGTGTTTTTATGTTTTTCATGTTCTTTGCTAGTCCACTTGTTGTTTGTACCGATGAGAATCCTCTTAGCTATAACGTAAGTACAATTAGACTTCACAATTAGTGAAGTAAATTGCAGTGGCAAATGGTTCCTAGTTAACAAGTCACTGATTATATCTTTCTTTGCACAGCAGTTGCATTGAATTGGTAAACAACAAGGAATAAAAGCAGCAGCTCGTTAATTAATGGCAGTTTGCTTCTGCAGGAACATCAGAAATATGAAAACATTGCACTGTAAGTGTAACTAATAAGTAGGATTCTGGCCAATGTTTAATATTTTGCAGGGTTGGAGTGGCAATATTTGATTTTAACATGTATACAAAAAGCTATGGTCATGTGCACTACTAATTCTAGAGTAACACCTCAATCTGCTACTGCCTAGGGATAATTAAAGTTGTAATCCAGCACATCTGGGAGGGTACTAGTTTAGCTAGGGTTTCAGAGTGGGAATCAGTAGTTATGCATACCTGTAACTAAGGCATGAGGGATAGGGAGGTCCTCTAAATGCACAGTGTGAGAAATTACTTACTTCCTAGAACATCAAAATACATTATTAGAAAGGAACCTGGGTGTTTGTTCTGTATCCCATCATCTTGTTTATCTACAGAGAATTGATCATTTTCTTCAATTTTATTTTCCTTTTCCAGCAAGCTACACTCTAGTTAAGTGTAACTATAATGCCATAGTGGGAAATTTTATGATGAGAGTAGAGTTCTGCCAGATTGCCACCAGAAAACTGCATGGGCCATTTCTTGCAAAATAAAAGGTCAACACTACGCCTTGGTAGCAGCTGGGAACTAATGATTTAACACTACTTTGACCTTTGACTTCTTAGTCCATTTGAATCTGACCCAGCATTTTAATTTCTCAGTACTTCCAGGCTTTGGGCTTTTGTCTTTTTCCAGATGTATCTGGAGACTTGTTACCAAATTGGGTGCCGTGTACCACATCACTGAAGTCTTTAAGCTTGAAAAGGAGAAAAGAAATCATGACTCAGGCTTTATACTTGCATTTAATAAGTCTTGATTGCTTACTAGCAATAATAAATATAAATGTATTAGCCCATGTGATGGAAAGGCCTGTCCTTGTAACAATCAGGTACTGGTCATAGACAACCAATAAATGGTACTTGATGATCTGTTTTTGTATTCAGTTTGGGATTTAAGATTTCCTCTCATACTTATTATGAAACTTGCAGTCCGAACATTCAAGTATTCAGTTTGAAATAATTAAATTAATTGTTTGTATTTCAAACAGAAATTGTAGAGGGATAGGCAGAGAAAAATTTGATGCTAAAAATGTGTTCTTCAACACACCTTTGCCCCTTCAAGGAACTCCCTCCTGGAAGGAGGTCAAAGTGATGTACAATGCTTTCCTTCATTTTATATTTCATAATAGCCCTGTAAAATAGGTAAGTCATTAAACGGGCAAGAACACTATAACTGATCAAAGTAACTAACCAGAGGAAATGAGTGCTATTTTTAATCCTTTTCTCCCTTCTTTGGCTTTGCTTCTGTTTTATTATTGAATTTTATTATATTTTAAGTCTATTTTTCTCAGCTTCTCTGATTACAAACAATCCTGGTATTCTGAAGTTTAAAACATTGGTCTTCTAGAGTAGAACATTAGGTCTGCTTGCTAACCACAAGCTTCATTCTAAAGTACCACCTGAGAGTCCTTACTGTGGAACTGTAAATTGCTCTGGGCGAGTCAAATGGAATTTCTAATTGTCCGTCATCAAATATTTTTTATGAATTAAGAATGCCTTTAAATTGACAGCCTGCCTTTTTGTTGGCTTATGGAGATATTTAATATAAATGGCAAGATGACAAACTCTTCTTACTCAGTTCTGTATTCAGGGTCACATAGACTTTGCTTGGTAGTTTGGTAGACAGTCCTTTCTGAGTTCTTTTCAGAGAACTTCTGTTACCTCTCTGAACTAATTTCTACTGGCCACTTTCTTACTGCTGGCATTTTCTTTCATATTACCAGGGTGGATAAAAACCAATGACTTTTAAAAATCAAATTGATTTAAATCACAGTTTAAATAAAAATAATCATTTTTTATTTAACTTGTCAAAGAAAATCTGATTTTAAAATTTAAATCAATTTGATTTCAGTCAAATTCACCCTGCATATTACTCACTGGCAACCTGTTTAAATGTACAGGACTGGTTAGTAAGAATGAACTTGAGTCCCATTGACTTCATTGCATCTGCTCTAATTAGTACTAGTTATTGGATTTAACACATTATCTCTTTTCATTCATGAGGCTTCCAGGGACTCTTCAAAGCAATCCACATGAGCTATTCTTCACATATGTGTACTGCTGGACATTCCCAGACAGGTTTGTTGGGCTCAAGGAAGAAGCTTGAGACTTCCATGCAAAACATTCTTTGTAGTACAACAGGTTTTCAGTTTTCTGATAGTCCAGATTTATTGCTGCACGTACATTTGTAAAGTCTTGACTGAAGCCAAACTTGTGATTATCCCCGTTCTTCTTCGTGGCCTCTCTGAATGCACACAAATGGGTTTTACTGAGCCTGCGCAGGACTTCTCGGAATATTCTAGAGCTTAAAAAGACGTGATTAGTAGGACGTTGCCCCGTGGTGTGCATGCTCCGCCCACCCGTAATACCTCAGTTCCTTTTAGGTGCTGCTGAAATCAGACTTCTGTAGCGATTACTAGAGCGATTTTCTGATTTTCTCAGTCTTACGTTTTTTTGATCTTACGGACTGCCTTACGTTTTCAATTCCTGGATTACGGACTTGATCAGTTTTTCATTTACGGACGTTTCCCTGTGAGTTATTTTTCTTTTATCTTCCCCCCCCCCCACCTTCCCGCCCTTTTTTATGGCCTCTTCAGGCCCATTCAAGCATTGTACGACATGTGCCAATACGATTCCTTTTACTGACGGCCACGATCGTTGCTTGTTCTGCCTGGGCGAAAGTCACCAGACCCACTCCTGTCCAGAGTGTAAAAAATTAACAAAGCCGGCTCTTAAACTCAGACTGCAACGACTTCGGTCCATTTGTGGGGAAAATCCTTAACACCCTCAAGCCATCCAACCAGCCCCACGATGGAGCCTACCTCCACTCCAGTGCCTCGGTCTGAGCCTTCTCACCCACCGGCTCCAATTACTCCATCGCCAAAAGCCTCTACCAAGGCTTCCAAGCCGAAATCCCCCTCAGCATCGACATCGACCTCGGTGTCGAAGTCGTCCTCGGCTTCCGCTATGGCCCGACCTGATAAAAAGCAAAAGGAGAAGGACAGGGCTAAACAAAATAAAGCTAAGCGGATTCCTAAGCCTCACCACCCTCAAGAGCCTCCAGTCATTCAGATTTCCCTCCCGTCTCCCATCTTGGAGGAGTCGTCTAGAGATATACCGGACCAGGACTCCATTTCAGAAGCGGGAGAGTCAGTACCGCTTACTCAAGCTCCAGCCTCGGTATTGATACCGAGCTTTTCTCCAAGTCATGGCCGCTCTGAGGCTGATGTCATATCCAGCCCGGCCTCGGCCCATTCTAGCCCTGTTTCGACCGGGCGGGCAACTGTCATCCATCTCTCGAACTCGGAGGCATCGGTCTTGCGGTCCCCTCCGCGTAAGAGGGCAGCAAAGCAGCACCATGTTTCCCCGTCTTCTCAGTATCAGGAGGTAATCTTTGTCCCGCGTCTGTCTCGACGCCACTCGCTTTCTGAATATGGAGAGCCTGTTTATGAGGTCGGCCGATGTGGTGAACGCTATTGATACCGCTTTGACGAGTTCGATCCGCGGTTTGAACAGGATTACTATGAGCGTCCCAATCGTGTTCGCTACGTTTATGCCCCATCTGAGTCCTCACCATCACTGTCGCCTCCTCCTATTCGGAGTCTGCATCGAGCCTATTATCAACCCGATCTTATGGTACCGACCTCTAAGAAAACTAAACACCATCTATCTCAGCCGGATGTCCCTCGATGCGATCCAGCTTCTGCTCAACACGAGCCTGTTCCATCCAAGCACTCGCACGCTTCTTTGGTGCCCTCGGCTTTGACATTGCGCCCCACAACCGCTTTGTCTGGATCCCGATCTGCCCGTCATGTCCCGACACCGATCCCTCTTTCAACTGCTCGGGCCTGTCAATACTCTCCTTCACCAACTCTCTCCATCTCTGGAAATTCCTCTGTTTCAACAGCTTCTGAACATGATCCTCCCTCTGAAGCTTCCAGGGAGTCTCCGTCAAATTTACCAACACCGAATTCGGATGTTGCAGATGTTCATCCTCCGTCCCCCTCTGAAGACTTTACCTCTTATTCCCAATTCATTCTTCGGATGGCCAAGTCGTTGGAGCTCGATATCGAGCAACCTCCTCCCCCTAAGCACGACCTCGTCTTTGACGATATAAATCAGGATAAATCCCCTCCGTTGAGTCTGGCTTTCATATCAGCGATGCTGGACCTTATTAAAGAATCATGGGACAAGCCGTCCACCTCCCTCCAAGTTTCCAGATGGATTGAGAATCACTATCGAACACACGGTGCCGACACAGCTTTCCTTGTCAAACATCCTGCTCCAAATTCTATTATTGTCCAGTCTAATCAATCTCGCGTTGGTAACTGGTCAACAGTCACCCCCACTCACCGAGAGGGCAGAAAGTTCTACGTTCTCGGCCATCGTTTATATTCTTTGGCCTCATTTGTGATGAGAGTTTCCAACTATCAAGCGGCAGTGGGCGCTTATCACAGGCAGTTGTGGAACAAAATACTTCCTGTCCTTCAGTCTGCTCCCGAGGAGATCAGGACCGATGCACTCAATACTCATCTAGAAGCCACTACTCTTGCTAAGCAGCAGCATCTTGCATCTCGCCATACGGCTGATGCTGCCTCGAAGGCTTTGGCTTCTGCCATCTCCCTCCGAAGACATGCTTGGCTGCGCTCGGCGGGAATCAAAGATGATGCTAGATCCCGCATTGAGGATCTTCCATTTGATGGAGTCTTTCTTTTTAACGAGAAGACTGATGAAGTGATGGACAATCTACACAAAATTTGCAAAACTGCCCGTTCCTACTCCACCCAGCAGCCTATATACCAACGCACTCAGTGGCACAGACCCTTCACTTTTCAACAATCATATCAGCAACCTTATCGTTCTTACAAACCTTTCACTCCGGCTCCAGAGAGGTCCAATCTTCCATCTTCCTCAGCTTCTCCTTCTTTCCGCTCTCAGGCACCAGCTCAGCAGCGTAGACAACCTTTCCGTCGACCTGCAAGAAAGAATAAACAATATGTTTGACTTGATCCCTCTGAATCTGTTCCCTGGCTGTCCCCATCATCCCTGTCTGACTCCCTTTCTCGACAAGTGGTCCATTATCACCAAGGACTCTTGGGTACTCTCTATCATACAACACGGCTACCTGTTAGAATTCACCGACCTCCTCCACTCAGCTATCTCTGACATACGACTTACTCACCTGCCCTAGAGGACGAAATTTCTCTTCTCATCCAGAAATACGCTATCCAATGAGTACCTTCCCAAGATGTTCTAAATGGTTTCTATTCTCGGTACGTTACCGTCCCCAAATGTGATGGAGGCCTTCGCCCCATCCTGGACCTGCGACTTCTCAACACTTACATCCATCCCAAGTGCTTTCGCATGGTCACCCTGGAATCCGTTATCCCACTGCTTTCTCCAGATGATTGGTTTGTGGTCGTAGACCTACAAGATGCGTATTTCCATATCTCCATTCACGAACGTCACTTCAAATACCTTCGTTTCCTCTTCATGGACAGGGCTTACCAATTCTGTGCCCTCCCCTTCGGGCTGTCCACCGCTCCAAGAACTTTCACAAAGTGTATGGCTCCTGTGGCTGCCTATCTTCGTCTGCACAACATCACGGTCTTTCCGTATATAGACGATTGGTTGATAGTAGCAGGGTCATACTCCGCAGCCCGAAGGGACTCTGCCTTTGTTCTTCAGACTCTGGCAGAACTCGGTTTGCAAGTCAATTTCAAGAAGTCCCATCTCGAACCATCACAGACCATAGACTACATCGGGGCGCATCTCGATTCGATCAAGGCCAGAGTTTTTCTCCCTCACGAACGGATATCCAAATTGACAAGAGCTATTCGCCATTTCCAACCTCATGCCACGGTTTCTGCTCGGCACGCACAACATCTCCTAGGCTTGATGGCCTCGACCACTTCCGCGCTCCAACACGCGAGGCTCAAGATGCGATCTTTGCAGGCCTGGTTCCTGTCCCTGTTTGACCCCCTGTTAAATCATCCTTCAAAACGTCGTCTTGTCACTCCGGAGTTAGCTTGCCAACTCACTTGGTGGACCTTCGTCCCGCACCTCCTTGTAGGCCGTCCTTTTCGACCTCTTCAACTGACTATACAGGTCACGACGGATGCCAGCCCAATAGGATGGGGCGCACACTGTGGCGATCATGAAATTCATGCTCTATGGTCCAACTCGGAAAAGCTACTGCATATCAACCACCTAGAAATGCTAGCAGTCATCAAGGCTTTCCGAGCTTTCCACCTCCTCATAGCTGGTCGCGGAGTCCAGGTTACCACGGACAATATGACCACTCTGTATTATATAAACAAACAAGGGGATACTCACTTACTGGCTCTTCTATACCTTGCAATCCAGCTATGGGAATGGTGCTACAACCGCCACATCTTCCCTGTGGCTATTCATATATCTAGAGAGGACAACGAAGTTCCTGTTTTGCTGGATACTCTCCTCTTGTTTCTTCGTCACCTGTTTGATCACGGTTTGGCGTACTCTACATTGAAAGTTTATATTCCTGCAATAATATCCTATCAACCTATTGGATCTGAGGCATCTCGTCTATTTTCCCATCCAACTCTCAAGATGTTTCTTAGAGGCTTGCGGAACATTTGCCCACCTGTGCGACGTCCACTCCCTCAATGGTCCCTCCAAGTTGTTCTCCATGCTCTCACTCGCCCTCCTTTTAAGCCCATGGCTTCGACACATCTCAAACTTCTCTCCCTCAAAACTCTTTTTCTTGTAGTTATAATGTCTGCGCGCCAAGCAGGCAAGCTGGCCGCCCTTTGGGCCGACACTCCTTATATTCACTTTTATCCAGACAAAGTTGTCTTGTACCCAGACGTCACCTTCCTCCCTAAAGTGATTTCAGATTTCCATGTTAATCAGCCTTTGATTCTTCCGATGTTGTTTCCATCTCCCTCTTCTGATGTTGAGCGCATGCCCCACTCCCTCGATGTTCGTCGCGCTTTAGCATTTTATGTTTCCAGGACTAAGGATTTTCGCACTTCTCCCAGACTCTTTGTGTGCTTCCGTGGCCCACGGAAAGGTTCTCCGGCCTCTTCACAGACAGTCTCAAGATGGATTGTCTCTGCCATTACTTTGGCTTATGACTTGGCAGGCAAGGCTCCACCAGATGTGCTAAAAGCGCACTATACAAGAGCAATGGCCACTTCCACTGCCTGGCTGCATGGTGTTGAACTCCCTGACATTTGTCGAGCGGCCACTTGGTCAACTCCCTCAACTTTGGTGACGCATTACCGTCTGGACGTCAGGGCCAAGAAAGAAGCAAGTTTTGGAAGGGCTGTGCTGACTTCATTTTTGGCGTGGTGGCCCTCCTTCCGATAAGTGAGCTTGCTAGTCACCCATTTGTGTGCATTCACAGAGGCCACGAAGAAGAAAGAGAGGTTACTTACCTGTAACCATAGTTCTTTGAGTGGTCCTCTGTGAATCCACACATCCCGCCCATCCTCCCCGCTGTCCGTCACTTGGTGTCTTGAGCTTTGTTTCGGTCAGAGCCTTGACAGCGGCGGACATTTTCGGAACTGAGGTATTACGGGTGGGCGGAGCATGCGCACCACGGGGCAACGTCCTACTAATCACGTCTTTTTAAGCTCTAGAATATTCCGAGAAGTCCTGCGCAGGCTCAGTAAAACCCATTTTGTGTGGATTCACAGAGGACCATTCGAAGAACTATGGTTACAGGTAAGTAACCTCTCTTTTTTAAGAAATGGTATCTGCCTTTCTGATTTTTTTATATTCCTCTGTTAGTTAACACAAGCCTTAGATGAAGCCAACTTTCATAGTTGTCCATAAACACTTACATTACTGTTATTGTTTACTTGCTGGTAAGATGATGATGATAATTAAAGCCAACAACTATACACATTGATCAAGTAATAAAGTTTTTATTGATGCAGCCAAGCAACTGGACATAATTCTTCCTTTTAAGAGGCCAAGTATTTTTTTAAAAAAACTATTAACTGTTTGAGAGTTCAGTATGAACTGCACATTAGAAGAATTTAGTACAATATAGCTGTCTCTGCTTCTCCAAGGAAAAGGAGAGTAATAAAGTGCTTTGTTCAGTCTGCCGCCTTCTCACTTGTTTTTATAGAATCATAGAATAATGGAGTTGGAAGGGGCCTATAACGCCATCAAGTCAAACCCCCTGCACAATGCAGGAATCCACATCAAAGTATATCTGACAGATGGTTCTCTAATTTTTTTTAATGCCTCCAGCGTTGGAGTGCTCACCACCTCCTGAGGTAACTGTTTCAGTTGTTGTACTATTCGAATAGTTAGGATGTTTTTCCTGATAGTCAACCAAAATCTGGCTTCCTGTAATTTGAGCCCATTATTATGTTCCTGCACTCTGGGATGATCAAGAACAGATCCTACCTCTCCTATTTGACAATTTTTCAAGTATTTGAAAAGTGCTATAATATCTCCCCTCAGTCTGCTTTTCTGAAGGCTCAACATACCCATTACTTTTTTTTCCAGCAACATCACACTGCTTTTTAGCTTGCGGTCTACAACAATTCCAAGATCCTTCTTGCTCTGTAGTAATACTGAACCAAGCAATGTAACTCTGTGTTTGTTTTTTCTTCCTCTAAGTGTAGCACTTTGCGCTTATCCCTGTTAAATTTCATTCTGTTGTTTTCAGCCAGTGCTCAAGCCTATCAAGATCTTTTTGAATTTTGTTTCTTTTTTCCAGGGTATTAGTTATTCCACCCAATTTTGTATCATCCACAGATTTAATAAGCTTTCCCTATGCCTCCTCATCCATGTCTTAATAAAAATATTGAAGAGCACCAGACCTAAGACTGAGCCTTGTGGTATCCCACTTGATGCCTTCTCCCAGTTTGAGAAAAAAATCATTGATCAGCACTCTCTTGAGTAGAATTCTGTAGCCAACTGTGTATCTAGCTGACAGTTGTTGTATCCAGCTCATGCCTAGTTAGTGTGCTAATCAGAATGTCATGGGGCACTGTACTTTGTCAAAGGCTTTGCTTACGCCAAGATACATTATGTCTACAACATTCCCACCAACTACCAGGGAAGTTACCCAATCCAAAAATGAGATAAGATTCCTCTGGCAGGATTTGTTCTTGAGAAATCTGTGTTGGGTTCTAGTTATTATTGCATTGTTTTCAAGGTACTTGAATGACACTACAATCTGCTCCAGAATTTTCCCTGAGATTGGTGTCAGGCTGAATGCTCTATGATTCTCAGGTTCCTCCTTTTTGCATTTTTTTAAAGATATGGATAATGTTAGCTCTCCTTAAATTGTCCAGCACTTCATCAATCCTCTGTAATTTCAAGAAAATAATAGGCAATGGTTCCGAGAGTTCCTTGGCCAGTTTCTTCAATAGTCTTGGATGAAGTTCATCCAGCCGTGGAGATTTTACTTTTATTTTGTTTTTTAATAAATTGTGTATTTGGAAGAGAAGAATGAAAATGTGTTTCTACTGTGCCAAATCTCTTTGCATTGGTGTGGTTGTGTATTTGTTCATTTAAAGAAACAGCTTTATTTCTGAATCTATCTCCTAGAAAGAGAGAGGTGAGAAAGGGAGGGATAAGAAACCAGAGAGAACTTTTTGAGGAAGGAGAGGTCAGTGGGCTAAGAACTCAAAAACCCTTTCTGGATCAGAACAAATCTTTATTTAGCCCAGCAGCAACATGTTTTCCACAGTGGTCAGCCAGATACTTCTGCAAAGACTTAATGCTTTATATTGGAAAGCCTGCTGATTATTTCTGTGCACAAGAGGAGAAGGGAAGCTGCAGTTTTACTGTTGAGAGTAAACAAAATACTTCTCCGTTTTTGATATAGACTGTGGCTTGCCTTGCAGCTTTTGTTGGGGGTTTTAGCTGAGTATGTTCTGCTCTATTAAAACTGTTGGAATAGAACATTCTTGTACCAAAGGATTTGAACTGGCGATGGGATGGTGGTAATGGACTGGGATAAAAATAAAGAGGCCTCAGTCTGTTTCTCATACCTCTTTTTAAATTTATATGGCAATTCTACTGTTAGGCTTCCTTCCTTTTTCTGAGGTCACTTCTTCTTTCTCTTCTCCATCTTAAGAAGAGAGGCAGCCTGCACACATGGAAGCCAGCTCTAAGTGTACCTGTAACTAGGTTTTGGACTCTGTGTCTCCCTGTACTACCTCCTAATGATTTCCAAAGTTAATGAACAAGACATTTTCCTTTCATGCTTTAATACCAATCTTGAGAGTGATTGCCTCTCGATTCTCAAAACAGAATTATATGTATATTAGCCTGTTTGTGGAAGAACTGCAGGGGTGGAGGAGAGACTGGAGAGAGTAGAAATGCTCCCACTGAAATCATCAGATATGTCACTTGCTATTTTTTGTGTGAATTGTTGTAATTGTTAGGGAAGGCTGGAGTTTAAGGCATCTCCCAGGAAAACCATGAGCATTTCTCCTTACCTGAGGCCCTGTGTATACTGTATTTTAAAAGTACTGTAACAAAAGCTGAATTTTACAACCTGTAAAATCTTTGGACTTTTATCTATTTATTGAGGCCAATGATCTCCAACTGCCTTTTGAGGAATTAGAATTTCAGGTGTATTAACCTGTTCTAGAGAATATGGCCACAGTAGTGGAATTACCTACAAAATTGTCATCTGCCTTTTTTTTTCCATCCATGGAACTTGTTATTCAAAATGTATTTTCATCATGGATAACGAATCATTCTTTTGCTTACTATCGTCAGTTTCTTGAGAAGAAGCCATCATATATTACTTGCAATATAATGTTGTAATAGTCTTCTATAAGGTGTTCCATTTTACAATGCAAATACCCTGTTTGTATTTTGTAGAGTTGTGAGTGGAGACGGGCACGAATTAAAAAATGAATCACCAAAGTCGTTCAAAAATCGTTGAATCATCAGTTTGTGTTTGTATGAACCAATACCCCTGATCAATGAATTTTTAGTGATTTTTGATTTCTTAATTTGTTTGGCTATAAAACACCCCACCCCAGCAGTTAGAGACACCAAAATTGCAAGGAAGTTGACTCTTCTCTACAAGCCCTGTAAGTTTGGTGAAGATTGGGTTTCAAATGTCTGAGTTATACACCCATAAAGAGCCCCCCCCCCCCAGGAAAGTTCCCCCCAGGCACCCAGAGACATCAGAATCACAGAGAAGCTTGGTGAAGATTGGGTTTCCCCAAGCCAGCTGCTAAAGAGCACTTTCCTTGGGGGGGGACCCACTTTGTGGGTGTATAACTTGTATGTCTGAAACTCAGTCTTCACCAATGTTCGAGGGATTATGGAGGAGAGTCAGTAGAAGCTTCTCTGTGATTTTGGTGTCTCTAGGTACTTTGGTGAAACTTTCCTGGGGGGGGCTCCTTGTGGATGTATAATTCAGATGTCCAAAACCCAAACTTCACCAAACTTACAGGGCTTGTAAAGGAGAGTCCAGGGAAGCTTTCCAACGAATTTGGTGTCTCTTAAGTACTTGGGGGGGGGGGGGGTTATAAGCTTTTAAAGTAAAAAACAAATTGATTCCTTGATTCATCAGAACAAATTTATAAATTTGATTCATGATTCGTCAACCTTGATGAATCATGAATCAAAATGAATTACCATTTTTCTGATTTGTGCCCATCTCTAGTTGTGAGTTATGGCAATATGATGTTTATAAAGCCAGTGGTCTAAAGTGACAAGCATAATTTTAAATTTTAAATTATATCACATAGCAAATCAACTCAGACATATCCCAGATATTATTAAAAGCAATAAAAATTTAATTTGGACAGAAATAGAAATGCATGGTAAGGAAGAAAAAATGGAAAGTATATTGTTTAAGGAAAAGATTGGATTAAGGAAAAGAGATTAAAAAGATAACTAACCCTTTCCTTAAAAACATGTTAGAAAGATGGAAAAAGTTTAGGGGTGTATTGAGCCCACCAATTTCTCCCTTATCCCACAGTGGCGGTGGCAGCCGCAGGAGACGGAGGTGAAGGAGGAGCCTCGCTCGGCCTCCCCTCGCAGCTGCCCATTGACTGCGGCTCCGGTGCCTCAGGAGAGCGAGCAAGCAAACCATGCTGATGCTGCTGCCCATGCCAGCCCGGTACAGGGTGCAGCGCTGCTTGCTGCCAGGGCTCAGCTTGAGCTCACGCAGCTGCCTTGTTGCCTGCCTGAAGGGAGCCCGCGAGTGGCACTGGAGGAGGCGATTGGGCAGCCACAGCAGCAGGAGGCGGAGGTGAAGGAGGAGCCATGCTTGGCTGTTCAGCACGCATCACGGCTGCCCATTGACTGCGACTCCAGCACTGCAGGAGAGCGAGTGGGGTGGAGCGCAGCTCAGGAAGCCCAGGCGAAGGCCCTGCCTATATTTGGGGAAGGGGAAAAAGGTGTCCCCTGGGTGGCCCTCTGGAGGATCCACCGACATGGAGGGTGCCTGCTGAGGGCATGCAGGCTCAAAAGGGTCAAAATTGGGGGCCGTCTTATACACAGAAAAAATACAGTATGTGTTTATGTCATTTACGCTCATCACAAAAGTCGTGAAAGATGGTAGATGCCCTACAGGCAGAATTCACAGTGGTATCCTCAGACTGAAAGTTTTTTATTTAATTTTTTAATCTTTATTTTTTTGCACCCAGACCTCGACTGACTTCCCCTTGTTGTCTTGAGGTTGAGTCTCAACCTCGAGGGTGTAGTCAGTACCATGTTGGCATCAGGCAACAGATATACCAAAATGATCCTGTTGTGTTTATATGGGTGGTATAGCTTGATGGCACTCTTCCATGCATAGAAAACACAATGAATAGTTGTTGTTTTTCTAGTCTGATATGGAACAGGCTTCACCCCCGATACTATCAAGCAGCAAACCATGGCATTTAGCAGCATTCTGGGACCTCTGGTTCAGTTTTTGCAAGTAAAATGTTTCCTAAGGGTCCTGAATTGCTGACACTGCCACCAGTGCACCTGTTAGCTTATAGCACTTTAATCTGGTATAATAGGCATTTATTCACCCACACTTTGAGGCTGTGAGGACCATTCCTCTGGAAGTGCTGGCTTGGAAGATGGTGTTCACTGTGGACTTTGTCTGTCCCCCCCCCCAATGGTTATTGGGCTGTGCTTCCTACTAACTTGTCCTTTCTGTTGGAGATGAACTCTCTGTTTCTTTGGAGTCAAGACGGTTCTCCCTAAATGTTATCTCACACAAATGAACTCTGGGGAGAAGTTGTGGTACAACTTTGACATAAAAAGAGCACTGAAGTTGTTCACTAGATGTAGAACATGTTACGGAAAGTCTGTTAACCTGTAGGAACATGTATATTGGCAGTAATATTAGTAGGTGTTCTAATCTACAGCATACATATAGGATGTTTTAAAGTAGGACATAAGGGGTCTAAGTTAACAACAAAGTCAGTGGGTGGAATTCTGTTTTTATACCAGAGGGTTTATGTATTAAACAAATGAAGCATGTAGTTGTATTCTACAACCTACTAGTCAAAAGCAATATCTTTGAGTGAAGTGGTGCTTTGAATCCCAGAATTAAAACCAGTCTGTATAAACACAATCTATTATTTGTTAAATTGAAAAGTTGACTTGTGTGTTCCATTTACTGGCCAGAATCCTACTACCATTGGATGCTTACTTAAAGGAAATGATGTAAGCCTTCATGGCAAATTCTGCTCATTAAAGAGGTGCTGGTTTCATTCCTGGGTGCGTGCCTGATCATGCAATTGGCCTTGTGCCTAGAAAGGCAACCAGCATCTCCTTAGTGAGGAGCAATCTGCTGCCAAAACTATTCAGTTTTTCTTACATAAGTGTAAAGTGACAGTAGATTCTGGGCCCTGATTTTTCTAAGCTTTTGTTCTCTTCATACAAAAAGTATTTTTCTTGCATTATCAGTTCTGTGAACATGCAAATGCCAGAATATGGAGAGTGATTTGTTCAGAAAGTTAGTAAATAAGTTAACTAGTCTGACAAAGTTGTTTACAAGTGAAGGTCTATTAAACTTTATAAGGTGTTTTTATGAAGCATAGCCTTTCAATAACAATTTAGCATTTCTTCAGCAACTTCACTGATAGAAGCCTGTCAGTGGATGTCTTTTATATGATGTTCATTGGAGAATCTTCATGGTTATCCAGATGCCAGTGTTGTAACGTGGGAGGAAGACCCTGCAACCAATTCCAGTGTTCCATTTTAGAGTTACTCCTGCAGGTAGTATTAACAGTTCATATATTCACTGCTACAGAGTGTCTTGGTTCTAGTGCTAAGAGCAGGAAGAAGTTGAAAACTCTTGCTCTTGGATTCGTACATGACTACACAAAGTATGACAAGTAAACAGTAAGCCAAGTCCCCATCAGCTTCACAAAAAATCTGAACTTCTTTTGCATCATTGCTTCCAGCAGAAGCTGCCACAGGGAGAATTCGCATTCCATTGCTTTTGTTAACTGTGCCTGGCACTTGAAACTTCTATAGAGAAGAGGCAAGTGGGTGGAGCCTACTGGAAAGCTGACCAGCAGTGAGGGGGGAGGGGAACTGGTATAGGAATTGTCCCCCTCAGGTCAGAGTTTAACTCTAGTGGCCATTCATCAGATGTTGGTTGATTACTATGGAATCCTAGGAGACATTGAACTGAATCACAGCCCCATCCGCCCCAATCCTGTGTGAAAGCAGATGAACAAGGATAGCGGTGGAGGAGTATGACCCCCCAGGAATTCTTGGTGTTGTAAAATGGGTTTTTCTTGGTGGTTGGTTGGGTGTTTTTGTTTGTTTGTTTGTTTTTGGTTTTTTTGTGTGTTTTTTACAGTGGACTGTAAAGCTCTTTCCTAGAGCAATCAGGTTTATGACCTGGTTCTGGCACCCTTTGGCCTGCTGTGGCTATAAAAGATGAATAGCCCTGTGATATGCTTCACCGACTTCTGAAAATGAAGTAGGTTCCTGTTTGCCTTGTTTGGCTTCTATATTTTTAGAATGCGTATGACCAAGAAGTATCTTCTATGTTTAGGAAATGGGCAGTTAAGTTACAGTTAATGTCTCTCTTCAGTGCTAATTGCTAGTAAGAATCTCTAAACAGTTCTCCCTCTGCTTTGCTCTCCGCTTCCATGTCATATTGGTTCTTTGCAAGATGTCCTAAAAAGATACTTTAAAAAATACTTGTATGGCTGAGGCTAGAAAATTCGTAAAGCTTAATGACTCCATCAACAGATGGGAAATGTGGCTGTGTTCTCCCATGAAGTGTTTCTTACTTAGTTGAAAATGAGGTCCGTTTTACCCCAGTGGGTAGGAGGGCATAACCAGAAGTGACACTAGGTTGTTTACAGATATTATGAATGGGAAAATGTGTTTAACACAAAGAACAGAAGGAAATTATAAATGTCTTTTGTTAGTTCAAAAAGGATATAACGTTTTCAAGTAGAAATCAGAACGGCAATATTCCATGAAGAAAATGATAGCATTCACAAAATCCAACCAGTTGTTGCATATAAAAAATTTCCCAAATTAAACAGACTACAATTCTGCTCTCATTAAAGCTGTCTGAATAGATACAATCCTGAACAAACTGAATTAGTTCTTTAAATGAAATTTCTGTGACATGCAAGATTGAGATCTATGAAATGCACATTCACTTGAAGTGTTATCTAGTACCACATAAACACCCTCCAGCCCTGACTTTCAGAAGCAGGCCTAAAAGTTCTCAAATCTATGGCAGCAAAGCTAGTGAATCAAAATATGATTAGAACAGAAACTAAAATATTATATCTACCTGATCCAGTGCAAGGATATGAATAACTCTATGCTGAACATCCAGTTAGGTAGGTCCAGCATGACTTCCTCCTAGATCCCAAATGGGGGGATCCTAGAAAGGGTCAATAGAAAGTTTGGTTGGGAAAAGGATGGATGGGGGGAGGGAAAGTAGGGAATGGGAGCTTTGTATCATCACCCGGGGGAGAAGAATATGAAGCTCGCTACCACAGGTGGCCAGTCCGATTGGACCCTCCCCCCCCCCCAAACCGGGCATCCACTTACCACTTGCAGTGCAGTGCATGTGGCCATTATCCTTTACACCGTGCCAATCACAGATCTCTACAGGAAAATCATCTTCCCTTGGAAAGGGAAAGGGATGAAGAACCAAGATTTAGGAAAAAGGTTGAGGGGAGAATGCTTCTTCTCTCAGAATGCACTGGCTTTCTGTTCCATTGTGACACCCATTAACTTTCCTACTTTCTGATCGGCTTCTATACTTTATTTCTGAGTTGCTAGCCACAAGATGGTTCCTCATTGGTGAATAACGTTGTAGGGCTAAAACCTTTGGAAGCAGTTCTCTATTGTTTTTATGGGGTGACATAACCTTAGACTCCTTATCTGTGTATAAGGAACATCCCAGACTCATGGAGTAACACATTTCCAGAGGTCTACACATTATGTATCCATCTCCATACAGGCCCATTGTTTCAGGTTCAAAGAAGTTGTGTCAGTTGTGCCATGAAGTTGTCCCCAGCATCCCATTTTGTCTTGCCCTGCATAGGAGCCAAACCTGGATCTGACCATTTTCTTGCCCCTTGTTCCCCTCTTTAGTCCCCTGTTCCTCCCATTTAGGTATCTTTAGGATATCTTTAGGATAGAACATGATTAACAATCTGTAATTCAGCAAAGACCAAACTCAGATCTCACACCAATTAGATCAAATAAATTTCATTCCACTCACACTAATAGCCAACACCAAATCCCTCTTGGAAGCAACTGGGAAATTTAATCTGACCATGGATCAACATCTGTTATTTGATATTTCAGTTGTTGAAACTGTAAAATAAACTCTTGATTTTTCTTCTTAATCCAGCAATACTGTCCTATCATAATTCCACACAACACAAACTAAATTAAAATGATAACCACAATAGTATGGAATAGGAGATCCAGTATCTCATTTCGGTCTGAGCTTCTCCCTTGAACTATATTCCACCAGGAAAATTTCCTCATTTAGGAAAAAAGGCGGGGAATTCAACTTGCTAACCGTTGGTAGGCGAAGAGGCTGCTTTTTTGTAGCTCTTTCGCCCCAACGGTTAGAGTGAGTGCGATCGAAGGAAGCTTCGGACTACCTGGTAAGGTAAAGTGCTGCTTTCTGCTTTTTAAAAACTGTTCTGGGTGGGTTTTGCAGCGTGGTTTTGGACTGAGTGGTGGGATTATGTTTCTATGCTGTGATGGGTCTTGCAGGTTTGTTTGTTTTTTGGTTTCCCCCCCCCCCCCCATTTCCGATGGGTCTTGGGGGGTTTGTTTGCTTTTTGGGGTTTTCCCCCCATTTCCGATGGGTCTTGGGGGGTTTGTTTGCTTTTTGGTCCCCCCCCCCCATTTCTGATGGGTCTTGTGGAGTTTGGTTGCTTTTTGTTTTTTTCCCTTCCCATTTCCAATGGGTCTTGCACGCTTTGCTTGCTTTCTGCATTGCTTGTTTTGCATTTCCGATGGGTCTTGCACGCTTTGCTTGCTTTTTGCTTTGCTTTTTTTGCATTTCCAATGGGTCTTGCACGCTTTGCTTGCTTTCTGCTTTGCTTTTTTTTTGCATTTCTGATGGGTCTTGCACGCTTTGCTTGCTTTTCTTTTTTTCCCCCCCTCCCTTCGGCTGGAACGGATTAATCGCATTTCTGATGGGTCTTGCAGTGTTTTTTTGGTTTTGTTTTGTTTTTTGTTTTTGGTGATTTTTTTCTTCGGCCGGAACAGATTAATTGCATTTCAATGCATTCCTATGGGAAATGGTGCTTCGACTTACGACCATTTCGAGTTATGACCGGAGTTCCGGAACCAATTAAGTTCGTAAGTCGAGGCACCACTGTACAGCAATTCTTTGTTCCTGAGCCTGTGAGCAATTGTTGCTTGGGACAAGGGGACTCAGATTCAGAGTCACACTCTTGCTTTTCACATGATTTTCAGTTCACTTTTTCTCATGTAATTTTTACTTTTGCAGATTTTGACCGCTCTGGGGCCTTTGAGCAGAACTGCTGGATAGATCAGTGTTTTAGGTTGACTATGGAGTCAGAGGCTGAGAGTTCGATTCCCCACTGTGCCTCCTTGACAGGGGCTGGACTTGATGTCCGTAGGGTCCCTTCCAGCTCTTCAGTTTTAAGGCTATCAATTTGCCTTGATTTTGAGAGAAGCTTCAGTTTTTACAATGAGTACTCCTTCTGGGAGATTCTAAGCCTCCCTTATTGCCTTCTTTTATTTATTCCCCCCTCCCCTTCTCCTTCTCCCCACCCCCAATTTTTCCTTCTGATTTTTCCTATCTGGATTCTGAATCAGTTTTCCTGCATGTTTCGCTGAGTCTTCAGGAACCTGTTCCTTGGAATAGGTAGTATCTTTCTTTCTCAGTCTTTACATCAAAGACTGCTTAACATAATGAGCAGTCTTTGGAAAGTCTGGTGAAATGTTAAGGGCAAATGTAATTTTTATAAAGAACTAATTGTGGCTGATTTTGCATAACTGCAATTTCATTTGATACTTAAATACAGACGGTTCTGTTCTACACTTTTCATTTCGTTATTGTATCAACAACTCGTTGATTTTGCTTCAACATCTTTTATATTATGTCTTCATTTCATGGATTTTATTCCCTGTTTATCTGTTGTGATTTAAATGAATATGCAAATCAGTTGCACCTGTGAATGTTCTCAGATCTTCTCTGGTTACACCTCTTGCCCACTGGGATAAATAAAGGACCTCATTTTCAATAGTTTTGAAAATTTATATTATCATTGGTAACCACTTCAGTAGCCCAAGAAATGAAAATGCATTAGCTTCAAATG
This sequence comes from Intellagama lesueurii, assembly GCA_037013535.1. Taxonomy (NCBI): domain Eukaryota; kingdom Metazoa; phylum Chordata; class Lepidosauria; order Squamata; family Agamidae; genus Intellagama; species Intellagama lesueurii. The sequence continues at coordinate 79,365,190 of JBAJHW010000006.1, forward strand.
AGAAATCCTGGGTTTTTCACATTTCTTTTTAAAATTTCTTCTCATCCTGCTAGACAGATGGCTAGCTCTATGAATGCATTAGGTTATGCATGTGTGCTGACCATGAAATGCCATAGGCTCAGGAAGTAGAATATAGAATGATATATGAATGTGGATCAGCTTCCTCTAATCCAGTTCTTTGGTGCACTCCAATAGCCTACAAATATTTGCAGTATGACGAGTGCTTCCTTCTTCAAAATACTGCTTGAACATCAGACATTTCTCACTCCAAATAAGATAAAAGCCTTTATTGGAACACTTTGAGCATGTTTGCTTGTATGAGAAATTAAAGCAATGTTTCTATAGTAACTGCACTCCTTGGCGTATTCTTTCTTAGGGACTGGATCATATATTTACTGTTTCTAGTTTGTGGGCCATTGTTTATTTTCTCTGTTTGTTGGCATATTCTTGCTAGGATTTTGAATATTCAGGCTCTGTGGCTTGAAGTAGTTCCATTGATATTCTATTTACCGCTGGTGATTTATTCCTTCCTAGTGTGCATTCAGAGCAGCTTTCACTTTACTTTCTAGAATTGTGAATTCTTTATCATAGGATTCCTCTTCAAAGGATTCTGTCATCCTTTTATAGGATGTATAGGTCTTCAGTATTCTGTTTCCATCTTTGCTTTATTATTTCCTGGTCAGATAGTGTACCTAGTCTTTCAGAATTCCTAATCTAGACTTAAAATTAAGGTATGATGTTGTGCCACAACATCATCCCCAACTTTGTCTCATTTTCTCTCTGAATTGTAAAAAGAAGGGGGCTAGCATTTTGTTATATTTGGAATTGATGCAATTGTTTCTCCAGAGAAATGATACATGGAGGATTTAAAAGAGCAATAAAGATTGGACTACTTTCTCTTGGGTTTTTACTGTCTTGCATTTAAAAGAACCTGTCCTTCTGCTTTTGTTGATTTTTTTCTGTTGAAATTTGCCATTGGGCTCAGAGTGAGATAAGAGGAATGGGGTATATCTGGTAGTGTGTCCAATAGCTGTTCTAGAAGTAGGTGCATTTGCAGTGGTGCAAATTAATGGACAGCTTAGGTACATGCAGGGCTCTGAGCATAGCACAGTCCCATCCAAGCCATAGTAATTCACACTGCACGCAGGGTTCAGCATTCAGACAACCTCACCTTGTACTTTAAAAAAAGGGAGAGTGTCTGGACCATGTATTTATAAAGATAGGCTCCAAACCCAATATCTCATTGTTTTCAAAGGCACAGAAAGATTAATAGAATGTTTGATTGGTTTTTTGGCAGCACTCACAGTAGTAGTGATGTGTCTTAATCTAGTTTTCTATGAAAATATCAGACATTCATGTGATCTGAAGCAAGGACAGCATACAGGGGTGTGTAAACATATAAGGTTTACACACCCCTATTAAAATATCAAGTGTCTGTGATGTAAAAAAATGAGAGAAAGATAAATCATTTCAGAACTTTTGCCACCTTTAATGAGACCTATGAACTGTACAACTCAGTTGAACAACAAACTGAAATCTTTTAGGTGGAGGGAAGTAAAAATAAAAAACTGAAATAATATGGTTGCATCTGTGTGCACACCCTCTTATAACTGGGGATGTAGCTGTGTTCAGCAGTAAACAATCACATTCAAACTCATGTTAAGTAGGAGTCAGTACACCCCTGCCATCATTTAAAGTGCCTCTGAGGAATCCCAAATAAAGATCAGTTAAGTAGGAGTCAGTACACCCCTGCTAGTAGGTCTTTCCTGACATTTTCTTAGTCACATCCTACAGCAGAAGCCATGATCCGCAGAGAGCTTCCAAAGCATCAGAGGGATCTCATTGTTAAAAGGTATCAGTCAGGAGAAGGGTACAAAAGAATTTCCAAGGCATTAGATATACCATGGAACACAGTGAAGACAGTCATCATCAAGTGGAGAAAATATGGCACAACAGTGACATTACCAAGAACTGGACGTCCCTGCAAAATTGATGAAAAGACTAGGAGAAAATTGGTCAGGGAGGCTGTCAAGAGGCCTACAGCAACATTAAAGGAGCTGCAAGAATATCTGACAAGTACTGGCTGTGTGGTACATGTGACAACAATCTCCCGTATTCTTCATACGTCTGGGCTATGGGGTAGAGTGGCAAGACGGAAGCCTTTTCTTACGAAGAAAGACGTCCAAGCCTGGCTAAATTTTGCAAAAACACATCTGAAATCTCCCAAAAGCATGTGCGAAAAAGTGTTATGGTCTGATGAAACCAAGGTTGAACTTTTCGGTCCTAATTCCAAAAGATATGTTTGGCGCAAAAACAACACTGCACATCACCAAAAGAAAACCATACCCACAGTGAAGCATGGTGGTGGCAGCATCATGCTTTGGGGCTGTTTTTCTTCAGCTGGGACAGGGACCTTAGTCAAGGTAGAGGGAATTATGAACAGTTCTAAATACCAGTCAATACTGGCACAAATCCTTCAGGCTTCTGCTAGAAAGCTGAACATGAGGAGGAACTTCATCTTTCAGCATGACAATGACCCAAAGCATACATCCAAATCAACAAAGAAATGGCTTCACCAGACGAAGATTAACGTTTTGGAATGGCCCAGCCAGAGCCCAGACCTGAATCCGATTGAATATCTGTAGGGTGATCTGAAGAGGGCTGTGCATAGGAGACGCCCTTGCAATTTGACAGATTTGGAGCGTTTTTGCAAAGAAGAGTGGGCAAATATTGCCAAGTCAAGATGTGCCATACTGATAGACTCATACCCAAAAAGGCTGAGTGTTGTAATAAAATCAAAAGGTGCTTCGACAAAGTATTAGTTTAAGGGTGTGCACACATATTATTTCAGTTTTTTATTTTTACTTCCCTCCACCTAAAAGATTTCAGTTTGTTGTTCAACTGAGTTGTACAGTTCATACGTCTCATTAAAGGTGGAAAAAATTCTGAAATTATTTGTCTCATTTTTTTACATCACAGACACTTGACATTTTAACAGGGGTGTGTAAACTTTTTATATCCACTGTATAGTATACAGTGCTTATTGTGTCTCAGTGCTGTAGAAGATAGTCCTTCTGCGACTTTTGACAAATGTTTGTGTAAATTGAGAATCCTGGTGAATGTAACTATAGGGGTGCTATACTGTGGCAGGTTTCACATATTTCCAGAGCTAGATGCTAGCCTCATCCCTTCGTGCATTTACCCTACCTTAGTACCTGTGCTTGCTCAACTCATTAAATCTGATGTTTTCTAATAGGTAACATAATGCATAATATTTGTATCATTTTTTGAAGGTCTGGATTTTGGCTTTGCAGATGGAAGCTTTAGGTCTTGAGAAGGTGGATGAGCAAAGAAAGGAGTTGGCAGCAAGAACAGGAAATGGATAAAGCGGATAAAATCTTGTGCAGCTTTCCTCCTCCCACACACTTAATAGCTCAGTTTCATCGTGCATATTTTGAGCCCCTCCCCCGTGTCTTATGCTTTGGTGTAATGTCTGGTCTTAACACCTTTCGTTTATTATATCAAATCCTTCGTAATGAGAGGAAGTTCCAGACCATGAAATCAGTCCTGTACATATAACAACATCCAGCTTTGCACAGGATCCAGATAGCTGCTTTACACATGGCTAGTTTTAAATTTCTGTGCATCGTAAGGGAGTTTCAAAAACAGCAAGACTAGGGTTTCAAGAACTGACTGCCCTTTCCCTTATATTGCATAACTGGCCTCTGTTTTTGAAAATGAAAAGTTTAAGGCTCACTTGTGTGTGCAGAGTTTGTTACCAGTTAGTTCTTTAGTCTTTGTTCAGTTTAGGAAATGCAGCAGGCATTGACTCTATTGAAAAGAGAATAAAGGAGCAGTAGCATTTCCCCAGAGCTTACAGGAGTTACTCATTTTGGACTACAACTCCCAGAATTCCAGAAAAGCCAAGTCATGGGATTGTGGAAAACACAGTTAAATATATATATATACCACAAACTCTGCTCCCCTCCAGCAAAGGATTCAAGTTGGAAGCCTGTATCATCAGGGAGACATGTAAAGCTTTAGGTTTGGTGTACAACTGACATGTGAACACATGGACTACGGTGGTGCCTCGACTTACGAACTTAATCCATTCCGGAAGATGGTCGTAACTCGAAGCACCATTTCCCATTGAAATGCATTGAAATGCAATTAATCTGTTCTGGCCGAAGAAAAAAATCACCAAAAAAACACAACAAACCCCACTGCAAGACCGATCGGAAACGCGATTAATCCATTCCGGCCGAAGGGGGGAAAAAAGAAAAGCAAGCCAAGTGTGCAGGACACATCGGAAATGGGGAAAAAGCAAAGCAGAAAGCAAGCGAAGCATGCAAGACACATCGGAAATGGGGAAAAAGCAAAGCAAAAAGCTAGCGAAGCATGCAAGACACATCGGAAAAGGGGAAAAAGCAAAACAGAAAGCAAGCAAACCCCCCAAGACCCATCGGAAATGGGGAAAAAAACCCAAAAAGCAAGGAAACCCCCCAAGACACCGGAAATGGGGGGGGAAACCAAAAAACAAGCAAACCCCCCAAGACCCATCACAGCACAGAAACATAACCCCCCAGCCCGAAACCACGCTGCAAAACCCACCCAGAACAGTTTTTAAAAAGCAGAAAGCAGCACCTTACCTTACCAGGCAGTCCGAAGCCTCCTCTGATCGCACTCACTCTAACCGTTGGGGCGAAAGAGCTACAAAGAAGCAGCCTCTTCGCCTACCAACGGTTAGCAAGTTGAATTCCCTGCCTTTTTTCCCTGCCTTTTTTTGGTTGTAACTCGAAGCTCCGGCGGCAAGTCGAAGCAAAATTTTGTGGCCAGAGCTGGTCGTAACTCGAAATGGTTGTAAATTGGGACGTTCGTAAGTTGAGGCACCACTGTATTTCAAAATATGCTGATTTTGAGCCCCTCCCCCGTGGGAATCATATACCCACTGAAATATAGAATCAGATGAAACAAACAAGCATTCAAAAGAACTTGACTCCCTTTGGTATTTGGTGAATTCAAATCTGTATGTGCAACCTCAGGAGGTACAAATTTAGTTTGTAACAATTCAGCATACAGAGGAGAAGCAAATATATCCACTGGTACACCTGGGGTTAGGAATTAGTAAACAGAAAGTTTTAAGAAACATATTTGATGCCCATTGGATTTTCCAAGAAATTGGTGCATGGAAGGCATCACTGTAATGTGGTGGATGAAGTGTTTGGATAGCTCAGTGAGTTAGGTATCTGGCTGTGGAGCAGAGCTTCAGAGTCCAATTCCCCACTGTGCCTCCTAGGAGAAGAGCCAGCCTGTGTAGTCATGGACAAGCTATACAGTACCATGATGCCCCCAGAAGAAGGGAATGATGACCCCCTTCTGTGAATTCTCTCTCTAGATAACCCTGGACAGTCGGGACATTCGTAAGTCGAGGCACCACTGTATTTATAATTGCTACTTGGGTTAGATTCAGATGGCACCCTCCTTCCCTGCTACTGCTATGATCTGGGGCATTTTACATGCAAGGGCTATCAAATACAGCTACCCTGAGTAGGTCAGACATTGTGATTCTGTACGTCTCCCAATGACTAAACTGGTTCTGCCTAATTTACATAATTTACACCATGTGTGTTAACTTGAACATAGTTTTTACTTTTTTCATGATAAAACAAATTGATGTCAGACTGTGAACTGAGAGCCAATTGGCTGGAAACTGGTGTTTCAAAGATATGAGACTAACTGTTCCAGTTCTACCGTTTGCCTTGGATTTACCAATTACATTAAAATCAGTACTGTAAGGTGCGATTAGGATTTTTAAATTTTAAATTGGGTTTTTAAAGGCTGTGTTTGTCAGAAATAAGTAAATACTGATTTTGCTTTTAGTTTTAAAAATCATAATCAATTCCAATTGCAAGTGTGCTAACCCTACATTCTTCTTTGTGGTCTCTGTGAATGCACACTATAGGTTTAATCTGCGCTTGCGCAGAGGTTTCTGGAATGTTCTAGAGCTTATCACACGTTCGCCAGGACTGCCCCCCAATACACGTGGTCTGCCCATCCTGGCGATTGCCTCAGTTCCTTTTTACCGCTGCTGAGGTTTCATCTCACAACGAGCTCTCCATTCTCGAATTGTCTTCTATTCAACTCTTAAAGAAAGAAAACAGAGGGAAATCAGTGAGAGACTTTTTGATTTGTATTCCCTCTTCCCACTGCCCCCTTCCCTTCCTGCCATTTTATGGCCGCTACAGGGCCGTTCAAGCGGTGCACTTTGTGCCCCAATAAGATCCCCCTTTCGGACGGACACGAGTCTTGTCTATTTTGTCTTGGAGAATCCCATCAACCATCTTCATGTCAATTTTGTAAAAATCTCACAAAACAGGCTCTCAAACTCTGGCAACAGCGCCTCAGGTCTTTCCTGTGGGAACGCTCCCTCCGTCTGGTACCATCCATAATGGAGGTCCCGTACTGTTTCCCCTGATATGCCCACTACTTCTCCCATGTCGAAACCGACATCATCAAAACCGAAATCTAAATCCCCACCTCTAAGTCTAAAACCTCGGGATTGACGTCAAAGTCGACACCGACACCAAAGCTCCCCTCTATATCGGAGCATTCCAGATCCAAGAAACCAAAGAAATCTTCTATTGATTCTCAAATCACTTAACAACCACCGCCTGCCCGGTCTGTAACTGATAAGTCCATGTCTTCACTCCCTCTCCAAGACCAGCCAACTGTATGTCTCGACGCTCCTTCTCCAGATGATGATTCATTTGTACCGCCATCAGGTCAACCACCTTCTCCGCTCCTCGCCCAGTCTCCATCGTACGCTAATACCTTGGCTGAGGTAACAATAATTCCACATTCAGCTTACTCGAGCCCCAAATCTATGGGTTGCTGTGTCTCCATGTGTGAATCGGACTCAGCGTCTATTTTAGCTGATCCGTTGCCCTCCCGTAAACGATCTCAGAAGACGCTCTATACACTGGAGACTTGCTGATCCAATGCCGAATTTGCACAGCCTCAGATACCTATAGGGTTGCTGGCATCTCATGACTCCCAGGCTCGATATCATCATCCCAAACGAGTCACCTTATATGAGCCTCCAACCTACTACGAACCTCCACCCAAACAATACTGACATCGGTCGTATTTATATTGGCAACCTGATACTGGCCTGTACATCGAGCCGAAACGTCCTCGATATGCATACTACTATCCTTCTGTTTCTTCGGACTCACCGTCCCCTCCTCGATACCATCCAAGGTCCCAGGAATACTACCAGTCCTCTTCTGAGGATGATACTGCACCTCCTCCTTCGGTACCGAAACCGCACAAGTCCTCTCGTAAGAGGAGTCAGGCCGAACCTTTCACAGCTCAGCCACCTACGGTACCGAAGCGACCTCAACCATTGACTTCGGCTACATTACCAGCTGCTGAACCCACCACGCTCTCACAGATCTGTTCCTCTTCTCTTCAAGTTACTACAACCTATACCGGGGCCCCACCTGCGCCTCTAGGTGCTACCCAGGCTCGCCAACTTAAGCGCCTTATGCCTCACCATTCTACTCGTTCCTTACCGTCGAAACACAGTATCAGTAAGCCTAAGCGCGCTACCCACTTTCATCTCCACAGGATGTCCCTCCTATTACTTCTGCCTCTCCATACCAACACTGTTCTCCACCATCAGGTCACCAGTCACATTCACCTCCACAGTACTCTGACTCCAAAACTTCAGACTCCTTACCACCACAGGAGTCTCCTCCTAATCTACCGACACCTGATTCTGACGTGGCTGACAACAATCCTCCATCTCCGTCAGAGGACTTCTCTTCTTATTCACAGCTAATACTTTGTATAGCTAAGGCCATGGACCTCAATGTCCAACAGCCAGTTCAATCAGAATCCGATAAAGTATACGAGGATATTAATGAAGACCAAACACCTCCACTCCGTATGGGATTTATCCCATCTCTTCTAAAACTGATCAAGCAATCATGGTTGAAACCATCCTCGGTACCACAGATTTTTAGAAGGGTGGAAAATTTATATAAAACACATGGAGACAATACCATCTTCCTTTCAAAGCATCCACCTCCGAGTTCTGTTATTGTCGATGCTACACAAAATAGAGCATGCAGCTGCTCTAATGCTACTCCTAATAACAAGGAAGGCAGAAAGCTCGATATCATTGGCCGCAGAGTTTATTCTCTTGCCTCTTTCACTCTTTGTGCTGCCAATTATCTAGCAGCCATGGGGGCTTACCACCGGTATTTATGGAATAGAGCCCTTCCAGCTCTTCAGTCAGCACCTGACGAATATAAAGCCCGTGGCCTCGCTTTCCATCAGGAGACCATGGCCATAGTGCGTCGGGAACGCATCACAGCACGGCATGTCATTGAAGCCGCATCGAAACACATGGCCACCGCCGTCGCTCTCCGTAGACATGCTTGGCTTCGTTCAGCCCACATTTCTGACGATTCTCACTTGCGGATTGAGGACTTACCATTTGATGGAGTCGTTTTGACGATAAAACCGATGAGAACCTAGATAACCTGCAAAAAATGAAAAAAAACAGCACGTTCCTACAATACTCAACCATATTACAGACCGCAAAGATACCAATGGCGCTGTTCTTACCCTTACCAGCAATACAAACCTTTCCCCGACAAAAAACGGTACTTACCACAATCTTCCTCCTTCAAGCCTCGGCACGCCACACAAAGAGAACGTCCCAGGCAATCTTTCAGGCGACCTGACAAGAAAATGAAGCATGGTCTTTGACTCTCCCGTGGCCCGATCCGCTCATTTCACCTTCTGCCACCCAACATCACCCGTCTTGCAGCCCATTTTCCATCTTGGGCATCTATCACCACTGATTCTTGGGTTCTCGCTATTGTCGCCACAGGCTATGCGATAGAATTTGCTTTCTCACCACCACCAAGGACCATTTTAACCACACCATCAAATGCCCTGAAGCAGGAGATTCAATCCCTTCTCTCAAAAGATGCCATATCACCTGTCACCCCACAAGAAAATGACCCCAGGTTCTTCTCCCAGTACTTCACCATCCCAAAAAGAGACGGAGGTCTTCGTCCCATTCTCGACCTCCGAGCCTCAACTATTACATCATCCGGAGATGGTTCTGTATGGTGACACTAGAACGAATCCTACCTATCCTTCAGGAAAACGATTGGTTCGCTGTCATCGACTTAAGCTTTGCCTACTTTCATATCACCATCCGTCAAGATCACCGCAAATTCCTCAGATTCTCCCTAGGAGACACTGTCTACAAATTCAAAGCCCTTCCTTTTGGACTTTCCACTGCCCCATGGGTTTTCACAAAATGCATGGCCCCTGTAGCAGCTCATCTCCACACTCAAGGAATTTCCATTTTCCCATACATAGATGATTGGTTACTTGTAGCTCCCTCACATTCCCAGGCTCTACACGACGTAGACTTAACTCTCTCCTAGCGGATCTGGACCTAAAAGTCAACAATGAGAAGTCCATTCTGACTCCTTCACAAAGAGTCACCTACATAGGTGCCGTTCTGGACTCACGAAGAGCAAGAGCTTTTCCTCAAGAGCGAGCAATAAAACTACATGCCCTCATTCAACATTTTCAACCTCATGCGCTCGTAACCGCACATCAAACTCAACGCCTCCTGGGTCTCATCGCCTCCACTACATCGGTCATACAACATGCCCGACTAAAAATGCGCTCCCTGCAGGCATGGTATCTATCCCTCTTCGACCCGATGTCCGACCCACCTACCAAGCTGCTAGAGGTTACTCCCGAACTCACAGTCCAACTGCTATGGTGGGACACACCAGTCAGTCTCTTTATCGGCAGACCCTTTGTGTCCCTCCAACTTACTGTTCAGGTTACCACCGAGGCTAGTCCCATCGGACAGAGAGCACATTGCCTTCATATCCACACTCCTTGGTCTCATTCCGAGAAATCTCTTCACATCAACAATCTCGAATTACTCACCATCTTCAAAGCTTTCCGCGCTTTTGAACCTCTCATTCAAAAGCACGGAACCTCTCTGTGGTTACCTGCATGGTCGTGCAGGTAACCACAGACAACACCACGGCACTCTTCTATGTGAACAAACAGGGAGGCACCCACTCCCTCCCTCTCCTATACCTTGCCGTCCAACTGTGGGAGTGGTGTTTCGAACGCCATATCTTCCCATTGGTAGTCCATATCGCCACTCAACACAACCAGTTGGCAGATACACTCAGCAGGCTTCGAACCCAGATGCATGAGTGGGTCCTCAACAAATCCGTCTTCCTCCTTCTCTGCAAACTATGGGGACGTCCCTGCATAGACGTTTTTGCCACATCTCAAAACACAAAATGTGCCCTTTTCTGCTCCAGGGTGGCAATCGGTCCAGGCTCCCTCGGAGATGCACTCATGACCCAGTGGAACCCACATCTGCTCTACCTCTTCCCTCCCATACCTCTCCTCTTAAGGACCATTGTCAAACTCCGTCAGGATCACTCAGATGCCATTCTCATCTCCCCCTGGTGGCCCAGACAACCTTGGTTCACCATGCTCCGGTCCATCTCCGCTGACTTCATCCGTCTTCCCCCTGTCCCTCACCTGCTTACTCAACATCAAGGGAAGACTTTCCATCCCGACCTCCACACTATACACCTCACAGCATGGAGAATTCACCCTCTATAGCTACCATCCTAGCAAACGCTCAAAAGCCTGCTACCATGCAACTTTATGCCTATATATAGGCTGCTTTTCAAAAATTTGCAGCTCACTATAATCTTCCTACTACGCCAACAACCCTTCACGCACTCCTTACCTTCCTTTCCCTTCTCTTCAGTCGGCATCTTTCCTTGTCTACCCTTAAGGTTTATATCTCCACTGTGGCGCATCAACCAAGGGACTCGGATGCTGCCATGCTATTCAGACATCCAACTCTGAAACAATTCCTCAGAAATGTATGCAGTATGTGCCCCTCCAGGCCCTCCCCCCCAAAATGGTCATTACACACTGTCCTCCAACGTCTCATACTGCCTCCCTTTGAGCCCCTTGCAACTATGTCGGAGTGTTTCCTCTCCTTTAAGACCCTGTTTTTGGTCGCTATTACTTCTGCTCGCAGAGCTTCTGAGCTTGCTGCTCTCCGAGTCAACTCTCCGTTCCTTCAATTCCACCCTGACAAAAGTTACACTTTATCCCCATGTCTCCTTTCTCCCGAAGGTTGTCTCTGAGTTTCACCTTAAGCAACCCATTATTTTATCTACCTTTTTTCCATCACCGACCAACGACTTGGAATGCTCTCTCCACTTGTTGGACGTCAGAAGGGCTCTGTCATTCTACGTTTCTAGGACTTCTTCCTTCCGCAAGTCCAAGAGACTCTTTGTCACCCCTCATTTACCTCACAGGAGTTCCCATGTCTCTTCCCAGACCATCTCTCAATGGATTGTCACAACTATACGCCTTGCATACCAGCTCGCCTGAAAGCCTCTGCCCTCAGGCATTAAGGCACATTCTACAAGGGCTGTTGCTGCCTCCACAGCTTTCCTGAGAGGCGTACCTCTACCTGATATCTGCAAGCCTGCTACCTGGGCAACTCCATCTACATTTGCCACTCATTACCGTTTGGATGTCAGAGCAAAGACGGATGTGGCCTTTGGCAGAGCAGTGGTATCATCTGTTCTTCCATGATGTCCCTCCTCCAGTAAGTCTGCTTATTAATCACCCTATAGTGTGCATTCACAGAGACCATGAAGAAGAAAAAAGAGGTTACCTACCTGTAACTCTGGTTCTTTGAGTGGTCATTTGTGAATTCACACTTCCCGCCCATCCTCCCCTCCGTCTGTCACGTCTGTTTCACTTTGATACAGCGGCGGGCTGTTCTTAGGAACTGAGGCAATCGCCAGGATGGGTGGACCATGTGTACTAGGGGGGCGGTCCTGGTGAACGCATGATAAAGCTCTAGAACATTCCGGAAACCTCTGCGCAAGCACAGATTAAACCCTATAGTGTGAATTCACAGATGACCACTCGAAGAACCAGAGTTACAGGTATGTAATCTCTCTATTAGTTACTTTAAAATTATTTTTTGTCTTTGTCACATGAATACATATTGAGCTATTTGCACAGAACCTGAAAGTAACATATCACAAGTACTAATGTTGCTTCTGGAGTGATAATGTGACCAAAGTTACATTCTAAAAGTAATACAGGAACTAGTAATGTTCTTAGGTTTTTGTTGTAATGATTAAGCCTGTGCTTGTTAATTCCAAATGATGTTTTGTTGGGGTTATTTTGGGAGCAGAGTTGGACAATTAAAAATTTCTCCATCAAAAAGTTACTCAGTAGCAGTGAGTAACACAGTGAAACACCAATCAGATAATAAGAAAAGGCCAACATGTTGCTTCCTAAAAGTAATGCACAATGTGATATTTTTCAAAGGGAACATTCCAAGCTGTGTACTACAAATTAGATATGCTTTTATTTCAGGACCTTAAACCTCAGCATCTTTTCTAAATAATGACCATGTGTTGCATCTTAAAGTTCTGGACTCTTGGATTGCATTTCTCTGACTAAATCATCGGTTGGATATGATGGTTAGTTGTTACATATTTAGTTGTGGAGTTGAGCCAAGCAAGGAAGACATAGGTTAGAGAGATGTTACAGCAAAATAGGTGGATTAAAAATGATGTTTAATAAAATGAAATATATAGTTGTTTTTATTTAAGTTATATTTTAAAAAATCTCTTGTATAAAAGCTAGGATGATTTTAGTAACTTGAGTATAATTATTTGCACTGTACTCAGTACTGCTTACTAGATACACTGAATGAAAGGAGACTTTTATATGTAAATGGATAAGTGTATCGATTTCTCAAATATGAATATTTACATATTACTTGCCAGAGACAGGCAACAGACTGTTCTCGTTTATGCAGCAAGTATATTAAACCTAACTTTGACTTGCTTCATACTTATTTGCTATAATTTTTGTGGGAGGTTAAGATTGAGTTAAGATAGAGTGAAACTGAAAGGAGACACAATGAAGAACAAAAAAAGAACAAGAACAGAGGACAGCATTAACTAGTGTACATTTGTTCATGCTTAAGGTTCAGTCCTGTACCACTTGCTTCAAAGTAAGTCCCACTGAAATTAGTTATTCTTCTTTCTGAATAGATATGCATAGGGGGTTGCACTGTTACTTCAGGCTACAATGTCCACCACTGTCAAAAGAAAGATATTACATAGGAATAGTTTAAAGGCTTACTATCTACAAATAAAAAAGGAAAAAACACAAAGCCTTGATGACAGAATGAAACTGTATAAATACTCATATTTAGTTGTAACCTAATAGGGTTTCATGGTCAGACCTGCACCATTATTCATGAAATATGTGAAAAGTATCAGTGGGAAACTAAATTTAAATCAATTGTGAAGATCAATGTTTTCATCATTTAAATCAATGAATTAAATCAACCATTTTTTCCTTGCTGATTTAAAACATTGATTTTAAATAGTCTTCACTTAAATCAATCCACCCTGCTATACATATCATCCTGTAACTTACAACTAGTAACTAGATTTGAACTTTAATCAGGATACTCCTGTGGTGCTTGAATGGGTTCTCCCAAATCTGATGTTAGAAATTGCTCCAGTAGTTCCCCCTTTGAATGACACAGTTGGCGTCTAGATGGTGTACATATAGCATTCTGTTTTCAGATAGTTTGGCCCTGGCCAACAGCTCATAGAGGAATAAACCATAATTTCTGTGACTGTAGCCAGTCCAACTCAGACTATGTGACTGGGGTGGAATGTGTAAATAACTACCTAGCTCAGTGGCAGCGAACCTTTTTGGGCTTGATTGCCCAAACTGAAAAACCAAACCCCAGCGGGTGGCGTGCCGCAGTGGCGGAACCGGAAGTGGCGATGGAAGAGGGAATCCCAGGCACGGATGTGCCTCGAGACCCCACTCCGGATCCGCCGCCAGTGCCAGCTGCTCCAGATCTGCCTGTCGAAGTGCCAGCACCCGGCTGCAGCCGTCTTCTCAGGTTTGGCTGAGCGGGGGGGGGGGGGGGGAGTAGCAATCCAGCGACTTATGGCTCATGTGCCTGCAGAAAGGGCTCTGTGTGCCAGCTGTGACACACGTGCTATAGGTTCGCCATCGCTGGCCTAGCTTATAATAGCAAGGGAAAGGGCTACAGAATAGAATTTTGTAGATTCACGCAGTCATAGAATTGTAGAGCTGAAAGAGACGTCAAGAGCTGTCCAATCCCCTGCCAAGGGGGTGGGAATACTGTAGCACAATGGTTTCCAAACTGGCCAGGATTTCTGGGAGTTGTAGTCCAAAAACATCTGGAGACCCAAGGTTATGAACCACTGCTGTAGCAAAAACCTCACAGACAATTGGCATCTAATTTCAGTTTTAAAATTCCCAGTGAAGGAGAATCTACCACCTACTAGGCAGTCCATTCCCTTGGCCAGCAACTGTTACTGTCAAGAGGTTCTTTCTATTGTTTACATGAAATCTCTTCTCTTGAAGTTTAAATCCATTATTTTGGATGGTTTTGTCTAGAGCTACAAAAAAAACTATCTTGCTCCATCAATTGACGGTCCCCCAAATGTTTGAACATGTCTATCATATTGCCTCTGTCTTCTCTTCTCCAGCTAAACAAACATTCCTCATAAGATTTGATTTCTGGATGTTTTACTATCTTGGTCACTCTCTGGATACATTCCAATTTGTTGATTTCCTTCTTAAACTGTAGATTTTGAAAAAGTAGCCATGTTAGTCTGTGCAGGCTTTTCAGCAAAGTAGTAGTAGTAGTAGTAGTAGTAGTAGTAGTAGTAGTAGTAGTAGTAACAACATAAACCCTTGGCAGTCCCAATAATTAGATACCCAGCTGGAATAATAGATTGGACTCAAAATGAATTAGAAGAATAGGATCAGAAAACATGGAACCTAATGAACATGCATCACATACTACATCCAAAAAGTGATGCGAACAGATTATATTTACCACAAAAAATCCGAAGCCGTGGATTACTACAAATACAGCAGGTAGTAGAGGAGGAAAAAAGAAGCCTAAATTATTAGATCAGTACAAGCACAGAAAAATTACTTAAGGCAGTGAAAATGGAGAATATTTTGAGAACAACAGAAACAAAGGCTTGATATAAGAAACAACAATTTGAAAAGAAATTAAACAGCTGGAAAAATAAACCACTACATGGACAACACCTGAGAAATATTGATGGAAAACATGATCATAATTCAACATGGGCATCGCTAAAACTGGGGATCCTTCAAAAAGAAACCAAAGGCTTGATTTTTGCTGCACAAGAATAAGCACTCCAAACCAACGTGATGAAAACCAAGATCCAAGGAATTAGTTCTAACAGCAAATGTCGACTATACCAAGAAAAAACATGAAACTGTGTCACACCTCATCTGCGAATGTCCAAAGATTGCACAAACAAATTACAAAATTAGACATGATAGAGGGGCAAAATTAGTGTACTGGTCATTATGCAAAACATATAACCTGCCAGCCTCCAAAAACCCGTGGGAACATCAGATAGAGAAGGTGTCACAAAATGAGGAAGTCAAGATCTTGTGGGATTTCCGGATCCAAACTGATAGACACCTTGAACATAAATAACACACGAGACATAGTAGTAATAGAATGAAGAAATGTCTAGTTCATTGACATTGTGAATCCAGGGGATGCCAGAGTTGAAAATAAAGAATTGGAAAAACTAACAAAGTACAGAGACCTGGCAATCAAAACATCTCGCTTGTGGATGAAACACACTTCAGTGGTCCCTGTAGTCATTGGGGCTTTGGGAACAATATCAAGAAATTTCACACAGTACTATAAGCAGATGCAGATCTCAGAAATAACACCATTAGAGCTAGAAAAAACGGCAATATTAGGAACAGCATACATACTGCGCCAATATGTAACAGAAACTTAGGTTTTTGGTTAAAGCTTGTATCTGTTATATAATACCAGTCAATGTTTTTATAGTTTTGATTGACTCTGCCTGGTGTTTTTTTAATGATGATGATGATGATGAAGTAACAGTTGATCGATAAAGCCATCCGTTCCCTTGTACAGTACATTTTATTAAACCTTTGTTTCCAGATTGAAACAGGACTCTACCAAAGTGCTTATGATGTAGAAGACTCATCATCTTCCCACAACTGTTCCATATTCAATATAGCTGGCATTTTGAAAGACATTGAAGCTAATGGATTCATGGGTGAATGGACACCATAAACTGTTCCATGTTTAGTGCTCTGGGTTGGGTATCATCTTAAGCAATTTGAAAATTTTGATTTGTCCTCATTTGCATGGAGAGCGGGGTTCCTTTACTCCAAAAGTAGAAAACCAGCTTTCTTCCAGATATTGTTGGACTTCATCTCCCATTGGCACAGGTCACCATGACTACTAGTCAAGGCAGTTGGAATTATAATTCAGTAGCATCTGAAGAGCCATAGGTTATCCACTGCCTATGAGTCAAGCTAAGAAAAAAGGATACAGTAATGCCCCACCCTGTTTATGGAAATTTAATGAAGAACACTAGTGAATGAGAGTAGGTCTGTTAATTTGCCATTATCGGCCACTGGCAGGTTTCTTAAGGTGATGCTTGATACGCATCCATCTTTCGCAGTTGTGGAGAGGAATGGACTTACTTTCAGTCATGTCACTTGGTATTCTTTCTCTTGTTGTAGAAATAGATACTTAGGGAAACTGGGGAACAGAGATACTTCCACCTCTGGAACCTTTTGAGATGTTGGCTGGAAATTGGCATGTGAATGATCTTTCAGATACAGAAGTTTGGGAAAAAGATGTTGACATGTGATTTTGCATCTGAAACAAACAAAAACATAGGTGTTAATATCCCCCAAATTTGTAGAAGGCGAGAGGTGCAGTTTTGTTGTTTAACATAAATAAAAACAAAACATTTGGGTTTGAAAGATTTATTTCAGTGTGAGCTTTTGTGGATTATAATCCGTATCCTCAAATATATGGAGCATAATCAAAGGGGGAGGGGAGCTATGTCATCCTTGTACCTGCTCAAAAGGCAAGGGTGCATGATTAGAAAAGCACAAATGCTTTCAGCCTATATGGGCCTTCATCAGGCACGACACCACTTATATGTGGGTGGTGCAGGAAAAATATAAGATCCAAAAACCTTAACTACCCTGTTTCCCCGAAAATAAGACCTAACCTGAAAATAAGCCCTAGTATGATTTTTCAGGATGCTTGTAATATAAGCCCTACCTCAAAAATAAGCCCCAGTTAAGTGAAACCCCGCCCTCCACCATTGTGCAGCAACCCGAAGATGACATGACTGTATTTGAATAAGTTAGATTGTTGTACATAAAAAAAATAAAACATCCCCTGAAAATAAGCCCTAATGCATTTTTTGGAGCAAAAATTAATATAAGACCCTGTCTTATTTTCAGGGAAACACGGTAGATGTCTATGCCGGAGCTACAAATTCAAGCCAGGAGTGTTGGTGTTAAGTGCCACCTCTGGCAATGTAGATTGACTTGTCCCAAACTTGCCAGACAGAAGGGACAATTTATTTGTCCTTTTGTTGAATATTTGGGAAATTTCGATCCACGTTGCCAGGTGGAATTTAAAACCAACTCTTCTGGCTTGACTTTGTAGCCCTCCTTGTGAAACTGGTATAAACACCTAGTCATGATTTTTGGGGCTCTTGTATTTTTTCTGCACCATCACTACTAGTAAGTGGTGCCCTTCTTTGATGAAGGATCATACAGGACCTAAAGCTAGCATTTGTTTGTAAAATTTTAGTGGCCTAATAGAGATGTCACCTTTGAATGGAGCATAGTATATACAGAAGACATGGTAGAGGGTGGGAACATGGTGAGATGGGAAAAAGATGTTTTTAAAGAAATAGCCATGTTAGTCTCTTTCAGTCTGTTAACTGAAATAAAGGGAAGAAAAGGTAAAAAGGAGAAAAAGTAAAGGATAAAATATTGTGGCACCTTAAAGACTAATAAATTTGTTTCAGCATGAGCTATCATAGATCAAAATCTGAGGAATTGTGTCTAAGGAAGTAGATTCTGATCCATAGAAGCTCCCACTGAAACAAATCTGTTAGTCTTTCAGGTGCCACAACATTTTGTTTGGGTCTCTTTCAGTTGCTTTCTTTTCTCTTTAATTTGGAGAAAAAGGATTTAAATTATGTTGCTAATGTGCTTTCAAAATGCCAATGACATTGTCAATGCCAATTTTACTAAAAAAAATTGCTGTTGTCACTTGCTCCACGGATGAGGCAGATCCATAAACAGCCTCTAAGGATGATTGCTTTAAAACAATACTGTGAGTTGTTTAGTAGCATTATGAGCTTTTGTTCAGAGTGAGAAATGCCCCTAGAATTTCATGAAATGCATTTGAAAAACTGTGCTATGTCCATGAAAGCTCATGCCAAATAAAAGTTACTAGCCTTAAAGGCGCCACAAAACTCTTTGTTATTTCTAGAAAACCATTTTCCAGCCAATTTGGGTAAATGGAGAAAGCAGGCATGTCAAATAGCAATCCTTACCCCTCCCACTTCCTTAAGATCAACATCTCTTGATGCCTTACCACCTTCTGTGATGAAAGGAGAGAAAGGAACTCAATTATTATTGGAGATGCTTCTAATAGTTAGCCTAGGAAAGAGTCTTTTGGAGTCCTGAGCCTAACTTGAAAAACCAGTTTTATAGTCAAGACTTAAAAAAGAGAGAGACTTCAAGTTAGCCTTCTAAAAACAAATAAATAATTTTTAAAATGTGCTGGACCTTTGAAGGACCATTGTTACTGAGCTGGCATTTCTTGATATGCAAGTGGACTATACAATTTCTTTAACAATCTGTTAAGTGTTTTGATTACTTTTTTCACTCCTTTGTGGTTTGTGAATGACTCCTACTACTGCGCCTTGTATTCTTGCAGAAAGTAGCATCTGGATCTGCATGACAGGACTGCTCTCTGGCCTTTGACCTAGCATTGCTTCTGGCATTAACTGTTTCAGAGGGTTAATAGTAGGTTTAGCTTGAAGCTGAACCCTTGCTCATATTGACGCCATTTTCTCTTCAGATGGCCCCTTTTCTCTAGAGGGAGGGGTGATACTTTTAACAAGCAAGAGAATTGTGATATTCATGTGACTCAATGGCTGGGCTGATGCCTGAGGTTCTTTCACTACAGGGCTTTAAAATTAGTAAAAAGATTTTTCCCCTTAATGGTCACTCTCTATATTTAGGAATGAAATGAAACTTAACCACACAATAAATTGTG
The DNA here is from genome assembly GCA_037013535.1 of Intellagama lesueurii. Lineage (NCBI taxonomy): Eukaryota > Metazoa > Chordata > Lepidosauria > Squamata > Agamidae > Intellagama > Intellagama lesueurii. Next base: position 79,384,493 of record JBAJHW010000006.1, read on the forward strand.
TTGCAGAGGAACAGAGAACTACTTCCTGCCAAAATTGCACTGCTGAACTTTACATTAGCTCAGATAACCCTCCCAAGCACATTATCTGTCTGTTTGTTTTGTTTTGTTTCTACCCCCTTCCTCTCCCAGTTCAACGGCCTAAGGCTGCTTACAAAAACTGCTGGTCAAAAACTGCTATTTTATAGCAAATTATTTTTATCCTCAGCAAAGACTTACAGTTGTTGTATTGAAAAATTGCTCTGCGTGTGTTTTTTCAAGTATTTAACAAAATTATGGGGTTAGATTGTAAAGTGGGTGCAGTAAAAATGAACTGATTTCTAATTTTATTCCTCTGAAATTCTTCGTGCCATGTAACCTGTATGCTTTGGGTAAACAGATAATAATAATAATAATAATAATAATAATAATAATAATAATAATAATAATAATAATAATAATAATAATAATAATAATAATAATAATAATTTAAAAAACCCATGGAAACATCAGATAGAGAAGGTGTCAGAAAGTGAGGAAGTCAAGATCTTGTGGGATTTCCGGATCCCAACTGATAGACACCTTGAACATAAATAACACACGAGACATAGTAGTAATAGAATGAAGAAATGTCTAGATCATTGACATTGCAATTCCGAGGGATACCAGAGTTGAAAATAAAGAATTGGAAAAATTAACAAAATACAGAGATCTGGCAATCAAAACATCTCGCTTGTGGATGGAACACACTTCAGTGGTCCCTGTAGTCATCGGGGCTTTGGGAACAATATCAAGAAATTTCACACAGTACTATAAGCAGTTGCAGATCTCAGAAATAGCACCATCAGAGCTACAAAAAATGGCAATATTAGGAACAGCATATATACTGTGCGGATATTTAACAGATACTTAGGTTTTTGTTTAAAGCTTGTATCTGTTATATAATACCAGTCAATGTTTTTATAGTTTTGATTGACTGTGCCTGGTGTTTTTGAATAATAATAATAATTATAATTATAATCATGATGATATGATGATGTGCCGTCAAGTCAATTCTGACAGTGACCCTTTTCAGGGATTTCCAGGTAGAGAATACTCAGGAGTGTTTTACCAACAGTTGAATAAAATATAGAGCCACCTGGCTTTGTTTGAAAGAAAATGTAACCTAAATTTGGGGAGCACCAGCTGGAAATGCCTGGCCCTGTTGTCACTTTACTCTTTCTTTCCTGGTTGACTCTTATCCATTGGCTTGAATTCTGTTGAACTAGCTTTGTTTTTGCTATTTTAGTGTATTGTGTTTTTTTAATGTCCCATATCTTAGTATCTTTTGCTTTTCCAGTTGTAAATCTAAAACTGCTGCATAGCTCTGCTGTGAACAAACTATAGCCTCCAGAAAGTTGCTAGATTGCAGTTCCCATAATCCATAACCCCTGGTTATGCTGACCCAGGCAGTCCAATATCATCTGAGCAGGCACAAGTTGCCCACTCCAAAGGAAAAGTAGAGTTGAATTAATGGTCTTCTGAATTAAATCAGCTGTAGCATAATGCATAATTTTTGGTGTTCAAAAGGAGGTACATCAATGGTTTTTGCCATTGCTCTTAATGAATAATTAAATATGCTACTGTCTGCTGCCTCCCTCTGCTGGGTGGAATGTGAAAACAGCTGTATGATTTACTGGGGAATGCATCAACAAATCGCTTGATACAATATTTTGGCAAAGTTTAGTGTAAACCACTTGAGTGCAAACATAAGAGGGGTGGGTGGGTGGGTAGGGGTAAACTGAGAACACAGTGGGATTGCCGTTAGCCTTTGTAAAGGCAGTTCAAGGGATAGTCTTTATTATGTCAGAACTGATGATAAAAAGAAGTTCATTGTCCAGCTTGGGTTAATATCTAGATCCTAAGATCTGGTTTGCAAAGAGACCTCTATCCCCCATTGTTCCCAGTGAATTTTACTGGTGATAATTGTTAGTGTTTTAGACAGCAAGGGAATTTATTATTGTTATTTTACTTCCAAAGTACCAGCTGTGTCCACATACATGTTGCTGAACCTTACTACTTGCAAGTGTTTACCTCTTGTCTTACTCCTTTCACTTACAGGTGTTGCATTTCTATTGTGACACATGTTCTGTCCCCATCTGCCGGGAATGCACCATGGAACGGCATGTGGGCCACAGTTTTATCTACCTCCAGGATGCTCTGCAGGACTCCAGAACCCTGACCATTCAACTATTAGCTGATGCTCAACAGGGACGCCAGGCCATTCAGGTAAGTGTGCAGTTAGTATCAAGAATGTTGATGCTAGGGCTGTTTCCCCAAAGTCCCCCTGTCTGCTCTCACACATTCAGTTGTAATAGCAGTCATTACCCATTGTTAATAAGATAATTAATATGGTATGGAGGGTTGGGCTATGACTTGAGAGAGATGGCTTCTAGTCACCACTGAGCCATGAAACTCACTGTCCAAAATGTTGTTGCTTAGGATAGTAAATTGCACTGGAGTAGGGCTCAATGAATTAGTGGAGATTTGGTGAGTAAACTACATAAATTCCATTGATTCAAATAGGCCTCCTCTGACTGCAACTTACCTTAGCATGGACAGTTGCAGTTAGAGTAGAACTGTTTGAATCAATGGAACTTCCAGGAAAGTTGTCCAGTGTCTTTTGGTATTATCTGATATTATGTGATTTTATCTAAGTAATGTATATTTATCTTCCTGGTCGTTGACTGTAAAAAATAATAATAATACAACAACAACAGGAAGTTGACTGACCAAATCCCAATGATTCATTAGATCAACTCTTGTGCAATGTACTATGCTAAAGCAACAGGATTTTGACCACTGAGTGATCTCAGTCACTTTTTCTCAGCTTGACCACTAAACTACCTCACAATATTGTTGTGAAGTAGGGACACATAGAATCAGATACACTATATTGAGCTCACTGGAGGGATTGTAAATGCAACAAATAAATAATTGAGGCATTAGTCTTCAGGGGATAAACTAAACATTTTTTAAAAAACAAAAGTATAAAGCCATCTCTGCTTGGCAGTTGATCTCTGATTCCATTTTTTACTTTGGATCTTGAGAGATAGTAAAATTTCCAGAGGGGGTTAGCTTTCTTTGTACATTGCAGCAAAAGTGACAAAATCGTGTGGCACTTTAAAGTTTAAAAAACATAAGACTTCCCAAGACCATGCATGTAACTGTGTACCGTGAAAGCTTAGGATATAATAAATCTCTTAGTCTGTAATAAGATACCACAAATGATCAAAGTCGTCTTGTGAGTTGTGTCTCCATTTGCAAGTATTTGAAATGGCATAAATATGCCATGTAGAAATATGGTTTCAGTTTTAAACAAAAAATGTATTTAGAGGCACATCATTATTTCAGATTTGCCATACGACCAAAAAACAAGGTAAATTACTTTTACAAAAAGAATTCACAGTTGGGCTCCATTTTTGCAACAGTGGAGGGTCAAAAACTCTTCAGCCTTTTGTTCTTAGGCAGGAGAGTGGCTACTTCCTTCTGTAATTCAACACCTGGGAGACCCATATTTGAATAACTGCTCTCTCTCGCTCTCTCTCTCTCTCTCTCACACACACACACACACACACACACACTCACACACACACAACTAGGACAACATAGAACAATGCCTTTTTTCCTGTTGTGCCCCTTATCCCCTCTCCGATAAAGGGATCTTGAGAGCTTGTGCACAGGTTTGTGCTTCCTACCCAATTTTAATTGGCCTCATTAAGGTATTGCCCACATACAGTGTTCCGATTTTGGATGTTGTAAAAAGCAAGGGGTGACTTGTTTATTTCTAGTCTATGCGAAAAGATAGCGGTTTTGTTTAGGATTGCAAGTCTTAGGCAGTGAGATTCCCAGAACAGTATATTCTCTAGGCTATTTCAAGATTCATTGTTATTCTTGGAAGTCTCTAAATATTTGGCAATATTTAGAATAATAGAATAGTGAAATTGGAAGGAGCCTATAAGGCCATCAAGTCCAATCCCCTGCTTGATAAAGGAATACAAATCAAAGGATACCTGCCAGGTGGTTGTCTAGGTTTCTCTTGAATGCTTCCAGTGTTGGAGCACTCACCACCTCTCGTGGTAATTGGTTCCACTGTCTTACTGCTCTAACAGTTAGGATGTTTTTCCTGATATTCAATCAAAATCAGGCTTCCTATCACTTGAGCCTGTTGGTGCATGTCCTGCACTCTGGGATGATCGAGAAGAGATCCTGCCCATCCTCTGTATGGCAGCCTTTAAAGTATTTGAAAAGTGTTATCATATCAACCCTCTGTTTTCTTTTCTCAGGGCTAAACAGGCTCAATTCTTTCAGTCTATTCTCATAGGGCTTGGTTTCCAGTCCCCTGATCATCCTTGTTGCCCTCCTCTGAACTTCTTCCAATTTGTCAGCATCCTTCTTAAAGTGTGGTGTCCAGAACTGGACACAATTCTCAAGGTGAAGCCTAACCAGTGCTGAATAGAGGGGAACTAGCAGCTCATGGGATTTGGAAACTATACTTCTGTTAGTGCAGCCTAAAATAGCATTTGCCTTTTTTTCAGCCACATCACACTGTTGGCTCATATTCAGCTTGTGATCTACGACAATTCCAAGAACCTTCTCACTTGTAGATAGATAGATAAAACTTTATTACGGTCAAAGACCAGCCACTAACTAACTAACTAACTAACTAACTATCTATCTATCTATCTATCTATCTATCTATCTATCTATCTATCTATCTATCTATCTATCTATCTATCTATCTATCTATCTATCTATCTATCTATCTATCTATCTATCTATCAAGAACCTTCTCACTTGTAGTATTGCTGAGCCTGGTATCCCCCATCTTGTAACTGTGCATGTGGTTTCTTTTTTCGAGGTGCAGTCAGGTAAAGGTAAAGGTTCCCCTTGACATTTAGTCCAGTCGTGTCCTACTCTAGGGGGCGGTGCTCATCCCCGTTTCCAAGCCATAGAGCCAGTGTTTGTCTGTAGACAGTTTCCATGGTCACGTGGCCAGCACGACTAGACACGGAACACCATTACCTTCCCACCGTGGTGGTGCCTATTTATCTACTCACATTTTTACATGCTTTCGAACTGCTAGGTTGGCAGGAGCTGGGACAAGTGACGGGAGCTCACTCCGTCGCGTGGATTCGAACTGCTGCTCTTTCGACCTTGCAGCCCAGAGGCTTTGCAGTTTAACCCTTATCCCTGTTGAATTTCATTCTGTTGTTTTCAGCCCAGTGCTCCAGCCTATCAAGATGATTTTGAATTTTGTTTCTGTCTTCCAGGGTATTAGCTGTTCCACCCAATTTTGTGTCATCCACAGATTTTGACAAGCATTCCCTATGCCTCCTCATCCATGTCATTAATAAAAATGTTGAAGACCACCGGACCCAGGACTGAGCCTTGGGGTATCCCACTTGTTACTTCCTCCCAGTTAGAGAAGGCCCCATTAATCATCACCCTCTGACTACGATTCTGTTGCCAATTGTGTATCCACCTGACACGTGATCTATCCAGGCCACACCTAGTTAGTTTGCTAATCAGGATATCATGGGGTGCTGCTGAAGTCAAGATGTACTATGTCTACAGCATTCCCTCTGTCTATCAGGGAAGTTTTTGTTGTTTTGTCATTAAGTCGTGTCCGACTCTTCGTGACCCCATGGACCAGAGCACACCAGGTCCTCCTGTCTTCCACTGCCTCCCGGAGTTTGGTCAAAATCAGGGAAGTTACCTGATCAAAAAATGAGATCAGATTAGTTTGGCAGAATTTGTTGTTGACAAATCCGTGTTGACTTCTAGTTATTACTGCATTGTTTTCTAGGTCCTTGCATAGAATATTCACTCTGCTGGTGCTCTTGCTTTCAAGGAATCGAACAAGGAGGATTCATGTCTGAATTTTCAGTACATGTGAAACACAGGGGTCAACTTTATGTTCTTTTTCCATCCACTTGCAGGCTATCTTGAAGTGTCTTTCAATTTTCCCATCACTGGGTACTTAGTGAATACTACTAGTATTAGTGCATAAAAGGCCAGAATCCTATTAGTAATTTATGTAGGCATAAGTGAAATTGCATAAGTGACAGTGGCAAATTGTCATTAATTAAAAAGGCATGGTCAACCAGTATCTTTGTTAATTAGTGGCAGTTTGTCACTGTGACTTGGGCAGTTTCATTCAGGCACACATAAATCGCCAATAGGATTCCGTTCAAAAAACAAAAGTATAACCTGTTAGTTGTCACAATATCTTCTTGAAAGCCTTGGTCTTAAAGGTTTAACCTCATAAGCAATTCATTTACTTTGGAAAATATTACAAAAACTGGTTTGTGTGTGTGTGTTTTTTTTTTTTTTTTTTTTTAATTCAAGGTATGTTGGGAGAGTTTTGTGTTTCTTAACTGGTTAAACTGATCTAACACATGTTGAAATGAAAAGTTTGCAGCTAAAAGAATTTTCTCACCTCATACAGGCCCTATTTTAGTTTTTTGACCTGGAATATGGGAAAGGGCATTACCTCTTGTATCATTAGTATTCAACAGCACTTGTGATTATGTTAACTACAATTTCATAGTTTATATACTTAGTCATTTTGAAATGGAAAAGGCAAGCTCTAGTCTCTCACTAAACAGCCCCATCTGCTGGCAGCATGGTTTTTGAAAACCTTATTTTGAAAAAAGAATGATTTAATTTTTTTTCTTTATTCCAACCAAAAGAAAGAAAAAGGAGGAAAAGGTAAGAAATATACAAAAGGTTGGTGAGTGTTGGTTGCCTTAGACCAAAGAGATTCAGTTGTAAATTCATGTCCAACAGTGAAGCTTGTTTTGTGATTGTGGGCAGGTGGCTATTTCTCAGTTTAACAGCATATATTGGGAAAGTTAACTTTTTATACCATAAGTCCCAGGCTTCCCTTGCCTATAGTATGCATTCCCTACCTTTGGTCTGTCCTCAGCCTAAAGATAAACAGTAAACAAGATTGCTTTAAAACATTCTTTAATACATAAAACAATAGGTACTGTACAAGAAGATAACAGGCCAGAAATGTTGCAGAAACAGACTGACTTGTTACAACCAGTTCTAATTTGATCTAGTAACAGAAAAGCATCCAGTCACCAAAGCAAGGGAGCTGTTGGAATCTAAGCCTTTCTCTTAAATAGACACATCCTGTATACTGCATTTCCCTCCTTTGGTAGCTGCTGTCCAGTATTATAGTTGCACACTGAAAAAGATATCTGAGGTTGGCCTTTAAAGGCTCAGACTCATTACTCCATCTGAGTCGTCTCTACCAGTTCCCCCTAGTTAAACCATCAAATTTAGGCAGAGAATGACTTGATTGTTTCTGAGTGGGGTGGATGTTTCTTGTGCATCTGTTGTTTTCTTGTGCCTCCTGCTCCTTCTGATCATTGTTCCATTACACATTTTCACTGTATATGCTTGTGGTTCACCAGTTTGTGCAGTGACAGGTGCTGGAATGAAACTTCTGTTTGCTGGTGGCCTTGATCACCAACATGGAACATCAGCAAGGGAGTACTTGCTTTAGGATAACAACATTTCTGTTGCTTTAGGAGCTGGCAAAGTCATGCATGTAGTGCTGAGGACAAAGCTGTAGAAGTGGCTGGCAATGTGCTATGCTTCCTGAACAGCTGGGCTGGAACAAGAGGAAAACCTGTGACCAGGATGTTTCTGAGGCCCAGCAATGCCGAAGGAGTATTGGGTACCATCTTGGAGTTCCTTACGCAGCATCTGTTCAACAGTTTTGACTCTACACTCAGCCAGCCCATTAGAGTGGGGGCAACTGGGAATTGAGTTTGTCATGATAATACTCCATTCTGTGGCAGATCACTATGCATGGTGGATGGACCATGGTCAACAAATATATCTGTGGGAATGTTCTGATGATCAAAAAGTGATTTTGGTTTAGCTAAAACAGCAGGAGCTGTCATCATGGAGGTAAAGAATTTGAAGATACTTAGTGTAATATCATGTTACGAGGAGACCGTGATCTTCCAATATCTATCTATCTATCTATCTATCTATCTATCTATCTATCTATCTATCTATCTATCTATCTATCTATCTATCTATCTATCTATCTATCTATCTATCTACCTATCTATCAACTTACTTGTATGCCGCCCACACTACCCAAAGGTCTCTGGGCGGCTTACAACAATTTAAATATAATAAAAGATATAAAGTTAAAACAATTGAAATACAATTAAAAATACAGTACTCTAAAAATTGCCATCAGGACCCACAGTTGATATTATTTCAATTAAAAATCTTCTGGAACAGGAAGGTTTTGACCTGGCACGGAAATGTCATCAACGTCGGCACCAGACGAATCTCACTTCGGATGGTGTTCCATAGTCTGGAGGCAGCTGCTGAAAAGGCCCTTTGTCTACAAGCCATCCCTCTTACCTCCTTGAGGGATGGCTCTTTCAGGAGGGCCCCCTGGCTAGATCTTTATTGCCGGGTAGGTTCATATGGAAGGAAGCGGTCCTTCAGGTATCATGTAGTTTTCAGTTCCCACCTTTAGTGAATATGGAGGAAAATACTCATTGTATAGATAGATAGTAACTGGCCAGTTCTAAGGACAGAGATGAGCAGACTGTATTTAAACTGGTTTTAATACACAACAAAGTACATATGAACAGGAAACAACAGTTTGGGCATGCTACAGAAAAAGTCTTGACTTGTCACAACCAGTTCTGATTAGATCTATCAAGAAAGCCACACCCATTTACCTAGTCAAGTACACACAAACAGTGCCCTTGTTGACTGGAGGATTGTGGAAGTTGAAGTCAAAATATAATTGAAGCTTTTTAGTTTAGTACTGGTGGGAGTCTGAGAGTTCTGGTGCAAAGAAGTAACTTTTTGAAGCTCAGCTCTTATCTATTTCAGAGGGTTTTGTCAGATTTGAAAGTGTGTACATGTGTGTGTGTACGTGCATGAAAAACCTCCAAATAAGGATAAATGGATAATGCAGAATAATGAAATACAATAAAATTCTTGATTCCTGTTCTGTATTTCAAACATGATCCCCTTATTTGATTTATTTTTATTTTTATGTAAGAGTTTATTGTGATTTTCTGTAAACTGTATTAGAAGTGACTAGTACTAAAAAAAAAAAAACTCTTAAAGAGTGAGAGAAATAAAATCCTAGCTCCAAATAAATGTAATTAAATATGAAATTCTAAACTTACTAGTAGTGTTATGTTCCAGTCCAGGAGGATTAAAGCAAATTCATTCTTGTTGATCAGATTTTTTTCAGCAGCTAGACAGAGGCCTAACACAGAGTTACAGCAAGACCAAACAAAACTGCTTTGGGATTTCCATTCTTGAAAGAGCAGTTGCATTAATCTGTAGAAAGCTCAGCCTCTAAATTAATAGAAAAGATACATTAAACTACTTTTCCCAGTAGCACAGTTCAATGCATCAGAAGCATTAGCCATTGCCTGATAAAACAAGGGTGTCTTCAGTGTCTGCATCTGTGAATTTGAATTGTGGAAAATCCAGATTTTCAGTTCTGTTTTTGAAATACTTCTTGCCATCTGCTGTATCTCTCTGATGTCACTGAGACATGGATCCAGGGTCACTAAAGCAGAACTTAAGATGGGTCCCAGTTTCATAGGAGAGAAGGTGTTCTGATCATAAGCTTCCCAACGATTTTGTCTCACAAACAAAAAAACAAAAGAAAACCATCAGGGGTTTTTGACACAGAATATTTTGTGTTGATCGTCATCTCCAGGTTACTGTGTCTCACTTTTAAGTGTGCAGTAGAACTGAGTGGCAAACCCTTGCTGTGGACTTCAGGCTAGAGATCTGCATGATTAAATCCTGCCCTGCAAAAAGCTTCTGCATGAAAAACTGCAGTGTGTGAGGGAGAAGGTTTCGGTGAGCCATTCTGCCAGCAAATTTGCTTTGTACTTAGTAGGAGGATTGTTTCAGAGGGAGGAGTTAGCCATGTGGCTCTCCTCTTTTAGCTTGAAGTAGTACAGCAGAGGAAAAGACTGATAGTATGATTTTTCTGCATTCATAAAACAGTACCTTTGTTAAAATTAAAAGGAAGCAAGAAGAGTAGATGCTGTCTAGGGGGGCGGGGTAGAAATCTAATGAATAAATAAATAAATAAATAAATAAATAAATAAAATAAGAGAGAGCTGCCATATTAGCGACTATGGTCAGACCTTTGTGTTTGTCTGCTAGTGAAGTATATCAGGGAGGAGGCAGTCTGAAAAAAAGGTTACTTAGAATGCCTTATAAGGCGTCTCACGATGGAAAGTCTTTAAAGAAAGCCTTGACCTTTTGAATTGGGGCTGGGAGTAGGGATGGGTTCTCTTTGCTTAACTTTTGTGACAAAGGCCAGTGCTTAGTTGCTCAGTGGGCCCTCTGGCAAAGAGGTATGAAATGATGATGTGGACTTTGTGGAGGAACATCTTAAAGGAGTGGAGCTAATTCTGAAAGCTGGAGGGTCATGCTTTAGGTCTTGCTCTTTCTGCAATTGCTGATTTTTTCCCCCTTAGATCTTTCTTTGCAAAACCACAGCTGTTGCAGTGTGAACAGGTATGTTGCTGCCCCAATATATCCCTATTTTAAAAAACTGTCACTGTCAATAGTGGCGACTCCACAGACATAAACTTGTAGGAGTTCAACCCTTCCTTTCCTTAGGTGAATTTTGCTAATCTAAACTGTGTCAATGGTGCTTTTGCTTGTAGATCTCTAAACCTTAAAATAAGATAGAAACTATCTGCTTTCCCTTTTCTAGAGATGTTGTTAGCAGTAAAGCTACCAGTGCTAATTTCCCACAGTCCCAGTGCTTACTTCAAAAGTAGATGGAATCAAGGTGGATTTGATTTAAATCATTGATCAAATCAATTTGATTGTTTAAAAAATCATTGATTTGTATCCACCTTGGGTGGAATCCAGACTTCATCGTCCTTAAAGAAGGCATCACTTGGACTTAGGACTGATTTGTCCCACAGAAGCAGTTGCTCTGCTTCAAGCATGACTAAGTTAGAATCCAGCCCTGAAGCTAATATTTATTTGATGCTATGGTGAATCTGGACTTCTAAATTAGTGCTACTATTTAATTAATATGAAACCCTTTTTTAAATTTGGATTGTGTGTAGATGTCTTGCTAAGTCGTTCAGAATGAATGATTTAGCTCTGTGGGAGGTTAAAACTGATTGAGCTTGTGCTCTTCAGATTGATAAGATGTAATAATGCTTGGAGTAGCACTTGTACATGAGCTTTTAGACAGAAATGCCCAAGGTAGTAGATACAATTTCCTGTTCAATTTTTATTTTCACAGTGTGCTTTGAGATAAATTAGACTTAGAAATGGTGACTGGCTAAGAAGGATTGGTGTTGTCACCAGTTTTACTGTACCACACATGATGGCTGGGCATAATGGGAGTTGTAGTCCATCTGATCTAGAGGGAGAGCAGATTGGGATGTTTTAGATGCTTATCTAAATTAAGTTGATTTTTAAAATTGTCTCATCTAGCCTAACAGCCTTCTGGGGATATTAAACCACTCTTAAAAACAGGTGAGAAGTATATTTACTTCTCAAGAAGGAACTCAAGAAGCTTGCCAGTTTTTAAAATCCTAATGGTCCTTAAAGCGGATATGATAGTATGCCTGGGTACATATTAAGAAACAATGAAGTGCTAATGTGGATTTAGGAAGTTTTAGATCTGCAGTCTTAATTCTGCAGTAAGTAAAATGGGAGAGAGGGCATTTGGTATACTCGTATTGGTAATTTATTCCAAAGATATGGGGCCACAATAAAAAATGCCCAGTTTCTGGTGGTAAATTCCTTGGCCGCCTTAGGTGTTGCTGTTAACAAGTCTGAGGTTGGGTGGGTGGGTGGGTGTTTTGTAGGAGAGATGTTCTAGCAGGTATCAGCATCGTAAACCATTTAAGGCTATATAGGTGATAACCAGCACCTTGAATTGAGCATGGATGTGAACAGGAAGCCAAGTGGAGACATGCCAGAACTGGAGGTATGTGTTCATATCTGTTGATACCTGTCATCAGTCAGCATTTTGGACTTGCTGAAGCTTCCATGCTAGCTTCAAGGGCAGTCCTATATAGAGAGCATTACAGTAGCCTATTCTGAAGATTACCAAAGCATGAACTACTGTTGTTAGGCATTTTTGCTCCACATGAGGGTGCAGCTGGGCAATCAACTGAAATTGATAAAAATGCATTCTTGGCCACAACAGATATTTGCACCTCCATAGAGAGGTCCAGGCCCAGGAGTACACCCAAACTGTGAACCTGGTCCTTCAGGTAAATGTAGTAAAAATATATACATAATCTTTCTGGAGAGAGCTGATGGCAACAGACATCTAGGAAGCAAATCTAATAATGTAATGTAAAATATGCTGTAATACAGATTTGGGCTTGTGTCCAATGACATTTGAGTGGATGATTTATGAGCTAGTAAAATGGAAGAACTGGCTTCTGCAATATACAGTATCATATTCTTAGAAAATAATGGTAAGAAAGATAATGAAAAAGGAGAAGGGTATCTAAAGAAACAGCAGTATGGATGAATGGTTGTGTATAAAAAACTGTACATTACTAATTTGTGTAAATCAGTCTAGAGACAGTAATGTTCATAATCTGTGCCTGTGAAGGAGGATGCACCCAAGAAATCAAATGCCTTCATACATTTAATACTGATCGCAGTCATCATGCAAACAAAACCTTTCCTTCTGTTGCTGGCAAAATGGTTTTATTATTGGGAATGGCAACTTTTCTTCCTCTGGCAATATGATTTAAGATAGCCTTGTAAGTGAATTCACAGCAGTTTTTAGCCTGCAAAAAGGAAAAGACAAGTGACTAGCTTGCAGTGGCTGGTGAAGTAGGGACAGATAATTACATTTTGGGGATGGCATGAAGGAGCAAGGGGCTTTACTGCTGTGTCAACCTGTCTGGTTTCTGTCCTGGGTGCAGGAGAAAGGCTACTTCATCCTTAGCCTATTCACTCACTTGTGTATGATTCCTGATAATCTTTGGCAACCAGGCTAGCTCTTAAACAGAAGAATGATTTAATACTGAGGAAACGACATCTAGTGTGCATAAGAGAATGGCAAAGCACCACTCTGTGGTTTGGAAATCTATTCCTTCCTGTCATGGAGAGGAGGTGATTTCCAAACAACAAACAAGTTGAAAGGCATTTGCTCTCTGAATCCTGACCACAGCTGTCTTTGGTATCCCCAAGCCCAGAGTTATTCTGTCTTTGAATGTGGCGTGTCATGTTACAAATGACTTTTGAAAGCCCCCTCGATTTCAAAAGTTGTTTGACATGCTCAATAGTGGGGGCTGCATCTTGAGAAACATGAGCCCAAAGCGTTCTTGTTTGGATGGGCCCAACCTCAAATTTCTCTGGAATTGAGCCCATATGTTTAAATTATTTGGTATTACTGATAAAAAAAAAATTCAGGAACCAAAAGCATAAAATAGTCAAACAGCAACAGACATACAGGACACAGAAGCTGTTTACACCACACAGGCTGAAATCCTGTTGCTTTGTTATGCTAGCAGAAGGCAAATGGTGTGACATTCACTCACTTCCATCAGACAGTTAAAGAGTTCCCAATGGGATTCTTGAGTGCATGCCAAGCCAGCAGGCACACAGAATTGCAGCAGTGACTATTTAATTGCCAGCTAGAAGGGACATAATATTACTCTATTTACCTTCCACCTGCATAGCAAAGCAACAGTGTGTTCATTATGTTTTATGATAACTGTATTTACAAACAGTGAAATGTGAGTTAAAACTTAGTCCAGTACACAGAACTTCGTGGAGTTTGACAATGGGCTTCCCACAATGCTCTTGCTGATGGATCATATCTGAAGGTGCTTACTTTTAGTGGAAGTACATGACTTCTAAAATATAGGTGGTTTGACACCACTGTTTTAGCCAGGCTCTGAATAGAACCTTTTGCCTATTTGAAGACTAATTGTTAATTTCTTGGATATGCTGCTTGAAATTTAGCCCCATGTTTGAAGTTGGTAACATTGGTCATTTCATGCTTCAGTTCTAGAAACTCGGAGTTACATGATTAACCCCTTGTCTGTTGCTGTTCCATTACTTTTTTTTTTTTTTTTTGACTAAACATGTATTTTCTCTCTTTCATTTCAGCTCAGTATTGAGCAGGCCCAAGCTGTAGCAGAGCAAGTTGAAATGAAGGCAAAGATGGTACAATCTGAAGTGAAGGCAGTGACATCTAGGCACAAGAAGGCACTGGAAGAAAGGGAGTGTGAGCTGCTATGGAAGGTAAAAAAAAAAAAAAGGAGGGGAGTTGGGGAAATTGGGACAGAAAAATGAAAAGAAAAAGACACAATGAAAGGTTTACACCAGGGCCATGGGACAAAAGTAGAAAGTGTTTAATTTCCAAAAATTGCCCCCTTGTGATGTTGTCATCAGCCTTCCATAGGTGCATAGTTCATAGCACAGGATTTCAGCCAGCACATTGTGTATTTTTTTTAATATCACTTCCATGACATGAAACTTCTACAGTTACATACCCTGCCCCAGATAAAGTATCAAGCATCCTAGATTTAAAAATAATCTCTAGAAATCCGTCTGTTTCTTTATTCCCTCTCACTTCTTTGGACACAGGCCTTCATATGTACTGAAGAAGAACTATTTAAGATGGATGAGTTGAGATTTGTAGAAATAGCTTTAATTTTTTTAACAGAAAAATGGAACACATAAACCTCAAGACAAATATTAACACCTGCATCCCCATGCAATAACACATACCTTTCTGCAGGGCCAGACCATCAGTTTCTTTTCTACTTGTAACAATTCCATGGCCATACATATATGTTCATGCCAGCTTATATGTACATGTGCTCGGCTCTGTGATGAATGAAATCAAACATTTAAATGTGTGCACTTATTTTCATTTTAGGTGGAAAAAATCCGTCAAGTGAAAGCCAAGTCACTGTACCTACAGGTTGAAAAATTACGTCAGAACCTCAACAAGCTTGACAACACCATAAGTGCAGTCCAGCAGGTGCTGGAGGAGGGCCGGAACATGGACATTCTCTTGGCTCGAGATCGGATGCTCGCTCAGGTGCAGGAACTGAAGAATGTTCGGGGCTTCTTGCAGCCTCAAGAGGATGACAGGGTCATGTTCACTCCTCCTGACCAGGCATTGCATATGGCCATCAAGTCCATGGGGTTTGTCAGTAGCGGGGCCTTCGCTCCTCTGACCAAAGCCACTGGGGAAGGTCTCAAACGTGCACTGCAAGGCAAAGTGGCCTCTTTCACAGTCATTGGCTATGATCACGATGGGGAGCTGCGCCTTTCTGGGGGGGACATGATCTCTGCTGTGGTCATGGGGCCAGATGGAAACCTTTTTGGAGCAGATATTAGTGACCAGCAGAATGGCACCTACCTCGTCAGTTACAGGCCGCAGATGGAAGGGGAGCACCTGATATCAGTCATGATGTGCAACCAGCATATAGAAAACAGTCCATTCAAAGTCACAGTCAAGTCAGGGCGTAGTTATGTGGGCATTGGACTCCCAGGGCTCTGCTTTGCCAGTGAAGGGGATAGTGATGGGAAGCTGTGCCGTCCCTGGGGGGTTAGTGTAGATAAGGAAGGCTATATCATCGTGGCCGATCGTAGCAACAACCGAATCCAGGTGTTTAAGCCTTGTGGGGTGTTCCACCACAAGTTTGGCACCTTGGGTTCCAGGCCTGGCCAATTTGATAGGCCTGCTGGCGTTGCCTGTGATTCCTCACGGAGGATTATTGTGGCAGACAAGGACAATCATCGCATCCAGATCTTTACGTTTGACGGCCAGTTCATTCTGAAGTTTGGGGAGAAAGGCACAAAGAATGGGCAGTTCAATTACCCATGGGATGTAGCAGTAAACTCTGAAGGAAAAATCCTGGTGTCCGACACAAGAAATCATCGGGTTCAGCTGTTTGGGCCTGACGGAGTGTTTCTGAATAAGTATGGTTTTGAAGGAGCACTCTGGAAGCACTTTGACTCCCCAAGAGGTGTGACATTCAATCACGAGGGCCATCTAGTCGTGACAGATTTCAACAATCATCGTCTCCTGGTTATCCATCCTGACTGTCAGTCAGCCCGCTTTCTTGGTTCTGAAGGCACAAGCAATGGGCAATTTCTGCGCCCACAAGGTGTGGCTGTGGACCAGGAAGGTCGTATCATTGTGGCAGATTCCAGGAACCATCGTGTGCAGATCTTTGAGCCGAATGGTAGTTTTTTATGCAAATTTGGAACTCAGGGAAGTGGCTTTGGTCAGATGGACCGTCCTTCAGGTATTACAGTCACCCCAGATGGCATGATTGTTGTGGTTGACTTTGGAAACAATCGGATCCTTGTCTTCTAATCTGTGTTTATCTGTAATAGGAACAAACTGTCTCAGGGAAAATCATTTTAAGAGAACACACACACACACACACACACACACACACAGAGAGACATATGTATTACAATGTTAGTTCAAACCTACCTCATCTTTAATTTTTTTTAAATAGACGAATGTACTTTCTCTTTTTATCTGCAGGGAGTGAACCTGTAGTGTTATTAAGAACTCTTTATCTACCTCATTATCTTTGTGTTCTTACCTCCACAATATACACAGAGCAGTTTAAAGTTAAACCTCATTTCCCTGGATGGGACATTCATGCTAAAACATGTTTGTGTGCATGTTCTGCTGGTTTATATGGTAAATTCTGTAGATTCTGCAAAAAAAAAGGCACACTCTCATCTTTAAAAAGAAGAAAAAAAAGTAGGTTTAGATATTTTAAAGGTCTTGTGTTCCGATCATATTGTGGATTTCTTTGTTGTTGTTGTTTTGGAGGGGGTAAGAAAGGGGCTTGTGTTTTTTAGATGCTGCTGCAGCAGAGAACTCTTTCCTTGTTCTCCTTTTTTTAAATACCTCAGTGCATTTGACATACTGTTCAACATAGTGTCTTGTTTCCAGAAGACTTTGGTCTTTTGAAGTGGGATGGGATTCACTGGGGGAGGGGGGAAGAAGCTAGGGGTTCTTCCTATTTTTATTTGTTTGAGAGCGTATTGTGGGGACAGGTTTATGCAGTAACTCCACAACACAGAGAGAACTACTTAAGAATGCACAAAATATTTCCTGTTTGTGTTATTTGGCGGCTTTGGATTCTGGTCCAGTGATTCACATAGTAATGGAATTCAGCCAGGAGGGACTAGGAGAGCCTGCCCACATTTGGAGGCAGCCCTCTTCACTGTTGCTAGACAAAGCTGTTTTCCAAACTTGGAGTTTTGGAAGTTACCTCAGATGGCAGCATGGGGAGCTGCTGCGTAAGTGAATGTGTGAGGAAGGCTTAATGAAACACTGCACAAATATAAGCTGTTCCTGATGTAAAAAGGAGACCTTTGGATTGCATATTTGGAGTCAAAGGTGAAAGAGAACTTCCTGTCTGAGCTTGAATTTCCCTTACAGGCTTTGTTTCTGTTCTTCTTTTCTTTAAACAAAACACTTTCTTTACACTGTGCATGTATTTGGTTAAATGTTGTTGCTGGTGTTACAATTTGTAATGAAATGCGGAGGATCAAATGTTGGAGCTGCTTCTTCCATTTCATATGTTTTGAACGTTTGTGTAAAAAAAAAAAAAATCCCCCCAAAGTATAGCTCTCCCAAGAGAAGTGCGTAATTTTTCTGCTGTAAATAACAGGAAGCAGAAACTTTGGAAATTCAGGGTGTTTCAGAAATCCTAGGTGAAGGAAAACAGATCATTGTAACTAATCTCTGGAGCTGACTGTTTTCCTCCCTCTTTCAGACTCTCCTTTTCACACACACACCACACCCTTTGGAAGGAACATCTATATGGGATACTCATCTTGCTAGGACACCCATGTAGTCCCCTCTGTTGACGCAGAGACTGTGGAAAGATAGCCACCCTAAACCCTACCTCATTTGCTCCAGCGCCAAAGAATGCCATGTGAAATGGGGGTGCAGTTATCTAAAACCAAAACTAGTGAGTTCCTTGAATTCAGTCATCCACATAATTTCTCCCTGAGAAAGTTTTGGATTCTTGTACTTCTCCAAGAAGTTCCATATTTCATTTTAAAAAAAAAAAAAAATTAAATCATAGGAATGTGATTCCTTCCATTTTGTGTCATTAATCTCTCTAGTTTGCATCCTGCCATTTGATATCACTTTCCTCTATTGATGTAAGAGGTGTCTCATTTATCACAAATCGGGATTTGCTTTAAGAACATGTGGTAGATCAATTTTAGCTGTGGTGCCTGGGTCCTACATTGATTCCAGAGATGTGTTTGTGCTGAGTTTTTATGTATCTCTTTTGGGATCCTAGCTGGAGATCTAAACAAGGGGATCTGAAAACATGGCTTGGATATTTTCAGGATACTTTGTCCTGTTTCTAACCAGAATAAGCTGTGATTAAATGCTCTCCAGTTAAAGTAGCACAAATGGCCTCCAATTAATGTTGAGGAATGCTTCTTTCCTACTTGTATGCCAGTTTTTGGCCAGAGATGTTTGAGTTCTCTGTAATAATAAAAATAAACTGCACTTTCCATGCTTGTCTAGAAAGTAAGCTGTGTTCCATCCTTTTAACTGGACTGTAGCACATACAAAACCAAGAACTTGCAGCCTGTGCCCTGGCATGTAGGATAGTACAGAAAGGATGTGGAATCGCTGAGATTCTGAACTATTTTGGCATTTCCAAAGTATTTTAGTTAAAACCATTGTGTTTTTATAAATTACTTGCACCATCGACCAAGAATAGCATCTTTGAATAGCACTGTTATAATAGGTTTTAAGGCAGGATGGCATAAATTGACCAACACTGTATCCAGCCACACTGCTGCTCTTGGTATCATCAACATGTTGCAATTTTAGAGGATGTTTAAAACCATGTGGTTCATCAGTTGCAAGAAGCTTCTCTAGTAAAGGAAATATGGGATGTGGAACTAATAGCCACACTCAAACATTCTTAAGTGTGTGTTGGGAGAATGGTTTTTTTCTTGTAGATCATCAGATGTCATTTCCCTCAATTCTGATGAGAGTGGTTGGTTTCAGCAGGCTACTTGCTGTGTGAGTGTTGCACAATCATGCTTGTTGTTGCAGTGCAAGCAGGGCTAGGGTTTGTGCATCTCACAGTGCCCACTTACTGCTGGAGACAAGAGTGTGTATTCCATCTTGCTCCTCTGAAAGAATGTATGAAGACATTTCAGTTAAGAGCATTTTATGTGGGACTCAATTTGAGAAATAAAGCTGGTGTTTCCAATAGAGCTACCAAAGATAATTGGTTGAAAAGCTTTAATTATTAAGAGTTTGCGGAATCCCTTGTGTATATTTGTGAGTAAGGCAAGGAATTCCCTCCCCCTTTTTTTTCTGTTGATGTTCTCCCTGTTTTCTGATGTGCTTTTCATAAAATAAGCTAGTATGTGATTGTCATATACAGAATTCTCTTTGTGCTGTTCTGTCTCTTCTTGCAATGAAAGGCTACTGGGATTCTGTTTTGTGCTTCATGACTTTTGTATGTATTTGCTGCACAAGCTTGGAGAAGCCAGAAATCTCTTAATTGTGGAGGAGGAGTGTATAGCTTTGGTGTTTTTATTTCTTTTTCTGTGTATGTTATTAACTTCTGCTGGTAGAATCTATGTATCTGCTGGTTTGGCACAAAGTAACAACACCAACACACAGTTATCTCCATTAGGGTTTCTAGATTGCATATAAAAAAATTCTTTATTCTTGAATGCTGCTGTCTGGCTATACATAGTGACTGACTCCCTGTACAGTTACTGTAGTAGGTAGTGCAAAGCACATGTTATCCCACTTAAAGTATTAGTGTAGCTTCTGACATAAAAGTGTTTATAATGCTATGAAGCTAAGTAGTGTAATAATACAGGAAACATTTAATGCCAACATAAAATGCCCCTTAGGGGCTTGGTTTTTATTGGGTATATAACTGACAGGATTTAAAGTCCATCTGTTTGCATGCTTATTGGGCAATCCGGATACACAGAGATACAGTACATATAAACCAGGACTTCCTAAAAGTGTCTCAGTGCAGGATTTGAAACAAGTAAAAAAATCTATGCTTCCTTAAACTGTTCAGTATAGTCTTTTAAGATACCATATCTGGACTAGGAAAAACTTAGGATAATTTAAACGTTCTACTTTGGGGAAGGTTGTGGTGCACTAAAATGTGCAAATCTATGTTGTGAACTGTTAAAAAATATTTATGGACTCCAAGTATTGTCCATTCAAATGCTCCCCACCTTCTTGAATCACCTTTGTGAAGCAAAGTGCTTGCTCCTTTTTTTTTAATTATCAATTTTGCTGAATGTCCAGTGAGAAGTCTTGATGCTAAGCAGCAGTATTCCAGGTTGTAAACTCTGCTCCCTCAGTGTAACTCATTTGGGGAGACCTTCAAGGGTATACCTTAGATGTAGGATGCAGTGGGGCCCTGTAATGTCCTGTAAATAATACTCTGCCTAAATCTAATTAGATATGGAAACAATGGAGACACTACCGTATGCTATTACACTGGAATTGGGCAAGATTGGTGCTGTCTGTTTTAGTTAGTTAAGCCAAAATTAATTTATTGAAAAGAGGCCTCTGCTTGGTTTTAGCCATAGCTCTGATTTCTTTTGAAGATCAAGAGATTTCTGTGTTTAGTCCTGGTTTAAATTAAGAAGTGCCAAAGCGTTTTATGTAGTGTTGTGTTTTATTTTAAAACATGAGTATATCCAAATGGTGCCAAAAAGTAATAGGGTAGTTAGAAAAAATCTTTACACACGTGCACACAGTTTGGGGCTGTGTAAAAAGTAAACACTGGTACGTGCGCTAGACAAACACTATTTCTGGTCCTTAAGTCCTCAGGAAACCAGCAAAAAATGTGCTGTGGTACAGAATCCCTAAATAAGTATGTGTGAACATTCCTACCTCACTTCAGAAGAAAGAAGTACAGCATCTACCTCAAAATGTGATCAGAAAAAAGTGAGTTTTCAACATAAGAGTGACTGCATAAAACTAAGGTTGCACCTTGGCACTCATTTTAAATATTATATTCAGACATAGAAGTTTACATATGGGTACTTTGCTGTAGAAATGTTTGGCTTCCTGTACTGAAGCTGTAATTAAGGGACACTTTTAGAAACCTCAGGCCAATCACATCCCGCCCGTCCCTGCCCCCCTTCAGTATTGTAACACAGCCAGCTATCCTAGTGAATGGGTTATTTGCAGAGGTTTTCAGGACTAGCAGCCTCCTCTACAAGAGGACAATTAGTCTGCTCATATGTATTGGGAGCTTGTTTGAAAGTAATTGTATGGAAACTTGATACGCATGGTGTCAAAACTCTTCTTAGCAGCTGAAATTCCATGAAAGGATATAGTAATATTCCTCTGTGTTTAAAACAGACTGTTGCCTACAATGGCAGAGAAGGAGACTTTGGGATTACCAAGAATTGGCTCAGTGAAGCATTTAGAGGCAGCATCAAGTTTTTCGTACCAACTCTTTTGCCCACTCTGTCTCTTATGCAACAAAACGTAGAAGCACACTATAGATTATTGGCACACTGTGATTTGCTGCCTCTTCCTCGGTCTTGTTTATATGAAAGTTTGAAGAAATGGGTACAGGAAACCACTAGGAATGATGCTATGTTTAACTTGGTAAATGTTACAGTGGAATATGTACCTTTTGTGTCTATTTAAGTGATCTTACGGGTTAACAAGCCAAGATTGGATTGCATTGGGGTTTTTCCCCCATCTTTGTTTAACCAGTAATGGTTCTTCAGGAAGAATTTTTTTAAAAAAGCTTTGTGTTACCTGCATGGTCATAGACCTCTTCAATGATTGTATCAACTTACAAACTCAGGTTGCCTTTTTGTTCTTGTTTGAAGCTCCTTTGTCAGAGCTTTAGTGACTGAATGTTACGTGTATGTAGTAGAATAGATGGTGTTCTTTAAGCCACCAAACCAGTAAATTCCTTTGTAGCATTATAGAATACCTCTCAATCTACGTAGCTTCTTTCCCAGGGAGAGATCTTGTTTTTAGCCCTTCCTCTTTATGAAAATTTTAAAAATAGTTGATGTAATGTGTACTCAAGTCATCCAGACTGGTGGTGACTTTTCTTACTGTATGTGATATTTCTTGTATTGTGCCTCACCTGTTGTGCACCTGCTTAGATGTTGGTGAGCATCTAATGTAACTCTTTTAAAAAAATGTTTAGTGCAACTTGGCTGGGTGGTTTAAAAAAAAACCCACACATTTCCAGTATTTTTCTGTGCCTGAACACAAAGTAGTTGGTCTAAGACCAAAAGCAAATACCAACATGGAAACAATTCTGCAGACTAAACTTCTCCATTGATTTAGATCAGAACATGATCTTTGTAAAACAAATTTTTTCAAACAAGTTTATTTTTTAAAAATTCTATATTTGCTTGAAGTATTCAAGATTCTGCTGTATTGTAAAATGTACATCTTGGGCTGGTTATTGAATAGTTTCCTGCTCTTTTGTATACACTTATTAATTTTGTTGTACATTTATTGCGGAAAAGATACATAGCAAAAAGTTTTGCAGAACAAGCTGTCTTGGGTACATTGCTGCCAGCTTTGGCCAAAGCTGTTATTTTTTCTCTCCAGTTGGAGTCCCTTTTAATGTTTGGTCAGCTGGCATTCTGAAGTTGTAGACTGCAGAGTAAAGCAGATCAGGTGAGGCACAAGTTTTGTTTAACTGGGCTAAAAATATTAAAACTTGTGTGTTTTTAATGGAGGCTTCTGAATGTATCTTTGTGGTCCATGGAGAAGGCTGAAGGATGTAGCAAGGAGACGATGTATCAGCTACTGGCAGCCTTAAAACAAAGTCATGGTCTCTCTGGACTTTAAAAAGTTTCTATGCAGTTTATTTTATTTTTGTTTAATCAAATAAATGTGAGTTTCACTTCCTCTGGGGTTTGTCTCTTCACTTCAGATGGCTTGTCCTAATTTTGTGGAACATAGCAAGTGAACGTTTTTGAAAATTTTGAAAGTAATAGCTTCATAACGACCTTGTGTGGGCAGTGACTCAGCTGTGTTCCTCCAAGGAACTCAGTGGTATGTTAATCTCCTTACAGGCTTGTTGTGAAGTCATGCTGAGAAACAGTAATTTACCTGAAGGGATTGAACTGGATTATTGGATTGTTACCTGGCAGGGATTGGACTGGATTATTCTTGAGGTTCTTTCAACCTCTACAATTCCAAGATTCTATGAATGTTGTGAGACATAGTCCATCAACATCTAGAGGGCTGCACTTTGCCCAACTCCTGCTTTACAATGCTACTGTAAGGATTACTGGTCGCATAGAGAAAGCATTTGGTGGATTTTATCAACTATGCATAGTGAGATCACTAAAAACAGTGATACATATGTGTAGGTTTACAACAAAACATAACCTGTGTATTTGTTAATGAAGCAGAACTCTTAAGACCCACCTCTGGACTATTCTTCATGAGCTATGTGCGATAGTTGGAATACTATTTTAAATAAAAATTATGAAACCTTCAGGTTTTAAAGATGTTATGGAAAGGAAGGGTAGCCTCTTGGAACTGGTATGTTGGAGGCAGCCCTTGCTCTAGAAGTGGAAAAGGGAGAAATTGCCTTTTCCTTTTTAACATATTATCCATTTTATGTCTAAACACTGCTGGAGCTGGACAAATTTATTGCCCTTTTGAATTTAAACATTTGTCTCTTTACTATGAAGTTGCAGTTGCATAGCAATAAGGTTATTAAATGCTGTCTGAATGGTGTTTTTGCCTTTGTTGAAGACAATGTGTGTTCAGCAAAGAACAGCAATTTCACCTTTCAAACAGGTAGGCTAAAGCTTCAGAAGCACCTAAATTTTAACCAACTAGTTCAGCACTTACTTTCTAATTAGAGTGAAGCTTAACATAAATGCTCAGTGCACTGCCATTTTATTTAAGGTTACTAATGTTCCTGAACTGATTCTACTACTGTTCCTCAAACAAAACTGATAAGAATCAATTTTGTTGTGGCAGCCATATAACCTGAGGGCCAGACTATATCTCCTGTTTTTCTTAGCAGCTCTGAGAAGGCAAACAGGATCAGAGGAGTAGCAGGAAAGTCCTCCCTTGGGCGTTTCTCCAGATGCAGTTCTCCCCATCTTCCAGCTGCAATTAAGGGGCATGTTACCCAACCAGCTAACAACTTTGTGGAGGCATGGTTTCAATCAGGGCACACAATGGGGGGAAAGGATTAACTGCTCCCTTCTCCTATCAAATTAACCACCATAGCTACTTCAAAAAGACCTCCCACATCCTACAGAATTAAGGTTAGAGAGAAAGTACAAAAAGCCAGGGAGGTGGCCTGGAAGTTACTATTTCCACATCTGACACTTCAGCCTGAACAAATGCAATACCTACAGGTTTGATCTGTATTTTTCTCAGGTGCTTCTATGTATTAGCTCTTCACTTTCACCAGCTTTAGCAGAGAAGTTGCCATATGGCTGTTTCCATTGTGAAGTAAAGTCCTTCTATAGTCGTTTACTGATATGGAAACATGCACCTACCAAGGTAAAAGCAAATTGTGAAAAGCTGGGGAGAAAATAAACATGGAAATTACATGTTTTAAGATGTTTATCAAAAAATCTACAATGTACATGTTCACAAGGCTCACATTCCTGTCCACAGAGCAACCATCTCTTAAATTTTAATATTCCACTACAGTTAGCCTTCAGTGTGGATACTTGGAATAGGTACCATGGAAGTTTGAACAATTTATATTATTTTCCTTACAATTCACAGGAAAACATCTGTTGCTAGCATCAAAATTCATAATCTATACATCTTCATTGACTAGCATGACAAATGTTGCACAAAACATTAAAAAATACTAATTGTTTTTATGGTTTTAATGAAAAATTCATAGCAACACACTTTAATGCATCATGTATGCAGATAACAGAAAACGTTTTATTAAAATTAGAAAAAAAATCCAAGTGACTCCTAGGAGAGTCAATTTCATAGGAGAGTTTCACTTCCTCTGAACAGTGGTGAATGCTGGCATCTGAACAGGTTGGACCAGGTGAGTAGATTGGAATACAGGTTTCTTTCGCATCTCAGAAAGCATTTTCACTGAAGGTACAAGTTGGTTTCTTTTGATTATCTGCAGGGCCAGTTGAGTATTGCCTGAAAAACAATTTCAGAGTTAGAAATATTAATGAAAACATCAGCTATGTCCATGGTAGTTTTCTACAGGACCTCCACTTGGAGGCCCACTAAACTGAGAAGTGTAAATGACACATTAAAATATATGTTAGAAACAGTAACATTTCACCGATTCTAATGACAAACATGTAACAAAACATATTTCTCTACCACAAGACACAAAGTAGAAGCAGAAAAGCAGGCTTTCACCAGTTTCTAAAATATTATTAATGAAGATACAATACATGATTCCCTTAGAAACACATTCCAAAACCTAGGCACAACCTCTCCAAACCAAGTCCCCCAAAGGCCCTCTCACTAATCTCTATCTTCAGAGTTAGAATATACAAAACTGTTTCCAAAGCTACCTCCCAGTGAAAATAACAAGTTTTCTTATTATATACTATCATTCTGTATATGGAGATCAAGAATAAATGCTGGAACTAGCATTTCCACAGTCTTTTCTTCCATAACAGAACACCTTCCAAACCACCTTTTAACAATGGCTGCATGAAGGCACAACACAAATTCTACATATTTTTCCTTTTTTATCCCCTGTATATGTTCCACCCTCCTTCATATCTATGTTGCCAGCTTTAAAAGATTAGCACAGATGCAAAGACATAAAGAGGCATTAGGGCCTAGTTAGGGGCATACCTTTCAGACACGCTTATTTTATAAAGTTACATCAAAAACTGGTGATACACATTAAATGGGATTCAATTTCACAATGTAAACATTTACCATTTTGAAGTTCAAGATATACAGCCAGTAAAATAGCCTCTGGTGGAATCTCTTTTGGATGAATCTGTGAAGCAGCCTTACACCAAAAGGAAAAAAAAAGTTAAATGCATATAGGAGCTAATCTAATGAGAAAAGTACTAGTTGGTAAGAAAACAGAAAAATAAGCTACTGGTTTAACATCACTGGTAATCCGTCAAGGGATTTGAAATAAACTGCAGTAAGCAAAGTGCAGCACTCCATATATTTTTGAACTGTGACTCTTACCAGTCCTAAACAGCTCACCCAATGGTGAAGAACGCTAGAAGTTGGAACAATACCTGGAGGACCATGCTTTTATCTATCCTAAAATGGATACAGAATACTGAGAAGATGTAAATTATGCATTATGCAGTCTACTAGAGCATAGTACTCGTATATATGTATCTAGGAAGCATTATGACATGATGACCACTGTCTCCAAAAACGCCAAGACAAAACTCCCAAATGCTGGAGGGAAAGCACAGCCATTTTCTGTTATATATTTTAAGTGCAACAGCTCTGTAATGGGTACTAGGATCCTGAATGAGGAGAGTTTTATGCCTTTTGAGAAATCAGAATTATTGGCCTTCCCAAACCTATTGTGGGATACATTCCTTGTCTGAATAAAAACCTGCACATTTTATGTTGGGTAAAATGCTTTGGTGAAACTTAAGCGAAAGAAGCATAGGGACATGGAGCTAATCACTGTGGCATATCATATTTTGATATTGTCTCATAGTGGGAGTACAACAATGTTCTTTTGGTTTTTGGTTTTTACCTGGTGCAGACACTTCCGAGCTTTGTCATATTCGCTTCTCAAGCAGTAGGCACTTCCAAGGTTGAACAGCATCATTGTTCGCGCAGAAGTAACAGAACTGGGGTAACATTGTGGGGTTTGTTTGCCAGCTGGAAAAACATACGGGAGTTTTAGATAAACATTACTTGTTATAATCAACAAATAATTATGTATCCAGCATTAGTTTGATTCCCCACTATGCCTTCCTGACAGAGGTGAACTCAATGATCCATAGGGTTCTTTCCAGCTCTGCAGTTCTAAGATTATGATGATGATTACTATTATTATAGCAATTACTGGCAGCCAAGTTTGCATTTCTTAAGGAAAACACACACTACTAACAAGACCTGCTTCATATGCAAACTGGTATTCATTGTACTTGAAGACACAGTGTGAAAGGAAAACATATTTACACATAGGGAAGATTACATTGGATAGTTTCCTGCTGTGTACTGGAAACATGTAGTTCTTCACATTTCGTGCATTTACTGTTGCAAACATGTGCATTCAGATAAACTGAAGGGATGGAGCCACTCCCTTTCAATGAAGAGCTTGGGTCATTTATATCAGCCAGCTGGAATAGTCTGCTCTGAAGACACCTTCTCATCACTTCATACTGCAAGAAAAACTATTCATTTTTTAAAAAAATTTAATGGTGTTCCTTCATTCCAATTAGAGAACTCTCTTTTATTATATTTAACAAGTCCAAATGAATTTACTAAAAACTAAGAGATGCCTAGCAGTTGTTATACAACACTTTTGTTGTTGTTTAGTCGTTAAGTCGTGTCCGACTCTTTGTGACCCCATGGACCAGAGCACGCCAGGCCCTCCTGTCTTCCACTGCCTCCCGGAATTTGGTCAAATTCATGTTGGTAGCTTCAATGACACGGTCCAACCATCTTGTCCTCTGTCGTCCCCTTCTCCTCTTGCCTTCACACTTTCCCAACATCAGGGTCTTTTCCAGGGAGTCTTCTCATGAGATGGCCAAAGTATTGGAGCCTCAGCTTAAGGATCTGTCCCTCCAGTGAGCACTCAGGGTTGATTTCCTTCAGAATTGATAGGTTTGTTCTCCTTGCAGTCCAGGGGACTCTCAAGATCTCCTCCAGCACCACAATTCAAAAGCATCAATTCTTTGGCGGTCAGCCTTCTTTATGGTCCAACTCCCATACATAACTACTGGAAAAACCATAGCTTTGACTATGCCGACCTTTGTTGGCAAGGTGATGTCTCTGCTTTTTAAGATGCTGTCTAGGTTTGTCATCGCTTTCCTCCCAAGAAACAGGTGTCTTTTAATTTCGTGGCTGCTGTCACCATCTGCAGTGATCATGGAGCCCAAGAAAGTCAAATCTGTCACTGCCTCCATATCTTCCCCTTCTATTTGCCAGGAGGTGATGGGACCAGTGGCCATGATCTTCGTTTTTTTGATGTTGAGCTTCAGACCATTTTTGGCGCTCTCCTTTCACCCTCATTAAGAGGTTCTTTAATTCCACCTCACTTTCTGCCATCAGAGTGGTATCATCTGCATATCTGAGGTTGTTATACAACACACAGACACACCAAAAATTCTGGAAAATCAATTTCTATGATGAGGGAGCTGCTTTCATAAAGTGCTGAAGTAATGACATCGACAGCTGCAAAATGAACATACAGTGGTGCCTCGACTTACAAACTTAATTGGTTCCGGAACTCCGGTCGTAACTTGAAATGGTTGTAAGTCAAAGCACCATTTCCCATAGGAATGCATTGAAATGCAATTAATCCGTTCAGGCTGAAGAAAAAAAATCACCAAAAAAACAAAAGAAAAAAAAACACTGCAAGACCCATTGGAAACGCGATTAATCCGTTCCGGCTGAAGGGGGGAAAAAGAAAAGAAAAGCAAACAAACTGTGCAAGACCCATCGAAAATGGGGGAAAAGCAAAGCAGAAAGCAAGCAAACCGTGCAAGACCCATCGAAAATGGGGGAAAAGCAAAGCAGAAAGCAAACAAACCGTGCAAGACCCATCGGAAATGCAAAAAATGCAAAGCAGAAAGCAAGCAAACCGTGCAAGACCCATCGAAAATGGGGGAAAAGCAAAGCAGAAAGCAAGCAAACCGTGCAAGACCCATCGGAAATGCAAAAAATGCAAAGCAGAAAGCAAACAAACCGTGCAAGACCCATCGAAAATGGGGGAAAAGCAAAGCAGAAAGCAAGCAAACCGTGCAAGACCCATCGGAAATGCAAAAAATGCAAAGCAGAAAGCAAGCAAACCGTGCAAGACCCATTGGAAATGGGGGAAAAGCAAAGCAGAAAGCAAAGAAACCATGCAAGACCCATCGGAAATACAAAAAGAGCAAAGCAGAAAGCAAACAAGCCCCGCAAGACCCATCGGAAATAGGGGGGAAAAAACCCAAAAAGCAAACAAACCCCGCAAGACCCATCACAGCATAGAAACATAATCCCACCACCCAGCCCAAAACCACGCTGCAAAACCCACCCAGAACAGTTTTTAAAAAGTAGAAAGCAGCACCTTACCAGGCAGTCCAAAGCCTCCTCCGATCTCACACTCTCTAACTGCTGGGGCGAAAGAGCTACAAAGAAGCAGCCTCTTTGCCACCAATGGTTAGCAATTTGAATTCCCCACCTTTTTTCCCTGCCTTTTTCTGGTTGTAACTCGAAGCTCCGGCCGCAAGTCGAAGCAAAATTTTGCGGCCGGAGCTGGTCGTAACTCGAAATGGTTGTATGTCGGGACATTCGTAAATTGAGGCACCACTGTATGTTTCACATCCATAGCCCATTGTAAATATTGAAATACAGATATGGCATGCCATTTCAGTTATTTCCTTCTACAGTTTTATAGAATAAGCAGGGAGATGCTGGTTTGACAAGAGGTGGATACTTACAAGGTTCCATGGCTTCATTTTCTCCTTTATCAGACCCTGGAACGGGAAAGTAAGAATGCATCCTGAGCAAGCTGAATTTTAACAGAAGCATAATTCTAACCAACAGCAATCAACGTTAATCTAAAAACAACAATAATGCTAAAGACTCCTAGGCATTTAAAATACACCTAGAACTTTTAACAACTGCTTAAGGCATTGGCCAGAATCCTATGGAGTAGTTACAGTGGTATAAGTACAATGACATAAACTGCAGCAGCCAGCTGTGGCAAGTTAATAAGGTGCTGCTTGTATCCCTTGTTGCACGTAACCCACACAACTAGCGCATGATGAGGCATACGAATGGTGACTCATTAACTAGCTGCACTTTGTTGCTGCAATTTACCACACCACATTGATGCCAGTGTAAATAACAGGATTCTAATAATTCATAGTCCATATTCTATGTGAGTTTGAGTATATAACATTGAATAGACACCCAACACATTAGCATCATTCAGTGCAAATACAATTGGTTGACTCAACTGTTACCGAAAGCTGCAACTGAAATTGATGTACTGAAATTAATTATTCTCTTCTACCTGTATGCACATGCATTTTATTTTTCCTACATACCATATTAAAACATTTTAAAGAGGAACAATGTTTAATTCTGTGAAACCAGTAAAGATTTGATACCAGTAGAGATGATGCTGCATAGCTGGGGATTCCAGTGTCATAAGAGAAACAACAGACATGTATAAAACTAATGTAAAGGAAAAGGGGGGAGGGAGGGCAGTTGACATGAAATCCATACATTCAAGAAAATGTGCAAGCAGCAGTTATGCCTTTCATAACAATGCACTAAGAAGACAGAGCTGTTACAAGTTACAGCAGGAAGGCAGTTGAAAGCATGACCGGTTCTAATCAAGTATGGACTCATTAACCTTGATCCTGCTCGTTTGAAGAAATCCCCAGAGACACATCAGTGACATTCTCAGGGTTCAAATGAGTAATGGCATCAGAGATTCTGTCTAGAGAGATGAGAGCCTCTGCGGCATACAAATGGCCAAGGAACCTACAAACAGCAAGAGCAGTTAGTTACAAAGGTCAATCTGGCAGAATGCATCAAGAAGTTGCAAGAAAGCAGAACATGGATGTATTTATAGGAGGAAACACCTCACTGCCGTTAACCCTCACATTAAAAATTCTGTAGAAGGTGGTAGATGTTTGCATAAAACAGCAACTGCTTGGACTATGTGAAAGTAGAGGTTAATTCCAGATTTCCCCCCCCCCCCCCCCCGTGTCCATTCATGCTTATTTGCCTGAAGGAAAGTGAAGTGACAGAGAAGAGTTTATTTCATTAGGTAACATTCTTCACACCCTGGCACAAGTATAAATTATTTCACAGTTTTGCCTGTAACAAAACTATATATTTATTGGGGAAAGGAAAACAGAGGAGGAGGAGATAAAAAAATTCCCACTTCACAATTAGTTTTGATGGCAGAGGTCCTGATGTGCCTAATGTTACACCCTGAAATGAAACGTCCTATTAAATAATGTTAAGAGCAAGACTGGGTCAAACATACTTAAGGGATCCTGACAGTCTGGGCTGCTGAAGAAGTTTATCGGCATGATTCAAAGCCATAAGATTGTCCCCCAGTGCCAGAGCCACATAAGCACTGCAAGCAAGAATGGAGCACCTGGAAGAGAAAAGGGCACCTTAATAAACTGATACAGAAAATTTAAAAGTATATCGTGCTATACTTGAAAAAGAAAAAAGATACATATTATGCTGTTTATCTATCATTAGATTAAATACAAATATGTATTCACTATAGCTTGAACAAAAGATGCAGCACATAGTTTTGTGATGCCCAGCCTTATGAAGATCTGTATGGATCAAAATCTAGCATGCTTTTGTTTGTAATTTTTAAGCAGTCTAATAAAGGTACCACCCACTCTTGCCTTTGGTTCATTTATTCAGAGTGCCCATGAAACCAATATTAACAAAGGAAATGAACAGCATAAATTAAAAAGCTTTGAAAAGGACTAGTGAATTCAAAAAACGAAAAGAAATTGCATCAGCCTATTTTTATTTGGCTAATACAAATAGCACCTCAGAAGAAAAATGCTTCTTTGACATTTCTATCATGCAGTTTCTCAATAAAGGCCAAGTTGGCCCTAGAATTCTTGCTCTGAAATTTGAGCCATACATTCCACAGCTTCAAACAAAAGGCCCCCACCAGGATGTCAGTATTAGGTCAGGCTTTTACAGCTTGTAATTCTTCCCCCCTCCCCTCTTAACACAGCACTTTGGGATATTTTCCACTTCACAAGGCAGAGTTCAAGGCAGGCTGTCTTGGCTTCAGGGCATATGCCTTTGCCTGCCTTATTGCAAGAACAGATTCAATTCATTTGTGTGGGAGGAGGAACAGAGGAAAAAGGGGATCTTCTTGGACAGAGCTGGTGTTGGGGGAGTGGCAGGAGGAGTACATTAAACTCTCTAGCCAGTAGGTGGGCTATTACTGCTCCAGTCTTCTGGCAACTGTCAAGCCCACTTTTGGTTCAGCAACAAGCCATGTTAATTCATGGCAGGGCCTGGAGTTCCTTTATTCCTGTGTCCCAGTAGGTCTACACTTTAATTATACATAAGCAAGATTTTGAAAAAAAAAACACCTCTCTACTGCTCCCTCCCCATTTCCTCTGCACCATGCCCAGATGTCACATTGTATCCCGACACATACAGAAGCTAGCCAAGGAAAGCAGCTGTCCATCTGTGTAGCTTCTTTAAATTATAGCTGCAGTTGCCAAGATGAATAGGCTACTTACCGCATATCAATGAGTTAGGTTGCTACTATCTTGTTTCTATAGTAGAGGTGTGGCACTTAAGAAATTGGCTGCAGAGACCATATATATATGATGCCACTTTGGGGAGCAAAGGGAACTTGCTAAGTTTTACAACAATAGACAATCATGGGATCGATTCACACTATTGATAGGCAGGTCGATATCCTACTATCATTAAAAATCCTCTGCAGAAGCAGACAGCGCAGAATGCTTCTAACCTTTCTCTCCATGGTCCAAAAGTAGAAACTGGATGTACATAAGCAAACTGCAAAATAGGTGCCAGAAACCAAGGGACAAAGAGTGACAAGAATGGAAATATCACAATTTCTTTCTTGAGCTTTTCCTGAGCAGCACCTATCCAAAAGATGCTGTTTTGGCACACACTCCCTCCATGAGGACTTTGTGTTAGACTCAACAGAGCAACCAAACTGTTCTGTTTGTTTATTAGTAAGTTCAGCAATACTTATTTTGCCTCAGAAACACACACAAACAGGTACACTAAGCAGAAGATATAGGTAACTTAATGTTAAATTCAATATTGCATGTTAAAAGCATCAGAACTACCAAGCTCAGCACAAAAGGTTTGGTGGCTTGATCTGAGTGACTGCATCCCAAAACAAACAAACAAAAAAACCTGTCCCATTCCGTACCCTTGCTCTTTAAGTATGTTGCCATCTTCCCACGGGCTATCTTTAAAGACGGCGACTCTCAGTAAAGAGTTGGAACAAGCAAACTGCCACATCATATTAACTTGCCAGCTGAAAGACTGGTCAAGAAGATTTATCAGCCCACAAGGAGAGCTGGTCTTGATGATCTATAGGGTCCCTTCCAGCTCTGCAATTCTAAGACTACTCACCCTCAACTAGACACTCAAGCTTAAATCGCATGCAAGTCTATTCAGGGAAAGACACAAATTACTACTGAGAAGTAACAAAGTTGTATTACAATAAATTAAATGCAAGAAGCACCTAAGCCAAATGAATGATACTTTCCATCTGGCAAACTTGTTTTTTGTAAACCTAAACCAATACTGCACATTACTAAGTTTAGTAGTGAATATGACCGAACTAAAAAAGTACTGGTTTTGAATAAGACATTCAAACCAGTCTGTAATTATCCACAAGCACATATATTCCTTTCTGCTACAAAAAAACAAAACTGATGAAACTTTTATTAAAAATTTAGTCAAGACTCTTGTAGCACCTTGAAGGCTATATGTATGCATATATGCTTTTGTAGAAGGCATGCCACTTTATCAGATGGAGTGGATCTTATTCACTTTTTATTAAGAATCTGTCATGCTATGCAGTGGGGAGTTTTAGAACGTGCTGGCAAGCCCATTGTTTTTTCTCTCTTTAAATCCCATATATAGTCAGAAAATGAATGGTTGAACTGCATTCCATGTCTGAATGCAGCCCTATGCTCCACTAGACAAGTCACTCCAGAACTTTGGAAGGAATCTCAACACAGTACATAAAACAGAGTGGATAAAATTCACTTGTAGGTTAATCTATCTTCCAAAGTATTCAGTCTAGCAGTGGTCCCCAACCTTTTCTGAGTCGCGGACTGGTTGGGGAGGTGGGGTCCATGCGCAGGGGGGCACCTCCCATGCTCGCGGGTGGGTGGGGCGTGCTCGTGCGCAAAGGGACGGGGTGCACTTGCGCGCATGTGCTAAGGGGCGGAGCGTGCTCACACGTATGCGCGAAGAGGTGGAGCTCGTTCGCAGAGGTGAGGGGCGCGCTTGCGGGTGGGAGGGGCATCCGTGCGTGCAGGTGGCGGGCCGTGCGGGTGGGGTGGGGGGGAGTGCTGCGGGGGGGGGGAGATCTGTCTCCGCGGCCCAGTCCTGCCATGGCCACAGACCGGCACCAGGCCATGGACTGGGGGTTGGGGACCCCTGGTCTAGAAGATGTCATCAGAAAAATTTTCAGAGCTCTAACTAGGTCTATATCTCCAAAAATGCATATTTATTACCAACAACATACTGTACAGAGATAAGAAATAACAGACCTGATCATTGCTATTTTCTAACTCTGAATAAAATTATTCCTGGCACTCCTTTCCACCTCCAGATATGATAAGATGGAAATTTTGGTAAGCTTTATTAGAATCTCCAGGGTTGCTTTCAATAGTTTTCTTGAGAGATGCTGATTCTTTCCAGGGCAGTAAAATCAAAAATAAACATAGTTGTAAGAGGGGTAGCTGTGTGAGTCTGTGCAGGTATTATAAATAAAAGCAAACTAGAAATAAAAAGTTAAAAAACTACAAAAACATGGTGGCACCTCAAAGACTTTTATATTTTTTTAATGTGAGCTTTCCTGGATAAGTCCACTTTATCGGATTAAGTGGACTTGTCCACAAAAGCTCACATTAAAAAACAGAAAGGTTAATTTTTAAGGTGCCACCATGTTTTTCTTTTTTTTAACTTTTTATTTCTATTTTGCTTCTATCAGAAATAAACATGATTTTAAAATATCTGAAAAAATGTCAGTAGCCTTCATGATTTAACATGCACAGAAAGGCAACTGTACCAGTGACTGTCTTCCTTTCCTGAGGTGTCTGTCACACACCTAGTTGCACAAGCAGCTGTGAAACCAGCGAAGAACTGGGTGTGCAACAGACATCTTGGAAAATAGAGACAACTGCTGGCACAATTGCCCTTCCACACAGTAAAAGAGAATATTACTCTATATGTTTATCTAATTTTTTTAAAGAGTTGTTTTGTGAAATAGTATACATTTGCTGCTGAAGAAAGAAAAATCCACAAAACAGTATTGTTTCACTTAAATAAAATTATTTTCATGCCTGTATAGTGACTGGAGATTATCTTTATAGAGTTAGGTAAGAAAATCCTCTAAATATTCATAATTAACCTGTTGAAATGGAGATTGTTCACCTTTCAGTGCCTTCACAAATACTTGTTCCAATGAGCTTTGTTACCAAAACAATCAGTTACTATGTAACTGCAAAACTAACCTGAACGTTTTACAAAATAAATCACTTATATATTATGCGTTTTCTAAAAATATCTGTATCTGGGGCATGAAAATTATGCCTTAAAGTTACAGAAAGCAAGAGTATCCTTTCGGACGGGAGTCACATGATTAATCTGAGTTCTTTCTGAGCAACAATTTAAATCATAATTTTAATCAGTCTGATTCAAATTCTAAGCTGCATACAAGTAATTCCAGTATACTAGGATTGGCAATTTCTTGTTCATCAGGAAACCTATATATTTCATAGCTGCTATATTTTTACATGTAGGGTATCTTAAAAGCAAAGACCCTTATTAGCAGTAAGTAGACACCCACAACACATATATGATACTGCTCGCAATAGGCTAAAAGGGAATTTGGAGTTCTGGTGCTAATTTGCAACATTTTTCATGGCTTATATTTCCACCTGAAAAAACTCTACACTTTTAAACATTTGATATGAACAGGACTTTGGCTACCATCATGTTTGCTCATTCTCTGACAAGTGATGTCACTCACACATAAATGGAAGAACTTTTAGAAGCTAAATCTCAGACAAATCAAACCCAAGGGCCTGAATCCCACTAACAGTCCCAACTGGCAGACCCACTGATTCCGAAGTCTACAGAATTGCTGTCTCTCCACTCAGCCGTTGATTCAATGGGTCTACTCCAACTGAGGCTAGCAACTGGATTTAGGTCAAGGTAATTTGCAGCAGGCTACCTGCCACCACTCCTGTGAAAGAGCGTATCACAGGGGCTGATGGAGCTCAGTGTAAGGAGAGAGGAAAATCTATGTGCCTCAGAACTGAGGTGCTATGACTTCACAGGTTTAGGAAGCACAGACACAATAACCACTATACATGGACAACCTTTAATTGCTGACACCTATATAATCTATGAGGCTAACATTTGGTTTACAGCTACTAACAAAAGATACAAATCTTTTCTTCAAAAGCCCTGCTCTTTTCTTGGCATTGCACACAACAAAGCAACAGCAGGAGTAGCAAACAATTTAATTTGAAGCTTAATACAAAGGATATACAGACAAGTACCGGATACATTCTTTCTGTGAAGCTACAACACATTTTTATTTTAGGTCACTTTGTGAAGCATTGAAGGAACTAGACAGTAAAGACAGCCTCTAAGACAGCCATTCTCAACCAGGGCCACCTGGGAGAAAGGCCTTATCTCGAAGGCATTGAGGCTTAGCTAAGTGAAGCTCTGCCCAAGCTTCCTTCTCAGAAAGAAAGCTTCCAGCTAGTACAGGGGAAGGAACAGGAAGCTCAGGGGAGCTTGGCCTAGCTAAACCTCAAAGCCTTCTAATTTAGGTCTTTCTTCCAGGTGCAACACATTGAGGTGTTTGTAAGGTGTCTGGCAAGGTAGACAGAACTCCCAGAATGGAGAATTATGTATCTGTAGTACAGAAAATCCTATCCCTATTAAGTAGCTGTGTGGAACATCCGCATTAGTGCTTTTTGCGCCGACAGATATAAAAAATGATGATGACATACTTTTGTCATATGCCTTTAAAATAGGCTGCATTCTCACAGGAATAAAAATGTAAGCTCACTTTCTTGTGAAGAAAGACCCATGTATTGTGATAACTTATATGCATTTGCTATGCCAGATAATAAATTCTGAAACAGCAAAACCTACCTTAAATTTTCTAATTCCTGTTTTCTTAATGGAGAAGATGGCGGAGCAGGGACAAATTTATCTCCCTCGAGACTTTTACCGCTGAAATTAAGACAAGAAGAGTAATAGTTTTAAATAGATGAAGGAAAAAGTGAAACAATAAGATTAAGAAGATTCATAACAAACAGCAACATCAATTCAGTTGTTCAGGGGGAAAAACACAACAAACATAAGCCAAGCAAGCTGAAAAGGGTATGGAAAGGGATCAGTGTTTAGGACTGCAAACAGAAAAAAGTATTCCATTCTAAGATTAGAGATTAAACTTTGGGGAGATTTGACTAATACTAAGGCATATGACCCCTTCACAGATTGCTGCCTTGTTGTGGCGAAGGGGCTTGAGTAATTCAGAGAAGCTATGGGCTATGCCATGCAGGGACACCCAAGACGGACAGGTCATAGTGGAGAGTTCTGACTAAACGCGATCCACCTGGAGCAGGAACTGGCAAGCCACTCCAGTATCTTTGCCAAGAAAACTCAAGAAAATGGACAGAAACAAAAGGCTAAAAGATATGACGCTGGAAGATGAGCCCCTCAGGTCGGAAGGCATCCAACATGCTACTGAGGAAGAGCGGAGGACAAGTACAAGTAGCTCCAGAGCTAATGAAGTGGTTGGGCCAAAGCCGAAAGGACGCTCAGCTGTGGACGCGCCTGGAAGTGAAAGGAAAGTCCGATGCTGCAAAGAAAAATACTGCATAGGAACCTGGAATGTAAGATCTATGAACCTTGGTAAGCTGGATGTGGTCAAACAGGAGATGGCAAGAATAAACATTGACATCCTGGGCGTCAGTGAACTAAAATGGACGGGAATGGGCCAATTCAATTCAGACGATTATCATATCTACTATTGTGGGCAAGAATCCCGTAGAAGAAATGGAGTAGCCCTCATAATCAACAAAAGAGTGGGAAAAGCTGTACTGGGACACAATCTCAAAAATGATAGAATGATTTCAATATGAATCCAAGGCAGACCTTTCAACATCACAGTAATCCAGGTTTATGCACCAACCACCGATGCTGAAGAGGCCGAAATTGACCAATTCTATGAAGAATTACAACACCTTCTAGAACTGACACCAAAGAAAGATGTTCTTCTCATTCTAGGGG
The DNA here is from genome assembly GCA_037013535.1 of Intellagama lesueurii. NCBI lineage: Eukaryota > Metazoa > Chordata > Lepidosauria > Squamata > Agamidae > Intellagama > Intellagama lesueurii. The sequence goes on from JBAJHW010000006.1 coordinate 79,422,726, forward strand.
ACTGGAATGCTAAAGTAGGGAGTCAAGAGATAAAAGGAACAACAGGTAAGTTTGGCCTTGGAGTTCAAAACGAAGCAGGGCAAAGGCTAATAGAGTTTTGTCAAGAGAACAAGCTGGTCATCACAAACACTCTTTTCCAACAACACAAGAGGCGACTCTACACATGGACATCACCAGATGGGCAATACCGAAATCAGATTGATTATGTTCTCTGCAGCCAAAGATGGAGAAGCTCTACACAGTCAGCAAAAACAAGACCTGGAGCTGATTGTGGCTCTGATCATCAGCTTCTTATAGCAAAATTCAAGCTTAAACTGAAGAAAGTAGGAAAAACCACTAGGCTAGTCAGGTATAATCTAAACCAAATCCCTTATGAATACACAGTGGAAGTGAAGAACAGATTTAAGGAACTCGATTTGGTGGACAGAATGCCTGAAGAACTATGGATGGAGGGCCGTAACATTGGCAGCAACAAAAACCATCCCAAAGAAAAGGAAAGGCAAGAAAGCAAAGTGGCTGTCCAACGAGGCCTTACAAATAGCAGAGAAGAGAAGGGAAACAAAATACAAGGGAGATAGGGAAAGTTACAGCAAATGGAATGCAGACTTCCAAAGAATAGCAAGGAGAGACAAGAGGGCCTTCTTAAATGAACAGTGCAAAGACATAGAGGAAAATAATAGAAAGGGAAAAACCAGAGATCTGTTCAAGAAAATTGGAGATATTAAAGGAACATTTTGTGCAAAGATAGACATGATAAAGGACAAAAATGGTAGGGACCTCACAGAAGCAGAAGACATCAAGAAGAGGTGGCAAGAATACACAGAGGAATTATACCAGAAAGATCTGGATGTCCTGGACAACCCAGATAGTGTGGTTGCTGACCTTGAGCCAGACATCCTGGAGAGTGAAGTCAAGTGGGCCTTAGAAAGCATGGCTAACAACAAGGCCAGTGGAGGTGATGGCATTCCAGTTGAACTATTTAAAATCTTAAAAGATGACGCTGTTAAGGTGCTACACTCAATATGCCAGCAAGTTTGGAAAACTCAGCAGTGGCCAGAGGACTGGAAAAGATCAGTCTACATCCCAAAGAAGGGCAGTGCCAAAGAATGCTCCAACTACCGTACAATTGCACTCATTTCACACGCTAGCAAGGTTATGCTCAAAATCCTCCAAGGCAGGCTTCAGCAGTATGTGGACCGAGAACTCCCAGAAGTACAAGCTGGATTTCGAAGGGGCAGAGGAACTAGAGACCAAATTGCTAACATGCACTGGATTATGGAGAAAGCCAGAGAGTTACAGAAAAACATCTACTTCTGCTTCATTGACTACGCAAAAGCCTTTGACTGTGTGGACCACAACAAACTATGGCAAGTTCTTAAAGAAATGGGAGTGCCTGACCACCTTATCTATCTCCTGATAAATGTATATGTGGGACAGGAAGCAACAGTGAGAACTGGATATGGAACAACTGATTGGTTCAAAATTGGGAAAGGAGTACAACAAGGCTGTATATTGTCCCCCTGCTTATTTAACTTATATGCAGAATACATCATGCGAAAGGCAGGACTGGATGAATCCCAAGCCAGAATTAAGATTGCTGGAAGAAATCTCAACAACCTCAGATATGCAGATGATACCACTCTGATGGCAGAAAGTGAGGAGGAATTAAAGAAACTCTTAATGAGGGTGAAAGAGGAGAGTGCCAAAAATGGTCTGAAGCTCAACATCAAAAAAACTAAGATCATGGCCACTGGTCCCATCACCTCCTGGCAAATATCGAATCGAAATAGAAGGGGAAGATATGGCGGCAGTGACAGATTTGACTTTCTTGGGCTCCATGATCACTGCAGATGGTGACAGCAGCCACAAAATTAAAAGACACCTGCTTCTTGGGAGGAAAGCGATGACAAACCTAGACAGCATCTTAAAAAAGCAGAGACATCACCTTGCCGACAAAGGTCCGCATAGTCAAAGCTATGGTTTTTCCAGTAGCGATGTATGGAAGTGAGAGCTGGACCATAAAGAAGGCTGACCACCGAAGAATTGATGCTTTTGAATTGTGGTGCTGGAGGAGACTCTTGAGAGTCCCCTGGACTGCAAAGAGAACAAAACTATCCATTTTGAAGAAAATCAACCCTGATTGCTCACTGGAGTGACAAATCCTGAAGCTGAGGCTCCAATACTTTGGCCATCTCATGAGAAGAGAAGACTCCCTGGAAAAGACCTTGATGTTGGGAAAGTGTGAGGGCAAGAGGAGAAGGGGACGACAGAGGACAAGATGGTTGGACAGTGTCATCGAAGCTACCAACATGAATTTGACCAAACTCAGGGAGGCAGTGGAAGACAGGAGGGCCTGGCGTGCTCTGGTCCATGGGGTCACAAAGAGTCGGACACGACTTAACGACTAAACAACAACAACAAGGCATATGAAGGATCATCATACCACCTGAAATTTCTAACCTCTTATAACACTAAAAAACCTTCCTATGATCACACTGTCCTCTACATATGCTTTACAGAAACAATCGTCAACTTATGTGGAATGCATTGCTAAGCAACAAAACAATTCAAAAATAGGGGCCCAGATATTATTAGTAACTGTCAGCTTTCTTCACTGTCCAGCTTTCACACCCATACATAGTAATCGGAAATGTACTGGATGATCATGGCCTTGGTCTCTAGTGACACGTTCTTAGACACAATGATATTTTCTAATTCCTTCATTGCTGCCCTTCACCTGATTTTTTTGGTCGCAGTCTCCATTTAGATTGATGAGTGAATCAAGGTATAATTTTTTCCCCAATATTTCAGTTTCTTGTCAACATTAAAGTTGTGTAGTTCTTCTGTAGTCATGATTTTTGTCTTCTTCAGGTTCAACTACAGTCCTGCTTTGGCACTTTGTTCTTTCACTTTCACTAAAAGTTCTTTCAAATCATTGCTACTTTTCACCCCTCCTTCATCTGAATCTACCCAAGCGTTCTGTAGAATATGTTCTGTGTACAAACTGAACAGGTAAGTAAATAAAATGCAACCTTGTCGGACACCTTTGCCTAGAGGAAACCATTCTGTCTCTCCATATTCTTTTCTAATGTTAGCTTCTTGTCCACACTGCAGGTTACACATCAGGACGATCAAATACTGAGGCACACCCATTTCTTTATGAACAATCCACAGTTTCTGATAATCCACACAAAGGCTTTGCTTTAGTTTATAAAGCATAGACTGATCATCTTCTGAAATTCTTTGGCGTGCTCCAGCAGCCAACAAATATTTGCAATATGATCTCAAGTGCCTTTTCATTTTTGGAATCCAGCTTAAACATCAACATTTCTTGTTCCATATAAGGTAAAAGACTTTGTTGCAACACCTTGCTTGCATGGGAAATTAGTCGAATGATTCTATAGTACTGCACTCCTTGCCATCTCCTTTCTTGGGGACTGGGATGTATATTGGTTGTTTCCAGTTTGTGGGCCACTGTTTTGTTCTCTATATTTATTGGAATATTCTTGTTAGGATTTTAACAAATTCAGTCTCTGTGGCTTGAAATAGTTCTATCAGTATCCCATCTACCCCTGGTGACTTATTTCTTCCCAGTGCTTTCAGAGTGGCTTTTACTTCATTTTCTAGAACTGCAAATTCTTTATCATAGGATTCCTCTTCAAAGGAATGTCATCCTTTTATCTGTTCTGTACAAGTCTTCAGTATTCTGTTTCTACCTTCTCTTTATTTTTTCCTAGTCAAATAGTGTGCTTCTCCCTGACGGTCTTTCAGCCTAGGCTTAAATTTCCCTTTGATTTTTTGGATCTTCTGGAAGAGATTTATTATTTATTTAAAATATTTATATGTCCTCATTCTCTTAAATAATCCAAGGCATTTTACAGTATTAAAAGAAATAAAGTTAAAAGCTGAAATAATAAATTATTACAATATTTAAAAAGAGATCTCTTTTTTCCCCTCTTTCATTGTTCTTTTTTCCCCTCTCTTTTCACTGGCTATTATAATAGTTGGCCTTTCTCTCTCTCCTTGACCTCTGGCACTAGGCCTTCCTGCACCACATTACTCCTGTCACCTGCATGCTCCTATTTCTCACAGGGATCAAATAAAACCTTCCTGGCAAAGTCCTCATAGTGCAGTGGTTAAACTGCAGTACTGTAGTCAAGCTTCTACTCATGACTTGGGTTTGATCCTGATTGATTCAGCTGGCCAGCTCAAGACTGACTGAGCCTTCCATCCTCACAATGTCAGTCAAATGAGTATCTAGCTCACTGAAGGGGCAAGTTGTTGTTTGCATAATTATGTTGTAAACTAGCTGGAGAGTGTTCTAGCACTATGGGATGGTATATAAGTCGAAACTAACAACAAAGACAGAAAGTTCAGCCCCATGTATCTAAAGCTGCTGCTGATCAGACCTTTGATGTCATGAATCCCAGACTAATTCGTGTCTATGATTTACACAAATGTTCCTTTTTAATTTCTCATACTATGTTGGTTCAGTAAAAATCTTCATTCCAATAGTACAGCCAATATGTGTACGTGCTTTGTGTAAGTGGTACTATGTCCAAGGAAACTGCTAAGTTACTGTGAGATACCTATTAGCTGAAACAGCTACAACTTTTAAACTTAGTATATTTAGTTTACAAGAGAGGGATGTTAAGAGGTATAAGTGAAAGTCTTCAAATCGTGATACAATTACAGTTCCTTACTTCAAAAGCTTTTATACACGCTGGATTTTGTTTATATACATTTGTTTAAATCACTTCTCATTACTCCCAACCTTCCCCTTGTTCAGCTCCCACAGCACAGCTAGGAGCCATGGAATCCCTGCCCTTACATGACAAGGAGCAAAAGGTAAGTGAACGAAATGACCAACATTTGCCATTTTACCTGCAAGCTTCACTGTTCTCACTGCTGTCATTCCCTCCCAACTGGTTCCCAGCCTTTGATCCATTTTCCTGCTTTGGCTCCTGTTGGTCTTCAGGAAGCAGCAGCAAGGCATTTCTTAGACAAATTGCTGCAAATTCCATACTAGCTACCGGAATAGCTGAAGACTGACCATCACTTGAGAAAGAAGAAACAAAGTATTAATACTCAGTGGTTGAAATCCAGTAGTAAATCACAACTGAAGTAATCCCACTGAACAATGGAATTTATGGAGGAGTAGAGTCACAAAATCCCCAATTCAATGGCCCTGCTCCAGTAATTACTTACTGGATTTCAGTCTTTGTGTTATATTATGTTGTTGTTATGTGCTGTCAAGTCAGAACTGACTTATAGTGACCCTAATAGGGTTTTCAAGGTAAGTGAGGAATTTAAGGAGTGATTTTACTAGTTGCATCCCTCAGTGAGCTTCCATGACAAAGCTGAGGAATCATATCCAGGTCTCCTAAATCCTGGTCTATTACTCTATACACTACACCACACTGGCTACCCCACATTTTACTACATTAGTATATAGAAACCAGAATGCTTTTCTGGCACCACTGGTGGAATGCATTCACACTCCACTTGTAGCAGACGCAGAAGCATGCAAGAAGCTGCAGATGAGAAAAATAAATTTCCATATTGTGTGTGTTGTGTGTGTGTGGGGTGTCTCAACATTTTGGGGAATTGCTTTTTAAGGAAATGAATGAAATAAGCAGAGCTTTTATCAATATTTGAAAAGAATGTAATCAGACAACTGAAGAATTGATTTCTAACTTGTTAACAGTGACAAGACTGATTACCTCGAGAAACTGGAAAATAAGATATAATTTCCAGTTAAATTACTGGTGTAGGGAAGTTTGGGATATAGCTATTAATGATAAGTTAACATGTAACATTAAATTTAAGAATGGGGTGCTAAGTAAGGATAAATTTACAGATTTACAGGGAGAATGTATTGACTTTGTACTAAAATAGGGGAAGGGAGAAACTCCCTCATATGAGTCATTACGATTCTGAAAGGGGAATGGGGATCCATGGAAGTAAATAGTTGCAACTCCCAACTGGTACCGATGGGGGGGAAGCACAATATTTAGTAGATGTTTGTTAAATGTTTATATAACAAAACTGCTGAATAGCTTGGTGGTTTAGATATCTGGCTGCAGAGTCAGTGGTTTGGAGTTTGATTCCTCACTGTGCCTCCTTGACTGGGGCTGGATTTGATGATCCAAAGCGTCCCTTCCAGCTCTGCAGATCTAAGACTATTATTACTATTATAAAACTATAACAACCTCCTAGATTTCAAGTTCAGAATCCAACCTATGGCCCAAAGCCAAATACTAAGTGTAAGTAAGAGGGACAAAACATTGATATACATGCAATATTTAAAAAGCCCTCTGCTGGAAAAACAAAGCATCTTTTCTCATTCACAAAACACTGCAGCAGAAAACATAGTTATTTTCTCTAAATCAACAGTCTCCCTGCCCAATTAAAAAAACAACCAATAAATCAAAATAATTTAGAACACTTTTTTTAACACTTTCAGCCTGCTGACTCCTCTTTCAGATAATACCAATAGAAAATTATACAAAAGTACTTACTTATATACAGTGTTCTGCACAGACTGTGATGCCAATACTATTTTACGATGATAGCCTTGGCCAACAATGGACTGTACAATGCCCTTTTTACTTGGAAGGCCCTTTGTTTCTTGTTCCGAACTCTAGAATGACAAATTAAGGCATTACCAAGAGGCATTACTTCTTTGGTTCTGTTTTAACCCAACCCTAAGTTATAGTTTACTGTTATAATGCAGCAAGCCTTGAATTTATGTTTCCTTCGCATTCTGCTATATGGCCATAAGGAGGGGATAAGAAACTTTCACTTCTACTAATCAGAATTCTTTGTTCGGTTACCTCACCCCACAACTGAAGCAAACAGGCCACTCTGAATAAACAATCCTTTGAACAAGCCAGCATCAAACACTGGTTTGTGATGTGGCTTCCTTAAGTACAGTACCCCCTTTTAAGACACAATGAGAAACTTCCTATTGTAAAAGTGTGAAAATACTTCAGATTTTCTCTTCGTGGCCAGATTAGCAAGAGGAGAGGGTGTGAGCCCTCACTGCTGCTCCTGCATGTAACTTTAAACCACAACCTATGATTATGTTCAAACCAAACCTAAACAGTATCATGCATATCTCACAGAACCTTTGCCAAATACTAGAAACTGAAAGCTACTGCAGACACTGCAAGCCACCTGAAAAGGCTGGGAGAAGAAAAAGAGAAATAGCAGAACTCTCACTTTGGGACTTTTCAAAAATAAGAAAAAAGTAGAACAGTATATCAACATATTTTATAATAATTTCCAAACACATTTAAAGGTTCTACTCTTTTCTAAAATTTCAGTCTGCCCATCTAGAAAGCCAAACAGCTGATGATTTTGAGTATGTGACAGATTAAATATATCCAACTTCTAGAACAGCATATCTGATGTATTTTTAAACTATTCTGAAACAAAGAACACAAAGATTATTCTTACCCCTTTAATAGCAGCAATACAGCACTCAGCTATTCTCAACCAGAGGCGAGGATTCGAGTGATAAACTTGGACAGCTTCTATTAGGCATTCAAAAGCAGCCAGTGGCCTCCCAATGTGCAGAAGCTGAATGCCACAGTTATATAGCAACTCATAACGCTTATTAGTCAATAATGTGCACATTGGTCGTCCTGAGAATTTTTTACCTGTGAAAAAGAACCTAATAACATTAATTGTGCAGTCATAAAAGGACAGGGCAAAAGGACCAGCACTAGGTTATGTTAGACAAGAAGAGGAGGGGGAATCCATTTTTTAATGCTATTGACTAGTGCCATTCTTGCCTGCTGCTACTTGGAATATTGTAGAAAAGGATCTAGGGTTCACTACAGTGGATGAATTACCTTCCATACTATAAGCACAATGAGCATCAAGTAAGATAGGCATTGCTGAGTGATCCTTCCTCTTTTGATGTATGCTTAATAATGAAGCACAGAACCAGTGACAAAGTTTAAAAGTCTTTCTATTTACTTATTAAAAGGAAAATCTTTGTAGTAGGGAGCAAATTTCCACAACTACTTCTATAAAAATAAAGGTTGTGTGTGTGTCTGTGTGCCTGACTTTTCTAATCAGAAAAATAGCCCCCATGATCTTCTGCAACTCCTTAGTTCAGCTGTTACACTGTTCATGCAATTATATTATTCACATGATCAATTACTTATCTCATAGGTGGTACTGATGGCTCTAACAAATGTTTGAGATTTTGATGGTACCAGAGGTGTTGTAAATTAATTGAGCTAAAATAAGTGGATAGGCTCTATATATGGTATATTTACCATAACCAAACAATTTCACAATGGGCATGTATTTCTTTTTTAAACTTCAGCTTGTGATCAGTTTTTAGTTAAAAAAATATTTTATCCAAACACTGCTGTGTGCAGGATTAACTGAATGTAGGTTCATTGTACAAACAGTGGTTCTTGAGATTCATTTACTAACTTTAGCTACCTAAATATCAGATGCATTACTCTGAATTTTTAATCTGGAAGAAATCAATATACCCCTTCACACAATTGCTTTGGAAACAAAGGACACTGTTTTCTATTCCATACCTTCATTGTAAACTGAGATGGAAAAAGATATGAAAAAACATGTGCATATTCACTACTAGAGATAGGCACAAACCACTGGTTTGGCGGTTCATACCAGTTTGTCTTTTGGACGAACAGGTGTTTGGCACTTCCCTGCGCATCCTCCTCTAGTGGACTCCCACTGAAAGGCAGCGCCCGGAGGCAGGACTGGGAACTGCCAAACACCTGTTTGTCCAAAGAACAAACCAGCACAAACAGGTGTGCCCATCTCTATTCAATACCTAACAGACATTGATATATCTTAAAAACTGTGGGCCATAAATCTGCTCTGATAGTACATTTGTTATTAGTCCACCTCACCTGGATCTGTGCCACCTGTTCCAAGCTGTGCACAGGCATTGTCATTTTCCTGCAAGGCCTTTTTAAAATAGAAAATTCCTAAATTGTGTTTCCCCATGGCAAAATGGATACATCCAAGATTATTCCAGAACATGCACCGTAAGCATTCACCTAAAGAAAAAAAAAATCAAAGAGAGAAATGAAATTAGTCCTTGAAAGGGAAAGGGGCTCTAACATTTCAGGAGTTACTCTAGCTATTCCCATTTTTAATAGCTATCCCACTCATCAATGACAATTTGGCTCTTTTAATTCAGTTAATTCAATTGGTAGCATAACAGCCAAAGTGAAAGCCTAACTTTCAAAATACAAATCTAGAAATATTTTTGCTACAAACACTATAAGAAGAATGCCTGTAGTATTTAATAACTTTTTTTAATTTTCTTTATGGTGAAGTAGTAGCAAATGACAGTTTCAAAGTCATGGAGTTTTACAGTATTTATGAAATCTCTCCCCTTGATTAAGTGCAAACATCTCCCATTGGCTGGTCAATAAGCTTCAACTGAAACTTTCTGTCCATTTTCAGATCTCTGTTTTCAACCCCAAATTAAGACTACAATAGGTTCATAAACTAAAAACAAAAACTCAATTGCCTTTACAGACTACAGTGGTGCCTCGACTTACGACTGTCCCGACATACAACCATTTCGAGTTGCGACCAGCTCCGGACGCAAAATTTTGCTTCAACTTGCGGCCAGAGCTTCGAGTTGCGATCAAAAGAGGCAGGGGAAAAAGGCGGGGAATTCAAATTAGAGGGCTAACTGTTGGTCGGCGAAGAGCTTCTTTGTAGCTCTTTTGCCCCAATGGGTAGAGTGTGTGCGTCGGAGGAGGCTTCAGACTGCCTGGTGCTGCTTTCTGCTCGTGAGTAAGTACATTTACTTTGTTTTGCAGCGTGGGTTTGGGTTGGGGGGGTTATGTTTCTGTGCTGTGTGTGGGGGGGGTGTTTTTGTGTTTTTTCCAGCCCCATTGTGTTCCAATGGGGCTGACTGTGGTGTGTGTGGGTTTTTTTGCTTTGTTTTTCAGCCCCATCGTGATGTTTTTTTGCTTTGTTTTTCAGCCCCATCGCGTTCCAATGGGGCTGGCTGTGGTTTTTTGTGTGTGTGTGTGTGATTTTTTTTTCCTGCTGGAACGGATTAATCCCGTTCCAATGCATTCCTATGGGAAATGGTGATTCGACTTACGACCATTTCAAGTTACGTCCATCTTCTGGAACGGATTATGGTCGTAAGTCGAGGCACCACTGTATTTCACAGTGTGCAGTGCATTTTTGGACCATTCAGGTTCTCACACACCAACAAATGACTATATCTACAAAGAATATGCCAATTTTAAAGCCACCCAATTTCAGTGCTCATTATTCCATCCTGTAAGTCTACATATTTTTTATCCTCTCAACAAAACAAAAACAAAAAATATTGTGACACCTTTATGATTAACAAATTTATTTCAGTGTTAGCCTCTCTGAAATCTGTGCGCTCAAAATATTTTAAACTAATTCAAGAAAGGGAACTAGAGTGTCAAATGAAGTACTGTTTTTCCAAATATGTAAATTCATTTTACCTGTCTTCATAAATCCTGGATGTTCAGCAATGTTTGAGCTGTTTAACAGCTTTACTGCCTTCCGATAGTTGCCTCTTAAGTACTCAAAGTTGCTTTTCAGAAAGAGAGAAGGTGCAGACTGTGGAAAGCACAGAAACTGAAGTTAATGATACCTTGAAGCAGACAGCTGGCGTGCAGATACACTGGAGAATGTAGGGCATGAAGCAACATATTATGACCCACCTCAGTGCCTTGAAGGATTGCTGAGGTGGGTCATAATGTAGGTGAATGCCTATATAGAAGTATCAAAAAATATATACATTCTTGTTTTAAAAAGGTATCAGATCTATAGGGAAGAAGCTGAGTAGGAAGTAACAGTAATGATAAGAAGGGAAAATATTCCAAGGACTGGTACTTTTTAAGGATGCGTTTTGAAGAGGGATGTTGGTACTGTTTTTACTGCCCAGCTAAAACCCTGGAAGAAACATTATGGCCCCCAAAAGTCTGCAAAGCTAAACAGTTAATTTACGCCATCATGAGAGTTAGTTAAGATATTTTAAAGTTTCAAACTCTATAGCACCCTTATAGAGTAAATGAGTATAAATAATGGCATAACAATTCAGAATCAGGGAATTGAGGACAGCAAATATTAATTTGTCTCAAATCCCAAAATGAGATAATATTATTATATCATGGTCAAATTATGTTGTGATAAAATGAGCAATTTAGAGTTCAGAAGTACAACCCTGTGTCACTAACAACCAAAATCTAGCATACTTACATTTCCAGCTGTATTCATAACTGACTTGATCTCTCTCTTGCATGCTTTTAAAGACTTCTTTTGAATATAGGCTCGCACCTTATACTGTTAAAAGCAAGTATGTAATTTTATCAAAAGAACATTATGACAACTATTTAGAAGTTACACCATTTTGAATACCAAAACTGGGATCCAAAATATTGTGACATGCATGAATAATACAACTTACTGATTGACGTTTGAAAGATGAAGACATTCTGAATGAAATAAAGCTAAAGTAAAACGTTTTCAGATTTCAAGGATTACATCCTAAACAATGCCGGTAATTAAAATTAATACACATTACTAAAAAAGAGAGAGAGAGACCTGAGAAGTTAACCCATTTTTCACAGTCTCTTTTCTTCAAATGCATAAGTACAAAGCAAAAACATTTATAAAAGTTATTGTGCTTATGAAATACACATTAAAATGTCTGTTAAATAATAGGCTGGTATATGGTAGTTGCTACTTTTCCATTGTGAAATCATGTAGAGAAACACTGTTCTAAATTAAGCTGAAGGTGAAAAAAGTTAAGCAAATAGTATCTATTTTCTAAATCATAGCAGCTGAAAATGGCACAGCCATAATCACCAGAACACTGACTAGCTGCTGCAGCTTCAGTCAACAAACAGCCGAGCCTAGTCTAATCCAAGGGTATACACACAGCAGAATAATTTAATGTGTACACATCAGAAAAAGCCCTGGATGACTTGTAAAATCAACGTAGTGTCTTTTAAAGTGATATATTAAATATACTCACGAGGAAGAGACAAAAAGAATCCCAAATTTAATCTCACCTGATGTATTTTAGACTTGGCAGCTTCTGTTAAGGTTCCACTTTCAGCTTTGTGATTAGAAGCATCCCTACTGGCATTATTACCTGACTGATCACAAATTGAGAGGTAGAAGGATTATCAGTTTTTGAAACCAATGAGCATTTGTTATACAAAATATATAGAGTGTAACTCATGAAACATCTCATGAGGCAGCATCCTCTTCTTTAACCATATTGTTATATAGCCACAATAACAATTAACAGCAAACAACTGACAGACAAGAACATGAAATGGGCATCTGTGACCCTGAAAAAAGAGCTCTGCCTGTGTAAAAAATGTTAACTCAGATGCTAAGAGGCCACCAGAAAGCAGACAGTTTGTCTATGAGATGTGAATGATTCCTTAGCCAGCAAAAATCAATACCTTTGCTTATGTGACCACTTCCAATTTGAGCTACATCAAATTCCATGGCTATTTCACATGGCTATTAAATGGAAAGCTGCATGAAATTTGCCACATTCTCATCGACTCACCTCATTCTTTCCATTTTTGTTGTTGCCACCTTGTGAAATCATTTTTTCCAATACAGCAAGTAAATGTAAAGCCTTCTCAGCTTGGCAGGTCAGAAGATATAAGTCCACCAGCAGAAAGCACACTGCCTGGGCAAACTTTTCCTCTAGAAAATAAAACAGCAAACATTTAGTATTGCCTGAGAGGGTTGAATATAGGGGATATGACAGAGGATGCCAAATTGTCATAGACATAGATCATTTTATTTTGGAAAGATATTTTTTATCTTTTCAAGGATTCAAACCGAACATAGTGTTCCTGAATGGCATTAAATGCTACAGAAGACCACTCACACAAGTTGATATTAGTTACACGCTAGATTTTACAAACTTCTGAATTTCTGCATATAAAAAGGGCCTGACACAGACAGTTGTGTATACAACTCCCAGCTGCTTTTATGCTTATAGCACCTTTAGCTGTTTCTGAGAAACATGGGCTCAGTTCTACTTTCATCATTAAACTATTTTCTTCTCTGTATACATATTTAAACTGAACAAACAATCCTAACTGAAATACACATGATAATTCCAATTATAACATACACAAATAACTATAAAACTGCTGCCTGAAATCTATCTAGAAATATAAAAAGGAGAAAGAACAGCCTTTTGCTACCCTTACCAAAAGGTTCAATGAATTGGTAAAGCTTCTCTCCAATTACTATTGCTTCTGTGTACTGCCGCAAATGATACAAAATAACAGCCTGATTGTAATAAAGCATGCTATTTTCAACGTCATCTAGGCCATCCATTTCTTCAACAGCTGAATGAACCTGGAAGACATGAAAGAGAGATCAAACACAACCTTTCTGATTGATTTTTATAGTGACAATTACAAATGAAATCACATTGGCCTATGATAAAGACTGGCCCACACAAATTCCTAACTACTTGTTACTAAGATTTCCCAAAGCATTCCAGAATGTGCTAATACAAGAAAATAGTATATCCTTGGTCCTACTCTGGGTTCTCACAATGATAAAACAAAATACAGTGTATGCACATTTCATTGCTGAAATGAATGGCAAAGAGACTCTAATTAAAAGAACAGATTTGCACAATTAGCTTTTCACATGGTTAGTGCAATTATGTAACAGTCTGAGCTGCTCCGTTCCCCCTAATTCATATAGCAGAAGATTGCACAAGTAACTAAAACCAATCAATGGAGAAGAAAGAGCTTAAATGCACTGCTCTGAGACAACTTTAACCTCTTTTAGCTGGCTGGATAGCTCAATGGTTTAGGTATCTGGCTGCAGAGCCAGAGGTTCGGAGTCTGGTTTCCCACTGTGCCTCCTATGAGTGGAGCCAGCCTGTGTGAACTTGGGCAAGCTGCACAGTCCAAGGGCACCCCCAGAAGAAGGGAATGGTAAACCACTTCTGAGTATTCTCCACCTGGAAAACCCTGAAAAAGGATCACCATAAGTCAGAATTGACTTGATGGCACATGATTATATTATATTGTATTAACCACTTTTGCTCTCTGTTAATATATTGTATCAACTGTAATTCAAGGCTATTATTCCACACTACTCACTGGTGACCACTAGTCTGTCTTTGTTTTCCTTTCTAAAAACTTGAAATAAAGTCAATCACCTTTAAGGGCCAAATAGCACCTAGTTTTGCTAATAACATTTTCATCACATCAAATATGAGGAATCAGAAATCCTCATAGATTTATTGATCTCCTTTCAATTCCATTAAAAATCTGAGCATGCAATTCCAGACCTCTGAGATACTGAATGTGTGCTATCTATCACATTTACCTTTAAGACCATTGATTTTGGGGTCCAAAAGTATACAGGGTCACAGCTTTCGATAACTAAAATTATTTTTAATCAAGCTTACTTGGAGTTGTTCACCTATCAAGAGAAAGAGAATAAGAGCCTTCCCAGATGTTACAAAGTGAGATCTTTTCCAACAATTGCTGGAAGTATATCCTGAGAAGGCTGGTTTTAAAATTCAAGACATCTATTTACCTTGGCTGCCTTTGTTTAGAAAGAAAGGTGCTTACAACATTCCGTTTGTCCTTTAAAATTCCATTCCTTTTTGGAAATTACTGTCTTCATAGGACTGTGGTGCTGAGAACATTTATAAGGACTCCAAGTGCAACACAGGAAAAAGCTACAGCACACACATGGCTTCAATAAAAACAGTACCTGGTTTTTCAGCTGGTTAAGTGTTTGTCTCAAGTTATCTGTTGTTGTCTGATTACTTTTACAGAATTCTGCTACTGCAATATTCAAAACTATTTTATAGTCATCTTTGTTTATTTCTTGCAGACAGCTAAGGTGTTGTAGACAAGCATCATAGTTTCCAGTCTGTAAGTCGAAAGTATAAGGTTTAGGGAGATACATTTTCAAATTAAAAAAAATAAAATGCCTAAGCAGTTGTAACTAATCATATACATTTGATTACATTCAGATGCTACATACCCCATTCTAGAATAAGACACATGTGATCCATTCTCATTATTCACACTGTTTTGACAAAAACTTTGTTTGCTCAACCACAGCTTGCCATAAGTCAGCAAACACTGGCCACTCAACTACCTTTGTGGGATATCTTGTTCTAATCAAAAGTTGGTGTTCAGGGTCATTTAAAGATTTGGATATACAGTAGGACCCTCTTATCCACAGGATCAGTATCCACTGATTCACTTATCCACAGTCTGAAAATATTAAAAATATTTTTTAAAAAAAAACCAAGAAAAAAAACATTTTCACATGTATTACCAGAACCAGCCACTAGAGGAGTCAGAAACCATACTGTAAATACTTGTAGCCAGTTGTGGTAATGCATGTGAAAACCATTTTTTTCCTGATTTTTTCCCTTTTACCATGCTGTATATACAGCATTCACTACTATCCACAATTTTCAGTATCCGCGGGAGACGGCTTGGAACCAATCTCCAGCGGATATGGGGGTCCTACTGTACCACACTTAGACTAATTTCTTTTCTGAAAAAAAAACAGAGAATTTAACATTATTGTACCTAGAACAGTAGCATGAAACCATTAATCAACACTATCTAGATACAGAGTTAGTATAACTGTGATTTTTAACATCAGTTATTAATAAATGTGGCAAATGGCAGACAGGAAGGCCAAACAGTATCTTTCCCACATATACATAAACTAGAGTGCATTTATTTAAAAGAAAGCCCAGATTCATATCAAATTTCTCAGCAATAGCACATTTCTTAACCAATAGTTCAAATCTGATAACTAAACCAACTTTACCACTTATTACAGCATTTTACATCACTAAAGAGGGAATACATTGTGCAATTTCAGATAATTTAATCTTTGTTAGTTTAGAAGACACCTTGTAATGCCTATTTTATATATATCAGCCTGTAGATGTAGCAGAATATTAGGATCAGTAAGAACTAGACAAAACAGCAATACAACACTCTTATATTTTACTGGACTCAGAGTCAAACTGCATACTACAAATAGCCCACCACGAAATGCTAAAAAAACACAATTGTTCTAGAGCACGGGTCTCCAAACTTTTCAGCATGAGGGCCACATCATATATTTTACATTTTTTGAGGGCTGAAGGAACACACGTGCGCGCACACGCACGCACACACGCATATGGGCTGAAGGGAACGGACCTGAACCTGTGGCGTTTCGCTGGGCCGGATAAAAAGGCAAGGCAGGCCGGATGTGACCTGCAGGCTGTAGTTTGGAGATCCCTGTTCTAGAGAAGTAATTCAAGCAGACTTTTGTGACCCAGCAATTATACTTGCAAAGCCCAAAACAAATCAAGCTAATTTCCAAAAGTGTTTCTGACTGTAACAGGTCCATTAAACATTTTTAGCAGTAAATTGACTCTTAGTCACAGACTACATATAGGGACGTGGTGGCGCTGCGGGTTAAACCGGAGAAGCCTCTGTGCTGCAAGGTCAGAAGACCTGCAGTCGCAAGATCAAATCCACGGGACGGAGTGAGCCCCCGTCGCTTGTCCCAGCTCCCGCCAACCTAGCAGTTCGAAAGCATGCAAAATGCGAGTAGATAAATAGGTACCACCACGGTGGGAAGATAACGGCATTCGATGTCTAGTCACGCTGGCCACGTGACCACGGAAGATTGTCTTCGGACAAACGCTAGCTCTATGGGTTGGAAACGGAGATGAGCACCGTCCCCTAGAGTCGGACACGACTGGACAAATTGTCAAGGGGAACCTTTACCTTTACCTTTTTACCTGTACCATACAGTCTGGCCCCTATATAACAGAATGTTAATAATATCCAGTATATTTCTACACATTATTTTATTCAGGGATCTAAAGGAATGTTGTCTTGTCATAAACAAGAAACATACTGGTGTATACTCCTTAATTGCTCCTGGATGCAGCAAGAACAACTGAACAAATCAGAGGTTTAATACCCAGTTAGTTTACTGTACTGTCTGGAGTGAACTGCATCTGTTCTGTGGGTTGGTTCCTCCCAGCAAGCCAAGAATGAACCCTACCTTATTTCTCTGGGTTGTTTGGAGGGAACAAACCAGAGAAGGGAAGCTGCTCACCTCCAGATAATACACTAAATCAACCAGAGAGAAGCACTGAAGTTTGTTCAGCTGCTGTTGCTCCTGTAAGCAGGAGTTATCAAATAGCATATACCGTGTTTCCCTGAAAATAAGACAGGGTCTTATATTAGTTTTTGCTCCAAAAAAACATATTAGGGCTTATTTTCAGGGGATGTTTTATTTTTTTCATGTACAACAATCTACATTTATTCAAATACAGTCATGTCATCTTCTTCTGGTTGCTGCACAATGGTGGAGGGCAGGGTTTCACTTAACTGGGGCTTATTTGGGGGGGGTAGGGCTTATATTACGAGCATCCTTAAAAATCATACTAGGGCTTATTTTCAGGGTAGGTCTTCTTTTCGGGGAAAAGGGTACCAGAAATGATTCCCACAGATCCCTAGCATGTTGTGCTGTAAGGACACTCAGTGTCTGTGACTCTGACAAATCCAACAATTTATTCCTACTGTAAATGTAAAAACTATATGTGTAGATCTCATCATCACACTGATGATGAGATTTAATAGCAGCTACGTTATTTTAAAGGGAAACATTCAGTGTTTTACTGATGACTTTTAAAACAAAATTCTACTACGAACTTTTAAAACATTTTTAAACTTCAAAAATAATTTCTATCTGCCCCATATTAAAAAAATTATTCACCCCGATGCAAATCTGTAAGACACATAACAAATTCATAATAAAAGTCAGGCGTCTAGTGTAATATATTATTATGACATTATTATCACCTCTGCTACCACAGGAAATAAAGTAAGATACATGCTCTCTTACCACATGTAATTTCTATCTAATGCACTAAAAACAAAAGAAGAGTCACTCATTATCTTAATAATTACCATAAAAGCTTGCAGTGCACTGTTTGACAGCTCTTTTTCTTGATCAGTAATACCAGAAGAGGTACTTGCTCCTTCGTGTTTCTCTGTTCCCTGATCTGGGTGACAAGCAACATGTTAGAAATAATAGTTAACTCTAATCAGATCTTTAAGCTACTCTAAAAAAAAAATTAATTCTAATATTTGCCAAATAATTTTTATGTTCATCAGATCATAGCAAAAAAGTGATACACAAATATTTTAATACATTTTCTAGAAACACAGAGATGACAGTCAAATGATCTGAGAGAAAAATGTGATGATACTAGCTTTTTCAAAAAATAAGTTTTGATCTAAGATTCCGTGTTTCCATTTTTGTTACCCAATAGCTTGGTTTCATTTTGGTGTTTGACAAACTGTTTTAGTGAGCCTTTCTGAGAGAGGAAAGTAGTATAAAATGCTTTTATATATTTCCTAAACTCCCTGTTTTAAGTTAGGAACTCTTACATCTATTTAATATCATTAGAGTTGACACTGTAAATCTCATGACATAAGACCAGATGGTCTTGTTTCTAGTTAGTTTGTGAATATATTCAGTCTTACAATGAAACAAATCCCAAACATGAACTTGAGTAACTGAAGGCGGGAGAAAAGGGAATTTGGGTCTAATGATTTACAGGGGTAAACTCTAGAGACAACTATACCGCTGGACAGTTAGTAAGAAGATCACAGACATTGTGAAATTACAGCTTTTGTTTTATATGGCAAGATGGAAATAAATGCTACGACCTCCTTGTGTCCCCAGCAGTGGTGAATCTCTAGCCCTCCAGATGATTTAGTGCACAACTCCCACACCATTAACCAGCGTTTCTATTGTGAAAGCAGCCCTGCCCAGACCTTTAAGTGGCACCATCGCCACAGTGCTGTCAGATCGGGAATTCTCCTTTGCACCTCAATACGTTAGTGCTATTTTTCGTCACAACTCTCTCGTGGTGAGGGGAGAGGGGAGAAACTGCAGCCTTAGCTTCCTCCTGTGGCTGTCACCTGATTCTCAGGCAGCAAACATCTCCTGCCTCTCGCAGTTTGAAATGGGATGCTCAGTCTTCCGTGGAGGTCTTGGTTCCGCCGCCCGCCCCACCCCCACCCCCAGCCCCGCAAAAGCCCAAACCTAAACACCCCAAAGAACGGGTCCTACCTGCCAAACCCAAGGCGCGCAACCGATATAAATAAAGAGAAACAGGGAGAGGATACCATTCCGCAGGAGCCAGCAACGGAGTTTGCTTCGCCTCCGCCTCCGGGATGGAAAACCAGTATCTCCTCCCGTCCCTCCACCCCGAGTTGCGAGTGCTTGAGAGACGTCGCCTCTTTGTCCTTACCTCCGCCTTTGTCCGCTGCCATGGCTGCCGTCTGAGGCGAGAGTGGTATCTCGTTTTTTTGTCTGAAGAGGCTTTCGAGTGGTATGGCCTCCGCCACCTCTGCAAAAGCGCCGCCTCAGAAGCCCCCGGCAGCAGGAGGGAGAAGGGATAGGGTGGGAAACACACTGACGAAGGCCACCCCTCAGCGTCTGACGGGACCAAGCCTTTGCTTCCGGGTTGGGCGGAAGACAGGGGACTCTCTAGCAATCAGGGTCTCTCTCTGCTCACAAGCGGTTACGTCACGCGCATCCCTACGGAGTGGGCGGTGTAAGGATTTGTCAAAGCGTAACTAGGCGGTCTTAGGCAAGAGGCGGTGTTGCGAGTCACCTGCCGGTGGGCGGAGTTGGAGGTGGGTAGCCAATGGTCGATCTGAGACGGGTTTTAGAAGAGGCAGCCGGGTTTGCCTGTGCTAGCCTGTCAGGCAAAAACGAACAAATAAAGAAGAGAAGGGGGTCACAACGGTTTTGTCTTCATTATTTTTTCATTCTTTTTTTATTTTTGCCTGAGCTGAGAAGGGTTGTGTTCCAAGGGTGTACCATAAGTTGAGCGTTGGGAAATCGTCCTTAATTTTTATTTTCAAGATCCAAAAGATTTAAGGGAAAAAACATATGACATGAAATAAACATTCTTTATTTATATTATTTATATGCTGCTTTTCTTCCCCATAGACTCAGAGGACCCAAGGTGGCCGTCAAGAGAAAAAACAGCAGATAGCTCAGTAGTTTAGATCTCTTTGGGAGTATGATTTCCCACCGCGCCTCCCAGGAGAAGAGCGGGTCTGTGCGGTCTTGGGCAAGTTGCATAATCCCAAGATGCCCTGAAAAAGGGTTGCCGTAAATCAGAATTGATTTGACGGCACATTATTATTAGCATAGGATCCAGCCAATCCTACTAAAGGCAGCATGAGAAGTTTGCAGAAACTCCCAACATTTATGAGATATAGGGGGGTGGGAAGTTTGCAACAAAATGTTGCAGTGAAGAATGAACTTATTCAGGGTTTTAACCAGACCTTTCCTGTTTTTAGTGACCATGGTAAGTTTCATTTCTTTAGTCCTAAATTGAAGATTGATGCTTAAAGAATCAACTCCAGGTTCTGGCATCAATTTTGAGGGGAACATTTGTTTCTGGAAGCTTATTTATTTATTGGATTTATACCCCACACCATCTGGCAACCAGGCCACTCTGGGCAGCTAACAACAAGATAAACAGCACAATATCGAAACATGATAAAAAATAAAATAATACATACATTCAACAAATATAACCAGCAGGATAAATTAAAACAGATGGCAATGAAGGTGGTAAAAAGGATGATGAAAAGGATGGCAAAAAGGATGGTAAAAGGCAGGCCGAGATCTCAAAAACCTAAGCTTAGTATTTTCTGTTTGATTATTTCATCATATTCTCAAATTTTATATAGGATACCTCATTGAGAGTCCCTGAAAAATACCCAGGGACACCAAACACATCAGTAACCTCCTGCATTGCCAGTTTTAAACCCATTGCTGCTGAATCCAGAAGAATATATCATAGTGTGAAAAGTGACGCATTTAAGATAAATAGCCTTACACTTGCCCAACTCTCAAATATCAATTTTGTACGTATTTTATTTTGGCAGTAAATATGTCTTGTTCTGTTCCCTCTTATATATTATTCTATGGATTATTGAGAAGCAATTACTCATGTTTTACATTGTTAAGATGGAAATTGCTGTAACCTTGGTGTGGTCATACAGAATTCCTTTTTCATGATAGGAAGTGTCCTTCTGAATGAAATGAAAATAGAACTTCTAATTCATTACATATTAAATGCCCTCTATTTAAGCCCTTGACCAGCTGGAACACACCACTCAATCTATTGTCTACAACCAGAATGTCCAATATAATTACATCTCAGATACACAGGACAGCGACTCAGATCCCATCAATTTACAGCAGCCATTTCTTAAAGTACAGTATCCTCTCAATCGGGGGCGGGGGGGAGCAAATTGATAGGGCAGGATGGGTACACAGAAACAACCTACTGCAAGAATGATTTAAAAAAGAAAATGACAAAACATCATAGGTTTTTAGCCAGTATAGTAAGCCACCTACAGCTTCCTACAATTTAGCCTTCTGCAGCTTCCAACTGAGACTATTCATAACATCATTGATTTTCAGCTGGTTGTCACAGTAATACTTCCATCTCCAAGGCTCCGGGCAACCAACATCTACTTGCTTACTGGACTTTCCCTTTGTCCTAAACAACTATTGAAACATAACAGGCCACACAAGACAAATAAAAAGATGAGAACAAGACCCTGCTGCAAACTCAGGTGCCAATTGTGTCCTCGCATATTCTCTAGCATCACCATTATAGGCCCTAACAATATCATCCACAACATCAGGGATTCATTTACTTACTCATCTGGCAATGTGACATTTGCTAGCAGGGTTCCTGTGTATTCTACATTGGGCAAATGGGAGAATTTTTATGTAAGCGATTAATAATAATAATAATTGCATGCTGTCAAATTAACTCTGAATTATGGCAACCATTTCCAGGGATTCTCGGGTATAAAGTATATGGCAACCATTTCCACATTATATAAATGGGAATAATTCTGACCTCAGAAATGGCAACATACAAAAAAAACTTTTTGAACATTTCATTCTCTTTAACAGATCTGGATTAATATGGATACCCAATGTGGGATAGCGGATACAGTTATGGACTAAGGCTCAGGGGGCCTGGGTTTGAATCCTTGCTCAGCCATGGAAGCTAACTGGGGGAGTGGAACTGATAAAACCACTCCTTAATTACCTCACGTTGAAAGCCCTATTAAGGTCACTATAAATCAGTTCTGACTTGTTAGCACATAACAACAGAACACATGTATTAAAACATACACTGATTTTATCTCCAAACTTCTGCAAAGTTACAGCCAATAAGTCCTCTTCCTTATCTAACCTCAACACAACTTCCTGAAAATATCACCAACTACACTTCAAAGGCAGCAACCTATCACTGGTGTCAATTGAGAGCCAAGCTCCTTGGGGACGATTAACAGGATAATCAGTATCATTATAATTTGAAGGTTTGTTATGAGTGTAAATAACACCACTTTCATGAAAGTTCTTTACCAATGCCATTTTCTCTCTTTTCCCCATTTTGTTTGGTTCCCCACCTCACTACTATGTATTTGTGGCCAGACTATTACGTTCTGTGTGTCTGAGGAAGAATTTTGTAATACATGAAAGTTCACACTGAAATAAATATGTGAGTCTTTAAGGTGACACAATGTGTTTAAGTTTGTTTTTGTTGTTGTTATTTATTTTATGGTAGTGTAATTAAAAATATTTCCACTAGGTGGTAGTATGTTGAAGCATAATATACAGTTAGAAAAATCTTGTCATCATTGCACAAAACAGTTAAACTTTCTTTGAATGTTATTTCCAGACAGTGAAACATATCTGCAGGAACAGCTGATGCCTTTATTAGACCACTAAAAAAAATCAAGCAAACATCAGACAGCTACTGTTCAATGATAATTCTTCTTCCTCAGGTTGTGCATCAAAATTTTGTGGATAGTTAGAAAAATTATATACTAGAATCCCAAAGTTTCATGGCAGTTGTTCTGTGCCAAGCAAGCTTCCTAAGGTGAGTTCAACCAGTCTGCAAATGGCTTGTGGGGAGTGTATGGTTTTAAACTCCTCCCCAGGCAGCATTTGTTTGGAATTTACTCAACAAACTAATATATCAGTTTGTTCTTCATCCAAACACATGTGCATACATGCTGAAAACCTACATGCCTAATAACAGCTGGTACTTAACAAATTGGGCCTGTCTACTGATATGCAAGTTGCTGCAGAGATGACGAACCACATCTTGAACGTGAAAAATCCAACCTGGGCAGATGCAGAAAGTACTTCCAGTATAACAACTGCAAAACATTTCTGATTCACAAGAACTGTCCTATTAGTCTCAGTGCTGGTATTCAGCTGACAGATGAGACCCTCTTTTAAAGGTATTGTGACCTCCTAATACTGCCCACACAGAACACTGTAATTAAATGATTTCACATGGGACTCTGGGCAAAATGATGATCTGTTTAACTTTGTTCTATACATTAAGAAATTATTTTAGAGAACAAAGGAAGCAGTCTTATTCTGAGTCAGATTATTCATACATCATGTCAGTTGTGTTTACAAGGACTTCTCCAGATTTTTAGGCAAGGGCCTTTCCTTCATCTCTTATTTTGTCCTTAGCCTTGCCCTATCCTTTGCTTTCTTAACTCAGATCCCCAGCATCTTTTTTTCTTCTCCTTTTCATTCTAACTGGGCTTCCAAAACTCATTTCTTGGAGATAAACCAGAGAAATTATGAGGGTTCCTAGTGTCACAGAATAACTCCACAGTCTTTTTGGCTGAAATTCTATTGCATACATTTACATCTGCACAACCTGATTATGTCATCAGCCATGGGCTTTTATTGCTCATTTTAAGTGTCCTATTTTGCACATGTGTGCACACAGGCACACATAGGTTCTGAGGCTTTCTTGGGATCCCCTTTGAACTGTGGAAGCCTATTGGAACCTTGGAACTTGGGCAGGGAGCCTTTAATGCCTGAGAACCACAACAGAGGAGATGGAGCTTGGAAGTGCTGAACAGGTGCTCAGCCAGTAAATGAACCAGCACGAACCACCGAATCAGCCATTCATGCCCATCTCTACATAGGTCCTGTCCAGACAGGTATTTGGATTGGTGTTGGTACTTTTTGGTTCGAACCAAATTGTGTCTTTCACATATGTTTCTACTCAGATTGACTCATCATGCCCCTTTAAGAGCTGTCCCACTCATTTCTGGCACATCCCTAGGGCTTCTCTTTTTTTGGTACAGTTTGGCACATTTCTAATTATCTCATTGTATAGGCCTGTGTTGATGGCTAGTTTGCACCCAAATAGAGCTGTGGGCCCTGTTATCTGAGGTGACAACCTGGTGATATATTAGGTGGGCTGTGACATTAAAAGGGAGGACAGAGAAACCCCCTCCTCTATTTTGTCTTCTTTTCAAAAAATATTTTCCTAACTGATGCAGTGCAATTCTAAATATCATGCTAAGTTGATGAATTGCTTCTTTGATATGCCACTTACTTTATTTAACAGCAAAAAAAGGAAAGTCACTGCAGCCTACTGAATGATGGCTGTGAGAAAAGGTGGGGAAGGGGGGGGCTATTTTGACTCCATGGGATCCACCCCCACAAGTCTGCACAGCCCCAGCAGAGTCCTGGCTGAGACGAAAGGTGGGAAAAAGGGGGTTACGTGTCTTCTATCTCCCCAACCTCCACCCCAATGTTTTCCCCTCATGCCACCACTGTCCTTGGCAGCTGTTGCAGCTGCCTCCTTACACACAAGGAAACCAGGTAAACGTATTCATAAGTAAACACTACTTGGAGTAAACCAGTAAACCAGATACACTTACACACGAGTAAACCAGTGATCCAAAGACTTGTGTGGACCCTTCTCACAGAAGAATAAACATCTCTAGTGCGAATGGAAGGATCGCTCAAATGAGAGATAAAATAGATCGCACTGAATATAAGAGCCTTTTAAATGTGAACAGCTCCAAATTCCCCTGTCTGGACAGACCCTTAGAAACCCTATACTGTATTGTAACTCAACAGCTCCCAGAGTCCCTGGGAATATATACTGGGGGAGGGAAGGGCAGGGAAAGCGAAGTCAAGAAATACACAGCTGACTGCATCACAAATCCAATTAACACTGACAAGGCTAGTAAAGTCAAGTGAGTAACTGTGCAGGGTTTCTGAAAGCAGCTTTGTGCTTAGAATCTCAGTAGAGATTGCTGGAGACCAGCTGGACAAAGAGTGGAATCAGTGGTGGGGCGGGGAACCACATCATATTGTTGGGTATACATGGATACTGAGACATGCTTCATCAGTACACTATTTTGGGCAGTGTGTTTCTGAACAACACTGTGTGTTTGTCATGTAAAAATTTTAGCCTCCATAGAGAGACAAAATATTTATTCAGGACCCAAATGATCCAGAAAAAAAAAAGAATTATTGTCTTGACTTAAGTCAACAATAACACAAAATAGCTCTGATTTAAAGGAAGTATTAAGCAAATATCACTAACAGCCCTGGAAGAGGTCATTCTCCTGGGCCGTATGTCTGGTTCAGAAAACCAATCAGCTCAGAAACTTCCTTTTCCATTTCCTCATTATTAAAATTGATTATTTCTGGATTGACCAAAAGGAGGCAACCAAGTCATTAAATGCCTGTCCTTGATTATCTTTTACAAGCATCATGAGTTGGAGGAGAATATATATATTCGAAGGACATCTTAGTAAAGTGCTAAGTACTGTTTCAATTACTCAACAAATATGAGGCAAGTAGAATCTGGAATAGTGCTGTCACCGAGAAGGAAATCTTGCTTGAGGATTCCATCAGTGACAGGCCCTGATGTATCACTTCAGTTGTTGGGGTAATATAGGCCCATGGGGCACTGTGCTTCATAAGGAAATGCACCTCATTGTCAGATTATTTCCATTTAATATAAAAGATACTTCAAGATTCACGTACCTCTCAGGAAATCCTGTTGCAGGAGGAAAACCAGGTTAATCATAGGGGATACCATTCTCTTAACATCTAGTTTGATCCTGAGGCACAGAACTGCTGAACCTTCTTGAGTAGAAAGCTTTGTTCCTGATCCTAGATGTGCTTGGTCTCAGAGTGAACACTCACAAGGAGAAAAATCCTATGAACATCGTAACAGTTCACTATACTCACATAAGTTTATGGCTTAGTATTCAAACATGCTACAGACTGAAAACTAAGCCCTCGTGATGGGATTATTTTGTAAACTCAACATAAGTTGCTAGTTACATCAAATATGACTCAAGATATTTTGGTGCCTGAAGCAGAACAGCACATGGTGCCCCTCCCAACTTACACTGAAGTGGATAATATCTAAAGCCAGTCAAGTCAGGCATCCAAGGCTGAAAATCACACAAGCTCCCTTTCTGGCCATAAAATTACAAGGATCAGAGCAGCAGCCACACACTGTTCTGCCGCATGGCATGATGTTATGCTGTGATGTCCAAAGATGTCATCCTTTGATGTCTGGTTTGGTTATCAGCTTGCTCATTAGTGAGATGCCTTGTTATCATTTTGCCAGTTAGTGCAATATAAACATCTGAGAAGTTGGCTGACAGAGACGTGCGTTCATGAACATCCGCACTGACACAAAAAGGTATATAAGGTATATATAGATATCTGGACCATTTGCAAATTTCAGTGTAGACCTGACTCCTGAGAAGTGCTGCATAATAAATGACTCCTAGAGAATCATCCGCCACCATTATTTAGGGGCTCTTAACATGTAGAAGGGGTGTGAGCAAGGTACCCTCTAACTTTCAGCCCCACTGGGCAGCTCTCTCTCTCTCTCTCTCTCTCTCTCTCTCTCGGCTTTGCCCCTGCATGTGCGCACAACTCCACCCCCACCCCCCCCACACTGGGTTCCGTTGCGACTGGAACCTCATGCGATTTCTGCATGGAGAAGACGAAAGAGAGCTGGGCGGAGGGTAGCTGAGTTGTGCGCGCCCAGCATTGCGGGAACCTTGGGTATGCGGTTTCTCTTTCATTGCTTCTGTGTTTCACTTTACTGTCTCTTGTCTCTTTAATAAAGTTTTGTGCCTTTTCCTCCATTGAGAAAGTCATTGCCACTGAATTCGGAAAGAACCGTTGTCAGCCTTGAGAAGATACATAACCAGCCTTGCTAATTTGAAACAAACATCTTTGTTTAACTTACCAAATGAGATATTTATGGAATGAAGATCCCTTTCCTAGCTTCTGAGGAAAATTAGGAAGCAACCTTGCTCTGAATCAGAGCTAAAATACCCGTGTTGGTATTTTAGATTTCAGACAGCAGTCCTTCCAAGGCCAAACTTCAAATGGCAAGGACTGAATGTCAGACCTTCTACAATCATGTGAAGAAGAAAGCACATCCCCTCTGAATTCTATGGTTTTAAGTATCATGACATAATAAAAATCATCTGGTACGTAGCACATCTGAAAATTAGGTAAATATGACCTCAGATGAACAACAACACATGAGATATTACACTGTACCATGATTTTTTAAAACAAAAATAAAGCCAATGTGTTAAAAAACAAGTACACCTTTACTGCTTCCACAGGAATTAAGAGGCTATGTAGCAGCCAGGTGCCGCTAACCAAATGACCTTGAGATTATCAGCAAGTGTGACCACCTCTATAAAAGCTGAAGTTTTAGCAATTTGCTGGTCTGGAACATTCAGGTGTGTATTAACACAATGCCAAGGAGGAAACACATCAGCAGTGATCATAGAGAATCAATTGTTGCTGCCCATCAATCTGGCTATTGTAAGGCCATTTCCAAACAATTAAAAGTCCATCATTCTTCCATGAGGAAGATTATTCACAAGCGGAAAACATTCAAAACAGTTGCCAGTCTTCCCAGTAGTGAATGTCCCAGCAAATTCACTTCAAGATCAGACCATGCAATGCTCAAAGAAATTGCAAAAACCCCAAGAGTTGCATCTCAGACTCTACAGGCCTCAGCATGTTAAATGTTAAAGTTAATGACATTAAAATTAGAAAAAGACTGAATAAGTATGGTTTGTTTGGAATGGTTGCCAGGAGAAAGCCTCTTCTCTCTAAAAAGAACATGACAGCACGTCTTAGGTTTGCCAAGTTGCATCTGGACAAACCACAAGACTTCTGGAACAATGTCCTTTGGACAGACGAGACCAAAGTGGAGGTGTTTGGCCATAATGCACAGTGCCACGTTTGGAGAAAACCAAACACAGCATATCACCACAAACACTTTGGGATGGTATTATTTTGTAAAGCACAGTGGTGGCGGGCTGATGATTTGGCTTGTTTTGCATCCACAGGACCTGGGCACTTTGCAGTCATTGAGTTGAGCATTAACTCCTCTGTATACCAAAGTATTCTAGTCTAGAGTCAAACGTGAGGCCATCTGTCTGACACCCAAAGCTTGGCCAGAACTGGGTCATGCAACAGGACAATGATCATAAGCACACCAGCAAATCTGCAACAGAATGACTGAAAAACAAAAGAATCAATGTGTTGCAATGGCTCAAAGTCCAGACCTCAACCCAATTAAAATGCTGTGGTGGGACCTTAAGAGAGCTGTGCATAAACAAATGCCAGAAACCTCAATGAACTGAAGCAAAGTTGTAAAGAAGAGTGAGCCAAAATTCCTCCACAACAATGTGAGAGACTGATAAAGTCATACAGAAAACAATTACTTCTGGTTACTGCTGTTAAGGTGGCTCTACAAGCTATTGAATCATAAGATGTACTTAGTTTTTCACACATGGCTTCTCCATTTTGAGTTTATTTTTGTTAAATAAATCATAGCACGTTGTAATATGTCATGTGTTATTGTTCATCTGAGGCTGTATTTATCTAATTTTCAAACCTGCTAAGGACCAGATGATACGTAAAACCATAAAATTCTAAGAGGGTGTACTTTCATTTTCACATGACTGTATATCTAAAATGTGCATTGCCATTGACCCACAGACGGTTCACTATAATAAACTTGACCAGTGATGGGGTAACTACTAATACCTCATATTAGTCTTCCAAAAAAATCTATAGAAATGGCAACAATACATGCTGGAAATCTTGGATGAAAGGTGATGTTCTCCACTGTTTATGCTCCTGTAAGAGCAAGTAATATAAATATTTAATATGGGGATTTTTTAAAAGAAACTCTTACTTTGTTTACAAACTAATATAATTACTATTTCTTTAATAGCACTAGGAAGAAATGGACAAAAACTGGAATGAAACATCTAAACTGGAGATTGGGAAAAGTTATTTTGGGGAGGGGACTACTGTTACCGTATCTGGTGTGGGCAACACATAGCCCATGGCCTACAAGTGGCCCCCTACTGTTTTTGTGGCCTGCAGAACCAGCCAGTGTTGCCCATGAGTTTTAGCAGTATGTAATGTAGCAGGGATTCCCCCCCCCCCCTTAACCATTTTTGTGCTAAAATTAACACAAAGGGGCATGAATTTGTCCCTTGTTTTAGCACAAAAAAGGCGAGTTTGAGAAACTGGAAGTGTCCCCCTGCCCTGCATTTCTGGTTGTCACTGGTCCAAGAAATTCTGGTGATGTGCAGTGGGGAAGTCCATGCCATGGAGAGAACCCAGAGCAGGACAGAATGTGCCTACAGATATGCCAAAGTTGTCCCCTGTTTTACATGCTCAGCCTGGGAAAACACCTCTCAGAAAATCCCCAAAGGGTATCGAACTAATGGACATGCCAAAAGCAGCCTAGCAATGTCCTCAAATCCCATACTCAGGTGCTGTGCCAAGGATTATGTCCATGTGTTGTCCATGAACTCAAAGAAGATGTAGACAGAGCTGCAGCTCACACCCTGCATCACAAGATCCATGACACATAAAGAAATGCCACCGTGAAGCCAAACCATCTGCCCAGTGATACAGGCAGCAATGAACAAGGTGTTGCCAGTCAACAGGCATTCCTATAGGCCAGTGGCAGCAAACCTTTTTGGACCTGAGTGCCCAAACTGGGGGGGGGGGGGGGGAGAAGAAAAAAAAAACCAGTGGGCGGTGGGCCGTGGCAGAGACGGAACCGGAGGTGATGGTGGCGGAGCCAGAAGTGGTGGCGGAAGGGGGAATCCCGGTCACAGAGGTGCCTCGAGACCCCACTCTGGATCCGCCACCAGTGCCAGCTGCTCCGGATCCTGGCCCGCCGCCTGTCGGGGCGCCAGCACCGCGGCTGCAGCTGCCTCCTCAGGTTTGGCTGCGGGGGAGGGAATAGGAATCTGGCGACTTATGGCTCGCATGCCTGCAGAAAGGGCTCTGCGTGCCAGCTGTGGCATGCGTGCCATAGGTTGCCATCACTGCTATAGGCAGTGATTCAAATCCCATTTTGTTGCTCACAACAAACACTGTTTTGGAGTAAAATAAACAGAAGGAAAGCTTGTATTGCAGTCACATAGCTCCCTTGGTAATGTGCCTACAGAGAAGACATGCAACTCTGTTGCAAAAAGAATTCAGACGCCATCAGCAGAGGAAAAGACCCTATTCGCTATGTTGCCAAGCTCCTCACCTCCCACATGGCATACTTAAGGAGTCAAAATACCCATTCCTGGAGAATAAATGATATTTACAATTAGACCAATTTCCATAATACCAGAGCTTTGAGTCATAGTTCAAAAAAGTAACTTTTCCCACCTCTGAACCAAATGCATTATGGAGCCCAGCAGCCATTATCCTGTTGCATATCCCACCTGTGCAACATGAGTTATATCACTGGCAACAGCAGATTACAGTTAATTAAAAAATTTATTTTTCAATGTCAGGGAGCCTGTGACTTTAGTATTATGTGAAAGTTGTACAAACCCTTAAATTGAAAGAGGAACTCTTTAATTTGCAGCCATCTGCCAGTTTCTGTGACATCATTCCCACTGCACAGGTGGAACTACAAAACAGGATACTGGCTAGTTTGTATCACTAGACTGGAAAACGTCTTATGGGAAATAGACAAGTCAATTTAGCATTTGCTAAGTCAGCAGCACCCCATTCCCTGAGATTCAAATCTGGGAATGTCACCTTGTGATGTCACATAGGCAGTCGCTTGGTAAGGTTTGGCAGTAACTGCTTCTGGACCAGCTAATTTCTAGGAAATCCAGTATAAATGGCCCAGACTGAGGTCAATCCTACCTAAAAAACGTAATATGACAACCAAGAACTAGGAGGGGGAAAAACTCCCAGTTTTGGTTGGCTGGCAACATACACCCAGCAAGTATAATGGTTGCTGTCATTCCTACTAGGGCTTGCATCCTGCTCAAATCTTACCTACAGCATACCTGTTATGTGGGGAGTTTTCCCTTGCCTCCTGCTGTTGCGGGGGCTTGTGCGAATCTCATGGTCTGCTCATGACTTCTTCCCAAGGGTCTGTGCTTATGAAGGCTATGTAACAAACAAGAAAGCTCATGGAGTGCAGTACTGGCACTCCATTACATGGCTTGCTCTAAATAGCAGGATGAGTCCAGAATAGGCTGTGCCCCCAAATGTTTAATAGTATTGTTTATACTCATATGCATGCCCATCATCCACAATATTATAAGTTAAGAAGGTTGTTGTTGGCTTTTTAAAAACATCTAAATTTTTTGATGGTGGTTGTAGGTTTTTTGGGCTGTCTGGCCGTGTTCTTGAGGTTTTTCTTCCTAACGTTTCGCCAGTCTCTGTGGCCGGCATCTTCAGAGGACAGGAGTCAGGACCTACAACAACCATCGGATCCCAGCCGTGAAAGCCTTCGAGAATACACTAAATCTTTTGGTCTGGATTGTCTTGAAAACCTTCAGATAACAAACTCTAATTCTTTGTTGCAGAGCACAAAACATTATCCATCTAGCAAAAACAAAATATGCATGTGATCATCAAATTTGTTATAAAATCATCAACCGCTGAATTTAACAGTGTGGTGGTATTTTGTCCTTAGGTTAAAATACACAGTGGAATAAAGCATCTTCTATCTCAGCAACAATAGTAAGCCATTTTATAATAAGCTAGTGATATCCTGCCAAGTGGCATGGTTGTTATATAAAGTATCCATGCCTGTATAGTGAATGTGAAAACTAAAAAATAAATCAGATATAATCACATGAAACTCACATCTAGAGCACTGAAAAAGTTGTGTTTTCATACTTCTTCTCTTCCCATAACATCACAGTCAACAAAGCTGCTATTTTACTGCAATATGTGCAGAGCAAGGCTGTCCTCTGTCAAGTGAGAATATCCCTTAAACTAATGGTTCCCAACCTTGAGTCCACAGATTTTCTTGGACTAAAACTCCCAGAAGCCTTCACCACTACCTCTGCTGGCCAGGATTTCTACGAGCTGTCATCCGAGAACATCATCTGGGGACCCAAGGTTGTGAACCACTGCTTTAGACCTTCCTTCCATATTGCAAAGAATTCTGCAGTGCAGTCTTTATGAGTCCAGGAGAGCAAGCAGGTATGCCAGAGATGATGCAGCTGTGAAATGATCGCATTACAGGATTTTAGAGCACCCTTTTTTGGGCCACATCTGCAGTTCTCCAACCAGCATGGCTGCTAAGAGCTGCATGTTGCCCATCCCACTTTAATACTTCAAGCAGCACTTCTCAAAACTTTAACTACACAGGGTTTAAGAAGAACATGGATTGCCCCAGGACTCACTCACAACTCTAGAAGCCTGATCAGTTCACATGATATGTTGTGGAGTGTAAAAACATTAGCACAAAGTCATATTTGTTTTTCAGATCTACTTACCCTTGATTAACATTACTCAGCTGGACCCAAGAGGACTTGATTCTCTAGGGGGAAAGGCTGCTGCTCTGTGACACAGGGTGTGCAGCCAGAAAACAGGACTTCAGTGGAATCTGAAGCCAAAAGAAGGCAAAATGAAACTGCTGAGTATAGAAAAAGGAGGAGACCCCAGAGTGAAATGGGAGTGGCGAGCAGAGTTGGCAGGTTCATATCAGGAGTGGAAAACCTGTGGCTCTGCTGGTGTTGTTCAATTCAGTTCTCACTAATCATTGGTCATAGTGACTTGGGCCAAGAGGCAGTAGAGTTGAACAATATCTGGAGGACCACAAGTTCTGACTTATACAGTGGAAGGCAAGGTCATTAAAATAAAGACTGCAAGAAATGAGGGGCCTGGAAGAGAAGGGCTGGAAGAAGAACCACCACAGGAAAGAAAAGTAGAGGCAAAGCCAAAGCCAGGTAGAAAACAAGGGAGGGAATGAAAGAAGGAATAGGGATAGACATCCACCCCCTCTCTTAGCTACATATAGCCCATTTTGATGACTGTATTTCATACAAAATTGCTATTTGGCATCTAATTAGAGTGTCAAGCATAGTTCAAATGCGCTTCTCTGCTCTCCTGCCCCATACTCATTTCTCTGGATGTTTCGATTTTTACATTTGTGAAGATGTGGAAAAGCTGCTTCCTTTAATAAAATAACATTCTTCTTCAAGCAGACACTGGAAGTGAATCTATCCTTCCATTCATTTATTTTATCCACCTTGTTCCTTCACCATCTTTGACTGTATTTATTAATTATGTTATTCTTACATATAGATACTGTCTTTCTGTCCTTTAAGAGTCTCCCAAGAGTTTCCTCCAATAAGATGCTGCACAAAACACCTACACAAACCTCCAAATGTAACAGCAGTTATACAGCCTGAGAATTATGTATTTTTTTCCTAATAGCCAAATTTAGCAAAGTGGATTTGGGAATTTCCTTGCTAAAAAATTATTTTGTATATAGTGCCACATTCGATGCCTCAATTAACTTACTGTGGTACAGAAAGTACAGTAAAATCCAGTAAGATCTGGAGATATGGAACACCTTCTGGATATAGAGTAATTCAGAATAATTGAAACTCAAGTGCTTGTCTGCTAAATGGCCTCTCTCATGGCACTCTGGTTTACTGAGTAGCTGGAAACAAGGTCAGAAGTTGAATTAGGAAAGCAGACAATGTTTTCAAATAGAAATTCTAATAGGATAGAACTCTACCTATCCTAGTGACCTGAATGTGACTATAAATAATTATTAAAATATATTAAAGTTAGAGTTCATTTTTATTTTTAAAGTGTACAAAGAAGAGTTTTATTTCATCACTTTAATGCTTCTGTTTCACCACACTCTCTTATTAAGCTAGGAATAACTGGAAATCCTTGAACGGATTAAAACTGTATCTGCTTGGTAAGCTTCGAGAGAATGTTAAAAATAACTAGAGGCTGATTCTACTGACACAGTGGCTGAAATCCTGTTGCTTTGCGTAGGAAGTCACACTAACGTATACCCATTGAATCAGTGGGGATTTGGTAAGTCTACTCCTCTATAAGCTCCATTGCTTTAAATAGGTCTACTCTAGTTGCAACTTACTGGGACCCATGTGGGTGGACTACTGGGAACCAGGGATGGGACAGGGACACAAGAACTTTATGACCTGTTTGCCACCACAATAAAATCTATTGCACTTGTTAACTAGCCTGCTGAGTCCATGGAAGCCATGATGGATGACATAGACTTGCCATCCTGGGCCCAAGAAGGGTTAGGAAGAATCACATACTTTGATGCATGAAATGTATAAATGTTTCTCATGCAATAGATAATATTTTCAAAATTGTTCTGTTGAAAGAATTAGCTTTTGGAATCCCTGGAGAGGTTTGCATGTCCAGGGGATAATTACTGACAGGCAGGAACATATCTGTGAAAGGAAAGATGTTAAGTTTTCAAGGGTGGAGTAAGAAAAATTAAGTTTAACAAGATAAGGTAATAAGAGAAAGAAGCCAAACTGTAAATAGGAGAACCTAAACTGCATTTTGTGCAAAATCTATGCCAAGTGGTACCCAGAGCGTTTCACTATTTGGATGTAATTTACACAAAAGAACTAGAACTGTAAAGCAAAGCAAAAGAAACTCCAAGGGGTAGAATCTAAATCTAGCCCATAATACAAGGTTCTAATATTTAATTCTTCTAGGACCATGTTATTAATAATTAATATATTAAAAAAAAACATTTTAATTGCATCTTGTATATTTTAACCACATAATATGTTTTATGAACTGATTGTACATTTTAAACTGCATTTTGTATCTTTTAAAACTCCATTTTGTATATTTTAGCCATAAATATGTTTTATGAGCTGGTCACCCGACCGTAATAAATAAAATAAATTAATATATTTGTTTTTTAATACATAGTTTTGTATGGCATTTTAATTTATTATTGTGTGATTTTAATTGCTGTGAGCCACCTTGGGTTCTCAATGGGGAGAAAGACAGCATACAAGTGAATGAATGAATGGATTTAATTAATTAATTGATTGATTGATTGATTGATTTTACTATACTGGCTGCTTTTTCAGAATAAAGTAGTTAGTTTAATTGTGATCATGAAGAATCCAACCTCAGCCAGGAAAAGTATTGAGGGAAAACATTTTGGGCAGCTCCTCTGGATAATACTTTTTGTGCACTCGCCTTATTCACTGAATGTCTTTTAGAACACCCTATTCTTAAATTGCTTCTGTTTTTTAAACAAGCTGCCATTCTTTAAATGGAGGTGGTCATGCCACAAATTAAGAAGACTTTTTTTTAAAGGAAAAGAATAACAGAGGGAAGGGGGCTGTCAATTTGCCCCACTCTGGCTATAGGTCTGTATGTAATGGATTCAAGTTAAGACAATATTATGAAACGAGTGTTACAAGTGGCATAAAAAAGGAGCACAAGTCTGTGAGCCCCACCAGTCATGGCAGCTTTGGTGGGAGCTCAACAACAACAACAACGGGTTTTATTGAAATAGGGTCAGGGGAAACAAATACAGCACAAGAATCTCTTTTTTTGGAATAATTCCCTTCACTTCCTGTAAGCGTCCCTTAGAGTCCAAGGGTTACTGCCACTTGTTCAGTCTTTATTCCCCTCTCTTCTCAACTGGTCCAGTCCTGGAGTCCACCCACTCACTGTCTGCAACAAGGAAAGTTTATATGGCAGCAATGGCAGTCCCAGTTCTGACTGGTGGATCTTTATCCCTTGGCTGGACGTTGTCTTTCAGTTCCTTTCTTTTTCCTGCACTATCCTGGCTGGGTTGTAGTCAGTTCACTGGTATGGGCTTCTTGCTGCCAATTGCTGAAGCCTCTACTTTACTTTCTGTGTCCTATATTCATTTACCCTTGTGAGCCCCACTGACCCTTTCTGGATCAGTAGATTCCCTCTCCCCCATTGCTAGATTCATGAAGGAAGCAACAAACTTGGTAAATACAAAAGGTTTTATTGAAACTTGGGTAGGAGGTTCAACATGTAACAACTTGTCCACCTGGTCTTCTGCAGAGCTAGTTGCTGTCACTGGCTCTGCCTCAGCTCTGTCCAGTTTGATCCCTCAAGGTAACTGCACTGGGGGTGGTTAGAGTCTATTGTTTGCTGAAGCGAGGGCCTATATGCCCACACTGAGGGCAGGGCATACAGCAGATCAGTTTCCCTTCTCTTGGGCAAAGGCTCTCCTCCTCCTGAGGTTGTTGGTGCTGGAGCTGCCGCAGGCATGCTTTCTGGTGTTGCTGCTTCCAGTGCCACTGTTGAGTCAGGGTCAGTTCTTCTGGGCTCCTTTTCCCAGTCACTTGAGGGTCCTGCCTCACTCTTCCCTCACACCAGTAATGTGATTGTGGAGGGGGACAGGTGCTTCATCCCCTCTTCCTTTGGTACTCTCTTTCTCTCTCTTCTCTCTTCCCCCCCTTTCTTTTTCTCCTCCTTTGACACTCTCAACTAAACCAACTCCCTGATCCAAGGGTTTTCCTTTACTACATAGTACCCTTTCTTGGGAGGCTCAGGCTGGTTTTCCTCCTCCGCCTCCTCCTCTGCCTGCGAGGCCTCCTCCAACTGCTCTTGGGCATCACCCTATGTTTCTTCCTCCTCATCCCCTACCAGTGCTCCTGTCCCTTCCCCAGGTCCTGCTGTCATCCTCTTCCCCCTTGCCTCTTCTAGGGCCTCTTTTATATCCCTCATGTCCAACCCAACCCAAACTCCTTCTTCTCCTCTAGAGGGCATCCTAGGCTGTAGAGCTCTGAGGTTCCTCCCTGGTCTGTACTCACGTGTTGGTGGATAAAGCTTCCATTTCCATTGCCCCATCAAGAGGGCTGCTTGCTTCCACTTGTCTCTCAGTTAGGGTCAATGGGGTGGCACAGTCCCTAGCCTGTTGTGCTGCCTTCACTATATCTCTTGCTAATGTGAGTTCACCACTCTCCTGAGAACCTGAGTTGGGG
This sequence comes from Intellagama lesueurii, assembly GCA_037013535.1. Taxonomy (NCBI): domain Eukaryota; kingdom Metazoa; phylum Chordata; class Lepidosauria; order Squamata; family Agamidae; genus Intellagama; species Intellagama lesueurii. The sequence continues at coordinate 79,459,976 of JBAJHW010000006.1, forward strand.
TGGCATGGCCCACCAGAGGCACCTTCACCACTATCCTCCTCACAACTCTACCTGTGCCTGTCTTTCCAGCAACTTGAAAGCCAGGGACATTATTCTAATTAAAGATAGAAGAACGCAATCTATCTAAAAAATATCACTATGGCATATGTATATATATATACAGTATCAGCTGCTGAATCTGTGACATATCGGTTTCTGTACTGTGTGGCACCTGAGGGATCATGTATAAGCACTGAGGTGGTACAGCTGATTTCCTCTCAGATCTAGCACCCAGAAACTTTGGGATGGGGACAAGAAGGACTCAAATCCTGAAAAGTGGTCACTCAGTAGTACTACCTCATATTAATATGTCATGTTAATGACTCATATAATCATTCTGTCAAGCCATCTCCAGAGAGAAAAGTATGGACGAATTAAGACTTCTCAGAGACAGAACGCAGAAAACAGAGTCTACCTGGTTAATCTGTTGTAACTGTTAGGTGAGGTTATGAGAAGGTGAGATCCCTAGTTCTATCCCACCCTCTAAAAAAATGCAATTACCAATTCTCTGAAGAGAAGGAATAACTATTAATAAAAAATCATACAAATGTTTACTGAAAAGTAAGTCACACTGTGTTCAGTTGTCTTGCTTCTAGGACATAGAACTGTAACCTCACCAAGTTTTAAGCAAATACACTGAGTATGGAAAAGGATAAAACTGCATGTTGCTAGCTATCTTTTTTCTAAAGATGGCTGTCGTCTTATATCACTACATTCCCCTTGTGACATTGCTATACTATAAACAAGGAGCATCCTGCATAGTAATTGTGGGGTGCTTTTGTGTGTGTGTGTGTGTGTGTGTGTGTGTGTGTGTGTGTGTGTGTGTGTGTGTGTGTGTGTGTGTGTGTGTGTGTGTGTCTAATATAATAGTACAAAGCACTGTTATCACTGCTTTCTGTTAATTCCAAGCCTCTATGCTGGTTCCTAAATATACACAGTGACCAAGTATTTCCTCTTTTACATTATGGTGGGAGTGGATTGTGTATGGAAAGCTAATGATATAGTGCAAACACTCATATTTCAAGGCCATAACCATCTGAATGACAGGACAATGTATAAATAGCCGAGAGGGATCAGTGACGTCCAAGAACCCAGCAAAATTCTTCATTACAAGGGGGTGAAACAATTTAAAATAACTTTAAAATATAGCTTCAATAAATGTATGAGAGAGGGAGACAAAACAGATTATGCCTCCAGCAAAATGAATGAAATTTGGCAGGTCTGTCACTAGCTATATATTTCTAGGAAGGGATAATGGTCTATAAGGACACTGGAGGATCTAAAAACAGCATCTCTCTGTATAACTATAGTATTCTCTTATCATTATCATGTGCTATTCTTGCACATATTTATATGCATTTACTTCAGGCAGTTATGCATTCTTCCAGTCCTCTCCACCACACTTCCCTTTTCTTCCAGGATTAGCAATTTATTTATTTTGAAGTCGTTTTCCACATTGTCAAATAAATTTCTCTCTGGGTGTTTTTCTTTTTTTAGGTTCCCCAAAGGACAGCATGCTTACTTCACCCATATACCCTCCCTTAGTAAAGTATGAAAGATTCACAAAAATATAACTACATATAGATATATAATATAGATTATACATTAAATGCCATTTATGCTGACATTCTGATTCAGATTCTCAATGAAATTAAAATAACACCTTTACTAAATGTATAGTGTAATCCTAAGGTCACATCATACACGGGAGAAGGATCTGGGCCTGCTCTGCCTGTAGAAAATCTGCAGCAGCCAAAAAGACTTCTGGTCACTGCAACCATGGCCAAAAAGGAGCTGCAACGTGCCAGCCTGAACAATAACCAGTGTTCTCAGGAAGCTGCAGATTTTCTGTGTCCCTCAGACTATCTCAGTGCTCAGCCTCACCTTTATTTGTAGCATGTCCACAACTTTAGGCAGCTAACTGGCCTCTCTCCCTCCTCAAATATACTCATGCATATGCTCCTCCTGCCAAATGCAGGGAGGAACCTTCTAAAGAGTACACATATACATATCCAACCCTGATATATGGTCAGTTCCCAGGGCTTATGGAGACCCACATGACAGATGACAGAACAGCAAGATGAGAAGCTTTAAACAACAACAACTCTGAAAAAGGAGTCTTTCCTTCTCCATAACTATGTAAACTCTTATACATCTAGAACATAACAGTTGTTAAAATCTAGAAGTACCCAGATTTATAAGGGTTAGAAACACTATTTCTCTTATCCTCTGCTCTTTCACTTTCCCCCTCCATTCTTCCTTTCTCACTGTTCCTTTTCTTCCTGCAGCTTGGTGCTTGTTCAGCTTTTCCTTCTGTTTACTCATAAAACTGAAGCTGTACCACTTTAGGCACATCATGAGAAGACAAGACATGGCGGAAAAGACAATAACGCTATGAAAAGTTGAAGGGGGCAAGAAAATGGGAAGACCCAATGTGAGATGGATTGACTCCATAAAGAAGCCACAGCCTTGAGTTTACAAAACCTAAGCAGGGCTATTGAGGACAGCATATATTAGAAGTCACTCATTCAACAGTTTGCCATACATTGGAGGTGACTTGACAGTACGTAACAACAAGTCATCTCTTTTACCTCTGCTTAGCAGGTGGCAGGTCCTTCTGTCCCTGTCTTTTAACTGTTTCAAGAGTTTGAGAGCCATGTAGAAAGAAGCTCCCTGGAGAAATGAACACCATAGACCTGATTGTAAATTCCTCTCTGCTGGCTGGGGAAGATCAAAGGAGTCTTCTGAGTAGTGACTGAAGATGATACTGCAGGCCAAAGACAGGTAGACAGGTTTTAATTAACTAAAATTGGTTAACCCAATTAAAAAAAACAAAATAACTCTGAGGTTCCTTTAGCATCCATACCCAGTTTCTGGTATCAGAGTTCCACAGTCTTCAAGCTACAGTGGAAACAGATGTAACTTGTCTTTTTTTTTTTTAATAAATGTAAGTGGTGATAATATTTCTGTTTGTTATTATAACTTCGCATGCTGTCTTTAGTAGGTTTGGCTGGGAGGGACCTTTCTGGGCTGGGATGACTGTCAATCTAGCCAGCAGTAACCAATAATTCCTTCCCTGCTTCTGATTTCAAAGAGAGCCATGCCTCTTTACCAAGAGCTTTTTCCCTCTCTTAATTCTTTTAGAAGTCATTGAATCTGTTGAGGCCTGTTGCTTGAAGCAGTAATGTTTTTCAGTTTTGCTGTTTGATCTCTTGAATTGTAAGTAATGAAACCTTTGATTCTTTCTACTATTAATGTCTCAGGGTGAGTTATTAAGAGCTGATGAACAGAAAGGAGTGGACTAAACTGGGGAACTTGAAGCTATTCTACTCTGTGACCTCCTGCACTTCTGCTGCACAGCCAGAGGAATTTAATCAAAATTCAAAACTGTAACAATTTCTTCTGAGGAATAACAAATAATGTTTTACAGCTTCAATGTTTGAAAAAGGAGGCAGACACTCTTGGATGAGGTTGTGACTAGTGCAGGGGAACTGGGCTGCCAATATTTAGAGGGCACTAAAATCTACAGGTTAATCTATTGGTGAGTATTAGGAAGAGATACTGCAACACTTCCCAGCCTTCTCTCACTTTACTTATTTTAAAAAGTATAAACTTTCTCTTACTTCTGTGGGGGGCATCATATTCCCCTTCTCTTTTTTCTTTGAAAGGTTTACACCCCTGCCTCCGTGTGAAGTCGGTGGGAGACAGTGCCGCTTGCTCCAGGTGGTTAGTTAGGGCTCTGCTCTTATACATCCTCTTTGGTCCTCTTATGGGTTATGGGTGATGTTCATAGCACTGTCCTCAGGCATGAAATGTAGTCATGACTTGGGACACTACTAATGTACATTTATTTATTTAAAATATTTTTATCCCGCCTTTCTCCTTAAAAAGGACTCAAAGCAGCTGGGTCCATTTTGGCAGTTGTGTGAGGCTCCTCAAATGTCATCTGGCACCTGAGTGGTACTAATTTTTCTTTCTGTGGAAAGAACAATATTGCTGAAGGATGCATGCCTATAATGATTCATGCCCCAAGGGAAGCTTGCATGGTGGACCAAGGGAGTTGAGAATGTGAGGAAAACCTAACATGCACTCTTGAAACATATGTGCACTTCTTTGAATCATAATGCTTACATGGGACAGACCAGCTTCTCCCCTTCCCACCTCTTTTTTTCTTGTTCTTTTTTCTTTTCTTTTGCCATTTGGAACTGTGTTTTCTGTACTAGTGATCTAGAAGAGGACTTAAGTAGATTGTTGAAGACCTTTCTGGGTTCCTTGTGCAAAATGCTGTGCTTCCTGCCAGGTGTTTAGTGCTCCCTTGTTCTGCTGTTTCTTAGCATGGTGCTGCCCATCTCATAGTGTTTCTCTGTGTTTGTGTATCTGTGGCAGGAAAGAAGCATAGACTTGCACCTTGCAACTTGAAAATTTATTGTGGCAATTGTATTGCTGGATATAGTAATGAAACATTTTATCCACGTCAAAAGTCTAGAAATACACCCTTCCTCAACCCATCACCTTCCAGATGGATTGAACATCTTACCATCCCTATGCTTATGGGCTCTGCTGCCTGGGGCTGACAGGTGTTATAGGTCAGCATGTCTGAAAGTCACCAAGTTGGAAAAGGCAGGCCTATGCCAATACAAATTGGAAATAATCCAATGATCTGAGAGCTGTAGTCCAAGACCATCTGTTGACCCAAGGTTGGGAACCACTGTTCTAAGGTGACACTGGAGTCCTCTTCCACTCCTCCATGATGACATCACAGAGCTGGTGGATGTTAGAGACCTTGCACACCTCCACCTTCCGTTTCAGGATGCCCCACAGATGCTCAATAGGGTTTAGGTCTGGAGACATGCTTGGCCAGTCCATCACCTTTACCCTCAGCTTCTTTAGCAAGGCAGTGGTTGTTTTGGAGGTGTGTTTGGGGTCGTTATCATGTTGGAATACTGCCCTGCGGCCCACTCTCCAAAGGGAGGGGATCATGCTCTGCTTCAGTATGTCACAGTACATGTTGACATTCATGGTTCCCTCAATGAACTGTAGCTCCCCAGTGCCGGCAGCACTCATGCAGCCCCAGACCACGACACTCCCACCACCATGCTTGACTGTAGGCACGACACATTTGTCTTTGTACTCCTCACCTGGTTGCCACCACACACGCTTGACACCATCTGAACGAAATAAGTTTATCTTGGTCTCAGCGGACCACAGGACATGGTTCCAGAAATCCATGTCCTTAGTCTGCTTGTCTGCAGCAAACCATATGCGGGCTTTCTTGTGCATCATCTTTAGAAGAGGCTTCCTTCTGGGACAACAGCCCTGGAGACCAATTTGATGCAGTGTGCGGCGTATGGTCTGAGCACTGACAGGCTGACACCCCCCCCCCCCCCTTCAACCTCTGCAGCAATGCTGGCAGCACTCATACGTCTATTTCCCAAAGCCAGCCTCTGGATATGACGCTGAGCACGGGCACTCAACTTCTTTGGTCGACCATGGCAAGGCCTGTTCTGAGTGGAACCTGTCCTGTTAAACCACTGTATGGTCTTGGCCACCGTGCTGCAGCTCAGTTTCAGGATTTTGGCAATCTGCTTATAGCCTAGGCCAGCGATGGCGAACCTATGGCACGCATGCCACAGCTGGCATGCTGAGCCCTTTCTGCTGGCATGCAACCCGTAAGTCACTGGATCGCTACTCCCCCCCCCCATGCAGCCAAACCTGAGAAGGTGGCTGCAGCCGCGGTGCTGGCACTTCAGCAGGCGGATCCAGAGCAGCTGGCGCTGGCGGCAGATCCGGAGTGGGGTCTCGAGGCACCTCCGTGCCCGGGATTCCCCCTTCCGCCGCCACTTCCGGTTCCGCTGCCGCGGCACGCTGCCCACTAGTTTTGTTTTTTTCAGTTTGGGCACAAAAGCCCAAAAAAGTTTGCCACCACTGGCCTAGGCCATCTTTATGTAGAGCAACAATTCATTTTTTCAGATCCTCAGATAGTTCATTACCATGAGGTGCCATGTGGAACTTCCAGTGACCAGTCTGAGAGAGTGAGAGCAATAACATCTGCTCCCTCTTCACACCTGAGACTTGTAACACTAACAGGTCTCATGACACCAGGGAGGGAAAACGGCTACTTGGGCCCAATTTGGACATTGTCACTTAGGGGTGTACTCACTTTTGTTGCCAGTGGTTTAGACATTAATGGCTATGTGCTGTGTTATTTTGAGGGGACTTCACATTTGCACTGTTATGCAAGCTGTATACTCACTGCTTTACATTGTAGCCAAGTGTCATTTCTTCAGTGTTGTCACATGAAAAGATATACTAAAATATTTATGAAATGTGAGGGGGTGTATTCACTTCTGTGATATACTGTAACTTTAGAATAATGTACATTATTGCTAACCACACTAAAGTTCAAAACACAGTACTGAAATAATAAGGCTTCAGTGATGCAAAGTCATTTTTGGAAAGACATATGAAGAACAAGTTACACACTCAGATTTGCAACTCTGCAGTTCTGTAATGAAGAACATTATAGCTTCTGGGTCAATAAATTTCTAATGTGTTTGCATATTGTGAAATGTATCCAAAAATATCTAGTGACAGTCCTAATTCTGAGTCACTATACTGCAGCATCCACAATCACAGCACATTTAAAAATGAACCAGAAAATAATATTTTGTAAAACCTCCCCCATCATACCTGGATAATTCTGGGCTTTCTTTGTGTATAAGAGCATCCTAAACAGCTTGATGGAGTAAAATGCTGGTTTGTTCTGTTGGATTGTAACAGCCCCATCCTCTATGGAGTCAAATTAATTGCAATGAATGATAGCTGTTTGAATGCTGCTCCCAATGTATATTTTATCCTCTTGAAATCTATGGAGTCCTAGCTTGAATGATGCATGAACAATTTTGGAAGATTATTTTTGTTTGGAAACCCAATTCATTTTAAAATTTAAACAGCGACTATATGGTCAAATATTGCGGGATTGGCTGTGGGTATAAAAGAGATGAATTTGCTTCTTTTAAAACTGATCCCATGACTCAAAGGCCAATTCGAATCAGTCTGACACCCTTTTTGTTCCCAATGTGGAGTTTTTCTTTCTCTGCTGCTGGGGGGCTTCTACTGTTTTCAAGCTAGAGCAATTTGAACTGACTTTTCACTGTGTGATCAGTTGTTTTGTTCTCCAAAAGGATGGGGGTATGATTGTAGGTGCTATTCTGGTGACATACTAACCTGGGTGTGATGTTTTTGACAGTGAGAACACCCACCCCACAATTTTTCTCTCTAGTTACTTTGAATTACTATATTTTTTAAAAAATTAAAAAACAAAGTTGTTTAGTGCTAGATCACCTCTTCAGGGACAAAAAAAAAAGATTGACATTGATGGAAAATAGAGACAATGCTGATGAACTACAGCAGAGTACTGTTTCCGCACTGTATGTGTTTGTACGTTATAGAAAACTTTGGGAAATGGTCCCATTTCCCTTGTGCTATGAAACACTTTAAATAGAACAATGGGCCGTAAAAGGAGAGATGGGATTTGGCAGAGAGTGGGATCAAAGAAAGTGAGGCTGTGGTGTGGATCAAATCAGATCTGGATCAAACCAGATCAGATTACTGAAATAATCAGTAGTCTCTGTACGGCCATCTAATCTGAACAGAAGCATAAAATAGACTGCCAATCAAGCTGCAGCAAAACTGAATCACTCCAATTCTGCTTGCCAGTATAGTGACAGTCAGATGTTTTGCTGTGGAACGTACTGTATAAACAGCCTTTACTTCCTTGTACAGCAGTTCTCAACACTGTTTAGTTATGTTGTGTGTATATGTTATGTGTAATCAAGTCAAAACTGACTTATAGTGACCCTAGCACGGCTTTTGCCTTTCATTGAGTTTTCTTGGTTGAGCTGGAATTTGAATCCACGTTTCCTAAGTCTTTGTCACTCTATCCAATATACCACATTGGGTACTTAGTTATGGTAGAAGTCTCTATTTGTGCTTTTTACCTAAACAGGCAATTTACAGTAATAGTTACAGGACAGAAATTATGTTCTCTATTACTCTTCCTCCTTTTGGGTAGAACTAGCTTTTGACGGAACATATCTGTTCCAAAAGTCTGTTTCATAGAAGGGACATCTTGAACATTACACCATCTGCTTCTGAAGGTAAGATTTCTGAGTAGCACCTTATCTTAGAAAGAACCTCTCTCTTGAAAAGATTAAAGAGTCAATTCCTGTCCTTCATGAATGGGTATGGCATTTCTTTTTTAAAGAACCATTTATTGCCTGTTTGCTCTATTTATATACATAGCATTAAAAGAATTAAGTTGTTTAGTAAAAAAGTGACCTACGGTATTCCTCCCACTTACAGTCTTATATTCCTACATTTTTAAAGGCAAAAATTCCAAAAATAAATTTAAAAGTTGCATTAAGGCAAAATGTTATGGTTATTGCAAAAGCAAGGATGACCTTCCCACTCAAAATACGGACACACTGATGCACCCTTCTCGCACCTTTACTTTCACCCCAAGTCAAAGTAATAGCATAAGCCCACTAGCCATGCCACTCTTTAAATATCACAGTATTAGTGGTGTGAAATAGCTAAAATGAAACACAAGCTCAGATAGTGTCAAAATCTACACAAAACATATTTACAGTGCAGCCCTATCAACAAATACATAATCTTTACTACTCCAGTCCAGTTGATCCATATGTGGGGGAGGAAGTCTCATTGTGTTCAGTAGCCTTGGTGAATAGAGTCTCTCTCTCTTTCTCTTTAGCAATGCGTAGTGGATCTTACTTACTGAGTTTACCTGTTAAGGTATAAGAATGGTGGATCAGTATGTCTGTGTTTTGGAGAGGGCTGATCTGTACTATGATTTTCTTCCTTTTAAGGTTAGATTTTCATCCAAATATTTTTGTTTTATAATAAAGAACCACCACCACCACCACCTCCGTTTTAGGGAATACTGTATTTGACATGATACAAAAGGTTCTGTTTGTGGTAATAGACACATACTAGTGTTCAATCTGAACAAATCACTACCAGGCAGGGCAATCCCTCCTGCAAAGAATATGTGTGTGATTATACAACTTTTTACTGAAAAACCAAAATTAGCTTCAGATATAGATGCTGTCCTACCATGGGACAAAGTGAGGTGGCTTTCTCATACAGCCATTTTTGTATGTCATTAAGAGAGAAGATGGACTTACTGCACAAGGACCATGGAATATAAGAGAATATTATGTGTCCTCAGGAATTAGTGAAGGTGGTTCCCTTTGGGTATTCTTTCTCTGACATGCCATGCCGAGGTTGGCAGACAGTCGCATACCAGATATCAGAGGAAAAACCTGTCCTCCTGGCTCCAAATTTCAAGAATGCTATTTTCTTCCAGGTTTATAGGTAGTCCCACTTTAGCCTTTTACAATAAACATTTTAAAGGCTCTTCTAGCAACTTTCAAGTTGAAGATTTATTGCGGCATGTGCAGTGCCTGGCTTGATCCCTGCATGAAGTCACAGCTGAAACGAGTGATTGTCCAGGAGAGCTTAGGCTGCAAAATAGCTATCAATCTTGTCAGAAGACTTCCCTTGTAGGCCACAACAGAGCCCTGGTACTTCTTTCTATTAACCCAGTTTTAAAGGAGTGATGAGAAGGGTCGGCCTTGCTTCGTGCGCCATGATTTTACGAGGAGCTCTTCCTCTGCGGGCAACAAAGATCCCCGAAAACGCCTGAGTGGACCCGAAGGGTGTGGCTGACAGGCCAAGGGCGTAGCGGCTCCTTGGCTTGCTGCCACCTGACTGGCTCAGCGCCCAACGTGTCAGACAACCTTTCCCTCTTTGTTTTCCTCACCCACCATGTCAGCAACAACAGTCACGACAAAACCGGACGGGGGTGGGGGGGAAGGGGAATCGCTAGTCAAAGCGAAGGAGTCAGCGCACTGGCTGAGGAGCCAAGAGTAACGGAGCAAGGAGGGAAAGGACGGAGGGGGGAAATGACAAGGGAGCGCGAGCGAGGGAGAAAAAAACACCCTCCTCGCGCCTCGCCGACCCGCTCAAACCCGCCTCCTCCGCCTTCAGCCTCAACATCCGGGTTCTCGTTAACAACGCCGCCCGTTCGCGGCTCTTTCTCTCTCGCTTCATTGAAGGGAAGGGAACCGTCGGCGGCAAGCTCAGCCTTTTGCCTCGGCGGGGGGTGTCAAAGGAAGGGAAAGGGGACGCGCGCCCGAGCGCGCGCCTGTGTTGCCCGGGTGTGTGTGGGTACGTAGAGTGAAGATGGCGGCGGTGGTAGGAGGGCGAGCCGGTTCCTCGGCTTCGCCCGGGCTGGGCTCCGGGTACGGCGCTGGCGCCGCCGCCGCCTTCAGTGCCACAAACAGCAGCAGCAGCAGCAGCAGCAACGCGGACTCGCGAACGGGGGGCGATGAGGACGACGGGCAGAATCTTTGGTAATGAAGTCCCCCTTCTTCCTTCCCCTCCCCCCGGTGCCTTGAGAAGGGACCGTTACTATCAGGGAGTTCCTCTTTATCCCTCTGGTAGCCCTTGTGCCCGTCCCCGATGCGGCGTGGGGGTCCCTCTCTTTCCTGCCGCTCCCCCAGACCCTCCCCTGCTGGGGGGGTGTTTTCTCACGAGCGCCATGTTGCGGGTCTCCCCTGCCCCTCTTCGCCGGGAAGGGTGTCTCCTCCACCGTAGCCCGCTTTTGCTTTTTTACACACACACACACACACACACACCCCGCCTTCCATTGCTCCTCCGGTTCTGCCGCTGCTCCTCGCGGCGTGACAGGAGCAGGTGCCTTTCTCATCCCCATCCCCTCCTCACCGGCTTCTTTGTTTTCCCTTTCCCACCACAGGTCCTGCATCCTCAGCGAGGTGTCCACTCGTTCCCGATCAAAATTGCCTTCGGGGAAGAACGTCGTGCTGCTGGGTAAGTGCCCCCCCCCCCCCGTTTTCTCGTCGGTATTTCATGGTTTGCTGGATTTCCTTTCTCCCTGACTTCTTATTTATTGATTAGAGAGCTTGGATCCGCGTGTCGTGCGGTTAGAATGGAGGGCGCCGTGCGAAGGACCGCGTTGGTTTTGTAGGTTGTGCCAGAAGGGAGGCAGGGAGGGGCAGCGGCTCATGGATCGCTCCATTTCCTCTGCCCGCCTCACCTCTTGCAGGATCTGGTGGATTCCCTTCTGATGCATAACAATGCACAACGTTGGGTCGGTGTTTACATCCCCTTTATTCTCGTCGGTGTTGTGAGTAACTGTATGTAGTGTAGGTTTCCAGGATCTATTTAGGGGCCTTAGCCGTTGGCTGGCTGAAGGGCTGGAAATGAAAGCTCTGCCCATAAGGCCTGTCAACAGCATTATTGTCACATTGTGTGTCAGCACCAGCCTCTCTCTCTCTCTCTCTCTCTCTCTTGCTGGCTTGCATTATGGATGTCTCCACCCATGAGATACATTTTTGTATACTCCTTTGCTTTTTCTTTATTTGTCAGAGGCAATGCTTTCACTGGAGTGTCTGAGAAAAGCTGAGATTTGGGTGTGTGAGAATGCATTTTGACTAGAAACCATGGCCTTTTTTTGATGAGTTGTTTCATGAACACCATGTGAGGTCTACATATGTACTGAATTGTGGTCTCTAGTTAGCTTCTTATAGATTTCAAAAGAGACTCTAAGTATAGTATTTTTGCTTTGGCAACAATTTCCTTGGGCTCATGATGATATCTCATGAGCCCAGTAAGCTTGTTTCTTGAAATAGTAGACTAGTATATCTGTTTGTGGGTGAACCAACTGATATGTTAAGCATTGTTATTGGTTGTTTTCAAGCCCCTTGGAACTTATTTAATTGCATCAATGCCAGGGGAAGAAATTTTGCTGGGGTTTCATGATTTGGAGTAAAATTGACTGGATCAGCATCTGTGAAGATGATCAAATATAGTTTATTAGATAGTCTTTCTATCAGCTGTATTTTTTGAAAAATATGAGATATTTGTGAATAAGCTATCTAGCCTGCAGAAAGGCAGCCTGAGAAAATTAAAAATCCTTTCTATGCAAATAGTAAAACAGCAATATGTAGAAAGAAGAAGGAACTTGCCTTTCCAGATGTTGGAAATAAACTTTAGAAGGATAACTGATGAATGTAAAATTCTGTCAGATATGTTGGAAATTTGAAGAAAAACATGTTTTTTTGAAAGATTAAATAATAGAGAGTAAAAGGGTTAGTGAAATGAAAGCAAATGAATTTAACTACCCAGTGTTTACTAGCCTGTGTTTACAATCTTCTAAACACTTATTTGGTGTTGCCTCGGAATAAAACCAATTTAAATCACTTGTGATTATTTCTGAATAGGCACAGATGACAGTAAAAATGTTTAATGTTACATTTATATACCATTTTTTACCTGGAATACATGCCTCTCCCCCTCCTCATTTTATTCTCAAGATTGAAGTATGTATCAGTATATGTTTACATATTCCTGAGATCAAGAATCTGTCACTGTTTTCCTGCACTGGCTGGCCAGGAGCAGGAGGACATGATGACATATCGTCCCAGCATATGAATGGTGATCACAGTATCGCTATCATGGCTTGTAATAAACAATAGAGATCAATGTAATTTCTTTAAAAATTGACTGCTTGTGTTAGTTTTTTTGTTATCTGATGGCACTGTTAGCTTCCCTTTCTGTAATGAATTAGATGCTACTTTTTTTGCCATTCATACCTGATTGATCATGAAGCATAGGGGTAACAAGTGGTTAAAATGCAATATGAGGATAGTGTTATCTGTTTTAAACATCTGTATACAGTCAATATATAATCATGGTTAAGAGATTGGAAACATAATGTTGGATTGCATAGTTGCCCTTGATTCCTGCTGTACTGGGAGCAATTCCATTCCAATCTATTTCACTTAAGAGATATATTGGCATAAAGTTAACTGTGGTGTATATTGAGATTTCTGCTTATCTGAAGTCCAGATTAAAGCAAATCTTACAGCATTGGTGCCAATGTGATGCCTAGTTATAGTTAAAAGCCGGAGAGTGTTGGGACAGATCTAGTGAGAGTGAGCATGCAGCTCTAAATCTTATTCTGACTCTCTTAACTTATCTTAACTATCTACCATGTTTCCCCGAAAATAAGACAGGGTCTTATATTAATTTTTGTTCCAAAAAATGCATTAGGGCTTATTTTCAGGTGATGTTTTTTTTTCATGTACAACAATCTACATTTATTCAAATAAAGTCATGTCATCTTCTGGTTGCTGCACAATGGTGGAGGGCGGGGTTTCACTTAACTGGGGCATATTTTTGGGGTAGGGCTTATATTATGAGCATCCTGAAAAATCATACTAGGGCTTATTTTCAGGTTAGGTCTTATTTTCGGGGCAACAGGGTATGTGAAGTTTAATAGTGTTGTGTCTGTGCTAGCCCTTATGACTTATTCTTTCTACTGGTTTGTTCCTCCTTATTCTTTCTACTGGTTTGTGCTTATGTGGTATTGATTTTTTAAAAACCTCTCAAAATACAGTTAAGTGTATGTTGCAAAAAGAAGGCCCCTTGGAATCAAAACCTTTACTCTTACAATGGACAATATATATTCTAGCTTTTTTACTTTTTGCTTCGTATCTACTTGTGCAGAAATTGTATTTAAAGAAGGAATAGGTAACTATTTAATGAATCATTGTAGAATATCAACAACTATCTTTCTTGCTATTTTAATATAACATATTTCCAGGTTCAGATGTAACCATCTCAGGTCATTGAATTCATAGTTTATTTGTCTGAGAATGGCTGAAAGTTCACATCAGTTATGTGTTTCAGTTTTTCTGCAGTAGAAGTGTGGGAGATTATTATTAATGAGTTAGGTTGTTGTTGTTATTGTACGTATTGATGGCTGGTCAACCAAAAGGCTGTCTAGAAAAATATCAAGTTGTTAATTTTAGACTTGCTGGCTTCAGTATCAGTAAGCAGCCAGGACATCTTAAAAGTTAAATTGGATCCAGTCTAACTTAGTGGCAGTTTGGGACCTTTTGAAATCAGTGTGAAAATTTAATTATGACTAGTGACAGCCCCACTGATTTCATTTAGAAGTACGTAGTTTAGACTGGATGAAAAGTAGTTAGTTTTTCTGTAGTGATTTTATTCCTGCAAAATTAAAGGCACTGGATGTAACATTTAATTAAACGTTTATGGGGAGAGTTTTTCTAGCAATAGTATGTCGTATGTTTTAGGAATGAATGCCTCTGAGTACAGAAAATAATTGAAGGTGAGAGGGATAGCATTAACATTAGTGTTAACAGTTGTAAGTTGAGCAGGAAATTATATTGCTGTGAAAACTTCACCAAATGTTATGTGTTTTGTCTATATGTTATAGGGCTGCCCTCTTTTGCGTACTTATATGAAGGATGGCCCATTGAATTATTGAATTAAAGATCTTCTGCTATTTAGTATTTCCTGTTTTGTAATGTTTTTAATGTTACTACCCTACGGAGGTACAGTGGTGCCTCGACTTACGACCATCGCAACATATGACCATTTCGAGTTGTGACCAGCTCCAGCTGCAAAATTTTGCTTCGACTTGCAGCCGGAGCTTCGAGTTGCGATCAAAAGAGGCAGGGAAAAAAGGCGGGGAATTCAAATTAGAGGGCTAACCTTTGGTCGGCGAAGAGCTTCTTTGTAGCTCTTTTGCCCCAATGGTTAGAGTGTGTGCCTCGGAGGAGGCTTGGGACTGCCTGGTGCTGCTTTCTACTTCTGAGTAAGTACATTTACAGGGTTTTGCAGGGTGGGTTTGGGCTGGGGGAGGGGTTATGTTTCTGTGCTGTGTTTTGGTGTGTTTATTTTTTCAGCCCCAGCGCCTTCCGATGGAGCTTGCTGTGCTGTTTATTTTTAGTTTTTTTTTTTTAAGCCCCAGCGCCTTCCGACGGGGCTGCTGTGTGCTTTATTTTTGGTTTTTTTTTTGAAGCCCCAGCACCTTCCAATGGGGCTGCTGTGTGCTTTATTTTTGGTTTTGGGTTTTTTTTAAAAGCCCCAGCGCCTTCCGATGGGGCTGCTGTGTGCTTTATTTTTTTTTATTTTTTTGTGTGTTTTGTGTGTGTGTGTGTGTTTTGCCGGAACGGATTAATCGCGTTCCGGTGCATTTCAGTGGGAAATGGTGCTTCGACTTACGACCATTTCGAGTTACGTCCATCTTCTGGAACGGATTATGGTCGTAAGTCGAGGCACCACTGTATGCTATTAAATAGCTGGGGGGACATTCTGTTAAGACTAAGAGTCACATAAGATTCCAGTTTAACCTCTTTTCACTTAAGATATTTAATGTAAATTATTTAATTTTTCAGTATATTCTTTGTGATAGAGATGCAAAATAAATTTTACCAACCTACATACTTGGTTGTGTTGTTGAAACCATATAGTTCATATGCTGCCCTGGGAGCTTTAGAAGGCCAGTTGCATAGCAATTAGAGTGTTGGACTATAGCTCAAGAAATCTGGGTTCTAAACACCACTTGGCTGTGAAACACTTTGTGTGACCTTGGCCATTTGTAATTTCTCAGCCTTACCTGTCTCACAGATTAGTTATGAGGAGCAGTAGAGCCATGTACATCACCTTAAGCTCGCTGGAGGAGAGTGATATAAATACAACTAATAAAGAATATTATTGTTAAACAAATGAAATGTTTGTCTCAAACTAGTGCTGTTTCCTTTCCTTCTTATCTCCCCTCCTTGTGCTTTGCAGAAGGAGTTTGGTGCAGCTTAGAGTTCTCCATTACAGTGGCTTACTGTTGTGCTGGTGTTATTGTTGGTACTCATCTTTTTGCAGGAATTTGTATCAGCAAGGGAAAAGGACACCTAATTCAATCCTACCAGCCAGTCACAACATCATGGGCATTGCTAAACCAGATGCAAGTCTGCAGTTTTCGTCTGTAGCATACCCCATTGAAAATAGTGGGGCTTAACCTTTAAATAACCTAATCCAGAGAGCCTTTTGTTGTTGCTGTTCAGAGTGGTTAATTTTACACATATGTAAAGATGTATGCCTGCTTCAGACATCATCATTTAACTGAATAAATAACATTTCACATTAAATGTTTATTAGCTTTTAAAAAATCAAAGTAGCAACAACTGATGTTTTAAATGGGTATTTGTCTTTAAAATGTTTTCCATTAAAAAAAGCTTTGTATTCAAGGAGGATTGACATTTAAATCAAGACAGTTAAAAACTGATCTGTCTCTTCAGTGATTTAAGTACAAGGTTTTATTTCTTATATTCCCTGGACAAAAAGGCAGCCAACTAACATTTAGATACACAGGTCTGAAATGAAGCAGAGCCTTTTTAATTACTTAGGACCTTAATCCCAAACCTTGTGATCATTATCTCATATAGCTTTTGCAGAGTTTATATCTTTTTAGAGACAAGAAGGTACAGTAATTATAGAATTAAACAAGAACACTGAGCAAAAGCAGTTACTTGGAAGACATGTGCTTAGAATTTTCCAGAGGCAAGGGCTGGGGTGATAACATTAATTTTCTGTGAGATGTCAGGTAAATGCCCTTTTCAGAAGAGTCATAATTGAACAATAGTATACGTAATTTACTATGCTAGGTTTATAGTGGTAACCTTTAATAGTTAGATTCTTTTTTGTTCTGGTTTGTTTTTTAATGTAGACTCAAATGTATGCAGAGGATTTAAAAACTGTCTGGAAATGCAGCTGGTACAGAATGCAGCTGTCAGGATTCTTGAAGGGAGCATGCACTCTGATAATGCTGCACTTGTGCTGTACCAGGTTTTCGGTACTTAATAGTGTCTGGACTCAGTTTAAAGTGCTTGTTTCAGTCTTTAAAGTCGTAAACACTTGCACCTGAATGAACCCATCTGGTCCTTGAGACTGTCCACTGACTTGTCTTTGGCCTTCCATTAAGAGATACCAAGTTTCTAGGCACCTGGGACAGGGCCTCTTTGAGGTGGCTCTCAAGTGTAGAATTCCCTTCCCTGGGGTATTTCTGTCAGTCATCTTTAAAAATCTTTTATTATTTCATTCTGCTTTTCCATTTTCTTGGTGATTTTTGGACTGCGTTGGTATTTTGATCTGCACTTTTTGAAAATTAAACCTTAATGTCTTGTGTTTAATTGCTGTTTTCTAGTTTTTTTCACTTCTTGTGAAAAAAACTTCTAGTTTTTACACTTCTTTTAAGCCAATTTATGAGAGTTGTTCCTAAATGTCAGGATTTTAGATTAGGCATCCTTCAGTCTCGAGAGACTATGGTAACGTGCTCTGAATAGAGGACTTGGAACAGCATCTAGTGTGGCTGAGAAGGCCAATTTGAGAGTGACAATCCCTTCCACACTGAAGACAAATACAATCTGTCCCCTGTCCAGCTCCCTGATTTTGCTGGTTTTGGAACTGCCTCTTTGCCTCGGCCTGCTGGACAAGTGTCCCTTCAGAATGGGAGAGGCCATGATGCACTGCCTGCCTTCAGGCGGAACGCTCAGATGTCAAGGTTTCCCATCTGTTGAGGTCCATTCCTAAGGCCTTCAAATCCCGCTTGCAGATATCCTTGTATCGCAGCTGTGGTCTCCCTCTGGGGCGATTTCCCTGCACTAATTCTTCATACAGGAGATCTTTTGGAATCCGACCATCAGCCATTCTCATGACATGCCCAAGCCAATGTAGACATCGCTGTTTCAGTAATGTATACATGCTAAAAATTCCAGCTCGTTCTAGGACTACTCTATTTGGAACTTTGTCCTGCCATGTGATACCAAAAATGTGTCGGAGACAACGCATATGGAACGTGCTCAGCTTCCTCTCCTGCCATGCACAAAGGGTCCAGGACTCACTGCAGTACAGGAGTGTACTCAGGACACAGGCTCTATAGACCTGGATCTTGGTATATGCCGTCAGCTTCTTATTAAGCCATACTCTCTTTGTGAGTCTAGAGAACATGGTAGCTGCTTTGCCAATGCATTTATCCAGCTCGACATCTAGGGAGAGAGTGTCAGAGATCGTTGAGCCAAGGTACACAAAGTCATGAACAACCTCCAATTCTTGTGTGGAGATGGTAATAGAGGGAGGTGAGTCCACGCCCTGGCCCATGACTTGTGTTTTCTTCAAGCTGATTGTTAATCCAGAGTCTTGGCAGGCCTTGCTAAAATGATTAATGAGTTGTTGGAGGTCTTCAGCAGAATGGGCAACAACAGCTGTATCATCGGCGAAGAGGAAGTCCCGCATGCGTTTCAGCTGGACTTTGGTCTTTGCTCTCAATCTAGAGAGATTAAAGAGCTTTCCATCTGATCTAGTTCGGAGATGGACACCTTCTGTTGCAGTTCCAAAGGCGTGCTTCAGCATGACAGCAAAAAAGATCCCAAACAGGGTCGGCGCAAGGACACAGCCCTGTTTCACTCTGCTTCGGATGTCAAAGGGATCTGATGTTGAGCCATCAAAAACTACAGTGCCCTTCATTTCCTCATGAAAGGACCTGATGATGTTAAGGAGTCAAGGTGGACATCCAATCTTGGGAAGTATTTTAAAAAGACCGTCTCTGCTAACCAAATCAAAGCCCTTTGTAAGATCTATGAGGGCCACAAAGAGTGGCTGTCATTGTTCCCTACATTTCTCCTGCAACTGTCTGAGGGAAAATACCATGTCAGTGGTGGATCTATTAGCTCGAAATCCACACTGTGATTCTGGATAGACTCTGTCTGCAAGCACCTGGAGTCTCTTCAGCACAACATGGGCAAGCAGCTTCCCTACAACGCTGAGAAGAGAGATGCCACGGTAGTTATTGCAGTTGCCCCTGTCTCCTTTGTTCTTATACAATGTGACGATGTTTGCATCCTTCATGTCCTGTGGTACTCCACCTTCCCTTCAGCAAAGACAAAAGATTTCATACAGCTCAGTGGTGATGATCTCTTTACAGCACTTCAACAGGGATGTTATCCTTCCCAGGTGCCTTGCCGGAGGTGAGGGAATCCAAGGCTGCTTTTATTTCTGCTAAAGTTGGTTCGCTGTCCAAGTCTTCCAAGACAGGCAGGCACTCAATGTTATTTAATGCCTCTTCGGTTACTGCATTCTCTCTGGAATATAGCTCAGAGTAGTGCTGCACCCAGCGTTCCATTTGCTGTGCTCGGTCCTGGATGATCAGGCCTGTAGCAGACTTCAAGGTAGCAGATTTCTTCTGTATTGGCCCTAAAGCCTGCTTGATACCGTCATACATTCCCTTGATGTTACCTGTGTCCGCTGCTATCTGTATCTGAGAGCAGAGCTGAAGCCAATAATCATTAGAACATCTCCTGGCAGCCTGTTGGACTTTGCTACGAGCAAGTCGAAGAGCCTGCAAGTTGGACTCACTAGGACAGGCTTTGTATGCTCCTAGAGCTCTCATCTTTTCCTCGATGGCTGGCATCAACTCCTCCGAATGGGCTTCAAACCAGTCTGCCATCTTTTTGGTCTTCTTTCATGATATACATTTACAAATAAAGAACATTGAATTGTAAGTTATTGTATGTGTATGTAGACCTGCTTGTAAAAAAAAGTGGATTATTTTCAAAAGTAGAAAAGTCTGCCATAACCTTAAAACTCTTCTTTGTGTGTTTTCCCCCCACATAACCCACCTGTCATAGCAGCTCCACTGGCTGCCATTCCGTTTCTGGGCCCAATTTAAAGTGCTGATTTTAATCTATGAAGCCCTAAACGACTTGGGTCCAAACTACCTTGAAAACTATGTCTCTGTGAACTTGCTTGGATGTTAAGATCATTCAGGGAGGCTTTTCTCTTGGTCACAGCACCCTCACAGGTGCACTTGGTGGGGACATGAGAAAGGGCCTTTTCTATTGCTCTTTCCAGACTGGAACTCCCTCCCACAGGAGCCAGGCTTGCCCCATCTTTGCTGTCCTTCTACAAGCAGGTGAAGAACTTTCTCTTCAGTCAGGCTTTTCCTTACTGACTGACTGTCTAGGAGACAATAAACAGGATGGTTTATATTTTGTTGCTTCTAACTC
This sequence comes from Intellagama lesueurii, assembly GCA_037013535.1. NCBI lineage: Eukaryota > Metazoa > Chordata > Lepidosauria > Squamata > Agamidae > Intellagama > Intellagama lesueurii. The sequence goes on from JBAJHW010000006.1 coordinate 79,479,988, forward strand.
TCTGTGTTGCTTTTCTCCCACTCCATTTGAACTAGATGTTTTCTACAGTTTTCACCTCATGAGATACTGCTCTACATCAGAGGTCCCCAACCCCCGGTCCGCGGCCCTGTGCCAGTCCGCGGCCATGGCAGGACCGGGCCGCGGAGACAGATCTCCCGCCCCCCTGCACGGACCCCACCTGCACGCATGGCCCACCACCCGCACACACGGGTGCCCCGCCCATCTGCGAGTGCACCCCGCCCCTCCGTGCATGCGTGCTCACACGCCCCTCCGCAAGCGTGCTTGCGCACCCCCGCCCACCCGCAAGCATGGTGCTGCCCCGCCCCCCCAAACCGGTCCGCGATTCAGAAAAGGTTGGAGGGTAGTAATGAGTACAACAATAGTTGCAGACAGAGCACTTCCACTTGCTGTCCCCTGCAGATTGCAGCCTTCACAGCAGGAGTCAGCAAGGGGAGAAAATGAAGGTAGCTGAGCATCACATTTTAGCTTTAACTCAGGGAGCTAGGTGTAGATGACTTAATGGTCTATGTGATGTTACAGCATTTTGCACATTTCAGTAAGAACTTTACTTTTCAGCTACTTGGTTAGCATAGGAGCTCTTTGGCAAATAGCCTGCATGGCTACTCCTACAGGTAGTTGATTGCTCAGCATTGGTTGATAATGATGCTCATCTGCTTTACTTCGGAGTTCAAAGAAATTATGGATATAGTGTCACTCGATCCTTTCTGTGATGCATGTTCAAAACATTCTCATGGTTTTTCCAGTTCTTGTACCAATATTTTGAAGACTACAATAGAATCTGACATTCACTCAAATGTAAGAGTATGTGATACCTTTATAGACCACTAAAGAAATCATACAGTTGCTAACTTTTGTGGATCTGGTGTTTACTTCGTCACACTTGCACTGGTGTCTTGTCGTTAGTGCAGAGAACTTAGGAGTCCAAAGGTTCACAGCAGATGGATTTTGCCAGGCATTTAGTTTAGATATAAATTAGGAAATATGCAAGTTGTGTTGGAGTTGTGGCTTTAAAGTTACCGCTGAGGAAGCTATTGATTGGATATCGCACCCCAGTTCTTTAAATAAAGAAGTGCAGGCATTATGTCGAGACCTTCACATTTGGTCTTCCTTTGAAACTACAAGTTTCTATTTGGCTGGGGAAGAGGGTGACACAAAAAACACAGAGTCCTTCATCTGGGAATTGGAGCGAAAATTTAACTCACTAGGTTTAGCCAATTGGGGTCAAATTAAAGTCAAATTAGTATTACATAGTGTTTTCAGTCCTCTGCTGATGTTGAGAGTCCATATGTCTTTTTGTTGGTGTGGGGGTGGGAGGTGGCTATTCTTGGTATCTTTAGTCACTATCTTCTGATCTGTTTTTCCAGCATGCGATATTCTGAAAGATACAAGATAATTTTTCCCAGTGCTTGGGTAAAGCAAATTCACTGCACTCGGTATTTAGTGCATGTCCTTTCTGGTTTGGGTGGCCTTAGAACTTTATGGCTCACTGCCTCAATGGAAAAGCAACAAGACAGGTGCTTAATTTTCCTCTGCCCCCTTTGCTTTATACATCTTTTTTGCAGGTGGCAGTCAGGCTTTCAGTACATGAAATAGCATGTATACCATGTAGCTCTAGGGTTGGCCTATCCTACATAAATGCAAAGTTAGAGAGCTATTTCATGTATTTTGCATAGTGGAGCAAGAAATGAGCAGAGCAGCCCTTTCCATTGGGCAGAGTGAGGCAGTCACTTTCGGGTGACAGATGCTCAGGGGTGAGTTGCTCTCTAGTTACTCTGCTTGAGTAATACAGCCACTTCTGCCTGAAGAACCACAGTGTATGTGCCACATGGCCCCCTCTTGCCGCCTTAAAATAGCCTATGGCTCCCAGATACAGCAGAGGACACTGTATTGTCACCAGAGTTGAAATGAAACTCAGCTCCCAATTGAATTCATTTCTGAACACGGAAGTGGGAATGAGTAAGAGCACTACGTTGTCTTTTGTGTTAGGTTGCAAAATGTCGTGGAACTGCCCTGAGAATAACTAAACATAAGATCTTTTTTTCCCCATTTAACAATTCTTCTAATTATTTAATAAGAAAATATATTATACCAAGTCTATATTTCAGTGTTTCCCACAGACAAGCACTGTGTCCCCTGGGCTAATGTTCCAGCCAAAAACTGATCCAGGAAAATATTATAAATGTGATATTAATAAGGTTCTCTTTTTGGTATTTTCTAGGAGAAGATGGAGCAGGTAAAACTAGTTTGATTGGAAAACTTCAGGGAATTGAGGAATACAAGAAAGGAAGAGGAATGGAATATTTGTACTTAAATGTACATGATGAAGACAGAGATGGTAAGTATTAAGAGAACAGAAACTGTGACAGCATAAAATTTTTGATTGGCATGTCGTTCAGTTTTAAAAATATGTCATTTTCACTAATCCATGACTGTAAGATATAATCTCCCATCATACTGTAGCTGCCTTTTATATATCCATTCCTATTATTTTGGAAAAGAGAGTTAGCAAGATAGGAAAAGTGAATTGCGGGAGGATGACCCTGGGGACAAATCTTGGCAGGTTGCAGGTGGTGTTAGGAATGGGAGGTAGGTGTATCTGCTTGTCTTTACTTTTACTTGCATGCTGTTGCTCCCACTGTCCTTAATATTTCCTTAGCCTGTACCTACATTGTATACTTTCCCACTATTTTCCCTCCTGTTTCTAGTTTCTTCTTTTCTTTAAAATGTCTCTTACACTAAATGGTGCCATTTCCCTCAGTTTGATGTCAAGATCAATTGTACAGCAAAGTCCTCAGAGCACTATAAGATTATAACACTATTTGGTAGCTTGAATCTGTGGGGGTTTGTCATAGCTGACATTTTTCCCTTCTAGGGTTAATTTCAGTGTGAGATCAATCATATCAAAGTTCATCTGGGTACCAAGGTATAAGTTGTTTCCTTGTTTAGATGCTCCATCTCTCTTCAGAGGATGAGAAGAAACCATTGTTTCACTCATGGTAAAGTAAATCTTTCTCTAGATGTTCATGTTATTTTCATTCTACTTTTCCCTGGTAGAAAACTAATTCCAGGCAACATCAGCTTGCCTAATTCTTCAAGTTTTATTCATCTACATTGCTTCCATATGCATGAAAAGTATTATTCCCAAAAGTATTGGAAACATGCAGGTACTCATACTTTAGTTATACAGAAATTCAGTCATGCAGTCACTGAGAAATTGCAGGTTTAAATATTTAAACAAATCCATTTTTACAGCTAAGAAAAGCTACAGATAGAATTGTTTAAATCATGTAAAAATCATCCTAAAGTCTTACAGCTATGAAAAAGCTGTAGGTACAAATGATTAAGAATATATGGATATTAAATTTACAGTTGTAATCAAAATTATTCAACCTCCACTGCAAATCAAGTTTATGATTTATGATCAAGTGGTTTCCCTAAATTCAACTAAAAATGCAACTTTTAATGAATTCTACAGTCTCAAAATTATTCACCCCTTCATGACAAGCATCTATAGTACTTATTAGAGCACCCTTTTGCTGTTATGACCTGCTGCAAATGAGATGCATAGCCAGACACCAGCTTCTGGCAGTGTTCCTGAGGAATCTTAGCCCATTCCTCATGACCAGTGGCCTCCAGTTCAGTAGTATTCTTGGGTTTGCATGCTCAACCACCTTCAAATCACCTCAGAGATTTTCTGTGGGGCTCAAGTCAGGTGACTGTGATAGCCACTATAGAATCTTTCAGGACTTCTTCTGCAACTAAACCTTGGTGGAATTTGAGGTATGCTTGGGATCATTGTGCTGTTGGAAGTCCAGCGACTCCCAAGCTTCAGCTTTTTCACAGATGGCATGATGTTTTCTCCTAGGATTTCCTGATACTTCAGTGAATCTATCTTGCCTTCCACTCACTGCAGGTTTCCAGTGCCAGAGGATGCAAAGCGGCCCTAGAGCATCCCTGAGCCACCACCATGCTTAACTGTAGACAGAGTGTTCTTTTTAGTGCATGCTCCATTCTTCTTCCACCAGACATGCTGCTGATCCATTGGGCTGAAAAGTTCCAGTTTTGTTTCACCGCTCCACAGAACAGAATCCCAAAACTTATTTATATGATTTTGAGCATATTGGAGCCAACTTTTCTTATGCTCTTGGGACAGTAGTGGTGTACGTCTTGGAGTTCTGGCATGGAAACCTTCTGCATTTAGTACACGCCTTACTGTGGAAACTAAAACCTCAGTGCCTGTTGCCACCAAGTATTGCTGCAGGGCTTTTGCGGTTACTCAGGGGTTTTTTCTCACCCTGCCTTCTCAGAAATCTGGTTGCAGCATTGATAGCTTCTTTTTTCTGCCCTGTCCAGGTAGTGTAACCACTGTTCCTTTAACTTTGAACTTATGAACTATGCTTCCAACGGTGTCTCTAGGAATATTCAGTGCCTTTGCTATTGTTTTGTATCCTGTTCCTTGCTTGTGGAGGGCAATGATCTCTTAACTTTTTGGATCATTCTTTTGACTTAGCCATATTTCTGTATTTTTTATTTCTAATTTTTTATTCTTTTCAGTAGGGGTAGGATTATGGGGAAGGGAATTTAGGGTTAGGGGGCCAGATGTGGATAGGGAAAGGGTAAAATTCCAGAGAGTGAGATAGTACGTTTACATCAACTTGTACAGTTATATTAGAAAAAGAGATAAAAAGAAAAACAGCAACTTTTCCAGTATTACTATATTTACTAATCTATCTTTTCCCTAATTGGACCTTCAAATTCTTCTTTAATCTATGCTTTCCAGGTTATCTTCCGAGTCTAATTATGAAATTATTCCCTATATACCCACCAAACATAATAAATGTCTCCTCCTGTGTTTTATGTTTCCCACATTATTTAAAAACATTTATATATATTTTTTCTTAAATTTTGTTGGCATTGTGTACCATCAATAGATCATATATCATCTATAAAACATCTGCATTTTCTTTAATAATTACTAATTTTTGAACATTAATATTCTTCTACCATTTTATATCCATTTTATCCTACAGTCCTTAATCATTTTATCCATTTAGTCCATTTTTGTTGTTCAGGTTTTCTCTCCTCCACCTGGATCCTCTTGCTTCTATAGTACACTTTCCTTTAGAGCTTCTCACTTGTTCTTCTGTTCTAGTCAAGCTACTTTCTGCCTCAGATCTTGATGATCCACTTGATTTCTCCTCTTCTCGTTTCTCATCTGCTTTTTCCTCCTTTTTCTGCCCAGCCACTTCTCCTTTGTTTTCATAAAATCTTCTGCCTTTGTTTTTGAATTAATATAATAACTCTGCTCCTGGAATTCAAAGAGGACACCTTCAAGCACTAACCACTTATACGTAATTGAGTTTGTTCTCAGGAGGGATGTGAGCTCCGCATATTGTCTCCTTTTCTGTCTTATTTGCCACGGAATATGTTTCAAGATCTTAATTTCTGTATATTTTCTATTAAGTTCTTGCCTTGTGTATTTCTTAGAACTTTATCTCGAAAGATCTTTCTCGTAAATTTAATATGAATTTCTCTGGGGAGATTTTTATTCCTGGTGTATGCTTTATTAATTCTTTGTGCTGTGTCTATATTTTGTTGAACATCCTCTGATCGCATCTCCATGAGTGATGCTAAATAGGTAGTAATCACTTGCGCTGTATCCTCTCCTTTTTGTTCTGGTAGGTTCTGGAATCTACGTATGGCATTGGCTGTTTCCATTTGTAGATTTAGCAGAGTAATTTCATCTTGCTTGCTTTCCCGTTTCAGTTCTCCCATCCCAGTATTCAGGGTCTCCAGTCTTTCTTGGGTTCTTCTTGATGTCCCATCTATTCTGGCTATTTGTTGTTTATTTTCTGTAATTTGATTTTTAATATCAGTCATTTGCATCCCTAAATCCTTCATTTGAACACATAACTGAGCCATCCCTCCTTAAAGTTGCTGTAGCTCTGTTGATAAGATATCTTGAATACTCTGTTGCCAGTCCTTAAATGACTCTTGCCTCAATATTCCACTGAGATTCTGTTCCTGTGCCAGTGAGTCTCCTTTAGTTCTCTCTTCTCTACCTTTTGTTGCCATGTCAGCAGCTGTTTTCTTTAAGAAGTGCTGTTCAAGTCTTCTTTCAGCAGCTATTTTCTTTTTCTTTAAGGAGTGCTGTTTAAGTCTTTTGTCAGCAGATGTCGCTGTAGCTTACTTTTCTTTCTCAGTCTTATTAACATGTCCAATCCAAGTGTGGGGTGGAGCTTCCCTCCAGGTAAAAAGTTCTCACAGTTGCCAAGTCACAACAATAAAAATTTAAAGGATCCGCAGTGTTTTGAAGTAAGTAGGATTTAATATCGATATTTCAGTTAGTCACGGGAGCAAGGCTTTTATCTTAAACTGCTGTACTTTCGTGGCAAGGTAGTTTTCTCCCCTTCCCCCCCTTGTCTCTTCTCTCCTCTTGTTCACCCGATCCAAGCTGAGGGGGAGGGGGAAGGCTCGCTTCTATTGTAAGGGTTTTTAAAAGGTAAAGTCCATTTTGCTGACTCTTTATATCTATCCCTTTTCTGTGTAGTTATTTGGGTCCATGGAGATTTTCCTTAAATAAACAGATATTTTAACCCTAGAGTCTCAGGTTGAGATATTTTCACCATCCTTTTGCACTCTCTCGCTCTCTGCTTGGGGTGTTCCCAGCTCTTTGCCAAGACGGCTTCCTCCTTGGTCCGTGCACTCAGATGCGACTTCAGAGGGGGAACCAGCCTTCGCCGATCCCATTCCCCCTTTTTGTCATCTCTGCTGCTTCAGATGCCGCTTCTCCTAGCGAATCGTCCTTTCCCCCCCCCCCCCCAGTTTGGGGGAGTCAGAACCAAGGGGTCCCGGTCAGTTTCAGGAGCTTGCCTGAAACCCCACCAGTTCTCACCGTGATGAAACTCCGCCTCCAGCTTAGCCATATTTCTAACATGCAGTCAAATGTGACATTCACGAAACCCCTAGCCAATTCAGGTATTTCATATATTCCAGCTCAAGTACACCTGGTGCAAGTAATGAAGCCCTTGATTCATTGCATCAGGTGTGCTTGAGACAACACCTGTTTTGCATATTTGTGCTGTTGTGAAGGATTCTGTTCAGGGGGTTGAATAATTCATTAAAAGTTGCATTTTCAATTGAATTTGGGAAAACCACTTGAAGCATTCATTGTGTTGAGCTATTTCAATTGCTTATGTTTAATTTGTTCATTGCAAACAGCTGAAAGTGTGTACATTTTGACAATAAACCTAATTTGCAATGGGGGTTGAATAATTCTGATTACAACTGTAAATTGCAGGCAAAATACTGAAGTCATACTTCGATTAAAAAATGAAGGACCCTTAAAGTATAGTAAGCATATACTTTAAAAATTGAAAAGAATGTATTAGGATGATCTAATTATTTTCTGAATTACTGGAACTTATTGCATTAGAAGGCACAATGAAAAGACAGACAGCACATTTCTAAAACATATTATTTGGAAAAGTAAAAGACATTATAATTATTTGTAGTTCTTGCTTATATCACACCTAGAAAATTATTTAATAATGTTCTCACTCAGCTAAGCCACCACTTGTCAGTTTGCATATATAGAGGAAAATCCATTATCTCCTTCTCTGTGTGTGTTGTCTGCTTCTGGAAGTGGCGTCCACTATTGCAGTGTTGCCTCCTGCTTCTCACTAACAGTTTCACTGTGTATATTTATATTTTTCTCAAGGTTTTGATTTATTAAGATTAACAAGTAGATACTCCCACACACTGGGCTGGCAGTCATCATGGTGGATAAAATGGAAATTCCGATGGATTTCTGTTACTTTGTAGAAAATATTGATAAAGTTGTTTTGAAAACAAGGCAATTTTTTCTATTGAAGTGGGGATACAGTATTTTTCTGTGGACTTTGATCCAGTAGAGAAATGTATGCTTTTTTCATGGGTTCCACCAGGGTTGCCATCCTTAGTGTGCTTTGCTAGTTGTGTGTAGCCAATAGTCTTTTACATGTATTTTACTAGTCTGGTAAAATTAGCTGTTTGCTCTGAAAGGATACCTCTAATATGCATGCAATACACTGCTGTTCAAAACTCCATTTTAAATCCCATCTCACATTTCCAGGGTTACAATTATTTAGCCCCCCCCCCCCCAATTATTTTAACATTTCACTCATACAAAATTTCGGATTTGACACTGAAATTTCTTGCTTGCCTCCATTTTGCCTCTTATCTCTGCTGTGCTATCTCATCTTCTCCCTCCTCTTTCTCTTTTTTCTTTAAAATTCTTCAATCCCACTTTATCTCTAGCACTGCTGCTTTTTCCTCTTATTCTCTCTCTCTCTTTATCTGCCTTTGTGCTTTAATTTCTATCCTTGACTTCAAATATATAGAGAGAAATCCATCTAATTTATTTAAGACATTATAATTCTTCCAACCTAGCCAATATCAAAATGGTCCCACCTATAGACAATTTATTTTAATTATATGCTGTCAACTCAGTTCCAATTTATGGCTACTCTTCCAGCGTTTGTTTTAGATAAAAAGTACTCAGAAATGGTTTGTCAGCCCCTTCTTCTGGTGATGCTCTGGGACTGTGCAGTTTACCTAAGGCCACATAGGTAGCAGGGTGTATAACCCCATAAGTCCTGCTTGGGATATCTTGGCTGACCTCTCCAAAAAAGCACAGTAGAGATGTCCATGCTGGCTCCACAGCAGGATGCTACAACCCACAGAGATGTACTACCATTTTACACTGCTATTAATTGCTAAAAATGGCAGTTCTCCCTTTTTGGCTTCCATTGGTGGCTGGAGATAGCAAGTCTTCTTTTGATGTACAGAGTTGGCTTGATTCTGCCATTTTCTACTTCTCCCATAAGAATCCTGGATGAGAATTATCTAGTATGTAAATATAGCTTAAAATTTAAATGTTATATCTGTATCACATTAGTCAGTTGTTTCTATATATTAGTACTATAATAGACTATGGGACACCTAAACTTACTTTCTGTTTTTATTGCAGATCAAACAAGATGTAATGTATGGATACTGGATGGTGACCTTTATCATAAAGGTCTACTTAAATTTGCAATGGAATCTAGTTCTCTAAAGGACACTTTGATTATGCTGGTTGTAGATATGTCTAAACCATGGACTGCTTTAGATTCTTTACAAAAATGGGCAAGTGTTGTACGGGAGCATATTGATAAGCTAAAAATTCCTCCTGAAGAAATGAAAGAAATGGAACAAAAAAGTGAGTACTTAACTGAGTGGTTATCTGGATTTTATTTCATTAGCCAGGTCATTTATCAAATAACAGTTCCATTCACCAGATGACAATTTGGACCTCAAACTCAGTTGTTAGCCTCACAGCCAAAGTTAAATTCTAAATGGCAAAAGAAATCCAGTAGCATTTTGCCAAAGATGCTGTCAGCAGAATCACCTTTGTTGATTTAAATACGTCAGTTAGGTTGTTGTCAGTGCAAGAAATAAAAGGAAAGCTGAGAACCATATTTGTCTTTCTTCTTAAGCCTACCCTGTTTCCCTGAAAATAAGACCTAACCTGAAAATAAGCCCTAGTATGATTTTTCAGGATGCTCGTGATATAAGCCCTACCCCAAAAATAGGCCCCAGTTAAGTGAAACCCTGCCCTCCACCAGGGACTCATTGTGCAGCCAGCAACCAGAAGATGACATGACTGTATTTGAATAAATGTAGATTGTTGTACATGAAAAAAATAAAACATCCCCTGAAAATAAGCCCTAATGTGTTTTTTGGAGCAAAAATTAATATAAGACCCTGTCTTATTTTCGGGGAAACACGGTAGTAACAGTTCATCATCAAATATGAGATTCCTGCTAAAACTGCTGTAACATTCAGAGTGTGTAGTTATAATTTGTTTTGATTGTTTAGCTTATATTTGATTGTATGTTTATAGCTGGAATAAGAGTTCTCAATTCATTATAAAGCTGCTGTTATAGGACATTAAGTTCCGGTAAATAGAAAAAAGTTGGATCTTTTGAATTGCAAGTGCTAAATGCTGGAATAAGTTTAACCCCCTAAGTGTAAATTTTTTAGAGGTTTGATCCTCAAAAATTATTTGATCCATGATGTGGGGAGAGGAAGTTCAGTAAGTTCTAGATGGCTGAAAGCAAAGGTTATTAAAAGGTACTTGCGATACTTTATGCACACCAGTGCATACATAAAAATGCTAGGAGCTCTTATTTTCCAATTCGTCCACCCAAAAGACAATAGGAGCAATATAGTATATATGGTCCAATGCAAAGAGGAATGTTCAGAGCTCTACATTGGAGAACCCAAACAGCCACTAAACAGGAGAATGGCCCAGCACAGGAGGGGCAACGGCTCAGGACCACAATCAGCAGTGTTCCTTCATTTGATGGACAAAGGACACTCATTTGATGACCAAGATGTACTCATTTTGGACCGGGAAGATAGGTGGTTTGAGAGAGGGGTCAGGGAGGCCATACATGTGCATATAGAAAATCCCTCACTCAGCAGGGGTGAAGGCCTTAAATACAATCTGTCTCTTATTTATCATGCTGCCCTTTCATCCGTCCCCAGAAAGATCAGGACCACACCTACCAGAAAGACCACTGTTAACATGACAATAGGTGGAGAAGGACTGCAGAGGTGGGATTTTCACTCACTCTCACTTCCCCGTCCTCTGTCCTTCTAACAAGCCTATTCAGACCAGGGGGAAGTGAAACCAACGTGGAGGACTTATCAGGGGTCTCCTGCCAACTCTCCTCAAACTGAAGAAGCTACTTGGATGAGTAAACATTTCAACCTAAGAAGAAAGAAGTCCAGTTGCCATGACTCAGCTTTCAGATCTCAATGTGTTGCACCTGGGAGAAAGTCCTAAATTAAAAGACGTTGAGGCTTAACTAGACGAAGCCCCCCCCCCCCCCCGGGCTTCCTGTTCCTTCCCCGGTGCTAGCTGGGAGCTTTCTTTCTGAGAAGGAAGCTTGGGCAGAGCTTGGCTTAACTAAGCTTCAGTGCCTTCTAAATAAGGCCTTTCTCCCAGGTGCCTCACATTGAGTGCTTGTAAGGTGCCTGCAAAGTAGGCAGAACTCACAGAACGGAGAATTATGGTGTTTGTAGTCCAGAAAATCTCATCTCTAGTGGTAAATGCAAAAGTGCTGGTTCTTGCAGATGTTAGATTTTAGATCAGTGTTAGTGTACTGATTATTCATAAAAATATGTATCTTGTGTTTTCTCCAAGGCCTTCTATTACTTCCTGTGTTACAACTTTCTTGTTGGGTCAGGGAGCCTATCTGTTTAGAGTCTGTCAAGTGGAGGTGGGCAGAAAGTATTGGGATGGGATCTATTGGTCATTTGCAATAGATCAGCAAAGGTTTCTTCTGATTTCCAAGTTATTAACAATTTAAAAAAAATCTGTGGCCAGATTTGTACTAATTGCTATCTTTTTGCCTTAGTGTTCCTTACTTGTCAAACAGAAGTATTAATTGGTTGCCTTTGAGCAATTTGTGTACAGATCTCATAGGCACACTTTTATGCTTGGGTAATCTCCAATCTGTAGTTGCACAGATGTAGATTTTGTGTTTATGTATGCATCTTATCCTAATCTGACTTCTGGGGTGCAGTAGGTAACTGACCCTGTCCCTATTTTGCGTAATTCTCTGCTCCTTCACTCTCATCATTATCTTGTTCCTATTTTGTGGGCAGCAAGTGCTGGCTGGCAGTTTTACTTAAAAAAAGCAAAGTATATCCCAGTCTTTCAAATCTGAAGTCTATCTATCCCAGCTGTAAAGCACAATTCATACTAATGACACATCTTCATTGACATTGTTCTCACACAATGGGATATGCTGTCTAACAAATGAGGAGATGTGCTGTCCAGCAAATCTGGAGGGCCACACATTCCCAAAACATGCTCATTTAAATAAAGAATGGTTTAGGTAAAGAGTGATCTTTGGCTACTGCTGTTCTCATGCTTGAACTAACAACTGTTTTTTTGGGGTTTATACCTGTTTTATTCATTACCTAGATTGTCATCAGATTTCTTTCTGTTTTGTGACTAAGAACTTGGTTACATGTAGAGTGTCCACCAACATCAAAAAAAACCAAGATCATGGCCACTGGTCCCATCACCTCCTGGCAAATAGAAGGGGAAGATATGGAGGCAGTGACAGATTTGACTTTCTTGGGCTCCATGATCACTGCAGATGGTGACAGCAGCCACGAAATTAAAAGACGCCTGCTTCTTGGGAGGAAAGCGATGACAAACCTAGACAGCATCTTAAAAAGCAGAGACATCACCTTGCCGACAGAAGTCCGCATAGTCAAAGCTATGGTTTTTCCAGTAGTGATGTATGGAAGTGAGAGCTGGACCATAAAGAAGGCTGACCGCCAAAGAATTGATGCTTTTGAATTGTGGTGCTGGAGGAGACTCTTGAGAGTCCCCTGGAATGCAAGGAGATCAAACCTATCTGTTCTGAAGGAAATCAACCCTGAGTGCTCACTGGAAGGACAGATCCTGAAGCTGAGGCTCCAATACTTTGGCCATCTCATGAGAAGAGAAGACTCCCTGGAAAAGACCCTGATGTTGGGAAAGTGTGAAGGCAGGAGGAGAAGGGGACGACAGAGGACGAGATGGTTGGACAGTGTCATCGAAGCTACCAACATGAATTTGACCCAACTCCGGGAGGCAGTGGAAGACAAGAGGGCCTGGTGTGCTCTGGTCCACGGGGTCACGAAGAGTCGGACACGACTTAACGACTAAACAACAACAAGAGTGTCCAAGTGTCTACAAATCTCAGTTAAATTCTGTCTGCAATGATTAACATAGTTCTTTGGGCAACACTATACTTTTTTCAGTCTTCCTATCTATTCCTTTTTTAATCCCTGTTTATGGTTTAGTATATTAGTGCAGATATAACTAACACACAGTTGACAAAGCTAAATGGTACATAAGATGTTTGATACGTATATACACTTGTCAAGGAACAAAGTACGTAACTACCCCTTAGAGATACCTCATACGATTTTTCTCTGTCTTTATTTCAGTGGTAAGAGACTTCCAAGAATACACAGAACCAGGGGAAGACTTTCCAGCTTCTCCACAGAGGAGAAATACATCATTACAAGAAGACAAAGATGATAGTGTCATTTTACCGCTGGGTGCAGATACACTAACATGTAATTTAGGCATTCCTGTAGTAGTAGTTTGTACAAAGGTTTGTTTCATATTTCACATTCTTTTAAATATATATTTAAAATCCACAAATCAGGTTGAATTTCTTAAAATAAATGGGCATTACTTCTAATATATGCAGTAAACCATATTCAGTTTCTATTAGAATGAGTATCTTTTTACTTTCTCAAGTGTAATATTTTACCAGTTATTCCAATGAATAGAGAGGCTTTATATTTCAAGCATTTATTTGAACTAATACCATGAGTTCCCAAAACATTTAATACAAAGTTGTACTGCATAATTTCTGGTGTAGAATTTATAAAACTCTTTTATAATATTGTTTTGATGTACTGAAACATATTGAATTTTCTTTCTGGAAGTGCTTGCCTACTTTCATTATTGGAATTTGAGGCATGTTTGATATTGTCGAAAAAACACCCTTGTTAAATCTTGATAACAGCAACAGTATAGAAAAAAATGTCTTGTAGGGATCAGATAATTTAAGGTGCAACATATTAAAAGCGACATCAGGACTAAGAAGGCAGGGTAAATGTTGAACAAATGGTTTAATTTGTTCCTTGTACCTTAGCACTATCAGGAAATTGCTCCAAATAGGCTTTAAGGAGATTTATTGCAGATAACTATCCTTGAGGTTTGGGTTGAGGATAAAGTTTCATAAATTAGCTAGATAAAGTTTTGGATCTAATGGAATCTTGAGTTCTTCCTGTCAGATAAATCATGAGATTGAGAAGACTCCTGTTGTTTGCTTTTGAGCATTATTAGATACCTACCTCCCAATCTGATTTATCTAAGAAACTGTTGCTGTCTATGAGCTATGCATTACTGTTGTACTGAGCACTGTTTTCAGGCAGTGCTGCCTACTCTGAATCAAGTTAACAACTATTTAATTATGGAAGAGTGAGCAAGATCCTGGAAAATCTAGGTCCTTGTTTGTTCAGAGAGTCTCTTTAGACTTGTTGATGACTTCCTGGAGAAAGCAACAACAAAAGAGGCAGTAGTACTAGGCAGTACTGCCCTCAGACCATGTTCATACACCAGATTTTATAATGTTGGAATAACACTTTAAGTATATAATTAAAGCCAGTTGTTGAGGTTGCATCAAAAATAACTTCAGTTCTTTACCATTCAAATGTTTTTCTCTGTAAAATCAGCTAAAACATAACACATTTAAGAGACATGTTGAGCTATTTCTTGTCCCCATGTGAAGTTCAACAAGGTTCTGAAATAAAATAATTTATCTGTGTAGGAAGTTGATAGGTATCTCAGCTTGAGTGCATTGATGTCTTATGGTCTATGAAAAATGTAGTGCTGTCAATTTTTTTTACATTTATGAAGAAATGGGAATCTGAAGTTCAGTGGAATTTGTATTTAAATCTGATTGTTAACCCCAGCTAGAATAGACCCACTGAAATAAATATTTGTATGCATGTAATGCACATTCTGTTAATTTCAGTGGGTCTGTTATAAGTTGGATTTTGCATGGACAGACTCGAGTTTTAGGCCCTACTAGAATAGTTCCCTGAGTAAGTGTCAAATCCTAATCATTCAGTGGATCTACTGAAGTTGAGATTAACATTTGGATTTAGACCATAGTATCTAGTAAATTGATTAAGGATTGTAACCTTAAATAACTTGTATTCTTAGAATACATAGAGATGAAAGAGCTGATAAGGATATAACTAAATTAAGTGTTCCATTTTCCTCCATCTTTGCTGCCTTGCCTTTCTGCATTAATCACAGTAGTTTTAGGCAGTAAGATTTGTCAGCAAGTTCATTAGAATTTACTACAGTGTGCATCTACATTACACTTTATGAAACTATTAACGCTGGCTTTTCTTTTATTAACATTTGTTGCAATTATAGTGCATCAACTGGTCAGAATCCTAAGAATCATACAATTAGTTCTGTATGCCCCAGGAGACTTTGTGTTGAGTTTTTACATCTGTTGCCCCATGATGCTTAGCAAATCACTTCTGAAAATGATGAAATTTTCAGAATTCATTTCTGCTGTGAAACTACACAAAGAAATATGTTGCACTAGTAATAAATAGATGAATTTTAAAGCAAATACCAAAAACTAATGAATACTGCTAGTCTGTTAGCAATGTCTGAAGGAGCTCCTCAGAGCGTGACAATTACAAATAATTTTCAAAATGGAAATCTTTGATAATAATCTTGACCTCTTAAAGGTATTAGAAATGCTTCATAGTGGATGGAATGATGAAATGCAAGGATTATAATGTTGACTAAATTAACTCATTTGAATCTTGTCTTGACACTTATTCCAGACAAGTTCTAAATTATAGGAGGTTCTAGTCACAAGTCTTATAGCTGCTAAAATAAGAACAGGGTTTCTTCCCATAAACGCCAGTGCTGGAAATATCTTTTACTGCCCCAGACCAAGTTCTGATTTTGAGCAAGCTGTACCTCTCATGCAAATTCTAGTACATGGGGCATGCTTAAACAGCATGATGACTCTTGAAAATATATGCACTGGAATGAGACTGTTAGATATAAATACTGCATACTGCTTTTGAATAAGAATGTTTGTTCTAGAATTAGAATAATAGAAGGTTGTAAGTGTACTTGATTTTAAATGGCTTTATTTGTTTGTTTGTTTGTTTATTTGCAGTGTGATGCCATTAGTCTGCTGGAAAAGGAACATGATTACAGAGATGAGCACTTTGATTTCATTCAGTCACACATTCGACGGTTTTGTTTACAGTGTATCCTTTATAATATAAATGATCATTAACATTCATCCTTCAGATAATCTGGATAGCCTTTATCCAGGTTGCTGGATAGCTGTTATCATGCCACTCCATGGCCTCAGATTCCTATATGAAATCTGAGTTATGGGGATATTTCCTGATTTTGGATTATCATAATCTGTCTTGATCATATTTTAAATTGTCTGGGATATTGTGGATACTTGCTTTGGAACAAGCCATGAAATTAAACTGGTTTAATATCCTGGTTTGCTCCGAAGTTGGTAAGCATAGCCCTCTTCAGTCCAAATGAGAAACTAGTTTATTAGATGTTTCTTTTCATTGTTTGTGCCATAAAGAAAGCTGCAAAAGAATTCTGTGTGCTGGCAAAAACATGTTCATACCATGATTATTAAGACAAAGATATGATTTTCAAAATCTACCCACTAGCACAGTAAATAAGATATACATACTAAAGTAGCTTTCATAATATGTGAAGGAATTAAACTAGAAGTTATTTCACTGTGAATACCAAGTGGATAAATATTTATGCATTTTCTTTAACACATAATTCAGATGGTGCAGCACTTATTTACACTTCGGTAAAGGAAAATAAGAATATTGATTTAGTGTATAAATATATTGTCCAGAAATTATATGGATTTCCCTTCAACATACCTGCTGTAGTTGTGGAAAAAGATGCAGTATTTATGTAAGATTTTTAGATTATATCTTTTGTAATAAATCTGTAGAATGTTAATTATTGTCAGTGATTCTGTAACAAAAGTGCCCCTGTTTTGTATTCTGGCCACTGAAATAGGAGACTATTCTAAATAAGGTTTTAGGAGCTAATACGAAAAATAACAGTTTTTCCCCTTTCCCATCCCACTGGAACCTCTTTCTATGGTGATGTAAGATCTATGAGTATCTATGAGTGTCAGCCCTATGTGTTTATTGCTGTATATTGGGTTGTTGTTAGTGAGGAGTTCAGAAACCAAAGTAACATGGTGCAGTGAGTAAAATTTTAATCTCCATCAGACTATCAATTGAAAACCCCCGTTCCGCTTTAAAGGATAGAAGTCTCTTGCAGAGGATGTGATTGGATAGAAAGGCACTAGATCTTGACCAAATGAAATACAAATTGTGACTCTGTATTTATCTTCAGTCCTGCAGGATGGGACAATGAAAAGAAGATAGGAATATTGCATGAAAACTTTCAGGCTTTAAAAGTGGGTGACAGTTTTGAAGATATTATTACAAAGCCACCAGTCAGAAAGGTAAATTGTTTTAAGAGGAAATTTTAATTGTAACACACTGTCTCATTTGGAAGGATAGATAATAAATTTTAACAGATAGTATTGCAGTCTACTGTTTTGCTGTCACAACTGCAGTGGCCTGTTTGGCTGCAGTCTTAAGTGTACCATCATCATCATCATATCTTTATTGGCATAATAAAATAAAATTGAATAAAATAGTAAATTTAAATATAAACAAAGAAAATCCAGCAAGTCAAGGTATACAGTAGAAGATACGTAAAAAAGTATAAGACCAACAATCAAATAAGACCCAGTTGACTAGATTCGGGTAGCATCCTTCTTCTCTGGATAATCAATTTCAATAAAATTGCCACTTTCTCCGATACATCAACATTCGTGGCTAAAGAATATACCTAATTTTCTCCAGATCTGCCCAGCTCTCCCTCTTAAGGAGTGTACAGTATTAGCAAGTGCTAATATTTCCTATTAAATACCCTGTTTCCCCGAAAATAAGACAGGGTCTTATATTAATTTTTGCTCCAAAAATGCATTAGGGCTTATTTTCAGGGGATGTTTTATTTTTGTCATGTACAACCATCTACATTTATTCAAATAAAGTCATGTCATCTTCTGGCTGCTGCACAATGGTGGAGGGCAGGGTTTCACTTAACTAGGGCTTATTTTTGGAGTAGGACTTATATTACGAGCATCCTGAAAAATCATACTAGGGCTTATTTTCAGGTTAGGTCTTATTTTAGGGGAAACGGTACTATTTTTAAAAAGTGTGATGTCTAATTACATATTTTCAGGAAACGAACAGGGTGAGGGGTGGGATAGAGACACAACTATGGACAGCCTATGTATGCATCATTCTAAAGGCATTTGGCAACAGTGAAGCTAATTGCCGTACTTCAAAGTTCTGTACACGGGATGTTACTGCATCTTTACTGATGTAATGAAACCAAGCCTATCTCCTTTGTGTGCTTGCTGCAGCAGGATGGGATTTTTATGGTATTATAACATAGACACATATTTAGATAGGTGGAGGAGATAATAAGACCAGAAGGTTAAGATTATACCATTCAGTGTGGGATAGACTAGCCTGAATTACAGTCATAGCTCATTTTCACCTTTACGATATTTTAACTGTAGCAGAAGGATCAAAGTTTGGTAGTATTTAGGCAGCCAGCACAGATGAGCTATAAGGCAGGTATAATGTGCTTTCTGTTGATAAGTGGGCTGTTGCATTATACTGTAGCTACTGAGCTACCTTTAAAGGTACAGCGATATAGAGCATAGTAGTTGATAAACACTCTGATTTCAACAAGTAAAAGCTCGAAATCGAAGACTATTCTGTATCCTGATCCTTGTATTTGTATCTTGATAAGAATGTCTTCATTTGACACTGGTAATAAATAAATAAATAAATAAATAAATACTAGTGTTCCAAACCTATTGGGTTAAATGTATTTTAATGTTTACTTTTTCCTTATTGCAGTTTGTACACGAGAAGGAGATAATGGCAGAAGATGATCAAGTATTTCTTACAAAGCAGCAGGTAGTGATTGATTTGCATACACTCTGTGTATTCCGTCCAACTTCATTTCAGTTGAAGTTGAATTCGGTTAGATTTATATTTGAATTTATTGTCAACATTTCCCCTTTAAAATATGTTTCATTTTGTTTTGCAGTCTCTGTTAGCAAAACAGCCACCTACTGCAGCTGGAAGACCAGTGGTTAGTAATGCATACTTAAATACCAATAATTTAGAAGTATACTTCCTATATATTATTTTTGGTAAAGCATTAAATATGTTGGTAATCCTGCATTTTTTTACCAAAGAGCTTTCATACCTTTTGCTTCTTTGGGACTGCAATCCTATATGCAATTTGGTAGTAAGCATTTGAACACAGTAGAGCCTACTTCGGAGAAGACACTTATAGATTGTACTGTCAAAGTACTTATTACAGCTTTGTATCATGTTTTGTAGAAAAAAGTGACTACTTATGTTTAGAATTTTTCAGATGGCTTTCTAAGAATAGGAAATAAATATTAGTTGACATTGCTTTCTCGCCAAACCTATGTGTGTAATTACCACTGATGTAGTATTGGTTGGAATTTAATTTTGAATGCTTGTTTTTTTCACAATAGGAATTATAAAACATTTTTGTAATCTAGATAGTTTGTCAGGGGCTCCATAATGTTCATTAATTGTCTGTATCTGGTTTCTTCCACCATTTCATGTGCCTGAAACTCCACAACCCACATTTTCCTCCTGTCCATCTCTTGCATTATGTCTCTTCTTTGAAAAACAGAAGCATTGGCCACAAAGTCCACTTGTGTTAATTATGCAGGCATAAGAGAAATGGCATCTCTTGCAGTGGCAGATTGCTGCTGATTAAAATGTCTCCACTTCTGTTTCTTACTGATTTAATCTAACCTCGCTGCATGTAAGTTGAGTAGCTTCATCCATGACATGGAATAAAAATGGGGTAAAAGTGTTTCTCTAATTGCTTGTATAAATTTTACCAGCCATTGTCCAAACTGAACTGAGTATCAGTGACTTAAGTATTTAATGTAACTTCCTGCTTTCCAGCTTCCTTTGCCCAATTTTGAGAGGAACATATGTTTCTGGGTGCTCAGTATTTCAGCTGCATTGTTTTGTCATATTCTCAAATGTTGTATAGGATACCTCACCAAGAGTCCCTGGAGGATCCCCAAGGACACCAAACAGATCAGTAACCTCCAATGTTGCCAGTGTTACGCCCATTCCTGCTGGATCCAAAAAAATTGATCCTAGTATGAAAGGTAAAGGCATTTAAGATAAATAGCCTTACAGTTTTCCCATCTAAATATTAACTTCATACTTCATTTTGTCAGTAAACACGTCTTATTTAGTCTCTTGTTCAAATACTACTCTTTGGATTGATGACTGTTTTAAATTCCAAATCAAGGGTAGCAAATACTTATATTTTAGTAAAATGAAAGTTTTTATAACTTTGAATGCTAAAATAGAATTTCTGGTGGGTGGAATACTTTCTATATAAGGTCCAGAGAGAGATGGCTTGATCCGTTTAGCATGTATAACAAAAAAAAATTCAGAATAATGTAATTGGTACCTCATTTTCTTATCTTGCTTGGTCCCCAAGCTGCCTACCTGAACCCTATCTATATAAATCTGTGGCCTAACCATTATGCTCCATGTGTCTGAAGAAATGGATTGTAATCTATAGAAGCTAACACGAGGCATGGGACCTTTGTATTTGATGGACTTTCACTCCGTAATTGGGTGGGAACCCCCTGGCTATGTTATGGGAGTGATTTTACAGAAAACATTTTAAAATTTCTTTTCAGCTGGAGCCACAAGTGAGGGAGTCCTGGCTAACTTTTTCAACAGTTTGCTGAGTAAGAAAACTGGCTCACCTGGAGGACCTCCCGGTGTTGGTAGTCCTGGAGGAGTAGGAGGCACTGGCAGTGGTGGTAGCAGCAACCTGTCACCATCTGTGAAAAAGCCAGGTAAGAATAGTATGCATGCATTTTAGGGGTGGATAAAATGGGCACTTAAATAAAGGATAGCTTCAAATAAAGTTTTTGCTCAGGACAGTGTCTTTTCATGTATGATACAGAAATGCCAACATGTTACAGTTTAGTTACTATTCAGTTACTACAATCTTTGCTGATCTGATCATCATTATAAGTTGGAAATGGTCCAGGGATCCAAAATTAGACTGTACATGCAAGGTACACTGCTGCACATGAAGATCTTTGAAAAGGTGGTTGGTACTGTCACCATCGTGCAGTCCCTGTTCTGTGAGGAGCGAGAATCCTTCTTTTTGTCTCAAACCAGTGATGGATGTTGTAAAAATGTGTTGACATGGTGTGTACAGTTTCACTTTTAATTGTAAGTGTCTTACTGTATGGGCAGTGCTGTGCACCACATGTAGACTTTTTCCCTTATTTTGATGAAGACCAAACAACAACCCAGGATCCTTCTTTTGTATAGTGAGCCCATTTAGAGTAAGAGCTGTATGTGGATAACAATTGCTGTATCAGATGTGGTCTGGGCTAGCAACATGCTCCAGTATGACCTGAGGTGAGGAGTCCACAGTCCATGCCCTAGCTTGTCCATAACTTGTGGCACCACTGAATCTTTTCCTTCCTTCTAGTGTTCTCAGGTATGGGTGAGGGAGTCTAGGTATGGTTTTGGAACAAGCAAAAAACAATGTTCTTGCACTGCTTCTACCTTCTCATCTTTGTGCACAGTTAATGTAGAGAAATGTGCAAGGCACTGAAGAGGCAGTTTACATTTTCTAGAAATTGTAACATTTCAAAATATTGGCATGTTTACTTAGTAACAACTTGAGTTACACTACTGGAATAATGTTTCTACTGTTGTATTACCTCTTTATTGATTCTGTTCCATGGCTGTTGAAATAAATACTCTGATTTAGGGATGGACATTCATGCCAAAACATTATAATCCATGTCTTTTGTGTACAGGCCAGAAGCCCGTCTTAACGGACGTTCAGGCTGAATTGGACAGAATGTCAAGAAAACCAGATCTGGTCTCTCCAACAACACCTACATCCCCCACAGAAGGTGAAGCATCTTGAAGACACCAAATATAGCCATTTATTCGGTTTTCTGGGGTGATTTAAACTTGCCTCTGCCTCTTCCTTCTGTGACTGGAACTAGGGAGTGGAAACTTTTTCAGAGAAGGACAAGCAGTTGATGTATTTTGTGCTGCCCACTGTGTAAAAGGGAACTGTACAGATGGAAAAATGTAACACAATGTGAGACTGGTATTCACAGTACAATGTGGCATTCACAAGTATCTGGATTTTGTTTAAAAGTCAGTGTTAATTCTGTAAAATTGGAAACATCCACTTAATTATTTGTAATGCAAAAGGCTGATTGAGGACTTGGAAAGGTGATATGCAACACAGGCACTTAATTTATATTGATCTCCCAATCTTTTTAGTTTAATGCAATTTTACAAATTAACCTCAAGGGGGAGGATTTACTAGTTTTGTTGGAAAGAGATCAATCAATTGTTGTTTTTGTGCACCATCAATAAACTAACTCAAATAAAATTTAACACTTCATTTGGAATACAACTTCAAATTGCTCTGATCTCATTTGAAATTTGACCTGTAGCAAACTGCTTGAAGGAAATTGTCATGCCAGAACATATTACACTATTGAGGAGGTTGAAACTCGTGAGTGATTTTTAAACTCCTGGGTTTAAAAATTGCATAATCTTGGGAATCTCAAATATCATTTTCAGGTTTACTTGGAGGAGTCTGTACAGGAAGACAGGCATGTATATTTTGGGAGCAGGATTGTATGTAGCAAGCAGTAAAAGTTATCCTCAAATTAATCAGAATAATTGTGTCCAGAATTTCTTCACATATAGAGCTGCCTTATTCTTTTTTTAATAATAGGATAGACATGGTATCTAAAACATTTCAAGTGATTTATTCTCTGCATATAGATCTAGCCTCTTCTGAGATAATTTAATAAAAATTAGTATACTTTTTGCCTTTGATATACCACTATCATTTTTACATACTGCTTTTAAGTAAATTGTCTTCTAGACAGGTTACAAAAATTCAGTAGACATTGCTCACTGTTTCCCCCCCCCCAAAAGCATAATTCTTTGTTTAAAAAACAAAACAAAACCTGCTACTCACATGTAGCTTGCATTAATTGTCTGTACCTCCATATGTTCAGCTGTGCTCAGGTTCAGAGGTACCTTAAACATTCAGTGAGCTCTAAACCAAGACCTCTAAGGATTATTGTTCAAATATATAGATATCTGAGGAATATCTTTTAAATATATAGTTAATACGTAGTTGCAAACTGAATGCTGTAAATTCATTAAGGTTAGATTTTCCTGTCAAATTCAATACTGTGTCTTTCATAAAACCTTATTGTTGATTATGGTGACCGGTTCCCAACAGAAAACATAGTATAAGGTATCCTAAATCAGATGTAGGAATTATACTCCTTAAAATGTTGTTGGACTGTGCCTTCCATCAGCTCATAGTGAGGCATGATGGGAGTTGTAGATCAACATCCTCCAGAAAGCTGCACTTATTCATGCTTATTCTAAGGCAGGGTTACTGCTTCATTTTTTTCCCTATTAGTGGAAGAGGATTATATATACGTGACCCTGGACTGGCAGAATTACTTCAGTTGTGTCAACATTCTTGTCTCCCCTGGAATTTCTTCCAGAACAGTGGGCCTGTAACTACTTCCGCAACTCTCATCACTTTTGAAAAACATTTACTATGTGGTACATGGGACTGTTGTTCAAAGAAACAAGTCCAAAGCATGTTTACATGGTACTACTTACGTGGTTCTTCAAATAACAACCAGTACACATGACAGTGCCCCCCCCCCGAAAGAATGAGCATATTTTCTAACACAAACGTCAAGTAGTGCTTTAAAATGTTTCTGTAAGATAGATTTCAAAATGGGAGCTTACAGGAATTGCATGGCCTCCTGAAAAAAGAAGAAAGTAAAATCCTGTTGGATGAAGGTGTCATCTGATAACAAACACCTTTACAGAAGACTATACAGTTCTTCATTTCTAATCAAATGCATGGAACAAAATGTACCTTTGAACAGACTACTATTGTGTAAAAACAGCAAGCATTTTGATGTGCATGTAAGATGTGCTTGAGTTTATGATAGAGATGAGGTAAGTAAAATATCGTTAAATTCATCCATGCCTTAGAGTTGAATTGTTTCTGTTCAACTATATTTGTAACACTTCATTACAGAAGAAAGGTTTTACTATCTTAACGTCTGTAACCTTACATAATATATTCTTTCAGAGTATAATGGTTTTCTAAATACATTAAACAATTTCTTTTGCCTATTATACAATTTATTAGAAAGAATCACTTCTGCAGTATGAGCAATATAACATTCTGCTGTTATGAAGTTTTTGCAACAGAGCATTTTTCAGGAGGATGAGTTTCAAAAGTGTGTGCATACAGAAGAGTACTAGCACCTGGCTATCAATATATGTTAGGAGTCAAAACTGCATAAATACCTGGAACAGAAGGAAACAGTGAGACATAAGATGAAAAAAGCAAGTGTGTTAAAACAATTGAAAATGTAACCTACTAATGTATAAAGTACATTGAACTTAATTTCAGTCAATTAACATTTGTTAAATGGGTGTAGCATTTTAGAATGTCCTCTATCTAATTTTCAGAGAAAGAGAGTTTTGTGGAGCTGCCATTGAAAATATTTTCCATTCCTTCATTTGAACTTTGCACATGGTTTGTGTCCAACAGATCAGAATCAAAGATTCTTGTGGGATATAAAAGCAGAAGCATCCTTCCAGGTAGGTTGCGACCTTAGGTGTTCAGATAGGGTTGATATAGTGGCACTAAGCCCCACTGCTAGCACTGTGTGTGCAGCAAAAAAACAGTTTGATATAAATTGCTTAGTAGGTGGTGCAAAAACATACAGATTGGCATTTATTACTTTTTGGTTAGATCAAAGTTTTAACTACTTCTAAATTTTCACAAACATATTCTGAAGTCAAACTGGAATTCCCTAGGAATAACCTTGCCCCCTTACTAAAGGTTTTAAAACAACAATAAAAGGAACTATAAGTTCCCCTTAAAACACACTGTGAATATACTGTGTAACCTTTTAGAATTAATTGGAACTTTCTAATAGCGATAATGATTTAACATCTTAACCTTACACGTTTGATGTATCCTTGTTTATATACTAGCACAGTCAAGAAAGAAACTAACTAAATTAGCCTAATACTTTCCTATAGAATTTTCTTATCAAGTGTTGATCCTTCAAGCAACCTCTCTCTATATTAACTATATGTAGATTATTCTTAAAGATGACAGATACGGACCATCAATTGTTGCTATTTTCAGCGGATTTGTAAATTTTATTTCTAAGTATCTTTAGAGACAAGGGCCTTAATCCAGATGGTAATCCCAACTAGAGCAGACTCACTGACTCAATGGAATTTTCATCACTTTTTCCCCATTCAGCCACTGATTCACAGAATCTGCAACAATTGGGACTGGCAATTGGATTAGGCCTTATAGCATCTTTTCTTTGCAAACTTAGAATGAGCTCAGTATTTGAACAACTTTTATGTTAAAACAAAACTGTGTAACTTAGTGTTTTGGAGCACCTGGCTGCAGTGCCTGGGGCACGAAGTTTGAATCATCACTATGTTCCAGGAGAGGGACCAACCAAGATCACCTGAGTGTGTGTAGCTGATGGGCTTTGTTTGCCCTGCCATCTATGTATCCTTGCAGAGACTGCGTGGTTTGGGAATGCCACTTGAGGATTTTTTTTCCTAGTAAATCCTTTATATCTATCATAAATCTGATTTAACTTGATGGCCTATAATTATTATGTCAAATTAAACTGGTCAAACAGAATGTGAAAACTACCAGAAGATTATTGCTGCACCCTGTCTTCTCTCTCTCTCTGACTGGCTCTAACCTACCTTATGTGTTTTGGCTGGGTGTACTATACCCCAAAACTGAGAGTGTGGAAGTTACTTTTTGGATAATGACAGAAATCTCCATTGAGGAAGATTCTGAGAGTTGTCCCAAAAGTAACTTTTCCAAGTTCCACTCTTAGACTGACAAACATGGGAGGAAAAATATTTGCACTTCCTGTAGTCATCCACAAGAGGGAAGCAGCATTAAAGAACTAAATTACTAGTATTAAGAGTACATACTAAAGGAAACACAAGGTAGCTTTAAGTTTCCCTATACCAGCGATGGTGAACCTATGGCACACGTGCCACAGCTGGCACGCAGAGCCCTCTTTGTGGGCACACGAGCCATAAGTCGCTGGATCGCTGCCCCTGGCAGCCAAACCTGAGGAGGCGGCTGCAGCCGCAGCGCTAGCGCCCCGATAGGTGGCGGGCCAGGATCCGGAGCAGTTGGTGGCGGCGGGCCAGCCGAGCTATAGGTAGTGGCAGGGTTGGGCACGACTGGAGGTGGATCCAGAGTGGGGTCTGGAGGCACCTCCATGTCCGGGATTCCTGCTTCCGCCACTGCCGCCCCCTGCCGCCTGCTGGGTTGGTTTTTTTTGGTGTGTTTTTTTTGCCGTTTGGGCACTCGGGCTCAAACAGGTTCGCCATCACTACCCTATACCATGTTTTCAGGACACTTCCATAATCATTATGTCCAGTATCCTCCTTAATTACACTAATGTGGAAGAGCAGTCACATAAGCAGTGCTAGCTCTTTTGCCATCTGTCCATCACATACCTACCCTGTTTCCCCTAAAATAAGACAACCTGAAAATAAGCCCTAGTATGATTTTTCAGGATGCTCGTAATATAAGCCCTACCCCAAAAATAAGCCCGTTAAGTGAAACCCCGCCCTCCACCATTGTGCAGCAACTGGAAGATGACATGACTGTATTTGAATAAATATACTGTAGATGGTTATACATGAAAAATACAAAACATCCCCTGAAAATAAGCCCTAATGCATTTTTGGAGCAAAAATTAATATAAGACCCTGTCTTATTTTCGGGGAAACACGGTAGCTTACTTTATTGACTTTGAGTAATCTTTGCAAACTGTCTAACCTGTCACCTTGTAATATTGTGTAATCTGCATATTGGATGTTCTTCATAACTTCTGTTAACAGTGACAGTCATTTGAATCAGCAAATGTTTCATTAACAGTGTTCTTTGAATATAAATTGAATAGTAGTGGCAAAAATATATATCCTTGTAGCTTTCTGTTGCCAGTACAGGTTGCCAATTATGACTTCTTTTCAATCAATATCTGTTCACCAACAGCTCCACTAGTTTGCCATGTTGTACTTGTCAAAAGCTTTTGTATAGTCAGTAAAGCAATATACACATCCTTGCTCATGCCATGACACCTTTCCTCAAGTACATGTATGCAGAGCCATGACTTCCTTAGGTCCAATCTTCTGACTCCAGATTTTACATTTCCTGCTTCTGGTTCACACCTTGTAAATTCTACCATGAATCATTAAAAAAACCTTAAGCAAATAGCTCATTAAGCTTATCATTTGAACAAAAAGTATGATGACATTATTCTATTAACACATGCTTCTGTGAATACATAAAGTCCAGGAACTTATCTGGGTTTTTTTGTTTTTGTTAGCCACACTGTATTTCAGATTTCTATATATCTGGTCCAGTATCAATACCTGGTACAATAACATGTCTTGACCTGTTATCTTCAAAAAACATTTCTATGACCTCACTCAACACGTGATTTTACTTTTGATGTCAAGAATTAGAGAATCAGTACTTTCCATCAATACTGAGCATTGTTTTGTATTTTCAAATATGCCTACTACTTAACTTTTTAATGCACATTAAAGGAGTTATGAGCCTTTTGTAGGTTTTCTCTTTCAGTACTGGATTTCAATCATCACTTTTCTTCAGCTTCCCTAATCTAGTCTAGTCTCACAAAGTACAGCATTGTGTTTACACAGTGGCCAACCAAATGCCCATGGGAAGTTCATAAACAGGACATAAATAATTACAAGTGTACACCACTGTTTGTCACTGTATACATCAGTGCACTCACCAATACTGATGTGTAAATACGCATGTGACATTGGCAGTGGAAGGCCATTTAAAGGTGACACTTCCAATGTATCTCATTCAATAAGGTGATAAAAGGTTAGTAGTAACATAATGTGCACAGAAACAAAGTAAGCTCATCTTCTGTATCCTGTGAAGTGATGGAGATAATCTTGATGCTCTGTCTTGATGATTCTGTCTTTACGCTACAATTTAAAAGGCCATTTTTGTAAGGTAAGCACAAATCACTTTTTGTGTTTTCCCATATGCAAAAAAAAAAAATCAGAAGTTCCGATGCCTAAAATGAAGCATGCTCGCAGCAAGAGGAAAAGCAGAAATGCCTTTTTAAAGTGCAGTGTTTCCTGCTAGTATATGTGAGACTTGTCACCTCTTCCGTATTACTGCCGCTTTGTAACCTCGAGAAGTGACCTCCTAGATTCTGCTGAGATGGAGCTTAGTTTGCAAAAAAGGAGGAGCCCAATCTGTTTAGCGGGCGGGAAAGGCATTCGGGACGTGATGCGCAGCACCTCAGGCCTGAATTAACGGGCAGTCCCGGCAACAGGTTGCCTTCTTACAAACAACAGGCTGGACCTGTGCAGGGAATTGGCTTGAGGCTGCCCAACTTTTGCTGCTGACGAGGTTCCCTCAGCCCTGCCTCCTCCTCCTCCAGTTTCCATTTTGCCCTCGGAAGCGACAAGCGGCGCTTTTGCTTCCCTTCCGTAAAAGAAGGGACCCGGGAAATCCCGCCGCCGCGGGGAGCCGCGCCTCCTCCTTTTGCTATAGCCGCCAAGCATTTGCGCCGGCATCGCCCACCTGTTCGGGGAACTGAGGCGGAGCCGCCTTTTCCTTTCGTTTTCTTGCAGGACGCGACGCTGCTCCTCCGTTCTGCTCCTTCGCGGCCATGGAGAACGGCGACCAGGTCTACGTCGGAACCACCGTGCCCGCGGGGACGACGCCGGGCAAGGGCCCCTTCTGGAGAAGCTGCTCCATCGGCCGCTTGGGCCTTCTGCGATTCTCGCTCAAGGTTTCGCAACTGGTGAGTCGGGGCTGTGGGCGCGCGCGCCGCCGCTGGGGCCTCCCTTTTTTGGGGGGGGGGGAACCCCCCCACCATATGTGGTTGTTTCACTTTCTTTGCTCGGAGTGTGCCCTGGCGCGCAGGGAGGCAGGGGGACACCTCCTTACCTCGGAAAAACGGAATGGGACTTTCCAGCAAGTTCCAGGAAAGCTGGGCGGAATTGAGGAGGCAAACCTCTGAGGAGTTATATATCCTCTGCCAAGAGCGGGGCTTTGGTGGTAGACGGGTTGTTAGCCCAGCTGAGCCATCCTGAGACATTTGCTGCCGGAGGCAGAGCGACAGAGGGCCACACTCACTCACCCGCCGTCCTCAAAGTATAGACTGCCAGCCACATTACTTTGGTACACAAGGCAAGAAATAAAAAAATAAATCAAAAAGGACTCTCCCTGTTGCGCCCTGATACCAGGGATGTCGGCAACTCTTTGGGTCCAAGTCCCAAATCTTTGGTACCAAGCCCCCATTAAAAACAAAACCTTTTTTCCCCAGAAAAAAAGGAGGGGGTAGGTGGGTTCTGAGTTGTGAGTCCGAATCTTTGGAAAAATACAACAACCCAAGTCCAGTCTGAGTTAAGTCACCAGTGCAATTTAAGTCCGACTTGACAGCAGTCCTGCAACTCAAGTCCCCATCCCTCCTCAAATTTACTGCGGGGGTTCATGGTCCCCAGGTCTGCCATTTGAAGTAACTGCCTCACTCTTCCTGCTAGCAGAGTTGGCCTTACATCTTAGAGAACATGCTACAAGCGTAGATGATAAACACATTTAGTACTGACATATGCACTTGGTCCTAGAGTAGTTTTTCACTGGGAGCTGTCTTGCTGGCTTCCTTTTGTTTTCTCTATCAGATAAGGGTCTGAGTCTTGTCACAAAAGGTCTAGAGCTACCTTGGCTGGATTTAATTGGGGTATTTTCATTGGAAACTGTCTTATACTAACTTGCAAGCTTAGTGTATTCTTTGGGCCTCTCAATTTTGGATTTCAGCCTCCAGAGGCTATGACTGCATAGCCAATTGAAGGAGATTATGAGTGTTGCCTCCTGAAACATCTGGAGGGCCAGAGGTTTCTAACCCCTAGCCTATATTGACTGGCAGAGGCTCTCCAGCATTTCATCAATGGTCTTTCTCTGCTCTGTGTCGAGATGTCAAAGACTGAAGCTGGGATTTGTCTCAGTGTTTTTGTTTGTTTTGGCAAAAAGCTGAACTCTTACTTATCAACAAATGGAAATCCCACCTCTGGCTAAGTAGGAGAACTGTGTGATCTGAATGAAAACTCTGAATCCTGGAATATTTTCTGTGCCCCAGGTAGGGTTAGAAGATTATTGTATTCAGCATGTGCCTTTTGTGTTTGCATGGTAAACAATTGTTACAATGGGAATATAAATAGTTGAAATACCAAAATGCTAGAGTATCACAGCATAACTAGACTGAAACTTAAAACCTAGATTTAAACTTTAAACTAGATTTAAACTCTGCCAAAGTTCTAAAACTCTAAAGCCTGTAAGTTTAAACTTGAGGGGGACCAGCTTAGGGTCTACACACAGGTTTAAAAACAGACCAGTCCAAAGGTCAGTTGGAATTAAGAGGTCAAGAGGTCAAGGCAGCTAATCCTTTCAGCAGTTGCAAATTTGTATTCTCAAAGGCAAATTTGATTAAGGAGGTGCTACAGGCCCCAGGGAGCACTCTAATCAGGGCTCCATTGTCCTCCTGACCTTGTAGAGTAGCCCTTGCAGGCCTCTTCAGCCCTTTGCAATCAGCCAGAAGGGCAAGAGGAGGAGCTAGAAAGGAGCATAAAAACCAGGCCTCTTAGCGAGTGCCCTTGCTGGAGGGAAGAGGGAGAAGGAACTACTTGTCCCACCCACAGACGAGCAGCTCTTCAGCTGCTGGGATTGGAAGTCTCTGGGCTGGAGGACGCCAATCTGGACAAGAGGGAAACCATCCCCTAGGGGGGACCCTTCTTCAGGTGACGGGCCGGTATCCAGTTGAACTGAGGATACTCCTCGTGGGGAGGGGAGAAGGGGCTTCTGGTAGTGGGCAATTCGATTGTCAGGAACATAGAGTGAGGGGTGTGTGATGGTTGTGAGGACCGTATGGTGACTTGCCTGCCTGGTGCAAAGGTTGCGGACATCACATCTCGTCTGGATAGGCTGATAGAGAGTGCTGGGGACGAGGTAGCGGTGGTGCATATTGGCACGAACAATGTGGGGAAATGTAGCCGTGAGGTCCTGGAGGACAAATTTAGGTTGTTAGGTAGGAAGCTCAAAGCCAGGACTTCAAAGGTAGCGTTCTCGGAAGTGCTACCTGTTCCACACGCAGGGCCAGCTAGGCAGGCAGAGCTCAGGGGTCTCAATGTGTGGTGCATAACATTAAAAAGGTGGCAGAGCAGCTTTTAAGCTGAATCCTGGGGGAAAGCCAACAGGAGCCGAGCAGCATCTGGTTCGGGACTCCTTATCCCTGTGGAATGAGGGTGGAGAGGGTAGAGAACCACAAAGTGATGACAGTGTAGGAATTAGGACTGGGAGCATGATGGGATGTCATAGTTGGTCCACTGGAAGGAGAAGCTGTGGAAAAAAAGAAACAAACAAGCAGCCCTTCTTGGGGGACCCAGTATGCAGGTGCTTCTATGCAAATACCCAAAACGTCTGAGCAAAGATGGGAGAGCTGGAACATTTGGTGGCTAGGGATAACATTGATATAGTGGCCATAATGGAAACCTGGTGGAATTCGGAGAACCAGTGGGTTACCGCAATCCCAGGCTATAAACTCTATAGGAGGGATAGGGAGGGGCGTGTTGGAGGTGGGGTGGCCATCTATGTCAAAGAAGGGGTAGAATCCAGCAGAATGGAGATGGACGGCGGGTCTGACTCCATCATAGAATCACTGTGGGTTAAACTACCAGGCCCAAGGAGTGATGTGATAGTGGGGGTGTACTATCATCCTCCAGATCAAAAACCTGAGGGGGATTTTGAAATGAGGAGACAGATCAGGGACGTGTCCAAGAGGGATAGGATTGTAATCATGGGGGACTTCAATTATCCTCACATCAACTGGGCCAATGCGTGCTCGGGTCAAGAAAGAGAGACTGGGTTTCTTGACATGCTAAATGACTGTGCCTTGGAGCAACTTGTCATGGAGCCCACCAGAGGACAGGTGACTCTGGATTTAATCTTGTGTGGTACTCAGGACCTGGTTAGGAACGTGAATGTCACAGAGCCGCTAGGGAATAGTGACCATGCTGCGATCCCCTTCGCCATGCATGTTGGGGGGAGAGTGTCAAGCAAATCTGACACAAAAACTCTTGATTTCCGAAGGACGAATTTCCCTCAGATGAGGAAACTAGTTAGAAAGAAGTTGGAAGGGAAGGTAAAAAGAATCCAATCTCTCCAGAGGCTTTGAAGGGCAAGGAGGGGTCCTTCCGTAAATGGAAATCCTCCCCAAATGAGGAAAATAAAAAGGAACACAAACTCTGGCAAAAGAAATGTAGAAGATGATACGGAAGGTAAAGAAGGACTTTGAGGAACATATGGCCAGTGAGATAAAGGGGGATAATAAAAGCTTCTTTAAATATGTTAGAAGCAGGAAGCCTGCCAGAGAAGCGGCTGGCCCTCTGGATGGTGAGGGAGGGAAAGGGGAGGGAAAGGGGGACTTGGAGATTGCAGAGAAATTGAATGAGTTCTTTGCATCTGTCTTCACGACAGAAGACCTTGGGCAGATTCCGCTGCCCAAACGGCCCCTCCTGACTATGAATTAAATCAGATACAGGTTAAAAGAGAGAATGTTTTAGACCTAATTGATAAATTGAAGTTCAATAAGTCACCGGGCCCAGATGGCATCAATCCGAGGGTTATTAAGGAATTGAAGAATGAAGTTGCTGATCTCTTAACTAAAATGTACAATTTGTCCCTTAAAACGGCCACAGTATTTTCTTTGTCTTGCAAATGGAATTGGAATCTGATACATCAAAAGAGGAAAAGGACAAACAGCATAGATGGTGAAAAAAACCCCTGTGTAATAGTATTGAGTCCCCACCTCCCAGGAATGATAAGGAGGATGGCTTTGCTGCAAGGAAACATAACTAAATGATAGTGGTAATATGTTTCATGCCTTGGTAATATGTTTCATGCTCTTGCTGTTATGTTCTGTCAAGTCACTTCCTGCTTATGGCAATCCTATGAATGAGTGATCTCCAGAATGTCCTGTCCTCAACAGCCCTGCTCAGCTCCTGTAAACTGAAACCTGTGGTTCCTTTAGGGAGTCAATTCATCTCATGTTTGGTCTTCCTCTTTTCCTGCTGTCCTTCCACCTTTCCCAGCCTCAGCCTCAACATTTTTGCCTCCAGGGATAATTCAGGCATGATTTGATCTAGGACCCACTTGTTCATCTTTCTGGCAGTTTAACATATCCTCAAGGCTCTCCCCCAGCACCACATTTCAGATGAATCAATTTTTTTCCTGTCAGCTTTCTTTACTGTCCAGCTTTCACATGGTGACTGGGAATACAAGAGTGTGGATGATCATGGTCTTGGTCTCCGTGACACATCCTTATACAGTGGTGCCTCGACTTACGAACTTAATTGGTTCCGGAACTCCGGTCGTAACTCGAAATGGTCGTAAATCGAAGCACCATTTCCCATAGGAATGCATTGAAATGCAATTAATCCATTCCGGCCGAAGAAAAAAATCACACAAAAAAAAAAATCACTGCAAGACCCATCGGAAACGCGATTAATCCCTTCCGGCCGAAGGGGGGGGAAAAGAAAAGCAAGCGAAGCGTGCAAGACCCATCGGAAATGCAAAGAAAGCAAAGCAGAAAGCAAGCAGAGCCTGCAAGACCCATCAGAAATGCAAAGAAAGCAAAGCAAAAAGCAAGCAGATCGTGCAAGACCCATCGGAAATGCAAAGCAAGCAAAGCAAAAAGCAAGCAGATCGTGCAAGACCCATCGGAAATGCAAAGAAAGCAAAGCAAAAAGCAAGCAGATCGTTCAAGACCCATCGGAAATGGGGGGGGGAACCAAAAAGCAACCAAACCCCGCAAGACCCATCGGAAATGGGGGGGAACCCAAAAAAACACAAACAAACCCCCCAAGACCCATCGGAAATGGGGTAAAAAACAAACAAACCCCCCAAGACACATCGGAAATGGGGAAAAAACCCCAAAAAGCAAGCAAGCCCCCCAAGACCCATCGGAAATGGGGGGGGAAACCAAAAACCAAACCCCCCAAGACCCATCACAGCACAGAAACATAACCCCCCCAGCCCAAAACCACGCTGCAAAACCCACCCAGAACAGTTTTTAAAAAGCAGAAAGCAGCACCTTACCTTACCAGGCAGTCCGAAGCCTCCTCCGATCGCACTCTAACCGTTGGGGCGAAAGAGCTACAAAGAAGCAGCCTCTTCACCTACCAACAGTTAGCAATTTGAATTTCCCGCCTTTTTCCCCTGCCTTTTTCTGTTCGTAACTGGAAGCTCCGGCCGCAAGTTGAAGCAAAATTTTGCAGCTGGAGCTGGTCGTAACTCGAAATGGTCGTAAGTCGTCCGTTCGTAAGTCGAGGCACCACTGTACTTTGTGATCTTTTCTATTCCCTTCATTGTTGCCCTCCCTCAGTCTTCTTCTGATTTCTTGGCTGCAGTCTCCATTAGGATTGATGTATACAAAAATATACGTATACAAAATCTCTCACTATTTCAATGTCTTCATTGTCAACATTGAAGTTGTATGTTTTTCTTTAGTCATGATTTTTGTATTTTTCATGTTTAAGTGTAGTCCCACTTTCTTCTTTCACTTTCCCTAAGAGTCATTTCAAGTCATTGCTGCATTCTGCCAATAAGAATGGTGTTATCTGCATATCTTGAATTATTATGTTTCTTCCACCAGTTATCACTCCTCTTTTATCTGACTAGTCCAACTTTCTGTATGATATGTTCTGTGTGCAGATTGAACAGATAAGGGGATAAAATGCACCCTTGTCTGACACCTTTGTCTGTAGGAAACCATTTTGTCTCTCCATGTTCTGTCCTAACAGTAGCTTCTTGTCCATTATACAAGGTACACATCATAACAATCAAGTGCGGAGGCACACCCATTTCTTTCAGAACTACCCATGCTATTAAAGATGGCCAGTGACAAGCATTTTCTTCACATTGATTCATTTTGCAGTGGGATGGGTTGAGTGATACGGATGAGTCTTTTGTTGTTTGAATTGGGTTAATGATGACTTACTAACTTGCTACAGTGGTTTTCTAAACAATTTTTACATTTTATGTTTATTTGTGTTGCCATTGCCCCTACCGCTTTTCATAATGGCTAGGTTCTTCTATTCACAAAAATGTGTATGTACAATGCTGTTTACTAAGATTGCAAACAGGGAGCATGTCTCCAAACCCACATGCTCAAATCTGTAGATGCTTCAAGGTCTTACCTGTTCTTTCTGCACTGCATTTATATCTTGTTTAATTCTGCTGCAAAGGTATTGCAGAAGAAAGACTTGCAATGTACAGTCAACCCTCGACTTACGAACTTAATCCGTTCCTGAAGGACGTTCTTAAGTCGAAAAGTTCGTAAGTCGAATCAGCATTTCCCATAGGAATGCATTGAAAACCAATTAATCCGTTCCAGCTGTTTTTGGTTCTTAGGTCGAGGGGCGGTTTGTAAGTCGAAGCATTAGTTCCCATAGGAACTAATGCAAAGCCGGTTAATCCGTTCCTACCACTAGGGGCAGAATTTTTTCCTTTTTTTTCCTTTTAACCTAAGATGACTTAGGTTAAAAAAAAAAGGAAAGAAAAGAGGGAAGGAAGGAGGGAACAGACACCTTTTCAACAGAACACCTTGAAAGTTCAAATTTCGCGCTTTCCCCGCCTCCCGTGTGGTTTTTTCGGTTCGTAACTCGAAGCAAAGTTCGCAAGTCGAGGCTATATTTTTCTATCAGAGCGGTTCGTAAGTCGAAATGTTCGTAACTAGGGCCGTTCGTAAGTCGAGGGTTGACTGTATATCTTTTGATTTTACATGTAAGGAGATTTGCACATGTTCCCACCAAGAAGGCTCCTAGTTCCAAGATTAATCTGTACCTTGTGAGCTCTGCATTGAAACCCAGTAGATTAGCGGCACCTTAAAGAAAATTACATTAGATATGGTATACATTTTGGTAGGTTCTGGCTGGATAGCCCAGTGAGTTGGAGCATCTAGCTATAGCCTGGAGTTCAGTTCCCTCCTGTACCTTGTAGAGAGAAGGGAATGGTAAACCACTTCTGAGTGCTCTGTACCTTTAAAAAAACCCTGTGAGAGGTAACCGTGACTCAGAATTTACTTGACCGCATGAGGTTAATTCATTCTTCAGTTTTTGTAAGGAATCCACATCATCAGTCTCTAATCCAGAACTTGGAACAGTTACTTTTTAGATTACAACCCCCACAATCTGCCTACCAGCATGTCTGGCCGTGCTAATGGAGGATTCTAGGAGCTATACTCCAAAAAGTAACTTTTCACAGCTCTTCTCTAGTTTACAAAAGCGTACACTGTAGTACATTTGTTTGACTTTACAGCACCATCACAGTCTTGTTTGGTGTTGCTGTAGCAGACTAATATGAACACTTGTCTGGAAATAGCACATGCACGGTATTCCCCCTTTAGCGTACACTCATGCAAATGACTGCAGGGACTTTTCTCCAAGGTAGTTGTGAACTCCTTCTGATTCGTTAGCAACAGAGTGTAACATGGCTTTGTGATCTCTGCACACCTTTTAACATTTTGGGATGAGATTAAAATCAAGTGTCACCTTTTCCCATGTAGAAGAGATAGCTGTGTTAGTCTGTGCAAGCATTATAGGTAAAAACAAAATAAAAGTTTAAAAAATAATTAAAAAGTAAAAGAACAAGTAAAAAGACAAAAATGTTGTGGCACCTTAAAGACTAACTTTATATTTTTTTAAACATGAGTTAGTCTTTGAGATGCCACCACATTTTTGTCTTATTTGTTCTTTATTTTTTATGATATTTTAACTTGTATTTTCTTTTTACCTATAACCTTTTCCCATAATACCTAAGTTAGTCTTTATAGTAACTTCTTCAGGGTCTCCAAAGCCTGTCTCCCCAGTTGTAGTTCTCAAATGTTAAGTGGGTTTATTCAGCATCCTAGCAGATTGTTGTGTTACACATGTGTCATATGTAACACAAAAGACCAACCGTTTTAAGTTTTGATCATGAGAATTATTTTGTATCATGAATGGAAAAATTCAGCAATTCTGTAGAAAACTGTATCCATTTTCAAAATTGAGTCATCTACTAATTAAGCAAGATTAGTATAAATCTTCTGATGTACAAGGCAAGTAGACCATGACCTTGGTGCAAATTGTAGAGAGATGCCAGCTATCTCATCTACCTGCCTCCTAAAAATGTGATATTGTTGCTTGAAGATGAATAGGATTCTGGCCACAGCCAGTCAGTTAAAAAAGGTGAAAATGCAAAGTTTGACCTTTGATAGCCAACAGGGCTTAGACTACACAAAACAACTGGACAGAGCTGGATTAATAAAGAAGCCAATTACAGCTTGATTAATAAATCAATAAGGGCCTGAATATGTAAGAAGTTACTTGGGGTCTGTGTGAAGCCAGATAAGACTTGGCCAGAAAAGTGACCTTTGGTCAGACAGGGCTAGGCCTTGCATTTTCTCAAGCAGAAGAAAGACCTCAGAAGGGAATTAGGAGCGCTTTTGAAAGCATCATAAGGCGGATCAGCTTTCTAGAAGGTCGTGTCTTTTCAGTTGTTAGGGTCTTATATGGAGTTTATATTTCTACACTAAATTAGTAAGCCTGTTATAAAATAAGTACGTTTCTTTAATAAATACCAAGTTCCATCCTTTATTGAGCGTTTTCTAAACATATATCAGTTTCAGTTCTTCAATTTACCTCAGCTAACAGTTATACCAAAATCAGGAAATAAGTGATTTAAATAAACACTATAAGGATTCAATGTTATCAGCTCTGTTTGAAGATATAGGCTGCCAGTGTTATAAATTACCATTATTTATCAGAGTAAACAAAGGAAGTATATTTGACTACTTCTCATCTCAAGCACATTGACAACCTCCCATCCTCAGTGACTGAGACCTAACTCGATACCAAACCTCCCGGTAATAGTTAATGTTTATTCCACCATGCTGTTGTGTATTTTCTATGCTTCCTTGCCTTTTTTCATTCAAGCTTTAGGAACAACTATTTTTCTACAATAATCCTGATGACATGCTGCTGGTTTTTCCTACTAGAAATGAATTGTCAAGTAAAGCTGGGACTACATGGTCAAATATTGTGGGATTTGCTCTGCTTATAAAATGAGTGAATTCAAATTAATTTTTACTGACCATACAACATAAAGGTTTATTTGAATAGGTGCAGCCCTTTTTGCTCCCATAGCAGCTTTTTTTCTCTGCCATTGGGGGGCTTCTACTTTTTCAAGCCTGAATGATTTGAACAGGCTTTTTCCTATGTGGTTAATTGTGACACGTTCCTGTGAAGACAAGGTGCGTGTCTATAGGTGGTGTTTCAGGGACATGATGTTCACTTATGGCGTGATGTTCAGGACTGGGGGAACACCCCACCACCACATTCTTTCTTTTCTCTGATCTCCCTTTAAATTTTTTATTTTTTTAAAAATTCTTACATATATGTGATTAATGCTAGATAGATCACCCTATCACCTTGTCACTGGTTTCTCATTACTATTATTTCCTGCATTTATGCCCTATAAAAGGATAGACAGAGTTGGGACCAGAAGAAGGAAGGAAAGGTGGGGGCTGTGGGATGGAATATGAATCACTTTGCATCCAGTATGAATGGTGAACTCCCAAATCACTCCGCAACCTCTGTGTGAGCACTGACTGCTATTTCAAATGAAATCGCAGCAAAGCCAAATTGCTCTGATTTGGCTTTCCAGTTTAGACACACCCTAAGACAGAAATTATTAGCTACTAGTGTTTACTGTGGTATTTTGGTGAGTTTTTCCATGAACAAGGCATGCTAACATAGCCACTAGAATAGCATGTAACCAATTGGAATAGCATCATGTAACCAGTTCTTCAAACTAAGAAGCACAGGCTGCTCTCAATCCACAGCTGCCTCAGCTGTAAATATAAAACAGCAACCATACTATTTCCTGACTTAGCATCTAAGAGAGATGTGCCTGGCAAATTCCATCTTTCCAAGAACTTTTGGACTTTACATCTAAGAGTAACTTTCCTGGCAGAATTAATCTTGCCATGAACTTATGGACTTAAAGTTCTTCACACTGGTACACACCTGATGAAGTGGTTTTTTAAATCCACGAAAGCTCATGTATTATATGATGATTTTTTTAGTGGTCTATAAAGGTATCATCTATTTTTGCATTTCTATTTTATTTTGCATTGACTACACAGCTACCCTTTATTTCATTCAAATGTAAAGTGAAGCAAAGACATTAAAATTAAAGTACATGGTAAGGAAAGCATCAAATATATGTTTGTTTGGTTTTTTGAGAAAATTGAAGGATGGCATTATTTCTCAAATATGAGGATTTACAACCTTAAACCTCATGTGACACTAGTGGTAAAATTTCCAGTGTCTCCCTTCTGCAGCTTTCTGTGAGACTGCAAACATAATAGTTTCCCTGCCCTCTATAGCAGTTTTTCAGGGACACATGGTATACCTTTCCTGTTCACAGAAGCAGCATTGCATGAAATTTTCATACTAAGGAAAGTCGAGCTCCTATAAGGAAATTAAGTATAATGGGGAAATAATCCATTTTTGAATATCTGCAAATTTAAAACTGAAGACTCTGAACTTTGTCTGGTTGAGAAATGCAAGCCGGGACTAATAGCTTTCCAAATCTCTTCAAAAGGAATATATTCTTTTAACTATAAGTGCAATGTCATTCATCTGTCTTTGAACCAATGCAAAACAGGAATGGTAGCACTGTTGCAATGACAAACTCTGCTGTTAAGTCCCCCTTATGTTTCATGTGTAACAACAGCAATAGCAGCACTCCTTTGTTTATAGGCAGACACAGGAGTGCACAGAGAAGTGGTCCCTTTCAGTATCACCTTGTGTGATGATATTTACTTATTTATTTATTCAGCTTATATACTGCTTCGATTAGTGCCAACGCACTACTCTCTGCAGTTTACAATAGATAAAACATCAGACAGAGATAAAAATGAAACACTAAAGACAGTGAGAACAAATTAGCAAATAAGTATTAACGTAACTATAAAAACAGATGGTGCCAATCAATAGTGCACAGAACAAAAACAGATGAAAAATGGGTGGTCAACTGGGGTCGGTGTGCAAAACCTCCCTGAAGAGCAGCCTCTTCAGTCACCTCCTGAATATCCACAGGAAGGGGGCCAGGCAAAGTTTCTCCAGAAGCTGGTTCCACCAGGTTGCAGCCACTGCGAAGAACGCCCTACCTCTTGTAGAAGACTTATGAACCTCTCTTGGGATGGTGACCTGGAGGAGCCTTGTCTGTGATGATCTAGGGGGTTGGGCAGATGACATTGAAGAAAGACACTCCAACAAGAAATGTGGGCCCAAACCTTTTGATACTCCTTCTAAAAGAATAATTGAAATGAGGAAATTTATTTTGCCTTACTTTATAGGCCAGAGCTGGGGAGAGATAACCTTTGCAAAGTAAAAGTGTGCCTTAATGGTGGCGCAGTCCAACAAGTTTATTGGTCTCTTGATTTGTTGGAAATAAATAATGTTAATGATTTCAGTAATTTTATGGTTGGTTGATATATTTTGGTAGATCTGGTATTGTCGTTCCCACACTTGTGGTAATATGATTGTGAGTTTATGGCTGAAATCTTGTGCAACTTTATGCCATGCAAGTAGGATGTCATCATCCTGCAACAGAAACATTTAATTTAATTTAAAGCTTCTTATTCCCCCCCCCCCCCCCACTTCAGCCTCCAAGGCTCCATTTTCACCTGGGGAAGCATTTGGGAGCTTTGAGATTGGGGATCAAGACTTTAAGATCCAAAAAGCATGGCTGGATCACTACTGTGGGATCAGGACTCCCACTGGAGATTTGGTAGCAGTTTTTGAATATTAAAGACTCCCCTCATTCAAAGGCTTCCCCAAGTTGAAAGAGAGTCCTAGGGAATCTCAGAACCTGAAGTATGTGTATGGAGGAGGGGGAGATTAGAAGCTTTCAGTTAAGTTAAATTAAATTAAATATTATCCTTGTGGGATGATGACATCATCATACTGTGTGGTGTAAAGTTGTGGAAGAAGGTTTCAGTCTATCTTTTGTGGAGTATTTTACTGTCAAATCAAGTGCATGTGTACATCTTTGATGCTTGTGTAGCAAAAAAAAGATGTTTAAGACCTGGTGGAAATATTAAGACTTGAGAGTTTAAACTGTGTTAAAAAGTATGTAGCTGGCAGAGTGGTCAGTTGACCAGCACAGTAATTCTATCAAGCTCTGAATATTTTTTCCTTATAGTGAGGAGCTTCCTTTCTTGCACATTTACTGTACCTGATTTTAAGAAATAATAATAATAAAAAACTTGTATGGAGCTATAGAGAGTAGTGGGTTGCAATCATCCATGAATGATTGCTCTAAGATTTCTGTTGTTGCTTCAGACATTGCATACCCTGACCAAAAAAGAAAAAAAGGAAGGCCTGTTTAGCCACTTACAAGACTAGTTCATTTTGATATTGATTGACCCTAGAACCTGATGCTTGTTACGGGGAGTTTGAGACTTATGTGTGGCATTTAAAATTGGTACCATTCTAGAATTTCATCAAGTTTATGGTATTTCTCAGGAAGGATGGTGGACTTTAATAGAAGTTTAATGACTCCGGCAAGTCTGTTTGAAGGAGAGACTGCTCTACAATGTATATATAGTTTCTTCTGTTGTTGTGGCAGTGAAGCTAGAGAGCAAAACTGAAAACAAAGCAAAGGGTGAGTCATACTTCCCTATTCCAGAAAATGTAAACGGATAAAGGCTGGAGGCACTTAGGAAGTGGTTGTGTTGAGTCCTGGCTAGCCCCTAGACTTTCCAAGTCAAACTTAATTGCCAATAAATCTTGACTCGAGAGAGAATTCAAAAAGGCTTTTGATTATTTGAAATATCAGATAAAGAAATCGTAGCCTGATGGGACAGCCTCTCCCAAGCAAGAGGTAGACTGCCCGCCCTGAAGAATGGTGGCAGGGGTTTTTATACCTTCTGTATTCCGGAATCAGGGGTTGGGATACAGCATACGTGACCAGGAAATAGTTAACAAAGAATTCTATAGGATGTACATACAAGATGGGGGGAGTGGGAATGGATTATAGACAAAGGATTTGGGATGTGGGAGTCTGGCACTATTCTATAAGTTGGGCGATATCATGGGGAAACATCTCTTGACAATAGGATTACTTGGGCACAGCTGTTAGGGAACATTATGGGGAAACATCTGCTCACAATAAGTCTGTGGTTAATGAACAATTCAGGAAGCTCATTAGCATAGAGGAACTGGTCCACCCTACCTGTCCAGGCGCTCAGAGTGTGGAGTGTCCAGGAGGGAGGAATCTATGTGAATTTGAGTTAATACTGCTGTGACTGCCAGAACCAGTTCTTGTTGAGATGCAAATCAAAGCAACAATCATGGTCCTCCCATTGTCTTGCTGGGGGTCATGTTAATTAAGGTCCGCACTGTCCCAGCCAGTTTTAGGAGGGAGGGGTGGAGAAACTGCACTCCATGGTGGATGGTACTTTTGACCTTTCTAATTATTTTATTAGAAATATGTTTGCGCCAGCGGCCCCATCAGTTGTCTGTAGCAAATAAGGTTGATACTACAAGAATGTATAATCTTGTTTATTAAAAAAAGAAGATTCTTCTGGTACCTTTAGGGGTATTTCTCTGTCACTTCCTTCCCCTCCTCTAGTGGTCGTTACACCTTTATAGAAGTCCATTAGCCTTTATGAAAAATACACAAGTGTTCCATAAGCTTAGTGAAATTTTCATATGGTGCAATGGTATTTGATAGTATGTTTAAAATGGCTTTTTAGAATTTTAAATTCTTAGGACTATTGTTTTACTTGTTCCTATTTTATCTATTCTTGTTAATTTATCTCTTTCATCATCATCATCTTCGTCATCACCATCATACTGTGCCATCATCTCAATTCTGGCCTAGGGCAACCCTTTCTAGGTTTTTTGAGGTAGTGAGTACTAGGAAGTGGTTTACCATTTACTTCTTTAGGGCATCCTGGGACTGTGCAGCTTGCCCATGGCTACAGCGGCTGGCTGTTTTCCTGTGAAGCACAGTGAGGAATCAAATTCCCAACCTCTGGCTTTGCAACCAGTTACCTAAACCACTGAGCTATCCAACCAGCTTATTAATAATGTGCCATAAGGTTAATTCTGACTTATTATTTTAATTCATTAGTATGTTATGCAGATGATTGGATGATTTAAAAATGTAATACATATAAAATAACTACTATTTTTATAGTACAGAGATCTGTTCAAGAAAATTGGCGATATTAAAGGAACATTTTGTGCAAAGATGGACATGATAAAGGACAAAAATGGTAGGGACCTAATAGAACCAGAAGACATCAAGAAGAGGTGGCAAGAATACACAGAGGAATTATACCAGAAAGATCTGGATGTCCCGGACAACCCAGATAGTGTGGTTGCTGACCTTGAGCCAGACATCCTGGAGAGTGAAGTCAAGTGGGCCTTAGAAAGCATGGCTAACAACAACAAGGCCAGTGGAGGTGATGGCATTCCAGTTGAACTATTTAAAATCTTAAAAGATGACGATGCTGTTAAGGTGCTACACTCAATATGCCAGCAAGTTTGGAAAACTCAGCAGTGGCCAGAGTATTGGAAAAGATCAGTCTACATCCCAATCCCAAAGAAGGGCAGTGCCAAGGAATGCTCCAACTACCGTACAATTGCACTCATTTCACACGCTAGCAAGGTTATGCTCAAAATCCTACAAGGTAGGCTTCAGCAGTATGTGGACTGAGAACTCCCAGAAATGCAAGCTGGATTTCGAAGGGGCAGAGGAACTAGAGACCAAATTGCTAACATGCGCTGGATTATGGAGAAAGCCAGAGAGTTCCAGAAAAACATCTACTTCTGCTT
Source organism: Intellagama lesueurii (assembly GCA_037013535.1). Taxonomy (NCBI): domain Eukaryota; kingdom Metazoa; phylum Chordata; class Lepidosauria; order Squamata; family Agamidae; genus Intellagama; species Intellagama lesueurii. The sequence continues at coordinate 79,523,920 of JBAJHW010000006.1, forward strand.
CATTGACTACGCAAAAGCCTTTGACTGTGTGGACCACAGCAAACTATGGCAAGTTCTTAAAGAAATGGGAGTGCCTGACCACCTTATCTATCTCCTGAGAAATCTATATGTGGGACAGGAAGCAACAGTTAGAACTGGATCTGGAACAACTGATTGGTTCAAAATTGGGAAAGGAGTAAGACAAGGCTGTATTGTCTCCCTGCTTATTTAACTTATATGCAGAATACATCATGCGAAAGGCTGGACTGGGTGAATCCCAAGCCGGAATTCAGATTGCCGGAAAAAATATCAACAACCTCAGATATGCAGATGATACCACTCTGGTGGCAGAAAGTGAGGAGGAATTAAAGAACCTCTTAATGAGGGTGAAAGAGGAGAGCGCAAAAAATGGTCTGAAGCTCAACATTAAAAAAAAACTAAGATCATGGCCACTGGTCCCATCACCTCCTGGCAAATAGAAGGGGAAGATATGGAGGCAGTGACAGATTTGACTTTCTTGGGCTCCATGATCACTGCAGATGGTGACAGCAGCCACGAAATTAAAAGACACCTGCTTCTTGGGAGGAAAGTGATGACAATCCTAGACAGCATCTTAAAAAGCAGAGACATCAGCTTGCCGACAAAGGTCCGCATAGTCAAAGCTATGGTTTTTCCAGTAGTGTCGTATGGAAGTGAGAGCTGGACCATAAAGAAGGCTGACCGCCGAAGAATTGATGCTTTTGAATTGTGGTGCTGGAGGAGACTCTTGAGAGTCCCCTGGACTGCAAGGAGATCAAACCTATCCATTCTGAAGGAAATCAACCCTGAGTGCTCACTGGAAGGACAAATCCTGAAGCTGAGGCTCCAGTACTTTGGCCAGCTCATGAGAAGAGAAGACTCCCTGGAAAAGACCCTGATGTTGGGAAAGCGTGAAGGCAAGAGGAGAAGGGGACGACAGAGGACGAGATGGTTGGACAGTGTCATCGAAGCTACCAACATGACTTTGACCAAACTCCGGGAGGCAGTGGAAGACAGGAGGGCCTGGCGTGTTCTGGTCCATGGGGTCACAAAGAGTCGGACACGACTTAACGACTAAACAACAACAGTTTTTATTTATATTGTATCAGAATTAAGTTGCTTTATAGGATTTCAACTGTGTAAGCAGAGATATGTACTTGGCAGTCTTTTGCCAGCTGTCCATCATATTTCTGATCTTTTCTTGGCTGTGGAATTGATCATGTGACCAGCAGCTGTCAAACCATGGAAATCACTTGTGTGATTGCCCTTACTCAATATGTTTTCCACAATAAGATTTTGGCTATGATTGATTGATTGATTTAAAAGTAGGGCTAAAATAAATCTATTAGCCTTAAAGAATTTTATTTTTAAAATAAATGTATATAATTTATCTAAAGTGTCTGAAGAGGTAGAAATATGTATTTACTGAAATCCTGTTGAGTAGCCACATGGGTGTAACTTGACATTAAGTCTGTGGTAGCGGATGTTGTGTCATGGTACTAGAGCTATTTGCACAGCACTTCCACTGGCACCTTTCACAAACAGTTGAAATGGGAACTATGTGACTGATTGTACAATCAACTTTGCAGTTCTTCTTGTCAGGGTGAAACACCTGGTACATTTACTCAGGTGTAACATTATGTTGTGCCTTGATGAACAGAATTCCAATCCATGAAAGGTATCTACCACTAAAGAAACCAAAATATAGGCATCAGGGAAGCATCTCTTGATTGTGTGTTGTACAGGTTTGTCACTCTCACTGAAACAAGTCCACTTGAGAAGTGGGAACAGTTTAAAGAACATATGTTGCAAGAACCTTTCCTTGGAGACAGGTCTAGCTAGAAATCACATTATCCACCTGTCCTCTGTCCCCTCACCAAGGATGTGTGCTGACTGAGGTAGTTGGGAGGTGTCGTCCATCTCCACAGCACCAGGTTGGGAAAGACTGTCTTACAGCTGTTGTAAAGCCATCTATAAGCTAAAAATTCTTTCATGTATAGTATACTTTCATAGATGCATTACTTGAGTTGTGGAGACATTATGCAATTTGGCAACTGCTGTGTTGAATAGATGATATAACAACAATCTTTTCTTCTTTTCATATAGGTACTGTCTTTCCTTGCGTTTGTGCTTGAAGAAGTTGTGAGTCAATGCACCCGCTGCGGTGGGCTTTATTTCTTTGAGTTTGTCAGCTGCAGTGCCTTCCTCTTATGCATCCCGATTCTTTTCATCTGCTGCACTTCTTTTTATGAAAGGATAGGAAAGGAGAAATTAAACAAACTGGTAAAAGAAGCCTCTTTTTGCATTTGGTATAACCATATTTAAAAAAGAAAGACTGTATGCATGCTCAGGATGACTCTGTGTGGCCGACTTTTGATGTTTTTGCCTTAGAAAATCCAGGAAGAGTTGCAGATGGACAGCCCAAGCATGTATTGGCAACTTGAAACATTTTGGGTTAATAGCCTAAGAGTGAAGTTTAGTTGGGAGCCATAGAACCTGTCCCAATAAGGAACAACTGTTGTAGCATTTTTGCCCTATCTGCTGGGAATGTATACATTGTCTGTGCTCCACCTCATTTATAGCTAAATTTCATAGTTCATAACCACATCATGTCAGGCACCCTTAAAAAAGGAGGATGTGTTAGTCTGGTTGCCTGTTCAGCTTAGCTCGGTGGTATATCTAGGTGGAAAAGGAGAGGACCAAAGTTCTGTCTCTAATTCTCTTGCATGCTGAGCTTCCATATGCCAGTAAACACGAGTTGACTAAGAGTTGTGCAAGAGACATGGGAATGGGAAATACACAGGAGAGGGTAATCTGTCATGTATAGCTGTAAAATCTCTGTATCTAAGAATAGTGTATTTTAAAAATCCTCTGTTCCTAGTACATGATTTTCATAGCTATATTGCTTTGTTGCAGTGGTGAACAATACATGGCCTGCCAGCCGGCTGTAACAGTCCTGGCAATTTTTGCATCCTATAAAGCCACTACTGCTGAATTCAGTGGTGTGGCAGTAAAACAAATCAGATCTTGTTAAAACAAGGTATGTCCTGTTTTAGCTCTGCAGAGCTTCTGGAGAGGATGTCTCTGCTCCAAAAGAAGATGCAAAGTTGTTTTTCTCACTGAATTTGTATATGCTGCCAGGAAAATTGTTGTAGTCTGTGGTTGGATCTGTAGAGCTGAAATTGACCTCTAAACCCAACCTCTCCTATCCTAATGAATACCAGTGTAGCATTTAATTATTTTTCTTCCTAATATACTAATACCATCAACTTAGTTTTTGGGAGTCACAAGGACGATTAGATTAGAAAAAAGTATTCTGGTGAACTATTGTGATTATTAAGATTACTACTACTGTTTCTGCATATAAAAAAGACTCAAGGTGTCTTCCGGTGCTTAAGATATTAAAAAGTTAAAAGAAAATTCAATTAACGGATGTTTCTGCAATATTATAAAGACTATATTTCCTTTCCAGGAGAATAAGAAATCACAGGGGTAATCCTGGAGCCAGTGTAGTGTAGTGAAAAAAGTGTTGGACTAAGACCTAAGTTTCCTGTTCAAACTCCTGCTCACTTGGGGCAAAAAAAGGGATAATCAATTTATGTACCATAAAAGTAGTTCTAAATGGAAGAAGGATTTTAATTTAAAGCTGGCACGATGAAGCAGTTATATTGATAGACTGAGAGCAAGAAGTGCTCTTCAAGTTGAGCTCAGTCACAATCTTGCCAGGTTGTCTGAGAGAAATGGTTACTTTTCAGTTTCATTTCTTCATCTGTAAAATGGTAATGTTGATAGTCCACCTCATTCTGCAAAAGTAAGCAAGATACAACTGAATTGTTTTGTACAGCGCAATGGATGTAATTCTAGACTATGTGTAGGCAGAATGTCCCATTATCCTAGGCTAGCATAGTGGTTAGTAAAAAGTTACTGTGAGTTGCAGTCCAACGTTTGGAGGATGTTGCATTTTGCAACCCCATTTTAGATGTTAAAAATCTCATATTTGCATTACTGTTTTTATTCAGTACTAGGATTGAAGAATAAAAATAAGTGACAATTCAGGTGCTAAGTTTATTTTATTTTTCTTTATTTGTAGGATAAGTGGATCTTAATATCAGTGGGAGTCTTTTTCCTCCTAGCTTCAATTGTGTTTTCTGCAACCAGTGACAAGACATCAGTTGAAACTGCTGCTTTTGTAAGGACATGACCATGTTCTGTTTCTCTTGTGATGTGTTCTGTGTGTAGAACGTGTTCAAATGCTGGTTTGATTGTTGTTAGAATAATTAGAATACAGTGGACCCTCGACTTACAGACGGCTCGACCTGCAGACTTTTCGAGTTACAGACTTCTCTGGCCGCAAAATTTAGGTTCGACTTGCGGCCGGAGAATCGACCTACAGACCGGAAAATCAAACAAAATGGACCAAAAACGGCCGGTTACGGATGAATCGGTTTTCAATGCATTGTAGGTCAATGGAGCCTCGACCTACAGACTTTTCGACCTGCAGCCACCGTTCCAATACGGATTAATTCCGTAAGTCGAGGGTCCACTGTAATGCAGTGAATCCACTGCTAGATACATATGTGAATCCCATTAATTCAACAGATCTACTCTAGTCAGGACTAGCAGCTGAATTTGGCCGTGGTCCTTGTTTTCTGGACCTACCACAAAGTTGCAAGAAAGATAATGTAATAAGAATATTGTAGGAAATTGTTGCTACTAGGGCCGGGAGATCTAATGAAAAATCTCTGAAACGATATAACCCAAGAACCCACTGAAAAGAGCAGCTTTTGCCATGTATTGCTCCCACCCCAAGGAAAGCTTCCTAACGCTGGTCCATCTAGAAAGATGAATGTTCGTGTTTCGTGACTGAACCCTACATTCTTTATCTTAGTTTCCTTTCATGTTCATCACATACCTGTGTTCTGATGACGTACATGATTTTTGCTTTCTTTCAGAGCTTAGCAAAATTACTTTCTTGCAATTTACAGAATGTCCTGGCCAGCATAGTGAGTAATGGTGCTAACAGACAGTTTCTGAGAGTTATAGTCATAAGCTAACTATGCTGGCTCAGGACTGCTGAGACTATAACCTCTCCGTGCCTCCCCCCCCCCCCAAGGTTGTATTGTAACAATATAAATGTTTCATCAGATAATTTTACCACTGTGTTTACCCTGGACTGACATCTTAAGGTTAGGACAACCATTTCTTAATAGCCTCCTCCCCCATGCTGCTGCCGTGCTTGTACTGGGGAAATGGTGCACTGTCAGAGTCATTCTCAGACTGGTGCAATGATGCTTACTGGTTTAGAACCGTGATATGTGTCAAAACATATCTCCCAGAAAACAGCTACCTGTTTCACACACTCTTCCTAATCCATATTGTTAAAAGTTCCCACATCGAGGGAAACTAAAATGGTATCAGTGAGGAACCGGGCCTTCTTGGTGGTGGCCTCTATTGGAAGAAACTTCCAATTGCGGTGTGCCGAACCGCACCGCTTCTGATACTTAGAAAATAGTAAAGATAGATCTCTGTAAAACAACCTTTAAGAATATATCCTCTGATGTTGTTAATATTAATTTTTACATTTAGGTTTTATTTACTATTCTGTTCGAGTTGGTGTATTATTATTATTTTATTATTATTATTATTATTATTATTATTATTATTATTATTATTATTATTATTATTATTATTATTATTATTATTTATTCAATTTGTATCCCGCTCCCATTAGTGTCACAGCACTACTCTGGGTGGGTTAAAAGGTCATCCTGCAGTGCGACCAATGTAGTCTCAGTACCCCATTGCCATGATGATGAGGGTGGTGCTGGGGGTGGGGAAGGAGGCTGATGTTTTTTATATCTTATTCTGTAAATTGCCTAGAGTAGTGGATGTTCACTAACGGGTAAACAAAACCAAATAAATAATAAATAAAATGCTTCCACCTACTCACAAACAATTTTTGCTTTAAACTATCAGGAGCATAGCTTTTTTGGAGAAAATAGCAGGCAGATGAGTCTTTTTGAACATCATCTTCTCCAGCAAAGTTGGGGTGCTGCTGACAGCCTGAAAACAGCTGTTTTGTGAACTGTTGGAAGCATAATTGAATTGGGAAAGAAGGTGCATGGGGAGACTCTGGAGAATTACTCTTTTTTTGGAATATATGTGGAGAGGTGAGGGGGGAGGCTTGTATATGTGCACAGGTGTATGGGCTTTTGCCTGAAGTGTGAGTGTACACGAGTGCAGCACTAGGGCAAAAAGCTTGCCTAGGTGTTCACCTCAACTCAGTGGCACATGACAATCAGTATGAACTTTTTTTTGGCAACTGATCATTGTGTGATAAATACCATGATTTTAATCTATTTTTTAAAAAACTTTCTTCACAAAACTCAAGTGTCCCTTTCTGAATTTATTTATTTATGCATGCTGCTAGCATGGAGATCCCAGAGGATATGTACTGACTTTACAGTGGTGCTCCTTGGGGCTAGTAGTTCTAATCTGGGCAAAGATTGTGTTTCTCTTTTCATCTTGGTCATTATAAATCATTCCTATTCCCTTTCGATCAACTTTTAGCATCTTTTTAAAATGGGTTCAAACTGTCATACACATTTGTCTTTCAGATGTCCTCTCCTTTTTCTTTTCTCCTTCCCTTTCCCTTTCCCTTTTAATTTTGCAGCGCCTAATGGATTTAGTGGCATTTGAGATGGTGCACAGCCATATGGCTGTGTTCAAAGTTGAAACCATTTAACACTGTCCTATCTTAAAATCTAATCTTGCCCCAGAAATATTTAAGAGTAGTTGTCAAATGAGGATGTAAACTTGCAATGTGCAAAGCTTTTGATGGCTGCTTTGTGGTGATTAGCCAGGAAAGATATTCAAGGAAATAAAATTATAGAGGCAGATGAGCTGGTGTGAGAATGTGTGTAAGGAAATACCAAAGGCTCTGCAGTAGCAAAAGAAGAACTTCCAGATTAGCTTGAGTCGAAGAGATTTAGTGTCCTAGTGATTAACAGCAGGAAATGGAATGGGCAACTTAGTGAACATTAAAGAATGGTGTACACCAGGAAGCCTGTCAAATTGGCTATTTTTTATAGAGGAATATTAAGGACCTGGAGGGCACCATGTAGTGGAGACACTGGCACATATGAGGCTGCCATGGGATGGCTCTCATTCTAGCTCTTAACTGGGAAAGAGAGCAGGATGGCATCAATACAGAATCAAAAGCAAAAGCTTCCAGTTGCACAAGACGGTCATGCTTAAATTGCAGTTTTATTCCGCAAGAGACTTCCTCTTTCTCATTTCTGTATATCTTACTGGACCACTTATTCTCTCTCTTAATTCGTCTGCTTCTTTAACCCTAACGCTGCAGCCCCAAATGTTTTCATTACTCACAAGCCATGAAGCGTCCTTGCGTGGGCCATTGCCAAATGTTTTTCACACTTGTGTGCACATGCACCAAAGGGAATGTATATGCAGAGGTTGTAAGGCTGTTCTTGTGTGTTCTTTAATCTTGATGGGCTTTTATATGTAAAGTCTTCTTTTCTCCTTCATTTAACAGGTATTTGGATATTTTGCAAGTTTTGCATTTCTTCTGGATGCTGGCCTACTGGTTTATAAACTGTGTAAAGCCAAAGAAGAGAGGCAACCAGAAAATACAGGCAACGCACTGAATGCCATAGAGAATCAGCCTCTGAATAACCAGCAAGCCTAAGCTATGAAGGACAGCAGTTTCTTCTAATCAGACACTCAGTGAAGCCAAAAAGATTCTGCCTTCCTAAAATGTCCAGATCGTTACATTTTACTTGTTTTGTATTCACCGTCCTAGTGCTTAATCTTTGCACAGCAGCTGTATATGTACAGTTCTGAATTGTGATCTCCCCACCCCAGCCCCAAAATAACACCAGATGTGCATAGTTGTGCACATTTACTGCATATGTGCACACCATTAATAAATAATAATAATAATAATTGGGGGAGGATTTCTAGGACATTTCACATTTTCTCTGCAACCTACATTTGAACCCATAAGAAAGTTCAAACATGTTTATGAGTAATCTGGCCTTTCCTCACCAGATTATTCATAAACATGTTTGGACCACCGATAAACTCCAACATAGGTTGCAGAAAAAAAATATGACATGTCATAAAAACTCTCCCCCTAATAATAATGATGTGACATCAAGTCAATTCTTCTTTTTCCCTTGCCAGGGTTTTCTAAGAAGAGAACATTCAGAAGTGGTTTACCATTCCCTTCTTCTGGGAGCATTTTGGAACTGTGCAGCTTGCCCAAGGCCACATAGGCTGGCTCTATTCATAGGAGGCACAGTGGAGAATTAAATTCCCAACCTCTGACATACATAAATCACTAAGCCTTCCAGGGCAAAAGGAGGGAATCGTGGGGTGTGATTATGGAGTCAGCAGGCTTTGGTTTTCCAAAATAAATTTAGAGAATAGGTGCACAGATGAAAAATGTAAATGATTGCGGGGAAATTAATAAAATTGGTTAGCTGCATGGGGCCCTGTTTGGCAGAAAGGTGAGGTGAAGTAAAATAAAATATTGCTTATTGAGGAAGGAGGGGACACTGGCTGATGATGGAATGGTTTGTGAAACTTCTGTTCAGTGCTCATTGCAAGAATATTCCTTTAAAAACAAACTCTGTACAGGAAGGATTTTGAAATGGAGAAATAAAATAGTGACAGCAACTGTAGAGTAGCCTATGCAACTTCTTCCTGTATGTAAAGCATAGTAGCAGTTTACACAATATGTTGATGTGGATACACCCCACTTTTGAAATCTATGCAACTTTTTTTTATCCTTCTTATATCACATCAGTCATGTCCCTCTGGCCAAACTTTAAATACGTTCTTTGGGCTTTTAATGATGGAAACTTTGAGCAATTAGGATGTGGGACCTGCAACAAAATACTAACATGGAAAATTCCCCTTGTTCAGAACTCCAGCTGCCCTGTTTCCCTTTCTCCCCATGCCAGGTTGTGGAGGAACATCTAATCACAAAATCTGAGGTAATGTGCAGGCACCTCTCCCCTATTTTGGTCAGAATCTCAATAGACACAAGTCTAAATGTATGTCTAAATGTATGTCTATGTCTAAATGAATCTCAATAGACACAAGTCTAAATAATATTAGTGATAATAAGTCATCCAGTGGATGCTCAAGTATCTTGACATAGTAGCTCATACGACTGCAAGGGACTCTGTTGATGAGTTGAAAGATGTGTCCAAGCTGGTACTTTTATGCTCAGAGCCAAATAAAATAAAATAATATAAAAGATCTGAAACATTGCAGAGAAAGTTGTCCCGTAATGCCCATACAGGAAAAGATATGCAGTTAAGCCTTCTCTCAGGGTTGATGGTTTTACAGGTGGAGAAACCAGCCTACATGTAGCAACTAATGTGGCAAAGCAAAATAGATGCTGTCAGTTGCTCTGAGATGCTAACACAAGTTTCTCCTTGCTAACCAGGACAGGTCTTCAGAAAATGACCACTGTTGATGCAATCTTAAAATTAGAGATGTGATAAAAATGTAGAATATTTGTCGGATTTGGGTAGAATAGAAAGCTTTTTTCTTGCCGCTTGCTATTTTTTAAGGAGAGCAACTCAGGCTGCAGAGTGAATGCTAATTAAGTTTATTTCTATTGTTAATTTATTTGGATTTGTTCTTGGGCAAACAGTTTCAGGTAACTGGCCACAAATTTCATTTCTCAAAAAATCCACAGGTGCCTTTTTCATTTGCTGTCTCAAGATTGACAGGATGATGCATTTTTCAGGTGTGTTAGCTTTCAAACTTGTGAGTATGTTAATAAAGAATATTTTGGAGAGTTATGGAAACTGCTAGGAGATTGTTTCTGTTAAACATACGAAAGGAGATCAAGAATGCAGTCCTTTGAATGTCGTCCTTTACAAGTCCCATTAAATACTGTAAAAATACTGTTTATTTCTGAGTAAACCTGCATAGGATTGTGCAGAAAATTTCACTCACTGTCAAGGAAGGTTTCTGTTAAATTATGAAATATGACTTGCTGCCTACTTGTTTTCACCACAGGAAGCAAACTAGTAGCTGTAACATTTTTGGTTGGTTGATTGATAAATTTCAGAAAATGATACTACATAGAGCTTCTTGTTTGGTTTCAGTTGAGAAAGAGGCAAAGTGTGGTGTTGGCTTATCTACATACAGTTTGCAAATGCCCACTTGACTGGCTGGCTGTGAAGAGGTAGGACTATCTCTGAGTGATCTGGGAGGGCAGCTTGTAAAGCTGAAGCAAGCTGTTACTTGTTTTTTTCTTGCATGATGTGAGTGTTCAGATGTTCTCTATGAAAAAGTGCTTGGTGGTTATTATCGCAGGGCTGTTTTCACTTATATAAACACAAATCGTAATGCCTGGGAGGTTTCCCCCTCCCTGTTAAACATTTGTTTCTTCAAATGTTATTCCAAGTTTAGGACTGCTTGTTATTCATTTTGTTGTTGCTTAATTCATATTTTAAAGAATTGCAATGCTGGGGTTGAACTGAGGATCTGCCTTACTCCAGCAGATAGACTCTGCTCACTGAAGGTGCTTCCAACTTTATGAGGATACCCTTTCCACTCTGCACATACCTCAACCTATGTAACAGTGTTCCCTGGCCCTGTTTAGCTTTTTAGGGAACAGGGGAGCTGTTCTTCTTCGTGGCCTCTGTGAATGCACACAATTGGGTTGTTCTGTGCATGCGCTGAACCTCTCAGAAGTTTCTAGAGCTTAAAGACACATGATTAGTGGGACATTTGTTCCCCCGTGGAGCGCATGCTCCGCCCATCCTTGATCCCCTCAGTTCCTTTTTTCCACCGTATTGAATAGACCTGTTCGGACAAATAGAGCGATATATTGAATTATACTTCCCTTTGAATCATCATTTATTTACTCAATCATCTTTCTTTATTTGACGTTTCCCCTGTGAGTTTATTCCAGTTTTTCTCTACCTGTGTTTTGCTGATCCCCCCTTCCTCCCCCCCCGACCGTTTTTCCCTCCTGTCTTTCCCGCTCTTTATGGGGGCCCCCCTGGCCCTTCAAGCGGTGCGTTCTCTGTGAAAACAAGATCCCGCTAACTGACGGTCATGACCGTTGCCTTTTCTGTCTTGGGGAACAACATCCTACCCACTCCTGTTCCACGTGCAAAAGGCTAACTAAACCAGCCCTTAAACTGCGTCTACAAAGATTGAGGTCTTACCTCTGGCAGAAATCTCTCAATCCACCTCCGGCCTCCATGGAGTCTGCACAATCTCCAGACCCTAAACCAGATCGGCAAAATCCACCTATGCCTGCTTCCAGCACCATGCCTCCTTCTCCCCATCATAAGGAGTGGTCGAAGTCCACTTCGAAATCGAAATCGGCGTCAACGTCGAAGACCTCGACTCGGTCTCTAGATTCTTCAAAGAAGAAAAAAGACAAGACGACTTCAAAGAAACTGTAAAAGACTTCAAAATCCACTCAGCTCCATCCACCACAGCCAACTCTTCCATCTTCCATTCTGGAAGAATCGTCTAGAGATGCTCCGGGTTCTCTGTCTGACAGAGACGACCCATCTCTACCTCCGGCCCAAGCTCCAGCCTCTGCTGGTAGCTTGTCACCCAGTGTTGGCCTCTCTCTGGCTGATGTTCACTCCAGCCAGGCCTCGGCCCATTCAAGCCCTGTATCATCAGGGCGGGCAATTCCAATTGAACTGTCTGGCTCCGATTCCTCTCGTCACTCCCCTATAAGATACCGGGAGAAACGAAGGCATCTATCACATGCTCTGTATGACCCTCCACATCAGAGGATTTCACCTCTTAGTCCCAACTTGTCATGAGAATAGCTAAATCTTTACAGCTTGAAATTGAGGAACCACCACCACCTAAGCAGGACTTGGTGTTTTACGACATTAATCAAGATAAAACACCTCCTCTCAGTTTGGCATTCATTCCGGCTATGCTTGATTTGATCAAGGAATCCTGGGACAAACCTCCCTCATCCTTACAAGTCTCCAGACGTGCTGAAAATCACTACAAGACCCACGGTGCGGATACTACATTTCTTACTAAACATCCGACACCAAACTCCATAATAGTAGAGTCAAACCAATCGAGAGCCTGGAATAAATCCTCAATTGCTCCTACAAACAAAGAAGGGAGAAAATTAGATATACTTGGCAGGAGACTCTATTCCCTTACTTCTTTCCTGATGCGAGTTGCAAACTACCAAGCCGCAGTGGGAACTTACCATAGACAACTATGGAACAAGATTCTCCCAGTACTTGAAGCAGCTCCGGAATCGACTAAATCAGAAGCCCTTAATATCCATACCGAGGCTTCCACACTTGCTAAACAACAAAGGATCGCATCTCGCCATACCGCGGATGCTGCCTCTAAAGCTATGGCCACCTCTATTGCCCTACGGCATCATGCATGGCTCCGATCTGCTGGGCTATCAGACGATACCAGATCTAGAATAGAAGATCTGCCATTTGATGGGGCTGGACTGTTCAATGAAAAAACGGATGAAGTTATGGACAACCTTCATAAGATCCGTAAAACAGCCCGATCCTACTCAACCCAACAGACCTACAAATACCAACGACCACAATACCAATGACAACCTTTTTACCAACAACCATACCAACAATTTCAACCATACAGACAATACAAACCTCAAACATCGGACAGACCCTTTCAGGGACCTTCAATCTCGGCTCCATCATCCTTTCTGAACCAGCAAAAGCAACCACGCCGCCAACCCTTTCGCCGTCCTCAAAAGAAGGGTAAGCAATACCCATACACTCCCTTCACCTACTCTCAATTCTTCAACCCAGTTCCAAACAAGATTGCGTCCCTTCTTTAATGCTTGGCAATCTATAACTAATGACCAATGGGTCCTTTCTATCATTAAAAACGGCTACTTCATTGAATTTAAAACTATTCCACCGATCAGAAAAATTAAAAATACCCCCTATTCGATAGTCCTTCAAGAAGAAGTTTCCCTTCTTCTCCAAAAACAAGCCATAACTACAGTCCTTCCATATGACCTGCATGACGGTTTCTACTCCAGATATTTTACAGTACCGAAAAAGGACGGAGGACTCCGTCCCATCCTTGACTTCAGAAATCTCAATAAATTCATTTGACCTAGACGCTTCAGAATGTTGACACTAGACACTATCATTCCTCTCCTTTCACAGGGAGACTGGTTTGTCGTCATCGATCTCCAAGTCGCGTACTTTCACATCTCTATTCATCCGAATCACCACAAATTCCTTCGATTCTGGTTCGACGACACCACATACCAGTTTTGCTCTCTCCCATTCGGACTTTCCACAGCACCGAGGACTTTTACCAAATGCATGCCAACAGTCGCTGCCTACCTTCGACTTCAAGGTATCAATATATTCTGTTACTGGTTGATAGTCTCAGCCTCGTATCACGATGCCGTCAGAGCGACCCAACTCACTCTCGATACACTTCGAGACCTCGGCCTCAACGTCAATCTCGCCAAGTCACATCTTGAGCCGTCTCAAAACGCCACCTACATCGGAGCCCACTTCGATTCACTGCAGGCCAGAGCCTTCCTCCCACACAAGAGAATCCTCAAACTATCGACTCATTCAAGCTCCTCTGATCCCCAATCTTCTTACTCAGAACAACGGGATGATCCAGATGATCCAGACATACCATCTCTGAATCTGAAAGCCTGGAGGATACTGCCGCCATAAAGGACGTACTTGATCGAGCTCGGAAGCCCTCGACCCAGCTTCTATACCAAAATAAATGGAAGGCATTCCTTTCCTTTACCGATTCTCATAACTTACCTGCAACACCAGTCTCTTTGAAGACTTTACTTACCTTTGTCTTTCATCTATTCAATTTTGGATTGTCCTAGTCCACCTTGAAAGTCTAGATCTCTGCTATCGTAGCTCATCAACCTCCCAATTCTGAATCGGCCAGACTTTTTTCTCATCCAACTGTAAAAAAGTTTCTTAAAGGACTCAACAATATTCGTCCCCCACGCCAACGTCCTATCCCCCAATGGTCTTTACAACTTGTCCTCAATGCACTTACTCATTCGCCCTTTGAACCGATGGCTACATGCAATCTTAAACTACTTTTCTTGAAAACTTCCTTTCTTGTGGCAATAACATCTGCTAAACGGGCTAGCGAACTTGCAGCCCTCCGCTCCGATCCACCCTTCCTTCAGTTCCATCCGGAGAAGGTCATGCTGTATTTCGATGTCTCCTTTTTTACCTAAAGTTGTATCTGAATTTCACCTTAATCAACCAATAATTTTACCTACCCTTTTCCCATCCCCATCAACACCTCTCGAGCGCATGCTCCACACACTTGACGTAAGACGCTCTCTTGCCTTCTACATTGACAGGACTAAATCTTTCAGAAAATCACAGAGACTTTTTCTGTGTTTTCACGGTCCCCATAAAGGGGCTCCAGCTTCGCCACAATCTATTTCTAGATGGATTGTCCATACTATATCATTGGCGTATGAGTTAACAGGCAAAACACCTCCTGCACATTTAACGGCACATTCTACCAGAGCGCTGTCAACTGCCTTCCAGCGTGGGATCGAGCTCCCTCACATCTGCCGTGCGGCGACATGGTCTACTCCATCGACCTTTGTCAGACATTACCGTCTTGATGTCAGAGCACGAAATGATGCTGGTTTTGGCAGAGCTGTGTTGGCATCCTTTCTACCGTGACGTCCCACCATCCAGTAAGTGAGCTTCCTAGTCACCCAATTGTGTGCATTCACAGAGGCCACGAAGAAGAAAGAGAGGTTACCTACCTGTAACCATAGTTCTTCTAGTGGTCCTCTGTGAATCCACACATCCCACCCATCCTCCCCTCTGTCCGTCACGTTATACTTTAAAATAGCTCTTTGACAGTGGTGGACTTTTTCAGGAACTGAGGGGATCAAGGATGGGTGGAGCATGCGCTCCACGGGGGAATGTCCCACTAATCATGTGTCTTTAAGCTCTAGAAACTTCCGAGATGTTCAGCGCAGGCGCAGAACAACCCAATTGTGTGGATTCACAGAGGACCACTAGAACAACTATGATTACAGGTAGGTAACCTCTCTTTTCTGCTAGTCCAGTTGTATATGCCTAAACCTGAATTCAGGATCAGGTGAACCCTTAATTCAGAGTATTGAGTATTTAGGAATCTTATTGACCATAACAGAACCAGTGGATGTTACTTCTAAGTAAATATATAGAAATCAGATAACATACTGATATCTGAAGTGATAAATACCACACTGAGGGCTGCTCTGAAGAATTATACCAGTTTATTTGAAAATTAAAATAAAACTATTTTGAGATTTAATTAGCATCACCAGCTTTAGCTCCAACTGTCTTTCAGCTTCTACTTGATTTTAAATATATAATTTATTGCTTAAAAGTCTGTTGTGCAGTTATATATAAGGTGCAACTTTTAGAAGTGAATTAGGAAAGTTAAGAAAGTTCCATAGGCAACTTAGCATGTAACAGATAATGTCTATGGAGATTTCATAACTTACAGAATTGGCTTCCAAAATTTACACGTTTTGCATAACAGGATTTTGGCCATTGTTTCTGTTCAATGTATATGGCTGTGCATGTGCCTCTGCACACTTAAAAGTGTTGCTGTGGTGAATATTGATGCCTCAAGCCTCGCCTCTCTTAAGTGGTCATTTTATACAGATAAGTGAAAATCTAAGCCAAAGCCTTTCAAGTCTAATATCAGTTTTGGCATGCAGAGCTAATTACATTGTGTTTGGAACCCAGCCACAGAGATCACCAGCTAAGTTCTATCCATAATGTAAGAAACATTAGAAGCATGGACAAATATGAACATGGAAAGATGATGTGATTTTAAAATTTTAACCAGATTTAAGAAGTACAGTATGCACAAAAATGTAGAATAAAAATTATTAGTAGCATAGTTTTTGTGAAAGGACCTGAGCTGGAATAAATCTGAAAAGGAAGATGTTTTATAACACTGCATTTTCTTTGGAGAAACCAACTTTTCCATAAGGTGTAGATGTTGTCAACCTATTTGCAGTTGATGTCCTCCATTTTTATTGTATATTTTCACTGTCTTGTATTCATTTCATAGTTTTGCAGTTGTTTTTATTAAAAGTTGTAGAAATCATGTTCCTTTGCAGTGTTTCTTCTTTCTGCTGCCACTATTTCGGTGGCAAGAACCCTCTTAGGCTCAAAGAGATGGAGAGAAATGGTTGTATCCCCTTTTTACTGAGGGTTGAATAAATGAGCTCCTGTTACTGGAGCAATGGTCTTGCCTTCCATTTCAGCGATGTTTTTACATAGAAATAGCTCATGAACCATCTTCCAAAATATCCCCAAGTGAACTACATTATTCTTAACTCAATGGTTATTGCTGCTACACATCATTCTGCAGAAGTTGTTTTTCTGTACATTAGATTGTTCCCTTGGGGCCTTAAAAGTATAATAGTGGGAATTGTTAACAGGATGATTAAAGGTTGTATCTCCTGTGTATCATACCAAAGAAAAATGTGGTTGATTT
Source organism: Intellagama lesueurii (assembly GCA_037013535.1). Taxonomy (NCBI): domain Eukaryota; kingdom Metazoa; phylum Chordata; class Lepidosauria; order Squamata; family Agamidae; genus Intellagama; species Intellagama lesueurii. The sequence goes on from JBAJHW010000006.1 coordinate 79,540,471, forward strand.
CTGAGCAACTTAGCTGAGTAAAACCAAACAGTTTGCTTGACATAGTGTCATTCAAACTTTAGACCTGCATCTGTTTTGCCTTTAGCTACAGTCTACCATGCAAACTCTTTCTCCTTGTTTATCTTCACAACGTCCTGCAGGTAGGTCATACTTAGAAATATTGACAGGCCAACCAATGAGTATCATAGCTGAGTATCATGACATACACCTGAGTCTTTGATACTACACCACACTAGGTCTCAATTGTGACTTTATTTATATATTCTGCTGTTTTAACTCCTTTGTGCCACATTTGTTGTACATTGTTGCATGTTTACATTATGTTTACATAACCAAATAGCCTGGATATATGAAAGCCTCTCTTGATTTGATGGGCAAGAGCAGAATGGAAGAATGTTCCCTTTTTGGGGACTCTTCACTTCCAGAATATTACTGTCTGTCAGTAGTCATGCTGCCTGAGCTATTCTGGGAATTAAAGCCCAAAAATGTGACGTCTCCTTTCTCTAGCAAGATCTATGTAAATTTATTCGCTGCAAATATGCAACACTGGCAGTATGCATTATATGATTGCATAATGTACATGTTTTTGTTCAACACATGACCAGTTGATGCCTTAGATATTGTTAGGATCAGGGTATAGCCTTATCAGAATTATAAATCAATGAAATCATGTTAGTTTCTGCAGTTTTTCTCTGAAAAAGATAAACATTTAGTGCAAGGATCGGTTTTTGTATTGCTGCAGTGTTTATGACGTGAAAGGTATTTTCAAATTATACTTTTGACCCTTATTTTAAAGTGTACGATGGAAAGGTTGGTGTGAATTTGTTAGACTAAGGTATGGCTTTGCCAGTGTTCTGTGTTGGGTCATATCATTAAAAAAAATCAACAGTGGAAAGAATAGATGTTCATCCTAGGGAACCTAGAAAAGATCTTAGCCAGTCATCTAATTCTTAATTTGAATAAATTGGACATAACCATATTATGCCAAGTCAGACTAATCGGCTCTCTAGGCTAAGGATTATTTCTCAGTGATATCCTTAGTCTTTTGTATTTTCTCCATCTTTTAAAATCTAGAGCTGTTGTGTATTTAAACTGGGGCTTTTCTGCTTGCCCTCTGTTATTGAGCAACAGTCCATCTCCTTCCATGGTAGCTTGGCAAAAGATAAAATGAAATAAAGGATGTCTCTTTTGTTTGTGACTAGCAAGCGGATTACTGCCACTTCTGGAACAAGAAGAGCAGAACGCCCTAAAAGCAGTATTGAGTACATAAATAACAGTTGCTACTATGGAGAGTTGTGATAATTTGAGGTAGAGCTAAAGCAAATAATTAAGCAACCTGTTTTCAGCATTGTTTGCAAGGCAATCTGCTGTTGCCATAGAGAGAGGTAATTAAGGTACATCACCACTTAAGTGTTCTGAATGAATTTTCCAGAGATCCCACATATAAATATACTCCCAGATATTCTATATGTGGTTTCTAATTCCTCCTTTACCCAGACAAATTGTTGGGGATTTGAAAGGCACCCTAAGAATACTACAGCGTCATCACACTCTAGAAATGCATGAGCCTACTCTGCTTTTTACAAGTCCACTATTTTATGCTACCTTTAAATATATGGAAATTTGTGCCAAAAGTAGATTATCTACTTGCCCTGTGAGACAAGGGTACTTGATCATTATCATTATTGGTTTTAATGACAAATATGGGGTCTTGAGAGCCTGGTGCCAGAATGAGCTATGTGAGATGGGTTGACCATGATCTGAATAAGAGTGTACGGTACATCTCACAATGATGGGATGATGCTTTGCCATGTTTAGTCCATAGGTCATCAACTGTGTCAGATTTGTATTGTAGCACACATCTAAACATTAACCTATCCTTACAATGGCTTAAGCAAATCGCCAGTTAAATTTGGAACATTTATATTTCTTAAGAAAAAAATTGCATAGGACAGAAATGCAATGCCCAAGTTTTATGTGGGTTTGAAAGCCTGATTATACTGTCTTGGAAATGACAGCTAAATGTTTTAACTAATGCCAGTTTCATTCACATGTAGTTGGAATGTCCTAAACTTGTGTTCCTCAAAACTTGGGTTGTTCTGCGCCTGTTCCTCAAAACAGTGCCTTATATGTGGTTTGGACATTGACTCCTATCAGTTCCAGTTCAGTTCAGTAATTCTGGGAATTGCAGGCCAAAAGATTCACAAGCCTCAGATAGGGCAAGGCTGCCAGAAAGTAACATGGTTTTGGCAGGGTGAGCAGGATAGCACTACTTGTCTTGACCACTGAATTTTATTATGTTGAATACTTTATTTCTGGGGTGTGTATCCGTTCCTTTGTGTGTTCCCTAATCAACAAATGCTTTGGATTCATCCAGCTGCTCACATGTCCTAAAAGATAGTCTCACAAATGTGAATACACCCAGTGAGATGTTGAGCTTTTTTTTAGTGAAGGGGCAAACATGACCTGTTTGTTAGATTCCTCTAATATCTTCATAAGCCATGAGTCTGCTCATGAGCAGTGATTCCTGCAAGCTATCCAACCTCTCTTACACTTCCCTTTTACCACACTTCGTTTCACTTCTCTCCCTACCCCACACTTTTTTCTTATAATCTTGTACTATCTTTTCTACACTCTTCTTCTTTCTTAGATAGGCTTTATGGGCAATTTCCATGACTCACTTCTGTTTTTAATAACGCCTCTTAATTAGAAAGATGTAGAAATATTGATGGGAAATTAAATCCTTTCATTGAAAGGGGGCACTATTGGAACAGTTTGCTTAAACTTCGTTTTTCCCTTTTGCTTCTATAGCTGAAGTCTGCCAAGATCGTAATTACTCTGCTGTCATGCATGATAACCTGCTGTGTATGCAACATTAATGAATCCTTCCCCCTTCTGAGTCTGTGGCAGCAATAAGCTCAGCTCCCGAGCCCTTGGGCTGGCCTCTGATCAGGCAAAAGCAGGTCGCCAACAAAGGGCATCTCACACGAACCATCACTGGTTGCTTAGAGTCTTTTTGAAAGCATGTCCACTTTTCAACATGATGTTCAGTTTTGCCCATTAGTTGTGCTAGCCTGACACTGGCAAATGTGAAGCTAAAATGGTTTGTCTTGCCTTTAATTAAATATGGGGAGGGGATTCTTCTGTGTATTCCATTCTAATAGTGTAATTTGGGGGGGGGGGTGATTTGAGACAGGAACAGGTGGTCTTTTCATTGTATTTCTTATGGAGAAGAATCAAAAGATATGTGTGTTAACCTTCCTGTTCAGGAAATACAGCAAACTGATGTGGGGAAGCCAAAAAGAAAGATAAACTTTAACTTCACTAAGAATATTTGTTGAAGAAAAGGTATGTTAAGGTCAGATATTTTTGTCTTTAAAAGATGTAAGTACTCAAGTAGAACATTTACTGGACAATGAAATAACTAGCAAAATAAGTTTCTGAGGTATAATACATTTATTTAAAATTATTTGGTGCTTAATATATAACAAATATTTTATTGCATAAAGCCGATCGGGCTTTATGCAAGAACATAGACTAAACCAATCATAAAACAGTATTTGGCATCTCACGCAAGTACATACAAACAAGCATAAAAGGAAAAAATAATAGTAATAAAATGTAATAGCATTCTGAAGAAGAAAAAAAGGATCAAGATGTGAGAGTAACTTGAAGAACTTATGAAGCAGGCAGTAAGTTCCACCTTTCCATGGCTCATTTAACAAATTTAGCAGTGCTATAGAATATATAGTAGTCTGTGCCAGCTATCTGGAATAGGACTGTGCATAGAGGGAAAGTGTTATTGATCCCAGTTGTTAAGGGCTTTAGATATTGGTCCCTTTGATCTGTGTACAGAGGACATTATGTTAGAAAGTGTACCATGTCCTCCATTTTAGAGCATTCTCCTGGGTGATGTCTGTCTGTACCATGTTGGTTCATGTAACTTCCCTGAATCTGTTTCAGCTGTAATGGGTTCAGTCTGCACCTAGTAAGCAGTTGTCTCAGCTCATGTGAGCTAATAAGAGACAAATAAGGGGGCAGCTTTCGCAAAGGCACGGAAAAACCTTTGTATATCCTATTGGAGCTGCTACAGATGCCATGGTAGTCTGTAGATCAATATCACCAATACTCTTTTAATATCTTCTTGGGCAGCCTCATATTCCCCTCCTATGGAGTAGGAGACAGATTCTGATTTTGTGATATTTGGAAAAGCCCACACTGGAGCTCCATAGAGCATCTGAGGAAGGAGTCTATCTTAATACAGTTGTATTATTGGTGCCACAATTTTTCCACCTGGTCCAGAAGAAAAACAGTAAATAGCAATGGTGACAGAGCTTCAGATTCTAAGTGGCCTGACCATGTTCCTGAACTTTTGAATGTTATTCCAAGGTATTTTTATGAGTTGGTCTGTTCAAGCAGTTTCCTGTTCAGCTGCCATCTGTAATTCTTTCTCCTTTCCCCAAAAACTAAAATTTTGGTTTTGGTGTCATTTACCTGGAGATGTTCCTTGACACAATAGGCAACTAAGGCCCTTAATAGTCTTTGCATTGCCACTTGGGTGTAGGACAGGAGAACTGCATCATCTGCATACAAAAGTACCAATATATTCCTGCCCTTTAGATGGGGTGGGAAAAATTGGGGGCTGGATAGGGAGGGTACTATATCATTTAGATACAAATGAAATAGAAGGGGAGCTAATAAACACCTCTGATGTACTCGCTTATTTACAGGAATTGGGTCTGAAAGATTGCCGTCAGAGCTGACTCTTACTCATAGGGTGGTATTCTCATAGTTCTTGGATTCTCCTGAGCAACCTAGCATTTATATTCAAGGATTTCAGTTTGCTTCAGAGGCGAGGTCAGGATATGGAGTCAAAAGCTGCTTTAGTCTACAAAAACCATGAAAAGTGAATGGTGCGGTGGAGATGTATATTTCCCCACTAAATATTGCAATAAAAAGCAGTGATCAATTGTGGACCTGCCACAGAGGAATGCTGCTTGTTCCTCTGCTGTGAGGTTTTCTGAAAACAACCAGTTTTTTAGGTTATCCGAAAGATGTCTAGCATACAATTTGCTGACTACATCTAGGAGGCTTATAGGATGATAGTTCCTAGGATCTGATCGAACACCTTTCCTATAGATAGGTACTACAGTGGCTTTGGCCCATTCTGAGGGGAATTTCCCAGATCTATCTATAGAGGTAAATAAGGCAGCTAGCATTGGGATCCACCAGTGTGAATAATCAATCAAGAAGTTAGGTAGGGTGCCATTTCTTCCTGGAGCCTTGCCCCTCTTTAGGTTTTTTTATCAGCATAACTACCTCATCACAGGTAACTAGAGCCCAGCAAGGTAATGCTTGGTCATCTGCTTGCAAAGATGTACAGACCTTATTGAAAAACGGAGCGGTAGTGTAGCTCCCATTCATGTGTGGAGTTTTTAGGTCAGTACAGGGTTCATTGATGCGCCTTGTGCAATAAGTTGCCAAAATTTAGATCTGTCATTACTTTCGAGAGCCTGTGCCAGTTCAGCCCACTGCTGTGTGGCATACTCGAGCTTCTTTTCACAAATTAACTTTTCATACTGTTTCTGCAGCATCAAATAGGCTGTGGCAAAGCGATTACTATATATTGTTTTTCTTCAGGAAGTTATGTTGTATTTTAATTTCCTTTTTAAATTGCCTGCAATCATCATCAAACCAGAGGTTGTCCACCCTACACCTTAGTCTGGTTTCCTGAAAGAGCAAAGGTTGGAAGGCTTTCATAATCTAGGCATAGCAGTCTAATGTTACTTTGGTATCCTTTGAGGAGACCAGAGTGTCCTTCAAAACATACATATTCTCAGATTGCCATAAACATTCTAAATCCCTAGAATTCACTTTTGCCCGGTTACAGTGAAATGTGGATAGTGGTGTGTTTGGGCTCAAAGTTCCTACTCTTCTGAAGCTTGCCATTTGAAGAATTAGAGGCTGATGATCACTAGTTGGATAGGAGTCTACTCTGAACCTGGTCATTAACTTAACCATGGATGAGGAGATTGCAATGTAATCGACTACACTGGTACCCATGTGGTTGATAAAAATGAACTCCCCCATTTGGTTTTCCTTCTGGGAGCCATTCAAAATGTAGAGGTCAACCTGCAAAATCATTTGTATAAAGATTTTCCCTTGAATATTTGTAGCATGGTCCTTGGAATGTCTATCTTTCATTTGTGGGAATTCTAAACTGAGGTGTAGAGTTTGTTGAACGATTCCCAGTTTGAACCAATACAGGCATTAAAGTTGCCTATCATAATTACATGTGCTTTGGGGAATTGGAATACAGTGGTGCCTCGACTTACGACCGTTCCTACTTACGATCACTTCGACTTACGACCAGCTCCGGCCGCAAAATTTTGCTTCGACTTGCGGCCGGAGCTTCCAGTTACGAACACAAAAAGGCAGGGGAAAAAGGCGGGAAATTCAAATTGCTAACTGTAGGTGGCGAAGAGGCTGCTTCTTTGTAGCTCTTTCGCCCCAACAGTTAGAGAGTGTGCGATCGGAGGAGGCTGCCTGGTAAGGTAAGGTGCTGTTTTCTGCTTTTAAAAAACTGTTCTGGGTGGGTTTTGCAGCGTGGTTTTGGGCTGGGGGGGATGTTTCTGTGCTGTGTTGTTTTGTTTTTTTGGTGATTTTTTTTTTTTGCAGCCCCAGTGCCTTGCGACGGGGCTTGCTCCTTTGTTTTTTGTTTTGTTTGTTTGTTTGTTTGTTTTTTTGTTTTTGTTTTTGCAGTCCCAGCGCCTTCAGGACTTGCTCTGCTGTTTATTTTTGGGTTGGGTTTTTTTTTAAGCCCCAGCGACGAGCTTGCTTTGCTGTTTATTTTTGGGTTGTTGTTTTTTTTTTTAAGCCCCAGCGCCTTCTGACCGGGCTTGCTGTGTGCTTTATTTATTTACATCCATCTTCTGGAACGGATTATGGTCGTAAGTCAAGGCACCACTGTACATAACAAAATATATAACAACAAACACAGGTTCATTTATGGAAAAATATTCACATTAAAACAATCAAAATACAGTTTGCAAAATGCCCTTTATGATTTCAGGCACTAAAAGGGAAAGGGAGAAGTAAATAATTTATATATAGTAGGACTCCCATACACACAAGATCAATATCTGCTGATTCACTTACCCACAGTCTGAAAATATTAAAAGAAAAAATCCCAGAAATATATTTCTAATGAAGAAGTTACCAGAACTGGCCACTAGAGGGAGCCAGAGACCATGCTATACATAACTTTTGCTATTATAATTAGAAAGGGGGGGTATTCGTATATATCCCCATGGAGCTGGAGTTAACGAGCTGGTAGCGGTGGTGGCCCCTCTCTTCCTTCCAATCGCTCCAGAGCACCGCTCGGCTAGCCACTTGGCAGCCTTGCAGGGAGACTCATCCTCCCTCCCTCTGCCAGGAGTGGCTAGCCGAGTGGGAAGAAAATGCTGCTTGGGAGCGATTTGAAGGATGAGCAGTGGCAGCGGCGGAAGTATGAGTGGACGGTTAGGCCCCAGGGGACCCTCATTAACTTCAGCTGCATGGGGACATTCGTATTCGCATACAAATATGAATACACCCATCTCTAAATGTAATAACTTCTCCTATAATTGCGTTTTTCACCATAGAGGGGCATGGAACCAATCCCCTGAAGACGTGAGGGTGCTACTGTATAGCTTGGTACATAACAGTCTGTGCTTTATGGTGCCTTTTTGAAACATCTGCAGCCATATCAATAAGCACAGTGCATTTATCACCTGGAAAGTTTTATGCAGGTCCTTTTGTTCCCACATTTGAAAGTTATCATTGTGAATAGTGGAATTACTTCATAGCCAGTTGCACAGAATCAAGGAAATGTAGCATCTGATTCCAAAAAGAAAGTTTCGTTGTTGTTGTTTTTTAAAGAGAAAAAAAGAACACACACACCAAGATTCTTAAACTTGTTTCCAGACCATAGGTTACAGTCAGTGGCCAGCGGGATGACATAATGTAGGGACTGCTGTTAATCTGCTTCCGCTTTGGAGGAAGCAACATGAGGAGTCTTGAAAGAAAGCACTTTGATAGCCAGTCAGCTTAGATATGGCATTGGGAGCCAGTATGATTGTCAATACACAGTTCCATCTTGCATATATCTTCTGCCTCTTGGTATGGTATTGCCACAGTTTGATGTACAAAGCTTGTCCCAGTAAAGGGTTCACACAGTAGCATCTTAAAAACACAAGGAGGATGGAAAGAGGTTAGAATCAACTTAGCACAGCATATTAAATCTTTCTGGTTTTAAAAGAAAAGTTTGCAAATGTTTGGAACATGCCATCTGGATGACAATTTGGATCTCTTCTGTTACATAGTTGGAAGATGAACTGATGGACCAAAGGTTAATTCTGTCTACATCAAAGTCTGTATGATTATGACTATCCACTCCGACAATATAGACATGAAGTGAATGTTAAATTCTATACCTTAGGTTTTACTTTTTAAAATGTATACACAAATAACAATGCAGATTATTTTAGGCATACAGTGGTGCCTTGACTTACGAACTTAATCCGTCCCAGAAGATGTTCGTAAGTCAAAATGTTCGTAAGTCAAATCAGCATTTCCCATAGGAATGCATTGAAAACCGATTAATCAGTTCCGGCTGTTTTTTGTTCTTATGTCGAGGCGCCGTTTGTAAGTCAAAGCATTAGTTCCCATAGGAACTAATGCAAAACCGGTTAATCCGTCCTCTACCACTAGGGGGAGAATTTTTTTTTAACCTAAGATGACTTTGGTTAAAAAAAAGGGCAGGAAAGGAGGGAGGGAGGGAACGAACACCTTTTAAACAGAACACCTTTAAAACCAAGCAGCTTTAAACCAAACCAAGCACCTTTTAAACCAATTTTTTCATTTTAAAATTACAGTACCAGGAAGTACCAGGCAGTCCAAAGTCCATTTCCCGCTTTCCCCGTGTTTTTTTGTTCGTAAGTCAAAGCTCCATTCGCAAGTCAAAGCAAAATTTTGCGAACGGAGCTGTTCGTAAGTCGAAATGTTCGTACGTCAGGGCGTTCGTAAGTCAAGGCACCACTGTAATTTATATGTGTGTACATGTTTTACATATAAACATTTATTTTCTCTCTCTCTGAAACTGAATATTTTATGGAGAAATCCTGTTGGTTAGCATAGTAAGTCACAACTACAGTAGGCCCATTGAATCAGTGGGAATTTAGTGACTCAACTCTTTTGTAAATTCCATTGATTCAATGGGACTACTTTAGCTGTGTCTTGGGCTAAGCAAGAGGATTTCAGGCAGTGTGAGGAAAAATATTTGGAAATGAATAGAACAAGAGGATCCAAGTAAGTGTGTTCAAAGAGTTTTGTCAAGTATTCTACCACGTTTTCATGGAGCAGAAAGTCTTGCCAATGTAGTAATGTAGAATTGTGCTGCTTGTGTAGTAGCAATGGTTGTGCAAGCAGCACAATTCTGCATGAATATGCTAGTGGGACTTTCTACTTAGTGGAAGTTCAAATAGGTTACTGGTCTATTTTTTTTAAGATGATTGCCATTAAGTTCAGCTACTTCTTGATAATATTAACTAAAATCTCAACATTAATTTATTTAAAATATTTTTCTCCTACTTTTCCTCTGCTGAAAGCAGCTAAAGCGTAGACAAATTATTTTTGCCTTTAAAAAAAACCTGTCATTGGCATCAATACTACAATGAAAAAGGAACAGGACTTTCTGGAAGGGAAATCTATGTAGGAAATCTATGTATTGTGCACTTCAAGAAGTGTATACTGTGTAGTATTGACATGAGAAGAAATATTAAATGACCTTAGTTGATGCATATACCATTGAAGGAGATCAACAAAGGAAGCAGCAGTGAGTTGATAAAGTTTAATGTAAAGTTGCTTGGCTCAGATATTTTATTAATGTAGTCCTTGAACTGTGCAGCCAGTGGAGCACTTAGTTCATTCCAATTTTATAGTCACATGTAGATAATAAACCATAAGGACCCACAGAACAAGAGCGGAAAACACTGGGACTTCCAAATGGCAATTCACATCTGTCCTACCCAGTATGGCCAATGGAGAGAGATGGTGGTAGTTGTAATCTGTCAGTACCCAGAAGGCCACAGTTCCCTAAGCCTTGCTGTGGAAAAAGAGCAAATAAGACCAAGATCATTCTTGTCTTTGATATTACTGCCTGGCTAAATGCACAGGAGGTGGTTCAAAAAACGTATTGTCTCCCTCTTCCAGGAAGTTCTTTCTTGTTGTTCTGTCTCATGAGCTCTCATACAGTAGGACCCCTATATCTGTGGAATCAGTATCTGCTGATTCACTTATCTCTGGTCTACTAATATTAAAAATATTAAAAGAAAAATCCTAAAAATACATACCGTATTTTCCGTGTATAAGACGATACTTTTGTCTAAAAATTGAGGGTTGTCTTATACACAGACGTAAGCTGAGGAGAGAACAAAAACAAGTGGAGGGGAAAGCAGGGATCAAAGTGATCCTGCAGCGCTTTGATCCCTGCTTTCCCTTCCTTTTGCTAAGGCCTAGCAAGTGGAGGGGGAAAGCGGGGATCAAAGTGATGCTAAGGCTTAGCAAGTGGAGGGGGAAAGCAGGGATCAAAGCGATAATGCAGCGCTTTGATCCCTGCTTTCCCCTCCACTTGCAAAGCCCTAGCAAGTGGAGGGGGAAAGCAGGGATCAAAGTGATAATGCAGCGCTTTGATCCCTGCTTTCCTTTTGCTAAGGCTTAGCAAGTGGAGGGGAAAGTAGGGATCAAAGTGCTGCAGGATTGCTTTGATCCCTGCTTTCCCCTCCACTTGCTAAGTCCTATGGGGCTTAGCAAAAGGAGGGGGAAAGGGATCAAACCAATCCCATGCTGCAAGAGGGGGAAAGGGATCAAAGCGATCATGCAGTCGCGGGATTGCTTTGATCCCTTTCTCCCTCCTTTTGCTAAACCCCACTTAGATTTCTTAATTTTGGGTTAGAAAAGTGGGGGGGGGGGGTCTTATACATGGAAAAATATGGGACTTCTAAAGATGAAGTTACCAGAACTGGTCACTAGAGGGAGCCAGAGACCATGCTACGTATAGTGTTTGCTAGTGTTTGCCATAATCTGCGTTTTTCAGCATCTGGGGTGGTGGGGCTTAGAATCAATCCCCCACAGAGATGGAGGTCCTATTGTATATGCATTGGATTAGCTAAAATACTTCTACCCTCAGTGAATCAGATTAGACATCAAACTTCTTATCTATATGTATGACATACTCCTGATCTGATGAAATGTCAATAACTCTCAGTGTAGTGGGCCCAGTTTTGTTTGTGAACTACAAATTGTTCATCTTATGTTTAAATAATGTGTACAAAATGGTGGAGATACTGTTTATGTCATTTAGTAGACTGAATACTTGCCTGTTGACTGAGTGACACAAGAGACTTTGTAGGATAGCCATATACTTAAGATACACAGAAATGAAGCTAAGAAGCCAAATGCCTGTTTTAAAAAAAAGGAAAAGCTACATATGAACCAAATCAGATAATACAGAAAATCCTATCTTTCTTAAACCCAAATTTTAAATGTGTCAATGACCAAGTATTATGTCAATTTGCTTGCATCAAGTTGCATAAACCTGTTCAGTACAAACTGCACTTCCTATTCAGCTATGCTGTCTTATGAACACTTCATATTCTTGTTCAGATGTGGGGGGTGATTAATTTTTAACAAGAGAGCCTCTATACACTGTATAAGCTACGCCCCCCCCCCAAAGAGTCTCCAGTAATGAAAGAAGATTGGGGCAATGATGGGATCTTTCTTGTCCAGCTGCAGAACAGCTTAAACCTTTGAAAAACTATAAGGTTTTGTACAAGACCTTTCTCAACACACCCACCCATCAGCCAGGATATGGTTGCTTAAAGTATGCCCTACTACATTTACTTGTATGAATATATAGTAAGTAACAGATCATGTGATGAAATTACATGGCCTTTGAAATCCACCCTGAGTTCAGACTGCACCAGTGACAACATGAAAGAAAATGCCTCACCGCTCCAGCTGCTAGTCCTGTGAAGTTGGCACATTTTGCTGCTGCCACAATAGATGCAATAAGAAGCAGGATGGTACCTATTAAATAATGGAGAAACTCCTGGAAAAAAGGTAAGCACAACCTAACTTAGAAGATAACATTTTATCATTTCAATGTAAAGCATGATTCATCTAAATTCTAAAGCATCCCTACTGTGGGTGGGGGAGGAGTTTATGTACTTGAAACCAAGTATGAAAAAGGAAACTTCAAATCATTCAGTCTTTCTGATCTAGATAACATTTCCTATGTGAAAGGCAGACTCAAAGAGACTGTTTTGCTGATAAAGCTGTGGCTTACTTCTTTTCCCACACTCTGTTTTTTGTTGAATTTTTTAGTTTGTACACAGCAGATTAAGTGTGAGTAGACCTTTGGTCTAGATGGGCAGGATAGAAATCTAATAAATAAATAAATAAATAATGAGTATTAAAAAAACCACACAGATCATGAATAATATTCTCCTTTATATGTGTGTGTGTGTTTGTGCGCGCGCACACACACACACACACACCAGCAGATAAAATAATAATAATTCAGTCATAATAAACTTTAAGAATGCTTTCTTTAAAACACATTGAAGAATAAGCTAACAGTAATTGAACATTTGACTTGGTATAGATTTTGGTTTGTGTTTGACAGACTTCTTATAACAGTTTCATAACAGACACTTATCAGACAATCCTAACATCTTCTTTACTAACATACTAGCAGACAACTAGCAGCACACAGTCCTAACTGAAAACCTATAAAAAGACAAGCTTCATATTAACTGTCACTTTTTCTTGTATCTGACAGTTAATCCTCTAAGCACCTATTAGCTGACACTAGACACAATGTGATTGGTTACACATGTTGTCTTATGGAAATAATACATCTCATTCATTATTGCCACACAAGCATGCAGTGATATATTGTGCTCATAGGAGCACCCAGCATTCTGTAAGCCAACTGAAAAAAATAGGGATACCTGAAACAAAAAATTATAACTATGGAATTCAAATCAGCACCAAATTTGGCATGGAGACAGCAGAAATTCTGCTCTTTCCCTGTGCCAAATTTGGGGATATTTGGGCAAAGGATTTTCGAATTATGAATTTTTAAAAAGTAACACTGTTTTATAGCCCCGCCCGGCAGAACCAAGCAACCCAAAGCTCTGGCTGATTTAAGAGATGAAATACATTGAGAAGACAAAATTTACATACCTGGAAAAAAATCGTTTTAGCTGCATATTTTTCTTTCACAGGAATTGAGCCATTCATTACTCTAATTTACGCTTTGTAATTAGTACTTTTAAAGCCTGAAAAGTTCTGAGATTGCTGGCTTTTTAATAACTTGCAACACACTAAAGGACTGAACTATTTGCATAGCACAGCATTCTGACTAATGTGTCTGGTATCAGCCGGACAGCTATATAGGGCAAGTGTCAGAAGTCTGTCACCTTTAAGCCTGGCAGCATTCAATGTGAAACAAAACATTTCACTTCTTCCTGGCCAAAAAACTAAAACTCCTACCTGTGAAAATATTTCAAAGGGTATGTTAAAAAATAGATAATATTTAGCAGCTCATTCATTTAAGCTGTGAAATTACTGTTTTTTGCTTTGTGGCTGAGAATGATCTCAAAGCAAGTTCTACCTGGTTTACTTGTAAGTATTCAAAAATAAATTTAAAAAATTGAATAAAATTCAGAAACTCACATTTAAGCTGTGAAAATACTGGGTTTTTTTGCTTGGTGGCTGGGGATGACCTCAAAGCAAGTTTTATCCCATTTACTCATGAGTAAGTTTTACTTGGTCTGCTCAGACCTTGCAAACCAACAGCAAATCACATTAAGTTGTTCTGTCTTCCTGCTGCCTCCCCCAACTTTCTAGCAATATTGTCTTTTCTATTAAGTTCTGTTCATATCTTGCAAACTAACAGCTGTGGTTTCCTTTATTGAGTCAACCATTTCATGTTAGATCTTCCTCTTTGTCTACTGGTCCAACCCATTTTCCCAGCAATATAGTCTATTCTGGTCACCTGTATTTCCGATATATGTGCCTGGTAGTAACTCAGGTTACTAATTTTTGCTAGAGTGAGAGTTCACTTTTGATTTGATTGAGCACCCGCTTTTCTGCTTTTCTGGCTGTCTTTAGTATCTATACCAACATATTTCAAACAAATTGATTTTTGACCCTGTCTTTCTTCACTATCTTCCTTTTACATAGTATGGATGATTTGGACCTTGGTTTCCAGTGACATTCTTTGCTAACTCCAACCTCTTCCTTTTTTTTTTAATTTAAAAAAGCAAAGGGACATATTTTGGAAGACATGTACACAACTTATCCATAGATGTTTTGGTCCAATATAGCTTTTCTTCCTCTAGCTTTTCTTCCTCAGCTTACCTAACTCAAAGAAAGGGATATGAAATTGGAACATAGCTTTCCAGTCCGCATTTGGTGAGTGGGTATGACAACATTAGTTTATCCGAGAGGTTAAGGAGTGTGTACGTTTCTCCATTGTAGATCTTGTACCTACTCACATCTTTGCTTCACCATTTTCTTTTGTCTGTTCTCACTCTCCCAACACTCAATTTGAGTGGATGTCCCCTGGTTCTGGTATTGCGTGAGAGGGAAAAGAGCTTCTCTCTATCCACTTTATCCATCCCCTACATAATTTTATACGTCTCAATCATGTCTCCCCTCAGGCGCCTTTTCTCTACCAGAACTGTACGTAATACTCCAGGTGCGGCCTTACCAGCGTTTTGTACAATGGCATTATAATGTTGGCTGTTTTATTTTCAATCCCATTTTTAATGATACCTAGCATGGAATTGGCCTTCTTCACTGCCGCCACACACTGGATTGACACTTTCATCGAGCTGTCCACCAGCACACCAAGATCTCTTTCCTGATCCATCACAGACAGCTCAGAACCCATTAACCGATAGCTAAAGTTTTGATTTTTTGCCCCAATGTGCATTACTTTACATTTTCTTATACTGAAATGCATTTGCCATTCTGCTGCCCATTCTCCCAGTTTAGAGAGATCCTAAAAGTTTTGTGTCATCTGCAAACTTGACCACTTCACTGCTTATCCCTGTCTCCAGGTCATTTATGAACAGGTTGAAAAGCACCGGTCCCAGGACAGATCCCTGGGGCACACACTCTTCACCTCTCTCCATTGTGAAAATTGCCCCTTGACACCTACTCTCTGTTTCTTGGTTCTCAACCGATTCTCAATCCATAAGAGGACCTGCCCTCTTATCCCCTGACTGTGGAGTTTTCTTATCAGACTTTGGTGAGGGACTGCATCAAATGCCTTCTGAAAATCCAGATAGACAATATCCACTGGTTCGCCTGCATCCATATGCCTTGTCAAGAGGGAACCATAAGGTATGGTTTGCTCTTGACAAAGGATCTATTAGCAAACTACCTGTCTTTCCTCTGGGAAACTTCCTGCACCCCTGCTGAATGTTCCCATTTTAGCACTGAACTAGAGGTTCAGGAAGGAGGGACGTGGTGGCACTGTGGGTTAAACCGCAGAAGCCTCTGTGCTGCAGGGTCAGAAGACCAGCAGTCATAAGATCGAATCCACGCGATGGAGTGAGCTCCCGTCGCTTGTCCCAGCTCCTGCCAACCTAGCAGTTCGAAAGCATGCAAATGCAAGTAGATAAATAGGTACCACCTCGGTGGGAAGGTAACGGCGTTCCGTGTCTAGTTGCGCTGGCCACGTGACCACGGAAACTGTCTTCGGACAAAACGCTGGCTCTATGGCTTGGAAACGGGGATGAGCACCGTGCCCTAGAGTCGGACACGACTGGACTAAATGTCAAGGGGAATCTTTACCTTTACCTAGAGGTTGAGGAACCTGGCATAAAGACACACACCAACTGCTAGTTGCTAATTCAATTCAGTTACCAGGCTAGGGTGGGTATACCCAGAGCAAGCTTTGGTTACACATGAATGGTTGGGAGACGAATGCTTTTACAGGATGAGGGAGAATTAGCTAGGATCCAAGAGGAAAGGCGGACTTATACATCATAAGTTATCCCAGCTCTTGGAAGCCCTACATCACGGATGGGCAGGTATAATCCTTCAGATGTTTTTGGCCTAAAGCTTCCATCAGCCCTAGTTAGCCTAGCCAGTGGCCACTGAGTGGGCAGCCAACCTATCTGGATCCCCTCCAGCCAACTTGATGAAAATGCACATTACAGAGATCTTCAAAAATCAGATTCTACCAACAGAAGATTCATGGGGATCATGCCATTTAAAAAAAAAACACTTACGGTCAGTGGCCAGTTAATGCAGGTCAGTGTTCGGTAGACTCTGAAGATATAGACAATGTAGAATATGAGAATTACAACTAAGTCAAACATGGAAACAGTTTCAAAAAAGGTGTATGTACTGCGGTCTGTCCACCACGAAGATCTTATGCAGATGAATCCTATCAGCAGCAATAACTGAAAAGATAACAGCCAAAGAATAAGCAATGTGAATAATGCAACCAAAACAAAAACAAATTCCAGTTGCAATAAAATGCTAATAATTAAAACACAATGTCTGTTAAGGAAAACAAGAACAATTCCAGCTGAAGGAAGATAATGAAACCTAGAGTTGACAGGGAAGATATATTACCATAATCCTAAACAAGCATACTGCACACACACAAATTCTTCCAGAATCAGTAAGGCTTAAAATGTAAAGGACAGAAGTCAGGTGCACTTTGAAGGCAGAAACGGCAACATTTTTCACCCAGCTATGCTTCCTGATAGATTCTCACAGCTAAAGTCCAGAAAATACTTTTGTGAAATCTGTGGGTTATATCATCAGCTACATTCTACAACTCAAGATACTGTATAATATTCCACAGTGTCTCCTTCTGGGCTAAAAGTGAGTTGTACATTACCAAAACAAAAATAGAAGATTTGTTTTGTTTTACAAATACGTTATAGCTGGCGAATGTTAAGAGATTAAGCAGATTAACCTTTAAAATGAGCAAATATATCAAGCTATATTCAATTCCATACACACAAAGGCATCCATAAACAGTACTACAAAACTATTTTGTCCAGTTTAACCATTAAATTGTTTATGAGTGGTTCTTAAGCTTTTTGCAAAGTAGATCAAATGATGGATGATTTCATCTATGCTATTTGCCATGCATAGGATTGCTTTAAAGATTATAGTGAATGTTACTATTTGCATTACTACAGATGTATGCTAATAATCAATATAAAATATATACCTAAATTAGGATGAAATCTAGGGATGCCAAATAGATAATCATCATTTTTATTGCAACTCAATTCACATTATATTTTGACAACAAAAATGCCAAATGCAAAAATCCTCTGAGACAAGAGAATGTTGATATCATAAAGTTAGTTGTCAGTATTTCTAAGCCAGTCATTGTATTCAGAGGTAACAACTTTATCTCTACAAAAATCAGTCTCTAGAAGCATTAAAATCATGCACCCTTCCCTTCCTTCTTCTTACCAGAAAACAGAACCATTCTTCTCCTCCTCTCCCCTCTATAAAAACCATATACACTTTGAAAGTTGATCTGAATCTGAACAAAGCATGATTAGCCTTAACTAGGACATTCCAAAATAAACCTATTTACACCTTGTTTTATGAAGCTGATTTGTTTTAATAAATCACAGCTAGGCTTTACTAGGGTTCATATGTAGCCCAAAAATGTATTTAATCAAAGAAGAAAGCAGAAGCTTTCCCAACTCTGGGTAATCCAAGTGTTGTTGGATTGCAATTCTTGAAAGCCTTCACCACCATCTCTGCTGCCTGGGGTTTCTGGGAGTTGTAGTTCAAGAATACCTGGGTTACCCAAGGCTGGGAACCACTGGGTGATGGGAAGGGAAGGGAGAGGGAGTATATGCGCCCAAGGCTCACCAAGGTTCCCCAAGTAGCCGTTTTCCCTCCCTGGTGTCATGAGACCCGTTAGTGTCACAAATCTCAGGTGTGAAGGGGGAGCAGGTGTTATTGCTCTCAGTCTCTCAGACTGGTCACTGGAAGTTCCACATGGTACCTCATGGTAATGAACTATCTGAGGATTTGAAAAAACAAATTGTTTCTCTACATAAAGATGGCCTAGGCTATAAGAAGATTGCCAAAACCCTGAAACTGAGCTGCAGCATGGTGGCCAAGACCATACAGCGGTTAAACAGGACAGGTTCCACTCAAAACAGGCCTAGCCATGGTCGACCAAAGAAGTTGAGTGCCCGTGCTCAGCGTCATATCCAGCGGTTGGCTTTGGGAAATGGATGTATGAGTGCTGCCATCATTGCTGCAGTGGTTGAAGGGGTGGGGGGTCAGCCTGTCAGTGCTCAGACCATACGCAGCACACTGCATCAAATTGGTCTCCAGGGCTGTTGTCCCAGAAGGAAGTCTCTTCTAAAGATGACGCACAAGAAAGCCCACATACGGTTTGCTGCAGACAAGCAGACTAAGGACATGGATTTCTGGAACCGCTGAGACCAAGATAAACTTATTTGGTTCAGATGGTGTCAAGCGTGTGTCGCGGCAACCAGGTGAGGAGTACAAAAGCAAGTGTGTCATGCCTACAGTCAAGCATGGTGGTGGGAGTGTCATGGTCTGGGGCTGCATGAGTGCTGCCGGCACTGGGGAGCTACAGTTAATTGAGGGAACCATGAATGCCAATATGTACTGTGACATACTGAAGCAGAGCATGATCCCTTCGGAGACTGGGCCGCAGGGCAGTATTCCAACATGATAACGACCAAAACACGCTTCCAAAACGACCACTGCCTTGCTAAAGAAGCTGAGGGTAAAGGTGATGGACTGGCCAAGTAGGTCTCCAGACCTAAACCCTATTGAGCATCTGTGGGGCATCCTGAAATGGAAGGTAGAGGTGTGCAAGGTCTCTGACATCCACCAGCTCTGTGATGTCATGGAGGAGTGGAAGAGGACTCCAGTGGCAACCTGTGAAGCTCTGGTGAACTCTATGCCCAAGAGGGTTAAGGCAGTGCTGGAAAATAATGGTGGCCACACAAAATATTGACACTTTGTGCCCAATTTGGACATTATCACTTAGGGGTGCACTCACTTTTGTTGCCAGCGGTTTAGACATGAATGGCTGTGTGTTGCGTTATTTTCAGGGGACAGCACATTTACACTGTTATACAAGCTGTATACTCACTGCTTTATATTGTAGCCAAGTGTCATTTCTTCAGTGTTGTCACATGAAAAGATATACTAAAAAATTATGAAATGTGAGGGGGTGTACTCACTTCTGTGATATACTGTGTAACAAAATTAGATGGAGGAAGATACAATAAAGCATGTTCAGAAGAAATGTGCAACATGCTGGCTTCTTGACTTTCCTTACGATAATTGCCCACTGAAGAACCACTTTTGTGGCTATTAATACCAGAACATCTGAGAAGTTCACTGTTCAGCTATATTGTACACACTTAAAGTGTGTCATTACTAGTGATTATGAACAATAGTTAACAAGAGCCTGCATTTGAAGAACCAAGTGGCAAAGAACTCTTAAACAAATTAAAGATTTACTCATGAAAATGCATGAAGAAGAATAAGGTATAAAAGACAAAGTATTCTCATTATTACTGTCACCAAGGCCTCAACTATGTTTACAGCAGCGGTAAGGAACATAATGTGGGTGTATAATTTGATATGGGGGAAGAGACTTAAATTTGTGAAAATTGCTCCGGTCATGGAAGCAGCAGTGTTTGAGGGCTTTGCCATATCCTGCTTCCCCAAACACTTCCCCAGAAACTAACTGATCCTAAGAACTGGGGGTGGGGGAGGGAGGGAATGGGAAACTTTAAATTAACAAAATATGGTTGATGATGTCATCAGGCTTTAAATTACTGGGTTTCAGCCAGTGAGAA
Organism: Intellagama lesueurii; assembly: GCA_037013535.1. Classification (NCBI taxonomy): domain Eukaryota; kingdom Metazoa; phylum Chordata; class Lepidosauria; order Squamata; family Agamidae; genus Intellagama; species Intellagama lesueurii. The sequence continues at coordinate 79,560,423 of JBAJHW010000006.1, forward strand.
ATTATATAAATAAGAAATTGGTTCAAAAACAGAAAGATATTTTTAAGGTATCTGAAAGTGAGAACATACAGGAAATATATTATGGCATGGCAATTCATTAAAATTAGATCACCATGTATTAAAAGCAGTTCAGAGCAAAAGGAAACAGATTTATGGGGGAGGGAGGGAGAGTGGAAATCTGAGAGGAAAAAGCTCATAAACATCTCTAAAACAGACCAGGGAATGTTCAGCCAAACATTTCAGGTGTGACTTATATAACAGATGACAACAGAAAGGTGACTGCCTTTTCCCTAGAGTGTCCAAGACTTTATAAAAGATATGCACACTGCATTCAGCATCCTCCTGTGCAGCTTTTGAGGATATTTAGCAACATAACAGTGCATGTTCTTTTGTTTTTTATCAAGTCAATGTAGAAGTCAACTAAGAAATCCAATAAATAAATAAAATAAATAAACCAGAACATAGAATATGGTTTACTTGTTTGTTTCTTTTTAGATGCTGGGACCAGATTTGGCTAGTGTTAGCAATATAAATAAAAGCAACATTTATAAATCAAAATAAATGTTTAATTTTAAAAGAAGCTTGGATGCAACAGAACAAATTGAGAAACAAATACACAAAACTGCTTGTGTGTCTTTCTCCAGTTATGACAATTTATACAGTATCAATAACATGTATATGGTACTTTACAGAATAAAAACAAGTGAAATATGTATGTCTTTTAAATGCTGTTTTCACAAACAGACAAGGCCAAAATCCTGTGGCTTAGTGTAGTAAATCAAACTAGGCCTACTGAATCTGTGGATTTAGTGAGTCAACTCCTGTAATTACTATTAATTCAAATGAGGAGAGAAGCCTTCATTACAGCTTATTAGGTTATTTTGTAATTGTGCCATCTACAGGGCTAGAAATATAACAAGACATTTTTGACATCTCTCATTCATTGGGTCACCATAAGTCGAAGACAGCTTGATGATACATAACAACAATAATTCTAATCATCATTATTTTAAAGTCTTCCAAGTCCACAAATATTATATCCTGTGGCACAATTTAACAATACCACAGGTTATGCAGGAATTTATGGTAAGTATATTAGCAGAGTGTAGCAGATCAGTAAGGTAAGCTCATGTCTATTAATTAGGATTTAGCACTGGTGCTTGGGATGCATATGGTAAAGTGTAAGGCAAAACTTTTTTATGGTTCAAAGTAATCCATTCAGGACAAAACAGGATAAAGACTACATTTGAATGCTCCTACAATTGGTTTCTGTGTATGTAAACATGCCGATAGCCATGAAGAAAGCACTGCCACAACCAACTTTCCATTGAAGATAAAAGACAACAAAGGAATAAATAATTCCTTTGGGGGAAGAAAGGGGATGTAACCTAAGAGCTACAATCTATCAGTTGTCATTTTCCAAAAACCAAGGGAGGCCAAGTTTCCCTATCCCACTCAGTTATCTGTTAGTCACTGCACATGGATTCTGCACTTGTTTTAAAAGTTTAATTATGTGCAGTACAAAGAAATACTTCCTTTTATCTTGTCCATACAGTCTTATTTATAGGTAAGACACTGAAAGGTTTTTCAGTCTCCATAAGCAACAATCTCTTGTAAGGATGTAGGATGGAGATGCTTAGTTATTTATGCAAGAAAAAAGAAGAACCAGAAGCAAAGCGACCATTAGACTGAACATGTAAACCTACAGAATCCCAGAACAGATCATAATAATAACCATAGTAATCCATTCTTAATCAAAACACAATGTTTTGAAATGATGAATAAATAAACCAGTTACACTGCACAACAGGGAATGGACTTCTACTTTTTAAAAAATCCTCAAAACACTGAAAGGGTGAGGGGAATCTGGAGATGTCATATTTAGTCCACATTAATGTACAAAATAATATGAGTGTAAAAGATAACTTGAGTAATACATGTAGTAATTTGATCATTAATTCATTTAAGCAAAATGGCATCAAATCTCCAAATGTCAGGGTCACTATATGTAACAATTTTTCTAACCTGCATGTTGTTGTTATTATTAGTTTTGCAAGTTTTGAGGATTTGGTAAACAGTGAACCATCTTAACTTCCAGTTTGCTTCTGAACAGGAAACACACTTTTGAGACTTCCTTTTTTAACCCAGTTGAATTCAGTAACAGTAAGACCTCCAGCGATTTTTAAAAGAACTCTACAAATTACTGAAAGTCTTCTAATGTTGATAGAGGCCTTCTTTTAAATATACCTACTGAACTGTTTTCTTCTTTAGAATGCTGCAATGAAAATCAAGGATAGCTTTTAATACGGAGAAAGGGTATTACACACATATATAAATAAATTAACAAATATTTTTCTAACAAGAGTCCTTGTGAGATTTTTATTCAGAAGCTTTCCAATGTTGGCAAAACAAACCTTTCCAAGATAAAAGCAGACAAAGTTTCAGCCTAGCATGTGGGAGACTAAAAATGAATAAGGGCAAATAGCTGGATCTAATGTGTCGGTTCTGCTATTCAGGAAAAAAACAGCTTCCACACATTGGAGGAGATATTTCTGACCTAATGAAAGTATGTTTCATGAGACAATTGACTTCAAGTCCACGTAAGTACTTCCATTTGTACAAACTCTTGTGTAAGAATTTGTACAGACTCTGGCAAGGCCTTTTAACGAACCACTAGAGTTCTTATGGAGTTGCAAATGCTCTCTCTGCTAAGACGTTTTAAGAACAGCCTTCATTAATTTGGTGCCCTCCATAGGTATTGGCCAACAATAATCATTCATCCCCAGTCAGCACAGCCAGGGTTGTGGAAAGCTCCACTGCAGTTTATAAGCCACACCCTTCATTTCCTTGTTCTCAGTTTCTCATACTGTTTAGTTCAGTGAGTTAGGTATCTGGCTGCACAGCCAAAGGTTGAGAGTTCAATTCCTCACTGTGAAGAGCCAGGCTGAGTAGCCTTGGGCAAGATGCTGTCTCAGGGTGCCCCCAGAAGAAGTGAATGGTAAACCTCTTCTGTGTACCCTATACTTAGAAAGTTATATGAAGGTCACCGTAAGATGGAATTGACTTGATGGCGTGCAATTATTAATGGCACCCTGATACACTCCTGTGCCACACTGTCATGTCTTTCACAAAAGCTCACTTAACAGTACTAACAAGAGTTTTTCTTCTTTTTGATAGGAATCACTAGGATTACTTTTTATAATGTTAAAAATAACTTTTTGGCATTACTTTTGAAAATTTGAAAAAAAAATTAACTTGTTGCTTTACTAATTACACTGCTTGACATTTTTTGTTACGATGGCTAGAATCCTATTAGTTAGTTATGCCAGTGTAATTGTTATAGTGTGAACCATGCCACTGAATTGCCATTACTGATCCAGCGCAGAGTGTATCATTTAAAAAGGGACAATGCCAGAGCAGAGTGGAGGAAGGAATTAGAGTACAATTACAGGACTTGTTTCAGTGTTGGTGCTGCCGATTATATGTAAGAGGAACAATCTGCCTGAGCTCCAGGTAGCTGAAGAATGAGGTCTTCAGGCTTAAGAAGGTTTGCAAGTATTGCTATTGCTTGTGATAGATCTATATAGAGGAAATCCGACAACGAGAAAGATAACCAGAGGGCTGATAGAGTTCTTTGAAATGGCATCACTTCTTTGCACAACTTGTGCACATTACTTTAAAAAAAGAAAGAGCTAAAGGCTGGACTTCAGCTGGCTTGAAGGTATTTTCTTAAAACTCAAATGTTGCCCATGTCCACCCTTGTCGCTGCTGCTGAGGTAAACAATGCCTGGGATCCTATCTCATGGGGATCCTATGAAATTAGTTCGTGGCTATGGAACGCTCCTCTTGGGTGTATATATAGACACCTGCACAAGAGTGCCACCACGCCCTCAAGACCCTTCAGATTCTGTCACTAAACCTCTGGCTGAGGTGTGGCTTCCAGTTAGTGCGAAAGAAGAGCTGAAGGCTCGAAGGAATGGCAAGGCATCCGTTCTCTGACGACGCAGCGGCGGGAGAAAAAGGGCTCCCTTTAGGTCCCGCGCCACGCTCTCCGCCGCAGCACCGCCTCACGTGCAGGCGGCGGCGAGCTTTGGCGCCAGTTCCTGAAAGGAGAAAACTTCCTTCAGGAATACGCGGAGGGCGTTGCCTGCCGCCGCCCTCCCGCCTCGCGGAGAGAGGAGAGCGTAAATCAAGAGGGGAGGGGGAGCCGGGGAGGCGCGCCAAGGGAGCGCTCGTTGTTGTTGTTGTTATGGTTGCGCTGCTGCCCGAGCTGAGGCCGCCTCGCGCCTCCCCGCGGGACCCTCGGGCGGCCCCGCCTCGCGCTTACCATCTGGGCCACCTTCAGCATGGCTGCGCAAGAGCCCGCGTAGCCTCGATCCAGCAGCCCGGCGTCCGGCCCCGAGGCGGCGGGCGGCGGGCAAGCGGAGCTCGAAGGGCCCCCGCTGCTGGCGTCGGTGCGGATCACCCGCACCACCCCGTGAGACATCTTTCGGAGCGAGGACCGGACGGGGCGCCCCTGCCTTGGCTGGCCGCCTTCTTCTTCCTCCGGCTACTGCCGCTTTCTGACTCCGGAGGCGGGACAGGGCGGGGCTGGCGGAGGTTTGGCGGCGGGGTCGCTCTGCACAGCTGGAGCGGGGCTCCGGGGAAGGAGAAAGGCCGCCGCCCCGGTCCCGTCCGTGCCGCGCGGAGGGAAAAGGTGGCGTCGCCAAAGCAGGAAAGCGCCACTGTTGGGCTGCCGTCCTGAGGCAGGGGCGCTCCGGGACGGGGAGGGGGCCCCCATGGCAGGGCGACTGGTGGAGGGAGCTGAAACAGGAAGGAAGGGGGCGGCGGCCGCGAGAAGAATTTGTCTGTCTTGCCCCGAGAAACTGGAACTTCGTTAAAGCAACAAATCAGTACTGATTTTGGAATTCGTTGTATGGCCGACACGGCTTCCCCTTAAGACGACCGGCCGGGGAATGGGAAGCGTTTTAACTCGAGGCTACAGTGTTTGAGGGCCTCTTCTGAATATTTATTTCCATCTGCAGGCTGCTGAGGTGGCCAACAATTCCTACTGCTCCCCCCACCCCCGTCCCAAAGGAAAATTTGCTGTCTTGAAGAAAAAATGGGTAGCATCTGTTAGCTACTACCTTTTGCTACAACCAGCTATAAGGGCACAGAACTGTGTGCAAGCTTTCGAGCTCCTCTTAACTCTTCCATCAGGCTCCTTGGTTGGTGTAGAGGAGGCAGGAAACCCAAGGTGGTGGGTATGATGCCAAGGAGACTGCTTTGAGTCACAGGATGCCAGTGGGCAAGCTGCCCGCATTCAAATCCGGCCCTACTACTTGATGGGGTGTAAAACTGGACTATTCTTACACTATGACATATTGGTTGTCCTGATGTACATACTGGTACTGATTTCCATTTGTTCATGAAACTGCCGTCTGGGGAACCCCTTGCTAATGTCTGATAAATTTTAGAGATTAATATTATAGATTTGCATCCTTTTCAAAGTTTGTCTCAAGACTGGGCTGTTATTTCAAGACTATTAATGTTTATAATAAGTAGATGTGCAAAACAGCAAAGTGGGTTTCCTTTCAGTAGTACCAGCTAGATTCCAAAATGTTAAAATTCTAACTTTAACAAAATATTTTATTGGGACTTTGAATTAAAAGTTTTAAGTTTGATTTCAAGATGTTAACAGGAATATTTTAGGACTTTAAAAAAATCTTAATTTATCTCTTGTTAAATGCGAGGATAATGAAAGGATAGTCAAACCGAGAGACAAACCAGTGGCCGCTGGAGTGGAATTTGAAACTTATACTCCTGACTCCAGGGGTGGAATTTGAAATCTAGGGCTTGGCTAGATGGCTCAATGGGACTGGGCTGGATCTGGCTAATTAGGGTCACTTAAGGTCACATAGAAGTCCAGTATGCCAGTTGGTATGATCCTTACATCCACATGGCATATGCACCTCAAGTGACCTATTTGGCCCATCATCTCTTGAGAAAAGAAAGAAAAGAAAAACAAAAATCCCCTCTTTGGCCCCTCCTCTTTCTGGAAGGAAGCTTTCACTTTTTTAAAATTTTATCTAAAATGTACAGCACATCAGGGATAGCCTAATAGGCTAAACAAAACAACAACAACCCCCACCTTTGCCTCCTTCCTGTGTCCCTTCATGAAGGGGCCTCCTCTGTGGAGGAGCAGAGGGAGTTTTTGATTTTCCAGTATCATTAATGGGCTAAACTTAACAATACTAGGAAATTGAAACCACATGGGAAATTTAAAACAACAAGATCCAATTTGGTTCTCTCCTAGCAATCACACATGCCAGAAATGAACAAAAACAGCCATCCTGCTTACAACTGAAACAGAGTAGCCCCTAACAAGGAGCCAGAAAGATGCAGATAAGAACGCTCTCTGGACACTGTGCTTAATGTCATCTGGTCACCAGCAAAAAGAGCAAACCAGCCCATCCCCTCCATAGACTAAACAGCAGGACAAATGCCATTGTAGCCATTCCCTTACACGCATAATTTGCCTTTGTAGCCCATATTTTGAAACTTGCTTTTAAGAACGACAACTGGCATGGACATCTGCCATGATTTTGGAACTTTTAAATGTTTTTTTCTGCACCATCCATAACACAAAGGTCTCCGGCCTGACAGTCCTGTAAAAAGCTTACATTTGCTTGTGACTTTTAAGTGGCCTAATAAAGGTATAGCTTATTCTTGCTTTTAAACCTTTTAGTTAACTGTATGAGAGGAACTCTAATCAAATTTTTAAGATGTATTCCACTGCATTTTTAAAATCAAGGTACTTATTTTCATTAACGTAACTCAGGTCCTGAATATTACAATAGAATATTTGGAAATGTTAATTCTCTGATACGTGTTTTTGCAGATATATCACATACCCCTGAAGAATTGTATTTGATACAAATGTTATCGTTACATCTTTACTATGAATACCTTACATGGGATCAGAACACTATTTAATATCTCAAAGTCTGGCAAGGCTAGGTAAATAGTATTTCTCTCTCTCTCAGCATAACAGTCATTTCAGCCTACTTTAATAAACTTTTAACAAGAGTTGCCCCACTCCACAATTTCAAAAATCCATGTCCTATTGTAAAATGTATATCCTATATCTTACATAATATGTTTTTAGAAGCAATGCAAACACTATTAAACACAAATTATTTTTATATGCATTTGGTTTAAATTTTCCTTTGTAGCATGTAACTTGGCTGTTACTGCTATGTGAAATGGCTGGCAGACATTTTTGATAGTCTTATGCTAATATAACTTAAAGCTTGAGACCCTAGTGAAAGTAAATTGGAAGATTCAGGACAGAAGATAGTAATTAACCATATAGTCCACAGTTAACTTATGGAATTTGCTGCTAAGGCCACCAACTTTGACTACCTAAAAATAAAAATCAAAGAAGCTGTCTTATACTATGTCAAATCATGTGTTATGTGCCATTGTATGACTTATGGTGACCCCAGGAATGAGTGACGTCAAAAGTGTCCTGTCCTCAAGATGCTTTCTCAGCTCTTGCATGTTATTATATAAAACATACAACAGAATCATAGAATAATTGAGTTGGAAGGGACCTATAAGGCCATCAAGTCCAACCCCTTGCTCAATGCAGAAATCCAAATCAAAGCAGATCTGACAGATGGTTGTCCAATTTTCTCTTGAATGCCTTCAGTACTGAAGCACTCACCACCACCTGAGGTAATTGGTTCCATTTTTGTAGTGCTTTAACAGTTAAGAAGCTTTTCCTGATATTCATCCTAAATCTGGCTTCCTGTAGCTTGAGCCCACTGTCTTGCACTCTGGAATGATCAAGAACAGATCCTGCCCCTTCTCTTTATGACTACCTTCCAGATATTTGAAAAGTGCTATCGTACCTCCCTTCAGTCTTCTTTTTCTCAAGGCTAAACATGCCCAATTCCTTCAGCCTTTCTTCATAGGGCTTGGTTTCCAGTCACCTGATCATCCCTTTTTGCCCTCTGAACTTGTTCCAATTTGTTGGCATCCTTCTTAAAGTGCAGGGGCCAGAACTAGACACAGTACTGTAGAGGAGGCCTAACTGGTGTTAAATAGAGAGGGACAAGTACCTAATGAGATTTGGAGACTATACTTCTGTTAATGCACTGTAAAATCACTTTTGCCTTTTTTGCAGCCACATTGCACTGTTGGCTTATACTCAGGTTTTGAGCTACAATTCCAAGATCCTTCTCACTTGTAGTATGAGCCAAGTGTCCCCCATCTTGTAACTGTGCATGTTTCCCCCCCAAGTTATAGAACTTTGCATTTATCTGTTAATTTAATTGTTGTTTTCAGCCCAGTGTTCAAGCCCATCAAGATCTTTTTGAATTTTGTTTCTGCCTTCCAGGTTATTAACTATTCCACCCAATTTTGTGGGAATTTGATTAGTATTCCTTGCACTCCCTTATCAAAGTCATTAATAAAAATGTTGAAGAGCACTGGGCCCAGGACTGAGCTTTGTGGTACCCCCACTTGTTACCTCCTCCCAGTTTGAGAAGGAGCCAATGACAAGCACTCTTTGAATACAATTTTGTAACCAGCTCTATATATCCACCTTACAGTTGTTCTATCCAGCCCACACCTCATTATCTTGCTAATCAGAATATAATGGGGCACTTTGTCAAAGGCTTTGCTGAAACCAAGATACATCTACAGCATTCCCACTGTCTACCAGGGCGGTTACCCAATAAAAATGTGAGATAAGATTAGTCTGGCAGGATTTGTTCTTGACATGTATTCTGTGAGTCAAGACACTTCCCTTGTAGAGTGCAATAGGTCTTTCAATCATTTTTAGGGAGATGACTGTAATATCAAGAGTGCTTGTTTGGCTGTTGCTGTGGAAAAAACTATGGAGGTGTGTGTGAGAGACAGACACTTTTTTTAAAAAAAAATCATTTCCCATTAGGTAAGGGAAGATTATAGAGAAGGGGATTTGGATCAGGGTATTGGGGTAAATAAAAAAATACAGAATGTGATAGAGAACAGTATATGTCATTATTACATTTGTTCATATGTTTCTTACTAAGCTTACTTCACCCTTATCTTACCATATTTTTCTAAGTCTTTAAAATCTAAGTCACACAAAGTTCTGTTTTGGCATTTGTAACTAGTTCCAGGTCTGAGAGACTTGGCTCAAATTATATAAAAGGTTTAATTTGATATACACTTTGTTGAATTTGCAGATCCTTTTTTCATTTCAATATACATAGATATGATTTAATTTTGCTCTATCTTCCTTCAAAAGAGATCAGGGATGGTACTTTTTATCTCCCTAGAAATCATGTGACATACTTGAGACTGAGAAATGGAGATTGGTCCAGAATTGGAGTGAGAAGGGATTTGAACCTGGAGCCGCTTAGCATGAGCTTCAGCACACTACCTATTAAACCACTGAGGCTGAAATCCTGTTGCAAAATTATGCAAACAGTGTAGCTTTTCAATATCAATTGTCATAAATTAGGAAATCTCCATAGGTATTATTTGTTGCATGACAAGTTATATGACTCAATTTGAAACAGATAATAGTTACGGAAATTTCTTAACTTGGGCAATTTGGACCTAAAAGTTATTCAGCCACTGGCTCTCAAAAACCTGTGAGGAAGTTAAGGCTGTTAGCACATACACATTGTGTGTGAGAGTGTTTTTTAAAGCAGGTGGAACTAAACCACAGTTTCCTTTCCCGTCAAAGATTTTCTGATACGGTTGCATGAGCTCTACCTTTAAAAAACACTGAGTTGCAGTTCATTCCTTTCTGTGAAATATTGTTCCAGTTGGCAGTTCACCATTTCCACTTTAGTACATGTACTAAAGAAGATCTAGTAAATGGTTGAGATAGCACTATTGAAGTAGCCCACTTCTGGTCAAAAAAAGTCTAATAATTTTAACATTTGAAAGTGTCTGAACTTATATTTCATATACTGCATATCCAGAAATTTAAATTGTGCAATGCTCTGATAAGAAGAAAGAAAGTTAGCAAGTCAGATAAAGAACACTATAAATACAATAATAATGTTTTAAGTTTCGTGTACATGGAAACATTTACACAGAATACAAATTTTAATACTATACAAAATATGCAATGGAAATACTGTTATATTTAGAAATGGAGTAACTTTTTAAAGATTCCTAGGAATCGTAGTGAATGAATTTAGAAGTGTAAAGAGAAAATTATAACCATTTTCCTCTAACATCCTATATCCTGTTTCTTAAATCAGAGCAGTAATGTCACCATTGGACAAATTTATAGTAAAGGAATAACTTGCTTGTTAGCAAGTTTAGAACTATGGCCAGAATCCTATTGGGATTTTACTCTGGAGTAAGTGAAACTGTTAAATCATAATGACTAATTGCAATGCAATGCAACCACCTTATCTATCTCCTGAGAACTCTATATGTGGGACAGGAAGCAACAGTTAGAACTGGATATGGAACAACTGATTGGTTCAAAATTGGGAAAGGAGTACGACAAGGCTGTATATTGTCTCCCTGCTTATTTAACTTATATGCAGAATACATCATGCGAAAGGCTGGACTGAATGAATCCCAAGCCGGAATTTTGCCGGAAGAAATATCAACAACCTCAGATATGCAGATGATACCACTCTGATGGCAGAAAGTGAGGAGGAATTAAAGAACCTCTTAATGAGGGTGAAAGAGGAGAGCGCCAAAAATGGTCTGAAGCTCAACATCAAAAAAACTAAGATCATGGCCACTGGTCCCATCACCTCCTGGCAAATAGAAGGGGAAGATATGGAGGCAGTGACAGATTTGACTTTCTTGGGCTCCATGATCATTGCAGATGGTGACAGCAGCCACAAAATTAAAAGACGCCTGCTTCTTGGGAGGAAAGCGACGAGAAACCTAGACAGCATCTTAAAAAGCAGAGACATCACCTTGCCGACAAAGGTCGGCATAGTCAAAGCTATGGTTTTTCCAGTAGCGATGTATGGAAGTGAGAGCTGGACTATAAAGAAGGCTGACCGCCAAAGAATTGATGCTTTTGAATTGTGGTGCTGGAGGAGACTCTTGAGAGTCCCCTGGACTGCAAAGAGAACAAACCTATCCATTTTTGAAAGAAATCAACCCTGAGTGCTCACTGGAAGGACAGATCCTGAAGCTGAGGCTCCAATACTTTGGCCATCTCATGAGAAGAGAAGACTCCCTGGAAAAGACCCTGATGTTGGGAAAATGTGAAGGCAAGAGGAGAAGGGGACGACAGAGGACGAGATGGTTGGACAGTGTCACTGAAGCTACCAACATGAATTTGACCAAACTCCGGGAAGCAGTGGAAGACAGGAGGGCCTGGCATGCTCTGGTCCATGGGGTCATGAAGAGTCGGACACGACTTAACGACTAAACAACAACAACAAATTGCAATGGGTTAACAAGGTGTTGGAAATGTGCTTGATCACATACCCAGTCATGTGAGTGTCACAACCAGGTATGTCACTGGCACCTTGCTGGATAGCTGCAATTTGCCACCACAACTTATGCAGTTTCACTTAACTCCAGAGTAAAATTCCAGTAAAGTTCTGGTCTGTAACTTCTGACTGAAATAAGAGTAATTATTCAAAAATATAACGTTCCTGAGAATGTTGGAAGAGGCACTATCTCAACCTTTGCCTCAGGCAGCAAAATATGTAGTGGCAAACATACTTAATAGGAATTTAATTTAGTAATTTAATCATTTCTTTAAATCAATTCCTTTTTCAATATTGCTAACATTCAAAACTTGGTATTAATGAATGCTGATTACCTACCCCATTAATTTTTAAAAGGATTCACTCTAATATCTTAATTCTTCTATTGCTAGTCATTTTCATCCATCAGCTTCCACTATAGCAATCTCTGAACAACTTAATGTTGGCTTTTTGCAGTTTTAGGCAGACCAGTCATTCTGAGAACTCTGTTGTAATAACCTGAGGCTGAGTATTTTCTTCCATGCTACTTTAGATATACCGAAGTGCTACAAAGAGAGTATCATCAAAAGCTCTGAAGTTTCAGGACTGTGTAGTGTGGTTTTTAAGTGGGAGATTCCCACCAAAGCATCCCATTCATAAATGTAAAAAGATTTTTTTGGTCCCAGACTAACATGTAAAAAGGTACTTTTTAATTCAGTGTGAGAAGTTATACAAGAGTAAGTTAAAGATCCCCTAGCTTTTGGTAGGAACTTCAAACACAAAAAAGCCCTGCTAAATGAAATCAATGGCTTATCAATTCCAGGATTCTGGTCCCACTGTGGCCACACAAACGCTGATGGGAAGCCTACAAGCAGGACAGGAGCACAACAGCACCCCTCCATTGGTGCTTCCCAGCAACTGGTCTTAAGAAGCCGACTGCCAACAATCTTTGGAAATAATATGTAGCCATCCTGACAAGTAGTTGCCACAGATGAACCTAGCTTCTGCCACTTTAAAATGTCATCTAAGTTTTTAAGCTAATTCCATTAACAATTACTGTTTGAACTTTATTTTGTTCTTCCTGAATGTCCCACCATTCAGCTTCACTGGGTGATCCTGTATTCAGAGAGGCATAACAACTTTCTATTCACTTTCTCCAAACTATGCCTATTCTTATATACCTGTATCATACTGCATTTCCCCATTGTTCCATTTATTCTAAATTAAACAGTCCCAAATGCTGCAGCTTTTCCTTGCTGGGAAGTTGATCTTCTTGCAGTTTTGGTGGTGCTTTTCTGCACTTTTTCCACCTTTGCAATATCCTCTATAAAATGTGAAATCCAGGCTTGTAGTAGTTCGGCTTAGGTTGTCACAGCTTCATTTAGTAGGTACACAATATTAGCCATATTAGAGTTGATCCCTTTTACTTGGAGTGAATCCAGCCCATTACGAATTATTCTTATTTTATTACTGAAACGGTGACACTTAATTCAAATGTTTTAAAGCTGAAATTTTATCTCACTTTCCCTGGGGAAAAATTTCCACTGAACAAAGTGGATTTCTCCCACTCCTGCCACTGAGTAAATATATATAGGATTTGGTTGGAACAGCTACATTTACAAAGTAAAACAACAATGGATTCATAAAACATTTTGTAAACAGCAGTGTATACATAAATACACACACACACACTATTCTACTGAAATATCAACTAATACAAAAATATAAAATGTTCTAGTCAGCAGCAAATTGTCACTAGAGTAGGCCCATTGAATCAATGGCACTTATGGAGGAGATAACTCACCAAATCCCCATTAGTTCAATGGGCCTACTCTAGTTGCAATTTACTGCTGGATTTCAGTCATTGGGTCAGACATAGATTTAGGAACATTTAGCGCAGACGTGAAATCAATAAGGCTTAGGTTGACTAAATCTCATTGTTTAATTGATTTCATTGGTCTATTCTGAGTAAAACTGGATCAAAACCATAATACTTAAACAAAAGACAGGATGCTCCCTGCCACAAAAGCAACAGCATATTTTAAATAAGTCTCTGTTTTAATCATGTACAAGATACTGCCATTCAATAATGTGTTAATCCTATGCCCCAGCCCTCCCCAACCCTTATCATATCCAGCCAGTAGGACCAGCTGGCTGGGGATGATGTGGGTTATAATCCCACATTTGTTGAACACTAGTTTGGGGAAGCTTGCCAAATGCTGTTACTGGGGAGCAAGTTTTGCTGAATTAAGTGGAGTTTAGGTTGGAATAGATGTTGGCAGATTATACTGCAAGGCTTCTACCATATACATGCCTATTTTGCAAGTCACCCCATCACACCCCTGGACTCAGTTTAAATAATGTTACTAAACCATGTTTTGGTTATTGAGAACACGAGAAAGACTTCTGTGCTTTCTCCTTTTTCTCCTCTGTCACATGCATCAATTCCTTCCTATGCTTCCTGGTTTCTGGTACCTGTGATATGAATACCACAACAGAACATGCTTATCCAAAACAAAGTAGTGGAGGGAATTCACATGCACATGTAATAATAACCTATTACATCTACACATCTGCTTTTATTTTATTGAAGAAAATATTTATTGCAAGGTCTGTGTTCTCCAGGATACAAAACTAAAATAGGCATTTCCACCGTAGCAGGCAGTGACAATGAAGGCAAAGAACTGTAAAGAGGAAAAAGAGGGAGAGAATATCTTATTAGAACATAGCAGAGTTCACTTAGTAGAATTTTATTACCCTCAAAGATAATTCATGGCATACAAGGATATTTTTTTAAAATCTTTGACTGTGGTGCTGAGTCACATGGTTCTACTTAACTTGCTAGGAGAGCAATACCTTTCCTGGTTTCAGCACACATATGAAGATTAAGGAAGGGCCAATAATATCAACGGAAATAAACTTTCAAACTAATTCCTAGAATTGTGTTTAAGTAGTTCTGCATCTTGAGTATTCAGTAGTTTGCATGCCTAAATTTGTGGTATTTGGTTCTGCCAGATATTCGCCATTCTAAGAAATTATATTCAACAACCTCCTAACATAGGATCATTTCAGCAGAAGCTATGTTTACAGAACGACCACATTCTTAAATCCAACACCCCTTTACTGTTCTTCTCCAGTGAACATTCTCCTCCCATACTTTTAAAAGTTCTAACAATGAAAATGCTTATTTACTTACTCAGAAAAATATGTATGAATGTAAAATGAATAATAATCGTAGATAATCCTGTAATCTTAGAATTGCAGAGCTAGAAGAGACACAGGGAGGAATCAACTCACAACTTCTGGCTCTGCAGCCAGATACTAAAGTACTGAACTATTCAGCATTTCAAAACATGATTAGTTAGGTGCACATGAACAAACATTTAGTTCAATGTAATTCAATAATAGGTCAATTCAAATATATTGCTCTTTATTCTGGTATCAAGACCCTTCGTTCTGTTTTTTAAGGGAGACTAAAGAACAATTTCCTCATTTGGAAAATATAGTTTAATAAGTCCTGGAAATTTTGAATTCCAACACAAATGAGGAGGTAGGAACATGCAAGCAAAAGGTGAGGTTCTGTCTAATAAACTATGATTTATTAGAAAGCAATTATTATGTCAGTACTGCCCACTGGAGCATATGTATCATTGTCAGCAGTACAGAACCAGAATGAAAGTAGGCTGTTCATGAAAAAGATAATTTTTCGTTGGTGTCGAATATCCACAGTGACCTTCAAGTATTGGAGTGGCGACAGATTCTGAGATTTTACCAGGCATTGCCTACTGACTTGCAACCAGAAGGACTAGAAACATGCTTTTTTTTTCTGAAAGAGGAAAGGTTTTTTTCAGGGTACTGAATTCCATGCCCAGGACCAAAATTATGCCAAAGTGGAACCACAGAATATTCTGTAGTAAGTGTCCTTTAAGTTATTAAGGCATAAATAACACAAAGCATTTGGTAGGGAGGAATGTTCTTCTGACTGGAATTGAAGCAACAGATGCAAAGAGTAAGAAGACATTTATCGTTGTGATAATATGCATGTTCTAAGTATTCCACAAGCAAAGTTCATTAAGGGCACTTAAGACTTCTTTGTAACATACTTGCTATTTTGGTATCATATGAGCAAGTTGCTTAAATTAACTAATTAACACAAACCCTTTCACAATGCCACTCTATGTATGTAGAGCTTGGAAAAGTTATGTTTCCAGGTAGCCATGCCAGCTTGAGATTCTGGGAGCTTTAATCCAAAAAAGTAGCCTTTTAAAGCTGTGGGTATGTGGGTATGTGCAGTGACTGCACGATCAGTAACTCCAGGGAACTCAGTCTGACTCTCAATTCTATGTACAAAGATCAGGCCAATATGGAACAAGGTGTGTGTATGTAATTTTCCTTTATGCATGGGACAAATCTGGAAAAAGATTGGAGAGACTGAATTCTTCACTTTTAGAAATCTAAGAATCATTTATGTATTGTATAAACCAAGCAGCATACACAAAGCTACTGTGGACATTTTTCCAAGTGGAAAAGTGAGATACTGATGCCTAGCTATACTATGTCTCTTTCAACCTGCACTTTCTAAAATCTCATTGTTGGTGTAATTTCATTAGAATATTCATACAGTCCCTCCTCTATACATGCATTTTCATATGATGAAATCTATTTGTTTTAAGATAAAAATGACTACTTACTGAAGAAGCTGCCCAGCTGTTATAGTTGTGGCTATCCAATTCTTTGGTGACTGCACATGCATCTACAATGGCAGCAATGAAGTACAAAAGAAAAGCAGTGCCATTGAAACACAGTCCCTATAGAGAGACAAAGAAAAACAACATGATGAGCATCTTCCACTATTTAACTCAAAGTCATATGAAAAGTGAAGGCTGTTGGCAAATCCTTCATTTCCAGAAGCGTTACCCTGGAACAGCACTGAGCCCACCCACTTCATGGACACTTACCACCTGGATGATGGCTGAAATCAAGGAAAAGTTTCTGCACACATTTCAAACTCAGGTGTGTTCTGGTCAAAAATAGTCTGATTGTCTTGACATTTTAATTGATTTTTGGTTTTACTATATTTCATGGGTGTCCATGATTTTGAATTATAGAATGCTCTGATACAAATAAAGAAAGGAAGAAACTGAAAATTCATCCCCTTCCTCCACAACCTGCATGTATATCTGAAGCTACTCTGCTTTTCACAACAACACCGTTCTGGGATCTGTTCATGGAACAACTGGTACAATTCATACTAAGTCCTGGGTGAGAAGCACGATACAACATTCCAGTACATGTTTTTGTGAGAAAGTGAATGCCCTCAGTTTCATTTTCGACATTGTGAAGTTCTGTGCCAACCTTCCTCAACTTGGCACATTCCAGATATTTTGGACTACATTTCAAAAGGACTGCTATGGCCAGGGATGATGGAAGGTGCATTCTAAATTATATGGAGGCTGACATGTTCTGGAATGATGTTTCTACAGGTATCACAGGGGGCATGAATCCAATTAGGCAGGAGAAGGCTCAGGTTTGTTAGTTAAGGTAAAACTTGGAAATGTTGTACCCACAGCCTTCAGGTATAACCTTTTCCTGATACCCTAAAGGGCACCTTAGCGTTATAATTAAAATGACATTAAGAGTTTATGCTTCAGAGTCAAGCTCAGTAGGGTATGAAGTGTCACCATCTCTTTGCAGATCACTGGGTACTTGAGAGGACTTAATTCACATTTCCCTTTCTTTTCATGAGTTCACATTTCTCTTCCTTACATGAATAACCATCAGCTTCCTCCCCTGCCTGTTGTAAGTCCAGCACAATGTAGACATGCCAGATATGGGTTGGCTCAACTCCTAAACGGAATGTGGTCATTCCTTTCTCCCACCAGATCAAAAATTCAAGAAAGATTTTTAGAGTTAATTAAAACGAGTTGTCCATAGAACAACCTTTCTGATGTCTTTTGTCTGTGAGCAGAAGGATGATGTGAAAATACACTGAAACTGCTTGAGAAGAAAAGGACTCTTGAGATAACCCATGCTTTGGGATGGTAGTAATATCTACTCTTTTTGGCTTTCTGATTTTAAAAACCAGTGGAACAGAAAGTAAGGAGATGTAGCGGAGTTGGCTTGGCCTTACGTTTTATGATAGTATCTTCTATTGAAGTGGAGATAAAGCTTGGTACACTCTTTGGAGATGCCTCAACTTTACAACAAATTGCAGTTATCAGCAGAGACAGTTTGTAGACAGAACATCATGCCAAAATCTCAAAGGAGGAACTGCTCCAGTCATCAGACACCTATGAGTTTTCAGAATATATTTTCAAAAAGTAACATAGATGCAAGCTGGAATACTCACCACTGTGGTCCATGGCACTTGGGGAATCCTAGTGTATGTCATTGTCATGTAGATGATTAAAAAGAAGAGAGTAAGAACCCAATAAAACACAGCCACGAACATTACCCAGCCAAAGACAGGATACAGGAAATATTCTGTTCCAGCAATCAGTGTCCATACCAGCAGCCCTAATACCTGTAAATGCACAAAGGAGAAAGAAACTGTTGTCTAAATGGGAGCGGGGAAAAGATGACCCTGTTTCTAGACCATGAATGTCAAAGTTTGATTTCTGGGGTGAGGGAGTGTGGGCATATATTTATGCATTTTATTACTGCTTTATTGCACTTTTAGACTAACAATGTCTGGATGGTGCATATTTGGAAAATATATAAAATACAAACTATGAAAACATGTCTAGAAATAACACATTATACTACTACGATAAAAGCAGCAGATGACAGTAAAAACAAGGAAAGATATAAAATCAAAGTAAAACCAGCACAAAATAGAAAAATGCTATATTTATTTATTTATTTGATTCATATATGCCTCCTTGGGTCTAGCACTACTCTGGGTGGTAAAACTCCACAAGGTTTTAAGTTTCAATCTGAATAGTGCTTGCACTAAAGGGGCAGCATGTGAATCAAATAAATAAATCTTAGGATTTTTCTATTTTATTGTGGGTTTTACTTTGATTTTATATCTTCATTTGTTTCTACTGTCTAAGATCTGCAAGCACTAAAAGCAGTTCTTAAAGCAGGGTTTCACCTGGTGTTCAAGAGACCATAATGTAGGTACTAGACCGGTCCTCTCTCTTGTAACCATCCTTTTAGCCATTTGGCAGGGATACCCGGGGTAGGATCTCAGATGATGGCCATATTAACCATACTGGAGATGTTTCTTCTGCAGATCTGGACTGCACTGATATGTGCATGCAGTGCACACATTAGAACCAAAATATATGTTTTGGAAATGCTAGACAATATCCTATGTGTTCCAGACTCACGTTCAGGCATCTTAGCCTGAAAGCAGAAAATGCTCCAAACATGGAGGGAATGTGGAAATGCACATAAATACAGGCTCCAGTATTTCCCCAGATGTCAATCAGACCTTCACAGGTTCAATTGGATGCTCTGAATGGGCATTTGTAAACATGTTCAGCTAAATGCGCTTACTTTTATTATATGAACCAACTTCATGCACTTTATATGATCTATAATCTCAGAACTGCAGTGCTAGAAGGGACCCTATGGATCATCAAGTCCAGCCCCTCTCAAGGAGGCACAGTGGGGAATTGAATCCCCAACTTTTGGTTCCACACCCAGAGACTTAAACCACTGAACTATTATTCCTTCTGCCTTATTTATTTGTACATCAGCTTTTATTATATACCTCATGGCTTAAAGCTTTTCCAGCCAAACTGCATCTATTAGGGCTCTCTACGGACTTTCTTTATGCCCAGGAACCCAAGGCAGCCAACTCTATTCTAGAAAAGCGGATTAGGGATATTGACTTTCAATATTCTATTTCAAAGGCTCGCAAAACATGCTCCATCTTGCACTTTGGCCTAAACTATAATTTCTCCCAAAGTGCTAGGTATTTGGAGAATCTGATTATCCCAAAATACAGGCACGTCATCTCAAGAGGTTTAACTGTCTCCAATCAGTAATTTTAGATGGGCGATATTCTGGCACCCCTTCTGAAAAAAGATTGTCTCCTTGTAAGGATAGAGAAATCGAAACTTTGAAGCACGTCCTTTTTGAGTGTAATTTTTACAGAAATGAGCGTATCAAATTCCTCAAGCCCATAATGTATGTCTTCCCAGGTAGGGCTCTGATTTGGCATACAAAATATTTATTAAGCGACACAAACAAGATAAGCACCGAATCAGTGGCCAAATTCCTTCTCTCTGCCCAAAGAATACGAAAGACAATCTTGACCTCTACCTAACCCCGTCATAAAAAACAATGTATGGGTAATCTATTTTATTAATTTATACTGTTTCAGCTATCTTGAAATGTTTTAATTGCTTCCATCTATTTTAAATATTACATGTATGTATCTTAATGGGTCGGAGACCACAAATAAAGATTGATTGATTGTATATAATATTAATATAAAAAACAATGTATGGGTAATCTATTTTATTAATTTATACTGTTTTAGCTATCTTGAAATGTTTTAATTGCTTCAATTTATTTTAAATATTACATGTATGTATCTTAATGGGTCGGAGACCGCAAATAAAGATTGAGATTGAGATTTCTTTTTTCATTATAGCCAGACAAAACAAAACAACATTTTAAAAAACAAAACAGAAGAATGCAGTGGCACCTCAAAGACTTAACTTTATATTCCAATGTAAGCTCTCGTGGATTAATCCACAAAGGTCAGTAAGGGGATTCTAAGCACTTTTGGCAGAATGTTTTTACAAAACTTGATGCTTTTGGAAACCCCTTCTTATAAAATTCTTATTATTATTATTGCGCTCTGCACCAGAGTACATTCCAATAAAATCAATGATATACAAACAAGCAACACAACATTTAACAACACATACATTGAATTGTGATGCTAGAGGAGACTCTTGAGAGTCCCATGGACTGCAAGGAGATCAAACCTATCCATTCTAAAGGAAATCAACCCTGAGTGCTCCCTGGAAGGACAGATCCTGAAGCTGAGGTTCCAATACTTTGATCATCTCATGAGAAGACTCCCTGGAAAAGACCCTGATGTTGGGAAAGTGTGAAGGCAAGAGGAGAAGGGGACGACAGAGGACGAGATGGTTGGACAGTGTCATCGAAGCTACCAACATGAATTTGACCCAACTCCGGGAGGCAGTGGAAGACAGGAAGGTCTGGTGTGCTCTGGTCCATGGGGTCACGAAGAGTCGGACATGACTTAATGACTAAACAACAAACAACAACAACAACAACCTGTACATCAACATAAAACTCCTCAGAATAAGCAATGATCAAGAGAATTTAGCCAAATGTAAAAATTATCAGGGTTCCAGATTGCAGGTAATGTTGTACATGCATTCAGATAAATGTGCTTACAACTCCCTTTCAGATATTCATCTTAGAAATGCAAAGTTCTGTAAAGAAGTCAAGTGTACACATATGGTGTACATATGTATGGCCATGCCTCCTCCTCTGGTATTTTCCAATCCTGGGTCCCCAGAAGTTGTTGAACTACCACTCCTATCATGCTAGCAGTGATGGATGATGGGAGCTGAAATCCAACAATACTGGGGGAGACCCAAGATTAAAAGCACCAAGGGGCAGTGCTTCTTTCTTAGCTAAGCTACATCTGCAAGTTCATTTATATTTACTTTAGTTTGCAGCTTATTTCTTGATGTTGTATTCACATTTTTTCTACATAACACTGTCCAATTACAAGCACATTTAATAGCTGACGGCTATTTGCTTAAATTTATTAACAGACAAGATTAAAATTTATTGGTGTCTTTTTTGAAAAGCATTTCTGACAAGAAAAATAAATATTAGCCTGTTCCACCACCGGAGGTCACCATTGTTCCACATAAATCTTTCTTCCATGGTATTGGAGCTATTGTTTAAAACTCCCTTTGAAGAGGTTGTTTGAAGAGGCTGTAGCTTTACAGCCTTGGTCAAACCTAGTTTTCAAAAATATGTGGCAGCAATTCAATGATTTAATTCTATGTACAGTTCATGTCGATTTCATCTTCACTAATCATTAACCATTGCTTTTTAGATTTTTCCCAAGTGATCTATAGCAACCTTCCACAACCTGGGACCTTCCACATGTGTTGGGCTACATCACTCATCATCCCAGCCCAGCCCAGCCCAACCACTAGTGGTTTGCAAGTGGGGATAACAAGAGTTGTAGTCCAATGCATATGGAGGGCCATAGGTTTGGGGACAGTTGATCAGCAGCAGTAGCAGCAGCAGTAGGTCATGAAGTCAGTTCCAACTCCCAGGCTTTTCTACAGGTAGAGTACTCAGAAGTGGTATATTATTCCCTCCTTTTGATGCACTTTGAGAATGTGGAGCTTGCCCAGGACTACACAGACTGGCTGGCTCTTCTCCTCGAAGGCATGGTGGGGAATCAAACTGCTAACCTCTGGCTCTGCAGCCAGGCACCCAACTCAGAGCTCGATCCCTCTGACAATAAGAAACGCTGTTGAATAATTTCTTATTTCTGCTTTAAAAAATAAAATAAAATAAGCTGTCTCCATGATGCAAATGCACGCATGGATTATTTTGCCTGGGAAGCATGTTTTTTGATGGAAAGCTATCTCAAATATTGTTCCACCAGAGTGTCATTCATTTTAATTCACATGGCATATTGATATATTTCAACCAGTTTGGCAGAACTAAACCCCCTGTTGGAGTAACTTGTGTCATACCAGCAAGAGGGGGAAAAACAGGAGTGGAAAGGAGGAGGATCAGCAGTGGCACAGGCAGGAGGAGCAGCACCAGGTTTCACTGCCTGGATCAGCTGGGCAGCCTTGCACCTGCTCAGAGGTAGCGACCCAGCTTATTGCTCCAGGTTTTTTTTTTCTTATATTATTTCAGGAATGAACTGCAGCTCACCTGCAAACACATACAATACAGCTCCAGTGAATGAGGCCAATTAGCTTTGGTAGCTATAGATTTATGACAAAGAAATGGTGGTGGATTATGAGAGTGGCAGCACATCTGGATGGCATCCTTGTGCAGGCAAGAAAAGGCTGCTTTAACCACTGCTTAGCAGTTCATATCCACAGACTCTCATGATTTTTATTTATATCTTTTAAAAAACAGCTATAGAAATTGTCATGGGCTGTCACCAACTAAATGCTTTTCATGTGATTAGCATTCAGTACTACTTCTAGTTTTTTTGTTCCCTGTTATTTTAAGCAGCCATTAAAAGGAAGAAGCTTTGTTCAGTATCTGGCAGGCTTAAGATTCTAGCTATATTGTTTAATCCTCATCAGTGGCAATAAAGCATTTCTTCTAAGAAGGATGTGCAGCTAATGTCATCTTATGCACTGTATGAGCTTTGAGACACAGTTCATTTGTTTTGATCACAGCTCTGAGATATAATGGATTAAAGGGCTGTTTGACATTTTCAGCTTGTTTAGAAAAATGGAAAACTGTATTTTATTGTGCCTGACAAAGTCCAAAATAATAGCACACATTTTGTGATTAGAATTTAAAAGGTCAGGCTGCCTCTTGGCTGATAACTTATGCCCAGTCCATATCTGCATACAGGCATATAATAAAACAAAACAGATCACCACAGTGTTTATATGCCTCTTGCAAATCAATTTAGCAATCAGAGGGGCTGCTGCTAAGAAAAATATACAAGGCCCTAATGCCACAGACATGTAGGGCACAAACCAGAACAATCCACTCATTATTAGCTAGTTTTCACATTCAATTTTGTTTGTTGAAAGGTGGACTAACAACCACAATGATGTAAGCCTGTCTCAAAATATCCTGGTTGTCTCTTGGACTATGAGAGATTTTGTGTCTTTGGCATGTTGAATCTGGGTGGTTTCTTGTTATAGTTTACTTTTGCCTGCTGGAAGGCAAGCAAGGGAGAAATGGGTTTGCATACATAGGAAGCAGTATTTGTAAAGCCACAAAAGTGATGCTTCAATAACTGCACAGAAGACGTAATGTCAGCTAGCCAGTTTATGTTCCTTCTGGGGTACTATGGCATGACAAAGTAGAACTGTGTAGTATCCTGTTTTCCAACATAGCTATTAAAGATATTCTCCTGTATTATGCCAGCCTAATCCAAACATATTTGAAAGCAATATTCTATACTTCATGGAGACTGAAAACACAGAAAATGTCACCTCAAGTTAATCTGTTTTGCATCCTATTGATTTTAACAAGATATGCTTAAATTCAGTGGCTGAAATCCTGTTGAGCAACTCTGCATGCAAAATAGTGAAGGATGCAGCAGCAAATTGCCACTGATTGAAGGTGATTGGGTGTGTGCGCATGTGACTAGTACACAAAGTGACAAAACCTGGTGCACCCCAAAATTACCAAAGGAAGCTTTTGATCATCGGCAATTTGCTGCAGCTAATGACAGCATCATGGTTGAACATGGGGAGTTGTGCAGTAGGATTTCAGCTATTGTATCTAAATGTTTAATTTTGGTTGGATTGTAAACATAGTTACAATATAATATCTAGGAAGCAGAAGATGCTTCAGATGCGCTTTGAGTAATTTTCTTCTCCTATTAGAGGTCAGACATAATCAAGACTCTTTTGACCTGGGATGAGGCAGCTTTGAACGATAATATTATGTCTCTGAGGAAACCAGTCTCTGAGGATTAGCTGTAACAATCTGTATTTTTGTTTCTCATTATACGATTGAAGCATTCTCACTTTCTGTATTTTATGTGTTTTATGATTTCTTGATCTTTATTTATTTGCTTTAATACTCCTTTGTTAGCCACCTTCACAACCCAGAAAATTCTTACCATCCTATAATAAAATTCCTTACCGATTTTAACCCCTTTGCTGGCACGCACATGCATACTACCAGGGACAATGAGGAAGTGGCTTGAAGATGAGATGGCGGAGAGTCCTCCCTGGCCCGTCCCCCCCCCCGATATGAAGGGTACAATTTATGGAAATAGGCTGCCAAGGGGTACGCAAGTGAAAAAAGGTTGGGAACCACTCTTCTGTGCCATATGGTAGAAGCATGGACCCAGTTGGGATGGGGTATCTCTTTCCAAAATTGCGGGGGGCATCCTGCTGCTTGGTCATAAGCTGCTAATGGAACGACAGGTTACTCACCTGTAATTGTGGTTCTTCGAGTGGACCTCTGTGATTCACACCCTGGGTAATCCGCGCATGCGTGGAGCCTCGTCAGAATATTCTAGAGCTTCTGCGGTAGCAAAAAACCACATTAGTGTAGACCCCTCCCCCTCAGTATATGTACCTTGGCGCCAAGACTCTCCCTTCAGTTAGGTCAACAGCTGCATAAATGAGCATGGCGTGACAGTGGGGAGGTCGGGTTCGGGATGTGTGAATCACAGAGGTCCACTCGAAGAACCACAATTACAGGTGAGTAACCTGTCGTTCTTCTTTGTGGCCTCTGTGAATCACACCCTGGGTGACTAACAAGCTATCTTACTCAGAGGAGGGTGTCACGCCAAGGTAGAGGATAACACAGCATGTCCAAAGGCCACATCAGATTTCTGCTGAACATCCAATCTGTAGTGCTTGATAAATGTGGACGGCTGTGACCATGTGGCAGAGGCGCAGACGTCCGGAAGGGGAACACCGTGAAGAAACACCGTAGATGTTGCCACTGCCCTGGTAGACTGAGGGCAAACAGATTGTGGAGCTGGCAGTTGAGCAAGCTGGTAAGCTAGGTGAATGGTGGAAGCATCCCATTTAGATATCCTCTGCGAGGTCACTTGAAGACCTTTAGTAGGGAGTTGGTAGCTGACAAAAAGTCGAGCTGAACGTCTGAAGGGTTGCGTGTGGGCGAAGTAGAAAGTGAGGGCCCTTCTTACATCCAAAGTATAAAGGATCTTTTCCTGAGGAGTAGATGGAGAAGGAAGAAAGGACAGAAGAACCAACAGTTGGGACAGATGAAACTGGGAGACAACTTTGGGCAAAAAAGAAATATCTACAAACAGTTTGACCTTATCTGGATAAAATTGGAGATAAGGGTAATCAGATCATAGAGCTGCGAGTTCACTGGCACGACGAGCGGATGTAATAGCAACGAGGAAAAATGTCTTAAAGGTGAGTAGTTTGAGGTCAGTTAATGCTAAGGGCTCAAACGGGGCCCTTGTAAGTTGTTGAAGGACTACTGTCAGGGACCATTGAGGTGATGGTGGATGCACATCTGGGTACATGTGTGACAGCCCCTTAAGGAAACGCTTCAGAGTAGGGTGTCTGAAGAATTGAGCTGCTGGAGAGGTTGGTGACTGATAAGAGACTATTGCAGCAAGATAAACCTTTAGGGATGAAAGGGAGAGGTCTTTCATTTTTAGATGAAATAAAAAACGAAGGACAGTGGATAGGGAAGGATTGACTGATGATAGTGAAGATGCTGTAGTAAAGGACTGAAATTTCCTCCATTTGTACATGTAAGCCCTCCTAGTAGAGGGTTTCTTCGCCTGATAGAGAACATTAATCAGGGAGGCAGAATCCTCCACGCTGCCAGATGAAGGGCAGGTAGGTCTGGGTGGAGAATTTGACTTTTGTTCTGTGTAAGCAGGTGAGGCAGGCAGGTGAGGTGATAGATGTCGGATGAGAGTTGGTGGAGAACCGGGAACCAAGGTTGTTGCGGTCACCATGGAGCTATCAGGATAGCATTGGGCTTGTCCTGTTGGAGGCGAACTACAACTTTGTGGAGGAGCGGAAATGGTGGAAACAGGTAAGTTAGTGACCTGGTCCAACGGCCTATGAATGCGTTGCCGTGGGAGTGTTTGCCAACTCCTGCGCGTGAGCAGTAGCGTTTGCACTTCCGGTTTGTTCAGAAAGCAAAAAGGTCGATGGTGGGTGTGCCCCAGCATTTGCAAAGAAAGAGAAAGACGTCTTGGTCCAGTTCCCACTCGTGAGCCTGAGATTCCTTGTGACTGAGAAGATCTGCCAGTTTGTTGTCTTGGCTGGCTATGTGTATCGCCGTGAGGCAGATATGATGGTACAGGCACCATTCCCACAGGTCGACCGTGAGATAAAGGAGGCTCAGAGAGTGACTGCCTCCTTGTTTGAGAATGTAGTACATCGTGGTAGTGTTGTCAGTGGCGATTTGAACCACTTTGCTGGCAAGATGGTCTCTGAAAGCCTTGCAAGCCTTTATCACCGCTAAAAGTTCTAGCTTGTTGATATGGAGTAGTTTTTCTCTTTGTGACCATTGCACATGAATCTGTAGGGATTTGCAATGAGCACCCCATCCTGTGAGGCTGGCATTGGTGGTGACTTGTATTTGAGGACGCGGTTGTTGGAAAGATCGACCAATTGTAAGGTTTTGAGTGGAGCGCCACCAGGAAAGCTGGGCGGCGAGTTCTGGGGTGACCCGTAACAGAGTATGAGGAGGGTCTGTTATCGGATTGAACAAAGCCAGGAACCATGCTTGGAGTGACCTCATTTTGAGATGTACATGTTGTACTACAGAGGTCACTAGTGCCTAAGACACGTTGTACTGTCAATGCAGGCACAAGTGCATGGGGGGTAAAGATGCGAAGCAGAGATACCAACTTGAGACGCTTGTCTGTTGGGAGGAATGCTCGAGCGTGTTTGGAGTCTATGAGTGCTCCTATGTAGTGAACTAGCCTTGTAGGCTTTAACTTGGACTTTTGTATGTTTACAGCGAGGCTGAGATTGTAGAGAAGAGATAGTGTAAATTGAATGTCTCGTTGTGCCTTGCGACAGGAACGAGCTACGAGGAGCCAGTTGTCTATGTATGGGAAAATATGAATTTTGTGAAGTCTGAGGTAAGCTGCTACGGGAGCCATGCATTTGGTAAAGACTCTGGGAGCTGTTGCGAGTCCAAATGGGAGCCTTTTGAATTGATAGGCATGAGTTCCGAGTTGGAAGCAAAGGTAAGGTCTGTGAGAGGGATGAATGGATACATGGAAATAGATCTATGACTTAGATCTATGACTGCGAACTAGTCCTTCTTGCGGAGTAGGGGGTGGATGGATTTGAGGGTAACCATATGGAATTTGGTGGTAATGATGTATTGATTTAGCTCCCTGAGGAAAAGGATGGGGTGGAGGCCTCCATCTTTTTTGGGGACGGTAAAATAACGAGAGAGAGAAACTCTGCTTGACTGGTGTACTGGTTCTATGGCATCTTTGAGTAGCAGTGATTCAATTTTATCCTGTAGGGTTTGTGATGGAGATGTGACGGTGTGCGATGGCAGAGGTAGCTGGTAGAATTGTATGCGGTATCTGCTTTGAACGATGGAAAGGACCCAAGTATCGGTGGTGATGGTTTCCCATGCAGGTAAGTGCTTCCAAAGGGCCAGAGGAGGGATGTGAGAGTGTGCTGGGATCTCGGCCGGCTGGGCATCAAACATGATGTTTGGGCTTGCAGTCATTGCGCCTGGTTGTGGCTTGCTGGCGGGGTTTGGCCTGGTAAGGTTGTTGTTTGTAGTAAGGTGTGTAAGATGTTTGCCTTTGAGGTTCATGCTGGAACTTTTGATAGGAGTTATAAGGGCAGCGCCATTGAGTGCGCTGCGGACGTTGCTGGTATGTGAGGTAGACCCCCCATCGTTTAGCAGCTGTTCTTTTTTTGGGGGGGGGACATTTTCGAGGATGTCATCTGTTTCCGCATTAAAAAGACCTGCCCCGTCAAATGGGAGATCTTCAATACAGGCACACGCATCCTCAGCGAGGCCAGCGGTTCTTAGCCAGGAAAAATGCCTAAGTGCCACGGAGGTAGCCATGGATTTGGCTGTGGCATCGACAGTGTGTCTGGCGGACAGCATTTGTTGTTTGGCAACCAAGAGCCCTTCTTGTTGAAAGGTTTGTGCCGGCACCTTTTTGTCCTCAGGGAATGTATCAATGAAGGTGGGCATATTGTCCAAGAGGAAGCACTGGTAAGCACCCATGGCTCCTTGGTAGTTGGCAACTCTCATGATAAAGGCAGCAGAAGAATATAGCCATCTGCCCATGGAGTCAATCCGCCTGCTATCCTTGTTAGGTGGTCTGAGAGCTTGTTGGTGTTGGGAACGAGATTGTGAAGCCTCGACAAAGATCGAATTGGGTGCTGGTTGTTTTTGTAGAAAGAAAGCTCCTGGGTCGTATACTTGATAAAGATTATCGTTGCGCTTCGACATCAAGTGAGATGACGCTGGCTTTGTCCAGGAGCGCCTGGCTGTGCTAAGTAAAGATGGAAGCATGGAAATGCAAACTGGAGTTGTAGTGTCTTTAGAGATTGGATCGTAAAGATGATCCACCGGTTCAGTTGTGGGTCTATGGATTTGAAGATCCAGAGATTTAGCCATGCAAACCATCAATTGGGTGTAAGTTTGAAAATCCTCCGCTGGAGATGGAGGGTCTGCATCTACTAAATCATCTGGAGATGTTAACAAAACAGATGGCATTTGGAGTCTGGAACCCTGCTCAGACTGTTCGGCATCGTGTCGTGAATCAGTTGATTGACGATCGATATCGACGTCGAGAGGCTGAAGCTCTAAATACTGGTGTCGACGTCTAGCAGTCGACGTTGCGTCCATGGACAGTGGTTGGTATCGAGGATCGTGAACTAGTACCAACATTGAGGGTATGTCCATGGACAGTGGTCAATATAGAGGATCATCGATACCAGAGCCAGTATCCAAATGGTGACGAAATGGAGGCTGCTGTCGAGATGGTAAGCGTGTCGATGGACCACATTGGATGACAGTGGAATAAACAGAGGCTGGTGACGCTGATTGGGATGAGCGATCCCGATCAGCTTGATGGGCTGGAAAATAATGGCTTGTCGGTGCTGCGAATGCATTCTGAGCCGAAGGGTAATGATCGGCTGCTCTGGGTTTTTTAGGTGCCAGCTGGTAATAGGTGGTATGCAGCCCATGGCGATCTTGATAGTACGATAGTTTCGACACCGAGGGTTCTTGTGTGATCCCTGTTGTGGTGCTGCCGCTGAAACAGGCAAAACCACCAGTTGATATTGCTTGGCAGGCCTTTCGGTTGGGCACCGATCGGGGCAAATGGCTACCCAATGATGTTGCTGAGTGTGAGTTGACGCTGCACGCAAGGGCAAGCGGACACTCTTGTGTGTTTGGTGCCCTTGATGGCGTGTTGGAGGCTGAGGTGGTAGGCCTGCTAGAACGGAGTAGGGCACAGTGTCAGGTTGCATCTCGGCTCCGTGGACATCGGGCGAAGCAACCAAGGAGGACTCACTAGGAGAGCCAGAGCTCTGAGGGCTAGCAGGAGAGGCTGTGAGTTGATCAACTCGCTGCTCCCATTCTGACGACTGTGACGGGGAGGGTTGGTGGGATGGAAGTCCCTCTTCATCCGAGAGCGAGCCCACGCATATCAGATCTCTGGATTCCGGTAGCTGTGGCGTTGAAGAAGTGACCTTGGAAGGTTTGGCCTTGGAAGATTTAGGCTTCTTTGGTGGCGAGGGTTCTGGAGCCAAAGACGCATCGGTGGACGGTTTCTGCTTAGTGGTTGTTTTCGATGTTGAAGGTTTTGACATCGAATGCTTGGTCTTGTGCACCTTTGTATTTTTGGTCAATGTTGAGGGAGCATCGGAACAGGATGGAGTGGCAGAAGGACACTGTTTTGCCACTTCGGAAATGGCTTTGTCCATGGCTTTAGCTTGTGAGGCGGATTTACAAGCAGGTTGAGCCATAGGTTTAGAGATTGCTCCCAAAGCCAAAGCTTGAGTCTGCAGAGGCGACTACGGAGAACTCCGCATTTTAGGTTTTTACAGTGAGGGCAAGTAGAGGTTTGGTGGGCCTCACCAAGACAAAAAAGGCATTTAGCGTGGCCGTCTGAAAATGAGATTTTTTTTCTCACAGACCACACAGCTTTAAACGGGCCCACAGGGGCCATGAAACAAAGAACAAACGGTTTAGGGAAGGGGGGGGGGAGCTTTGGCCCTAAGGCCGGAGCAATCTTTTTCTTTAGCTTTTTTTTTAATGGAGAAATAATAATAATGAAAGAATAAAGATTTCAAGAATGGACTTTCTTTCATTTTAGATAACTCACAGAAGCAATGAACGAGGCTCTCAACGCGGTGGTTGAAAGAAACTGAAGGGAGAGTCTTGGCGCCAAGGTATATATACTGAAGGGGAGGAGTCTATACTAATTGTTTTTTTGCTACCACAGAAGCTCTAGAATATTCTGATGAGGCTCTGCGCATGTGCGGATTACCCAGGGTGTGATTCACAGAGGCCACGAAGAAGAATCAATAATACATAACACCATATAAAGTACATTTTCAAAGCCAATTTTAAGCTTTTGTTACAGATTACATTCTTCCTCTTAAGAAAGCTGCTCAGTTTATAGTTTGACTTTTATTGCATGGTTACAATTCCACTGCTCATTGAACCAAACTCCAAAGTACTGACACTTGCTAACACATTCCACACTTTTGTTTTGAATCTTCAACTGCATTTTCTTGGGCTCCTTGCTTTTTACTGATTACCATTAACTTATTTTTTTTTAAACATTCATTTTAAATCTTCAATGGGCTTAAATTGTCTAAATATTGGATGTTGTTGATAAGCTCTCCAGTGACAATGATACTATTTGCATAACCTACTGCAGTTAATTGCCAATAAATCAGGGCATGTTTCTATTGTGTGCCTGATCAAATGCCTAAATGTGCCACAGAGGTGTACCCTGGTACCTTGTCACTTAGCTGCAATTAGTTACAGCAAGTTACACAAACCTTATGCAAAGATCAGTAGGATTTAGGCCAGCAAGTGCTACTCCAAAAATATTCTCAAACTATAAACTGAAAAGCAATGGTGAGGCTATGCAGCTTTTTTCTACTCCTCTTTGGAACAGAGACATCCTCTGTCATGTCATTTTCAGCTTTCAGTGCACCTTTTAGTTGCCAGTACAGACTGCTAATTATATAAATATCTCTTGAATCAAGACCTTCCTTTGCCAACAACTTCATCAATTTGTAATACTGGACTCTGCCAAAAAACGTTCTTGTAGTCTGTATTCAGTAGAAAAAGCATAAATGTCCATGTTAATGGCATGGCATCTCTTCCAAGTATATATGTGCAAAACAATGCTACTCTGATTACAAATCCTTCTCTGAAATTAAACTGTATGTCTCCTTCCTCTTTTTCACACTTGTTGTAAATTCTGTCATGTATTATTTCTAAGAGAAGAACTAAGCAAAAGGTTCATTAGCTTAGTGGTCTGTAGTCACCTCAAGCTTATGCATTTTACTTTTTTAATACCATAATGTCAATTTTCAGCAATACTTTCTGTTCTGCTGTCACCATTAAGTGGTACTAAGGAATGGAATTTGATGCTAATGCCATCAATTTATTTTCAATCAGCTAGGCAGAATCTCCTGAAGGCAGCAAGAGAGGGTTGTGCCTAGTGGAAGTCACTAAGTCAAAAAGTTAGATCGCAAGCTTGTTAAATAGCTTCACAAAGCTTCAGAAGCTAAGTAGGGGAAAAGATCGCACTTCCTTTTTACTTCCTGCTATTTGTTTTACCATTATATACAAGATTTCTATCTGGATGTTGGATTCTATTACCTTTGTTTACAGTAGGTCATAAGGCTACACCTTATTTTTGTCATGGAGGGCAGTGGGTCATATTTTAAAAACACTTTTTAACTGCCCAGCTACCATGAGCATACTAAAAATTATCTTGCTTGCTTTCTTACAACAGTGATAATTATTTACAAATAAATTAATTCCAATTCATGAGGCTTCATTTAAAAGTAAATTTACTTCATTTAAAGTAAACATGATAAAAGCTGTTCATTTCAAATGCCCCATTTAAAAAGTAGGGTGAGCAGATTTTTTAAAAAAGGACCGGGGCCTTGGATCCTTGTCTAGTTGTATGAAAAGAGGAATTTCAGCAGCTTTAGCTCCTCAACTAAAAATGTGGAAAACATTTGCCATGAAAAGAGATATCATAAGAGCCAATTCTCAAACTATTTTTGTTAGCTTCAAAATATGTCCCTTGCTATAAAAACGTTTTTTTTAAATGAATACTACTAAACAATGCAAACATCCTTAGGAAGCATATTTTAAATATATCATGTGTTCAACAACAAAAATGTTATCTCCCTTTCTACTTTTACTGTAATTTTACCTGAATCAGTGCTGTGGCTTCATATACCTGAATCCAAGTGACTTTTTTTTAAGGTTAAGGAATGCCTAACAAGGACCATCTATGACTCTTGACCAAGCTTTATTTACATAGACCAGTTTGTTTAAAGAGTTTCTTGCTGCTTCTAAAGAACAATGCTGTATACATTTGTTTCATGAATAATGGCAATCTTTGCTGTTTTTAGCTGTTTACCTTCCTGCTACACCATCTATATATAGCTGAAACTGCTATTGTTCTCTAAGTCTGGGGTTTGTTTTGTTTAACTATGAAAAGTTTTCCCAGCATTTCTTAGAATAAAGAATAGGGATTGCTACAGGAAGACATAAACAAAACCTACTCAAGTCAAACAACACATACATTAATGTCTCTCTTCAAATAATTTATCTAAATCTTCTGTGTCTTATACCTTTCTGCAAGACCATATTTTCACACAGATGTCTGAAATGGTCATCCATTCATACTTAAGAGGTAAAAGGTATAAATATGCAAATTTCTCTATGGATTATCTATTGCACAACACATTCAACAAAAAAGCAAGTCTAACAGTTACATGTGTAATGTTTTCAAATGGTGCAAAGAAACAAACTATTCTGTTCCCAGACTGATGTGAAGGACCTGCTTCTCTACGCAGCATGCTGAATAAATTCTGAATAACCGTTTGGGGAACAAGAAGGCATCGCTGGTCAGAGCCTAGTACACGAGAGGATGTGTTGGTGCCCAGCTTTCATGTTGTCCAAGCATTTCTGGATTGACAGGTAGGATGTGCTGCCTGTGGGTCAAGAGAGTGGTTACAAATAGCTCTGACCAGTACATGGAGCTCTGTATTTATGCTTTCATAAAAAGGTAAAGGTTCCCCTTGACATTTAGTCCAGTGATGTCCGACTCTAGGGCGCGGTGCTCATCCCCATCTCCAAGCCGTAGAGCCAGCGTTTGTCCGTAGACAGTTTCCGTGGTCACGTGGCCAGCGCGACTAGACACGGAATGCCGTTACCTTCCCACCGTGGTTGTACCTATTTATCTACTCGCATTTACATGCTTTTGAACTGCTAGGTTGGCAGGAGCTGGGACAAGCGACGGGAGCTCACTCCGTCATGGAGATTCGATCTTATGTCTGCTGGTCTTCTGACCTTGCAGCACAGAGGCTTCTGTGGTTTAACCCACAGCGCCACCACGTCCCACTATGCTTTCATAGATGTCCTTATTTTGCTCCTTAAGTTGTAACCCACCAAATGGTGCCCAGCATGGCCAACAGTAGTAAAATGCAGTACTAAATCAGTTTATAAGGCCAAAGGCCATCTGACTAAAAATGCTGGTCTTTGCTTGCCTACACTATGGAATTAAACTGATTTAATTCTCAACCCCGGAATTGGGAGTACAAGGGAATAAACTAGAGCTCTCTAGCAGAGAATTTTAAGGACCTCACCAAACTACAAATCCTTCAGTGCCACAGGATGAAGCCAAGACAGTTAAAGTGGTTTCAAACTGATGTAGCTCAATTGTGCTGATACACCTAGTGTCTGTGCGAGCAGAATATTAAAGTGGGGCATTACATGAACAAATTAATCAGCATCAGTGATGGTCCGACCACCTTCTGGGCAGCATACTTAACATTTTATTTCAAAGCACAACATGTCATCAATTAATAATGTGTTTGAGTTCTTAATGCTTTGTAAGTGCTCCAGAAGATCTTGTGTAAATGAAGAATTAAAGAACTGCCATGCTAGAACAGTTTTCCAATATGGATAGGAAGTTTGTCTATTGGGAAAAGAAAACAACTGAGAGCATTTAGACAATTACATTGACTACTGGATCTTACAGAATTCATTTGACATTTTAAGGCTGCTACATCAAGATTGTCAAGTTCAGTATTGTTAGTATGGAACACTATACACAGCACAAATTTACCTTGGCTCTCATCCCCAAGTGTATAATTAATCTAATTAATGGTAGCACAGAACTCTCAAATGCTGAAGCTGGATTCTTTGCAGAGGTCTGAATCATTGAGAGGAAAGCTAAGAACCTCTCTATAGCTTTCCTCTCTTCTCTATGCAAGTTTCACAGCTGTCTTCACAGAGCTTAAGGTCAAATCATGCATCACTTTCTGACCGCTATTCTATTCGCTGCAATATAGGAGGCAACACAACTGAGAACTGCTAAATGATGCATATAAAAAAACCTGAAATTAAAACAGGGGAGCAGCATTGATTCTCTGCTGAAGTAGTCCTTGGTCAATCTGAAGAAACTTCCTAAAACTTTGATCTCTTATTTACTTACTATTGCACCTTTCTCTCTTCTTTGCAGGACCCAAGGCAGTTAACAACACAAACTTTTAAAAAACACAAAAATACAGCTTAAAAACCACAATAAACTATAGTATTTAAACCATTACTAAATCAATTATCACCGTCAAACTAAAACAGAACTAATATAATTTAAAACCATTTAAAAACACAATAAAAGGAATAAATACAGCACCAATCATAAAGAAGTATACCCTTCTTCCTTAACAGTCAGTCAATCAGCAGTCAATGGCACATCTAAATAAAAGCATCTTTGTCTGTCAGTAAAACAAGGGTAGAAAAGAGCTAGTGTATCCTCCTTTGGAAGGGACTTGTGTAGTCTGGGAGCAACTGCCAAAAATATCATCACTCAAATCTTCATCAGACAGGTCTGTGAAACCGGGGAGGGGTGCAAAGAAAGAAAATTGCCTCCTGAAGATGTTAGTACTTGGGCAGGCTCCTATAGGGAGATACAGTTCTTCAGACAGCTCGGACCCAAGCCCATATGAGATCTATAGGTCGTGACCACCACTTTGAAATGTCCCTAGAAATAGATTGGTAGCCAATGAACATGTAGTAGCAAGGAATTTATCTTCTAGCTACAATCAGCTCATCTACAGCCTGGCTAGACCATTTTTGACCCACTGGCGATTCCAAACACTTTCCAAAGGCAGCCCTATGGAGGATGTTTCACAATTATCCAAAGGGATATAACTACAGCATACATCAACTAAGGCTCTTTCAGGAACTGGCACACTAGCTTTAACTTTGCAAACAAACACCTGGCCGCCACCAAATTCTGGACATCCAGTCCCAAGGCTGAATCCAGGCTATGAATTTTCAAAGGGACTATAGCCTCATTCAGCACAGGTTGATCCCCTATACCTTGATCTGTCTCTCAATTGATTATGAGCACCTCTGTGTTAAGGTTCGATTTGCTTACTGTTACCCCAGGCTATTACTGGTCTCAGACACTGGTTTAAGAACTGATACATCTTCCTCAGAAGGAAGAAATACAGTGGGATATCTTATTTGCATACTAATGGTAGCACATTCATCCACCCTCATAGCCTACTGCTGCTTTTAGAAGCCAGGAGAACAAGGGTCCACAGTCATGTGTCTTCTCTCACCTCTCCTCGCCTTTGGACAAGCATTGGCCAAAGTTACATGCCCTTTAGGACAAGCTCCTCAGGTTGATATCCTCCAAATATTTTTGGACTTCAGTCTCCATCATTGTCCCCCAGCATGGCTACTAACCTTTGCAACTCCATCTTTCCCAAAGTTGTCTCTACTGTGCATTCCTGGAGTTTTTAGGATGTTATGGTCACAGACCTTCCAAATGCATACTTTCTTTCAGCTATCCTTGCTTATTTCTCTTCAGGTGTTATTTATTTAACAACAAATATTTCATCCAAAATTGTTGCCATTTCCCTGTAAATCCTTGAAAAGAGGTTCTAAAGAAGGATTTTAAGTGTTTTTTCTCTCTCCAAGCAATCCCAAGTCTGTAAAACAAACAAACAAAAAAACCAAACCTGAGTTCTGTAACCTTTAGAGGTCAAAAGATACAATACGGGCCAAGTCTGGCAGTTTTTGAAGTCCTAATGGCTTCTCCTCTCCTCTGCTTCTCCCATTCTGGGTCTCAGATGAGTGCCTGATTCGCCTGAATGATACTTCTTAGTATTTGCTTATTTTTTTACTATTTTCTAAGACTGATGTTGCTTTTTCTATGCCTTCAGAGACAGAAGGAGCTATGGGGCAACATGAATCCTATCCCATCTACTAGAAATATTTCCAGCATGTTCAAATCAAATTCAGATGCTGTGAAATCAGAGGTTTTTCTTTTTTTACACAATCTTAACACAAACACAAAACATAAATGATGGCTTAAAGAATTCAGCTTCATTTATCACTTGTATGCGATGAAATAAGTTTTGACTGGCCTCAACAAGGGCACTTTTTAAGCAAGCCCATTACCTTCAGAGATTACCTTGCTTTACAAATATCTGCTTCAAAACCATTCCTCTGGCA
This sequence comes from Intellagama lesueurii, assembly GCA_037013535.1. Classification (NCBI taxonomy): domain Eukaryota; kingdom Metazoa; phylum Chordata; class Lepidosauria; order Squamata; family Agamidae; genus Intellagama; species Intellagama lesueurii. The sequence continues at coordinate 79,597,265 of JBAJHW010000006.1, forward strand.
GACAACACCCCCCCGCACACAAATAAGCAAAAGAAGAAGAAAAAGAAAAAGAAAAAAGTGACCCAATTGGTTTAGCATAGGGCATCTAGTTATTTCTGATTATGATTGGACTTGAGAAATAAATTCCCAGCACACCAATTACAATACTGTATGTGCCACCATTTGGCTTGATTGTTCTGACAGACACATAAAAGAGAGACCTGTCACACCATTAAGATGAATAGATTTATTATAGCCTGACCTTTTGTAGATACAGAACCCACTTTCACAGGTTCATGGTGTGCAGTCTTAGAGCTTCATGCGTAAGTACGCAATATAGACAGTTGGGATGGGATATGGACAGGGGGGTTGGAGTGAATTTAAATGTAGAATTATTAGCAGTGCCAACTTACACAAACATGACACTGCACAGTATAAAACTTTAGCAAGCCACAAGCAAAATAGAGCGGCATTGTAAATCATATTTCCTGCTCTTAATAGGTTTCTTCCCCTTCATTGTCCGAGTGACAGCCATAAAAGTCTCAAGTCTTTTTGTTCCTTTCAGAGTTTCTGTTTCACTTAGTCTCAAACAGCAGCATTCACTTGAAAGGGCAGATACATAATCAATGACTTTTTGCTCTCACACATTTTTGCTGTTTTTTTAAAAAAAAGTAATAATAAGGTAAAGTAAATATATAATAAAAATAAAAGATAAAGAATAAAGAAACAAAAACAAAGAAATAAAAAAGCTTTGTTACACACATGGAAGGTAAATGACATAACTTTCAGTGCCTTCTAGCTGTCAATTAATAAGTCCTCACTGGGATGTTCCAGTACATGCCAAACCAGTGACTGCATGCTCCCCAAATCCCAATGGCAACTCATTAATTGCCAGATACTGTTATGTTATTTGCCTTCCATCTATGTAACAAAGCAACAAGATTTCAGACAGAATTTTTAAAATCAAGGGGGGGGGGGGGAAATAAGCCATAAACACATATTGATTTGAAAATCATTAATGTGTTGTTATGACAGATCACAAGAGTACAGGCTGACAGTTTAGAATATGAAAGAAATGTATAGCTCTAAGCAGCCCGATTAGAATTCAGTGAGGTTAGCATTACACATGTGATTTAGGGGAACAAAATTGAAACAGTTGAAATGCATGAAAATAAGAATGTGTCAATATTTCATATTGAGTTTCTTGTTCCTATAAAATTCCTAAAGGAAGAAATATCAGCTGAAATCCTATTGCTTCATATAGTAAATTGCACTAGAGTAGCCCATTCAATCAACTGGGATTTGGTGAGTCAACTCCTCTGTAACTTCAAATGATTCAAATGGGCATATGTGGGAGTATGAGCTGGTTACAGAGCAAGGCTGTAGAATGTAGCAAGTTGGAAGACAGGAAAGAGATGAAACAGACAACTGATGGACAAAGAGTTGAGTAAGAGAGTAAGAACAAAGAATGGGAGAGATGAAAAAAAGGGAGAAACTGAGGGAACGAAATGTGTAGGAAAGCCATCTGATTCATCTTCTGGCCAGTTTACTACACACATGCACACACACACACACTAGACCTATTCCCTCATGTTGAGGCTGGTAGCTCCCTTCTCCTACAGCAACAGTCACTTGTTAACCCAAAAGAACAGTGGTCACTGAGCACTGGTAGTAAGAACTGGAAAGCCATTTCATGTCTATATACACACAAGTACTCATATGTGTCAACAGTTGACTGTGGGGCAAAGAAAGCAAAACCATCATTCTGGAGAGCAGATAGAGAAATCTGGGGGGAGAAATACTCTCTTTAAGGAGAAAGAGCCAGATGGGGCATTGATGACAATTGGAAAGTGACATTAAAGGCACTATGTTTGATTAACAGTAACCTCCAGCCCCACCACCACTCTGGAACAGATAGGACCAGGGTGACAGAATGATCCTCTTTCAGAAGGAAGAAGTAAATGGAAAAGGAATAGTGAAGAGGAATGAGCAAAACTTTCAGCTGGGGCAGGGGGAGAAAGACGATGAGTTGTAAAAAAGTAAAAGAAAATATGATAGCAGATAAGACAGGAAGAGGGTGAAGAGAACATATAAAACAAAAATCTTTGGCATTTAAAGTCTCTAGGTCAGCAAATTCTGGCCAAATAAGAGACAGCTAACTCAATGAACTATGGGGCCAATGTTTAAACTGTGGAATTCCCTATCACTAGAAACCAGCAATGGCAAGAAATGTACTGCTTTCCAGATATCAACAGAAAATAATGTCAGTAATTGTAATCTGATAATAACAAACTCCACCTCCATCCACAATCACAACACTGTGACCTTCTCTATCCCTATCCTGCCCTTTCGTAATTCCTGGGCCTTTTTGCAGCTTCTCTAGTGGCTCCTTGTGGTACAAAGGTATTGCCTCTCTATCTCTGAATAGTTAGGATATCGGAAGAACCAGCTACCTCCTCACATATGAATTGAATGATCAGTCATCACTAGAAGCTTTGTTCTGTGACAGGGTCTTTTCAGTGGTAGCGCCTTGATTGTGGAACTTAAGAATGATCGCACTCCACTCCCCCTTCCCTTCATTGGTCATTTTTAGATGAGGTTTTAAGACTGAATTTCTTTCCTTCCTTCCTTCCTGCCTGCCAGCCATGCATTTAATTGATTTAATTGTGGTTACCTTTGCTAGCAGCTTCTTTTTTAAATATGTTTCTGTGGTAGGTGGCTTACAGAGATGTCTTCACAAGTCCTTCACCTGGGAATCTATTTGGAACTCTCCTGAAGGTAGTGAAGCAGCAATATGATTCTCTTGACTGAGCAAGTAAAGTTATATGTAACAATTTACTTTGTGGCCAAACATTCTTTGATAATTAAACCAGTTATTCAAAATCATATGACACTGCTTGTTTAGTAGAATGATTTGCGGGGGGAAATTAACAAATGCCAGGTGCTGGTTCACCAGGTGCTGGTACATTTTCTATTGAAAATGTACTAAAAACAATTGTTCATTTGTTTTTGCTTCTGTCTCTATGGTATCAGTCATGGGTATCCAAGTATGAATTCCCCTTCAATCTACTTGACATTTACTAGTGTCTTAGTTACAGCAGTCTTTACCAATCTAAGACGGAAGCTGAAAAGTTTATATGAGCCATGCTGCAGTCTTATACATATTTTACTTGGGGGCTTGCTGAATACAGTGGGACAAATCTCAGAGTAATCCTGCACAGGATTATGCTATCAATCACGTTGATTTAAAATGAATGAATTAAGCAGATATTTAGTTCTCTTCCACTGAAATCTGTGCAATTTAAAGAACTGGAAATGGGAAGTGAGGTACTGAAACTATGCGCCGGTAACTTGAGGACTGTAGTCATAGACTAATTGGGACACAGTTTTAATTATTATTAAAATAATAATCTGAAAATATAACATTCCCCAAAAAGAATTCTTTTACTCTAGGTAATAAATGCAGACATGAATCCAACTGGTAGTGCCAACTAGAGCAGACCCACAGAATCATAGGATTTACATATATTTTGATCCACAATCTAGCAACCGCGTTAATGGTTCTACCCTAATCTGGATGACCAATTGGATTTATATATAATTGGTCTTAAATATAAGTGTTTGTATTTGATACTTTACAAGGTTTTCTAAGTCTAGCCCTCCTGAGGCCATTTCATTGCTGCAGAAGCTAACCCTGTCCACTTCAGGCCTGAAGAGTGAAACCTAGCAAAACAAGACATGCACGTAGCTAAATGCCTTCAGACATACAACCTGAAGTTTTAATGATGATCTAACACCTGGACCTTTTAGGAGCAGATTCCACTCTCACTGCCTCCTATGAAATTGTTGGATATATTGCAACCAACATACAATACCTTTGAGAGGTTTTTGGCTGGGAGGGACTTTTCTGGACTGGGATGGATGTCAATCAGCTCAGTAGCAGACAAATGTTCTCTCTCTACCTCAGATTTTTTCCCCTGCCTTTTCCCAGTCAGGGTTCTGTCAGTGTTATTTATGGAGTCTTTCAGAAGTAGACAATTAGAGTAGTGGGTTCTGTCTGCAATGTAACCAGTCAGTTAGTCAGTAATGAAGCTAGTTAACCAGTTACGCTCAGTGATGTAACAAGTTAACAATTTTACACAGTATGACGCTGGTTTTTCTCTTTGAAGAACTGTAAGCAAACAGAAACATTTTATTCTTTCTCATTACCAGAATCTCTGAGCAAATATATTGAGACAATAAGTGCCAGTTGATAAACTAACAAATAAAGGGTGGTCTGCTGAGGCAGACTTGTAGCTCAATCTGCTCTGTAGGTTCCTGTAGGTTCCTGACCAAACCATTTTATCCACATTGTAATTAGGGGAAGTTTATTTTATGTCTTTGTAAGGCCACTCAATTTCCTCACACACTTGCCCCCCACAAAGAGAAATTGCCTTGGATATCTTTGGATTTGTTTCCACTAGCCCTTGACGACTCTAAATATGTCTCAGGAAAAAAATGGCATAGTGTTCACCTCATTCTTGGTGATGTCCCTATATTATGGCTCAATTTGCAGGCTTTGTTATGAGAAACCTAATGTATCATTAAAGAGACACTTAATTGTTTATATGTCCCTGGTGACTTCCAAACACTATTCTAAATAGCTATAACCTTTCTGTTTTAAGTCTGGTACTTGGAATACTTGCCAGAACAGTAAACTGTTACACCTGTTTGTATATTTGTCATAAAGGATGCATAGCTATCATCAGCCCATATTATCCTAGATATATCCACTCAGAAATATCCATCAAAGCAGAGATGAAAAACATGATCCTCCAGGACTTAGCAGACTTCAGTTCCCATCAATCCACACCAGTATTGCCAACAGCAAAGGATGGAAGAAATTTCGCTTATACAACATCTGGATGACTATACCTTCCTCATCACTGTAATCAAAGAAACGTATGATTTGATGTCATCATGGCCATTGTTCATCCACTCTCTGCAAAGGTCAGCTAATGAAACAGATGCAATGATGCTCAGTGAATGCAATAACATCACCAAAAGTATGATTAAAGAAAGTATGAGCTGTGGTCAAAGAAATGTGAGGGAGATATGAGTTGCTGGAAGCAGACACCCACCTATTTAGGCTGAAACTTCACCCATAATGTTTTAGCCATAATGTTTTATTCAACATGGCAGTCCAGGGAGATGTTCAATGCAGAACTGCTGTATAGTGTTTGCTTTTTGTGCATGCAAATATGCAAGAGCAGTGCAGAAACCGAACCAGAAAGGCAAACACTGATGTGTCCAATGCCTCCAGGAGGTTCTCCTTAAAACAGCATCATGCATTATCCAGCTTTCTACATGGTGATCTGACAAGCACACACAGGAACAGATGGAAAGAGAAAAATCATAGAATCGTCATAGGGTTGAATATTCAGCAATATTTTTGAGCAACAAATGGTCATGTGGCATCTTAAAAACTAATCAGCCTTATTTAGCATAAACATACATACTGTAGATAGCAGCTCCCTTCATCAAATGAAACCTTGCACTAAAACAAAACAAAGCAAACAACCCCAAAACCTTGTTTATCTGCCTTTAAAGCACTGCAAGACTCTTCTGTTGTTTTCTTTATCCTGTTTTGCTAGGAACAGAATGGATCTCGACTAGTCCAAGCATTTTGTAGCTTCAAGTTTACTCAACACAGCAAGCCAAGAAAGTGTTTAACTCAATGCACTTGAATTGAGGTAAACTGGACATCCAATAGCAGGTAAAATGTAACAGGCAGAATCCAACTGGTTAGTTTTGCCAACAAATCCATTCTACTTTATCGTAGTGAGAACTTTCTGAAGTAGCTACCATCTAAAACGCAGCCACTAGTGCAAAGCTCACCTTGTGAGGTTGAATGAATTCAAGAGCCAACCAGAAGAGACCCACTGGATTTATTTAAGTGTTCTCTTAACAACTCTCATCTTTTAGTGGCCAGAGTCCTTTTGTGTCGGTGTAAAGCTTGCATAACTTGCCAGGGTTAATTGACGAAATGCTGAGGTGTATCTTGGTTTTCTACCCGATCATATAACCCGATAGACAACAGAGATGCACTGAGGAACTTCATCAGTTAGCAGCAGCAAGTCACACAAACCTTTTGCAAACACCAATAGGATTCTAGCCAGTGGGTCTACTCTAATCAGCCTTAAGAACTGGATTTACCCTAGGTTCATTGGTCCTTGTCTCATCCTCAAACACCTACACCACACAGATACTCCACTGGCTTAAAGAAAAGAAAGAATCCTTTCAAAACTGAAGTTATGCTAAATCTTCCAGTCTGACTACCCGGTGGAATCTGCCCGAGTACAAAGATATGTATCAGCTGCTGATTCATAGCATGCACACAAACACACATTTTCATTCACACTATATATATATAGTCTCAGTGTGAATGAAACAAATATATGTACTATTTCCAACTTATATAAAAAAAGGGTTTCTAAAAAATTTAAACAAGCCAGAACTGAAGGACAGATGCCAGATTCTGTCAGGTGACCAATATTTCCAACACTACAAGGACACAGAGTCCTAAAAAGGAAAGTCTACAGATCAGTTTCTACAGCTAAACAGGTATGGGGGAAAGGGATCATATCCACAATTAGCTTTCTCTACCAAATGAAGTAGAGAAAATGTTATTTCAGCTGAAGTATGACTTTACAAAGAAGAGCAAATGAAGTTTGGGAATCTTGTTGCTAGTTAGGAATGAGAAACCACTTTAAAGAAGAGCAGTTTCAAGAATACCAAGAGAATGTCAGTGTTTGATAACTGAAATATTTTAGAAAAACATAGGAAAAATGCAAAAAAGCATTTTGCAAAAAAGTCTTCCAGTAGCTATCACCAAACTCCAGCACTCCTTTCCTAGAAATGACTTTTCTATTTCTCACACCCCAAATGTCTTCTTCCAGGGGGCAAATATCTTCTCGTTATCTTATGTTTTTATCTGTATTTTTTTTAAATGTGACATGCATTATTATTGTATGGTAATTTTCTATTTTGTGGTGGCTAGTCATCTACCACTGTGGAAAGGTGGGACAGAAATGTAATAAAATAAAAGCATAATATCATATTTCAGAGTCCTAACAAAGGCAAGGGAAAATTTTCACAAAATTGAGGGTCAAAGAAAACAGATATAAATTCTTCTATCCCTACAGCTCTATGCCATTAGGAAAATGATACATTTCTATAGTTCTGTTTAGCAGTTGCCTACCTGGATAAGCTTACTCTGCTCAGACAGGAGCAACTAGTCACGTGTATCTTGTGTTGTCTCAGAGAGTCTTTCTCATGCATAAAGCAACAGGAATGTCTTCCCTGCAAACCTGTCACTTCCTCACTTGGAGAAAGTAACAATGGAGAGGAGAGAGGTTAGCCATTCCTTTATAAGTATGGTGAGGTTATACAGGAAAGGATGACTGACCAGCACTTCAAACTGAACCAAGCACTGTAAATCTTGAACTTCCTATGGTTAGACTAGACTAGACTAGACTAGACTAGACCTTCAGAACTGGAAGGGATCCTATGGATCATCAAGTCCAGCACCTGTCAAGGAGGCACAGTGGGGAGTTGAACTCCCAACCCCTGGCTCTGCCGCCAGAGACCTAAACCTCTGAGCTAACAAACTGTCTCGGTTAATTATTCCATGCTGCCTGCTCCCCACTCTCTTTAATAATAGAGGTTGCTTTGTGGCAGCAGAGAAAATTTGAAATAGAAATAATTAAGATTGCTCATGTAATCAGAATTTGGCAGCTTGTGTTAACGTCACTTGTTGTCTGGAGGACAGTATATTAAAAAAATGAAAACATTACTTGTGTAAGTCAAAGATTAAACATCATACATTTATCAATTTTTAGACTACAATACTATATCTTCTTTCCTTTAAAGGATGTACGGGAGCAAATATGTAACAGGACAGAAGAAATATAAGATTTAAGTAAACTGCAATTATTTTAAAATGTTTGGCCAGCATCCTATTGGGGATTTTTGCTGGTATGTCTTTGTGTAAATAGCAATGGTGAATTGATGCTAATTAATGAGTTGCCACTCACATTCTTGATCTTACACCAAGTTAAACTACCAGGAATGCCAGAAGCAACTTGTTAATTAGTGACAATTCACTGTCATGCTTTATACAATCATGTTTACACCAGCATAAATCTCCCAACAGGATTCTGGCCAGCATGTTAAATGTTCCCTTGCTTAAAAATTAGTTTGCTGTGTGTAGATCTTATAGGTAAAATAAGCATTGTGTTATTTATTCCTGTTCCTTGATATTTATATTATTTTTTGTTATTTGTATACCTTGTTTTATCAGAATAGCTACTATAAAAGTATAGCAGGTGCACTTTTATACTCTTGCATTGGACACAAAATTAGCTAATTATGGCTATACACAGTTCTATACACTGAAGGCAGTCTCATTAAGTTCAAATGGTGTCTCCCCCCCCCCCCAAAAAAAAGTATGTATAGGATTGGAGCCTAAAATTATGACTTGCAGTATGATCTACAGTCTTTATTACATATACTTATTTTGGCAATAGTAACAACAAGCAAACACCAATCCCCTTGCTTTGAATTCTTTGCCAATGTTTCTTGCTTATAGTAGCAGATATTACAGTGCACATATGTGCATGTTTATTCAAAATTAAGTCCCACTAAGCTGAAGGAGATGTATTTTCAGGTAAATGTATACGGGACTGTAGCATTTTGTAACAGCACTCTGTTCTTGCACTGTGGGGCTATTGGCAAAGTTCTGAAATGACTATATATCCTCTTTGGCTGCTTTTGTTTAAAAACAAGGAGGGAATAGAATTAAGCATTCCACCAATTCACACTAGCTTTGCCCTCTGGATAACAAGGTATATTGAATCAAACAAATAACCTTTACAACACCATTACTGGCAAACAGTGAAGCAGAACCAATTCATAAAAGTTAAAATGAAGCGCTTACAAAGAGAGAAGTGGAACAAAGTGTTTTAGATCCCCTAATCATTAACCACTTAAAATTAATTTTCAATGGGGGGAAAAACAACAACAACAACCCACAACAGCATTCTGTGAAATAATTTGGAGCAGAGCAGAGATTTGGGAAGGTAGTCTCAAAATTTCTAACTTAATTTGTGTTTAGTATATTAATGGATTGCTGCAAATAAAAGTATTTCTTGCTGCTGAAAATGTTTTGGTGTTACGCATTCAGCTGTCAGAAATATATACCTTAAAAGCATTTGCCAACAACAAAAAGCATCCCACAGTCTCTAATAATGTGTAAGAACTTTGGCAGAAAACCACACTGAAGGTGTGGCAGCTATCGGCAAGAACTACCTCCTTGTTATTTGCAAAACAGGGTTTCAATGCCAAGCCCCTGAATGTGTAAATAACCTGTTCAACAAAAGGGGGAGGTGAGGTTTAGAAAGAAAGCAAGCACTGTTACAGTTACATATTGGTCTATGTGGGTAGCTCTTAACACAGAGTTCTTATGAAATAATAGTAGTTTCCTGTGGCTATACTCTTAATCCCACCATAAGCAACTTTAACAGCATGTATTTATTCTAAATAAATGGGGGAAACTGGGGTTTAGAGCAGCCATTGCTCCCCACAAATTGTGATGCTGGCATATTAAAAACTGAGATAAACTTTCTAACTTCCAGTTTGCTATCCTGAAGATGCTGTGCTTCAGCCTTTGAGATCAACCATATTACATAAAACCATAGAGGTTCTGAACAACTTCCCTTTTAGAATTTGTATGTAAATAGATAAGTTTATTCTGTAGCCCTGCAAAAGCCATGGAAAAAAAGACGGCCAATAATAAAGTCGGGATTGCATCAGTGTCATGAACACGAAGCAAGCAACAATGCTGGGGCTGTGTAGCTCTGAAGATCCGCAGCCATACAAGCTGTGGGTAAAAAAAGTTACTTGTTAGTAACTTAGTTACTGCACTATTTAGAACCAGAGTTTTTAAAAATTATCACCTTCTCCTGTGTGACCTTGCCTCCTGACTTATGTTGCCTGAAATAACCCTTCTGCTTTACTTGTAACACTATAGAAGTTCTGTTGTTGTGATACAGGTGAGGAGACCCACACTCTTGCATCTCATACCCAAGGCAACCAAATCAGTCCCCCCCCCCCCCCGGGTGGTGTTCCAGTAGTCTGCCTTCTTGTATGTATATCTATCCAGGAATATCTCTACTAAAACCCTAAGGTTATCTTCTGAGCTCTTTCCTGGCTGCCCTGCCAAATAACATGAAGTAACTGATTATGAAAGAGACAGGCTGTTCCAACAGGGACCTACTAACTGTAGAACATTTTCCTAAAAAATACCCTCCCAGTGTCTTTGCTGTCTTTTGAACTTCTGGCAAAGATGCTCCCTATTTTCAAAGGCCTTCCATATTTAATGGATACTGTCATTTTACTGCTGTTAGTTTTAGTCACTTTTGGTTAGTTTTAAATCTTGTTTTACAATGTTTTTAAACATTGATTTCTATGGAACAAATCATATACACCTATTTAAAGAAAGAACAAAAAAGGAAGACATCCAATTTCTAACCCCTCTTTTACAACTGTTTGCTTTATTGTTGTTCATGTTTTTAAATTAAGGTGATAGCAACCTGTCTCAGATGTCTGTTGTAAATTATAGGCAGCCAGGCTAATATTAAGCATCTTAAATAAATATAATAAAATATCTAAGATGAGTAGATATTGGGATGTATCCAACGTGCTGCTTATATCCCACTTGCCACATTATACGACACGCCCTGATAATGAATTACTCAGTGGACCTCGACACTCCACCTCTCCCCCCAGCTGTTCCCTTACAACACACATTCTTGGAATGGAGTTCTGAGCTGATAGCTGCATTCCTGAGCAGTTTTCTTCCTCTCGACTACCAAAAGCTTAACAGAAGGAGATTGCAGCCACTACCGGAACAGAAGTATTTACAGGGGATAAAGTCTGCCAGGAGTGTATGGAGTCCTTCTGCTTCAATTACTCAGCATTCACCTGACACCAGGATTCTGCTCTAGCCTCCAGTGTTATCCATTATCCACAGCAATCATTTGATCACCCTATACCACCAAAAGGACCCACTCCACCTCCAGTCTGTGCTCTTAGCTGCCCAAACAGTCCACCAGAGTTGAATGAATTATCAGTAAAATGGGTTGTGCATGGAAGAGGACAAATATAAAGCAAAACCCAGGTTGAGGAGAAGGAAAGAAAAGCACTGGTACACAGAAACTTTTCTCTGGCAAATTAAAACCAGCATATATCTCCCATGTGCTCAAGATCTCTCAGAAGAAGACAAGGAAATACTCAATATCCTTTTAATGGTGGGCAGTTGTAGGCTAGGATGGGGAGTCCCTCATCCCAAAATTTCAGAGGGGTGCCCCTCCATCCCAGTCACAACCCATCACTGCCTTAAACAGCTGTTCCCATGAGCTTAACATCTTCCTACCTGCCTTCCTTCATGGGTTGGTCTACAATTACTGTTACCATACACAGAGATGCATGTTTTAGCCCAAGGGTATCAAATTCTTATGCATGGGGCTCTGGTCTATACATTTACGCCATAATAAATTCGCTGTTCTTAAGGTATCAATAGCTCTTGGGGGGGGGGGGGCATTTTGGCTGCAACCAAGTAACAGGGTTATCTCTTTGGCAAATATTCTATTTCCTTGTTATTTTCTCAGTGGAAACAAATAATTACATGTTGCTACTCAGCTAGGATACAGAAGTATCAAGCCTTAGTCCCAGAAAAGTCTTATGTTGGAAATAATATGAGATTACATCTGGGTCCTGTACAGAGCATTGTTTTGGCCCTGCTCATCCAGCTGACTACTCCAAGTTACACATATCAGGGGGCATTCCAGAACAGATATGATGTAGCTCTTCCTCAGTCCCCGCACCCCCCCACTTCTCAATTATTATTTTTCTAAAAACACACCCTCCTTGACTTTTAAACACCTGCTAGCAGATCTTCATTCCCCATGGGATAAATCATGCATTTTATTTCATTTTCTGTGTAATCCGTTCGGACTTGGTCCTCTTAAGTGGATTGTTTACTGAATGTGGTCTGTCTCAGCACACAGAAATCTTGTTACACTCTTCAGGGGAGCGGAGGTGAAAAAATTCTCACTAAAGCGTGAGGAGAAAAACTACATTAAGCACTAGCAAAGTGCGATGTTGCGGCTGCTGCGGCTGCAACCTTTTGGGGGAGATGATGGCCAAGCCCACGCATGTTTAGTAAATCCCCGAGGGAGTTCGACCGGTCTTAACTTTGTGATCAGCCTCCGCCACCTTCCGCCACCTGGAAGTAGTGCCTTACTTACAATCTCCGCCACCATGAGGATCCCAGGCACAGTCCTCAGGAACTCCTTGTCGTAGGCGAGGGTGCTGGAGGTGGAGGAGAGGTTGGCCGCGAAGGAGCTGGCGGTGGTGGTGACCGTGTGCGAGCGCGAGCGCTCCTGTTCCTCCTGGCGCTGCTCCCGAAGGTGGGTCTCGCGGGGACGGCTGCTCCATCTTCAGCCGCCGGGACCGCCGCCCTCCGCGCGCTCTCTCCGAGTACCCCTCCGCCCGCCTCGAGGAGCCCCAGCCGGGGCGACGCGCCTCCCGCCAACCCGCTGGAAGTGGCCGGCTCTGGCGGCACTTTGTTGCCGGAGGGGACTGCCCGTGGCCGCACACCGCGCGCCGTTGCCGGAGGGGGCTTCCCGTGGCCGCACACCGCGCGCCGACCTGCTCCAAAGTGGCCACGGGAAATGGCTTGAGGGGAAGGGGCGGCTTTTGTGTGGCGGCGCCAACGGGTTTGGCGCCTGTGGGGAGGGAGTCCCGGCCGGAGGGACTCCAGGGGGCAGCGTTGAGGGGACTGACGCGAACAGGGAGGGGGAAACGGCCTGTGACACCCGGGTCCGTAGGGGGTGATTTGAGGGGGTGGAGAGAAAGCAAAGAGCCCTTCAGAGCAGAGTAAAGCTGCGTCTGTTTTATTTGCTCCTCCAGAGAGTAAATCCCCTCCTCTCCTCCCAGAGCTGTGACTGGAAAAATTAGCCTGAGGTGGTTCTTTCCATGTTCAGGATGGTAGCCCTATTAGTCTGTGGCAGCACAACCAACAAAAGTGTATGGTGGCATCTTAAACACTAATAGATTTCGTTACCCATAACTTGGAAGTGGGCAGCAGGCCACTGAACTTTAGGCCAAATGCTATTTTACTGGTCTTCAAGGTGCCAGCAGGCTATTTTGTTGTTTTTGCTGGATACTTATGGAGTGATTTAAGGTTGCCGTTTGAGCACACATAACAGAAACTAATTTCCTGGGGTAGGGGCACTGCTTGAGTCTCTAGCACCAAGAACAACAAAGAGTAGTTTCACAGCTTAAAAAAGCAGTGTGTTTGATTTGGGCATAAGTTTTTGTGGTTCCGATCAAAAGAGCTGCAATCTGTAAAAACTTGGGCCAAGTAAAACTTAGTATTCTTTAAGATGCTACAATTCTCTTTGTTCAGATGAGAGTAAATCCCACTTAAAACAACTGGAATTACTTCAGGGTAAAACATAGAGAGGACTAGACTGCAGAAACCAGTTGGTTACACAAAGCAATCACATTACTGTCTAAATAAACTCAAAAATAATGAATGTAAAGCACTCGCTAAGTGTTGCTCGATGCACATGTATCACATGTGAGTTAGTGGAGTTTTGAAATATGCAGTGGGAGGAACTACATGTCTAGGGAGAGCACCTATTTCTGGTACTAGTTTATAAGCTTAAAATACCAGGCAGCTGCTCCAGTGCCTAATATTACTTTATTAACAGTGCAATCCTCTACATGTTTACTCTAAACTCTGCCCCTTTGATTTCAGTGGGATTTATCCCCAAGTAATTATGGAGAGATTTGCAGATTTGATTTCACTTTATTGCATTTTGGAAACTTATTTTGAGTTTAAAATATTTTTGAGAGAACTAAAAATTGTTACAGATGTATTAGAAATTTCAGAGTAAGGCAAGCAAAGTTTGTTACAGGCCTCCTGAATGTGCAAACTGGGGAGAAGTAGGCAGACAATATAACAGTCAAGGACTTCATCACTTTCAGCATGAAAAATGCACATCCAAAGCCATTGTGGTATGAATGCTAATTCCAATATACAATTTGGGATTCACTGGAAGAAATGAATGGCAAAGCTTTGTTTTCCAGCAGGATCCTGGTCACTCAAAATTGGCCTGACAGAGTTGTGTGAATAACCTAGGCTTCACTTTGAGGAGGTCAATTTATGGTAGGTGGTGATTTTCACATGTGGATGAAATAAAAAACTCCATATGTAAAACATTAGATTATATTATATTATATATAGTCTGCATACAAGGGCTGTAACACTTCAATTTTGCACATACCTCTGTTGAAAAGGCACATGGTACAGTCCTCTAGTGATCTCAGCGTACAGATGGAAGATTGGATGTTCCATTTCATCAAATGTTGTTTGTTCATGGAGGTATGACAAATAAACCAGAAGGGGAATAATCTCGACTCTGATTATTCTAGTGCTTTATGTATGTGTGAGAAGGGATCATAGTTGAGCCTACTAGCCTCAGGTCTTCAGTGTACCAAATGTCCATGTATCAGTCGATGTGTTGAACCTTGTAGGAGCTAAACACATAGACTAAACATGTGTACATTTTAATAATTTGATCTGGACATCATCCAATTGGGGCAGAGAGGTACAAATCATGTAAGGACCAATGTGTAGTGGCCAGAGTGCCAGACTGGGGCCAGCACACTCTGTGACCTTGGGCCTGTCACTCCCATTCTCCCTCTTTCTGTCTTATGCTTTGAATTCAATGGAAGAAAGGCAGGATATAAATGCTACAAGTAAAAGTAAAAGTACACCACTTTAAATTCATTGGAGGAAAGATAGGAGTTCAGCAAAACTAGTACATGATAAATAAAACATTTGCACCTAGATGCATTGGGATCTATACACACAGGCATCTATGAAGATATGGCATCTTATTTGTCAACAATTGCTGTGCTGACAGGCTAAGTGTTTTTCTTTGTGTATATAAGAAGCTGGTTGTGCCTCCGTTGACATCTGTGAAACACTGCTGCTGTTTGTCATGCATGAATGAGTCTCACTTGTGCTTTGGCATGCAGTGAAGCACTTAATATAGGAGATGAAGCAGCATCTAAGACCCACTTGTGGTATTTATTTTATAATACAGTAAAATGGTAGAGTATAATTCCATTGTCATTGTATAGCTTACTTGTCTGGGGGTCCCCCCCTCTCAATAATTCCATTGAAAGAACAGTTTATTTCCCACAGTCTGGGTTTCTGTTTTGAGGGCACTTCACTTTTCAACTTCAGAAATAAATTGCTTTCATAACAAAACAACTGTCCTTTTTCCCCATAAGGAAATTTCATATATATTTTGCATCGCCTTTCATTCCCTCAAGTAGCAAATTGCTGGCCAGGGTTAATATAGCTTTCAAAAAATATATCAAAGCAATTTATTCCATCAGGAATTGTTTCCAACCTGAATGCAGTGTTGAATTTTAGTGTGATGAAATTCAGTAAGAACTAGATGCTTTAGGTCCTTTTTACAGTTCTTCCAAACTGTACACACAGGAAGCATTCTTAATTTACAGGGTCTCCACCACCAGGAGACAAAATCTTGCAAAAATCAATTCCAGAAGATCCAATACATTACAGAAGTTAATTTAGCAGCCAACATCTACGAAAATCCTTCCTACCACTTAGCTAAATTATATTAGCTTCGTTATATCTCGAAGAGTTTGTGAGTCTGCAAAAGTCTTATTTTTGTTCCATGTCTTTTCTCTGAAGAGCAGCATGGAAAATTGCTGAGAGACCCTGAAAGAAAGCCTATGTTTTCTTACAAGTAGATAGCATCAGAGACAAAATAATTGAATTTGATAGCTTGAACAATCGCCCTTTTATGACTGTGCAGTCAGAATGAAAGAAGGAGCCCATTTTACCTTATTTTTGTAATGAACCTTCAAGTAAAAGTGCAACAGGATGACTGCAGTACTTCAGTCAACACTTAACCTATATTTGCTCCACAATTGCATCTTATCATATGCACTAATTATAGGAAGGCAAGTTTCATTTGAATTAATAATGTAGTGTGCTACCATAATATGCCAGTGTGGTGTGGCCACAGTCTTGAAACCACCTGTTCAGCCTGCAAGGGACTATGGTCCATATGCACAAAATGGACCAGGCAGTAAACATGCAGTAAGCAATAAGGTTGCAATAAGCATGAGAGGCAGCATTAAAAAGTGCACCCAATGTAGGCATAGATGGCTACAAACTCTAATACAAAGATTAATGAGAACATAAATAATGTGCTTTAAATAATCCATAATGCAGTTGAATGATGTTGAATCATGATGGATATGATTAAAATGCATTGTTGGATTGTCTAAAGTTCCCTATATATAAAATGTTGTCCTATCAATAAATTTCAGCAGTAAGAACTGAGTTGAATTTTAATCATTGATTGATTTTTACACCACCCCTTTAGTGGAAACACTACTCAGGGCAGTCTACAAATTACCAGAGCATAGAATGAAAGGGTAGTAGTACCAGAATAATTGGTGATACAAATAAGTATTTGTATATAAGTATATAAGTGTTTAAGTATATAAAAGGGTTTATAGTAATTTTCTAAATCATATCCAGAAGCAGAGCCATGTTAGTCTTTTGTAGAGTAAGCAACAAAGACTCTTGTGACACCTTAGCTAGTTTATTGTGGCATAAGCTTCTGTGCACTGTAGTCCCTTCATCAGAAGCATGGAGTGTAATCCAGAATATACAGGTATATACAGTTATGTGAAAAAGAAAATACACCCTCCTTCAATTCTATGGTGTTACATATCAGGATATAATGAAAATAACCTGGTCTGTAGCAGGTCTGAAAATTAGGTAAATACAACCTCAGATGAACAGCAACACAGGGCATGTTGCACCCTGTCATGATTTATTTTACAAAGATGAAGCCAAAATGGAGAAGCCATGTGTGTAAAACTAAGTACGTCCATAGGAATTAAGAGGCTAAGTAGCAGCCAGGTGCTGCTAACCAAATGCCCTTGAGTAATTGATCACCAGCAAGTGTGACCGCCTCTATAAAAGCTGAAGTTTTAGCAGTTTGCTGATTTGGAGCATTCAGGTGTGTGTTAGCACAATGCCAAGGAGGAAACACATCAGCAATGATTGTAGAGAAGTGATTGTTGCTGCCCATCAATCTGGGAAGGGCTACAAGGCCATTTCCAAACAATTTAAAGTCCATCATTCTACAGTGAGGAAGATTATTCACAAGTGGAAAACATTCAAGACAGTTGCCAATCTTCCCAGGAATGAACATACAAGCAAATTTACCCCAAGGTCAGACCATGCAATGCTCACAGAAATTACAAAAAACCCCAGGAGTTACATCTCAGATGCTACAGGCCTTAGTTAGCATGTTAAATGTTAACGTTAATGACAGTATGATTAGAAAAAGACTGAACAAGTATGGCTGGTTTGGAAAGGTTGCCAGGAGAAAGCCTCTTCTCTCTAAAAAGAATGTGACAGTATGGCATAGGTTTGCCAAGTTGCATCTGGACAAACCACAAGGCTTCTGGAACAATGTCCTTTGGACAGACAAGACCAAAGTGGAGATGTTTGGCCATAATGAACAGCACCAAGTTTGGTGAAAACCAAGCACAGCATATCAGCACAAACACCTCATACCAACTGTTAAGCATAGTGGTGGAGGGGGTGATGATTTGGGCTTGTTTTGCAGTCACAGGACCTGAGCACCTTGCAGTTATTGAGTAGACCATTCATTCCTCTGTATACCAAGGTACTCTAGAGTCAAATGTGAGGCCATCTGTCTGACACCTAAAGCTTGGCCAAATTGGGTCATGCAACAGGACAATGATCCCAAGCACACCAGCAAATCTACAACAGAATGGCAGAAAAAGAAAAGAATCAAGGTGTTGCAATGGCCCAGTCAAAGTCCAGACCTCAATCTGATTGCAATGCTGTGGCCTTACGAGATCTGTGCATAAACAAATGCCCACAAACCTCAACAAACAGAAGCAACATTGTAAAGAAGAGTGGGCTAAAATTCCTCCACAATGATGTGAGAGACTGATAAAGTCAAAAAGAAAATTATCACTTCAGGTTATTGCTACTAAAGGTGGTTCTACAAGCTTTTGAATCATAAGATATACTTAGTTTTTCACACATGGCTTCTCCATTTTGGCTTTAGTTTTGTTAAATAAATGATGACATGTGTCATATATAATATGTTGTTGTTCATCTGAGGTTGTATTTACCTAATTTTCAGTCCTGCTAAGAACCAGGTGATTTTTTATTATATCCTGATACATAAAACCATAGAATTCAAAGAGGGCTTTTTTTTTGTTCACATGACTTTATACAACAGCCCTATTTTGGGATGGGACTATAGACAGGAGGGTCAGAGGAAGATGAGTCATGTCCATTTATATCCCCATTGCACACCTGGGGAAGGGGACTGAATCGTAAACCCAGTGAGTGAGGTGTGATTTGATCCATACTCTCCCTAGCATAAATGTAACAACAGTGAACATACTGGCCTTCATTGGGAGCCCAATGGGCCCAACAGATCAATGCAGAATGATGAGCCTGCACTGAGCAACGCAAGCTCTGCAAGCAAGAAAAGCTGAAAGATATTACAAACCTGACAATAAAATTATTTAACTTCCAAATTGTTTTCAATCAGCATAGTACAGCTGACCTCTAGGAGGGTGAGATATACAGTACGCATCTCAAAACTGCCAATGTACTTAACATCAGTGAAGCTGAATATATTAAATAAAAATGTATCATCTCTGTGCTGGAGGTGTAAACAAAAAAAAGGGATGTATTTACGCATGTGGTGGTTCTCTGAAATAAGGAGGAAAGAATGGATGATGGTTCTTAAAAAGATTAGGGAAATAACTGGATTGGATATTCAGATGTCTCCAATGATTATCTTATTGAATATGGTTAATGATAACCAAGTAAAGAGAGAAGGAACATTATTAATCGCTATTATGGTGACCGTGGCAAGGTTAATATTCACAAAGAAATGGAAAAGTGATAACCAAATTAAGTCAATATTGAAGAATGGTACAGAGAAATGTGAAATATGGCAATTAATTATAAATTGACTAGTAAAATGAAAATTAGAAGAGAAATATCAAAATTAATGATTTTAAAGAAATATGGAATGTATTTCTGGAATATGTCTTTTTTTTTTTTAATAATTTTTATTTTTCTAACACATATAGACCTACAAGATCAACAAAACATACAAAACAAACAAAAACACATAGGTGGGGAGGCATTTTCCTTACAATATTATCCATTATATGAATCTGACTGCATCAACCTTATTGCTCTCAAATATTTAGTTCAATATAAAGCATCCTAAAGTTATGATAATTCTGGTGATTGATTTTTTATAGATTCTTTCTCTTGCATTCTTATCTATCCAATTATATCTCAGAATATCAATGCTTTACAATCATGAGTAATCAACATTTCAAAAAACAAAAAGATATATCTATCTATCCTTAACTACATAATCATGTTATAATTCATATATACTTGATACAGTATCTCTATGTGAGTGCCTTACAATTAATATTGTGTTCACCATAATATGTGTCTATGCATACATATATTTCATATCAACATTTCAGATGTTTAATTCAATATATAGCATCCTAAATCTATAGTGATTAATTTTACTAGATTCTTTCTCTTGGATTCTTATCTATCCAACTACATATTAGAATATCCATGCTTAACAATCATCAGACATCAACATTTCAGAAGACAAAAAAATATATATATCTAACCTTATTTACTTAATCATGTTACAATTCATAGTGTATTTCTCATGTTACTTTATATGTAGATATATCTCTCTCACACCAATGGTTTCTATTATTTATTCAGCAAGTAACTTTCCCCCTTTCATTTTTGCTTATCAGCTCCAGTATTATCAATCCAAGCTTGGCCTCTCGCCTCTTTTTTGCCAGTTTTAAAATGCCTTGCCAGTTTTAAAATGCCATCTATAAAATCTCTTTAAGGCATTTTCTGTCCGATTTACTAATTTCATCCCAATATAGTCAATGTCTTGATTTTGGAGCAACATAGATCTGTCCGATCTCTGATCATAAATTTCTGCCCTCAAATTCGCCCATTTCTCCCCTTTTACATCCATTCCCATCGATACAATCTCAATATGCTTTCCCCCCTCTTTCCAACCTCCCCTTTTGTCCTTTTTGAGCAATTCATCAAACTTTTTGAGAAAAACAGTCTCTCTCTCTGGCAATAGCAGTTGTTGAGTAGGTTCAATGGTTTGTTCAGACATTTCATATAGCTTTAAGACAGTCTCTCTCTCACTCTCTGACGCAGACATTTCATCCTGCTTTAAGACGCTCTCCATCTTAACATGCAATCCAAGAAGTGTCGCCTTAAATTCTGCCTTAGCTTCTAAAAATTGAGCCTTAATTTGATTGATGATATCCAGTTGGAATTCCTGAAGAGATCTCTTGAGATAAATCTCCATTGTGGGTTCCAATAAGGAGTCTCCCCCTCTATCCATGGCCATAACAGTCAGCAGGCTAATTACTCAGATTTCCCTCTTGATTTATTAGCCAGTCCACACTTAAAGACCTGCGAAGGACACTCTAATCGTAGCTCCAGCCATGTTAAGGATGTTATTTGATTTATAATCCACCTTTGTAGCTCGATATAGAGTCACATAGGTTAAGTTGTGGAGAGTTATTTAAAGTTCTTAAGTCCTGAATTTATGAAAAAGCCAGTTCTCGGGGAGGAAGGGTTAAGAGAGAAAAGACAGTTGGTTTCGTTTTTCCCAGTTCTCTCAGCTGTGACGCAGTAAGAAAGACTCCAATGTTACAGGCATTACCAAAGTTATGCCGCTTGAGATCTTTCTCCTCATCAGCTTCCAAAAGAACACATCTGATCTTTTACTTGCTGTCGCTTAGCAGCAGATCATTAATCTCTGTTCATGCAGTCAGGTAATAAATCTTCAGACCTCCCCCTCTCCGGGCAGCTAACTCACCAATCATGGCGACTACACGAGCCAGTTGCGTGCGGGAAAAGAAACTCTTCCAAAAGACAGACTGCCGTCTGAAATTCGGCGTTTCCAAGCCCCACTTGCTGCAAGTCCACTCTCCTGTGGAAAACTTGCCCCCCCTTCTCCTGGGGGGTCCGCTGACTCGGAGTAAACCCAGAGGAATCCAGAGCCCTGGAATTTCCCCTGTTCTCGCTGCCCGTTGCTCCACCCCTTCTGGAATATGTCTTTTGGAATGGGAAAGGGCATACACTGGGAGAAGAATCAATGTGTTTCTGGAGAGAAATGGGCAGTACAAAAGCTAAGAACTAAGAACATTAACCTAGTCCGGAGGGGGAAGTGGCACAGGTGGAGAAATGTGGGTATGAGTAATGTAGTTTAATTTTAGCTGATATAAGGTTGTGCATTATAAATTGGTGTTTTTGTTTATTTTTTCTGCAAAAATAAAAATAATAATAAAAACCTGCCAATGTTTTCCTTTTCTATGGAGACTGTTGCTCTGTTTTCACTGGAAAGAAAGGCTTTACTGGGTCTGCCCTTACCAACATATGATTTTAACAAAGGCCCAGAAGAAAAATGTCCTGCCAACCTAGCAGTCCGAAAGCATGTAAAAAATGTGAGTAGATAAATAGGTACCACCACGGTGGGAAAGTAACGGCATTCCGTGTCTAGTCGCGCTGGCCACGTGACCACGGAAATTGTCTTCGGACAAATGCTGTCTCTACAGCTTCGAAACGGGGATGAGCACCGCCCCATAGAGTCGGACATGACTGGACAAATTGTCAAGGGGAACCTTTACCTTTACCTAAAAGAAAATTTAACTGCCTACGTGTTATGCAATTAGCAAATGGAACAGAAGAACTAGCATGCATCTCCCCATAAAATGCCATTGTTGGAAAGTAGGAAATAAGAATAGTTTTAGGTATGAGAGATCCTTCTAAAGAGCAGAATTTGCCTGTTACCAAAGAGATAAAACAGTGGCCATGCTTCACCTATAAGCAACTAAGATCTGATCTAGCTCAATCCTGACCTTCCAGATTCCATCTTGGCTATTTGTTAACAAGTGCTCTCCTTTCATGCTTTGATATTGTCTGTGTAAACTCCAGTTCCTGGCTTTACCGAGGGTAGGGGTCATCTTGTTTAAGCAACCCTCACTGGAGTGCTTACTTAGAATTCAGTTACACTAGCAGCAAAGAGCAAGATAGTGTGGGCCAGTTGAGAATAGTGAGGTTTGATTAGAACAATCTAATCAACCTGACCATTCACACAGAAATGGCTCCTGCCAATAAATTGAAGTGGCCTAACAAGCAAGCCACTTCAGGATATTGGCAAGTTAATCATTTCCTCTGCTTGGCAGGAGAAGCAAATCTTTCCTCTTTAACTGTATATAACCCATTGCTGATACACTGCATCAGTTGTGAATTTATTTTAAAAGGCTCCAATGTTTAAGGAAGAAGACAACTGACAATTATGTCCATCCGAACCTTTGAGCTGTGTATGTGTTGAAATAATTGAATGCAGGAGAGCCATATCTAAGCAGAATCTTGGGGACAACTTTGAACATTCTTCAGAGTTTAGAATGATTACATCTCTGTAATTTGCAACTAGAGCAGGACCATTGAAATCACTGGAAATTATGAAGGAGTTGGCTCACTGATTCAATGGGCCTACTGTAGTGCAATGTATTACACTAAGCAGCAGGATTCCAGCCATTGTGACACTATTCTGTTTTGTTTGGTTTTCGCTTAGGACATATCTGTGGAAAGAAGAACATATAAGAGGTGGAAAAAGAAGGTGGGGGTGGGGATACAAATAGGTTCTTATTTACAAATGTGTAATATTCTGAGAACGAGGCAGGGAGATTGCACAATAACAACTTTGTCCAGAAGAACCCCCAGTACCAATGTTAACAACTGAAACAAAAAGTGGCCAGCTTCTTTAATTAGGTATGTACAGATCAGACAATTTATAATATTTATCATTCAGTGGCTGAATGCTTATCAGACAGCTGCTGGGGCAAACCTGCTTTCAGTTGTTGGAATTGAGATTGTTTATAGGTAAATATGGTCCAAGACCAGAGGGGCTGTAGTGATCTTGTCATGTCAAACAGGTTACTATTTCTAGCTGTCTTCAAAATGTTGAAACTGACGTAGGACAAATCTCAATGACAAATGCAACACATACTGTTGGGGGTAGTTACCCTGAAACATGATTTACTGGATGAAATCTATTCCACTTTTTCAGAGCCACCCCAAACAACATGAAATAGGAGAGTAAGGGTGAATTCCTAAGATATGAATCTAAAAGATAGTCACCTGCAGGAGAAGACCTGCAGCCATTCAAAGAAGCGGAGTCTTTTCCTTCAGAAGTAGAATAGAGGGTGTGACGTTTGACCCTCGTGGCCCCTGTTTCTCTTACAAACACAGAGCACATGAAGGCAAAGCAAACACCTTTTCACACGCTGCCACCAGTTGATCACTAAATCAACATACTTTACTTAGGAAAGATGAAGCTCCATTCAGTTTTCACTTTTTCTTAAAACAGGTTTATTAATTACAGATGTTTCTTTAATAATTCATAAGTATTTACTTCAGGTTCATCAAGCATCAATCTTCTATTTAAATCTCACCGGTTACTATTCACTCCTCAGACTACTCACACCTCAGATCTCTCAACTATATATATCTCTCTCTCTCTAACTCTCTGACTCTGACTGAACTCTGCTCCCCTTCTCCTCTCAGGCTCCGCCTTTTTAACCTCTCTGGTGGCCCCGTTTCTCAACCACATCAGCATAGAACATGAATAATGCATAACCTATTCAGCATAATAAGGGTGAACGCCACATACCTCACCCCTTAAATATGTTTGTTTGGGAGGGGAAACACGTTTTCCCTCCTAAACAAACAGGCACAATTGCATGAAACTCTACTTACCATCTGGCACAATTCTGTAAGCAATACCACATTTACTATAACAATCACAATACCCTTTTACACTAAACATTCCACTACAATTCAATAATATACTTTACCTTATCATTTACACTAATTACATTTAACATTTTCAACCTTACAGAAATATACCACAATCAGGAAACTTTTACATATATAATTAACCAGTAAATCAATAGTCCATTCCAGTTTATTTTAAAAGTTCTTGCATCCTTTACGTTTCTCTCCATCAATATTCAATTTTTCATCACTATTTACCAAGAGAACATTTATTATACATTACTAATTTTGTTTATCCATCAGTCAGTCATTTGGTTTTCGAGGCATGATTTGAGTCTCTTTTGCAAAGTCCAAGTTTGCAAAGTCCAAGTCCTTCACCTTCCCATTGTAGTAAGGTGTGCCGTGGACTGGTCCGGTTGTTACTGCCTCCTTCAGCTGGACACATGACTGCTGGCACTCAGGGGTCCCTCTGATGATCACTGGCTCCTTCTTCTGCGTTCTCTTCCTTCGACCGGAGGTCATCGGGCCCTCTGATGTCCACTGGACGTCCTCTGCTGGCCGTTTCTTAGTGACGTCTGCTTTAAGTCTAGCTCGGGGCTTCACTTTCTCAGCTGGGGAAAGGGTAGGCAGTTCCCTCTCCTCCTCCCGAACATCTCTGGATACGTCCCTCTTTAAGAAGTCAGGGCTCACGCCTTTCTCCTCACTCACACATTCACTCACAGGTATGTTTTTTGCAAAGTTTTCCCTATGTGGGGGACCACTATCATGGGTCACTTTAATATTCTCATGCAAGTTTCTATTAAGTGCAATCAACAATTGGTTTGTTTTAGATGCACTGAGTATGTTAGCTGATTCTATTTCTTCATTCAGTGATACACTAGATAGGGGGTTGCCTTGCAAGGTCTTAAGGTCTACTTGTTCCGCCCCTGCCAAAAGCAATTTTCTCCCCTCTATAGTTCTCAGTTCTACTACTTGGTCCTCAGGACAGAATACTCTTTCCTGGGCCTCATACAAGCCTTTCTCTTTTTCAGGAGTACTTCCCAAGCTTGGCTCTGCCACTTCTAAGGACTTTTTTCTACATAAAAGCTCCTTATCCAGGCAAGACCTTTCAGGGCATTCAGGAGATAATAAAGAGGGTGTACTGGTGGCTGGTTCAAAGCAACCTCCCAAACTAATTTCCTCCTTCTGCTCCTGAGCCAAACTAATTTTAATTGGGGTTTTCAAAAGCATGAGATCAGTTTCTAATAGACTTTCTCCCTCCAGGCTTCCCTTTGCTACTGTATCCCTTTCTGCTGCAGTGGGTGATTCCTGGCCCCCTTGTGAGCGTGCAAGTACAAAAGCATTCTTAACATGCTCTATCAGATGTAAACCTTCTCTATATGTCAGGTTTTTATCAGTCATAGACCTCTCTGGGTGTTCAGGGGTCAGTGGAATGGGGTTATCTCTAACTTTTGTAGTACACTCATTCAAAGTACTATCTTTCATCTGTTCCTCAATACAGGAAGGATCATTAGGGGTTTTCAAAATCACCTCATCATTCATTTTGGTTACCTCATGGTTCTTATCTAACTTGGGGCATCCCTGGATAGATTCAGAGGTTAGGGAATCCATTTTTCCTTCAGGGATTGTCAACTGCTCTCTCAGGGAACCTGTTACTTCAAAAGCACTCTGCACATGCTTAGTGAGATCTAGCCCAATTAAACAAGGTGCAGGAATTTGATCAGAGATTGGCACCTCCCAAATTCCAACCCAATCTCTATAGTTTATTTTCAATTTAGCCATGGGTAAAATCACTGGAGTAGAACTTGTTCCCTTGATGGTAACAGTCTGGTTTGGGAGAATTTGTTCTTTAGGAATCACCTCAGGATGACACAGGGTGATATTAGAACAAGTATCAACCACTCCTACACAAGACTTTTCATTAATAAGAATCCTCTCACCAGGGTTATGAACTAAAATATCTTCTGCCTTTACTAGAAAACAATGACCGACTTGGGCTAGTGGCAGATCAGAATTTTCTGTCGTGTCAGTTGCCATGGAGACAGAACTACCATTGCTTTTCTCAGTGGCTTCAGCTGGTTTTAAACAGTAAACCTTTTTGGTCTGATTATCATCCTTCTCATTCCTAAGTTTAGTTTTCGTACAATTAAATTGTAAATGACCGAACTCCCCGCAGTTATAACACTGTCTTCTTCGCTCTCTCTGAGGAGATCTGTTCAACTTTAACTTTTCCTCAGGGTTCATTTGGGTCTGAGAACTAGGCCGTGCTAATTTAGGTGAAGCACTACCCTGGCCTTCTTTTCCTGTTGTTTTGCTGAGGTAATTTTTATTAAAGGGTTTCTTATTGTTGTCCCAGTTCTGCTTGTTAAAATTTACCTCAGAGAACCTGTGGTTTCGAATCTCCCCAAGGTAATCCGCTGTTTCACCTGCTTCTAGTAGATTTTTGGGATTTTTGTCCTTGACTAAATAACGCAATTCCCCAGGCAAAATAGAATAAAATTGTTCCAACCCAATCACATTTTTCATCTGCTCAAGAGAAGTGACATTCTCATGTTCCATCCACTTCTCCAAACACTGAACCAATTTAGCCCCCAGTTGAGCATAAGATTCTACAGGCCTTTTTGGTCAGGGAATGAAATTTCCTCCTCAGGTGTTCTGCATTTATCCCAAATCTAGAATACGCCAATTTTCCATAGGCTTCAAAATCTCTAGCCTGATCTAGGGGAATTTGAGAATAAATATCAAGCAAATCTCCACTTTTTTGTGATCTCAGCACTATCATCCTTTCATCACCCCTGATATTAAAGTCCCAGCAAGCACATTCAAAGGAAATGAGGAAAGATTCTGGGCAGTCACCTTTTCTATATTGGGGAACTTTCTTTAGATCGATCTTTGAGAGATTTCCCTCATTAGTGCTGTTATTATTGTTGTTGTTTTGAGAGGCTAATTCTAATCTTTTCATTTCCATTTGAAATTCCATTTGTTTTAACTCCAACTCCATTTATCTGCTCAGCTTTTTCTCTCATCTCTAGTTGTCTTTTTTCCTGCTCAAATGCCATTTGTCTGGCCTCTTGCTCAGCTTTTTCTCTCATAGCTAGCTCCTCGGCTCTGGCTTTTAATTCCTTTTCTCTAAACCGAAATTCCTGTAATAATTTCCATTTTTTGAACTCTTGGGAGCTTAATTCCTTTTGTCCCTCTGAGGCATCCTCCTCAGTCTCCAACTGTTCTCTTGGAGTTAAAGGGTCTCCATTTCCCTCCATTTCTTGAGGTAATAAACTTTGTGCCTCTTGAGAATCAGTTTCCTCAATTACTGGCTTTTTAGTTCTTTTGGGTGGCATTTTTATCTGAATTACTTAGTCTTGAGTGAGTTTATACTGATTTTAAAAAGGACCTGTCTTTCTTCTAATTCCAGTCACTGAAATAATTTCTATTTCAAGCCTCTGCTTTTTCTTCTATTCCCTCAGATCTGTTCTGACCCCTGGCTTCTGCTTTTATCCACCAGCGCTCCCTTCTCTCAGAGCCTTGGATCTCAAGCTAGCCACTAGGTCTCTCAAATCCTGAGGTAAAAACAGGAATTCTTTTTCTTCAGAGTCGTTCCCTATCTTAGTCCTCCAGATCTGGGTTTAGAAGTCCCGCCACTAAGCTTTTCCCAAAAGCTCTAGCAGGTAACCTACTTCTTCACCACAGACCTCTGACTAAAAGGTACCCTTGACTCAAAAAAAACTCACTTTAAACTCAGGCTTTACTGGATTGCTTCGTATCCCACCGCTGGACACCAATTGTGACGTTTGACCCTCGTGGCCCCTGTTTCTCTTACAAACACAGAGCACATGAAGGCAAACCAAACACCTTTTCACACGCTGCCACCAGTTGATCACTAAATCAATGTACTTTACTTAGGAAAGATGAAGGTCCATTCAGTTTTCACTTTTTCTTAAAACAGGTTTATTAATTACAGATGTTTCTTTAATAATTCATAAGTACCGTATTTTTCGCTCCATAAGATGCACTTTTCCCCCCCAAAAAAGTGGGGGGAAAGTGTGTGCATCTTATGGAGCGAATACTGTAAAAATGGTGCAATTACAGACCCCCCAGAGCCCATGCCGCTTTTTACTTTCTCTGTTAAACTTGGTATATATTTTAATGTACAACCAGATTTTATACCCGGCCGATCGAGACAAATCTTCCCGCCGCCGCCATCACCACCACGCCGCCCTTCTCCTCCCCTTCCGGATGATGAGCTGGCTGGGGCGGAGTTTTATTTATTTTTTAATTCTAATTTATTCTAAAGAAAACAAGTACAGTGGACCCTCGACCTATGAACGGCCCCACTTATGGACTTTTCGACGTACAGACAGCTCCAGCCGCAAAATTTTCCATTGACTTGTGGCCGGAGCTTTGACGTACAGACCAAAAAAGGCAGGGAAAAAGGGCGGGAAATTCAAACCGTTGGTGGCGAAGAGGCTGCTTCTTTAGCTCTTTCGCCCCAACGGTTTGGAAAACGGAGGCTCAGCCATCGGGGCAGCCCTTCGGGAGAAGCCGGGTGGTGGGGAAGAAAGGCAGGAGCCAATCCGGCCTTTCTCCCCCACCGCATGGCTTCTCCGCTGCTGAAATCGCCATCAGGGGCAGCCCTTCGGGAGAAGCCGGGTGGCGGGGAAGAAAGGCAGGAGCCGATCCAGCCTTTCTCCCCCGCCGCCCGGCTTCTCCGCTGCCGAAACCGCCATCGGGGCAGCCCTTTGGGAGAAGCCGCGCAGTGGGGGAGAAAGGCCAGATCGGCTCCCACCTTTCTCCCCCGCCGCCCGGCTTCTCCGCTGCCGAAATCGCCATCGGGGCAGCCCTTTGGGAGAAGCCGCGCAGTGGGGGAGAAAGGCCAGAGCCGATCCAGCCTTTCTCCCCCGCCGCCCGGCTTCTCCGCTGCCGAAATCGCCATCGGGGCAGCCCTTTGGGAGAAGCCGGGCGGCGGGGAAGAAAGGCGGGAGCCGATCCGGCCTTTCTCCCCCACCGCCCGGCTTCTCCCAAAGGGCTGCCCCGATGGTGGTTTCGGCAGAGGAGAAGCTGTGCGGCGGGGGAGAAAGGCGGTGGTGGAGGCCAGGCCCGGCAGCGGCGGCCAGAGCCCTGGCCCGGCAGTGGGGGTTAGAGTCCGGGAGGGCTCCTGGCAGCGGCGGTCACAGCGGTGGAGGTAAGGTGCTGCTTTTTGCTTTTTTTAAACTTTTTTTTTTGTCTTTTGCAGGGTGGGATTGGGCTGGTGGGGTTATGTTCGTGTTTGTTTTGTTTTTTGCAGCCCCAGGGGCTTGCAGTGTTTTATTTTATTTTTTTGGGGGGGGTATTTTTTTCCTTGGGCCGGAACGGATTAATGGGTTTTCAATGCATTCCTATGGGAAATGCATATTCGACCTACGGACTTTTTGACCTGCAGCCACCATTCCAATACGGATTAAGTCTGTAGGTCGAGGGTCCACTGTACCGTATTTTTCGCTCCATTTTCGCCCCCCACCGCCAGTCTTTTTTTACCCTCCCAACCCCATTCCAAGCCCGACAGCACGCGGAAAGAAAACAGGATTTTATACCCAGCCGATCGAGACAAATCTTCTTTGGCTTCCCACTGCCGCCATCGCCACCATGCCGCCCTTCTCCTCCCCTTCCGGGGCAGGGAACGCTTCTGGATGATGAGCTGGCTGGGGTGGAGTTTTATTTTATTTTATTTTTTAATTAGCTGCGTCTTATGGTCAGGTGCGTCTTATGGAGCGAAAAATACGGTATTTACTTCAGGTTCATCAAGCATCAATCTTCTATTTAAATCTCACCGGTTACTATTCACTCCTCAAACTACTCACACCTCAGATCTCTCAACTATCTCTCTCTCTCTCTCTCTCTCTAACTCTGACTGAACTCTGCTCCCCTTCTCCTTTCAGGCTCCGCCTTTTTAACCTCTCTGGTGGCCCCGCTTCTCAACCACATCAGCATAGAACATGAATAATGCATAACCTATTCAGCATAATAAGGGTGAACGCCACAGAGGGTGATCGCAGAACTGTCACGGGGCCTGGCAAAATCCCTATCCAGTTTGGGAAGGGTGCCTCCTCATCTTGCAGGGTCAGCAGAGCATGAGAAGAGAGTGGATTCATCCCTTTTCTGCCCCAACAGAGCAGGGAGCTCTTCCCTTCAGCCTTGTCATGGTCAAGGTTATGTGGGTTAAAAACATGTATGATGATGGTTTATGTAGTTGTGAGGAAATGTAAAATGGTTCCATAATGGTTCTGTGTAAGAATGATTTTGTATGATGGGAATGTTTTCTTTATGAGCCGATGGGAAAGTTCCTTGTACCCAGCCATGTCAGGAGATGATAAGGCATGAAGACACAACATGTTGTCTAGATCCGGACCGAGACGAGGAGAAGGAAAACAACACCTGGATTTCTCCTGGGAACAGAAGGCGGGATGAGAACGGACTTTCCTAATCGCCCATTGGTCAACACCGTGAAAGACGAAGGAGAAAGGGTGGCGCCAAAAAGAGTAGAAAATGGAGTTTGTGCCATGTGGACTGTTCCTTAGTCTATAGAGAGGCTTAGGGCCATTTTGTATCTTTTTCCTTATGTTAGGATGAAGGGAATTGGAATGTAGAACCTCAGAGAGAAAGAGAGGGAGCCATACCCTATGCCTACCCTTAAAGAAGCTTTTTAGAATTTTTAGCTATACAGTGGTACCTCGCAAGATGAATGCCTTGCCCGACGAAAAACTTGCAAAACAAAAGCGTTTTGCGATTGCTTCCGTGACTCGCAAGATGGCTTCTTCTATGGCCGTGCTTCGCAAGACGGTTTCTTTTTCAGAAGACCGATGCCTCGCAAGACGGAAATAAACCGTTCGTCTTGCGAGGTTTCCCATAGGAATGCATTGCAATGCATTCCTATGGGAAGCTGCTTTTCGCAAGACGAAAATTTCGCAAGACGGCGCTACTCACAGAACGAATTACTTTCGTCTTGCGAGGCACCACTGTATTTTTGCTTAGTGAATATTGTCTAGATTACACTGCAATATTCTATGGAAATGTAACTTATGCTTTGCTTATGCAACAAACTGAATATCTATAAAGACTTTATTTTTCAATAAAAAATTATTCTTAAAAATCCTTAAGAATGGTGTTTTGAACAGCAAGTCTGCTGAGCCTGCTTCCAGAGAGATTGTGAGGCCACAGAATGCTACAGAGTCCTATCTGCCTGAGCTTTGATAGATCTGGCTACTACAAAGCTCATGTGTGTATTCTTGCTGAACTTAATTAAGTGCAAGCAAGTATCTTTTTAGGATAGACTTGTGATAAGGGGTTGGTAATACGCCTAGCTGAGGTCATCTGGACTCTGCCCAGTTAATAAAGGGTATTCAGACTCCCGGATACTCTCTATCCGCCGACCAGCTCTTCCCAACAGGAGGCTGGGTCGTGACAAGCCTAACTTCAGCTCAGAAGGGGAACATTCCCATATTTTCCCCATCTGAGATCTCATACAAATAGAAAGGGACTATTGCCATCATCAATGCTTATCCACTGCCTTAGGTCATTATCCCCCTCGAGTCCTCCACCAGAATACAACCTATTTCACAGAGGATCTGGGGGGAAAACATTACTCCCCTCCCTCCCTCCCTCTGCCCCCTTCATGAGCTCTGGCTGCAGCAACCGTGATGGCAAGGAGGAAGGGAGCTCACATCCTTGGCCACAATCCGAGGCCAATTTGCTTGGAAAAAAAGAAGCAATGGGCTTAAATTCAGCCCAAATGAGGATAAGTGTGTGTGTGTGGGGGGGAAATCACTCATTGCTAGATGGCAGAAGAGGAACAACTGTTTCCCTGCCTGCCTCCCTCCCTCCCTCCCCCTCCTCCTCCACCTCCCCATCTCCCCTTCCTCTCTTTTATCTTCCTTTTACTCCCCTGCCCCTCTGAGGCTGCCAAGGCTACCCTAAGAGCATTGGAAGAGCCTGAGGGAAATTGTGGAGGACAAGAAAGAGAGGAAGAGAGAAGGGGAGCAAAGAAAACTGAGGGGTGGAGTCGAAGGGGGAGAGAACCCTCCTCCCTTCTCTGCCATTGCATCTGGCACTCTCACTGGAGCCCCACATGTGCTGGAGCCCAGCAGCTGCAGCCGTCAGGTAAAGGTGTCTGGGGGTCCACGGGTGGGGGGATGAGATGGGGCTCGCGAAGGGAAGAGGAGGGCTCAGGTATTTCAGCCAATTCAGATAAATGCATCCTGGAGTATTTCCCACTGCATTTCCCAATTTCAAGAAACAGCCAGATGGTCCAAAGGCCTGGGGCCCCTGGGAGCCTCAGCAAGTCAGGCTGGTGGGAAGGGAGGGACACAGAGAGGCAGGGATCTGTTGAGAGGGAACAGGATCCTGAAATAGAATGAGACCAAAGATTCCAATACTGAAGCAAAGAATATTCCATGCAAAGCGAGGCTAATATTCCTTCCCATCTTTCCAGCACATCTGGCCTGGTTAGTGTCTAGGATGATTCACCATCTTCTTCCAAGGAGTGCTTCTATTCAGGAAAAGAAAAAATGATTTGGTGAAAGCGGTCTACACCCTCTCAGGAAACTCTTCTGAACACGGCAACCTCATAGCTGGGAGTTTGAATGCCCGGAGAGTTCAGAATATTCTTGATGGCCTTACAGAATAAGTTGTGAAGCAGAGAGGAAAGGGAGTGTCCTTGGCTCCTAGTCAGATGGTGAGGGGTGGAGCCAACCTGGGAGGAAGGGAGGAGCTGTGTTGATTACGTGGGAATGGGATGGGACCTGAGGCCACACATCATGGTGGAACATGAACTAAAAAGGCAAAAGACTCCTTCTCTATCAAATCCCCATGTCAAAGCACAGGTGGTTTTGACCAATGGGAAAGCATTGGGAGTACACCCAGGCATCCCCTGGACAATGGAATTCAGCTGGACAATCCTTCACTTCCAGACGCATTGCACTGCAAACTTGATGAGGAGAAAAATGACCCCATGGTCCTTTTTAGGACCTTTTTAGTAGAAAAGCAAAGACACAGATCCCAAACCCTGGGGATCACTCGTTACCTGAAGTGTGACATCCTCAGTCACAGGACATATTTTCCCTATCAATAGCTTAATTGACACTCAGGAATTAATAATTTCAGGAGCACCTTTAAAGAAAATGGGTAGTTGACTATTAGTACAAGGGGGCCTTGAAGCTTTTCAGAATAAAGTTATTTTTTCAGCTCCTGCTCACTCCTCTAGGTTCCTCGCTCAAGGCCTCCTGAATTCCTGCCTGACACTCTATCCACTATGACACCATAGCTCTCAACAGGTCATATAGCCCACCTTTAAACCTCATCTTGACCTACCAGGAAGATCCATCCTGACCAGTTGAAGGCTCAGCCTGACAGTTAAACTGTGTCTCAGTTTGCAGAGAAACAGAACCTCTCCAGGTTGTGACCTCATTCTGACATCAGAGAATTCTGACCTACAGCTAGGCTGACTAGGAGAACAGTGGGAGCTGCAGTCCAAGAAAGCAACTTTATCAAGTTCTGCTTAAAATATGATTAACTTGCCCAAGGTTACACAGGCTGGCTCTTCTCCTTGAAGGCACAGGGGGAATCAAGCTCCCAGCTATCCAGCCAGCCTTCGTAATAGCCAAACAAACCTTTAGTGTGACCTGAAAGCCTGCTTCCAGTAGAAAAGTAAAGAAAAAAATCCCAAACATTGGGGATCACCAAATGTTCTACCTTAAATGTGACATCCCCAGTCATAAAGGTCTTCTGAATATCAAAAGCTTAATTGACACTCAAGAATTAGTAATTTCCAGAGCATCTCTAAAGACAAGGAGTAGTTGGCTATTGATACAAGGGGGCCTTGAGGCTTTTCAGAAGAAAGTTATCTTTGAAGCTCCTGCTCACTCCTCTAGCCTCTCTTTGAATCTTAAAACATTATTCCAGATGGAAAACTTTTAAGTTGGTTTCACGCACAAGAGGAATCCCAGAAGCCACAGCTGCTAATGCATGAGTTGCTAGTCTCACATCTGATCTGTGCCTCATGGCACGCCGAGTGCACACCCGGCACTTTGCCTATGAGCATGCAGCTTCCACTTGCTGCTCTTGGCAGGATCTTGGAAGGACCAGTCTTGACCTAATGCTCTCCTGAAAGACAAGAGGGCCTGTCTTGGTTTGACACAGCACGCCAAAGCTAGAGTTCACTTGATCCAGGATGCCAGCAAAGGAGGGGTGGGCTGCCCTTCCAAAGGAGATCTCCGTGGAGACCTCTCTTCCCCTTGTCTCATGGAGTGGAAATAGCTCCGCACAGGCTGAAGAGGCTCCAGGATGAAGGGAAAGTGCTTCACATATGCTCAGGAAGACTGATCCTTCTCATTCTCTCTTATGGTTTGGGGGCCGTACACAAGCCAACCAACACAGTGTGGACAGGTAGAACCTGCCGTTTGTGCCTTTGGTGCCAGAGTGTGGCTTTTTTAAAAATTTTAAATAAAGCATAAGAGTCTGGAAGTGTGTTGGTGCCTGGGACAAAAGTCAAGCGAATTCCAATATAAAAAGGCTGTGCTTCCTTCATTTCCAACCTTTGCTTTATTTGTGTACAGTCCTTCAATACACAATATGCTGATACTATAATTTTTGTAACAAGTATATAAAGCATCAAAAACAAAATAGAACAAAAATCCCACAACCCCACAAAAAGCATCAATAATCTAAAGCAAAATATCATAATGATCACAAAACCGATATCAATAATATAAGATATCATATTATTTCATTTCTTTTTTTCTTAAAAAAAAATTGGCCTTGCCAGTTACAGCAGCAGCAGCAGAAGAATGGTACAGAGGGGGAAACCAACACCATAAAAAGGTTGGGGGAAGGCTGAGCCAATTCCGAGTTGTCAACATTGGTGGGAAGAAATGGATCCGTGGGCCCAGACCCTTAGCAGAGTCACCTTCCCTGATCAGAATGGATAAAATAGCAGTAGAACAGAGAAAGGGAGGGATCTGCTGAGAGGGAAAGGGATCCTGAAATAAAATGAGACCAAAGATTGCAATACTGATGCAAAGAAGATTCCTTGGAAAGCGAGGCTGATATTCCTTCCCATCTTTCCCACAGGTCTGGTATGGTTAGTGTCCAGGATGATTCACCCTGTTCTTCCAAGGAATGCTTATATTCAGGAAAAGAAAAAAGGAATTTGTGAAAGTGGTTTACATCCTCTCAGTAAACTCTGCAACCCTATGGGTGGAATGTAGAGAATCTGGAGAGTTCAGGAAGGAAGGAAGGCAGAGAGGGAGGGAGAGAGAGAGAGAGAGAGATGAGCACCATCCGCCAGTGAGTTCTCATGGACAATCAGGCATTTGAACCTTTGTATCAGGAGTCCTGGTCCAACACTCTGTCCACTACACAACACAGACTCACTTATAGCTTTCCAGAAACCAGTAGGACTGCACACTAAACGCTGAAAGTCATTTTTAAAATCCAGTTCTTAGCGGGGGCTTCTTCACGTCATCCATTGCTTGATGAAAGTACCACATAGCCTTTCATGTTGCTGGGTTACCTTATGAAAAGTTGGTTTGGCAGGAGCTCTTTGCCCAGCATCAGTGTTTGGCGGGCAGCTGTATAAAATAAAAACACATTGGAATGCAAATGAATTGTATGATTGTAGTTTGTGTCACACAGAGAATGTCCTCTCCGACACAGATCCTTGCAAAAATGACCAATATAAAAAAGGCTGAGGGTCAAACTGAAATATTTCTGTGTGCATCAAATCCGTCCTCCCAACTCCTTCTATACTCTGGAATAAAGAGGTCCCCTCCCAAAGGAAACTGGGCTTGAATATTCATTCATTCATTCATTCATTCATTCATTCATATACCGCCCATCTGGCAGCCAAGGCCACTCTGGGCGGTTTACAACAAATAACAAAAAACAACAAAGTAACAAAATAGCAAATAGCAACATTAATACATAGGGGCGAAAATCAAAAATGAAAAATCATAAAGTGCAGTGAGGATAAAATTATAATACAATAAATACAATTAAAAGCGTAAAAAAAATAAAACATGGAGCATGACAGTATGATAGAAGTTATATTATTGGACTCTATTGTATCAGAGTATAGTTTGTTCAGTTTGTTTGTTTAGTAGCTTTTTGAATGTGCCCAGTGAAGGGGCCAGGCGGACTTCGAAATGGTTTTAGGACAGTGTTCCTTAAGATTATTTAGTTTATCCAGCTGATGTAGTGAGTTCTTTTTTTCTGCCAGTGAAGAAGACATTCTGTTTCTCCACCAATTGGAGTCTTTTTTCCCCCCATAGTATATGTGGATATTAACATTTGTCATTGTTTACACATTGAAGGAGTCTCTCAAATCTTCCACTTACCTGCTTGTTTTAAATAAAGTTGTGTGGTTTGCAGGACAGTCCATTATATTTGGACCCCCGAGGCAGAAAATCCTACACCCCTCCCCGGGTGCCAAAGTCTAAGATAAAATAACACGTTGCTGGAGACCTCAAATCAATTGCCTTCCTCAGCCTAAAGACAAAGCTGCCCCAGACCTGTGAAAGAAGAAGAAAAGAAGACAGACATGAGTTCCACAGCAAAAGATGGAAGGAAACCACAGACCAAAAGTGACTTCAGGGACTGACTGCTTCTTCAAGAGGGTCTTACCCTCTTGTGATGTATTCATCTAGTATTCATCCTGGCTCAAGAATTTTGGAGTTGTGGCCCAAAAAGGGACCTTTTGCAAGCTCTTGGCAAGACAGGCAGAGAAGCACTATGAACACCTTCTTGACAAGCCCTTCTAAAACTTTTCCCCATCCAGGAAGGGATCATATCACTGTCATGTGCCATTTTCTAGTCCTGGATAGGAGTTCATACTTGCCCTCAAATCCTTCTTTCGCCTCTCCCCCTCTCTCCCTTCTACCCCTCTTCTTTGCCTTTCGTCCTTGATCATATTAGTGTTTCAAGTGCCAGGGAAAAGAAAGACATCATTTAATTAATATAAGTAAATATTATATTTCAAAGGAGTGTTTATTTTATCTTTCATCAAGATACCAGAAAATGTAACTTAAGTTATGAATTACTTATTTGGGAAAAGGTACCAATTACAAGTAACTAGTTACTTCCAAGCTCTGTTTTGTTCGGAGGGTCTGTTATGCCTCATGGCAGATGTAGAAAATGGCCCCCAGAACTTCTAAATTCCTCACTCTTATTCTATCTTCTATTTAGGTGTCCACACTTTTAAAAACTCATTTACATTTTTAGGGTTGGATTCACTATGGTATAATGTGGGTGAATCTGGGAAAGTAGCAGAGTAATACAGAAAACTGGAGAGACATGTCTTTGGGGCAGCTCTATCATAGAAAGTTATTTTACCTTATTTCCAGGCAGCCTCCTGCTCTTCTACCTCAGCCTATCATATTCAGCAAGCTTCTTGTGAATGCTCCTCTGTGTTTATTTGTTGGTCTACAGTTGGGAAATACTGTCAGAGTGAGTTAAAGTCAGTTCTATAAAGGCAAAATATATCTCAGGTCTGTCATCTTGAAAGACACAACAGGAAAAGAAAAGGGTGATGGGAAGGGGAGAAAATACATTTCCAGAGGGCTGGAGGGTCTGATGTGGGGAGAAGAGGGTGAACAAATTCACTTCCACCAGTTCAGTTTCAGGCACCTAAGTTTGGATTCAACTCAAGATTTTAAAGCTCAAACCCTCATTTACTAGGTAATTCGTATCACCACTCTAGACACATACATTTATTTGAACAAGATTACACATCCCTATTACTGCTTTACATTTTTGAATTGTGAGTACTCACTGGTGGTGGGAAGAGATGAGAAGTGGAAGAAGGACAGTAATCCTTTATACCTGAAGCAAATAGTAATCTACTTGTAATATTATCACTAAAGAGAATGGCTCCAACTGTGTAATTTAAGCTTTCCAGACCAAGCCAACATTGCACAAAAGCTCTTAGCAACAGTAATAACATGAAGAGTAAAGTGCTCATAGCAACCAAGGTAAATCACCATGTCAGGAGCACATGTAACTTCTGAGGACATTGTTTGAGGTCTCAGCTATAGCAAC
Organism: Intellagama lesueurii; assembly: GCA_037013535.1. Classification (NCBI taxonomy): domain Eukaryota; kingdom Metazoa; phylum Chordata; class Lepidosauria; order Squamata; family Agamidae; genus Intellagama; species Intellagama lesueurii. Next base: position 79,635,387 of record JBAJHW010000006.1, read on the forward strand.
TGGAGAGCTACAATTTGAGGAATGCCTCCTCATAATTTACACCAGTTTCCCCAATATTCTCTGTCTGGAGGTCAATATAAGAAATGAATAACGTGAATAAAGGCTCAGGAAGAGTACATAAACGTCTTTTTAAAAATGTCATGTGGACCACAAACTGTCTCAAGGAAAAACAAATGATCTTGCTTTATTGTTATATCTTAATGAGGATATCTTTCTGTACTTGATTCAGCACTTGGACAAATGTTTAGAACTATGGAATACTGTTATATCTCATTGATTTTGTAGCCTTGGATATTGCTTTCAAACATATAAATCTTATGCTTATCAGAAAAAAATGGGACTAAATCCAATTGTTCATCCCAGCTGGAGCCAAGATGTCGCATAAGCTGGAATCATTGAGTCAGAGCTTATGTAAGGTCCATGAAGTGGATCTGTTCTACCTGGGACTAATAGTTGGATTTAGCCTGCTGAGATGAAACTGAAGAGACAAAGAAACTGAAGGCATGTGTTAATACTCCTAGTTTTGTGTCAGCTTCAGCACGCTTGAAATCGATTTAAAAATATCTGCTTATACAACATACTGCTAAGTGCACATTTTGGGATCAGAAAGTGAGTTGTTTTAAACACCCATGCAGGGATTGTTTATTTTAACTCAGTTATTATCAGTCATTTGTTTTGAAATATTTAGGTGTGTGTGAATGCCTATATCTGAGTAAATAGTGTCTATAGGGGTCTATAGGGTTTGCCGAAACAGGTGAGAAGTACAAGGGGTTTTTGACAGCAGGATAGCCTGCAGCTGAAATGAAACTTAATATTCTTGTTTCCCCAACCACTTCCTGGAAACTCCCCCCTCACCAAAATGTCAACTGCACCATCCTTCTCAGCTCCATGGAGCCCCTGGGCAGTTGGAGAAAGTGGGGTGGCTGTTCTTCAGAGTGAGGAGGAACAGCCACCACTTGCCTATCCTCCTCCCAGCCTGAGGGAAGCCTTCACCAAGTGGAAGTCTGGGAGACATTCTGTCTACTTACAACAATGGCTCCCAACCTTGGGTTACCCAAGTGTTCTTCAACTGTAACTCTCAGAAACCCTGGCCAGCACAGCTGGTGTGAAGGCTTCTGGGAATTGCAGTCCAAGAACACCTTGGTTACCCAAGTCTGGAAACCACTGACTTACAATGTAGAGGCAATACATGGTGTGTGTGTGTGCAGTTTCCATTACGATGCACCCACTGACACAAAAACCATGTGACGTTATGTCGATTCTTAAAAGCCTGAATGAGCTGTTGATTTAATTCAATAGTGTAACTGAGTCCTGAGATGAACAATGTTGCTTATCCCCAGATTGTGAATAAGACTGGAAATGAAAAAAAAATGCAGTAGCTTTTCTACAAATGATACAGTCACTGGTACTTTTATTTATTTATTTATTTATTTACAAGATTTTTTTAGCCGCACCATTGCCAATGGTCTCTGAGCAGCATACAGCAATATTAAAACTTTAGAACCACATTAAAAACCATTAAAATAATACCCAATATTATAATAATACCCAATATTTTAAAATATACTTTACTCAAGAAAATTCTCAGAATTGTCTAAAACATGTCTATTTTTCTGCTTAACTTTGGAACTGGTGTGTAAAGTGTGTACTTGAAATAAATTGATGAAATTCACCAGGACATTTCTAACTATGTTTTTGTGGACTGCCACTAGTCTTCACTTTCTTTCTCATTTGCTTATTCACATATGTGTGGGTATATCTGAAGCCTGAAATCATTACTCAGAAAAGTAACTCATTATATGTTTTGTCCAAGAGAAGAGTTACTTGTTACTCACGAGTAATATTGTGCAGTAAGTGTATTGCTCCCGATGTATATTTATTTAAAAAATTATTAAAATGCCCCTCCCAATTTCTTCAAACATTTCTGAATAATCAGTAAACACTAATCACTGTGCCAAAAAAAAGAGTTAATGTCATTGTCATTAAAATAGCTTGAACTACTGATGTCATAATGATTCATCAATGGCTAAGCTCCCTAATACTGGAGTTCGCTATGGGATTTTATAAAAAGTGCTGCCACGGGCTCCCAATATTCTAACAATATTTATAATAATGTTACTGGTGACAAACTCCTAGTATGGATGTTTCTGAATATATTTGGGGTGTGGGGGAAGAAAGGAGGAGCCTTTTGGCAAATGATTGTCTGTATGGTTTTGTTTATATGTGCTGAAATAATTCTTACTCTTTCTTCTAGACTGACTGACTGGTTGATTAGTTGAATTTCAATTGAACACTTTGGCTCTCAAGGAGTTTCAAAATCCAACGAGGTCAAAACAGTAGATGAACATAATTGCATAGGCATGGGACGCGCATGCGCGCGCACACAGAGACACAGCTGTGCTTTGTGCAGCCTATTCAAAATTAATGTTCAGAGCATTTTTTGGAAGAAAAAGACTGTCTTGACAAATGATAGAGAATCAAAGGAGGCATTATAATTTGAAAGGAATGAAACGCAACTGGAATGTAATCCTTCAAAACTGAAATAGCTCTTTATACTCTTATGCAGCTATATAATGCATACAATAAACACTGTGATATATGTAATTAGCATGTTTCTCAAAGAGAGAGAGAGAGAGAGAATGGCTGTTGGCCACAAATATTTTTCAGCTATCTTCTCCCTTTATAAAGACCACACATTTGATTTCCTTTGGACATTTATTCAGACCCTGAAACCAAAGCATAATAACATTTTATAGAAAACTCTGGAAACCGGGCTTTTGCTTCCTCATTAAAAAACCAAAACAAACAAAACAAAACAGATACGCAGGTTTTCTGAATGGCCAGAGAACAGCAAGATGTTTTCAGTAGCAAGGGGCTCTGAGAAAGAGAAGCAGTGTGTATGTAAGTTTGTGATTTAATAGATTTCATCAGGATGGTCTGATAAAATCTCTTAGTATTCGTATTCTACTTTCAGAGGAGTGGAATTTTCAGTTAAGGGTTGTTGTTTTTCTACACCTGAGTCATTCTGACGTTTTCTGATTTGCATGTTCTATGTGCATGTAAAACATGGCTCTTGCTATTTTAATAGTTTGCAGACTCCCATGGCTAAAATATTTGGAAATTATGGATTTGATGAGATCAGTTTAAACAGAGCTGATAAGGCAGATTCTCCCTCCAGGGGTAGCCACTGCACAGCCTGCATAGAATTTCGGAAAGTTGAGTTCTTGCATTATAGATTTCTAACCTTGTCAGCCAGCATGGCTTACAGCAGGGATGGGCAAAATGAAGTCCTCCAGGTGTTGCTATGCGACAACCCCATTTGTCCCCCCCCCCAGGCTCTGCCGAAAGTTCCAGTCCGACAACATCTGAAGGCTGCACTTTGTCTACTCCAGCTTACATCTTAGCAAGTAAGTCTGTGAAGAAGCAAAATATATGGTCTGTATGTTCAGTCTCAGACATTTGTGGAAATAGGATTTTGTCACCATGTCTGCCTTCTGAGGCTGCAGTGTTTCTTTGCAAACCATCGCTCAAGATTCCCTAGATGGAGTGCTGTCAGAGAAGTTCATATCTGCAGTTTGACACATATATTATTGGATTTATATGTAGAGAAATATCCCCTCCTCTCTCCATCACTTCATCAAATTTGACTGGTTGTTTTAAAATATTGGCCTTCAGCTAATTGATTATCCCCATAATTTGTTCTTGTGGCAGAGATAGGAAAAGTTACTTTTTGGGCTACATGCCAAGTTAATACCTTTACTGGTGAAACACACACAAAATGTGTTCCAAAGCACAAACAACTATGTAAGAGCTTTTGAGAGAAAATGCTATTTACTATGCATATGTAAAAAGGAAGCATGACACGAGAAAGGGAAAAAAATGGAGAAAGGCCTTGTTGTCCACATATTATAAGAAACCATGGAAGAGAGTTTGCTGCAGAAAAAGTGCTGGATTTCATCAAGTGTCTTGACATAGTCCATACATACAATCAGAACTGTTACATTAGAAGTGTTTCACCTTTCATCTTAGACAAGTCATAATGAGTTCACAGTATAAAATGGAGGGTCAAACCTGTATAACTTCACATTTATTTGCATGTGTCTTTGGTTGACCATTAGGCAAAATCTTGCTTTGTGCCAGCATGGTCATATTTGCTTTCGTTTTTACCCCAGTGTTGGTTGTGGTATTTTAGGTGTTATAGTTCAGAAAAATAACTTTTTTCAGCTCTGACTTAGGGGAAAGTGTAGCATTATATTATGTCCAGCTCGCTGGGGGCTGTATAATTAAATTGTAAACCACCCAGGGAGTGCTTTAAGCACTATGGGGAGATATATAAGCAACACACATTGATATAAAAGCAGCACGCGCATGTAAGTGCGTGTGCGTGCGTCCACACACGCACAGAGTACCTGGAGCCAGATACCTAAACTACCGAGCTATCCCTTAAACACTTTTTAAGCTGTCCAGAGGATGGAAACAAAGACAAGACATCCATATGCATAAGGCAGGGCTGAAAGATGTGCAGCCCTCCAGATGTTCTTGTACTGCATCTTCCATTTTCCATAACCAGCACAGCCAATGATGAGATGTTGGGAGTTGTAGTTTAACAACATTTAACACATTCTCCATGGTGGGCTAAGTGATAGCTGCTATAGAAGTAAAACTCCCTTTCCCCTTAAAAACTCAGTACCACTTCAAGTTTCTAAGACAAAAACAAAAGTTAGTATGAGTACCTAGAAGTCAAGACGGTATCCCATGGAAATACTACAATAATCACCTGTGCACGGAAAAGAAATGGTTTGTACAGCCACGACCCCTTATGGAGCATCATGTTACTGCAACAAAATGTGGAGCTGTATGGTAATTCAGTTTAGAATAACAGTTGGATAGCACCATTAGGAGGATCGGCAAAAATTGCTTGAATTTGTCAAGAGCCCTGGCCACACAGGCAGAGGAATTCAGAAGGCTGGCAACTAGAATCAAAGCTTGTTGACGGATACATCTTAAGAATAGCATCACAGAAGGAGCTTCTCTGAAGAGAGGGAAAGCATTGTGAGTAAATTTGGGCATGCCCCAGCAGCAATGGCATGCAGCCGGCCAATCTTTCACTTCCAGAAGTGTTGCAATGTAAACTTGCTGATAAACAAATTGGACCTATGGTCCTTTTTGGGACCACAAATGACAATAATTTCCATTCAAAAATAGTCTAATTATCTTGACATTTAAATTTGTTTTTACTTCTACCTATATTTCATATGTGTCTATAATTTTAATTTGTGCAATGCAAATTCAAAAAGAGAATAATAACCATAAAAATTGTTTTTCTTTTGCTGTTTTGACATGATGGCTCCATCATTGGCATGGACAGACTTTAGACTTAAGGGGTTCCCTCTTTTTCTAGTACCTTGAGCAATAATAATAATAATAATGTGCTGTTAAATCAGTTCTGATTTATGGTAACCCTTTTCAGGGTTTTCTAGGTAGAAAATACTCAGAAGTGGCTTACCATTCTCCTCCTTTGGGGGCATCTTGGGTCTGTGCAGCTTGCCCAGGAGGCACAGTGGGGAATCCAATTCCCAACCTCTGTCTCTGCAGCCAGATACATAACTCATTGAGGGATCCAACCAGCCTTGAGCAAACTTTGATACAAAAGACATGCACTGAGAATTATCCCGTTCTGAACCAGGAATGTGTTTTGAATACCAAAATTGAACAGTTTTGCCATGAAATAAAATCCACTTCAGGTTTTCACAGACTTCATTCATCTTAGGGTAGAGGAGAGCCACTTTGCTGCCATTAATATGAGGTCGGAAGTCCTTGACAATTTACTGCAGTTCACCTAGAGACATATCAGTAGATCGATCTAGCTTTTGCTCACTCCCTCTACCACATATACATAGGCCATCTTGTGCAGTTTGTTTGTTTTATACTGCCTCAGTGAGAGTCCACTATGCTGCGTGGTCGTGGTTGTACAAAGAAACAACCCACCCAACCCACCCTCAACCCGCACAACCAATGACAAAATATAAACCAGAAGAACTTTTAAAAACCCAAACTAACAACTAAGAGATAATGACTATCCTCTGAGCAAGACGTTGGACTCAATGGCCATATAGTCCCCTTCCAACTCAATTATTATATATTCTGGAACTGTGGTTTCCAAACTTGGGTAACCCAGGTGTTCTTGGACTACAATTCCCAGAAGCCTTCACCACCAGGTGTGCTGGCTGGAGGTTCTGGAAGCTGCAGTCCAAGAACATCTGAGCTACCCAAGGTTGGGAACCATTGCTCTAGAACAAAGACTGAGGAGTTACCTCCACAGCTACATCCTCTAATAGAAGTTGGGCAACCATTTTTTAAAAAATAGTGAACGTATGTCATTCAACTATTTAAAAAAAATGAATATCCATCACAATACTAAGGACACATACCCAGATATAAGTCCTACTGAGATCAACAGGCCTTATATACTAGTAATTGTGCTGAGAGACACTGATGCATTTTAAAACAGGCATTAAAAATGTCCTGCTGGATCAGATCAACTGCCTATCAAATCCATTATTTTATTTCCACAGCAGCCAATCAGATGCCAACAGGAAACACAGAAGCAAAGTATGGGTACAACAGTACCCTCTCACTCATGTACCCTAGCAACAGGTAGTCTTTAAATTGCAGGCTTCATGGCTGCAACATCACCCCACACGTTTCTTCCCCCATCCTGTTTTGCTTAATATCCTGCCTGCTGAAAAAATCAGAAGAACTCAACACTCTGTTCATTATTTTCTGCCATTTCAGTTAATCCTAATTCTAAAAAAAGCTCTGCCACTTTAAAAATAAATTTCTAATAGACCAGCATGGCTACCTGTGCTTTATGTGTACATTCAACCATGTTACTTTAATTATATAAGTTCTAAGATTATATTGGCCTTCTCCAACCTTCTATCTTCCTACTCTAAGTATAAAATAAACAACATTTAAAAATAGATTTTTGTAGTGTAAAAGCAATTTGCTTGACAAATGCAAAGCATGGGATCATAAATGCCTTTTAAAGGAACAAACATGAGAGTTTTAAAAACACCAGAGACTATTATGTTTTATTGAAAAAGTAAAAATAACAATCAGCACTTGGAGAAATCATTCAGCAATGCTTCCATCAGCTTCCAAAAACCAAATGGCTTTACAAGAAGAGAGACTTGTCTTCATTCCAAGAAGTGGAGTAAATAGTTTTAAGCAAGTCAACAGTAAACATAAACAATCACGTTCTGTTTATAGAGCCCTTTATGTGTCACACGAAACAATAAATGGTTATCCGTATCACATGTTAAAAATAAAGACAAAACCACTCTTGTACTACATTACTTTAAAAAAAAGAAGGAAAAGATAGACAATCATTTCAGATAAAACCTTGAGGCATAACACAGCATAAAAATCAATGACTTTCTGTTCCCAGTATGCTTCACAAATGGCTTTCAAGGGTTCCCCTGATATTTTAAACAAATTTATCATTACCCCATTAAAGTAAAGCCACTCTACGTCTTGGTTCTGTTTATTACCTAACAGAACAATGGAATCAGGAGAATAAGGCAAAATGAAATTAACTGCTGCACATTTTGCATTCATGCAGAAAACAGCAGTATGTCCAAAGTTTTACGTATTTAATTGCTATGGGTAAAGAAATTACAACAGTGGTGGGGAACTGCGGCCTCTTGCAATGTTGTTCAACTATAGCCACCATCACCATAACCATGCCAGAGCTGACGGGAACTAGAATCCAGTAGCATCTGGAGGCCCACAGATTGAACACTGCTGAACTGCATAATGCTATATTAATCTAAAGTAGAAGTTCCCAAACTTTGGGCCACAGATTACACCACAACTCCCAGAAGCCCTGATCTACCTAGAACTCTGGGAGTTGTAGTTAAAAAAAATTGGAGGTTCCAATTTTGGGAACCACTGCTCTAAAGGCTGCTTTACATGTTATGCTTTCCTTACACAGAAAGCACATGGGAGGGAGGGGGAAGAGTGTGAAATTCACATACTGATAGCAAACATATATAACTGTGATTGTGCGCACAAAGAACTCCATGGTTCAGATCTACAAGCAATGCTCAATTTTTTCCTGCATAAATGCCTGTGTGCATCCTGGTGCAGTGGACATAAAACATGAAGACAGCTGGTCAAACTTTAAGCATGATCCACATTGTCACATCGAACGTTCTTGGGATGATCTCTTCTAGAAATCCATGTGTTCTGAACATGCTTAAGCTTATTGGATTGCACAAGCCTTTTCAGGTCACTTTTGTAGAATTTAAAAAATAGGTTCATCATATAATATAAATAGGTTCTGCGTTGCAGGAGTGATGGGAGAGCTACATTCTAAACTTACAGCAAGCCAGATATATGATCCAATCTCATCCAGTACTAGGAGTATATCGGAAGTAAGCTAGAGCCTATGTAGGCTCATGGTTAGAGCTGCTTTCCTCATACTAGCACCCTCCAGATGGGTTACACTAAACTCTCCCATCATCTCCAACCATTAGGGCCATCAGTCATGACGGCTGAGGATATCAGAAGTCGTACTAAATCATATTTGTAGGGTGCTAGGGTGGCAGAAGCTGGGTTAGAAGATCCAACTAGGGCTAGGGAGACTCAGGTTCAAATTCTGTGACTCAGCCATGACGTTCGCTGGGTAGCCTTGGGAAAGCTGCTATTGCTCAGCGTAATCTATCTCACAGAACTGTTATGAGAATAAATTAGAAAGGAAGAACAGGATATATTACTTTAAACTCCTTGGAGGAATGAGGAATGTAACTTTAATAAATAATAGACAATCACTGTATCAAAATAATATGAAATAATACATCTTTCTAAAGATGTATTATTTCTTCTCTTTAAAATTATTTAACTCATTCTTAAAATTGCAACTGTGTAATTTCAGTGATTAATTTCTTTAAGACATCAGGGAAGTCAAGGCAGCTGGGTTTAAGCATAGCTTCCAGACACTTCTTCCATTTGAAGGCAATGGCGTACCATTAATAAAGGTTGTTAAATAGTAAACAAAGCTGTTGTAACAGGCACTGAAATAAACAGCTGTAATTTTAATGTCATTCATTGAATATACAATCATGTGCTAATACAGGAACGGGGAACATGTCCATGTCCAGATGTTACTGTACTAAAACTCCTGGTATGTCGAAAGGCAGATCAAGGATTAGGGATGCAGCCCATGCTGGATGGGGTTACGCTCCCTCTGAAAACACAGGTCCGCACCTTTGGAAGTGCTCTTGGCTTTGTCTATGAGCCTGGATGCCCAGGTTTCAGTGGTGGCTAGGAGTACCTTTGCACAGTTAAAACTAGTGTGCTAGCTGTGCCCGTTCCCGGGACAGCTTTGATCTGGCCATAGTAACACATTCCTTAGTTACATCTCAGCCAGTTTACTGTAACACGCTCTACATGGAGTTGCCTTTAAAAAGTGTTCAAAAACTTCAGCGGGTTCAAGACACTGCAGCCAGATTGTTAACTGGGGCTGGTTTCAAGAATCACATAACGCACATAAACACAAATTAAATACAGCAGCTCCACTGGCAGCTGATCCAGTTCCAGGCACAATTCAAAGTGCTGGTTTTAATGTATAAAGCCCTAAACAGCTTAAGTCCAAGCTATTTCAAAAGACCACATCTCCCTTCATAAGCCTTGCTGGGTGTTAAGATCATTAAGAGAAGGCCCTCTCTGTTGCTGCTCCCAGACTCTGGAACTCCCTCCCACAGGAGGCCAAGCTGGCCCCATCTTTGCTGTCCTTCCACAAGCAGGTGAAGACCTTTCTCTTCAGGCAAGCTTTTCCTTACTGACTGACTATCTGGGAATGGTTTTAAAACAAGATGGTTTGTATTTTGTAGCTTCTAAATCTTTATTTAGTAAAGCTTTTGGATGTTTAGTCGTTAAGTCGTGTCCGACTCTTCGTGACCCCATGGACCAGAGCACGCCAGGCCCTCCTGTCTTCCACTGCCTCCCGGAGTTTGGTCAAATTCATGTTGGTAGCTTCAATGACAAGTAAAGCTTTTACCTAACATTTAAATATAAAGTTTATTTAATTCTTCTTTAATAACTGAGTAATTTAGTGTTGTTAGCTTTAAATATTGTGTTTTTAATGATGTTAACTGCTTTCTGTTCTTTCTTAGGAGAAAGGCAGGGTAAAATATTTGAATATATATTCAAATATATATATAAAACTCCTATCATTCCTCATGATTACCTATGCTGGTTAGGACTGAAGGGAGCTGCTTTGGAGAGTTCCATGTTCCTCAACCCTGTGTTAAAGGAAATGCCCAATGCTTTCCTTGGTGTGTGGAAATTTAAGTAGCCACAGTAGACTATGGATACCAATGCAAAATCCCAAGAACTGGGTATCACAACAACAGATCTGTGGATCAGAACCACACATAGAATGGGCAGATGAAACTATGAAAAACAGTAGGCTCTATATGTAGGGATCTTCTTGGGAAGAGAAGTGGAAGGGGGGAGATAGGAATTATTCCCTACTGGTCATTTCAAATGAAATTCTTAGAGAAGGCAAACATAAATGATGATGACATGCAGGACTGCCTCAACCCCAACTTTTCCAGAACATGCTAATAAACTACTGAAAAGATCACCTCAGAATGCCACCTGGAAATTCCATTGAAAACTGTAATGAATGGCCATGTCATTGCATATCACCACATTCATATAAGCTTTCTGATCATCTATACCAGTGGTTCTTAACCTTTTTGAAAGAAACGCCCCCTTGAGCCATTGAGGAAGTTATCATCGCCCCCCCTCCTCAATGGCAGCGGCAGCGCGGGCAGCGCCGGCAGCACCACATCCGCTGCCAGCACCAGCTGCTCTGGATCCGGCGGCGGATAGATTCTATACTGAGGTGAGAAATCACTGTCTTCCAGAAGTTTTTGACTTCAACTACCAGAAGGTCTGGATAGCAAGACAAATAGGAAGGGATTGTGTGTGTAGGTGGGAGGGGTAAAACATCTGGATTGCTAAAGGTTTGTCACCCCTACCCTACACTCTGTTGTGTCATCTCCTCGGTCTGAATCAAGGTGAGACAAGGGTAAGCTCTCAGAAATCACAGGGTATGGTTCTTTTGTTTCTTCAAAATGTATGATGCTAAGCACCAAAGTTATGCCTATAAATGCCTGATTTACAAAGGTTCACAAAGAGGTAAAAGAGGAAGCCGAATCATAAATGACAGAAGGGGTAAAACTGAGTGAAGACAGACATTACTGTCAACAGAACTCCCCTAAATAAATCAATATTGCACCCACTTAAAAATTCTTTTTCATTTCTTAAAATATATTTAACTTTTAAGTTTAAAAAGGCCAAAGTGCCTCACCCCCCCACCCAAAAATGCTATGAAATTGATTATTATTAAAATGTTCATTAACATATCACAACAAAAGGCATGCAAGTTAGATTAATATCTGGATGTGCTCTGCAGAACTTCAGAATATTTTAGCTCACAGCTCTGAGATGAAAATACATTTCAGGCCATATTCAATTCCCAAAAAGAGGGGCTTGGAAAACCCATGGCTGCTCAAATACTGTTGGACTACAGCTCCTATCAGCCCTAGCCATGACTGGCAAGGACTGGGGCTGATGGGACTTGAAGTCCAACAACAGCTAGAGCGAGATAGACTTCCCAGCTCTGCCATAAAGGAAGAAAGATCACATCTTATCCTTCCTGCTGTAATCACCATTAAGCTCCAGATGGGTCCCCTCCATCTCTCCTAATGTAAAAAGAGATATATGGGCAGTAAGGGGAGTGTGCAAGTCATGAATTGCACATTTGGAAGCCTCTTGAATTTTAGTCAGTGAAAATGACAGCTAGCAGGTAAAGAGTCACACTATTACACTGAACAAAAACAATCTACACACATCCAGAGACATTCATATATTAAAACAACTGTTTCATGGAGTAGCTTTTTATGAAACTTAAAATTACATCCATTTGAACCCTCATACGAATACGAGAAGACAGGAGATGTGACAATGGTAAAACATGCTTTATATATGCTGTGGATGACTCTGGAGGCAAGAGATCATCTCTTGGACAGGCTTCCCTTCGTAGCAGATTTGATAGACGGCAGCAAAGAGTGGAAACCTAAAAAGCAGAAACAAAATAGCAAATCTCTTACGAGACAGAGAAGAAAACCTATAAATCAGCAACACTCATGAGGGTAACAGAACCAAATTGGAGATGCATTAAATATGCTAGTCCTTTCAAATCAAGAAAATACAAGTTTCGTTTTAAGTTTGTATTTTGATCTACCATGTGTCAAACTTTAAGAGTCCAGACTAGCCCTACCACTCGGGTGAGTGAGCCAAGGGACTCAGGCAGCAAATGCAAGGAGGTGGCAGAGGCAAAGACTGTTTGTCTTTCATTCCTTAGTAGTTTACCTCCCTTTGGTGACAGAGCTGGGTACTCATAACTTATGGACGTGCCTTGTTGAACAAGCCTGCTGACTTAGAGTGTGATCCTAAGCAGCCAGGGAAGCCGAGGGCTGACTGAGCTGATGCTAGTTGATGGGAGAGTCTGCAGACCCATCCTCCTCATTCCTTCCCAAATACAAGATGCATATAATTTGATCTTCTAACATGATGTTTCCACCTCACTTTTTTTCTTTCAATCCTCTGGTTTGGATTTTTGAAATGCCCTGCCTGATGAAGTGGTTTAATGACCTCAGAAGCTTGTTCAGGTTTTTGTCCCCTTCTGCTTGGCCCGAAATAAAGGAATCACCACAATGAATATGAATAGTAATTATATGCACATCTTGTTCCTTGACTCTATTGCAATAACTACACGTAACAGAAAAGAGGACAGGCAAAGAAAATGTTTCCCCAGAAATGGATAAAAGCAGCTCTTTTGAAAGGAACTGTCAGTCAAAGGAGTGCATGGAGTGTTTCACTGACCCAATTAAAAAAATGTTGGATGCGTGAAAGATGGAATAATTATAATATTCTAGGGTCTTTGGGCATGGATCTCTGGGAATTTCTAGTAATTACAGAGAAGAATATTCCACTATTATTGGGAGGTGACATCAATTAAAAGCAACAGATCAGCAGGAAGATGAAATAAAGCTCCAGGTTTTCTAGTAAGGGAGACATGAGGAAAAGAAAAGTATCTATTCCTTTGGGTGATGGATCAGTGACGAGCCAATGTCCCATGGCTGATATAAGTCACATGCCAATGGAACTGAGAAATGGCTAATTTCAGCTATTATGTTTCTAACATACTGTTCAGAAAGGTCCCCGGATGGGATCTGGCTACATCTGGAAAATATGGGGAAGGAGAAATAGTGGAAAGTCACTCTCTCTCTGTTTCATTAATAGATAATTTCCATCTCTGGGACATCAGTTAAATACTATTCCAGAATACCCATGCACGTGTGTGCCTACCATCCATACAATGATACAGTCTGAAGGAGGAGGAGGCAAGGGGAGTGGTTTCCACTAGAATCCTAACTTTATTATTTTAAGGCACACATACAGATATTGTTGTTCTGTGTTTCAAGTCAAAATTGACCCTAACAGGACTTTCAAGATACTTAAGGAGTGGTTTTACCTCTTTTACACACATACACACACAGAGAGAGACCCGTGAGCTTCCATGGGTAAATGGGGATTCAAACCCAGGCTTCCCGAGTCCTAGTCTGTCACTCTTTTCACTACACCACACTTGGTATCCCACTGCTGCAGAATTATGTTAATACAACTCTACACAGCTTTGCCCTCCCCCCTCTGGAAAAAAAAATCCTTTTCTGTGGAGTATCAGTTAGTATAAAACATCATATGCAACACCAAAACTGTAACCAAATGATAAGAAAAAACGTAGTTCTGGGCAGAGAATTCTCTCTGTGTGTATATAAGCATTTAAAGCATTGTTGCTGTTCACTTCCGAGAGCCATGGAAAGCTTGCAAATATTTTTCCAAACATTGATTTGGAGATTCTTGTTGAATAATTCCATGGAAATTCCTTGGTGAAGGATCCCAAAGGACATCAAAAGGGTTCAAAAAAAGACATCAGCCCCTTCTACAATTCTAGATCGATTATTTCAATATAGAGTTAAAAAAAAAGAAAACAAAGATCTCCCAAAGCCTTATAATTTAACTGGCTGCATCCAACTCCACTGATCATATGTATTTGTTTTCAATGTGTTCACTCAACTGGGCCACTTATTCTTGGTAGTCTCAAGCATGCTGACACACATGTGGGGCACTAGGATATAATTTGCTCTAGCGTTTGCTAAAAACAACAAGCAAATAAATACACAAACAACACAATAATAACAGGAAGATTCCTAGAAGTTAGGGCCAGCACATCTGAGAAATAAAATGTTTAAGCCATATCTCGCATGATGTCACTTACTTTTCCACTAATCCTTTCTGCTGGAGAATACGATACACCTCTGCAGATGTTTGTGGTCCCTGAAGCTTTTGCCCGTTCAGCATCTCTTGCTCTAATTCTCCAATAGACTAAATATGAAAAGAAAAAGAATTTCCACTTTGTTGCCATTTCTTTAAACAGAAGAGCTTCATGAGAAAGTCAGCCTTCATTCAGGATGGCTGGATCCTGCAAGAGCTGGAATGGAGATGCTCCAGCCCTTGAGGTGTTTGTAGTAATTTGTACTACTGCCACCTTTGGCCATGGTGGGTAGCAGTGATGGCAGTTACATCTGAAGGGTCAAATGTCTCAGCCTCTGTACTATACAGATAATCTCTGTTTTAATGAAGCACAAAGCCCACTGTACAACTAGACCATAAGATGAGTGGAATATCAAAAGAACTATTCTTACTGCTGATCCCAAACTGCAGAGGAAAACCAAATGTGTGATTCACAGAGACCATGAAGAACATATAACAGTTGAAGGCAAGGGAGGATGATACCTTTATTAGACCACTAAAAATTATGAACAAAAGAAAGTTTTTGATTCATGCAGGCTGGGCGCTACAGAGTCTTGCATGCTGCAGGGGAAGAAAATGCATAAAAGGTCCAAATATCTTGGCCACATGCACGGACCAGGCTTCTTTGCTTAAGGCAAGATTCAAAACAGGGACTGTTGTCTCAGCTCAAGAGATGCAGGTTTCAGATTGCACCACTGGTGGTATGAATTGGAATTTACCTCCCACGTTTCTTAGACAAAAGGGCTGCCCATCATTCTGCATCTCCCCTCCTCCTTTATCCTATATTGGAACACATGGTTCTTTTTTGGGGGTGGGTGGGTACAAAGATATGAAAGTACCCTTATGAGAGAAGTTGGGATTAAATTTAGTCTAAAACTACGTAAACCAACTACAGCCAAATTAACAGTATTACCTAGAGAGGTTTTCTCCTCAGGTTAGAGATGCTGTCCTCAGGTTGCAGTCCTGCTTGGACTGTGTTAAAATGTCCATGTTTGACTGTAGGTGGTGCTTTGGTCAGCTGTTCAGCACATCTTCCATAGTTCATAGTATGGATCCAAAGCTACCATCTGTTTGTAACCTTTTAGTGGTTTAATAATGGTATTATCCTCCCTTGCCTTGGGGGCACATGGCTTTTTTCTTTTTCGTTAAATGACACACAACATTGTAACTTAGAGCAAGTGCACTCATAGTCCAAATTCAGAGCCCCATCTATTGCAACTATCTAGGATTTAAGAATAGTGTTTAGACTATTTGAAAGTAGAAGACCTATCTATGAAATATATGAGCTTAATCCTTGATTTTCACCAAGTGTAACCAAACCTTCTATACCATTCTGAAAAAGACAAAAGCTAGAGAGAACTGTTCTAAAAGCTATGGGAGCCAGGTCCCACATTTTATTTCAAGCACTGTTCAGAGATAGTGCTTCACTAGCATAATTGCAACACTCTAGCAAGTTACCATTAAGCTCCACCACAAACCAGCCAAAATCAAAGAAGTAAGTCACAAGTACTGTACCTTCCCAGTTTTAACAAATGCTTCAGCCACTCTCCGATTACGGCCGCCATAACATGTTGTGATAAGATCTGCAACTCCACAGCTCTCCAGGAAAGTGGCAGCAGACACCTGCCCCTTGCAGAAGATCTTTGCAAATGCAATCATTTCCATGAGTCCCAGTCTAATGACGGCTGCTTTGGTGTTATCGCCACAGTGAAGACCATCACAAAAGCCAGCTCCCACTGCCACTATGTTCTAAGAGACAACAGAAAGGAGAAAGAAACAATCGTATGGTTGAAAAAGACACAGAAGTCTTTGATCTCTGAGAGTTGAAAAGTAGGGGTAAGCAACCTGCAGCCTTCCAGAAGTTGTTAGACACCCAAATTATATTCCTTAAAATAATGTTATTAGTCATATCAGTGTCAACTGGTGATCACTATTACCAACAGATTTAAGAATAAGTACCGTTTACAAGCCAACAGGCTTTAAACCATATACACAGCCAACTGTGGAAGTTAGATTCAATAAATATCCTGATGGGTGCATCACTCTGACAGAACGGTGTGGGGATGCATTTTGGTTTGCCTGTGTGGGCAAGAGAATGTTGGAAGTGAACATTTGCGGTGAGATTGTCACAGATGGCTTTCAGTGTTGGGCATTATGTCAATAATATCACACAGTCCCAACACATCTGGACAGCATCATATTGAGGGAAACTGGAGGATATATTATGAGATATCTCTTGATGTATAGGACTGGCTATCTCTTGCAGATGATATGCAGCACAGGAAAACATGCAATGAATCATCAAGTTGAGTTCAGATTTAGTGAACGGCAGAAAACTTTGCCAGAATTGATATATGTCCAGATAGTTTGCCTGTGTGGATCTTACCAGGCTTAAGTGAGAGAGCCGGTGTGGGTAATGCATTGGGTCTTGCTTTCCCTCACCTTGGGGTATAGAATAGTGAGAAAGAAACTCCCAAACAGTAGAGAAAGATCATATATGTATCTGTGGTAACATACACACCACTTGTATGGTGATGGCTGTTCAATTATTGTAAACTAATCTGGTAACATGTCATTATCACAATATGGCAGCAACAAGTCCAGGATATAGGGCACCCTGGAATCTTAATTAAACTACATTACCTTGTAAAATTCAGAGGAAACATAACATTCAGAGAGCAGAGTTAAGTATGGCCACATTCACAGGCAATGCTAGACCATGGCTGAGAGCTACTTGAGCCAACTTTTGTATGCCAAACAAAGCCTTGGGCTGGCACACTCCTCTTCTTCCTCTCACACAGAAGGCTTGGTTAACAAATGATTATCACAAAGGTAGACGATCTATGGTCCACAGGCAGCCCCTGGCAATTCCTGACGTGATCTATGAGGCCAGAGAATACCACTCAATTTTTCCTGCTATCCAACTGACGTCCATGGAAAAACAATCACTGTTAAGGTGGATACCAATATAGGTTGGGATCACTGGGGAGTGGAAATAAGATTTTTACACACACACACACCATCCTGAAGGTGCTGAGACTGCTGTTTTCTTGCCCCTGCCCCCAACAGTTTCCAATCCCATTGCAATCCTAGCACTGCTGAGACAGCAATTTCCCCATAATGAATAAACACGGAGGAACAAAAAGCTCGGTGGAGATCATTATACAGCGGGTGGGATAGGTTTTAATCTCTTCTGCTTTGCAGTGACCCTGTCCAGAGCATGAAATTAATCTGTTAAAAATAATTTGTTATTATTCATAATTTATTATAGCTTTAGGAATGAGTTTATATGTTGTTACTTATATTGTTTCAATGTCACAATATCAAATACTTGAATAACAGCTTTTCTTGTTAACTCTGGCACTAATTTGTTGGTTGGCTATTTTTAGTTATTTTAATTGATTTTTTTCAGTGCATTACTAGCGATGCATGCAATGAACTGCTTTTATAATTTTCACTACAATTAACATTCCTAAATTTATTCTGAAATGAATTTCTGAAATGAATTTAGCAAACACACTAAACTTATGGCGATTACTTCCAAGGTCTCAAACCTAAAGGTCCTGAGATTGCTGTTCCCCCACTAACAGAATAGATCACTAAATTTGTCATAAACCACAATTCCTGGTTTAGATATGATGGCAAGCCAGGAACAACAGAACGAGTAAACAGATCTTGATTAAATCTTCCCCCTACACTTTCTGTGAGGAAGCACTCAGGTGTGAAAATGCACATGTACTTGCAGAAGGATTTTGGTTGGAGGAGAGGGGAGCTCCCTTCACTTCAAAACTGTGAGGAGAAGAGAGTGCTCCAGAGATGAGCCTACCACTAGGCAGAGAGAAGCATTGGCTTCAGACAGCAGATTTTCATTGAAAGGCAGCAAGACATTATTTAATTTCTTGTCACCATGTTTTTGCTGCCAGGAAGAGGGACCTCTGAAATTTTCTGTCCCCAGGCACCAAGATAATTTGGCAGGTTTAGATGTTATGCACCTCAAATTTGGAAGTGCGCAGGATGGGTGGGATTTGCTACCCTGCTTCAGACAGCAGCCCATCATAAGACAATCCTGAAGGGCCCTTTGCCCTCCTCCTTCTTTCTGCTCCCTGAATTTTATGTGCTTAATCCATAGTAAGAAGAATTGTTTTGTTTACTGGCCTGAAGTATAACAGGAGGCTTAGATCTTGTCTACTTGTTCAGATCTGACAACAAATGTTTAAATACAAAGATTCTCTGTGAATAAGCATCTGAAACTTGGCAGTTTTTCGCTGTATTAAAGGAAAGGGATTGCTTTTCAGAGCAGTTAGGAACTTGTTACTAAACCAGTCCCTTGTGATGAAGAGGCATAAAACGGCCATTAAAAAATAAGCAAGAAACTTGTGCTGACAAGCAGCTGCTTCCAGCTTTCCAAATCTATGGCACGCACAAAATTCAGCGATAGTATTTGAGGACCCGTCTAACGCATCTGTTATTTAAAGGAAAGATTTTGCTTCCATTGCCAACAGCCTTCTATACTGCATACCCAGCTTTATCAGAAGGCTGTCAGACCTCGTTAAAAACCATGAAATGAAAGCAGAGATTCCGAATAAGTGCATCTGAACAGCAGATGTTCTTCCAGCTGCAGATCGTTATTTTAGAAACTGCATTTAGATGTCCTAAAAATGCTAAAAATTATACCACTAGGAAAAGAAAAACCTGCTTAGAACTCCTTTAACTTTTGTGTTGGCTTAAATCCTTAGGCGATCTTTACAAATCATTTAGATGTGTGGATGCACGGGAAAATACCAATTAGAACAAACAAGGAGGGGAGGGGGGTCATCCATGTAGGCAGGCTGTATTGTTTGACACCTATTTCAGGAGAATATGACTTTGGGTAGTGCCCCCTTTTCAATCCCCCTGATGCTTTTTATCTTTCCAAATCTGGAACACAGAACCATAATAGATCAAGAAAGAATACATTAAAAATACCCTGTCTTTTTCACATATTAGGACAGGGCAGGGTATGTGTGGTCATCCAGGTGTTGGACTCCACCTCCCTAGAGAGCATAGTCAATGGTGACAGATGATGCAGTTCAACAACTTCTGTAAGGCTTCATGTTCCTTAGTCCTGAACTAGAAGTGTCTCTTATCAGCAAATGCCTTATTGTTAACTGCTTAGGTGTGATCACACAGGGAAGCAGATCACATTTTCGACTGCTTGTGGAATGGGTCTGGCAAACATGTGATGTACAGAGAATTGGACCTTTTTGGTCCAGTTGTAGAGCTACACTTTTGGGAACCAGCCTACTGTGATTCCCTGGCAGACAGAAAGTTTGCTTGAAGGAAGACTGCTCCCTGCAAAGCGATCCTTTCCAGTGCAATCAGATGTCTGCCTTTCACACTGTCTGATCACACCCTTAGATTGTGTCATTGGTCCAGTGTGACATTGAGAGTTTACCAGTAATTCCTCTATATTTTTATAGGCAGAGCATTGCTTGTAGTGCAAGCTTCCTCCACCTGATCACTTCCAGATGTGCTGTATCATGAATCTCACCATCCATGGGATGTGTTGTGCAACATATCCAGAGGCCTCCAGGTTAAGGAAGGCTGTGCTAATGGCTTCTAAAAACACAACACATATATGGGTGGCATTGGGTGTGGTTCTTGTGGCCTAAATAACAGCAGCAGCTTTCCTTCAGACACAGAAGAAGAGGAAGCTACCTGAAGGAAAAGGAGCTGAGAGAATTTTGGTAAGAACCCTCATCTTCATGCTACCCAAGGCCACAGAGGAGGCAAGTGCCAGACTTAGTCCTGATGAGACACCATTCTCATTTTAGAAGTGAGGAAGGAGGGACCTTCCCTTTTGAACACAGTCCCTGCCAGAATCTCAGCTTACCTTAAGAGCACCACAAAGCTCAACCGTGTCTGCATCATCTACCACAGTTATTCGGAAGTTTGGAGTCTGAAGAAGTTCCTTAAAGAGGAGACCGTTTTCCAAAATCTTACAGCCTGTTTTGATGGAACAGAGGAGAGAAAGGAGGGGAAAAAAGGGGAGGAGGGTTGTTAGCATAGTTTTAATTGTCATACTGGAACTTTCCACCAAGACAGAACTTCTCAATCCTTATCTCTCATTCATAGCTTCATATCTAGCTTTACAGCAAGGATGGTCAGCTATGGTCCTGTAGACACTTTTTGGACTACAATTCCCATTAACTCTCAGATAGCAGAGCCAAAGGCAAGGGGTTATGGGAACTGCAAACCAAAAGTATCTGGAGGTCCAATGATTGTTCACCTCTGTATTATAATCTCGAAAGTGGCATATTAAGAGAGTATGCTTGTATCTCCCACTTCCCCAAAGCTTCCCCATGACAGACCTATCCTATTTTATGGAAAGTGACAGAGAAATAGAAATTAATATTGCAACTTCTTTAGAGGTGACATTAATCATAATCAGAGTATTTGTTTACTAAAAGTTGCTAAAAATATTTTGCATAGCAATTCTGTGAGTATTTCAATTTTCTCAAAAACAGGCATGAAGATGGATCATGAACATTTCCCCTTCTCTTCTCATCACCATATTTTTGTTGTCAGCACTTGTTACTGAGAACTTCAGCAACAGTGCATTCTTCTACTTTATTTTTATTCAGACATAAGCATAATTGAGCTTAATCAGATTTACTGTCAGATATGGAGAGATCTGTAACAAAAATATGAAAACACTTAAGATACTTTAACGATCATATCTAGTGGGGTTCGGATATTATTTAAAAGAAAGAGATAATTTCCCTAAATTACCTATTGTGGTTTCACAGAACTTCTCTGCAGCTACCTCATTGGCAATGTTGGCTCCCATCAGCACACTGATATCTATTCCCATCTTCTCCCGAATTATATCTGAAATGAGTTTGAGTCCCTCTGGACCTTCATCTATTCCCTGCAGTGAACATTAAAAGAGAAGAACTTGAATCACTAGCAGCCAGACAGAAGATGAGAGAGAATTATCCTTGCAGAATTCACAATCATGTCTATAAGCCATCTGCATTACGCTGGATCCTTAACACTGCAGTGACCACAGCCTCAGTAACCAGTCTCAGCCCTGTTACCGTCACATTTTTAAGTTCGCATCTTTCAGAACTCAAAAACACGGTTCTGGACATGAGACTTGGAACAAAGGCATTTTTGCATGTCAGTCTTAGCATCTTTCAAGTGACTGAGTAATCATTATCCATAAATAATGTACAATACAATGCAGCACTCTAGAACTCACCAGCTGGCAGATACGCAAGTGTCCCTAGCTTTGCTAAATTTCCCACACAGTGTATTCACATAATGTTTGCTTGCAGGGAGGAAGAGAAGCCAGAAAACGTATTTGTATAGAGGGGGCAGGTTAGCACAGCGGCAGAAGTCCTGTTGCTTAGAGTAAGCCAAACTGTAACTTCAGCCCTGGTAAACAAACCGTCCCTGCCATGATTCTTGGTACCACCGGCACTCGCTGCTTGGTGCCTGTGCCCTGAGTATCATGGCAGGGAAGGAGGAATGGACTGAATGTTACAATTTGGCTTGTGCTAAAGCAACAGGATTTAGGCCAATATTTATTTCAGCCAACAGGTTAGAAGGAAAATAATAAAATAAAATAAGTTCTGGAATCTAAACACTGATCACCACAAACTAAAAAGATAGCACCCCTGAAGCTCATACATAAATGGTTTCTGTGTGGTTATGTAGCTTGTGTCTTGCTGGAAGGGAGTAATTTTTCCTCAAGGTATTCAACTCTGGAGGGCCTATTGACCTTTCTGTTGGGAAGGCCCTTTCAGCAGGCACTGCCAGAAGGCAAGCAGGGACAGATGAACAGTTCTTATGTTCAAACAAACACGGGATGCCAAAAGCTCCAGGGAACTGTTTTTTCATCGGCCTCTAAAGCAGGCAACCAGTGGGCCACCTGCAGTCAACCAGTCACTTGCAACCTCCTGGGGAATTTATGCCCATCCTCAGTGCAACCACTGAGTCCCCCCACTAAATAATGCTCCCTCTTTGTGGGAGAGGCCTACGTCTGCTCCTGGAGGCCTCCAGGAGTAGCAGTCTTCACATTAGGAACCTGGAAGCGAGGGTAGGTCTCTCAGGGCCCCAGTCTTGCAAAAACTGAAATATCAAATGGAGAAGTTCCTATCCAGGCACTTCCAGTTTTGTTTCTAAATGGCCATTTCCAGGTTTGCAGCAGGGTCTGGGTGTCCAATATTTAGCACCCAAACCGACAATGCTGCCTAGCTGTACTCTTAACACCTGATCAGAGTTTACAGCTTTATATCATCCTTCTTTAGAAAAAGGAGTTGCCTAACAAGGTCTAATGTAATTCCACTGGTGGAGCTAAGTGAAATCTGGGCACAGCCAGGGCATGAATACAACCAAGACTGGAACATTACATATGGTGCTGTGAACCATGTGGGGAAGGAAGGGTGGGATGTAGAGGTAATAGACAAAACTCCAAGTAGGTTTATGCTAAGAATTGCAATAGGACAGAAACAGAGGAAAAATGGCTGCCTTCTTCCTTTCTCTTTCCTTCCACTTTCCTTAACTTCTTCAGAATTATTTTTATTCAGTGTTCTGTTGAATAATTTCAAAGCATTATTTTAAATAAAATAATATTTGTACTGTATTTGTTGTACCTTAATGAGAGTGATTCCAATAGCTTTCTTGGCTACACGCCCAGCAATCTCATCACAGATCTTCTGAATGAACTGGTGGGGAATAACAAAAACCAGCATGTCTGCATCTTGTACAGCTTCCTTCAGATTTGGAATAGCAACCTAAAAAGGGGGAAAAATGAGGAAGACAGGAGGGGAGCAAAGTGAAACAATGGTAAAAATCAAGTTTCTTTCAATTTCCAGGTTTTATTTCAAAATGAGATTTCAGTTTTGTTTTTGAAATTACAAATAATAAATGTATGCTGGGCCAAAGATTCAAGGGTGCCTTTTTACTCATTTGATTCACTCTCTTGAAAAATGCAGGATGATGCAGAGGGCAAAACAACCCCTGATTTCTATCTGCAAAATTGTCTACATATTTAATCCAAGCCCCTCCCGCAAAAGTTCCCTTGGGCATGTAGAACTGGATCCTGTTTCTGATAAATATATTCCAAGACTTACCACATTTTCTGGTAGCTTGTAACCAGGGAGATATTTTACATTCTCATGGTCATTGTTTATGATATCTGTCAATTTTCTTCCATTAACTGTTTCTTCAAAAACCCACATTTTCACAGTAGAAGCAAACTTCTGCATTGTTTTTACATTTTTGCCTATTATTTTAGCCACAGCAGATCCCCTGTGAAAGAAAGAAAGAAAGAAAGAAAGAAAGAAAGAAAAGGGATAATACCTTATAAATATGCTTATTTTAATGTGAGAAAGGTAATTCAGTTTGAATAACCAAGTAATCAGTCTAGCTACTTTTTAAATTCCTAAGTCAACCACTAACAGAAAAAGTGAAATGGAATAAAAGTCATTAATTTGTCTGTCAGTTACATGCAGTTTGAATTCTGTTGAGATTAAATCAGTGGAACACATTAGTTCAGACTGTCTTAAGACTCACTTGATGGGCAATACTATTTCTTTAACAAAATCAGATCCTGCCTTTTGCTCTGAAAAGGAAGTCAGAGCAGCTTGTATGCATGCAATCAAACCAAATTCACAAATTTAAGTTAATAACCATCAGAAGATGCAAGATCATAAAACAAAACTGGACAAAACGAAGATCACAAAAACCAGCAACTTACAAATCTAAAACCCCAAAGTGAAATGAAAAGTGTGATAACATATTCACAATAAGAGAGATTCTTTCCTCCCTCCCACTGGGGGTCTTCATATTGCCAACAATAATTTCATTGATTTTAGATACCGCTGCTGGAATCCTTCTTGAAGACTCTTTGGAGAGGATAATATTGTAGCAGACATGGTTTCTATGGCAGGCCTTCTGAGAGTGACAGCTAGGGCATCTGCTAGAAAACATTTTAACAGCTACAGTCAGAAGGTCAATACAAGGGGGAGAAGGAGAGAGAGACCCGAACCCCCTCACAGTACCTCCACGCTGTCTGGATTATTCACTCTCATCAAGACCAAAACTATATCTAGACAAAAGTTGAGGAGTTAAGACACTCCTCAGGACAAGAAGATGGAAAAGTGAGGTAGAAATTAGTCTCATCTACATATAGATGACACTCAACCATAATCCTCAGATTATTTCTCCTCTTTAGTTTCATGTACATGTTAAAAACCATGAGGGACAGAACAAATCCCTGCGGTGTCCAATATGCCATTATCAAAACTAGCAAGTTTAAAAATCAGTAATTTATCATATGATTTTGCAAATTTTTTTGTTCTCTCTCTCCATCCTCAACACACATACTACAGTTCTGTAATCTTGGACATCATCTTGGTGAAAAATATCTCTGTTAGGATTCATACTGCAAAACTGTTCCTTCTTTACTATTTTCCTTGCCTTCTATATTCTATTTCCTCTGAAAGTTGATTTTACTAAAATTGCAAGTTTGTCTAATTGTATTTTATTTTAATTTTCAGAATCTTTGTAAAATCTTGTGAAATCTTTTAACTATTTAAAAATTTATAAACATTATTATTAGGTTGAGTTTATTTTTTTGTTAAATATTAAATTTCTTATTGTAAAGATGCAAGCAACATCTCTGGAACTCAAAAGTGTTTTGAAACATACTCAGCATTTGGAATTGGATCTTGTTTGAATCACACCGATGGAATAATTCTGACATGCCAATTAAAAATTTATTTATTTATTATTTAAATTACTGATATGCTGCCTTTCTTCCCATTGGGGACCCAAGGTGGCTCACAGCAGATAAAAAAACAGATTTTAAAAACATTATATAAATATCATATTAAAAAACAATTAAACATACATTAAGATTAAAAAATTAAGTTTAAAAACAATTTTGAAACATGTGAAAACCTGTAAGTTAAAAACCAGCTTTCCTGAGATAACAAAATAGATTCTAAATTAAATTAAATTAAGTTAGCCTGGACCAAAAATATACATTTTCCCTTACGAATAAGTCATCATTTTAAGGACTTGTTTCTAAGTTTTCTTGGTTTTGTTTCTTCTCTCCATCTTTTCTTTGTCATATAATGTTTTTAGTGTAAGAGCAGGAACTGTCTTGCTTTTAGCAAAAAGTAGGCTATTCAGAGAGCCATTCCCATGTAGAATGGGATAGAAAAGTGCTATAAATAAATAGATATTGGCATTTCTGTTTGGAAAGAAGAGTTGCAAACATTCCACACTAATAGCTTCTTTTCCCAAAACACCTCCCACTAGTTCCATAATTTAAAATGAGTAACTTCAAAAATCAATAGTTTGTTGTATGTTTTGGTAGACGTTTTTGCTATCTCTCCCCACCCCAGTACACACCACATCCCTATAACACTGGAGAAAACCTTGTGGCAATTATATTCAGAGCTTCGAACAGTCACTTTTTAGGATGACAGCTTCCAGAATTCTCCAGATAGCACTGACATGCTGGGTGGGGGATTATGGGAGTTATTACGTAAACATATTTTTCACAAACTCTGATTATATTCCTTTAGTTGATTCACTTCCTGCTAAAATGCAATACTGGAAAGGGAACCATTATCATCCTCTGGGGGAAAGGTCATAATTTGATTCCACATTCACCTTAGATAGTGAAAGCTCAAAAGCAAGCTGGTCAGAGTTACAAAGATAACAATCCAACCACCAGGGTAAAGGGAGCAGAGCGTCAACTTTCACCCACATTCACCCTTCCTCAAACCAACTACTTAATCAGAAAATCCATGGTTTTAGCAAGGGGAGTGCGCAAATACAACATGTAATTCAAACCATGTGGTGAAGAAGACTCTTCTTCAGTTTGGCCTAGAGTTTGCAAAAATCTATACACGTGGGAGTCCAGCTGCTTGACTTCTGTATTAATCAGAAACCTGGCAACTTCAATGAGAAAATTAAACTACTTCCATATAACACTCAAGGCAATTTGAGAAGCTTAAAAACTGATGCCCTCTGAACAATGCTGAGGTGCCCACAAGGAGTCAAACAATACACATGCCTGAAGCTTTTCATCATCAGCCAAAGGAGTCTGGCACTCTCCTCTTCCCTTGTGCAGTCTACAAACTGTACAAGGGTACTTGCTACCCAGGTTCATAGGTGAAGCCAAAGAAAGTCAGCTGTTTAAAGTTATGACCCTTCTACATCCAGGCCACATGGCAACATTTAAATAAAAAATGGCAAACATTAAGAGTGCTTTTCTCTCTTCCTTGTGCCTCTTTATCATACATCTCCCTTTCATGACTTCTGCTTCAAAAGTGTCACATGGGCTGCAGCAAAATTAGAAACAGAAGCAGGCCAACGATCACCAGGAAGACTTCTATGGATTGTCAAATAATACACTGAGGATGCAGCTGTACATTGCTTTCAGCTGCCAAAAAGCGGAAGGAAAAAGTGGCAACAGAGAAGTAATCAATATTTTATGCTACATTAAATCCAGTCTGCAAGGGGTGAATATTGATGTGGAATATTGTGCTCTTGTGTTTGTAAGAATGGGTCAATTATATTCTGCACTGGGGAGGGGGTCAAACAAACATTTTTCCCCATCAGGATTTTGTTTGTTAATTGGTTAATAATGAGCAACATGCATTTCCAATCAAATGTAATGCATTCGGTGTCATAGAGCAGATTATGAACAGTAAGTAAGACTTGGGTTCAAACCAGTGCCAACAGTAAAATCATGTACATGTCTACTCTAAAGTAAGTCCCTGTGATGCTTAAAATATTGGACTAGGATTTGGAAGATACAGGTTCAAATCTCCATTCAGCCATAAAATTCATTGCATGCCAACTCTCACCTAGCCTGACGTACTGCACAGGGTTTTTGTGAGGATAGCCATTTTGGCCACCTCATCTTCAATGGAGGAAAAGCAATGCAATGGATAAGTAGGAAATATTGGATTGCAACTTAAGTGAATCTGGGTTAGTCACTACCTTCCAGTCCAATCTACCACTAAGGTTGTTGTAACTAGCAACATGGCAGTGGTAAGGAACTATCTATTGTAGGCTCAGTTCCTTGGAGGAAAAGTGTAACAAAAACAGTACAAATTTTAACATTTCACTCTCAGGATGTCGGATAGGGATTTGGTTCAGCTGCTGTCTGAATCTGCCTCTCCATTCCCAGTCCAGCTGCTATTTGTTCTGTGAGGACAGCTCCCACTAATATACTACTGGACTTTTTTCTCCTGCTATAAACAAAAACTATAGAACCAGAATAATATACTTAACGTGATGACACAGAATGAGTAAAACAAACTTTTGAATCAATTAGATCTTTTCAAATATCATGAACATGGCTTCAGATCAAGAATAGTCCAAGACATTTTGTTGTCTAAGGCCAAAGACAACATGGCAGCCTCTCCCCTGTCCACATACAAAAATCAACAGTTGGATCACACCTGTCAACTGAAAAGACTTGTCAGCTGAAACATGGCAGAGTCCTCCACTGCACCCAAGACAGTTGGGTGAGGAAAGGTAAGCATATATGGCTCCATCCGCAAGTAATGAGGAACAACAAGAAGGCCCATAAGGCGAAAGCAGCAAGCTGCTTTAGCTGTCTCTCAACATCAGCCACCTCAGATAGTTGCCCCACTGTGTCTAATGACAGAGATGGTCCTTCTCTTATTTAGCCTAGTACAGTGGTCCAGTATAAGGCTATGGGAATTCAGCAGAAAAACAGAAAGATGGCAATTTGTACTCAGTGACATCTATAGTGTACACTCAGCAAAACGTCACGCAAATATTAGCCACTTTTGCAATGACCGGTGGGGAAAGTGAATATAAAACAATATATATAACAAAATATCAAACAAGTTCCTTTAAAAATAGTTACCACAAGCTCTTAGGTCTGGACTTTAAAGTTGTAAAATAACTGAGACATCCATATTTTTTTAAAGCAATTGTGCTCTTAAGGTCATATCTTGCAAAAACAAGTTAACTGTTACCAATTTATGGAAGCTGACAACCAATACAAAAACACAAAACTGAAAAATTGCAGAATCAGTACCAGGACATGAAGTAATGAGAAACAATGGAATGCAACCTAAGCCTTGAAGCCCTCCATCAAATGGTTCTACCAGTGATTGCAAAAGAAATCCATCTCTCTGTCCGTTTGGACTCATATAAGTTCTTGTCCCTTCAGGCCATGAATTCAACACTTAACTCACCAATGACTATGTTCAGCTGTTTGAACAACTGACACTGCAGAAGATGTATGAATGAACATGAAACAAGAGTCCGGGTAAAATATCTTCTATTACGTTAACAAAATAAAATAGTCCTACTTGGGGACTTCTCAAGGGCTGCTGCAGAAACAGAACGCTATACTAGAGAAGCCTTTGATTCAATACACCACAGGCTTTTTAAAAGTTCTTACATTACCAGAAGCATGGAAGATAATGGATCCAAAGCCATTAGATGTTTGCAAAACATGATCAATAGAACATTATACTGATAGATCAAAACACTGCCTCCACCAGCCTCCTAAAACACTGAAGGCAGCTCCTCAGCCATCAGTTCATCTCAGCTTGTTATAATCATATCTTCCATAAACATTTAGAGGGAAAAACAGATTGCAGTAGCTGGTAGCCACATTTTCACCTAAAGGCAAGAAGGGGCTCTAAACAAATACTGCTCTTCACACAAACAGAAAGGCTGGTGTCATAATTTATTTGTCTGTTAATTCAGACTCAAGTTCAAGGCGGGTGACATGGCTCTCTTTCCCACTCTATGCTCATAACAAGCCTGCGTGGTCAGTCAGTTTAAGTGTGTGTGCGACTGGCTCAAGGTCACTCAATGAGTTTTATGGACAAGTGGGGAAATGAACCCAGGTTCCTCAAGTCCTGCTCCAGCACTGTAATCACTAGGAACTATATTCTTATCTTATATTCCAAAGATTAAGTGTGTAGAAGTGGGAAAGACTACATTACAGCTACATCATCAGTTCTGCCAGAAATAAGAACAGTGTTTACATGCGTACTGTATGGCTATATGTACGTATTATTGGAAAACTTAATCAGACTATACTTCTTGAATGTAAGTGAATGGGCTCAAGATATTTTGCTGTCTGAGGCAAAGGAGATGATCCTTCCCTCACTCTCCACTATTCCACATACAGAAGATAAATGGACCACCAATTGATTTTACTCCAGTACCTTTGATAGGATAGCATCTTCTAGTACAGCTAAAGCAAAATTTAGAAAAAGTGATATTTAAAATTATAAATTCCAGTGTTCTTCAGTGGACATACATACATATAATCTTTATTGTTTCTGGCCATAGACCTTTACACTTCAGTGGACATGCTGGCAGAAGGATTCTGGGAGTTCTAGTAAAAAAGAGTAACTTTTCCATACTCTGACCTAAGGGCAGCAGGCTGCTTTGGGGGTTCAGAACACTTTGTGTGGCTCACACAGCTCTATCTTTCAATAGAAGGTAGCAGACATAGGGCTTAAGAAGAAAGGCTGGGTCAGGAGGATCTGACAAATCTGCCCACCCGAGACCCTCTACCTAAGAATAGGGTCAGCCCTGATGACAAGAACAATTAGACACTGACAGCTGCAGTGGACCTTCAGCACAATGCAGAGGTTGAGGGATGGGCCAATGGATAATAAACTGAAGGAAAGAGTGGATGATACCTAAACCACTAAAAATCAAACGTAAGCTAGCTTTCAACCCTATGTAGGTCTTCATCAGGCTGGGTATCACAAAGCTGTGGACAGAAGAGGAAAAAAAACAACATAAAAGATCCATAAACCAAAGACACACGTGTGTCTCAGGCCCTTTTGTTTAAAGTGAGTTGCAAAGTGGAGGTTGTAGACTCAGGTCAGAGGCATGGGTTTCAAGTTCCACATCTGATGGTGTGGATAGGAATGTTAATCAATGGGTTTCCAGTCATTCAGCATTATGTTTATTAAGTGGGAAGAGGATTGTCTCACACAAAGTCAGATTTGCACAGGATTGAATCGCTTGTCTACCTGCAGAAGAAAGGTAATGAATCTGAATTCATTTTAGTCCTCCTCAGACATTATGGCTTAAAGTAATAAGAGGATTAGAGGGGTCATGAGAATGGGGGTGAACATGTGGGCTCTTCCCACTTTCTTCATTCAGAGGTGACTCAGACCTCCATGTGACAAAGATGGAGCCCACATTCCTGTGGTGGCTGAGGCCAATGGCAAAAGGTTATGTTGAAAAATACCAGCAAAATTTAAGCCTCTTCCTATTAGGAACTAAGTATTTCAGTTTTAGGGAACATACTCTGTACATACACTGTGAAAGCACCAAATATTGGTGTCATGGGAGGCGAGTGTAACTATCTGCGGAAGACCAGAGGGCTGGATTAGGACTCCAGGAGAGTCTTAGTCTCCTCCCCTTTTTAATTCATCATATGCATTTGACAGCTCCTGGGACAAATGGTTAAGCATTAATCTGCAAACACTGGATAACCTTGTGCAGAACATTTAATACTTACATCAACAGGTTGGAATTGGGTCTGGAGACATACAGGTTCAAATCCCGATTGAGTCATTAAATTCTTTATTTCTGAGTCACTGTTTCTAAAGCTAATCTACCTCACAGGGTTGTTGTGAAAGTAAGCTACAGAGAGGAGAAAACCATGATGACCATCCTGCACTTCTTGGAAATTGGGATATTCATGTATCTGAAATAAATATTATCCAGGAGAATAACATAACCAAGAAACGGTTATGTTGCAAGGACTCTTACAAGCCTTTTTCCTTTAGATCTGTGCCCACTGGGCTGACCACTTCTAGGCTTCTCCCCACCCTCACAGAAGGCTATCCTTTTTATTTAGCTGAACTGTGACGACATCAGCTTTCAACCACCCCAAGCCGGGCCCAGCTCTAGGTGATTATACCTACTATATTCTTATTTTTTTAAAAAGCAGAAACAAGAACCGGCCAGGTGGGGAGGAGACACCTCTACCATGCACGGCGGACATCTAGCTATTTGCGCAAGGTGAGGCGCAGAACTGCGCTCCAGCGCAACAAGGAAGTAAGAGAGCTGGGCTTTATTGGAAGCATGAAGGCTGCCCATGCAGGGTTCTTCGTCTCCCAAACGGGCACTTCGATTTGAGAGGAAAGAAAAAAAATGACAGCGGATTTGAAGGTACGGGGCCAGAGGAACGCCCACTTTTCCCACTCACCCCCGCAAAGCACTCAAGCAACAAGAACTGAGGATCGGGAAACACTCTTTTCTCCTCCAGTCGTCTCGCTGCAAAACTCGGGGACACGCAAACCCCGCCTCACCCGTCACTCACCAGTTCCCGGAGCCCACGATGCAGACCCTCAAGGGTGATGACGCCAGAGCCATTGGGACGCCCGCTGCAGATCAGCACTCGGACAGCAGAGAACAAGGAGACGGCACTCCACGCCCCTCCAATGGCCGCTGCTGATAACGCTCTCCCAGCCATGCACAACCACCCCAGGCGAGGCGATCCCGCCTCTTGCTCCGCCTCCGAAGACTGAGCCAAGATTTCCCTGCCAGTCCCGCTTTTTTTTAAGTCCCGGGGCTTGCTGGGAATTGTAGTCCGCTTTCGATTTCGAAAACAAGAGTTTGTGGAAGGTTTGTTTCGGTTTTTTTACGTACAAAGCACAGGGGAATATATCTGTCAAGTTTGCAAGATCGGATTCTGTTGATTGCTCCTTCTTTAGAAAGAGCTGAGTCAGCCAAGGCATGTCCTGTGTAACCCATGAAAACTCACACTGCAATAAATCTGTTATTTAAGTTGCCACAACTCTTTTGTCTTCATCAGTTTTCTGAGCACCTCCATAGGAACTGTATGCTTGTATATTTATGGCAGTGGAGAAGATGCAGATAGGCAATTTTCTGTCCACACGAGGTGGAGAAAGACTATTGAGGGCATGTTTTTGTGTGGGCCTTTTTTGTGTGGGCTGCTGTGGTCTAAATAGGGTTGCTAGAGATCAGGCGGAGAAGCAACATGTCATTTGGCACGATTCTTGCATCCAGAGGCATATTGACTTCAAGCTCTGGCTCTTTCCACTGTCAATTGAACACTTCCCCTGCTCCCTCTGTGGAGAGGCAGAGGATGTGTAATTGTTATTTTTGTCTGTGCTAGACCATCACCGATACATTGAACAACTTAGATTAAATTATTATTTTTTCTTTGTCCATAGCTGCAGTTTCAATTGGCACTTCACACAAAGGCACAGAAAAATAAATTTTAAAATTTAATCTAAGTGGTTCAGCACATCAGCAATGGTCTAACAAATGCCCCCCCCCCCCCCCGCAAATTCACTTCCCCTGCCCCTCTGCAGTTTGGCTTGATTTTAGTCCACTCCCAACAATCGCATGCACTGACAGGGGCTCAAAAAGGTGCAGCTTGGGGTGCTCTGGGGGCAAAATGATCCACTTGTCATGTGGTCACCAGAAAAAAGAGTGGATCGATCTGCCATCTTCAATGCACCAAATAGCGGGACAAACGCCCATCTTATCATGCCCAGAATCTACATTCTTTGAAACCCGACACTTCAAGCTGGCTCTATGACTTTGCAGATTCCATTATTCTTTAAATGTTGAGACTCTGAAGCCTTAACATCTAGTCAGGATGATTTCTGTTTCTCACTTCCCACTCTATAGCTCTACCACATCTAGCCTGATGAAGAGTTTCTAGGACTTGAATGTTCACCCATTTTCGAGATTTTAGTGGGCTCATAAAGCAAAACTGCACTATTAGATCAAAAAGGAAACAAAAAAGATTCAAAACCAATATTCTTTTCGGAATAGCTGTTATTTATACATATAATGTATTTAGTTTAAACGGTTTTGATTACAGCTTCAATTGCTTTATTGTAATTTAGGTATTTTGTTACTTTTTCGTAAGATGATCTGCTTGTGTTTTATGTAGAAAGGCATGGTGTATATTACATATAATGCGTGTGCATTTGTCTCTAAGAAGACATCTAAAGAGTGTGTTCTGTTAAGAAGAGCCAGGTGGAGTGTGTTTCATCATAAAGATGCTATAACTGGAAAATACAGAAAAATGGCTGTGTGATCCATTAATAGAAATAGAATCAGGAGCTGGGAAATACCTTAATTGGATTACGAAAGAGTTACAAATAAGATGAGCTTTTGGTTTCTCCAGGCAAAGATGGTATAAAACTTGGAGTTAAGGCAGTTAGTCCAAAAATGGGGCCAGATGTAACACCCAGAGCTCATGAAACCAGACTGCCAGCAAAGCAAAATGAGCTTTGGATTCCAGAGGTAACAATTTGCAGCTTTCTCCTTCTCTCGCTCGCCAGTTCTCTGGTTTGCCCCTCCCCCAACAGCTCTGCCCATTGCAATTCACTTTTTTTGGGGGGGGGGGCAATCTGGCTTCATGCATTACGTCTGGCCCAATTTTAACTACGTAATTGTCTTAACCACAAGTTTTATACCATCCTTGCTTGATGAAGAGTTCCAGAGAACTCATTTTACGTATAATGTTTAAATGATCTGATAATTATTTTGCCCAATCCCTGGCTTTGTACAAATGGAAAGCGTGTTCTTACCTAACATGGGAAATTTCAAGTCTTACTTGGATAAAATAATGGTTGGATCCAGATTAAGAGGCTGACTACACAGGCTGTTTAGCCCACTGTTTGGAGCATGGCAGAGAAAGGCTGGTGTGCTCTTACAAATGGCGACCGACTGACATCTTTCTTAGAGCGCAGCAACCTGCCCCACAAAACGTTCCTATCCACACCTTTCTGGCCCCTATCTAGTGTGAGTAGGATTGCTCTGGTTTGGATTGGTTCTAGCATGTGTGATTGCTGGAGCCAATCCAAAACAAGCCTTCCTGTTTCAATTTGCCAATATTGTGAAGTGGCTTAATAAGAAAGACACTTCAGGATATTGCCAAATTAATCACTTCCCCTGCTTGGCAAAGGGCAGGGGAAAGGGAAAAATGTTTTTGGATTGTATGTAGACCATTATATCACCCATAGTCAATATACAGTAATCCCCCCCCCCACTTCTACCTTTTTGCTGAGCAAGGGGAGTGATTAATTTGCCAATATTCTGAACTGGCTCACTTATTAAGCTACTTCATGATATTGGCAGGAGCCACTTCTGTGTGAATGGTCAGGCATGATTAGATCGTTCTGAGCAAGCCCAACGGTTCCTACATGGCCCATACTAACTTCCAAAATTCCTCAGACAGCATGACTGCTTGGGAAATTTTGAGAGCTCTAGTCCAAAACCATAAAAATACAGTATTAGGGGTTATTCTGGAACACCACAAGAGGGCAGTAAATAGATTTAGCTCCACTGGTGTCTGTGAGTGACATTCATTTTCTTTCACGTGAAGGTGGTACTGGTTGCCACTTATTTCAGCAGGAAAACATGCACTTTATCCCCCTTTGGCCTTCAGATGATTTAGAATATAGTTCCCAAGATTTCAGACCATTGATCATAAAGTGCTGTAAAATTAGACCAGATCTGGCCAATAATTCCTCTGAGATGACAATTTTATGCTGGTTCAGTTTGAGAAAAATATAAATGTGCATGAATGATGTGACACATGGACCATTGATGGCTCAATGGAGCATGCCCAAGAAGAATAAGAAATACTGAATGAAAGAATATCTTCATAAGGAAGTACTTTTAGAATGTGACCCTTTTTGATTGTGAGCTCAAATTGAGACAGCGTTTTAAAAGTTATAAATACATAGGAGCATGCTGATATTTTATTTTCTATATTGGGGGGAAAGTGTTTTCTTTGGTCTGGAAATTTTACAGCCCATTTCTTTACCAATTAGAAAGCCATTACTATGGTAACTTGAACATTTGCAAAGTATAGGAGCATTGGCCAATGTTACTGCTCCATACTCAGTCACTGACTGTAGCTGCAGCACAACACTGGCCCACAAATATGTCATAAGAGGATAAGGTTACATCAAACCTTAGGAGAAACTGAACACAAATTAACACATATTATCAAAACTTCATAAACCACATCCAGCCTGTGAAGCTGGCAGGATACTATTCATGCACCTAACCTAGTGAGGCAACTCTTTTGTAATGGGATTACAGTTGACTGGACAAATAGTATGGTGAAATGTATTATAAGACAAGCCATTCAGCACCATGGATATTTGGATTACTTCTGGTGTGCAGTGCCAGTAAAATTGCTATGCCATTCTTTCCAAACATGATGCCCTTCAGGGGTTTTAGACTACAGCTTCTAATATTCCAGCCCATTATCTATGCCAGTGAAGAGTGAGGGGAATTGTCATCTGTTGCGGTTACCTCTGAAGCCCCTATTCCCCTGGCCTTCAAAGGTTCCCGCTCTTCTTCCTCCTTCGCTGCCACCAGGTATTACTGTTTTAATACCATTTAATCATGGAGACACGTGTACTTTTGAAACTTAAGTCATTTATTAAATCAGGGAAGTTAACATACGATTAATATTCAAGAGAAAAATCACAGACTGCTAATTACTTGTCTTTCACTCAAAGCTGCTTTAACTTTATAACTCATTTAACTCTCTGTTCCATTCATAGTTCTTACTGATCTCTAACTCACTCTTAATTCACCTTTTAAGTTTCATACAGTCTCCCTCTAACAGAAACTCTCCGAATCTCTCTCAGACTCCATACACCAGCCTTTATATCCAGCTCCCTCCCCCCTTGGCTCCGCCTTCCGACCCCTCATTGGCTCCTGCTCTAATGTTCTGCTGTGACGGACAGGTGAGGGCAGGGCTGTTCGCTACATCATCCATAACATTTCACGAGGCGCTTTATTGTAAAAATGCTGTTGTACACCACAGTCTCAGTTATCTCTTTCCAGCAAAATGCCTGGTGCTGTGATGGGCTGTATGTAAGAGGTATGAGTGGAGAAAGGTCTTATGTACTGCAGTGATCACAGAAGATGCAATGTGTCTCTGCACACACAAAAGCCTCTTATTGTCGTCCTCTCTAGTAGTTCTCAACTATTTTCCCATCAGTTACTTTGGGCTCCAGTTTACAGGAACACTACCCATTGGCCATATTGGCTTGGGCATCCGGGAGCTGGCCCAAAACATCTGGAGATCCATAGACTGAAGACCAATGTTCCACTTCACTCCACAACATTTATTTTAGTTGACAGTAAGCTGCTTAGTGTCAGGGTAGAGCAGAGATTTTATTCTCCCCTGTCCAGTCACAGAATTTACTGCAAGGCTGAGGCCAGTCAAAATGTTTCAGCCTAATCTACCTCAAAAGATTGTTTGCAAGAGTAAAATTAATATGTGTTAAGGATTTGTGTGGCAAGTAATGCATCTTGAGTTTAACCGGAGGAGGACAGGGTGAAAAAGAATCAAATGAACTGGAGAACCTTAAATCCTCCAGATAATTTGGACTTTAGCTTACAGCAGCTCCAACCAGAATGTCTGGTGGTGACATATGGAGGTCAAAGTTTCTCTGTCCCTGACAATATAACTGCAATTAAAAGTCTCAAGCGTAGTAGACCCATTTAATAATTTACTGGCTGGTGAAACCCAGTCTTTATGTAAATCTGCAACTACTTTGGTTTAGTACAGGGAACTAAACCTGCATATATCACCAGCATAGTTTAATTGAAATTAGTGAGAGATCCCAAGTATAGTATTGTTAGATTCAAAACATTACTGTGGGATCCACTCATAGGAAGTTCTGGAGTAGGTCACTAAAAAGTTACAAATAAGGCAAACTTTCAAGTTCTCCAGAATGCTTCAGGAGGTGAAGACAGTATAAAATTTACTTGAGCCTCAAGTTTTTTATGACTTTTTCTTGATGAAGAGTTTTGGAGAACTCAAAAGCTCACCTTATTTGTAACACTGTAGTTATCCAACAAATTTATTGCCTAATCCAGGAAAAGACTTGTAGACTATAGCTCTGAACTGTAGATTTTAGCTTCTAGAAAAGATTTAAAGAGATTGATGTAAAGGTATTGAAGAAACCATGGTACACAAGGATGTAATACAATATGTAATGCTTAACCTATTTAGTATTCATCACAAGCAATCCAGCCAGTAACATTCTGAAAAATATTAAATCACACTTAAATTGATAACTGCCACTGTAGTAATTAACACAGCAAATGACATTAAACTACCACATATAATCTTTTAATGGTGCTAACACCTCTGGGGATTCATACCAAATTGGATTAAATAACCCAATGTACTTCAACTTTTCTTTCAGAAAAGAAGCACTGATTTATTATGTCTCCTGTGTCAAGATGTAGCAGTTGTTGAGGAAACAACAGACTGACATCATCACCTCTCTTATTCACATTAACAATCCAGCCTTGAAACCCAGATGAATAAGGAACAGAAGGGAGGGTATTCCTTCCCACCAAGACTTTACTTACTACTAATTGTTTCACATATTAAATGAGTCTACTGAATTTATAAAAGTGCATAAAATATGTTTTAAGGCCCATATTAGTCTCTTCTCCTTAAAACATACAATAAAGCCCAATATTCTGATGTAGCTCATCAGAGACCGCAGAGACTGCAGACATCCACATTTCACCCTGCTGGCAGATGGTGCTCATTGTGTTTGGTAGGGTGGATGTCATAGCAGCCATTAATTGGTGGAGCACTGGGCATTTTTCTGCATTGTACTTGTCCATAATAGAGATGGGGAATGAACTAAAAAACGAACCAGGAAGTTCATTAAAAGTCACTGGTTCGTTGGTTCAAGTTGGTTCGGGTTGGTTCAAGTTTTTCAAAACCAATGAATCTGAACTGACCCAAACTACGAACTTTAAAAATGATTTAATGAATTTCCTGGTTTGTTACCTCCCGAGCCCACAGCCTGCCC
The DNA here is from genome assembly GCA_037013535.1 of Intellagama lesueurii. Classification (NCBI taxonomy): domain Eukaryota; kingdom Metazoa; phylum Chordata; class Lepidosauria; order Squamata; family Agamidae; genus Intellagama; species Intellagama lesueurii. The sequence goes on from JBAJHW010000006.1 coordinate 79,673,714, forward strand.
CTCACCCCCTTTCCAATTCTCCCATCGCCTCCCTACCTGGTCCTGTTGCCTCCTCCTCTTCATCTTCCCCCATCTTGAGACACAGCAGGCCTGGCTTCTCTTCTGGGAGCTGAGCCTGCAGTCTCTTTTCATGTCCCCCCATCTGCATGTGCAGAGACAGTAGACCTGGCTTCTGGAAGGGAAGCTCAGCTGCTGCCTCTCAATATGGCACCGGCAGAGGAGGAGGAGGAGGCGGCAACAGGACCAGGTAGGGAGGAGACGGGGGCAGTGGACAGGCTGTGGGGCTGCAAATGGGTGATCTGGCACCACACGGCACTGGATCGCCCATTTGCAGCAATGGAGGAGAAGGAGGAGGTGGCAGGACCAGGTAGGGAGGCGATGGGGGTAGTGGGAAGGGGGTGGAGGGGCAGGCCGTGGGGCTGCAAATGGGTGATCCAGCACCATGTGGCATCATATTGTGGTCCCACTGTGCCAGATCACTCATTTGCAGTGATGGAGGAGGAGGAGGCAGGATCAGGTAGGGAGGCGATGAGGCAGTGGGAAGGGGTGGGGGGGCAGGCTATGTGGGTGGGGTTAGTTCCCCCCCCCCGGGTACAAACTTTTAAAACCAAAGACTTGGAGCAAATTATGTTTAAAAAATAACTTGCCAAAGACTGACTTAGAATTTATTCAACTGTACAAGCTTTTTCCTTAGCTACAAATTTATTAAATAGCATTGCAACCAGACTACTTTTCTGTTTTGTCTCCTCTTTGTGAGGTTAGTTTGTCCAAAATGCCACAGTTCCAAGGGCAAGATCACAATCAGTTTTTCTCCCACGTATATTTAGCTGCCGAACTGCTGAATCCATGTGTGCTCATGCAGTTGTGCAACGTAACATTAACGTGAACCAGATTTTCATTACTGTGCCAGATGGAATAAGAACAGCCTGACTGGTTCACAGTAAACATATTCCCACATGATCACTGTGGCCGCAGCAGCTTACCTTGAGCTCTGTGGAGAAAGGATGGGATAAACATGTAAAGGGATAATGTAAGGACCAGTGGCAGCATGAGGGGGTAAAATGGGGAGGGGGATCTGGAAAGGGCAGAGTGCATTTCTGAGGAAGGGTGAGGTTTTCCTCACATGATGATTTCTGATAGAGAAATAATTATTGCTTCCCTATAAATATTCTCATCCTGAACACATTTCCTGTGAACTAAAGCCTCATGATTCTGATGAAGTCAACTTTTAATTAAGCATGCTTAGGGTTGTAGTCTTTTTTTTTTTTAATTTCCAGTTGATCTGGAACATTATAACTTCTATGAAAAAAGTGTTATTTTTATCGCCATGCAGCCACAAAGATCCAGCAACGTAAGTATGTGTGTGTATGCATTAGTTGTATGAAACAGAGTATATGTTGCCCCTTTAAAACTATCCTTCAGTTTTCAAGTATTTACAAGAATTAAGGAAGGTCCAATTGTGTGTGTGTGTGTGTGTAACTCTGTGTGACACACTTTTTCTGAAGGTACTGCATTCATATTGTGAACCATAGCCAAAACTGGCCCAAGACATTTTGTTGTCAGAGTGAAAGAAAAATATACAAGAGTTGACTGGAGTGCCTGTTGATTTTTTAAAAAAACTTTAGGAATGGGACCACTCGGTCTGTGAGTGTGGTGGTATCTTCTACATCTACAACACTTCAAAACAGTGGCCTAGCTTAAGAGGTGCATAGCAGGCCAAAGGACAAACACTTTCCCTCAAACATCTTGCTGTCATTGGCCAGTATCTGCTGCTGGAGGCAACTGCCTAATGGTAGGACTGGCCCTGACTAACACTGCACATCTGCATGTTGCTCGTGGGGGCACATGACTGCAATTATTGGAAAAATATGCTGCTGAAGTTGCAAGAACTGTGATGGATTCAATGCAGACTGCTAGCCCTGTGGTAATACTCAGTTGCCCGTTTGGTCAGTTTCTGGACATGGAATTGAGTGGGAAGAGATGCCTTTCCAATTAGCTCCTGCAGTGGTGCCTTGCTGTCACCAATGCTTGTGACAATTAACTTGAACCATTTGCTTGACTGAAAGATCTCTCTTCCTAAACAACTATCAAGTGATATGTAGATCGATATTAGTCTCTACTTCCTTCCTGCTTTATTTCTAAGAGGTTTTTCTTTTTCTTTTCCTTAACAGAGGCACCACATACATTCTCTGTGATGGCTGCAAGCATACCTGTATCCAAGAAAGCCAACTCTAGGGGTGAAGTACACTAAAATGGAACTTTTTGTCCCTGAATGGATTTCCATAAACAATTACACTTAAATTTATTTTTCTAAATACTAGTTTCAAGGGTACATATTTTCTTTCAGAAGTCGTAGGTGAGGACAATACTGCTGTACTCCATTTCAATACTCTGTAACTGCTGTACTTCTCATAGGAGGGAGTAGCTTTTTGTCTTTTACTTTAGGCACCAATGCATGTTGAGTTAAGAGCAAGTAGTGCCTGCAATGTTAGCCAATTATGAAGTCAATAACTAGTGGTGAAAGCAAAAGCAGGATTTTGCTTTTACCATTAGTTATTTACTTCACATATTTGTTTTCATTGGAGGAAAGCAACAGCAGGATGAACAGAAGCCAATGAAAAATAAAGAATCCTCATTACAAAAATTAATGCCATCTAGAGGCCATAGTGGCTAGACCATCGTCCAATCGTTTATGCAGGTATGTGTGTGTCCTGGCCCTGCTCAATACAGGGCTGGTGTTCTTTTCCCATGGTCCCTTTGAGTACTTCCACTGGTGCTGAGTAGAGATGGGGGTATTCGTATATGAGTAGATAGGGGTATTCGTATATGAATATGAATACCTCCGCACAGCTGGACGTAATGAGGGTCCAGCCACCTGGGGCTGGACCATCCACTCACGCGTCCACTGCTGCCATCAGCTCCACTCTCCCTTCCAATCGCTCCAGAGCTCACATTGGACTATCCACTTCTGGCAGAAGGAGGGAAGACGAGTCACCCTGCCAGGCTGACGAGTGGATAGCCGACTGCAACCTCCGAGTGATTGGAAGGGAGAACGGAGCCGGCAGCGGATGCGTGAGTGGAGTTATGTCCAGCTGTGTGTGGGTATTCGTATTCGTATACAAATACGAATACCCCCATCTCTAGAGCTGAGCATACTTCGTGTGCTCACATATCACTTTCCTGTGTTCTATGCAGCTAACATTTAAATTAATTTTGTTAGCACAATTAGAAACATTGCAAAGATTTGCATTTTTCAAACAACTAACAAAACAGCAGTAATGACACAAATCCATTGCAGGCTGGATATTACACACACATCAATGTGTTCTTTAAGTTGCATGAATCAGTGAGGCACCATTGCAGGGGCTGATTGGAAAGGTATCCAACAAAGTTTCTGTATTGTCAAGAATATTATTAGCCGTATTCAGGCATTACCTTCCCAAAGAAACTCAACATGCTTTGAGAAGAGTGCCTAGCCCCTCCCCTCTCCCTTATGATTTTCGACACATGGAAAGTAACAGGTGCACAGAAGACATTTTCCTGCATATGTGTAGGCCCTGCAGATAAGTTAGAACCCAAATCTTCCCAGGTTCTTCATTACATGCCAGCAGAAACCTCTCCTCTGAAGGGACACTGCTTTCTATTTGTAGAAAGTAACAACAGAATGGGGAGGAGTTAAGCACTATCCTTGAAGTGTGATTAGGAATGTGCAGTTTGGAAGTTTTGGCTATAAATCTGATAATTGACCATTCTGGGTGCCTCACCTGACAGACAGACGCCTAAATGTGGCTCACCTTGGAGAAAGGACTAAACTGAAAGGTTTTGTGGTCTAGTATAGGCCTAGATCCACTTAGCTTCCTGCTCGAAAATAAAGCTGCCCACTCAGCTTGCTGGGAGCTTCCTTTTTGAACAGGAAACCAGGCAGAGCTAGGCCACAAAGCCTTCCAACTTAGGCTTTTCCCCCAGGTGACCTACACAGCTGTAGGTATCTATCTGTCTGGTGTGACACTTAGAATAGAAAATTATGGCATCAGTAATCCAAACAAACAAAAAGCAAATGGTGCATCCCTAATAAGTCTGTCTGTGAGGGTTAATTATCTCCCAAAACCTTGCCTTGTTAAGACCCACATACACAGAGCCTAACAACACAAAAGGGTAAAATTGTAAAGCTTGGAATCAAATATAAAAATAATACATAATGCTTGTCACAAAGAATTTGCCCTTCCATGCTTGACTGCACATTTATATTCAAATTTATCATATAAATCAAGGCAATTAGGGCCTACATTCCTGCTCCCTATGGAACTACAGCTCCATTCCTATCCAGTCCTTGCTTTTTCGAAAGCAACAGAGTGTCTTGTGGCACTTTCAGGACTGAGGGCTCAATCACACCTGCAAAAGAACCCCAATTATACCAATTTGGCCGTTATTTAGATTGCTTCATAATTTGCTATTTGCATGATGCATGGCCATCATCGATTTATTTGCCTCAGCAAGTAGTTTATTTCCCCCTTGCTGGGAGGGTTGTTTTAAATTGTACCCACAATGAATTGATTCATTCTTTATTGCTTCAGCATGTGTGAACTTTGCTGTCAATCTATTTCCTTTGCAAAGGGGTCAGGTTTCTGGACACTGTGGCCACTTTATGGCCACTGCACTTGTATCTTCGTTTAGATTTTTTTTAAAGGCGTATAGACAAATTGTTAGTAGCAGCTCCTGGTGCCAGCGCTGCTGCTGCCGCCGCCACAAAAAAAGCAACATGAATACGTTACTCAGAAGGAGACAGTTTCCCCGTCCCTTACAGGTGAAAGAGGACTTGAGATTTCCTGCTTTGAATTGTAAAGAAAGGAGCGTTAATTTTTTTTAAAACCCTGTTCTTCACAATACTTTGCAAGTCTCAAAACTTGCTTTCTCCTCCCAATGCTATTCAAAAGGGAAAAGATAAATTGAGAGAGAGAGATAAGGGAAAGTGAGTAAAGAAGGGAAGGGAAAAGGGGAGGGGGACAGAAGGCACCCCCTTCATCAATATATCACCTTTGGTACTTAAAAAAAAGGGGAGCTGATTGCCTCAAGAAACAGTAGAGAAAATGAATTGATACAAAATTAAAGAGCGGTGTAGCCTGCTATAACAGTTCAAATAAAAATAAATGAATCGATACAGTTACAAACAATGTGAATGCACCCACTGATATATTTAATACCATGTGACCACTGAAAGAAATCTATCAGTACAACAGAGATATGAAAAAAATTGGTGTAACTGGGTTTTTTTCTTTCACATGTGATTAAGCCCTAACAAGTTTTCTTTAGCATGCACTTTTAATAGATTGCAATAATGGATTACAATCCACTTCCTGAGCAGCACAGGAAGACAGTATTCAAGCAATAGGTTCATATTCAATTGCTCATCGTTATGGGGGTAGGGGAACAGAATTAAATGAGATACAGAAAACTAGGATTGCCACTTACGTGTCAATCATGCTCAAAAGTCTTTTAAAGCAATTTCTACTGGCAAACTAAAGAACACAGGCTCCACCCACTGGGCTAAACCAATTAATTCATAGGGGATACACTACGTTTGCAAGAGTCAATGTAAAATAAATAAAAGTTTCTGTAAATGTAAAATAAATAAAATGTAAAATAAAGAAAAGCTCTATATTGTGGGCCACATTTAACATCTGTGCAACTAAGACAGGCAGAATGTTTCACTTTATACAAGGAAGCAGATGTATCATGAGAGACAAAATTAGACAGAAAAAACATCTGAGCTGCCAGGGGACAAACAGAGCATGCAGTGCTAATATTACCAGTTTCATAATTTACTTCCTCTATTTGCATATCAGGATCTAGCGTTTGCTGTGTATGCAGCCTGCATAGCAGGATCTCCACTGATAGTATCTAGTTCATGAATCCATGTGGGACACCATGAAAGCATCTTTGTAATATCTCATAGTGCTCTCTCTGAGGCTTGGCTTACATTTACTTGATTAAACTCCCTTCGAAAGAAGAATTTGCTCTCTGATCCGTCTCTTCCTATTAGGAGACTAATATGCTTTTGCATTGTAATGTGTTCTACTCTCTCTTATGTGTGTTTGCATAGATATATGTTTTCTGTCACATTTTCCGTGGGTATTTACTAGGTTTTGAAGTATCCTGAAAGGAGTGGCATCGTTCTAGATGATTTTTTTAGCACAGAAATGGTTTCTAGCAAAATGTTCTAGAAATCTGCATGAATAAACAATGGAGCAAAAACTGAATGCAGTGAACTCTCTCCCCCCTTCCCCCATTTGCCTTCTCCTCCAGCAAGGAAAAATGAAAGATGTTACCCATTTGCCTAAGTTTTATTTTCAGGTTTGCCCTTTTCACCAGCATCAGATCCACAGCTTTAACCACAATAGATGGCAGATTTTGTGACAACCTCCAACTGGAATAGGTTAATAACTGGCTGTATAATAACCTTACTGCCCTAAAATGTACCACTGTCATTAACAGCTCAAGCCTAAGCATATTTATTCACTGAATGCAATGGAACTTAATCTGTAGTAAGATTGTCTAGGATTATGGCCTCTGTCAGCCTGTATTGTGTTATTGTTTTTACCCGTGCTTTGCTTTCCTCCCACATCATTCGTGTTTGACAGAATATGTAAATTTTAAGAATCCAATCCGAAGTACAGAATCTCATATTTATTAAAGCAGAAAAATGAATTACATCCTTCCATCTCTCACATAGAGATCAATGGTAGTTAACAACTTAATGGTACATGTTTATACGTGTCTATTCAAAGCACATCCCCAGAGTTCAATAACACTTACTATTATGTAAGTGTATCCAGCATTAGTTCTTCCTTGAGTACGCCTTACAGAATTAATCAGACATAAATAAATTGTAACTAAGAAGTCTCGCTCATTTCAGTGGGTCTGCCCTATATAGGACTAATAACGAATTTAATTCTAAATATTTATAGGGCTGTAGTCCACAACTGTTTGCACTCTTTCCTGGAAAAAGGCGTGCAGAAAAATTGTGTGTGTATTTTTCTCTTCTTGTCTTTAACATTTTTTATTCATATTTCTTCACTAAGGTATTCTCAGCTCTGACAGCACTCACTTCCAGGTGGTTGTTATAGCAATGTTATTTGCCTTTCTACATTAATTTATGGCACCGGGGAAATTAATTAGATGGCATGGCATGCATGGGAAAGTGTTAGCAGAATTTGCTATGACTTCCAGTCTTCCTCCTGAATGTTGCTTTATCTTTTGAAGATGAGCAGGAAGAAGCACTTTTCCCCTTGCTGAATCATAACAGGGTGCTAATGTTAAGAAGAAGAAATTGGTTATCCTTAAAGAAGACCACACAGGAATGCAATTGCATGGGCAAAGATGGGTGGGGATGAAACTCACTTCTATTTTGGAAGCAAGAAAGTGCTTCCAAAAGGGGGAGGAAAAAGAATTATGAAAAAACTGTAATATATGTTTTGGAAGAATCACTCCATCATGAAGCTGACTTTTTTAAAAATAAAAGCCCCAACATATAGGACTTTTCTGCTACCTTGTTGCGGAGTTTAGAAAAGGTACAGTGTAAACCACAGCTCCCAGAGTCTGAGGTAGGCTGCCCAAAGTGGGCTTGAGGATTCTAGAAGTTGTAGTCTACTCTAAAATGTAACATTTCCAAGCTCTGGGTTCATATGAAGGGAGCTTTGGGAGATGTCTCTGGGAGAAGGCTCCCAGCTTTAGAGTAGTCCGTGTGTTCCAGGTGCTACTCTGGATAGCACCAAAAGGCTCTAAAATGTGCTCTGTAAAATAGGAGTGGACAGACTTCATTTTTGCAGGATCTACTGTGTGGTGTATTTTTTTAAAAAAACTATACCCCTATGGTCTACCAATCAAGCGAGGTGCAAAATAATGGTACAGAAAGGCAGAAACATAATTGCACGAAAATGTTGCTTTGAGCACATGTTCAACCCAGGAGTTCATGTTATGTGATAGGGCTAGGATATAAACACAAAGCCTTTTGTAAACAAATCTACTCCTTTCCTCCATAGTTTCAGCTGCCTCATTTATGACTGAAAAAGGTGACTTTGAAAGAAATACAAAAATTATAACAAATAACACTGGCAGTGGCAGCAGCAAGTGGCTGTGAGAAGCAGCCAGCATGAGGGCAGCTGGGTGTGGCAAATTTGTTGCATTTGAGGCTTTGTCCTGCACCCACCCTCATTCTGGCTGCTTCTCACAGGTACTTGCTCTTGCTGCTGCCACCAGTATTATTTTTGATATTTGGTGTGTGGTGTTTTTTTTGCATTTCTTTCAAACTGGGATAGCACTAGTTCATTATTACAGATAGAAAAAAATATAACAGATTGGACAGCAAGGTTTCCCTGCAGCCCAAAACCTGTGATCCTGACATCCATTACTTGACAAACCCCACAGGGACAATTTACTCTGACACAGGTGAGCACACATGCCAAAACAATTCAAAATAATTTGTGTCCACAATCAAGTTAAAATAAACAACCCCCTTGGGGCTGTTTAAAATACTTTGCTTTCTGAACAAAAAAAATGCTTCCTGCCCCCCCCCCCCCAAGTGCACTTAGCTGTATGTCATGTAAATAGATATTTTAAAATCAATTTCAAGTGTGCTAAATCTGATGGAAACCCAGGAGTATTTCAATGTGTAACCGCCCTCTTACTTGCAGTTCTAATAGTAGCAGATCTGGTTAAGAGAGAATAATGGAGGGCTGACTTGATGTCAAAGTCATTGTGTCTCAATACTCAGGATGCAGAAATTACCATGTAAGTGGATGATGTATTGAAGCAAAGGTATAACTATTTAAAAACAACGAGTATTATGTGTAACAGTTTGAAAGCAAAAGAAGTCTGGAATAAGAGCACACATTAAGTATGCGATAGCGGCACTGGCTCTATCAACATCCAGACTCCTAGTGCTTTCTATAAAGGATTGAAAATTGAAAATATTTAGTCATTCTCCACAGAAATAAAAACGTCAGACTTCTTCCAACTCAGATGCCTTTTTCAGTAGCTGCATGATCAGAATCCTAAGATGAAATGGGGGAAGAGGGGCTTGCAGACATTCAAACACACATATTTGTATACACATATTCGGTCCTTTTTCTACCATTTCATCTTATAACTCTGATTGTGCAGGCACAAGAGATTTCAACATCAAGTCAGCCTTCCTGCTCAATTCCTCCCTTCCAACATTTTTGTTGGTAACATCTCACTTGCTAAAGAGATCTGAAAATCTCACAAGCTTGCCTATTTTTGTGACCTTTGAATTGACATTGTAAAGGTAATCCTCGTAACACATGGATTTGGGGATACTCCCTCCCCCCCTTAATGGCTAGCACTTTACTTTCTGAAGGGGTCTAAAGAAATGGACTTATCCATAAAAGCTCACAGTTAGTCTTTGAGGTACCACAACGTTTTTGTCTTCTTTTGTCTGTTTCCAGGCCCAATTCAAAGTGCTGGTCATTACCTATGAAGCCCTACGCAGGTTGGGTCCAGGCCATCTGAAGGACCATATCTCCCTATACGAGCCTTTTTGGCATTTGAGATCATCAAAGGAGGCCCTCTTTTCAGTGCTATTGCCAGTGCAGGCGCAGCTGATGGGGACATGGGAAAGGGCCTTCTCTGTGGCAGCTTCCAGGTTGTGGAATGCTCTCCCTCAGGAGATTGGGCTGCCCCCCTCCCTTTTATACTTCCACCAACAGCGGAGGACCCATCTCATCTCTGCAGGCGGTCTTTTAACAATCATGTTTGAATCCCTGAATGTATTCTTAGGGTTAAGATAGTTTTAAATGTTTACTTGCTTTTAATTATTCAATTGTGTTTTAATTAGCATATAGTTTAATTGTTTTTTAATGTTTAACTTATGTTTTTGAATCAATTCCTTTTAATATTGTGAGCCACCTTGAGTCTCCTTACCAGGAGAAAGGCAGCATATAAACAAAATAATAAATAATAATTCTTTATTTTTAATTTTTGTTTTGTTTTTGCCTGACTTTACTTTTAAAAATAATTTGGATTTACATGGTTTTCTGAATGATGGCTCTTCTATTACTGATGTTTTCATGCAGCATGTACCCAGTGGAAACATTATAGAAACATAACCCAGTATCTTTGGAAACATGAATTCCACTCGTCTTTAAGGTTTGAACAATATGATTTGTTCTTTATAGGTTACTGTGAAGCTGGAGCTTCTATGGCAAATATGTTGTAAGTGTTGATGTAGGTGTAGAGGTTAATGGCAACTGTTTTAGCAGAGTGCAGTAGGTTAGTAAAGTAAGCTTATGGTTATGAATTGAGAGTAATCATTTAGGATGCTCTGAGTCGGCGAAAAGGAAAACTGTGCATTATTGTTCCAAGAAATTAATCAATGATAAAACGTAGACTTGACTACAGAAGCTCCAAAAGCTGGCTTCTGTACATGCAAGTATGCTGACAGCAAACATGGAGACACCCTTATAGCCTGCCATTATAGGAGGAGGAGAAAAAAGAACAAGAAACTAATTTTAAGAAACTATTGAGTGATCTAGGAGGATGTAACAGCAAGATACATGTGGTCACTTACAGAAAAACAAGGGAAGCTAAGATGCCTATTCCCATCTAGCTTTCTATCAGTTACTGGCTACATTATGTACAGTGTTACCACACACATTGTAATAGCAGGGAACTCTTTCCTGGGGAGATGCTGTTAGGCTGAATAACTACTTATTCTGCTCTGTACAGTATTGCTATCAATTGCTGATTCTAATCAGACATTTATACATCAGTGTTAATTTTCTTTTGAGATCAGACATACAAAAACACAGCTCAAATTTATTACATTTTCCTTTGGTCTACATAGAGTTATATTGCATAAACGAGTAGTGAAACACTCTTTCTAACTTTCTTCCCTGTGTTTTCCCTTCAGTAGTAAGATTTGAGTCATACTTTTACTGGGTAATATAAAAAAATCAAGTCAGCAAGTACACAGCTGTCTCTGTCCTCTGTTGAGGAAACTCCACCCTTTTGTTCAATCCATACAAATAAAATTGTATTTGCCAATCCATGTGTTTCCAGTCTCCATTCTGAAGGAAATCAACCCTGAGTGCTCACTGGAAGGACAGATCCTGAAGCTGAGGCTCCAATACTTTGACCATCTCATGAGCAGAGAAGACTCCCTGGAAAAGACCCTGATGTTGGGAAAGTGTGAGGGCAAGAGGAGAAGGGGACGACAGAGGACGAGATGGTTGGACAGTGTAATTGAAGCTACCAATATGAATTTGACCCAACTCCGGGAGGCAGTGGAAGACAGGAGGGCCTGGCGTGCTCTGGTCCATGGGGTCACGAAGAGTTGGACACGACTTAACAACAACAACATATTTCCAGTCATCTTTTTCTTTTCTTTTCCTCTTTGCAGAATATACTTAAGGAATGCAGAATTTCCCATGAGATTCCTAGGAAACTTGGAAATATAGTTGACCAGCATATTGTAATCTTCCCACAGGATCTCATTCTGGTGTTCTGCCTTTAGGAAAGTGTATTTCTCTTTCTACACTTAACTGTGTGACTACACTGCAAATTAGTCTGCAGTTTGTGCCAGAATGGCATGGTTAAATTTTATGTATTTCCCATAGATTACATGGCTTAAAGCTAATTGTGAGTAAGCCTAGTTTTTTTATGGGCATTTGTTGCTTTTTGTTCAGCTGTCAGAAGCTAGTGTTTTTTGTAGTGTTTGGGCTCACATTTTTGTTTGTTTGTTTCTAGCATGTGTGGACCATCTATATTGGTCGAAAGGGGGAGTGGGATGTATGTTCTAGAGTAACGGTGATGTCTTCAGTGGGATGTGATTTCCAGTACAGCAGGTACATTCCCCTCCATTAAGCACAAAATTGTCTATCTTCAAAACAATTTTTTTCCTGAAGCTTGTCAAATTCATCTGTGTCAGATCAGCACTGAAGTTTTGCAAGCTGATACATCAGTTCAGTGCTATGTCACTTGCCAAATTATTTTATTTAAAACAAGCAGAGAAATGTCTTCAGTGGAGCACAGATATGCCAGTACATCAGCAACAACTCAGTCGAGTGAGTGTCTCTTGTCTTTCTTCTGAACAATTTTTTTATTGTACTTGTCAAATTTAGTGCTATGTCAGATAAGCACTGAAGATTCACAAGCTGTTATATCTATTCAGTGCTATGTCACTTGCCAGTTTTTTTATTTTAAAAAAAGGTGGAGGAGAGGATGGTGTTGACAGAAGAGCATGTTAATGACAGAGCAGAGTGAGAAATCTGTGATCCCACTGAAAATTGCAATAATTTGAGGTGCTGTGAGAATTCTTGCCCCCAAAATTGCTTAAGATAATTAAGCATTCTATGTGAACAACAACAATTTAATTGCCATAGGAAACTTTGAATTGAACCAAGTCCACTTGGGATGGCCTCCCTATCTAGTAGTACTATCAATAAAGCCAGCTTGGTATTGTTCAGGAAGACTGAAAAGGGAGTGTCACATTCTCCAAGATTCTCCACAAATCTTGAAACTATCATGATCTCATGGTGTCACTCTGCCTATATTGCAATGTGTCTTAGTGAGCTTGTTGTGGTGCCATCTCTATGCAAGCTCTCTTTTTTTACTGCTGTGTGAGGACAGGGTGGCTTCTGTCATCCACTATAGCCTCCTAATGGGTTTAGGAGAAACCTATTCACCTATTACTAGTATATACTTACTAGCAAATGTAATTGGCTATACTTGTCTTTGAAACCCTATGTGGCTTGGGAGCAAAATGTCTGAAGGAATGCAGAGGGCTGACCTGACTATAAAGTAGAAAGGGGCTCCTCTCTTATATGGGAGATGTTGTGGGGGTGAGAAATTGTGGCAAAACGTTGGAGAACAGAGCTCTGTATGACATAAACCTACTAAGCTAGCCTTTGTGTGGGATACAGGATGCTGTCCTGTGTCCATCACTACCGGTGAACTAATATTTTCTGTCTAATTGGCTTCTACACATTGACTGGGAGAGGCATCATGCCTCAGACAGGAAAGTATCTTGTGCCACCAGGGATGGCCTCCTGAATCTAGGTTCACACTAATCTGCCTGTACTTTACACTAAAACATTTTGTTGCAGAGTCCCATTTATGACATTTAAACTTCACAGGTGGCTATGCTCCTGAACACAATCCCATATTTCCATCCCTCACTCCATTTTAATGTTTCTGGCCCCCTTTTAAAAGCTTATCAGCAAATAATGTTCACATTATGTTGGCTTACATTTTGGACAGCTTCTAGTTATTTGTGTGCTAGCGATGCACTTTAAGAGGTGAGATGTTTCTAAATATAAAAGTGAGTAACAAAAGCTGAGTAAGCATTTGGTATGTTCTTAAACGGCAAAGCAGTGCTGGTGATCGCAGAAAAATGAAAGGAAATACCTGCATTGTGCTGTTTATGTTCATTCTTTGACAAGCTACTACATTAATTCTAAACACTTGTATCAGCACATTGCAATGCTGAGTAAACTCATGCACGTCCATGCAAAAAAATGTTTTACCCAAGGGATAATGACAGACTTTTTCCAAGATCCTCAGAAATCTGAGCTTAATCACCAATTCAGAAAGAGCGTATGCAGGTAGCTTTGAGCAAAATCAGTTGAGCAAATCAGTCTCTCTTAACCTAAGTTAGGTAAAGGTAAAGGTTCCCCTTGACATTTAGTCCAGTCGTGTCCGACTCTAGGGGGCAGTGCTCATCCCCGTTTCCAAGCCATAGAGCCAGCGTTTGTCTGTAGACAGTTTCCGTAGTCATGTGGCCAGTGCGACTAGACACGGAACGCCGTTACCTTCCCACTGTGGTGGCACCTATTTATCTACTCACATTTTTACATGCTTTCGAACTGCTAGGTTGGCAGGAGCTGGGACAAGCAACGGGAGCTCACTCCGTCGCGTGGATTCGATCTTACGACTGCTGGTCTACCGACCTTGCAGCACAGAGGCTTCTGCGGTTTAACCTGCAGCGCCACCACGTCCCCTAACCACGTAACCTAAGTTACCCATCTGTAAAACAGAAATAGCATTCACCTAGAGAAGAATATTGTGAGACAAAACATCTCAGGTATAAGCTTGTTATACGAATAGTTAATTGTTCTTATGTGCTATCATGTTGCCTCTGACTTACAGTGACCCCATGAATGAGTGACCTCCAAAATATCCTATCATGACCTGCTCAGCTCTTGCAAAACCAAGGCTGTAGTTTTCTATTCTATTGTAAGAGGTCTAAATCAGAGCAGAATGTGCAGGTTCATGAGCAGGATGAAGCAAACAGAATATTTTAAATGGATTCAGATCTGGTGAACAAATTGAATCATATTGAACTGGAATCCATTCTGAAGCTTTGCATTGGCCTCTGGAGAGAACGGGGGGACCCATGCACAACATTAGTATATACCTTTTAAATACTTGCTAATGAATTACTACATACAGTTTTAAAAAATTAAAATATTCCTTAACTTGGATTAATTGAGCGGTTGGCAATTCATGGTTCTCCAGGTGTTGTTAGACTGTGACTCCTACCATCTGCTGGATAGCTCAGTGGTTTGGGCATCTAGCTGAGGAGCCAGAAGTTGGGAATTCAACTCCCCACTGTACCTCCTTGACAGGAGCTGGACTCCATGATCCACAGAGTCCTTTCCAGCTCTGCAGTTCTATGATGATGATCACTGCTGGTGACCATGGCTAGAGATGATTTGATAACATCTGGAGGGCCACAAATGGTCCATCCTGGCTTAATTACTCCTTCACTTACAGTCAAATTCTGTTTATATAGGAGGTATTGAGTCTAAAATCTTAAAAGATGACGCTGTTAAGGTGCTACACTCAATGTCAGCAAGTTTGGAAAACTCAGCAGTGGCCAGAGGATTGGAAAAGATCAGTCTACATCCCAATCCCAAAGAAGGGCAGTGCCAAAGAATGCTCCAACTACCGTACAATTGCACTCATTTCACACGCTAGCAAGGTTATGCTCAAAATCCTACAAGGTAGACTTCAGTAGTATGTGGACCGAGAACTCCCAGAAGTACAAGCTGGATTTCGAAGGGGCAGAGGAACTAGAGACCAAATTGCCAACATGCACTGGATTATGGAGAAAGCCAGAGAATTCCAGAAAAACATCTACTTCTGCTTCATTGACTACGCAAAAGCCTTTGACCGTGTGGACCACAGCAAACTGTGGCAAGTCCTTAAGGAAATGGGAGTGCCTGACCACCTTATATATCTCCTGAGAAACCTATACGTGGGACAGGAAGCAACAGTTAGAACTGGATATGGAACAACTGATTGGTTCAAAATTGGGAAAGGAGTACGACAAGGCTCCATATTGTCTCCCTGCTTATTCAACTTATATGCAGAATACATCATGCAAAAGGCTGGACTGGAGGAATCCCAAGCCGGAATCAAGATTGCTGGAAGAAATATCAACAACCTCAGATATGCAGATGATACCACTCTGATGGCAGAAAGTGAGGAGGAATTAAAGAACCTCTTAATGAGGGTGAAAGAGGAGAGCGCAAAAAATGGTCTGAAGCTCAACATCAAAAAAACTAAGATCATGGCCACTGGTCCCATCACCTCCTGGCAAATAGAAGGGGAAGATATGGAGGCAGTGACAGATTTGACTTTCCTGGGCTCCATGATCACTGCAGATGGTGACAGCAGCCACGAAATTAAAAGACACCTGCTTCTTGGGAGGAAAGCGATGACAAACCTAGACAGCATCTTAAAAAGCAGAGACATCACCTTGCCGACAAAGGTCCGCATAGTCAAAGCTATGGTTTTTCCAGTAGCGATGTATGGAAGCGAGAGCTGGACCATAAAGAAGGCTGACCGCCGAAGAATTGATGCTTTTGAATTGTGGTGTTGGAGGAGGCTCTTGAGAGTCCCCTGGACTGCAAGGAGAACAAACCTATCCATTCTGAAGGAAATCAACCCGGAGTGCTCACTGGAAGGACAGATCCTGAAGCTGAGGCTCCAATACTTTGGCCATCTCATGAGAAGAGAAGACTCCCTGGAAAAGACCCTGATGTTGGGAAAGTGTGAAAGCAAGAGGAGAAGGGGACAACAGAGGACGAGATGGTTGGACAGTGTCACTGAAGCTATGAACATGAATTTGACCAAACTCCGGGAGGCAGTGGAAGACAGGAGGGCTTGGCGTGCTCTGGTCCATGGGGTCACAAAGAGTCGGACACGACTAAACGACTAAACAACAACAAAATTGAGTCTAATCTATTACTATGAGGTTGTAATATATATATTACAAAAATCAATACACAAAAAATATTACAAAAGCTAGATCATAGGAGAGGGTCTGGTCTGGGATAGTATTTTGATTGCAGAGCTCTCTCCCGAAGGTTAAGATTGGTTAGTTTTAGGCAGGCCACTTCTGGTTTTTATGTATTTCCAGTAGCTTTATATTTATATTTATTATATTATTCCAAACTTTGGAAAAATTACTTTCTTGGACTACAACTCCAAGAATCCTACAGCCAGCACAGCCACAGCCTCTGGAAAGTTCAGGGAGTTGTAATCCAAAGAAGTAACTTTTCCAAGCTCTGTGCTACTCTCTCTCTCATGCTTTAAAATTCTGCTTTGTTAGCATCATCCACTGCCTTTAAACGGGTGTAAATCGTTACCTTGTAAGTGATCCTGGAGTCCCTTTCCACTTCATAGGAATAATCAGAACTGTATATAAAGAAAAATTTTAGGGTGATTTTATAAGAATGTTGCAAACAAACATATCTATCTGCATGTATACATAATGAGTTTTCTTCTTCCTACCGCCTTGCACATCTCCCCCTTTGTCTTCATAAAATCGAAGAGCGAGAGGTTTCCCAGTTTAAGCATTGGTCAACGCAATCTTGCAGGCTCTAATTTAAAGGGGAAAGGTAGAGCTGGTGGGGGTGCCTTAATAAAATTGAGAACACCACTGCATTCCTTTAGTTTCAACCTGACTCCGTCCCCAATAAGCCTTTTAAGAAAGAAAGAAAGAAAGAAAGAAAGAAAGAAAGAAAGAAAGAAAGAAAGCTCCTTCTCATAATGACAGAGAAGGAAAGGACCTCGGGCCCCACTCCAAGGTAAACTCCAGCTTAGCTTCAGCGAAGTTGCTACTTCACGCGCCTTGCGACCGTGCCTCGCGGAACGCTTGCCGCGCGTAAATAACTCCGGACCAACTAGCTCTGAACGAGGCTGCGATTTGCACGGCGGGCGGGCAACCTACGTGCCGGCCAAGCCCCTCCCTCGCGTGGCTGAAGGCGCGGGGGGCGAGACCTGTGTGTTTTGTTCGCTCCTGCCTTCTGCCCGCGCAGCTGGGAGGGGAGTCGCCTGCGCTTGCTTGCGTCGGCTCTCTCTCTTGCTCGTTCGCTCCTCACGGTTGAGGAAAGCTAGCAGCGAGGCAGGGATTTTCATGGCTGGGGCTGAACTGCGAGGCCGAACTTGAGGGAACGCCACCACCGCTGGCGGCGGCGGCGGCCACGAAGCGTCGGCTGTAGCGGCCCCTGAGGAGGAGGCGGTCGCGGGGCTCGCCCGGCCCTTCCTTCCCTTCTCTTCTCTTCCCTCCCCGCGTATGAGTCAGGTATTTCCCAGCCTGCTGGCAGCGGCCACGCTGGGTGACGGAGGCCGAAGCTGCTGCCTCACGTTTTCCCTCCGAGCTCCATGGAAAAGGCAGCGGCCGCGACGGAAGGCGGCAGCGGCACCACCACCACCACCAGCGGCGGGGACGCCGTGGGCTCCTCCGCGGCGGGAAACAGCAGCGGCGGGGGCAGTAACAGCAGCAGCCGGAGCAGCAGCCGCCCCACGTCGGCGGGCTCCTCTCCTTGCTCCTCCGCCAGTCGAGGGCCGGGAGCGGCGGCGGTTGCAGCTGCAGCAGGGAGGCCGGATGGAGGTGGCGGGAGCAGCAGCCCCGGTTCCGCGGCCCCCAGTCCTGGAGGAAGCGGCGGCGGCGGCACAGGAGGAGGACTGCTGGCCGACAGAAGGACGGAGCCGGTGCTGGAGGGCACCCTGAGCAAATATACCAACCTTCTCCAAGGCTGGCAGAGCAGGTAATTGCGTGGACAACGCGCTTCTGCAACGTGCGGAAACCCGAGTTAGGCGCCGCCGTGGGATCGGAGCAAGGGACTTGGACGACGCCTCCCGCTAACCAAGGCGCCGGGGGAGGGCGGCTAGGACTTCTTTCTGGCCCAGTTGCGAATAGTCCCCCCCCCCGCAAAGGTTGTGGGACCCCCTTCTGCAACCGCGCCCACATTCTCGCCCCATTGGCTCCGCCTCTCCTCTCCCCCAACTCTCTTCCCGCCCGCCCTTCTTTCGGACAGGGCGTGGGACTCTCGGGCAAGCATCTTCTTCCTTCACTGCCCTGTAGGTACAGAGTCGAGCTGTGGAAGTTTCTTTCTTCTTGGGATCAGACCAGTGGGAGACTCTGAAAGACCCTCCCCTCTTCACTTCTCATTAGAGTCTATCTCACAGGAGTGGCTTCTTTGGTAACATCCCAAAGGATGCACTGTGCTATGGTAAAATGTATTACTAACCTTGAGGGTGCCACAAAACACCTTGTTGGATTTATGCCTGCCATTTAATTGAAATGGAATCTCCCTCATTTTATCCCATGCAGCTTTTCTTTTTACCACTATTTTTAGCATGCATTCTATTTATGTATTTATTTATTAATTAATGCGTAAATCCCAAATTTCCTCCAGAAAACTCAGTATAGCTTGGATGGTTCTCTTTTCTCTCCTCCTCATGTTTATCCCTGTAAGAACCCTATGAAAGTATTTCAGAAGGGGAACCATGCCAGTCAGTTGTCTATTGCAGGAAGAACAAGTCATGCCTTATTCTGCATAAGCTTTTGTTGATTGTAGTCCACATATTTTATAGATTTAAAGAAGTGAAGTCCAAAAAGCTTATGTAAATTAATAATAACATGCTGTCAAGTTAATCCTGACTTATGGTGATCCTTTCCAGGGTTTTCTGGATACAGAATACTCAGAGGTGGTGTACCAGTCCCTTCTTCTGGGGGCATCCTGGGACAGTGCAGCTTGGCCAAAGCTATGCAGGCTGGCTCTTCTTCTGGGAAGCACAGTGGAGAATCAAGCTCACAATTTCTAGCGCTCCTAATGCACTGAGTTATGCCAGATGGTACTTGTTGGTTTAGAGTCTTCATTTTCCATGCAGCAAAATGCTCTGCCCATGGAGCTCCCATGTGATCTCTGTAGTACCCATGGAGAATGTGAAATGTGCCCATTTAATCAAATAGGTTTTCCACTTCCATAAGGAGATATCACATATCCCTTCTTATGTAAGCTGCATAACCTATGAACTGCTTTTGCAAAAAGCTGTTGTATGAGTGGAACAAATGAACAGGATACTAGTCTTAGTCTTAAAGGAACCACAAGATTCTTTGTTTTCTCTCCATGTGAAATAAGTCAACCTGAGAGAGAGAGAGAGAGAGAGAGAGAGAGAGAGAGAGAGAGAGAGTTACCTAGTAAGGTCACCTAGTGAGTTTGTGGGGAACCTCTGAAACCCATTACTGGACTTGTTCACTTGATAGGCTAGCAGTAGCCATATTTTTCGAGCTTGTAAGATTACTGTTTTTTGATCATTTAGCTGTATGCACACATGCATTCTGCTTTCTAAGGCTTCATTGTTGCAGTAATGCTTTTCAACAAAGGCTGTGTTGGTTGCCATGTGTGAGTTTTTCTTTGTCATCTCCTGTGTCAAAAAGTGTGAGTTTCTCATATACTCTGAAATACTTCGGTTGATTCAGGCATGCTGCTGAAACTGTAACAGTAGTCTGTTTTCCCGCATTGCTTATTTTGATCACTTTCTCATGTTCATATTTTGGGATGTTTTTAAAGATTTGGAGTAGAAGTGCAAACTCCACACATAGGCAGAAACTGTACTAGAACCAAAGAAAAGTGACAGAAAATATTGAGCAGATTTCACTGTTGTTGAGAACTCTTCATCAAGCGGTGTGTTTGGTACTGTTGAGGTAGAGGATGAAGAGTGTTGGAGAACATAACATCTGACTCATTAGTTTTAACATTTTGCTTGCTCCTAATAAAAAGATTATCTATCCTTGGATTTTGAAGTTGTTTCTTATGGTTCACTATAGCATTTTTTTGCTCACTACACATTGTGGACAAAAAAGTGGGCCCCAGTTACAGGTGGAATGTATGATGAAGTGATGATGAAATGTCAAACTTAAAGCTGAGTTAACCAAGACTGTTGTGATTCCCTCCCCCCCCTTTTCCTTGTGGTAAGGAGGCATAAGATTAGTTTGCTGCTGTTTTCATGCCAGATGAATTAGGTATGGAGAAAAATATAGAGTGTGTTCTGTGTGATCAATTTGAGAGAGTGGCTACCTGGGCATTTTGTCCGCTATGGAGGTGAGCTGGTTCACTCCATTTGTTGGTGATCAGACAATGTAATTGCTAGAGTGAGCCCACGTGCTCCCAGAATGTTCCTACCCACACCTTTCTGAGTCCCTGTTGAGGTAGGATCATTCAATTTTGATTCTTTTTTTTTTATTAGATTTATACCCCGCCCATCTAGACAGATAGTCTACTCTGGGCGGCATTACAAAATTTAAAAACAATAGAAACCATGAACATGCAAAATCCAAGATGTAAAAATGTAAATATTAAAATACAGCAAGAGGGAAAGCCTGCCTAAATAGCCATGTCTTAAGTGTATTTCTAAAGACACCCAGAGAGGGAGCCAGGCGGATCTCTATGGGCAAGTTGTTCCAGAGGCGAGGGGCCACTGCCGAGAAGGCCCGGTTCCTCGTTCTTTCCTTCCGGGCCTCCCTCGGCGTTAGGCCCCTCAATCGCCCGGCCTGGCTAGAACGAGTGTCTCTGGCAGAACTGGGTGGGAGAAGGTGCTCTGCCAGATATCGATTCATTTCCAAGACATGTGATCTCTAGGAATGAACCAAAGCAAAGCTTCCTGCTTTTAATTTACCAGCTGGTTTCTTTTTCCCAATATAATTAGTGGCTTAAACAGATAGTTTAGCCACTTAAGGATACTGGGAAATTGGGAAATTAAAAACGTATTTCCTTCCTATGCTGACAGAGGAGCAGAGGGAGGAAGCAAAGCCCAATTAGGGCAGTGCTGATGTGCTGTACCTTTTAGAGAACAAAAAATGAAGGCTTCTTTCTGGAACAGGGAGGAAACAAGAGGAGGCAAGGAGTGGGATTTTTTCTTTCTTTACAGCTTTTCTTAAGGGAGGCTTAAGGAAGCTGTTCTTCAGCATATTTGTAAAGTGCTCCTTAAGAGACATCTTGGTGGTGCTCTTAAATACAATGCAGTACTTTCTGTAAATTTCATTTGATCTAAACTTGCCATTCCCAACTTTTTGTTTTGACTGTGGCCATAAGCACAATATGGAAGAAATACAGGCTGAATCAGAGTTGTGTAAGTTGCATAGCAAACTTTATAAGCTGGTGTGTGAAGAATTGTTTCCAGTCTGTGGCCCCTTCAAATGTGCCAGGGCCCCCAAGGTGCCATATGGCTCCTGTTGAGAATGGCTGACAGGTCAAGTTACTTTTGGCTAATCAGTTAGATGGTGGTAGTGAACACCATACTAGCCTCCTTTTCCAAAGTTTTGTTTGGGAATTATTGGACACAAATGTTGGTTTCTATATTGTGAGATATTGTTGCCATTTCAGAAGAGGATATTGAGTAATTGGTTCTATGTAGGGGATTGTGTTGTAAGACAAGTGGCAGCTGTTTTGCTCAATTGTTATTGCAAACACTACATTTGTAGAAGAAACTAAGAAACATTTGAATGTCTTATTGCTTTTTTTTGTATCTTTACATAGACGTAAATTTTGCAGAATTCATTGGAATTTACTCACAGCACACAGCACACACAGAATTGCTGCCTTATACACTTTTTTTCTCAGCCACTCCCTTCCTCTGAATATATATTGTTGATTTAGAGACTGGAATATTACTTTTAAGAAGAATGAATATAATGACATGCTGAAGTGATGTGCAACTAAAGTAACCAAGAGCATAATCCTACTATTGCTCAGTTGTTATTATGTGCTGTCAGGTCACCTCCAACTCAGGGCAACCCTATGAATGAGTGATCTCCAAAATGTCCTGTCCTTAGTCTCCCTGCTCAGTTCTTGCAGACTCAAGCCTGTGGTCTCTTTTTAGGGAGTCAGTCCATCTCATATTTGGTCTTCCTCTTTCCTTCCACCCAGCATATTGTCTTTTCCAGAAAATCCTGTATTTTCATGTGCCCAAAGTAGGACAGACTACTTTGATATAATTGTTTACTTTGCACAGTATCCAATACATGAGCAATCTGCTCTCTGCGAATTCATAGTAGTTCTAGAGTGGATGTAGCAACTGTGATATGTGGGTAGATGTAATGCTGACACATTTCTTATTTCTAAAGTTGTTTTCCTAAGATAATCTGATTTAAAAAAAAACACCTTACAAGTACTTTTTAAATACACCAGTTTGAATAATGACTTAAAATTTATGGCAATATTTACTTGATTGAGTACATCCTGTTATACCCTTGGCCAGTAACCAGTTTTGCTGGAGGTGTGCTTTTTTGAAATGGAGGCGGGGGGAGGAGGAGGTCAACAGGCCCAATGTGTAACATGGTAGCCAGAATGTCCTGTTGATCTCATTTCTACCATATCTCCTTTAGAGTCCTGGAGTGTCAATGTAGAGGAAGGGAGGCAACCATACTGAAGGAACTGAATTTCACTACAGAGATACCAGTTGTTCCTTCTCTATTTCTGTACTTTCTTGGGTTGTTTAGAATTTAGTGTTGTCTGTTTATTTATTTTAGCAATTGTTTTCTAAATGCTGCTAATGGTTGTCAAAGAGAGGCATGCCACAGACCCTGTGCTCTGATCTTAAATATAATTACCAAAATAGTTAGGTGGAGTCAATAAAATTCAAGGTAAATGTGTTTGTGTTTCTCCTCTTTGTTTGCAGTATTGTTTTGGACACAGTGATATAAACGTGTATGCTATTCTTAACTTGGTATTCCAAAAGCATAGCATGCAGTGTCTCTATGCAATGGCACTGTATGATACATGTTGTTCTATTTTAAATCCTTACGCTACTAGGTTAGAAAATAATATGTAGCTGGTTCTTTCAGTTTGCTTTCTGCTATGGTTCTGTGATCTGTTTGGTAGGTAGGCACAGCCTAAATTTTCTTAGGCGTCATTGGTATGTATATATGTGAAGATGATGGCTTTGCACGAACATTGCATCATCTGACCTGACATTTAATTGCTGACTCACGAAGTTTCAAGAGATAAGTAGAGCTATTCAGGTGTGACTTTTCACTGTCCTAAATACTTTACTGTATTGTCATCTGTGAATGTGTCTTCTCGTCTGCAAATACAGCAGGCATGTATTCCTGATTCCAAGTAAATTTAGCTGTATTGTTCTGAATATACAGTCATGGCCAAAAATATTGGCACCCTTACAATTCTGTCAGAAAATGCAACCTTTCTCTCAGAAAATTGTTGCAGTTGCAAATGTTTTGGTACTCACATGTTCATTTCTTTGGTTTGAGTTGGAACAACACAAAAAAACAGAGAAGAAAAGTCAAATCTGATACAATCCCACACAGAAACCCAAAAATGCACTGGCTAAAATTATTGGCACCCTGTCTCATTTGTAAGAAATAATTGCTTTTCAAGCATGTGATGCTCCTTTAATTTGTATTTAGATGTACCTGTTGCAAGTAAGAGGTGTGGGCAATATAGTAATCACACTTGCAACCAGTTCAGATGGAGAAAAGTTGACTCAACCTTTGTGTTGTGTGTGACACTGAGCATGGAGAAAAGAATGAAGTGTAAAGAGTTGTCTGTGGATTTGAGAGAAAAAATTGTGGAAAAACATCGACAATCTCAAGGCTACAAGTCCATCTCCAGAGATCTTAATGTTCCTGCGTCCAGTGTGCGCAATATCATCAAGAGGTTTACGGCCCATGGCACTGTAGCTAACCTCCCTGGACGTGGACGGAAGAGCAAAATTACTGAAAAATTACAATGAAGGGTTGTTTGAATGGTGGGTACAGAACCCAGATTAACTTCCAAACAAATTCAAGCTGATCTGCAGACACAGGGTACAACAATGTCAGCTCGCACTATCCGTCGCCATCTGAATGAAAAGGGACATTATGGAAGGAGACCCAGGAGGACACCACTGCTGGCACAAAGGCATAAAAAAGCAAGACTGGAGTATGCCAAAACCTATGTGACAAAACCACAATCCTTCTGGGAGAACGTACTGTAGACAGATGAGACAAAAGTAGAGCTTTTTGGTCAAGGACATAATGGCACTGTTTACAGAAAAAGAAACGAGGCATTCCAAGAAAAGAACACAGTCCTTACAGTCAAACATGGTGGAGGTTCAAAGATGTTTTGGGGTTGCTTTGCTGCTTCTGGCACTGGATGCCTTGACTGTGTGAACGGTATCATGAAATCTGATGATTACCCAAAGAATTTTGGGGCACAACATAGTGGCCAGTGTCAGAAAGCTGTGTCTCCACCAGAGGTCATGGGTCTTCCAGCAGGACAATGACCCGAAACACACTTCAGAAAGCACTCAGAAATAGTTACAAACAAAGCGCTGGAGAGTTCTGAAATGGCCAGCAATGAGTCCAGATCTGAATCCCATAGAATACCTATGGAGAGATCTCAAAACAGCAATTGGGAGAAGGCATCCTTCAAATCTGAAGGCCCTGGAGCAGTTTGCAAAAGAAGAGTGGTCCAAAATTCCAGTAGAGAGGTGTAAGAAACTCATTCATGGTTACAGGAAGCGATTGATTTCAGTTATTTTTTCCAAAAGGGGTGCTACCAAATATTAAGTTAAGGGTGCCAATAATTTTGGCCAGTGCATTTTTGGGTTTCTGTGTGGGATTGTATCAGATTTGACTTTTCTTCTCTGTTTTTTTGTGTTGTTCCAACTCAAACCAAAGAAATGAACATGTGAGTACCAAAACATTTGCAACTGCAACAATTTTCTGAGAGAAAGGTTGCATTTTCTGACAGAATTGTAAGGGTGCCAATATTTTTGGCCATGACTGTAGATTATTGTAGGGAAGCACTAATTAGTTGTTCCTTGTACATAAAGCCCTTTTTGTTGTTTTAAAATATTTTGTATGCCACCTTTAAAGGGAAAACTCTAAAGGTGATTTCTACATTCAAGGCACTATCTTAAGGAGTGAAAAAACTATGAGTATTATTAATACTTATGACTATTAAGTTCCTGGGGAGCTTCCACAATATTGTGGGTGTTTTTGTTTCTCTCCTTTTAAAAATTATTTCCTATTTATATTTGCCCATTGTGTAATGTAATAATACATTATACAAATGTAATGCATGTTTGTTAAAAAGCTTCCTGTGGAGCTTTTTCTTTTTGTGCTAGGCTGTGTCAGGCAGGTTTGCAAATCCAAATGTACAGTGTTTACTGGATCTTCCTTATTACATGTATAGAGATACAGCTAATGAATGTTGAACCGTTTAGTGAGAGCGTGTCCAGATGGGCATATAGCTCACCATTTGGATTGCTCTTGATGGTGTTTGGTTCAAATCAAATTACAGTGTCCACATGTGTTTTATTTAGAGATGGGGGTATTCATATACGAATACGAATATCCCTGCACAGGTGGCTATAACGAGGGTCCACTCACCGATCTGCCACTGCTGCGGACACCGCGATTCTTCCAGTGGCTCTGCAGATTGCGATCTGCGAGCCACTCTTTGACCTTGCAGCGAGGCTTGTCCTCCCGCCTCCTGCCAGGAATGGCTAGCCGATCACAATCTGCGGAGCCATTGGAAGAATCGCAGAGTCCATGGCAGCAGCGGATCGGTGAGTGGACCGTCCGGCCCCATGGGGCTGGACCCTCATTATCGCCACCTGTGTGGGGATATTCAAATACGAATACCCCTATCTTTAGTTTTAACTTAGAGTGATCTATCCTGCCTCTTTTTAGAGCCCTTTTAAGGGCTGCAGGGTTTTTTTAGCATGGTTCTGAGAACTCGTAATTATCCATTCTGTAGCCCTTTTGGATGGTTCATTTGCACTGAAATAGTGCTGTGGGAGGTGTTATCTGAGGTGACAACCCTGTGATGTATTTGGTGGGTTATGGCATTGAAAGGGATGATGGAGAACCCCCTTTCCTCTATTTTCATCTACTCTACCCTGAGTCCAGGGCGTGGACTCACCTCCCTCTATTACCATCTCCACGCAAGAATTGGAGGTTGTTCATGACTTTGTGTACCTTGGCTCAATGATCTCTGACACTCTCTCCCTAGATGTTGAGCTGGATAAATGCACTGGCAAAGCAGCTACCATGTTCTCTAGACTCACAAAGAGAGTATGGCTTAATAAGAAGCTGACGGCATATACCAAGATCCAGGTCTATAGAGCCTGTGTCCTGAGCACACTCCTGTACTGCAGTGAGTCCTGGACCCTTTGTGCACGGCAGGAGAGGAAGCTGAACACGTTCCATATGCGTTGTCTCCGATGCATCTTTGGTATCACCTGGCAGGACAAAGTTCCAAATAGAATAGTCCTAGAACAAGCTGGAATTTTTAGCATGTATACATTACTGAAACAGCGACGTCTACGTTGGCTTGGGCATGTTGTGAAAATGGCTGATGGTCGGATTCCAAAAGATCTCCTGTATGGAGAATTAGTGCAGGGAAATCGCCCCAGAGGGAGACCACAGCTGCGATACAAGGATATCTGCAAGCGGGCTCTGAAGGCCTTAGGAATGGACCTCAACAGATGGGAAACCTTGACATCTGAGCATTCAGCCTGGAGGCAGGCGGTGCATCATGGCCTCTCCCAATTTAAAGAGACCCTTGTCCAGCAGGCCGAGGCGAAGAGGCAGTCCCGAAAGCAGCAAAATCAGGGAGCTGGACAGGGGACAGATTGTATTTGTCTTCAGTGTGGAAGGGATTGTCACTCTCGAATTGGCCTTCTCAGCCACACTAGACGCTGTACCAAGACCTCTATTCAGAGCACGTTACCATAGTCACTCGAGACTGAAGGATGCTTACCTAATTCTAGATAAACAAAGTACATTGGTGGTTTCATGTATAGCATGCTAGGTAGATGGACAGCTGTTTCACTATATCACTTTATTTAAGAAAAAAAAAGTTGCTGCTGCCTGCTGAATGATTACCATGGGAAAAGGTGAGGAAGGGGACGGGAAGTGGAGTGTCATTAATAAAAGGAGGGACAAATTGGAGCAATCCAAAGACCCTGTCCTCATGGGGGAAAAACATTGATTACTGTGAGAGGAAGGATTGCTCAAGTGAAGAGATAAAATAGAATGCACTAAAGATAAGAACCTTTTAAGCGTGAACTAGACTGTTCCAACATCCCTCATCTGAACATTCCTCCTGGGCTGAAAGTTGTGAAAACCATGCTGTGCTTCTCTGCAGGCCTTGCTGTCTGTTACAGCACCTGCAGATCTCTTTCTGCCAGTTTTAATTCTTAACATTTTCCTGAGCAGGGTTTACTGATATGTAACTTCTTGACTTGAAATACACCGTGTGGTATAGTGGGTAGAGTGATGGACTGGGACTCAGGAGGCCTGGCTTCAAATCCCTGCTCAGCCATGGAAACTTACTGGCGGTACAGAACTGGTAAACCACTCCTTAAATATCCCACTTACTTTGAAAGCCCTATTAGGGTCACTATCAGTCAGTGCTGACTTGATGCCATGTAACAACAACAAATTATTGGCATTCGTTTTATGTCACCCACTTTGCTGTCCTAAGATAAACAGGTTGATGTGAGAGAAGGAAACAGACCTCTCCAGTATTTTATTGACATTAATGAGCAGTGCGTTGTATTAGGAAACAATGCTGAAATTCTACAGCTCTCGATAGCTATATTACATTGGGACTGGATTGTACTGGTCAATGTCTAGATAATACTTGGACAATACATTGCTTCCTGGTTGTTTTATAGACATCTCATAGGTACTTTATAGAATTCCTCTTTCTTGAGGTAGGGAGAGGGGACATGGTGGTCTATTTTTTAAAATGCTTGTCATTTTTTATTTTCTTGCTGTACTGTTTTACCTCCACTGCATTTTGGCTACACACTGTGGGCAGGTCATAGCTTGCTCCTGGAATTCTATTTTATAGATTAGTCATTAAGGCACAGTCTAGTCCAGGTTAATCCTTTTGGGTCCGACTCATTTCAGTGGGAGATACTTAAGCATATGGACATGCTCTGTTTTGTTTTTTGTGTTGTCTCAATGAGGAGCTAATATTCAAAACTGTTATCTTGCAAGAGTTGGCTTATAAATTATTGGCTAGTCTTGAATGAGGATTCCCTCAAGCAGCTGCTCTATATAAATTAATGACTGTTGTTCTGAAGTATTAACCTTTTGCCACACTGTTGGAATTTTAAAAGCTAGACAGAACATCCATCTGCTTTTATTGGATTTGTCAACTTTGGATAAGCTAAACCTCAATATCAAGAATTAACTTTAAATCTAAGTTAAATAAAACTTCCATTAGAAGGGTGGTAATTCTGATTTCTGAAAATACTTTTTTACAAAGAAAATTTTGGATCTCACAAGTTAACATACTGTGTGATGCTATAGTTAGTTATGTTCCACCAAATCGGAAACAACTTATAGCAACCCTAATAGGACTTTCAAGATAAGTGAGATATGTAAGGAGTGGTTTTGCCAGTTCCAAATCCACAGTTAGTTTCCATGGCTGGGCAGGGATTCAAATCGAGGCCTCCTGAGTCCTAGTCCATCATTCTTTCCATTACACCACACTGGGCTTGGTTTTTTGTGATGCTATACTTACATTATGATGGCAGAAAGCGAGGAGGAATTAAAGAACCTCTTAATGAGGGTGAAAGAGGAGAGCGCCAAAAATGCTCTGAAGCTCAACATCAAAAAAACGAAGATCATGGCCACTGGTCCCATCACCTCCTGGCAAATAGAAGGGGAAGATATGGAGGCAGTGACAGAGTTTACTTTCTTGGGCTCCATGATCACTGCAGATGGTGACAGCAGCCACAAAATTAAAAGACGCCTGCTTCTTGGGAGGAAAGCGATGACAAACCTAGACAGCATCTTAAAAAGCAGAGACATCACCTTGCTGATAAAGGTCGGCATCGTCAAAGCTATGGTTTTTCCAGTAGCGATGTATGGAAGTGAGAGCTGGACCATAAAGAAGGCTGACCGCCGAAGAATTGATGCTTTTGAATTGTGGTGCTGGAGGAGACTCTTGAGAGTCCCCTGGACTGCAAAGAGAACAAACCTATCCATTTTGAAGGAAATCAACCCTGAGTGCTCACTGGAAGGACAGATCCTGAAGCTGAGGCTCCAATACTTTGGCCATCTCATGAGAAGAGAAGACTCCCTGGAAAAGACCCTGATGTTGGGAAAGTGTGAAGGCAAGAGGAGAAGGGGACGACAGAGGATGAGATGGTTGGACAGTGTCATCGAAGCGACCAACATGAATTTGACCCAACTCCGGGAGGCAGTGGAAGACAGGAGGACCTGGTGTGCTCTGATCCATGGGGTCATGAAGAGTCGGACACGACTTAACGACTAAACAACAACAACAATACTTACATTAAAATGCTTGGCAACTAGTAACTGCATTCTGATGTATGCTCTTAGTAGTAAATGACAACTTTAATTTTAATTTCTATTTCCTATCCATTGCTACTGGAGGAGATGCTTAACTTGTTGACAGGCTATGAAAGATCTGTTCTGTTTGTATCAATGTGAAAACAAGCCATGGCTCTATGCCTAGGAGCCGTTGGGTTTACCCCAATTTTTTGCTTTTTAAACCTCTGTGCATAAATGGAATGAAGGTCTTCCCCTGATTTTGACTAAGTTCTGTCATCATAAAAAAAAACCTTAAAAAAAAAAAACCCTAGCAGCCTATCTAGTCTTAAATTTTCCTGCCAAGTTATCTGGAGTTGACTTGCTAGAGGAGATCAAGTGAATGATGTTTAGAAACCAGTTTGAAGACTACCTCATAGATAATCCTGGAGTGCTGTATCTGTATATGGGTAGACTTCTTTTTAAGTGCAGGCTTAGCAGAGCAACTGCCAGTAACAAAATTGTAAATATTTCTTAACAACATAGTTTGCAAGAACTTATTAGCTCCTTTTCTCCGATTTTGATTCCAGAGATTCTTGGCTTAGCCTCAACTCTTTGCAGTTTATTTCCCATACTCTAAAGAGAACAATAGCATATGCTGTGAGATTAAATTAATATCTCTGAGGTGCTTGGATATTAAGACGTTAAGACTTGTAAATAAAATTAATTTCAACCTTGCTCTCACCCTGTATTTACTACAGGTCAAACCAAAGAAGCAACATACAGTGTATTGTAAGACAAATGCATAATAGAATATAATAAGGTTTCCTGAATAGAAGGCACATTTTTATCATACAAAAGTCCTGACGTGTAGGACATGAATTCTTGGTTTCTCCCAGCCTTGTGCTCCCTTATTTATACATTTATTAATACATAGGACACCATCCTTGTGCATGGTAGCTTTATAGAGTTCCACAGGCATGAAGTAGAGATAGAGCCCTGGTCAAGGAGCTTACATGCCAAGAAATGGACAATGGGAAGTAATGGTGGAAAAAGGAAGCCAAGATGAGCAAGGAATTAGTGTAGACAAGTGCGTTTTCACAAATACACAGAAGTTGGTTACAGCAGCGGGGAATTAAATTAAGTGTTTGAGTAGAAAACTGCTTGGAAAAGCATAGGTTTAAAGGAGGGGTGTTATTACTTCAATCACTTGCTGTCAACATAATCCCTGCCTGAGCTAGCAAAGGAGGACTCAGGAAAGGAGATGGCATCCCCTCTGATTGGTTCTGCTGTAGAATTTCAAAATTCATAACAAGACCAAATTGTTTACTATGTCTCTGGATTTCATGTCTTCCAGGAATAATGCTTAGAATACAGCTTCTTTTTGTTATGCAACAGGGTGATGACCTGAAAGTGAATGGAGATAGGAGGATTGATATTGTTCAGTGATACCAGGCAGATAATTCTTTGATAAGATTTTGGGGTAAATACTGCAGAGATAGGTTCTCTCTTAATTTCAAGTACCATTTTTGTCTTCTCTTAAAATCTGGGGTGGGGCTGTACCCCGTTTGATTCCCCCAAGCCCCAGGAAAAAAATAAGTCCTCAAAATGACAGATCACATCCTGAATAAATTTTTGAGGGTGTGTTTTGTTCTTTATATGTAATTTTTTCCCCTCCTGATAAAATAACCTTTCGAGAAACATGAAGTAACTGGTAGGACAGCTGATAAGAGCTTGAAGATATAGCCTGTGATGGATGGGACTGCAGTTCTGTTGAAGGATGAGGTCCATAGTTGGGAAGTATTCCAAAGAGGCCTAGGTGATAGGTGTAGTTTCAAGTTCCTTTGTGCAGCTTTGGCTCCTGTGTCAGTTGCACCCTTTGGTGCAGCATGCAGATTTGGTCACCCTAGCTCGTGTCACAATCAGTTTGACTTCTATGTAGCATTGCCCTTGAAGAAACTCCAGATGGTGCAAAAGCATTAACCAGAGAGGTTTCTGATATCCATATATTGGAGCATAATACAGTAGTGCTTTATTATTTGTGTTGGAGTTCTTTATTTTGCAATTACAAATGGTGACTATTATGACTAAATCTGAGAGTGACATTAAGCAAGTGTGGGAAATCGCACAGATGGCTTCCTGCTTAAACATGAAAAAGCCAGCCTGGGAGTGGTCCCAACTATGACTTGGGAAGGTGCCTTCTAAGTGAGCAGCAAAACCAGTTAGCTGGAGCTAAATATAAGGTCTATTGTGTGAGAAGGTGGTTAAAATTGAATGCAGGCACCTTGCAGACAATAGGTTTGTCGTGCAATGGATTTACAGTTGGTAGGCATTTAGCAAGGTTATGCTCAAAATCCTACAAGGTAGGCTTCAGTAGTATGTGGACCGAGAACTCCCAGAAGTACAAGCTGGATTTCGAAGGGGCAGAGGAACTAGAGACCAAATTGCTAACATGCGCTGGATTATGGAGAAAGCCAGAGAGTTCCAGAAAAACATCTACTTCTGCTTCATTGACTACGCAAAAGCCTTTGACTGTGTCGACCACAACAAACTATGGCATGTTCTTAAAGAAATGGGAGTGCCTGGCCACCTTATCTATCTCCTGAGAAATCTGTATGTGGGACAGGAAGCAACAGTTAGAACTGGATCTGGAACAACTGATTGGTTCAAAATTGGGAAAGGAGTACGACAAGGCTGTATATTGTCTCCCTGCTTATTTAACTTATATGCAGAATACATCAAGCGAAAGGCAGGACTGGATGAATCCCAAGCCGGAATTAAGATTGCCGGAAGAAATATCAACAACATCAGATATGCAGATGATACCACTCTGATGGCAGAAAGTGAGGAGGAATTAAAGAACCTCTTACTGAGGGTGTAAGAGGAGAGTGCAAAAAATGGTCTGAAGCTCAACATAAAAAAAACGAAGATCATGGCCACTGGTCCCATCACCTCCTGGCAAATAGAAGGGGAAGATATGGAGGCAGTGACAGATTTTACCTTCTTGGGCTCCATGATCACTGCAGATGGGGACAGCAGCCATGAAATTAAAAGACACCTGCTTCTTGGGAGGAAAGCGATGACAAACCTAGACAGCATCTTAAAAAGCAGAGACATCACCTTGCCGACAAAGGTCCGCATAGTCAAAGCTATGGTTTTTCCAGTAGCGATGTATGGAAGTGAGAGCTGGACCATAAAGAAGGCTGACCGCCGAAGAATTGATGCTTTTGAACTGTGGTGCTGGAGGAGACTCTTGAGAGTCCCCTGGACTGCAAAGAGAACAAACCTATCCATTTTGAAGGAAATCAACCCTGAGTGCTCACAGGAAGGACAGATCCTGAAGCTGAGGCTCCAATACTTTGGCCATCTCATGAGAAGAGAAGACTCCCTGGAAAAGACCCTGATGTTGGGAAAGTGTGAGGGCAAGAGGAGAAGGGGACGTCAGAGGACGAGATGGTTGGACAGTGTCATCGAAGCTACCAGCATGAATTTGACCCAACTCCGGGAGGCAGTGGAAGACAGGAGGGCCTGGCGTGCTCTGGTCCATGGGGTCACGAAGAGTCGGATACGACTTAACGACTAAACAACAACAAGGCATTTAGTGGGCTCCAAATGTCATTTCTTCAGCTATCAACTCTGTTGCAGGGAAATATTACTTTCTTAGGATAGAAATAACCATATTTTGATGGTAGAAAAAGCAATGTAACTTCTTCCCATAATTAATATGGCATTACTGTGTGGTATGAACTTGCACAGATAAAACAACTGGAGTTTATTGGTCAGTGTTCAGACCATCATTGATCACAGGCTGTTACACCACATGTATTATTTGGAGGATGCTTCTCCTCCTCCAAGCCATTACAATATTCTGTTCTTTTCCTTTAACAAATCCAGCAGGGAAATATCAGTTAAGGTGCTCTTGCAACAGGACTATCTCTTTATTCAGTGACGAAAAGTTAATGTACAACTAGTGTAGTTTTCAGCTAGTGATCTTTTAATGCAAGAATAAAATGCAATAAAATGTTTAATTCATTTTGCCAAGAGAAAAGTCCTGCATAAAATGTGCTTAGAGGAGAAACGGGTGGCCACACAAGATTCTGCACTGAAGGAAGGGATTATAGGTCGGGCACAGAAGCAGTCCATAGACCAGTTTGATGTGTTCATATTTGTATACGTCTTCAGTTTCATATCTTACAATTTACCGGTAGCTCTAGAACTCCTAAACCACTCCTTGTAAGGAGGAATCGTAGGAGAATGGTGCACTATTGAATTAAGAGATGTTTGTAAGAATCTTTATTTTAAAAACAAGAAAGGATCACTCACCTGCCCTGTTAGTAACCACTTTCATTTGGCTGCAGCAGCAAAAGGAGGGGTGAGAAAGAATAACTCACTCTGTCAGGACAGCTAAGATCAGCTACTGTTTTAGCTCTTGCCTTCCCAGAAATGCCATCTCACTTACCCATTCTTCTCGGTTCTTTAAGATCAGTCATGATTTGAAAAGAAATATATCTGAATTTGCTTGCTTTTGTCTACCTTGCCCATTCATTTTCTTTTTCTACTGTGTCTGGTAGAGACCAACAATCTACCCTTGGGCTTTCAGATGTTTTGGACTTTCACTCGGAAAAGCTCCAG
This sequence comes from Intellagama lesueurii, assembly GCA_037013535.1. Taxonomy (NCBI): domain Eukaryota; kingdom Metazoa; phylum Chordata; class Lepidosauria; order Squamata; family Agamidae; genus Intellagama; species Intellagama lesueurii. Next base: position 79,707,951 of record JBAJHW010000006.1, read on the forward strand.
ACAGCAGAGCCAATGGCTAGGTATTCTGGAGTTGAATTCTAAAACATTTGTCCAGTTATTGAGAATTATTTTGTTTTATTACAAGCCATCAATCACAAATTGTCTTTTTTGTTTAACCTCTGTATTATAGTTGAAAAATTGTAAGCATTTTTTATAAACAATAATAGTGTAATAGTTGTTTAGACTTGATAAGCATTTATCATGTTTCTTACATCATTATCATTTAATCCTTATTTATTTCATGTGCACATGCAGGATGTTTAAAAACAGGGCAACAGCGTTTCTTGTTCTTATTCTGTTGGCAGAACTCCATTTGTTTAGTGACACTCCATGTAATTTTCATTAGTAGAAATGAAAGACAGGATCTAATTTCTTTCTGATGTTTCAGTAGAAATAGGGGGAAAATGAACTTGAAAAATCCAGTTTAACAAAGAGTTTACTGAAACTCAAATATATAAATGGTAACAACATTTCTTTCTCCTCTAGATTCATTCAGATACCAAAGTCTTGCTCTCTAAGTGCTCAGTTCATACTGGATTAGACTCCCTGAAGGAGGGAGAGAACATTTGGATACAATTCACCAACAGGATATGAACTGGCCAATTTGAAATGGATCCCAGTCAATAATGATGTAATTGTTCTTGGCAAGACGGAGGCTAGTGTTCAAGTGTCATTTTTCTCTGGCTACAAAGACCTGATGTTTTGTGGTGTTCCTGGATACGGTTTGTTTGTTTAGGCATCCTTCAGTCTCGAGAGACTATGGTAACGTGCTCTGTATGGAGGACTTGGAACAGCGTCTGGTGTGGCTGAGAAGGCCAATTCGAGAGTGACAATCCCTTCCACACTGAAGACAAATACAATCTGTCCTCTGTCCAGCTCCCTGATTTTGCTGCTTTCGGGACTGCCTCTTCGCCTCGGCCTGCTGGACAAGGGTCTCTTCAAATTGGGAGAGGCCGTGATGCACCGCCTGCCTCCAGGCTGAATGCTCAGATGTCAAGGTTTCCCATCTGTTGAGGTCCATTCCTAAGGCCTTCAGATCCCGCTTGCAGATATCCTTGTATCGCAGCTGTGGTCTCCCTCTGGGGCGATTTCCCTGCACTAATTCTCCATACAGGAGATCTTTTGGAATCCGACCATCAGCCATTCTCACAACATGCCCAAGCCAACGTAGATGTCGCTGTTTCAGTAATGTATACATGCTAATGGCTACTGGATATGGTACTATATATTAATTTATGCCAGTGGTTATGAAATGGAGTATGCCTCACCTGTGCTGTTAGATACTGCCACTCTCAGTTGTGTGTCTTTATAAACACAAAGATAGACTAACTGCTGGACAGCTTTGTGGTTTAGGTATATTGACTGTAGAACCAAAGATTTGGAGTTTGATTCCCCACTGTACCTACTTGACAGGGGCTGGACTCAATGATCCATGGGGTCCCTGCCAGCTCTGCAGGTCTAAGATGATGATGATTACTATAAGCACACAAAAAACTGCATTATGTAAAGTCACATTTGTGCTTATGCCCATTATGGTCTGCTCTGTTTGCCACCATGTTATGCATTGGTTCTTTTTCCTGTATGTACCAGGGATGAACCTGTGACCTTCTGCATACAAAAGATGTTCACTGCTTCTGAGGCATGTAGGTCTTTACCTGCAAGAATTTATACTCCAATTATCTGTGAAAGCTAGTTGATACAATGATTCTAAAGAGGCTTGGAAAAATGGAACCACCTTGCTACTGCTTGAATTTAACAGTCTACGTATGGTCCAGTATGCCGGGTTTGCCCCAGGAAGCCATGGATGTGTTAAGCTTTTATTTGCCTTCTGGAAATTGAAAGATGCTTGTTGGCATCTCCATGTTTTGTTTTGTTTTTTAGTATGTTCTGGTTCATGTGTGTATTGTGAAGCATAGTGGTGCACCCAGTGAGCATGCTGGTACACACAGCTAGGTAGGTCCTAGTTCACTCTTCCTACTAGTGGAGAAAGGCTTCAGAAACCAGGAGCTTACCAGGTGGGGGAAAAAGGGGTTACCATTACATCAGAATTCTGATATGCCACTCCTCTAACTTGCTGGACTCAGGCTTTGTGTTGGATTTATGTGATCGCCAGCTTGTTTGGCACACTCAGACTTGAAGTTGAGAGGTAATGCTGGGCTTTGGCTTGCTGGTGACTTCATGGTTAGTTTATCCTGCTCCAACTGGGTGAAAAAGCCAGTGAGAAAGTGGTTGGGCACCATGCAAGTTATATGCTGCCAAGTTGCTTGTGACTTACAGTGCATCTGACAGAGCTTTTGAGGTATGTGATGTCCAGGGAATAGTTTACCATTGCCACCCACTCAGGAGGTTCTTATGGCTGAGCTGGGCTTTGAATCCAGGTCTCTCAAGTTCTGCTCTGACTCCCTATCCCCTACACCAGTAGTTCCCAACCTTGGGTCTTCAGATGTTCTTGGATTACAACTCTTGAGAAATCCTGGCCAGCACAGCTAGTGGTGAAGGCTTCTGGGAAATTTTGTCCAAGAACATCTGGGGAACCAAGGTTGAGAACCACTGCCCTACACTACATATACTGGCTTTGTAACAGGATACGAGTAGTTGTAATGTTTCTCTTCTGCCTTAATTCTATCTCAAGTGAAGGCATGTTTTCTGGTTCAGAGTATTTTGGGTACTGTGAAACATATTATTCTGCAAACTCTCCTTTTGTTGCAAGACATTTCTCTACTTTTCAGCACACAAGAATTCTCAGTAGAGTTGCAGTATGTCTCACAATACAGGCAGTGGAAATCAATTTGTGCCAGAAAATGAGGGATAAGCAAGAATTCAGAAAAACTCTGATTATTGGTGCATGCAAACAACTGCAGTATTATCACTTTTACTTACATCAAGTTTGTATCTTAGTGGCATCTTTATGCATAAAGTAAGAACTTCACATACATACAGAGAAGTATACAGTAAGTTCATGATTCAGAAATCTGATAACACTGTGGGTTAGATACATGGATATTTTATTCACCACATGTACTAAAGAAGATCTAACAAATGGCTGAGATAACACTATTACTCAAATAGCCTAATTGTTTTTAACATTTTAAGTTTGTTTAAACTTTATCTATATATTGTACATATCCATTACTTTAAATTGTGCAGTGCTCTGATATTAATAAAGAAAATGATATTTTAGCTATTTAATGTTGATGGTTTTCTTGTTGCTTGAGTTGTGCTCTCAAAATATATACATTTTGGTGTAATATATAACATGTTCAGTTAAAGAGCTTGAATTGAATGTGTGCATATAAATATATTTATACACATGCAGAGGCAGGTAGAAACTGGCCTTGAGGGTTATCTATATATACTTTGTTCCTTTCATAACACTGCAGATTTGCAGGTATCTGGCAGTAACACTTGCTGAGGGAAGCGTGTTGCAAAAATGGAGGGCAAACTGTCAAAATCTGGGGAGGAAGAAACACCAGTATGACCTCAATATAGAACTGTGCTAACTCAGGTTAATGTCTACATAGTATTATACAATGGTGACAGTATAGTACAGTGATGGTGAACCTTTTTGAGCCCGAGTGCCCAAACTGCAACACAAAATCAACTTATTTATTTCAAAGTGCCAATACTGTACTGCAATTAAAACCCGAATGCTGAGGTTTTAGTTTAGAAAAAACAACTGCTCCTGCATTGCAAGGGTTAAATGCTTGGTTCCCCCCCCCCCCCCGGGCGGTATTAACAAATAAATACTTACTGGTCCTCCAATCCCCCATTGGGCTAGACCGGTAATAGTTGCCATTGCACCCCTCCGCTGGACCACTACACAAGCAGAGGGGAGTGCCGAAATCCGGGATCGGAGGACGGGTAAGTATTTCTCTATGGCGACTTATGGCTCATGTGCCCACAGAGAGGGCTCTGTGTGCCAGCTGTGGCACACGTGCCATAGGTTCGCCATCACTGGTATAGTACATTCTTGAATGTTTAAAGGAAATAATTTCGTCACAATATGCACTGCTCTGGCAGTTTAGTTTTTAACATAATGCTACTATATCATATGTATATAACATGTACTTTATTTAGTTAGTAACCCACAAGATAGTATTTTTTATGGCAAATTATCCTAAATAATAATTTGTGTGATATTATATAGGGGAAATATCTTCTGCTATTGTCTGTACAAATAAAAATTTAAAGTGATAGTGTATCATTGAACAGTGACCCCATAGACTTAAGCTAGTCCTTTCTGTGGATATTTTTTCCCCAAAGACTAAAGTTCAAAAACAAAGCATGTAAACACATGTAAAAACAAAGCATGTAAAAACAAAGCATGTAAACATGGTAATCAGTGATGATTTTTCAGACAGGAAGGTATGACTTTAAATGCTCCCTGTGGAGAGAATGCATTTGTTGCTTGGGCCACTATTACAGTTTAAAGAGGAAAAGACTTGCCAAGTGGCTTACTCTCTATACTGTATTGTGTTTGCTGATTACAGGTTTTTGCCCTATTAGAGACTAATTTACAGATGAGGGATTGAAGTGGAGAGCTAATTACTTGCAGTATGCATTTTTAAAAGAATTGTGAGGCTTACATGAAAGTTTGCTTCGTAAAATAACGCACAAGCCAAGATAAGGCCTGCTGTTTAAACCACAAAGAAGGGTAGATTTGATTTAAATCAAATCAATTTAAATCACTAGTTAGTAAGACTTGATTTGAATCATGATTTTTAAATGTAAAGACTCATTCTTGCTGGTTGTTGTTGTTTAGTCGTTAAGTCATGTCCGACTCTTCGTGACCCCATGGACCAGAGCACGCCAGGCCCTCCTGTCTTCCACTGCCTCCCAGAGTTTGGTCAAATTCATGTTGGTAGCTTTGATGACACTGTCCAACCATCTCGTCTTCTGTCGTTCCCTTCTCCTCTTGCCCTCACACTTTCCCAACATCAGGGTCTTTTCCAGGGAGTCTTCTCTTCTCATGAGATGGCCAAAATATTGGAGCCTCAGCTTCAGGATCTGTCCTTCCAGTGAGCACTCAGGGTTGATTTCCTTCAAAATGGATAGGTTTGTTCTCTTTGCAGTCCAGGGGACTCTCAAGAGTCTCCTCCAGCACCACAATTCAAAAGCATCAATACTTCGGCGGTCAGCCTTCTTTATGGTCCAGCTCTCACTTCCATACATCGCTACTGGAAAAACCATAGCTTTGACTATGCGGACCTTTGTTGGCAAGGTGATGTCTCTGCTTTTTAAGATGCTGTCTAGGTTTGTCATCGCTTTCCTCCCAAGAAGCAGGCGTCTTTTAATTTAATGGCTGCTGTCACCATCTGCAGTGATCATGGAGCTCAAGAAGGTAAAATCTGTCACTGCCTCCATATCTTCCCCTTCTATTTGCCAGGAGGTGATGGGACCAGTGGCCATGATCTTAGTTTTTTTGATGTTGAGCTTCAGACCATTTTTTGCACTCTTCTCTTTCACCCTCATTAAGAGGTCCTTTAATTCCTCCTTACTTTCTGCCATCAGAGTGGTATCATCTGCATATCTGAGGTTGTTGAGATTTCTTCCGGCAATCTTAATTCCGGCTTGGGATTCATCCAGTCCTGCCTTTCGCTTGATGTATTCTGCATATAAGTTAAATAAGCAGGGAGACAATATACAGCCTTGTCGTACTCCTTTCCCAATTTTGAACCAATCAGTTGTTCTGTATCCAGTTCTAACTGTTGCTTCATGTCCCACATACAGATTTCTCAGGAGATAGATAAGGTGGTCAGGCACTCCCATTTCTTTAAGAACTTGCCATAGTTTGTTGTGGTCGACACAGTCAAAGGCTTTTGCGTAGTCAATGAAGCAGAAGTAGATGTTTTTCTGGAACTCTCTGGCTTTCTCCATAATCCAGCGCATGTTAGCAATTTGTTCTCTCGTTCCTCTGCCCCTTCGAAATCCAGCTTGTACTTCTGGGAGTTCTCGGTCCACATACTGCTGAAGCCTACCTTGTAGGATTTTGAGCATAACCTTGCTAGTGTGTGAAATGAGTGCAATTGTACGGTAGTTGGAACATTCTTTGGCACTGCCCTTCTTTGGGATTGGGATGTAGACTGATCTTTTCCAATCCTCTGGCCACTGCTGAGTTTTCCAAACATGCTGGCATATTGAGTGTAGCACCTTAACAGCGTCATCTTTTAAGATTTTAAATAGTTCGACTGGAATGCCATCACCTCCACTGGCCTTGTTGTTAGCCATGCTTTCTAAGGCCCACTTGACTTCACTCTCCAGGATGTCTGGCTCATGGTCAGCAACCACACTATCTGGGTTGTCCGAGACATCCAGATCTTTCTGGTATAATTCCTCTGTGTATTCTTGCCACCTCTTCTTGATGTCTTCTGCTTCTGTGAGGTCCCTACCATTTTTGTCCTTTATCATGTCCATCTTTGCACAAAATGTTCCTTTAATATCTCCAATTTTCTTGAACAGATCTCTGGGTTTTTCCCTTTCTATTATTTTCCTCTCTATCTTTGCACTGTTCATTTAAGAAGGCCCTCTTGTCTCTCCTTGCTATTCTTTGGAAGTCAGCATTCAATTTTCTGTAACTTTCCCTATCTCCCTTGCATTTTGTTTCCTTTCTCTTCTCTGCTATTTGTAAGGCCTCGTTGGACAGCCACTTTGCTTTCTTGCATTTCCTTTTCTTTGGGATGGTTTTTGTTGCTGCCTCCTGTACAATGTTACGAGCCTGCATCCATTCCAGGTTCCTATGCAGTATTTTTCTTTGCAGCATCAGACTTTCACTTCACTTCCAGGTGCGTCCGCAGCTGAGCGTCCTTTCGGCTTTGGCCCAACCACTTCATTAGCTCTGGAGCTACTTGTACTTGTCCTCCGCTCTTCCTCTGTAGCATGTTGGACACCTTCCGACCTGAGGGGCTCATCTTCCAGCGTCATATCTTTTAGCCTTTTGTTTCTGTTCATGGAGTTTTCTTGGCAAAGATACTGGAGTGGCTTGCCAGTTCCTGCTCCAGGTGGATCGCGTTTAGTCAGAACTCTCCACTATGACCTGTCTGTCTTGGGTGTCCCTGCACGGCATAGCCCATAGCTTCTCTGAATTACTCAAGCCCCTTCGCCACGACAAGGCAGCAATCTGTGAAGGGGAGTTATAATCTTTAGTTATATGCTGGTAGTTATAATCTTTAATATTTGCAACCAGATGAAGATGTCATATTTAGAATAATAACTTGTAATTAGTAAAACTACTATATCAGAATTGATTTTAGTTTAATAGGTTAATCACTCATATTTGGAGAACTACTTAAATTGTTTTATTTAACTGAAACATAATATTATATAGCATGCATATTCTTGTATTTGCTTAAACATCAATATTTATTAACTGAAGTGGGTAAAGAAAATATCTTTTTAAAAAGCAAACTATTTTCCAAACAGTCTTCAAACCTAACATTTAAGGTACAGTAGGAACCCCAATATTTGTGGGATCAGAATCTGCTGATTCACTTATCCGCTGCCTGATAATACTAAACACCACTCTCTGAAATACGTATGTATTTATTTATATGTATTTCCAGGGTGTTTTTTTTACCAGAACTGGGATCCAGATACCACATAGTATATAGCGTAGTACATCTGCGTTTTTCGGCATCTGCGGGGACGCTTGGAACCAGTCCCCTGCAGATATTGAGGTCCTACTGTAACGTGTTCATTGTTTGCACATAGATTTGCAGAACAACAATGGGATTAAGTTTTTTTCCTGAACTTTGTTTATTTTATATCATTTTTGCTGTGAAAAGTGCATGTTCTCTCAGGTGAGATAACTTGGATTAGTTTACCAAAAATATAAATATTGCATGAATATACAGCCTTATGCTACATAACTAAGCTCTATTTCATGCTGAATAACCTTTGAACATAATGTATCTTAAATAGAAAACTATCTTTAGATAGATTTTCCTCCAAAAGCATTTTATTAAAATAAATGTGATTTAAATAAAACATACAATTTAAATTAAAAAATCCAATGTTTTTGATTTTTTTAAAAAATCATCGATTTTAATTCACCCTGCAAAGAAGGGCATGGGTCTTAAAATTATAGAGCCTTTGAAATATTTCTGGACCAAATTCCGTGCATATGTTTAGACAAAGATTTCACTTCTGATGTTTTTGGATTAAAAAGGTGGATTGATAAGAAACAGACTGTATGCATAGGCAATAATGATTGAATTCAAAGTTGAAATAGAGTGGGAAGCAAATAGACACACTGACTACATAACTTATTTGGGTTGTAGTCATTATTTTGCCTCACTAGGCTGTAAGATCTGCCATCAGATGAATGTAGTGCCAAACACTGCTAGACACTTCCTTTTCTTTCTACCCATTACCCTGTTTCCCCAAAAATAAGACCTAAACTGAAAATAAGCCCTAGTATGATTTTTCAGGATGTTCGTAATATAAGCCCTACCCCAAAAATAAGCCCCAGTTAAGTGAAAGCCCGCCCTCCACCATTGTGCAGCAACCAGAAGAAGATGACATGATTGTATTTGAATAAATGTAGATTGTTGTACATGAAAAAAATCAAACATCCCCTGAAAATAAGCCCTAATGTGTTTTTTGGAGCAAAAATTAATATAAGACCCTGTCTTATTTTCAGGGAAACATGGTATTCTATCATAGTCCTAATGCTACTCAAATTGGAGACAGACGGACAGGGGTTTGGCAAGTATCCTTCCTGCACTAATTCATGATGTAGCAGTGGTAGCTTCCACAAGCCATTTCAGCTAGGTTAATGCTGATTTACCTTAGAGAGGAATTAAACTGGAAGAGAGTACATTAGGAGTATTGAATTTTGCTGGATAATGCACTGTAATTCCACATTTTATATATTGTTTAAAGGCAATCCTATTTTTCGAGCTATGTGAGATTCTCAAGGGTTGGCTTCCATGGCTGAGCAGGGATTCAAACTTAGATCTCTTGAGTTCTACCCAATACTTTACTACTGCAGTGCTCTGTCTTCTGTATTCTTACTATGCCTTAATTCATATATAGAGAACACAGTGCCAACCATGTTGGACAATAAACAGAATTCAAAAGTCACACTGGACAAACCAACTAACCAATTCTCCCAAAGGAAAGGGTAAAGGCCCGCCCCTGGTAAGATAAAATCTTGAAGTCTTTATGTTTTAATCCTGCCTCAATTTGGTGGCGGGGGGGGGGGGGAACCAGGTATTCTGATATGGTGCTCTCTGGTTGATTAATGCTAGTGTTGGATTGCAGTGGGAATTAGCCACTCTACAAAGTATATATATGTATTTATTACACGCACATAGCAACAGGTAGGCAATGTATAACAGCAGTGACCTTTATCTAGCATAAATATACAGACAGACAGACAGAAACCTTTATTGGCATACTGTACAAAATTAAAACACACTAAAATGCAGATAAAACATTCAACAGCTAACATGTGGCAGGGAACAGCCTAATGCATATTTAGGGCTTGGCATTCTGCGACAGCATGCTGCGTCGCCTCTGCATGATGGAGTAGATCTAGCTGTTATCAGGGTTAGTTCCTTAATAGTGCCACCTAGGAGGTTTCGAATTTTTCTCAGGTCGTCCCATCCAGAATGGGAGGAAAGGAAAGTGCTCAGATAAGACAGGCAGATATACAAGATACAGTAGAACAACATATGCTGCAAGGATTCAACCACTCCCTGACCACAAGGGCAGACTCTCAGTTCTTAACCCATATATCTGCCCTGTGCTATGTTCGAAGGTACAATATTGCACCTAGCAAGTTTAATGCCCATCAATCTTGTGGATGCTCTAAGTCAGTGGTCCCCAACCTTGGGCCTCCAGATGTTCTTGCACTACAACTCCCAGAAGCCTTCACCACCACCTCTGCTGGCCAGGATTTCTGGGAGTTGAAGTCCAAGAACATCTGGAGGCCCAAGGTTGGGGACCACTGCTCTAAGTGATAGATGTAATTCGGTCTTCTGCCATGGGAGAGGGACAACTGAAAATATAGTGGAGAACAAACCCTTTGTGCAGCGCTATGCAGGGTTTGCTCCTCAATATCCAGAACTCTATTTTTGATTGTATGGAATACCTTGGAAGTGGGTATTGAACCCAGCAGATCTGGTGACAACCCTAGGGTCTTGATTTTCTTGAGAAATAGGGCCAAACCTTTTGGAAATACACTGTCAGAAAGCAGCGCTTGGAATAGGATGTCCTGAGCTGAGAAGAAACAGATTCTGATCCAGTATTTAAAGAATCTGAGCCAAGCCAGGGTCTCAATCCTGTGTTGACCGCCTTCAAGGCATAGGGTTGCATAAATATAGCTTTGCACTTGTGGTCTTATTCGTACCTGAATGTTTTCTTCTTTAGTGAAATGAAAAAGATTTAGGCAGATTGAGTTACTGGATTTAAAATTAAATTGTTTTATTTAGTCTGCAGTTGCTTTGCTGCTACACAGTACTCACTGTCTTCTCTTTCTTCTCTCTCTGCTTCTTGTTGACATTGTCTGCATTCAGATGAATAAGAAACTTAAAATACAGCAGTGAAAGCTACTGTGGTGTACCCTGTTCCCCCCAAAATAAGACCTAATCTGAAAATAACCCCTAGTATGATTTTTCAGGATGCTTGTAATATAAGCACTATCCCAAAAATAAGCCCCAGTTAAGTGAAACCCCGGCATTGTGCAGCAACCAGAAGAAGATGACATGACTGTATTTGAATAAATGTAGATTGTTGTACATGGAAAAATAAAATAAAACATCCCCTGAAAATAAGTCCTAATGTGTTTTTTGGAGCAAAAATTAATATAAGACCCTGTCTTATTTTCAGGGAAACACGGTATTTATATCACCATTCCAGAATTATCTGTTTAGAGTGTGCAAATTTAAAACATTGAATTACTATAGTTACACATGTATGTGGGAAAGTAAGGCTGAGGTCACATGTGAATAATAAACAGCAATAAAGAGGAACCTTCAACAAAATGGTTGTATATCCTCACAGCCTCTCAGGATTATCTGTGTTCAAAGGACCAGCCAGCTTTGCACTCCTCCAGAAAATTATAAGCTATTCAGGGGTTCAAGAGACCATTACACTCTTCTTTGTACCCATCTTAGATTTCTTTCTGTGTCTTAGTTTTCTTTTCCAACTGACATCCAATATTCGGTGGTTCCTTGAACACACACACACACTTCATTGGGCTATAGTCTAGTATTTATTTTCTTTCACTCTTTCCTTTCCCTGTTTTTTTTAAAAGCCATTGCCTTAACTGTGTCAATATGTGTTTCTAGATTTTACAGTGTTCTAGAAGAAGTATAGCCTAAGATAAAAGCTCTGTTTTTCACTGTAAGGCTAAGATCCTGGAGTACTTACTTGGTTATAGCCCCCTTTGGTGAATCTGAATGCAAGGGTGTGTGATGCCTTTATTAGATTGTGAGTCCCACCAGCCTGTAATGGGTCCCTGTGAGACAGAGGGCGAGAGCAGTAACCCTCTCGCCGGAGTGCCGTCCCTCCCCCACACTGTCGAGAAAGAAATACAGACCCTGCCCACTTCATCCCCCAAGAGAACAGTACAGCGAGGGACCAATACACAAGATTTAGAGAGAGAAATACGAAGTTTAACGGTCGAAGGAACTCAGGGAGATATGGCAGGAACAGAACGGAAGGAGAGGGTGGAGATAGAGGCGGGAGCAGCGGATATAAAAAGGAGGGAGGAACAGTTGCCTCCAGGCTGGGAATGGGTCTGGATGGAGGATCCCTGGACTGAAGCTTGGGAGAAGCTGAGGGTACCCAAAGAGGAGGCTGATTACAGGAGAAGGAGAGAGATTCCCCCTAGACCATCATATTGGGGAGAAGCAGAAGCCAGGAAGTGGAGACGAAGGCTGAGAGAGGAAAAGGAGAAGGTAGAGAGAGAGAGGAGAGAGAGGTTGGAATGGAGGGTGAGAGAAATCCGGAAGAAGGACTACCGGGAGGACCCTGGAAGACCCCCACACCCGTTGGATGCTCTGTGTGGGTGGACGACCGGGACGAGGACACTGTGCCCCTGCTGGAAGGTGAAGCGGGATCTGTGGTAGACCTGAACTTATCTATAGACTGGCCGGGTCCATGGGATGCCGGTGAAAAGAACCCGTTCCTAGATGCAGAATGGAAGCCCCTGACCAACCCGTTGTCGGAAGAAGAAAGACGTTGGGATAACTTTGTTGACACTGGTTATTTGTTAAACACTCCAATAAACCTTACCCCTGTTTCTAAAGTACAAAAATCTCCTGATTTATTTGAACAAAGAAAGGAGCCAGAAATCGAACCCTCACAGTCCCTCCTCCATCCTTGAATCCATGCTTGGGAGACTAACAGTTGAAAACACAACAAGGTTTATTAAACTTAGAAATAGTTTAACAACAAGTGGTTTAGAGTCCTGTCCTGTTTCATCTGGCCTAGTTGACACTACTGGCCCAAAGTTGGTTTCTAAAGACTCTAGTCTAGAAATGGGCACTAATTTAAAAAATGAATCACCAAATTAATCCAGAAATCACTAATTTGTCAATTCCGTATTTCTACAAATCAATGCCCCCTGACGAATATGAATCAACAAGTTTAGCAATTTTTGATTTGTCAATTCATTGGGCTATAAAGTGGCCCTCCAGACACCTAGAGACACCAAAATTGCAGGGAAGCTTCCTCTGACTCTCTTCCACAATCTTAACTCTCCTCTACAGTCCCTTGGGTGTATAACTCAGATGTCTGATGGGTTTCAGACATCTGAGTTATACACCCGCAAAGTGGGTCCCTCCAGGAAAGTGTCCTTAGCAGCTGGCTTGGGGAAACCCAATCTTCACAAAACTTGGAGAGATGGTAGAGGAGAGTCATGAGAAGCTTTTCTGTGATTTTGGTTTCTCTAGGTGCCTGGGGGGGACTTTCCTGGGGGGGGCTGTTTGTGGGTGTTTAACTTGGACATCTGAAACCCAATCTTCACCATAATTACAGGGCTTGTAGAGCAGAGTCAGGGGAAGCTTTCCTGCAACTTTGGTATCTCTTAAGTACTTGGGGGGCATTTTATAGGGGTTTAAAGGCAAAAACAAATCAATGAATTGATTCATTGATTCATCAGAAAAAAATTGTAAATTCATTATTTGTGATTCACCAACCTTGATGAATCATAACGAATCACAGTTTTTCTGATTCGTGCCCATCTCTATTCTAGTCCTCTGATTCCATCCACCGAGGACACCTAAGGTGGCTCTGCAGGCCATATAGTCCCAAGACCAGGACACCCTGTTCTCCTGATTGCCTCTAACACAGAGAGTCTATATGCCCACAGTGTTGGGGGACAAAACGTTTTTCCTGCAATTGCATTGGTCCAGGCTCCCCAGAATTTCTCTCTCCAACTTCCCCCATGCTTCTTTCTTTGCCAGTGTCAGCTCTGCATCTTGTTTAGTTATCCTGCCTTTCTTGGTAACATAAAAGACATTTTATCCACCAACAGAACTGTCTTCCAGACTTAATTCACTACGTATGTCCATTCTTTGCTGGCATAGTCTAAATGTAACTTTGCCCTTTTCTGCATCAATTCAGTTTGCTCATCCTTTAATATAGGAATAAATACCACTTTATTCCTTAGTTGAATAATAAAGTAAGAAATACAGAATTGAGCAGAATTTGTTTCGCTGTGACTGGTGGCTTTGTGGAGAGACAGTGGGTTGAATCCTGTTGGCAGTTGCAGAGTGTAACTCCTTCTTCAGTGAAGTGCTCCATGATTACTTCAGTGACCTCTGCTTGCACTTATGCAAGCAGGAGATTGCCCTGTTAAGAACAACAGGGTTTACCTGTGCAAAAGGGAGTAGCGGATACTTCCTTTCACAGTTGGTGTTAAAATATTTCTGCCATTCAGTAAGCGACTGCACGCATAGAAAAAAACAAATAGGATTTTGGCCACAGTAATAGTTTTCATGAATGGGTGACATTCTATAAAAACAGTTTTGCTTTTCCATCTACAGGCATGAGCAATGGTGAATGTGGAAGCTGGGAAGGAAGTCTACTGTGCTTCAACTCTGTATGCATTTTAATATTAAAAATGAGAATGTCTCCATATGTTGTACAGCATTGTATGTCTTCAGGCTTTTAAAAAAGTCCTTTCATTAACAGGTACTTCATACTGGATTTCGAAGCTGGAATTCTACAGTATTATGTGAATGAACAAAGTAAAAACCAGAAGCCACGAGGGTTGCTGTCCTTAGCTGGAGCTATCATTTCTCTCAGTGATGAAGCTCCAAACATGTTGGTGGTGTACTCTACTAATGGAGAAATGTATAAACTAAGAGGTACAGTATTCTGTTGCTTTTCTTGTTTTAAAAAATCCTGTGTTCTTATCATTGACATTTTCCCAACTGCAGTTGGCTTAATTATGGCCAACATTTTTGTTTGAATGAGAGAAAACTTTATGGCATGGTGGTTGTATCTGAAATAACACTCTTTTAGAAAAAAATATTCTGTGGTTGGAACAGGCAGCCTGATTCACATCAGAACCAGTTTATAAAACGAAGTTTCCTTGAGCATAACCTGAAAAGAATCTTGCCAATGGGCCACCTTCTTTTTCAGTCTAAGCTGAGGAGAGGCTGGGACCTAGTGTTAATGGGTTTCTCTTCTGGTGAATAGCTCAGTAGCTTAGTGAGCTGGAGCACCAGGGTTAGGGGTGTAGTTCCTCAGTGTGCTTTGTTGGAGAAGAGACAACCTCCTTTGACAACCTATGCAGTCTCAGAGTACCTAGAGAAAAAAGTATGGTAAACCGCTTCTGAATATACCATATTTGGAAGACTCTAAAAAAGGTCACCATAAGCCAGAAACAACTTGAAAGTACATAATTGCTATTATTTTAGAGGTAAGAGAGAGCACAAAGAGTGAAGTGAGGCAATCCTCATATTTCATCTATCTACCCATGCATCCTGTTTCCCACAGTAGCCAGCTGGATGCCTCTGGGAAGCTATGTTTCCCTAGTGATCATTTATTTAGAAACATGCTTGTTTTGACTCTGGAGGTAGCATATATCTGTCATGACTAACCAATGTATCCACTTTGTTGGGAAAATTACAGGGGGGAAAGAAATGAGAGGGGGAAATGAAGGGGGGAAGTTAGCTCATCTCATTTTTTGCTACTTCCTACTAGCTTTAGTGTTTTTTCTAGTGACTGTAGGAATTTAAGGAACTCTGCCATACCTCAGCAAGAAGTATCTCTGTTGCAAGATATCCTTCATGTTACATACCAAACATTATGCTAAGAAACAAAAAAGAGAATTGTTCTAAATTGAAGCAAATTGCTGTTATCTCACCTCCCAGGGCTACTGATTAGTGATCATGATCACTTATTTCATATGGGGCTTCTATTATCTTAAATATAGCTGTCTGGATTCCCCATCAAGGATAGCTTCTCAGATTTGTTGGGTTAATCATCTCTGTGTTACTTTACCTCCTAAGTATATAGCCCTCATGATTGGTAAACACTGAGAGCTATATCCTTCATGCTTTGGCCTGATGCATACTGTTTAAATATATGAAGCTGTTCTAATCTTTTGTATCTTTTTTTAAAGGGAAATATTTAGAATTGTATTAATGACTGAAAATAAGATGCTTGAAACAAAACAATCTTTCATAAGAGATTCAAATCCTGTCAGGATTAATTTTATATACTGATAAGAATGGGAACTTCACTCCAGTTGTCCTGTATACAATACAAGATGATAAATGACTGTTTTGCATGGCAGTTTTATATGATGTTTTCTTCAGAACGAGATGGAACTTTTAAAAACAGTTTTCATATAAAAGTTTTGAAGAAAATACATGAAGGTGGGATCCCTCTTAAAACAAAAAGATAAAATATTCATATTTCAAAAGTATCAGCGAAAGTACCCTATTTTTCTGGGTATAAGACAACCCAATGTATAAGACGACCCCCCACTTTTCCAACCCCAAATAAGAAAATTTGATCGCTGCTTTCCCCCTCCACTTCCTAAGCCCCGTGAAAGCAGGATCAAAGGGCTGCAGAAGTGGATGGGGGAAGCAGCGATCTTAGGAAGTGGAGGGGTAAAGCAGCCCTTTCATCGCTGCTTTACCCCTCCATTCGGGGCTTAGGAAATGGAGGGGTAAAGCAGCAATGAAAGAGCTGCAGGATCGCAGCCCTTTGATCCTGCAGCCCTTTCATCGCTGCTTTACCCCTCCATTTCCTAAGCCCCGTGGTGTGCATGCACACCCCACTCCAGATCCGCTTGCAGGTGAGGAGGAACAGCGCCCGCTGTTTCAGATCTGTGAAGCAGCAGCAGAAGCAGAAATTGAGGGGCTGGGTCCCGGCACGGAGGTGCCTCCAGACCCCACTGATGAGCATAGGGTAGGCAGATTTGCTACTGCGTGGTATTCTCCTCTGCTTACATCCATGTAAAAGACGACCCTCAATTTTTCCTCCAACGATTTTAGGAAAAAGTATCATCTTTTACATGGAAAAATATGGTATACATTTTACCTCATTAAAATGCTAATAATCACTACATTAAAGATGATTACATTTCCCATATGAAATCATTATAGTGACTTGATGTTATTCATATTCTTCATTGATACATTGGCATGAGGTGGGTACACTTTTATTTTAAGATGGCTGTATTTGGATTAGAATTACATCTTAAAAAAATTAAAAAGTACACACTAAAAAAAGATTTATTGATTTAAGTGCTAGTTTAGGCAAATTGATGTGGTACGTTGCCCTGAATTTCATATTATAGGCATGTTTGCTTGCAGGTGGGATAAACTCTTTCATGTATTGATTGATCAATATTTCTTTGAATAATAACCGTAATATATTGTGTAAATACATACTAAAATGCATTGTTAGAATACAGGGCAGAAAAGCTATCCAAAAGTCTGCTTTTATTATAGGTAATATAAGGATTGCAAGTCTCTGTAACTGTAGAACTCGTTGACTTGAAAAAAATTGATTTAACTGAATTACAGAATATTTTTGTATATGTTTATTTCTAGCTACTGATATAAAGGAGAGACAGTACTGGGTGACTCAGCTCCGATCTTGTGCCAAGTACCACACAGAGAGTAATTTGAAGGTAAATAATTATGGGAGAGGAAATTGCATTCTTGAGTGTCTTGTGGCTTGTAAAAATTTTGACTAGGAATATTCACTCAGTAAAAATAGGATTAAACTTCTCAGTTTATTGTCCCCCTGTTATTTGGATTATTA
Organism: Intellagama lesueurii; assembly: GCA_037013535.1. Lineage (NCBI taxonomy): Eukaryota > Metazoa > Chordata > Lepidosauria > Squamata > Agamidae > Intellagama > Intellagama lesueurii. Next base: position 79,725,186 of record JBAJHW010000006.1, read on the forward strand.
TGGTGACAGTTATTCTGTATTGATTTACAGTGGAGTAACAATGGCTGTATGGATAATTTTTCAAGTTGTTAGGTGGCTGCAAAATCTATAGTGTTTTTGTAGGTTGGGAAACTATTGAGGGAAATTAACTGGAAGCAGCAAAGGGGAGGCGTTTTGAAGGGAATCCATGTAACATGGGGCTGTTTTGTATGTTTTCATATGGAACAATACTGGCAGAGATAAACTGATTTATTTCTGTTACCTACTATGCTCTCAGATCACATTCACACAGAACTATTCAACAAGGGAATTTTCTTGGACACACAATAATTAAAAATGTACATAATGATTATATTGGGGAATAGCAAAAATTACAGCAGAACAACATAAATAGCAATCAAGTGCTTTGCTTTAGAAATATTCTGCGAAAATAATCTTAGAGGAAGCAAACTCATAGGGCTGAGAGGATTCGAAGATAAGTAGATTGAAGTGTAGATGTTGCTGCAAGGATGAGAAGGAGAGAGATAGAGAGGATCTTTCAAGCTGAAGAAACTGAAGAAAAGGAGCAAATAGATGGAGTGAGTCACCAAAAATATATATATATTCCTGAAAACATACAGTGGTGCCTCGATTTACGACCATAATCTGTTCCAGAAGATGGATGTAACTCGAAATGGTCGTAAGTCGAAACACCATTTCCCATTGAAATGCATTGGAATGCGATTAATCCGTTCCAGCATTTTAAAAAAATATCAAAAAAATAAAAAATAAAAAGGACACAGAATGCCCCATCGGAAGGCGCTGGGGCTTAAAAAAAAAAACAACAACAACCAAAAATAAACATCGGAGCAAGCCCAACGCTGGGACTGCAAAAAAAAAAAAAAAAAAAAAAAATCACCAAAAAACACAGCACAGAAACATAACCCCCCCAAGCCCAAACCCACCCTGCAAAAGCCACCCAGAACAGTTTTTAAAAAGCAGCACCTTACCTTAGCAGGCAGTCCCAAGCCTCCTCCGATCCAGCTGCAGCTGAGGAGGCGGCGGCGGGGCAGGCCATGGCGGACGAGCGGCCAGAGCGCCCCAGCCAGGCTCAGCCTCCCGGCGCCGAGCCGCCGCCGCAACTCAGGGCGACAAGGGGACCGGACCCGATTCCTCCACGTGGGGAGGCAAAGGCTCCGGTCAGGGCAGGCTCTCCTGAGCGTGCCAGGCGGCAGCAGCGCTCGCCCGGCTGTGCGGCTTTCCTTCGACGACGCCTCCTGCTCCAGCAGCGGCACCGGCGGCCGGCTGGCGTGGAGGCAGCGCTGAAGGAAGCCGCGCGGCTGGGCGAGCGCCGCTGCTGCCTGACGGGCTCCTCCGGAATAGCTGCAGCCGCTCTCCTCCACCCCATCAGCCCCATCGAGGTCAGTAAGGCGAGCCCTCGGAAGCCCCCGCCGCCCGCGCCCTGGGGAGCTCTTGGGCGCCCTGGCGTTTCCCCAGGCCGGCCTTCCCTCTTGGCTGCTTCGCTGGACGGCTTCGCCTGCCTTCCGCGGCGCGCTTGGGAGAGCCGCCCCCACCTGGAGCCTTCGCCTCCCCGCATGAAGGAATCGGGTCCGGTCCCCTTGTTGCCCCAAGTTGCGGCGGCCCGGCGCCGGGAGGCTGAGCCTGTCCGGGGCGCTCCGTCCGCTCACCCCGGCCTTGCCCTCCGGGCAACTGTCCCAGATGCCCCCAGCCTGCAGGGATCTGGACTGGCTAGGGGACTCCTGCTCTAACCATTGGGGCGAAAGAGCTACTGTACAAAGAAGCAGCCTCTTCGCCACCAACGGTTAGCAATTTGAATTTCCCGCCCTTTTCCCCTGCCTTTTTTTGTTCGTAAGTGGAAGCTCCGGCTGCAAGTCGAAGCAAAATTTTGCGGCCAGAGCTCGTCGTACGTCGAAATGATCGTAAGTAGGGACGTACGTAAGTCGAGGCACCACTGTATTTAGAAATGGCAGAGATTATCTCATTTTAGTCTTGTTAGACTGTTTTCAAGCTGAGGAGCATTTTAACTCCATTTGGAGCAGAAGGGGGAAAAGGGGGACTGTTCTGCACAATTGCCAAGAGAAGACAGGCTAATAAAAAGTCCTAGGCCAGAACCAGGAAATGAAGGCTAACAGGATTCTTTTTCTAAATCCTGGCTAAGCCAACTGTCTGGAAAGGCTCAGGCCTTTAGTGCAGTCATCTCATAAGGTAATTGGCAGTGTTTCATTAGAGCAGTGGTTCCCAAGCTTGAGCAACCCAGGTTTTCTTGGATTGCAACTCCCAGAAAATTTCACCACTAGCTGTGCTGATCAGGATTTCTGGGAATTGAAGAAGACCTGGTTTACCCAAGGATGGGAACCACTGCATTAGAGGATTCCTGGAGCATGAGGCAGGCAACTTCATGCAGAGATGGAAACAGTATGCAGATCCACATTAAAATGAAAATCATGCCAGTCATATGACTTTATATTAGATTTTTTTGGCTGGTTTGCTCAAGTGAATGCCATGATATCTAGCTGCTCCAGTTGAGTTTTTCTCTTATCCAACCAGTTCTGAACTGCTTATAAGCTTGTAAAGCTGGTCAATCTTTCTGCTTGTAACCTTGCACTGTTGGCTAGTTCTTTCTGATGGTCTTATTTTCCCATGGGGCAGAAAAGTTTGAAAAGGTAGTGGAATGGCTAAATGTTTCACTTGGCTTTCCAGAGGGATGTGTTGGTCACATTTTGTTTAAGAAAGGGTTGAATACTTTGACCTGTTAGCTCTCCTGACCTCCAGTAGATGTTGGAAGTATAACGAAAGCAGGTGATGTTATACCTGTGAGATAAGACTCTCTGGAGTATCCATTTCTAATATCTCACTGACTACACAGCTTCCTATATTCTGGTAGACTCTACTGAATAGGATCCTATAATCTTCATAGAATCGTCGTAGAGTTGGAAGGGACCTTGGAGGTCTTCTAGTCCAACCCCCTGCCCAAGGCAGGAGACCTTATACCATCCCGGACATCTTCCTTGTTTTAGAGGTTTATTTGATAAACTTGACCAGCAAGACCCTATTTTCCCCATTTCTTGATTAATGTTCTCTTATTTCTGGGCATGTGGCATTCATAAGACTTTCCCTTTCAAGACTTTCCCTTTCACACGTGCATGTGTGCCTGCACAGAGGATTTAGCAGAGGTAAGACTTTGCAAGAGTGCTGTAGAAATTGAGTAACTTGGTAGCATTTATTTAGTACAATTATTTACATCTTGCCTGTCAGAATAGAAGTCCTTCCTAGGTGATTTAAAAATATTATTTATATATCCCAGGTTACTAATGACTTATCTGACAATACATTAGTAAAACCACCAGAAACTTGATGTGGGCAAAATATAGTCTCTCGGGTGTTGTAGGACTGCACATTCTATCAGTCCTAACAAGGATAGTCATAGTTGAGCCACATTGGGATTTAAAGATTAACATTTTGACAACTACAATTGTTTTCACCTCTGTAAGAAACAATGTTTTAAAAATAAAAACTCATAAGTATGGGTCCAAAGGGCAGCTGATGGTCGAAGTCTCCATGGGGAAAGTGGGGACAGTGCACGTGGAGCAGGACTCTGATGCAGTCTTTGCTGGGCTTCCTCTGTAGGAATCTTTTTTTCCCTAGGACAATTGGTGGTTATGGTCCTTTGGAGGAAGAAAGTAAAAGCGCTGCTAGAACAGGGCTTTGAATCAGTTCTTTGCTGTCTACCTTGCTGCCTTTTTGTCTCTTGGAGTTCCTTCCAAAGGATTCTAGTTGTAGCTGCAGCTTTATTAATTCAAGTACCTACTGAGCGCCTTTATTAAATGTATTAGATTTCCTGCAGAATGGAAAACCTCCTAAAATACTGAATTGTAACAAGATGTTTGGGATTACAATCTTATAGTCACTTACATAGATGTAAACCCTATTAATCTCAGTAAAGCTTGTTTCTGTGTAAGATTGCCCTGTGGCAGGGCTGTCACTTTTGGGCAGAAGATTACAAGAGTTAAGTAATAGAAAACAGGGTCTTATTTTCCAGCTGTCATTATCTTCTTCTCTCCCCCACTTGTCAGAGTGTCTCTCCCCAATTTCATGTGCCTGACCCACCAGATACTCCCAGTCTGTGCTCCTCTTGGTAGCCACTCCAGAGGAGGCCCAGAAGTAATCTGTGAGGGGCTGAGTCTTCTTTGCAGTGCCACCAACTCTGTAGAACCAGCTCCTGGTGGAGCTACACCTGGCCCTCTCCCTTCTAATGTTTAGAAGGCAGCTTAAAATGCTGCTTTTCCGGGTGGTCTTCCACATTGACCCTACTTGATTGTACGTCTCTTGTCCTGCTATCTCAGAGATAATTTGCCCTTGGTGACATTTGTTTTTCATCTTTCTAAATGTTTTTATTTTTTTAATTGTTCATTTGTAGTTTTTTGTTATATGTCTGTTTATTTATTATGTTGTAAACTGCCCAGAATAGTTCATTGCATGGACAGGGTGGGAGAGAGAGAGAGAGAGAGAGAGAGAGAGAGAGAGAGAGAGAGAGAGAGAGAGAGAGAGATAATGAGCGAGCGAGCCAGAGGTTTAAGGATCAGTTGAGACCACTATGCTTAGATCGATACTCAGATTTCTAGAAGTTTCCTTTATATTGTGGATGACTGAAGTTTTATAAACACAATGGGCAGAATCCTGTCGCCTTACATGATTACATAAGAGAAGATTTGTTCAAATAAGTACATGGTTAACAAATTTAAATTACACAAATTCAACAGAACATGCAAAAAAAAGAAGAAGAAAAAGAAGAAGAAAAAGAGAAAAGGGACAAGGAGGGGGGGAAAGAGAGCATTTTGGGATTTGGTAGATCTGAATAGTTACTGTATCTGACCTGAAGGCTTTCCTGCTGTACCCTTGAAGCATGGATACAGCAATAGAAAGAATCTTCATCTAGATTAGGAAAGGTGAACAGAGATTTTAGGTGTACATGCACATGTCTGTGCTTTTTGAGCCAGGTTCTGGGAATTCTGGGAACTTGGTTTCTTTCTGTTTGTCTCTTAACTCTGTCATTGGGATGCTGGATGGCATGTCCCACTTCATAACAGCTAAAAATATTTCTCAAAGGTCACAATTGCATGCAGTGCATAGGATCTGGTAGTGATAAAAACAGTCTCTAGCAGGTTCAGAATTAGTTGTGTTAAAAACACTTACTGTATTGGCATTTTTTGGTGGGATCAGGGTGAGTTATAGTAAATATGAAGAAGATTGGGTTACTTCTATTTCATAGGGAAATAAAGAAATAAAACATATTTTTAAAATTATAAAGGTATATTTTTTTAAATTACACTTTTATTTAATATGAAGTCCTAATCAACCACCCTATGTTCTTTGCAAGAGATTAATTACAAAATAAAACGATTTGTAACATGGTATATCCAAGGAGTTCAGTTACTCAAGTTCAGGATGTAAGCTGCTCTGCTTAAAATAAAATAAATGTACATTTCTGGGAAATGTGAGAGATAAAGTCCTCTCTGCTTAAAAAAAAAAAGGGGGGGGGGAAGGAGAGATGTCACTAATTTCTGTAACTGTATAAATCAAGGGGATGTAGCATGGGAAATGTTAGTGGATTTTTTTTTCAAGTTTTGTTCTTGAGCTCCAGTAAGATTTTAGTATGTTCTTTGAAATATATGATAGATTCTGATATTTAGTTTGCAGGGTACAGATCTTATGTATGTCAGGTAAGATCTTAAACATAATCCCTGAGCTCGGATCTTTTATGCATACAGCTCATGGGTGTGTGAGCAATACCCTTGTCATAGGCAGTACAAAATTCCAGTCTCTTGTTATATAGCAGGGCATAGGTGTCAGGCAAAAGCTACAGTGGGTGTTTATACACATTCCAGTGGTTTGCAAGGGGTTCGTTAAGTAGCTACAGTTAAAGGTTCCTGTAATTGCTGTTGGTAGCTGAATAAGATCATATAAATTTAGCTCTAACACATGGCTTCAAACTATAGGTTGCACACAAGTAACCATAGCTTACAATCTAATCCTTAAGATTTTGGACAAACTGGCAAGTCAGGACATAACTTGCTGCGTGAAGGCCTCCCATCATACAGTTTTGTAGAGAAGAGTCAGAGGTTTGTTCAACAAGCTATGCCTTGACTCTCATCAGTCACACACTAAGGTTTAGATTCTAAGCATCAATTTATTGATTTATTTTTGCCTTTAAACCCCTAAAAAATGCCCCCCAGTACATAGAGACACCAAAATACAAGAAAGTTCCCCCTGACTCCTCTACAAGCCCTGTAAGTATGGTGAAGATTGCATTTCAGATGTCTGAGTTATGCACCCACAAAGAGCCCCCCCCCCCCACAGGAAAGTTCTCCCCAGGCACCTAGAGAAACCAAAAGCACAGAGAAGCTTCTCATGACTCCTCTGCCATCTCTCCAAGTTTGGTGAAGATTGGGTTTCTCCAAGCCAGTTGCTAAAGGGCACTTTCCTGGGGGGATCCACTTTGTGGGTGTATAACTCAGATATCTGAAACCCAATCTTCACCAAACTTGGAGGGATGGTAGAGGAGAGTCAATAGAAGCTTCTCTGTGATTTTGGTTTCTCTAGGTGCCTGGGGAAAACTTTCCTCAGAGGCATCTTTGTGGGTGTATAACTCAGATGTCCAAAACCCAAACTTCACCAAACTTGTAGGCCTTGTAGAGGAGAGTCAGGGGAATTTGACCTGAGAATTTGGTGTCCCCATTTTATAGGGTTTTAAAATAAAAAATGGATTGATGAATTGGTTCATCAATTTGTCATAATTTCTTTTGGTAAATTTGTAATTCTTCAACCTTGATGAATCATGAATCAAAACTAATCACCATTTTTCTGATTTGTGTCCATGTCTAATTCTAAGCTATGAGGCTATGCCTTCATGCTTGGCTCTCCATCCTCATGCATGTGTCTGTGTGAGATCCCAAACCTCTGTGCCTTGTCCAGTTGGCAAACTGATGCTATGTGAACATTTGAAAAGCCCCATAAGAGATACTTCAATATACCTCTCAAATGTGCCAATTTTAGATGTTTTCCATTTCAGAGATTTTCATCACCACTCCCTGTTGCATGGGTCCAACTCCAAAAGCGGATGTGGCGTTTGCCTCTCCAGAAGCTTGGAGTCAGATTTGGATAATGAAACTTCCAAGAGCACTCTGTTAGGGAAAACAAACCTTGGAGCCCAAGATAACAAGTTACACAAAGTCTCTTATCTGGTAGCTTCAAATCCTCCCCTTTATAAGCAGAGCAATGATGCGGACGTATAAGGAAAAACACGGAGAGAGTTCTGATAAGACTTATAGCATAATATATTAGACTTGATATATTAGCATTGGTCAGACATATATACATGGCATTATATACATAGGCATAGATCTCTCAGAGCAACATAGCATTCACAGAAGTAAAGTAATGACCACCAGACTCACAACTGAGTGGCAAAGTGCTGTTCTCACTCTCTTGCTTAAATAGTGAGAGCAGCCTATCACTGCAGACATAGCAGCTGAACGTGGTTAACAAGCACTACCTAAGCTTGTTCCAGCTGCATGCCATCAGTCATCCATTGACTTGATGTTTACAGGCATGACTTTGCATTCTCACTACAATATTAAATTTAACCCCTTGTTCACTTAAAGGAACAAATCTTGACACTCCCTTACCTGTGTTTCCTTGCTACCCTCCCAGGGGAGCTGCCTCCTGGTTCAACTCATCTTTTCTCCTCCCTAGATGATTCTCTCTGCTCTCTCACTGTGTGTGTGTGGCCCCAGCAATGACACTTTCTGGTCCCTGGTGCCTGAAAATCCAGCTGTTTCCCTCACTCTTTAATGGCAAAACCATCAGAAATAATTAAGTTCCTTGCCAATACATCTTTCTGGATAAGTCTTCTGAAAGCTGGTGCCTTCTCTCTGTCGTGGACTACAGTCTCATTGTTCCTAGCCAGCATAGCTAGCTGGAATGATGGAAACTGCAGAAAACCATGCTGGTGGAAGCAGCTCTAGCATCTGCCACATAGAACAACCTCTTTCCAAATCGGAGCTTGAGAAAACTACTGTTTGGACTACAGTTCCCAGAAATTCCCAGCCCAAATAGGTAATGTTTCCAATCTTTTCAGTAATTGTGTGCTGTCAAGTTGATTCTGACTTCATGGCAACCTCTTACAGAGTTTTCCAGGTATAGAGTACTCAGAAGTAGTTTGTCATTCCCTTCTTCTGGTGTTTGCTCTGGAACTCTGCAGCCCACCAAAGGCTCCACACAGCTTAGTTCTCCTAGGAAGCACAGTGGGGAATTGAATTCCTAGGAGGCACAGTGGAGAATTGACCTCTGGCTCTGCAGCCAGATACCCAGCTTACTGTCCAATCCAGCTAGGTATGCAATACCCAGTCCTCATTTTCAGCCAGGGAGCATGGCAAATCAATATGTTGCTTCTCTACTTGAAACTTTTCCTTCAGCTGAAACCATGTCCCTGTCTTACTGTCATCTTTAAGAAGCTTGTTCAGAATGTTTTGTAATGGATTGAGCAGGTCCTCAGATGTCTGATATGGCCTTTAAGCCTCGTCTTCTGATATCTGTACTGATTATTGAGCAATTCTGTGGCATTTGGGTCGAAAAAGAAGGAGCTCCCTCCGCTAGAATCATTGTGAGCTGGATGACAATTGACTCGCCATGGATTGTCCCCTCCCCAGACAAAGCAATTCTGTGGCAGTTGATAAATTCTGCAAGTTTAGGGTCCTTGGGGGTACTCTCATAGGCCCCCAAAATATTATTTCATGTGGTGTCAGTCCATGCCTTCTGTTGGATGTAATCCTCAATCCCATGTCTATGCAGTTTCCTTTCCTTTAATCTTGGCAGTATTTTCTCAGTCTCCTTTTTTTTTCATCATCAAGGGAGCCCACCAATCTGGAATTATTGTTTTCCCTTTTCTGTGCCCTTAATAAGATAACCAACGTTTTTATGAGGCGGTTGAGGGGATGCCTTTCTTGGAAGGAGGCACCTCTTCAGTGGAACCACTGAGGTGCATTCTCCTTATTTATGAATTACATTTCTATCCCATCCTCCAACAAGTACAAAGAAGCATACATAGCTCTCCACCTTCCTGCTTAGTCTTCACAATAGCCCTGTGAGGTAGGTCAGCCATTTTATTTATGACTCAATGAGGACTTGAAAATAGATCTCTCAAGGCCCAGTCCAACACTGTAACACTGCAGTATACTCATTTTCCTTGTGAAATAAATAAATATCTAATATGGCTAAGGGTATATTTTCTTTCTGTTCTGTGATTTTACACAAGAGGTTTATTGCTCTGCCATTTTTATTATTTTCCCTATTCTCACCTTAAGCCTTTTGTGTGCCTGTTTTGTGTTCTACTACCCACTTTCTTTTTATTGCCTGCAAATATGATACTTTCCCTCTCATTATGATTTCTATGCACTGATTATCATTTCCTCTTCATATTCATGTGAAGTGCACCGTGCTCACCTTCATGTATATGCATTACTATTACCTACTTACCTTTCATCTGACGGCAGTATTTTAGCTTTGATGCTTGCAACACCCTGTTTTTCTTCTGCTTTTCTTTTTATCTCTTATCAGCTGTTAGTTTTGTTTGATCCTTGTCCATTTAAAAGCAATAATTGATTTCTGTTACCTTTTCCCTTAGCCTTTAGCTTCCTCTTCCTCCTCTCTTTTAGTTTTATTTTTGTCTAAATTTAGATAGCACACTATTTGTCCAGGACTTGTCATTTCGTATGTTTTGTACAGTGCCTAGAAATTAGTGCTTCACATATATTATTGTGTGTTTCCAAATATTTCCGTGTCCATCCTGGAGTCTTTGTGATTGGGTCTGGTTCTCAGGAATATGTGTTTTCATATCCAAAACCCGCTATCAGAGGCATTGGTATGATGATGAGTCTGACTGCAGGATTGGTAGAAGAAGATGACTTGGCTTGGATGGTAGGCATAAGAACACCAGAACTTCCTTAATTGGGACCTGAACATGATTTCATTTAGCTCAATATTATGAGCTCCTTGCCTGGCAGCAACACTCCATATTGGTCTCAAGCAGGATTCTTTCCTATTTTACTCGGCGATGCCTGGTATTTTCTGAAGGTCTTTCTTCTACATAGATCTGATGCTGCTTAGCTTTCAAAATCAAAGGAGACTGGATTTGTTCAGGGTGTTTAGTGACTATGGCTTTGGACTTCCTGTAAAATTGAAGAAAAACAAATAAACAAAGAGAGATACCCTATACCAGAGAGGTCACTTCCAGAGATGCAGGGGCTGCATATGCTCATCCCTGGACCTGGAAGCCCACAACCCATTCCTTCAACCTCTCCTCCATGGGCTTTTTACTGAATAAGCTAATTTGTGCCCCCAAGTTTTTGGGGGAAAAGTTTTTGGAAAAAAATGGATGTCAGAGAGCCCATAAGTGCTGAAGCCCCAGAACATGGCAAAATTGTCCCCCCTGAAGTTCACAAGGGCACTTTTTGAGCCTTTATTCCAAAAACGTCTGTAATTTTGTATGGTGTATATTTGAGTGCTTGGGCCCCAGGAACATTTGAACCCCCTAAGGCAGGGAAGGTGAACCTTTGGCACTCCAGATGTTTTGGATTAAAACTCCTGGAATCCCCAGCCTGTATAGCCAATGGTGAAGGACTGTGAGAGCTGTAGTTGAAAACATTTAGAGTGCCAAAGCTTTGCCACCCCTGCCCTAGAGGTTACATATAGTCTGTAGGCTGCATATTGCCTACCCCTACAGACAGATTCTTGCTCTAAAATTGCTTTAATCTAGGAAATCTATTCCCAATTGCCTTCTTGAAGCCTAGATATTGAAAATCAGTTGTTAAGGGATTGGTCAACCTTTGGGGGTCATTTTTGGGAGTCATTGACTATAGACAACTGCTCCTGGTAGGCAAATGTCCTTCTGTCACATTTGGCTCTTCCTATTATTCCTGCTCAGCCTCTTGTGACTCCCCCCCCCCCATGTGAAATGTCTGAGGTTATTTAGCATCTTGAGTTGATGTGTTATCTCTTCTAATTAAGATGAGGCTGTGAAAATGATGAATGGATGTGTGGGTATGTTAATTACAGGGTGAGAGCCAGTAACCTGAAACTGAATTCAGAAAAGTACTGTTGGCTGGTGGCGTATCTGTTATGGGGTGATTACCCTGTTCTGGACAGATTTTCACTTACTCTGAAAATGTTGATTGGCAATCTGGCAATGCTTCTTGATGCAGCGTCACCCACTAGTTATGCATAGTGAGCCTTGGGATGTGTTCTCCTAAATTCTGGATTAGATGGCTGCAATGTTATATGTGGGGCTTCTCTGAAGATTGTTTGGAAGATGCAGTTCATTTGAAATGTAGATTTATTTTTTGTAATTAGAACTGTGTGTTACAATCTTATTAGATGGATACGCGGCCAGCTACATTGCTCCTGGCTCATTTGTCGCCCAGTTCAAAGTGCTCTTTGACCTTTAAGCCCTTCATAATGTGCCATCTATGTAGTAAGACCTTTTTCAGAGGTCTTTTTTGTATAGAGTTCCTGATTTTGAAGGTGGGCAGATACTATAGAAGAAGCCTTCTCAGTATTGGCACATGTTTACGGAATGCTTTCTCCAAGGAGATATTCTTTTGGCAACAGGTGAAACTATTTTTATTTCCCCAAGTCTTTTAATCGAAACTTGCGCAAAGTTCTTACAGTGGTCTTTTTAGACTTTGGTTCTGCTGTTTTTATAATATAGTGTGTGCCTGTTTCTTAAATGCTTTTATTGTAGTTTTGATTTAGTATTGTAATTTTTCCTGGAAAAGATGGGTATAAATTTTTATAAGAAATAAGAGATGAAGCTCTTAACAGTAAAGTTCTTGTTTTGAGTCTCACTTCTATGAACCTATCAGATAGTCTTAGTTTTGACCCTGTCTGCCTTATGGAGACAATAATCCTAACTAGAGATGGGGGTATTCGTATTCATATACGAATATCCCCGCGCAGGTGGCGATAACGAGGGTCCAGCCCCATGGGGCCGGACGGTCCACTCACCGATCTGCTGCTGCTGCAGACACAACGATTCTTCCAATGGCTCTGCAGATTGCGATCTGCGAGCCACTCTTCGACCTTGCAGCGAGGCTTGTCCTCCTGCCAGGAGTGGCTAGCTGATCGCGATCTGCAAAGCCATTGGAAGAATCACGGCGCCCGCAGCAGCGGCGGATCAGTGAGTGGACCGTCCGGCCCCATGGGGCTGGATCCTCGTTATCGCCACCTGTGCGGGGATATTCGTATTCGTATACCCCCATCTCTAATCCTAACCTATCTCATTATAAGGTTATGATAAGGATTACAGAGAGATACACTGTATTTGCATTAGGTGAATTTGATTTATATTAGATTTAAATCATGCTTTAAGTCATTACTCAAAGAGTTGGTTTATCATTTGATTTTTACCCCCCACAAAGTGCAGCCTTGCTGGTCATTATCTTAATATATATTTTTCCAATGCATGTTTTCCACAATATCTTTGCTCATATTGTTTGCACCTCCAATAATTCTCTGTTCTTTAACATCTCCAGTGTTTGAAAGTGTACACTTTCAGAGAGACAGGTGAGGCTTGATTTTGTCTACACAAAGTTACAAAGAGACAACAGCTAGGGTTGCCAATTTAAAGGAACAGGCATTTCTCAGGAAAACATTTAAACACAATCTTTAAGATTTTAATAGGGCTTCCAATAATTTCTAATATTGTACCATGTTGAGAGGATAAAATAAAGTTCCTGGAATTACTTCAGTCAGAGATGGAAGATAAGGTTGATCAGGTCTGTTGTTTCACATCCCTATATTCTGTGTACAAGTATTATTTCTGGGAATGTAAACACCGTTTTAAAACTACTTTTCTCTTATGATTATCTACTGGAGTGAGTATTAGAGGGCCCTGTCCGAGAACTGTTGGACCCTATTTACAGAGCTAAAGATACTAATCCATTTAATAATAATAATAATAATAATAATAATAATAATAATAATAATAATAATAATAATAATAATAATAATAATAATAATAATAATAATAAGTGCCATCAAGTCAATTCTGACTTATGACAATGCTTTTCAGGGTTTTCTAGGTAGAGAATACCTAGAAGTGGTTCTTGTGGGGGCATCCTGGGAACATGCAGCTTGCCCAAGGCCACATAGGCTGGCTTTTCTGGGACGCACAGTGGGGAACTGACCTCCCAACATTTGGCTCTAGACAATGTACCCTCTAATTTTCAGCCCTGCTGGGCGGGTCTCTGCCTCTCTCTCTCGTGACTCCACCCCTGTGTGTGCATGTGACTCCACCTTCACTGATCAATATTCACTCTGGATCTGCAACAAAATATTGCAGCGTTCAAGGCTCCTGTTTAGTTCTCCAGCCATTCATTGTATTCATTATAGAATATTCAGTTTCCTCATTCCCTAATTTGCAACACACACACACCCAGCAAACATATTTTAGGGATGCTGAGCAGGCACAGTCCTCATTGGGTTTTTTTTTGAGGGACCAGTACTCCTTATTTTTTTTCTCCTGTCCGTGCATGTGTGTGTGTACTCACAAATCTTAGAGCCTGCACAAGAATGCTGCAACCTCTTATAATTCAGTTCTTTGTTTGGCTACGCTTCTGTTCACTTCCACCAGCTGAGTTCACCAGCCATTAGAGAGACAGGTGATGCCAACTGAAATACTCTGAATATTTAAAATCAGTACATAAATGTTGAACATTACTGTTACATTTACTAGCAGTGTAAGAGAATGGGTTGAATTAATAAATACACACAGTCTTCTAGGTAAATCCTGTAGTTGTGTGGTATCGGAGACCACAAAGCAAATGGAATACATATAGAAAGCTATGGAGGACTCAGGTCTTTAGAGGAGAGAGGGATCAAGGGGATAAAACAACCTATGTAAGTGGAAGTTGATGACTAGGACAATTGGAAGCAACAGTGAATCAACTTCCACATTTCCATGTACTTAACTGTGGCTCTGTAGGTCCAAGTGTAGATGGAGGTATAGAAAAGAGTCTCCATGAACTATGGTGGGAGCTGCCTAGTCTAATCTTCAGAAGGCACTAGTTGTTGTTTGGTGTAAGCAAACAGCTGTTTAGGTAAAGGTAAAGGTTCCCCTTGACAATTTGTCCAGTCGTGTCCGACTCTAGGGGGCGGTGCTCATCTCCGTTTCCAACCCATAGAGCTAGCGTTTGTCCGAAGACAATCTTCTGTGGTCACGTGGCCAGCGCGACTAGACACAGAATGCCATTACCTTCCCACTGTGGTGGTACCTATTTATCTACTCGCATTTTGCAGTTTGCATGCTTTCGAACCACTAGGTTGGCGGGAGCTGGGACAAGCGACGGGGGCTCACTCCGTTGCGTGGATTCGATCTTACGACTGCAGGTCTTCTGACCTTGCAGCACAGAGGCTTCTGCGGTTTAACCCACAGCACCACCACGTCCCATTGTTTAGTGTCAGTTAAAATTACAGAATTGGAATGGGGAGGAACAGGAACAGACTAAGGTAAACTTTTTTATATATAGATAATAATGCTTTCTCTTTCACTTAAACAGACTTTGCTTCATTATCTGAGAAAGGTTTCGATATTGTCATCTTTAATCTTTAATCTAGAGCACTCCGACCTCACGAATGAAAGGCTTGTCTTTGTTGCCTCTTGGAGCAGCCAATTCCAACTCTCCCAGTTCTCAGAAAACCCTAAATCAGAGTGGGCCACCAGTTGTCACTATTACACATCACAAATCACCTGCAGCAGCCCGAAAATCCAAGAACCAGTATCCTGGCCAGCTTCATGAAGTCAGAGAGGTAGGAGATGTCTGAAGTTTTCCTACTGGTACACACATGATATAGCTGTTATTGTTGGTTTTATCCAGTTGTTAAGAATATAGGAATAGTACATGAATAATTTCTTCTAGTATAAGAGAATGAGTAATTTTACCTTAGAATGACACAACATTTATCTAAAGTTTATATATCAATGGTATAAATTGATAGCTGATCTCCTGAAAACAAATTAGTTGTTCCTCTAAAGGATGTTAGCTGAATTTTGTCTTAAGGGACTTTAATTATTAATTATTTTACTCCTTAATATAAGTAGAACAGTCTTATCTTTTCACTCAGCTTCTTGAAATAAAAGCCATGCAGAACTAAGTATGTGACATTGTCTGGGATTACTCTTTCAGGCTTCATTTGAAAGCTGCTCTTTGTGGTAAAATGCTTGCCATGACTCCAGTAATATATTATAGGCGGTCACTAACCATGGAGAGGGGTGGAAATGTCTCCTGCTTGAACTGAAGGGCAATGAAAGTACTGTGTTAGGGAGAAAGCTGGTCAGGGAATATTTATAAACTTGATCAATTGGAGTTCAAATTATTTTGGTTGGTCAAAGTTTGTGGGCAAAAAGCCCTTCCATAATGCATTTGCTGTGATCAAGTTCAGTCCTTAGTAGCCAGAAGGTAGATATTTTAACAGTTTCAAAAATGAATAGGCAAGGGGTAAAAAGGAGCTGAAGGAGGGTGCCAGCATCCTGCTTCAACCTGGAGGACCTCTAGAAGATGAAGGAATTATCTAATGGGATGGTACTAGAGATTGGTACCGTTCTCTGTGTGCCTTGCTTCTAAGTCCACCGTGATGGTTTGTGTTGCAGTCAAAACTGATGAGTATGAGTAGTTAGGGCAGTACTGTGAGTGTGCATGGAGGGAGGAGAAGGGGATTGTACAGCCTTAACCACATCCCAATTCAGTTTGAAGAAGAGGAGTTTTCATCCCATTTAAAGTCAAGCAAAAGGTTTTAAAAAGTCTTACATGTAACTGGGATTTGGCACTTCAGATTTCTATTACAGTTTTGTCTTGATCCACTGAGACCTGTGAAGTAAAGATTTCAGTCTTGGTGTTGAAACATGCACATGTTGTGTAGGGTTATGATCACTATCATAACCACTTTTACTATTGTTGCTATGGGGTCTCCTGTGACATGTTTAATTCCTTTGAATAAAATATATCCAGTTGGGTTAGGTGGTTTGCTGATAACATTCTCACATGCATATCTGAATTTTAATTCATGGAATGGTCTCCGATTTGTATATGCCAGAATCAGCTTTATACCCAAATATATTTTTACTAGGCAGTTGGGTTATTGCATAGCATTTCTTGCACCATAAGTCCACAGAAGAATGATATTATTACTGCCTTTGAGTATCTTATGCCAGTTTTCCCCAGTGTGAAAACCTCTAAATGTTCTGGACTTCTCCAAGTCCCATGTAGCAGTTCCACATGACAGGAATGCTGAGTTTTGTACCGTGTTTCCCCGAAAATAAGACAGGGTCTTATATTAATTTTTGCTCCAAAAATAGTATTAGGGCTTATATTCAGGGGATGTTTTATTTTTTTTAATGTACAACAATCTACATTTATTCAAATACAGTCATGTCATCTTCTGGTTGCTGCACGATGGTGGAGGGCAGGTTTTCACTTAACTAGGGCTTATTTTTGGGGTAGGGCTTATATTACGAGCATCCTGAAAAATCATACTAGGGCTTATTCTCAGGTTAGGTCTTATTTTCAGGGAAACAGGGTAGTCTAAAACATATGGAAGTCACTGTGCATTAGGAAAACTGTTTTACATTGGTGTTGTAAAGGACAATTAGCACTTGCTGTGTATCAGCAATAATGGTTGTTATGTACGCTTCATGTAGATTTTAGATTTTCATGTTCTCATTCAACATGCTTTGCTTATTACTGAAGGATTAGTGGTTTAACACCAAAAATACTAAATAACTGAGGCTTAGCATGATTGAAAAAGCTTTGAATAAGTACCGTGTTTCCCCGAAAATAAGACAGGGTCTTATATTAATTTTTGCTCCAAAAAACGCATTAGGGCTTATTTTCAGGGGATGTTTTATTTTACAGTCATGTCATCTTCTGGTTGCTGCACAATGCTGCACAATGGTGGAGGGTGGGCTTCCACTTAACTATGGCTTATTTTTGGGGTAGGGTTTATATTATGAGCATCCTGAAAAATCATACTAGGGCTTATTTTCAGGTTAGGTCTTATTTTCGGGGAAACGGTAATTTCTGATGACTTGCAGTGCTGAGTTGTTTAGCTTTGGCTTCTTCCCAACTTTTGCTTCTGTTCAACAGACTCATGCACAGATTCTTCAAATTTTGCATTAAAAAAAAGAATCTTTGCCTCTTCAAGCTTATGTTCATAATCCTAACAATGTAAACCTAAAAATTAGGGGAAAATGTTTGAATGAAAGGAATAAATTGCTCCGCCAAATGTTTGTCCATGGCAGAAAAATGTACAGCTGTTGTATACATGTCAAACTGTGGCTGAAATCCTGTTGGTGTAAATTTGCACCATGCAAGCCAGGTGGTGTCATCATCCAGCGATGGATATCTTTAATTTAATTAAATTTAAAACTTCCTTATCTCTTTTCCTTGCAATGCCTTTGGGAACCCCGGGTTGCAAGGGAAGCCTATAATATCGGGAAAGCACTACTAGCTCACTGTAAGCAATCCAGAGGTGATTTTTTTCCAGTATTAAAGGCTCCTCACTGCTGTGCCTGGGCTCCCAAAGGCTTTCCGAGGGCAAAAGGGATCTTTAGGGAGCCTTGGAATTTGAAAAAGGGAGGGAGTAGAATGTTTTTAATTTAATTAAAGATATCGGTTGCCAGATGATGAAATCTTCTGGCTTTTGGGGCCTAAATTTGTGCCAAAAGGATTTCAGCCATAGTGTTTGAATAAAACCACTCCTCTGAATTCTCGAACCTGGAGACAAATATGAAACAGAACTGGAATGACTAATTTGTTCCATCATAAAACTCTTAGCATAAATATTGCAATCTCTGTTCTGAAGGGGGAAAAGAGTTCAAAAATTTCTTGCTAATGGATTTGGGTATTCTTGCAGAATGCTTCTAAAAATGAGTGTAAACAAAATTGGAGACTTGGTACAAGAGGCTGAGCAGTTGTTGCTCATAAATAGACCTTTTGAGACAAACTTAGAGTGCCATGATATATTATGGATTCAGGGCGGTACATTCTGTACTATGGAATGCCTATTGCATGGTCCTATTTACATATGTTTTACCCTCTTAGTTGCTGTTTCTTTAGTCCAGCAAAAATAATCTGTGGTTGTGGAAAATATTCACATAGGCAGCAACTAAAGAGGAAACTTTGAAACTCACAGGGCGCAGCTAGCCTTACCTCCCTCAAAGCTTCCGAGTCTAAAGTTCTATATCATAACTCAGCAGCAGCAACAACAACGAAAGCTAAGCAAATAAAAAAGAAAACAGAGGTTGTTCAAAGTGTCTTGTACTTAAGAGTACAGGGCATAGTGCAGTCAGGTCTTCATGTCATATGGAGCAAAGCAGCCATAGTGGAAGGCAAGAATGGTTGTACCATCTGTGTCAAGGCATAACAGGATGAACATTAGGATATGACATATCATCTGATGGACATAAATGACACTGTTGGCACATGTTTGAATAGTGTGTTTGAAGAGACCATTCTTTTAAGTAGGTAATTGAAAAGATGAAATGACAAGATAGTAAGCTGGGGCAATAATGTAACGTGCAGTGCTTCTGGTAGGATAATGGTCCAATGATTTATGTGGCTTTCATATTTTCTCTGAAATACGCATATAAGTTTATAGAAATGATACTGACTTCATGATAATTTTAGTATTAATGGATTAATATGAGCATAATTGGATGGATGACGCATGTATGCATGATAGTCCCTGGTGAGATATTTGAATAATATTTAATGTGTACGTTCATGACACTTACGCAATTTCAGGTTATAATAGCAGTTTGACCCACCCAGTACTTAGTTTTTTTAGGGGCTAAGAAAAGTTGCAATGCGGTAGGGAAACTGTGGCTCTCCAAGGGTTGAATTCTAACTCATCAGCTTTAGCCAGTGCTTACTATTTCATGGTAAGAAATTCTGAGAGCAGTAAGTCCAGGGACATCTAGGCAGGTAAATGTTCTCCATTCTTGCTATGCAATATTTATTTATGAAAATGAATATTGGCATTTAAAATTATGATTGCTGTAAAGGCTTGTTCCCGTTGCACTGAACCTCAGAAGGGAGGACCCAATGAGAAGAGCTGACTTGGAGAAATTAGCTCTGTAATTAAATGTGTGTGCTTGTAAAAATATATACTTGCAGATCATGAGCCAGGTGGAGGGACAGCAGAAGAATCTTGTACAAGCCATTGAATCCCTCCCAGGGTCTGGTCCTCTTTCAGCCTTGAATCAAGACTTGCTGCTTTTAAAAGCTACCTCTGCTGCCGCCCTCAGCTGCCTTGGAGAATGCCTGCATTTACTACAACAGAGTATAAGCCAAGTGAGCCCACACAGTAATAGGACACTGCCTTCAGGTGAGCAATGCTGACTTGACTCTTCTTAGGAGTTTCCAGTGATATCACAACCTTCTCTTTTCCTGAAGTCAAGACATAACCTTCATGAGACTTTTAACCAAAGTGTAAATAATGGAGTGATGCAAAATCTGTGAAATATTTTCACAGTGGGTGAAGAACTAATTTAGTAATGAATTTTGATTTTAAAACTTGAATGATTTTGTATGGTATTCTACAGGTCTGATCATCAGACTTGCAGTGGAGGCAAAAAATTGCTCAACAAAGTCATAGCTTGCTAGTGCTCTATGGAAGCATATCATTACATCAATATTCTTGGTACTGTTGGTAATTACTTAAGTAGGTATAATGAATATTATATGATAGGGTCATTTGGTTAAACTTAATCTGTTACCAGATGTAAGCGTGCACAAGAGGATCAACTGAGCTATCTTGTTTTATTTCTGCGCTGTTGTAATTCAAGCTATAATAATAATTGTGTGCTGTCAGCCAGTTCTGACTTATGGTGAACCTTTCCAGGGGTTTCTAGGTAAAGAATACAAGGAAGTGGTTTACCATTCCCTTCTTCTGGGGTTGTCGTGGGACTGTGCAGCTTGCCCATAACTATACAGGATGACTTTTCTCTTAGGAGGCACAGAGTGGAATCAAATTCCCAACCCATACCTAAAACACTGAGCCAGCCAGCCAGCTAATTCAAACTACAGTCCCATGAAAAACAGAACAGGATTAGCCTTTTGCATACTGGATTTTTAGAAGACATACAGGGGCATTTCAAGGCTTGAAGATGTAACAATTTATTTTATAAATTCTAAGTGAGCATCCTTTATTTGAGGCACACAATTCCAGAATTTCTTCAAAATTTCCACTGGGATCCATCTGGGCACCAAATGAAGCATTGCTAAAATAATACTGTGGTAGTTCTGATGAGGGTACCATAGGTTGGAGGGGACTTGACAGCACAGAACAACAACAGAGTTCTGATTTGAGTTACAAAGTATTTATCACAATGACAAGAAAAACTGGATTAAAAAAGATAGATGAGGTGTAGTGTTCTCTGGATGGAACAAATTCCCTGCAACCCATGATGTTCAATCTGGTCTGTAGTATGATTTGCCTCAAGGCAACTTAAATTTGCCACAGCGGCTTCAGTTAAATTATCTGTGACAGACTGTTCTGCTAGAACTAGACTATGAAACAACTTACTTGTAAAGGATATGGGAAAACTAAGACATGCAGCTTCTGGAATTCTTTCTGTTTCATCATAATCATCCAGTGTGAACAAAAAGTGTTTGTAGAATTCTGTGCTGTCACACAGCCCTGCCCTCTGTTCTGATGCAGAGTGGAAACTGCTTCAAGTACTCTTTAAAAATACACTTAAAGTCAACTTGCCTATCTATGCCTGTATTGTTTTACTTGAAGCAGGTCTTCTGCTGCTGTGGCTGTTGCTATGATTGCCACATGTCTGGGAAGCAGCATATGTCTGGCAAGTTCAGAGGTGCCTAGATGTTAAGAACTCAGGAGGTTTTCCTACCTTGATATTTTGGAAAATGGTGTTAAGATAATATTTGGAGTAGAATGTTCTTTGTGTTTATGTCTGGGTAGCTAAATATCAGACTATAAAGCTGTGGATTGTTGGGTATCTGCGTAAACCTGGAAAAATATGGTTGGTTAAACTGTAGGTTGCCACCTATTTACTATATAAAAGACAGAAGTGGTGTTGCCAAAATAGAGAAAAATGAATGAAACAGTTTTCTGTTCTCTTAGTTATGTTTTAATAAAATTGTACAGCCACCTTCCTGTCTAGCATTATAATGTTAGATGAATAAGGATAGTAAAAAGATTGCTTACCCAGGGCTGCTTGGCAGAAGGGCAATATGTCTGGGCCACCTGCCAGCCTCTGTGTATACGATTAGCTCTTTCAGCATTGCTCACCAGAGCCCTGCACTGGATTCTTTGCGTGGGGTGGCGGGAGTGCCCTCAATATCACATCTGCCCAAGGTCCTATAAACACCATGAATGGCCCTGCTCTCATACAGGGCTACAGCCAGGTTTGAAATATGAATGGTTTATACAGTTTTCTTATCAAGGCTATGTGCATTGTTGAATTTCCCCTCAAAGTGAATAGCTCAAACGCACCTTTGTAGGTAATTGTAGTTTTTTCCCCCATTTCAGACAACATTCTAGGATGGCATGGGCCAAAGTCGCATTCCGCAGAGCCACTGAAAAATGGTGCCCTTAGTTCTTTGACAGCTGCTAGTGCCAATCTAACATGGCCAATAGTGCCAAGTACCACCCAAGATGAACAAACACAGTCAGCTTTAGAGGTGAGTGTGCTTTGCGTGTAGTAAAATCTTTCTGTCAGTATTTCTGTGTTCTTGGCCACAACACATGTGTTTGTAGGTGACTTAAATTGATCAATGTTGATATATCCTTCTTACTAAATCAGTTCTGTTTGTGATACTTTTCCCTAGTTATTTTCATTTACATGGTTAAGTCTTTTAAACACAGATTAGTGAACCTAAACAAAGCATTGGATTAATCTCATAAAATACGAGAAGTTGTTTTTTCTTAAAGATTCTGACATGTATGTATGTGCTTGTGTATTTATTTTAATCTATTTATAGTATTCATTTTCCAGTTGGTAGAATAAACTCACTAAAGAAGTTCAAGGATATGTACTCAATAGGTATACTGAGTCATTCCAGCTCCTTTTCGGCATCTGTCTAACATTACCTTCGTCCAATATAGTTTATCTGACTAGCATTAAGATGTGTGCCAGCTACCGGATTGGTCCACTGCATCCTTGTGGCTGCTGTTGCTACATTCACTGCCAACAGCTGTCCTAGGTTTCTGACAGGAATGGTTCCCAACCCTTCCTGCAGACATAGCGACTGACCATTTGCATGCAAAGGCATGTGCTGTGTGCTACCGTGATGTTTAATAATGGAGGTAGTAAATATATTTTGGGAGTGATCTCAGTAAGGCACAAAAGGAGTATCTGTAAACTTTAATGTTGGAGATTCGTTGGTGGTAATCTGAGCTGGAAGCTGATGTACTTTGCTGAATCTGCTCAGATATCTCTCTGATATTTGCCTGTTGTGATTTATATAGCTTTATTGTACAGAACTGCTTTAATGGTTTCTTGTACTCACTAATGTAGTGTGTTGTAGTGCTTCATCTTCAGCCAGTAGCAGGGCTGAAACAGATGTAATGTCAGAGTTCTATAATTGGATTTCCTGACCTTTTTTCTTCCCACCGCCCCCTTTAAAAAAAAAAGAAAATTGGTTTTTAAAAATGTTTGATGTGGGCGACTTTTGAGTTGCTGAAAAAGTGGTAGAAGTATGTTCAATACCCAAACAACTTTAGAACAGCAGGTTTGAGGTCTAATTGGATCAAAGAATCAGTGCTGGGAGCTGAGAGGTTAATTCTTTTGCCATATGTTTTTCTGAATCTCCTAAGTGACTATGACTTTACCCATTGATGCAAACTGGAAATTGCCATGGGTGTTTTTTTTAAAATACATATTGCTTCCCCAGTTCTTCAAAGTGGTTTACAGCAAATACTGAGTAATTGTGTTATTGGTTGTTAGTTCTTGTGTGAACAGAGGTGCATGTGTTTATTGGGGGGAGGGGAAGCAAATATTTCCCTTATTGTTCATTGCACTGTGAATTGAAGCAAGTCCCAACAGGAAATACTGGATTTAAACAGAAGGTCCTTTTTCACCACTGAATTGTTTCCAAAAGGCCACCTTGAATTATGAATTGAGGATGAAATGCTGTGGCATATTTGAAGTGGCTCCTGGGGCAGCCAGTTTGGTGAGAGTCATTACATAAATTTTGTGTGTTGCTTGTGGAGGCTACATCTGCAGTTGGGATTATTTCTTAGCCTTCATTTTGACAAAAGAAAACCTTCAGATGTGATGAATGGCATTTTCATCCAGGAGCATCTAAGCTCCAAATACCTAATTGGGAAAGGAGTTGCTTTAATTACATAAAATCTTTCCTCATTGTAACAGTATTAATGGCTTTTATGTTCATGAGCCTTCTTGCCTTCACTCGAAGTCAGCAGTTTTACGCCTTCTGCTTTGTAAAGTCTGCTTGTGCCAAGCAGGTGAATATATTTTGTGTAGTCATCCTTCACCCACCTTTAATCTCTTCAGTTGTGCAGTTTCCACAGGACAGTGGTTCCTGGGTCCCCAGCTGTTCTTGGACTACAACACCTAGAAATCCTGGCCAGCACAGCTAGTGTTGAAGACTTTTGGGAATTTTAGTCCCAAGAACATCTGGGGACCCAAGGTTGGGAACAACTGTCCCAGAAAGTGTTTTCAAGGTGCAGGGCCTGATTTTATTCTCCACTTTCAGTAAGTACCTTAAGTGCTTTTTGCGGTTTTGCCTTTCCACATCCAGTTGCTTAGCCTTTTGCGGCTTTTACTGAGGCTTCCTTGTGCATGTAATACCTGCCCCCAAACTCCTTTCTGCCCTCATAGGCTGCACCAACAGACTACTCAACAGTGTAGTGTTTTTTTTTTCAATTTTTTTTCTTTATTTTAAATTTAAACAAAAACATATAACATACAAACTAAAATACAATTTAACTGTGTTCCCCACCACCATATGCGGGACCTCTTGCCATAATCTTCCTCTTCCTTATTATTCTTCTTCTTCCTCTTCTTCTATTGTCCTCTTCTCCAAAACTGCATTGATTCTTGATTTGGAACTTTCCCTTTTCCTCTTATTAATACATATTCCAAAAATCTCCCCCATATATCATAAAAGTTATTTTTTTTCAACTCTCCTTTCTTAACCTTTAAGTTACAAGTTAATTTATCATTTATTGCTATATTCCATATTTCTTTATACCATTCTTCAATTTGCAATTCGACTTTTGATTTCCATTGCCTAGCTATATTCAATCTAGCTGCTGTTAATAAATTGGTTATCAATTCTTTAGTCATTTTGTCATATTCCACATTCTCAAATATTGATAACAAAGCAATCTCAGCATTAAATTCTATATCTTTTTCACATATGTAGCTTAATTCTTTAAAAATTTGTTTCCAAAATCTTTGCACTTTTTCACATTCCCACCACATATGAAAGTATGTACCAATTTCCTTCTCACATTTCCAACAGACAT
Organism: Intellagama lesueurii; assembly: GCA_037013535.1. Classification (NCBI taxonomy): domain Eukaryota; kingdom Metazoa; phylum Chordata; class Lepidosauria; order Squamata; family Agamidae; genus Intellagama; species Intellagama lesueurii. Next base: position 79,749,735 of record JBAJHW010000006.1, read on the forward strand.
TCGGATGATTGGCATTAATTTTATTTAATTTTGACGGTGTTAAATACCATCTTAAACTAAGTTTAATTTTTTTTTCCTTTATTCTTACTGACATAAATCTTAACACCCTCATTTTCCATATCATCCTCCATTCTTCTTCATTTATTCTTGCTCCCACACTATTTTTAATCCTTCTTTCTCACTTTCCTCTTCCTCTAAATTAAGAAGAAGTAAATAAATTTTACTCACAGTACCTTTCACTGAGTCAGTCATCCGAATGTCCTCATATGACAGTAACAATTGTTCGTACTTTGTATATTCTCTACCTTTATTATATTTATTTACCCATTCATTAGTCCATCTTTCTAATTGTATATAATTCAACCATGAAATGCTCCTATTCTGAAGAGTTTGTTTCATTTGATCTATAGATCTCATTTTATACAACCAATCTTTCAATCTAATCACTTTCTTTTCTTTAAATAGATCCACATACACTTTCATATTGGTAGGAAAATTTTCTATTTCTGTCACTAATCCAAGTGGGGAATATGATGAACATAAATTCTTTTTGCACTTATACCATATATTTAACAATGTCTTTAAAAATGGGTTATTAATTTCCCTTATTTTATCTTTCTTAATTATACCAAATAAATATTTTTCTATATCTGCCTGTAATTCTGATGATTCCATCTCCCACCAAATTAGCCTTTCTGGATTATATATAATTTCCCCAATAAACCTCAATTGGTTAGCCAAATAATAATTTTTTATATTTGGTAAACCTATACCACCTTTTTGCTTTGTTCTATACCAATACTTTTTATTTATTCTAGATCTCTTCCCTTCATTACAGTACTTATTAATTATTCCCTGCCAAAATTTCAAATCATCCTCTGTTAACTGTATTGGTAGCATTCTAAATAAAAAATTAATTTTTGGTAAGATTTTCATTTTTATCAATGCAATCCTTCCAAACCAAGATAGCTTAAAATTACTGTATTCCTGTAATTTGTTTTTAATCACTTCCTTTAGTTTATTATAATTATATTCCTTTATTTTTTGAATATTTTTTGCTAGATCTATTCCTAAATATTTAATTGATTTACATAATCTGAAATCATATTTTTCAACACACCTTTCTTGTTCTACTCTATTATGATTAAATAACATTCAGATTTTTGCCAATTTACACATAATCCAGTTATTCTTCCAAATTTTTCTAAATGAGTTCTAATTTTATCTACACATTCTAACGGATTTTTCACTGTCAACAAGGAATCATCAGCAAATAAATTAATCTTTATTTTATTCTTTTCCCCCATACCTTCGATTGAATCATCATTCCTTATTACATTTGCCAACATTTCAATAATCAAGCAAAACAGAACTGGAGAAAGAGGGCAACCTTGTCTAGTGCCTCGGCCTAAAGCTATTTGTTCTGTAATCCCATCATTAACTATTACTACAGAGGTATTCTCCAGATATAGTTGATCTATTATCCCCCTAAATTTCTTTCCAAAACCCCAACCTTTTAACAAAATCTTTAATGTTGGCCATTCCACGCAATCAAATGCCTTAAATATATCTAATGATAAAATACCTGCCTTCAATTTGTCTTTTTCTATATTGTATAAAATATTCAATACCCTCCAAGCTAAAAGAAAGGAATTAGAAGGTATTGAGCTAGAAAAGGTCCAGAGAGACTTGATATACGCTAGGAGGAATTTTTTCGAATACAGTAATAAAAATTCAAAACTTTTAGCTAGATTAGTTCAAACTAAAAGAGCAAAAAATATAATTGGAGTGATTAAAGATAAAACGGGAAAGAATTGTAGCTTAATGAAAGAAAAACTAAAGATAATACAGGAATTCTATCAAAATTTATATAAAGGTAATAGTGTATCGAAAGAAGATATAGAAAATTATATTAAAGAAAATGTTAAGAGTAAATTATCAGAGAATGATAAAAAGGATTTAGATAAAGAGATAAAAGAGGAAGAGATTATAGAGATTATTAATAAATTAAAAAATGGTAAAACTCCAGGTTTTGACGGTTTAGGATCAGAATATTATAAAACTTTTAAACCAATATTGATCCCTAAGTTAAAAGTGCTCTATAATGAAATATTGGAAGGAGAGAGAATACCAGATTCTTGGAAACATTCATTAATAACTCTTATCCCAAAGCCTAATAAAGATTTAACAGACCCAAGTTCATATAGACCCATTTCACTATTAAATCAAGATGCAAAGATTTTTACTGCAATACTTGCGAATAGAATTAATAAATTTATTATAAAATATATTAAAGAGGATCAGAATGGTTTTTTAAAGGGTAGACAAATGGAGAGGTTGGGGTTGGGGTTTTGGAAAGAAATTTAGGGGGATAATAGATCAACTATATCTGGAGAATACCTCTGTAGTAATAGTTAATGATGGGATTACAGAACAAATAGCTTTAGGCCGAGGCACTAGACAAGGTTGCCCTCTTTCTCCAGTTCTGTTTTGCTTGATTATTGAAATGTTGGCAAATGTAATAAGGAATGATGATTCAATCGAAGGTATGGGGAAAAAGAATAAAATAAAGATTAATTTATTTGCTGATGATTCCTTGTTGACAGTGAAAAATCCGTTAGAATGTGTAGATAAAATTAGAACTCATTTAGAAAAATTTGGAAGAATAACTGGATTATGTGTAAATTGGCAAAAATCTGAATTAATGTTATTTAATCATAATAGAGTAGAACAAGAAAGGTGTGTTGAAAAATATGATTTCAGATTATGTAAATCAATTAAATATTTAGGAATAGATCTAGCAAAAAATATTCAAAAAATAAAGGAATATAATTATAATAAACTAAAGGAAGTGATTAAAAACAAATTACAGGAATACAGTAATTTTAAGCTATCTTGGTTTGGAAGGATTGCATTGATAAAAATGAAAATCTTACCAAAAATTAATTTTTTATTTAGAATGCTACCAATACAGTTAACAGAGGATGATTTGAAATTTTGTCAACAGTGTAGTGTTGCAATAGATCTCCACCTAGTGGCCATGTACTGTTCTGATATCATCATCATCGTCATGTGCTGTGAAGTCAATTCCAATTTATGGCTACGCTTTCCAGGGTTTTTCTAGGTAGAGAATACTCAGGTCTACCATTCCCTTCTTCTGGAAGCATCCCTGTGCAGCTTGCCCATGACCACACAGGTTGGCTCTACTCCCAGGAAGCACAGTGGGGAATCGAACTCCCAACCTCTGGCTCCGCAGCCAGATGCCTAAACTACTGAGCTATCTTACCACTGTTCTAATAAACACATTTCAAAACCATTTTATAAAAAATGCACAGCAAAGGTAATCAGAATCTTCCCCTCCCCATTTCTAAGAACTAAAATATATTTATTTCAAAATTATATAGAGCTTCTAACCAATTCTTGGCTTACATTGAATATATTCCAAAGGACAAGGGGAGTACAGACCTGTTTACTTCTTTTTAAAAAGTTGTATAGTTTTGCAATTAACATACTGGTCCCTCTTAACTGACATGTTATGTTTTGCAAAATTATATGGAACAGGATGAAATAGCCCTCCTGACCTTACTTCTTGCTTTGTCATGTTAATGAAATGTTCTTTTAAGTATTTTTTTTTAAATAAACAGATGTCTATGAACTAATGCTGTCTTAGGGAGGAAAAGGAGCACAACATTTTTTAAAAGCAGTAATGCTTCTGTGGAGATTTGGCAGTTTTAAGAAAGCAAGAGTTTCTCTTCTTTCAAAAATCTAAATGTGTCATGGTTTAGTGCTCCTTGATTTTAGTAAATCTTAATTTTTCTAATTTGAAAACTGGGGGGAAATGAATAATGTTTGCAAATTGCTAAAATAATAATAATATTGGACTTTTGATTTGCCCAATAGCTGTTAAAGTTGGCATAAATACAACAATGTTTCTGATGAGAGGTTTGTCTATCCATATTATGTCTGCAAAACATCTCCTCTGAATCGTGCTTCTACCTTTACAGTACTTTTCTTTATTACTCTTGATATAATTTTCAAAAACATATATTGGATAAGGCCTGTAAAAAGCATCATTTGCTTTCAAAGTCCACTTCTTTTTGCCACTTTTTATACAGTATTTTAAAAACATTTTAATTGCATAGGGAATATAATTTATATTTTGTAACCATTCATTTAAAATATCAAAGGGGAAAATATTCAAGAAATATATAAGCTTTGCATGTTGATGGTCAGGTTTAGCCAAATGTCAAACCATGTCCATGTATAATTTCAAGCACCAAACTAGCACATAGTCTTAATGCATGTTTTAAAAGTTAATATCTTTTAAAGTTAATATTTCAATATCTGGCTAAATCTTTGAGCACTTGTCTGGAGTATTCAAAGCACCTCACATATATTTCTTTAGTATCTTTACTACCCTAAAAAACAGGCAATATCAAATTTTGCAAAGAGCCAGTTTCCTTCTTTCATGGAGGCAGAAGCTGAAATCCATGTACAGAAGTATAATATCCCCTCTGTGTTCAGTGACAGTCTGCCCACATCAATCACATTGTTGTTCCATTCATCACCACCTCAGACTGATTTTGAAACTCAGGTTATGTATAGATTTTCCCTTCCATGTGTCCATCTGCCTTTGTTGTGAAAAGAACACAGAATGCATTCTATTGATTGTGAACATTGATTCGATCCCGGATTTGCCCTTCTTCAAGTAGGAGCACTGCTTTTTCCCCTTAAAAGCATATTTAGAGTATTGTTTATGCAATTGAATGCACACTTGCCCCCGCTTTTTTGAAGAAGGAAGACCAGTTTTCAAATTATTAAGAATTTTCTATCACACTTTTAGGCCTTGATAAAAGTCATTCAAGGCAAGTTTCAACCAGTCTTTAAACAGTGTAAAAAACAGAAATATTTCAATTTAAACACAAACTAAAAACATATAAATTAAACAGGAGGTAAAGCCAGCTGAACTGAAGAGCAGGAAAACAAAACAAGAGCTCCAAATGGTCATTGGGCCTGTTAGGACAAACAAGCTTTCATCCGAGAATTGAATGTGGTTGGGAGCAAGGCCCTGCTTTTTGTAGTCTTTGAGTATTCCAGTGCTAAATCATTTAAGCTTTAAAAGTGATAACTAGCACTCCCGATTTGGGTCTGGTAACAAGCCAGCAGTTGATGAAGATGTTATAACTTTGCAGTAGACTTCCTCTAGCTGCCTGACAGGTACTTCAACATTTGGTGGCATCTCAGCAAAAGGAATATGGAATATTTAGAACAAATATCAATGAGTTCTGAGGTCCACAAAGAGAAGTGTGTGATTCCTATCCTTGTTTTAAATTTACTTCAAACCTGATAGAGGCATCTCGCTAGACTCGGTAGACTGTGTCCATTGGAACATGGTGTTTAGTGCAAAAAGAGAATCATATACAGATTTGAGTTGCCTTCTTTTTAACCATTGATAATTATAACATATTTCCAGTGCTTCAGGCATGGTGAACTGGCTAGAAGGTGGCAGAAAGAGGTGAGTGATCATCAGATTTGTCCAGTCAGTGTTGGCACAACTAATTGGCTTCTGCTGCATTTGTGCAAAATCATTTTCCTCTGAGCTCAGTTCAGTGTGCCTGAGGTGAGTGTACATCATGGTTGAGTCACAGTTCCAGTTATGTGTGGCCACACACTTTAGGTTTTAATATCCATTTGGCACATGAGTTAGAGTAGGGAAATAGGCATTTAAATTCTGATTCCCTTCCATCCATACAGTTGCTTTGTTGGATTCTCAGCATAGTATCTCGAAGATAACTGTTTTTCAGAGACTACTGAACAGGTATAAGAGGCTTTGAGGTTTCAGTCAAAGCCAGCTCTAGAATAACATTGATTTCAGTGTATATGTTGCTGTGACGTTTACCCACGTGGCCCCTGCTTGTTTTACCAAACACAGAGCTCACGCGAGTATCTCAACACGTCCTTTACCTCGCTGCCACCAGTTGACCTCTGTCAACACCCCTTTATTAGAAAGACTGAGGTCCAAGCTGAGTATAAAGTTGAACAACACAGGTTTATTGATTACAGTTCACTTAAGTAGGTTCTTCACAGACATTAATGTATTCATTAGATTAGTGTTTCACCCTTAACTCTCTTAGTTCTTTATAAGTTCCACACTCTTAACTCCTAACTCTGCTACCCTCTCTAACTACCACAGACTAACTTCTACTTCAGACCCTCATCTCTGACTCTCAGTCCCTTCTCATGTCAGACTCTCCTCTCTGACTTAAACTGACTGACTTTTTTCTCTCTGACTCACCCCTTCCCTCCTGGTTTCTCTGGCTCCGCCTCCCAACAGCTCCCATTGGTGCAGGCCAATACCATTATATATATAGGAAGACAGGGTGTTGGCTAAAGTTGCTTTATATTAACAGTGTGCTGGTGACTTCATAATGTTTTTGCAAATTAATGTGCATACGCCCTGAAAAGAAAATGGAAAAAGAGGCAGGAGCTTCATGTTTTCCTCTCTTTTTCCTTGAGCATTTTTCTGCCATTTGGTGATTTTTTCTAAAGATAGGTTTCATGTTGTAATTGGCCCAAATTTCTATTGTGGTCTATTGTTGCAAGCAATTGCTGTAACCTGCATTGCACCTAATCTGGGGTCAGGGACTAACTGGGAAGGAAAGAGGTTTTTGGCTGACATCTCACATATACATTGCAAGCAGCAAGTAAATAAAAATGAAGTTCAACTTGTATCTTAACATTGAATGAACCATTGAGCGCTACCCTTGAGGAGATCAACTGTTCCAGAAGGATATTCTTGTTAACAGTAGATGACTTCTCCCTTTCAGCCACTTCACACCACTGGTTGTTGGAATCAGGGATCAGGGAGTTTATTCGTTTTAATACTCAAGAGAAGGACTTTATATACAACTGTTGTTTCAGTTATTGTTGGCCGGAAAATGGAATGTGCTAATGGGCTCCCTTGTCAGAGGCAGACTTAATCACATTTTTAAAATTAAAATACAGTAATGGTTATGCAGACTAGCACATTCTTACTTGGATTGGCATATCAGGCAAAAACAAAAGAAAAAAAATAAAGAAGACAAAAATGTTTTGGCACCTTAAAGATTAATTGCTATATTTTACTGTGAGCTTTTGTGGACAAGTCTACTTCCTCAGACACTTACTTGAATTGGGCACATTATGGTTAAGGAAGTGAATTTCTTTGGGTACCCTTAGTCCACCTTAGCACGGGCCAGAAGGATCTCCAGCAGCCTCAGGTAGACTCTTGCTTACTGTTTTGGACAGGAAAAGAAAAATCAGACATCTTTAGTTTTATTCAGAACATTGAACAATTTATGCCAGACTCATTCCCTGGGCTTATCAAACAAGGAAGAGGTGGCGTCTCTTTTTCTTGTACTCCCCCCCCCATCTCCATGTAAGTGAGACAAAATGTCACTTCTCCCTTGAGCCTTGTTGTACTTGCTAAAGAGTTGACTGGAAGTACAATAGAATTTAATTTGCTGCTGCAATACTCTCATAGTTAGGGATCCTTGGATATTGTCCCCCACTTTACCATCAGTGCTCCCTCTGAAAGGGGTGTGTGTGTGTGAATTTTTCTTTCTTGCAAAAGAGCATGGACACTTTCTGCTTCTCTTGCACTTCTCTTTTTAAACCCTGTTTTCTTTTCCTTTTTAGATTAATGGGCATTTCTGAATCAATACCTGAGTCTTTTTTATTCAGTGTTTGCCAGCTTTGATTAGCTTAAAATAGCCTAGGCAGGAAATGGCTCTGTGCTATGGAGAGAGAGATATCTTTGATACCTGTATTTGCATCTATCTATAACATAAAGTTATTCCTTGAATAACTTATGTTATGATAATCAAGGGCTCAAAGTTAAGGCACCTTGGGCAAGCATTGGGTAAGTAACAATAAATAGGAGGTGGCTTCTTTGCTTCAGCCATTCAATCTGAACTCAGGCAGAACTGTGTAGGGCAAAAGTCTCTCCCTTTGACAGCACATGCTTATTCTTCTTCGTCATATTATATTATTATAGCTTTTGGAGATGCTAGGCTTGTGCTGAATCTTCCCTCCTTTTTCAAATTGTGAGACTGAAAATATTTCTTGTAGAAGTGCAAAGAAGATACCTTTTTCTGAAGAAAAAAAAAAGACCTTGGAATAGTTACCTTAACCCCCCACCTTTTTTAAAAAAATCTTTTTTATGTCTTTGACACCATTTGGGTACATTTTCTCTTTCATTAATACATTATCTTCTTTGTATATTAGTCTTGTGGATAGTAGCAGCTAATGGGTGATCTCACTAAACAGTCTGGCATCACAGTGCCACTTAGTCACTTATTAAGGACACGTGAATCCAGGTTAGAAAGCAGACTTTGCATCTTCAATAGGTAAATTCTCTTGAAATTTTCTGATCTAAGTCCTGAAAGATCACCAGAAGTAGTCTTCCATAAAGCTGCCAAAATGTTTGTGAAGACTGTCTGTCCCAGTGGAACCCCCTTTTATAATGCCTAAGTAACCTGTCATCCCCCTGCCACTTTTGCATAAAGAGTCAGTTCTCGTTTCCTGGCACCATCAATGCTGCTGTTGGTTGCTCTTCTACTGCTCTTGCCACTGACTCCACCACCACCACTTCAAACTTGGGGAGGGAACAGGCTGGGGGAGGTAAAGTTAGGGAGAAGAGAAGGCAAAGGATTTCAAAGATGAGCCTGGGGGAGGAAGGACATTGTAGTACCCAGGGAGAGGCCAAAACCTTTGCACAGGGAGGATCCCTCTCAGAAACTGGCACAAAGCTTTCCTTGCACCTGCTGCAGAAGAGGCAGGCTGTTTATTTTTGTGTTCTCCTCTGGAGGGTTTGTTATGTGTGGTTCCCCCTCCTTTTTTCTCCCCTTCTTTAGGCTCTACAGAAGTAATGTGTCTTAGTTGAAATCCATTTCTTTCAGAAGCATCAGCAATTACATATTTCTGCATTACTTTTTTTTTTTTTGTAAAAAAACCTGTTTCTCATATATATACATGCAACACTAACTTTAATATCCTGCTCCGAAAGGTCAAGGAAGAAATTATTTAACAAGGGCTACAACACATATCAGCTGATCCGCAACTTCCCAGAAAACACTTTAGGAATCCCTTGGGGGTCATGACCCACAGGTTGAGAACACTGGTCTCTCCATTCATTTCAGATAGTTGTGTGTGTGTGTGTGTGTATTTAAAAAGTTTGATTTTAAAAAGGTTCTTTCATTCTAAGTTCAGGAAATTGATAAATTACACACTAATTAACTCTATAGGTGAAATCCTAAGCATCAAATCTGATCCTATCCTTAACAAACTACACTTATGATTTGCATACATCATTGTAGATCATTGTGACAACACTGATGCAACCTATCCTGACTATTAAAAGCGCCTTTAAAAAACAAAACAAAACAAAACAAACTGACCAGCTCCTTCCCTACTTCAAGTGTGTAATTTATTCTCCTTCACCTTAACCTACATTCTGGTTCTAATTTTCCTTCTTGCTCTGCTTTCCTTTGTAGTATTTGTACTGTTTTACACCAATTTACTTTACATGACCCTCCAAATTCCCCACCACTGTTCTCATTTCTTCCTCCTTTGTTTCACCCTCCCCTTCATTTTACTGATTTTACTGAATAATCTAGCTTCTTATCCAGAGAATTCCTTCTGTTTTGATCCCTCTGGCTCCATACTCTTCTCTTCTTTCTATTGACACTTTTTAAAACCTCCAGCAGTCCTCTCTGACAGTTTACCTTCATCTGTTTATCTCCTGATTTCCTTCTGTTTTGATAGGCAATGGCAGGCCCTTTAGAATTAGAAGGCTAGCAATTCTCCAGGGACACTAAAATCATGTGCTGCAGTGATAGTACACCAGGGAGAGGAGTTCTGGCCAAGTCCTGTCCCTGATGGTGCTAGTATTTTTATGGCATCTTGCCACTCGAGTTCTCTCCCAGGGACACCTTCATACTCTTCCCAGGTGAGTGGCAAAGCTACGTTATGCTATATTTGGAGTGTATCACTGTTTTTTTAATTGTTTGTTTGTTTCAAATAACTGGTCTTCTAAGTCAGTGATCCCCAACCTTTTTCGGTCTGTGGACTGGCTGGGGAAGGCAGGGCACCCCCCGCGCTCACGCGCATCCGCGAACAAGCACTCTCTCTCTCTCTCTCTCTCGCATGAGCGCCCCCGTGCGAGCGCTGCGCCGCCATTTGCGCATGTGTGTGAGTGCACAAGCGCTCGTGCACATGCGCAAACGGCAGCGCGGCGCTTGCACAGGCACGCTCGGCTCATGCGCATGTGCAAACTGCGGCACGGTGCTTTGGGCGCACTTGCGCTCGTGTGCATGCACAAACGGTGGCGCAGCGCTCGCACGGGCATGCTGGAGCACGCACGCGGCTGTGCGGGGGTGAGTGCGTGCAGGGTGGGGTGGGGCGGGAGGTCTGTCTCAGCGGCCCGGTCCGGCTCAGGCCACGGACCGGCACCAGGCCGCGGACCGGGAGTTGGGGACCTCTGTTCTAAGTAAATGAGGTTTTTTTTTAAAAAAAAAATATACCAAATATTTCTTCTTCATACAATGGCTTTGTTTGGGCATTTGCCTTTTATAAATCAAATGACTCCTACTCCTACACATGACTTCTCAATTTTCATTAATAGTAAATCAAATGGTACAAAATAGAAATCCTAAGCAATAGGCTGTGCACTGTCTTTGGACAAAGGCAATAAAACAACAACCCCAAAACAACCCAGACTGAATCAGGGGTGTTTGTGCTATTATGACTGTGGGGGAGAGCAAGAAGATGCTCTTCATCCCCAGATGGAGCAGTACCACAGCACATCCTTCACATACCATTCAGCATTTGTAGGATTAAAGAGATGGTCAAATATTTCAGTTGCATAAAAGGGAAGTCAAACTAATGGTTCCGAAGGAGAAGGCAAATTACAGCTTAACCTCCTAATAAAGGCCAAGCTCTCCCTAGGACACTCCCACTACTGAGGTGCTAGGGAGGTCTCAGACAGAGGTCAAAGCACAGTATACATATCCCACAGAATTTCTTCTGCTGCCATTTGGCACAACTGTAGGGTGAAGAAAAAGCATCATTGTTTAGATAGTCTTTTTGTGTTTGCAGCATGTTTCTTCTTCTTTCACTCTCCTTAATTTATTAAACTTTACTGAAATAGTTGCTAAAATCCTGTTCCATAGTTATGCCAATGGAAGGGGAATCATGTAACTCACGGTGGCTAATTTTTATAATTAATGAGTTCCCACTTGGATTCTTGGCCACATGCCAAGCCTCCAGACTGGCTTGCAATAAGGAAGCACTTAGGCGCTGCAAGTTATGCAATTTCTTTTCTGCCCGTGCAGCTATGGAACAGGATATTAGCCATTGTTTACACTATTAGTTTGTGTGTGTGTGTGTGTGTGTGTGTGTGTGTGTGTGTGTGTGTGTGTGTGTGTGTGTACAGTGGTGCCTCGACTTACGAACTTAATTGGTTCAGGAAGATGGTCGTAACTCAAAATGGTCGTAAGTTGAACCACCATTTCCCATTGGAATGCATTGAAATGCAATTAATCCATTCCGGCCGAAGAAAAAATCACACACAAAAAAAATATCACTGCAAGACCAGTCGGAAACGCGATTAATCCCTTCCAGGCCAAGGGGGGGAAAGAAAAGCAATCAACCGTGCAAGACCCATTGCAAATGCAAACAAGACAAAGCAAAAAGCAATCAAGCGTGCAAGACCTAATGCAAAGAAAACAAACCAAAAACCAATCAACCGTGCAAGACCCATTGCAAATGCAAACAAGACAAAGCAAAAAGCAATCAAGCAGATCGTGCAAGATCGGAAATGGGGGGGGGGGAACTAAAAAGCAAACAAACTCCCCAAGACCCATCGGAAATGGGGGGAAAAAAATCCAAAAAGCAAGGACACCCCCCAAGACCCATCGGAAATGGGGGGGAAAAATCCAAAAAGCAACGAAACCCCCCAAGACCCATCAGAAATGGGGGAAAAAATCCAAAAAGCAACCAAACCCCCCAAGACCCATCGGAAATGGGAAAAAAAACCCCAAAAACAAACAACCCCCAAGACCCATCACAGCACAGAAACATAACCCCCCCCCCCCAGCTCAAAACCACGCTGCAAAAACACCCAGAACAGTTTTTAAAAAGCAGAAAACAGCACCTTACCTTACCAGGCAGCCCGAAGCCTCCCTGCAAACACACACACACGCTCTCAGAAGCAGAAGGAGGCAGTCCCAAGCCTCCGCCGCTACTGCACACTCTCTAACTGCTGGGGCGAAAGAGCTACAAAGAAGCAGCCTCGTTGCCACCTACAGTTAGCAATTTGAATTTCCCACCTTTTCCCCCTGCCTTTTTCTGTTCGTAAGTGGAAGCTCCGGTCGCAAGTAGAAGCAAAATTTTGCGGCCGGAGCTGGTCGTAACTCGAAATGGTCATAAGTAGGGGCGTTCGTAAGTCGAGGCACCACTGTATGTGATTATGGAAGAGTGGTTGTTGTGTGGGCTTTGAATGGATATGTCACATACTTAGGGTGTTAGATCCCTCTCCCTTTCAGGTCATAGCTTTTGTGTTTCCCCTCCTGTTCATGGGAATATTTTTAAAATGTAGATCTGAAAGTGAAGAGGTAATGTCACAGGCTTGGGAAGGGAAAAATGATCAGAAATTCTCTTTAAAGGCTGGGCCAGTCCTCATCCCTGTGCCATTTACTTGGTTATGGAGTGGGTTGGTGAGTTTTTGCATACCCTTACTGAGCAGCCCCGATTTCCTAGTTGCATTTTTTTTTTAATACAAAAAATTGCCAGAAGTTGTAATGCTTCATTATCTCCTGCATTTCATATAAATACCAAACATTTCATGGTCCCAAATCACCTAAACAATAAGTATGTTGTGTCATCATTATCTGTTGTCACCAACAGTGACAAAAAAAAATCTGTGATAACATCTATGACTACAGATTTATTACAGCCTGCATTTCTATTTGCTCTCATGTCAGTATCAATGTCTCACTCCCAGCAAGGTGTGTATGTACCCTGTGCATATGAAGAATCTGCCTGTAGTCCACAAAAGTGCTGCTATAATAGTTCTGTTAGACTTAAAGGTGCTGTAGGAGTCTCTCTTGTTTTAGCTGCAACAGCCTAACATGGTGACTCATTCAGTATTAAGCAGAAGTGAACAGCTTCAGCACTAGCAACAGCATGTTTGCCACTGTAAAGAGCAGCACAGCCTCTGTGTAGCAGAGACCTTAAGGGACTTCTTAGTATGGGTTCTCTTTTCCATTATGCTTGATTAAATCCTTCCTAAGCTGCATAGTATTGCAAATGTTTTTAGTCTGTAATGATTTGTATAGGCTAAATTAATCTGTTGGCAAAATGCTACTGTTCTAAGCTTATTCACTTAGAGTAAGTCACTTTGGACCACCCAAATATGACATCTGACACGATCAATTGAAAAGTCCCAGGTAAGATATACTTAGCTCGAATGATTAAATGTACAATTACACTAAAAGTAGAATTAAATGACATTAAGCTTACTACGGCAGCATGGATAGAACTGACCTAGTCTAATCTAACTAATCTTGATTTTTATAGCTTGCTGTTAACAGAAATTGTGCACACAAGTAAAATCTCTGTGGCAAACCAGTTTGCATACATATTTTATATTGAAGCAAATGACTTTTAAGCCAAAGCTACTGCTTTTTTTATTTGTCTTGGAGATGAATATTCAGAGTGTATATCCAGGCTAAGCAATAAGTACAGAGTCACCTGAAAAAAATGCATTTCCATGTAAATATGTAATACTTGCATAGGCTTGGTCCGGTTTTCCCTCCAGTTAGTTGAGGCACACCTAGCAAAACGGGCTTTCCATGAATACATCTCTGTTTCCACAAACAGAATTCCATCTGTTCATGGAGCAGAAAGTTAGGATCCAAGCTTGTCTTGATTAATTTCACAAAACAATCCGAAGATATTGTAAAGCAGAGCTATAGGTAGTTCACTGTGGTCCTTTACTGGGTTACTCCCTGCTGCAGCAGTAGTAACTGCAGCAGCAACAGTAGTACTTGCTGCTATTGCTACAAGGGGTACAGTATTTCTATATCAACCTTGGGCAGATCTTTCAGTGTTTTTTTTTTTAAGAGTTTGGGTTATGGGCACCTAAAGCTGATTAATTACTCTTGAACTAGTAGTTCTGAGTATTGACTCGTGCTTTGTATGTAGAAGACAGCAAATGAACTATGGGGGTTTTTGTGGGAAGGTGCTCGTTTTTAAATGGATAAATTAAGAGTGAGGTTGGTCTAATCAGAAAACAGTTCATTCTTTTACGTTCCTCCTATGCTGTTGTATGGAAAGAGTGGGCCAAGAGTTTTATTGTGAAAGTGAACGTCAAAAATCCCTCTAGCTTGTTGATTTGGTAAATGAGGATGCGCAGCTATAGTTCATCTTGATTTTGAGAAGTGACTTTGGGAATGGGAAACTGGGTCAAGAATTATATATAACAGTTGTGAATGTAGGTCTCAGTAGCAGGCAGGTAAGGGTTTGCAGAAATCAGTTGTTTGTGCTTAATTGATGAACTTGCTGCTTGTTTTGTATAGTTATTTGTTCATTTGTTTGTTTTATTTATAGGCTGCATTTCTCCTGAAAGGAGACCCATGTGTGTGTTTTCATATGGAAGGAAATGTTTGGTAAAGGGAAACTAAGGGAATTGGGTGAAATCTCATGTGGCAGCAAGGAGATGAATAACCCCCTTTTTCTTTTTCTTGCAATCTGTTATGGTGAACCTATCATAACAGTTAATGCAAAATGTTGCTTTTTGTCAATGCATGAATTAATGTTAACCTTAAAAATATATACCTTTAAAAGATTAAAGAGTAAATATCCATTAAATAACCTTTCCAAAATATGTTTTAGAATAGCAAATAACCATTTATTGATAAGTCCTAAATTTGTCAACTGAACTTCATCAGTATTATAACACTTAAAAGTAATAATGTTAGCACTCTTTTCCTTTCTTTCTTTTAAAGAGCAATACACTGTTACTTCCAAGCTCTGATTTTGATTGATATGCTGGAGGCTGTTCCAGAGAGTGGGTGGCATGAAAATAAAAGCTTCTGTTTTTGTTATGTGCAAAAGAAAATTGACAGAATAAACTGTGAATGAAATCGTAGAAAGCAGTAAATGTGGTTGATACTTCATATATCAAGGCTTCTGGATTTTAAACGTCATGGATTCTGACGTTATGTGTGTGAGAGAGAATATGTACACCTACACCTACACATATCTACACCTACACATACCTAATATCCACCCCTCAAATCTGTAGCTGTAAACACATGCCCATGTTTTATCTATCTATTCTGCTTGCAGATTTTGTATCTCTCTTTGAGTCATGTTTTTCTTTCTTGCACTCTGGGACTTCAGATGAAGCTTGGTTGAAATCTATGTAAGAAGAAAGCATAGATGCCAAGAGTGACCCATAAAGTTCCCAGCTCAGGTTTGTCTTGGTCACAAACTTGCTAGTTGACCTTGGTCAGAATGGGGTTCAATGCTTGAGGTAGACAATGCTGATCTGCCTGGGAGGATTTGTGTAAGGGTTATATGAATATTTTAGAGCTCTGCTTGTATTCTCAGTAACTTTGCCAATCCTGTTACTCTGCAGAAATCCAAGGCCTATCATATACCAAGGGCTTCTGTGCAAATATAATATTTGAATTTCTAGATGCACTTATAGTTGCTACTACGTAAGAAGCAGCTGTGATTCTTTGGCTTTGTGTGGCATAACAGCATGTGCAAATAATCTGTGCATATGCATCTGTCTGCATGCTGAGTACTTTTACACATAGTAAAAACCACAGTGATGAGCACATCTGAGGTTACCAGAGCAACTGGATATGCTGCACAGTTAATCAATGGCTGTGTTTGTATTAACATATGCAGGTGAAATGGAAAAGGTAACTAACTTTCTCAACTGAAGCTCACAAAAATGTGTATAAGATGTACTGTTAGAATGATACAGCTTTATTTTCTTTGTGGTTTTATGAAGCTTCTTTCCATTAGGCTCTTGAAATGGAGGCAGTGATTTGTGACCAGCTCCATTTTGATGATCAACTATTGCTGCTTTTTCTGGTAGAGTCATGTAACTAGGTCTTTCTATGTTTACTGAGAGCTGAGATTTAGGAGTTTTGCAGTTGACTGGGGCTTAAGGAGGATATGGATTGATATTTGCATGATTGAGACTCCGTCAAATACATGTGGAAAGCTACTGATTTATGTTCTATCCTATCACGTACTACAATGTTACTGTTGTTTAGGTTAAAATAAAATATAACTCTGTGAAGAGTGAATAGTTTTAGCTTTTGAAGTGTTTCCCCGCTTTTAAAATTAGGACTACTCTGTAGAGGCTGTTCTTTTTGTTTGATCATATAAAATCTCTATTTCTTGGTACTTGATGGCAACTCTGTATAAAATACATTTGTTTTGAGATGTACAGTACTTTTAAAACAGAAATTTTATTACTCCAGAGATTTCTCCTCTTGTACATGCTCGGACATGATCATATCTTTAGGGAATATTCTTTAACATGTTTTCTTTTGAACTTTGGATATCCATGGGCATCCACATCACAAATTGCTTTTGCAAGTCTCCTTAGCTTCCAAAACGTTTTAGCATGTTTTATAGCAGGCTGAGAAGCAGGACCCCCAAATTAGACTAAACCAAATGAAATGCTCCTTGGCATGCTGATCTTTTTTTCATCGTAACCAAAGCAAAGATGGAAGAAGAAATACAGCGATCGCTGGTACCAAATGTCAAGGATTTGTTCATTTTATGGCAAAGCTACTTTAAAAAATACAGCTTTATTTGGCTATTTCACTTTGTTTTCTCCTTCATCTCTAAAATTCACAGTTATTTGTCACTTTAATTTGTACAACTTTATAGTCTGGGAACTGGACAGGGGGAGTTTGCCCCTTTTGGTGCTGCTGGATTTCTCAGTGGCTTTTGACACCATCGACCATGGTATCCTTCTGGCCTGTCTCTCTGGGATGGGACTTGAAGGCACTGTTCTATGGTGTCTCCAGTCTTTCCTGAAGGAGAGAACTCAGAAGGTGGTGCTAGGAGAATCTTGTTTTGACACCATGGCCGCTGGCCTGTGGGGTCTCTCAGAGTCTGTTTTGTCTCCTATATTATTTAACATCTACATGAAACTGCTGGGAGAGGTTGTCTAGAGTTTTGGGTTTTAGTATCACCAATATGCGGATAATACCCAACTCTGTCTCTCCTTTTCATCTAAATTCGAGGAGGCTGCTTTGGCTCTAGATTGGTGTCTGGTATCAGTAATGAACTGAAGGGAGGGCAAATAAACTGAAACTTAATCCAGACAAGATAGAAGTGATCCTGGTCAGTCAAAAAGCAGACCAAGGGATAGGGATGCAGCCTGTGCTGGATGGGATTAACACTCCCTCTGAAAACACAGATGCACAATTTGGGGGTGCTCCTGGATTAGTCTCAGAACCTGAATGCCCAGGTTTTGGCGGTGGCCAGGTGTGCCTTTGCACAATCAATACTAGTGTGCCAGCTGCACCCATTCCTGGAGAGGTCTGATCTGGCTGCAGTGACACATGTCTTAGTTACTTTCCGGTTGAATTACTGTAACACTGCCTATAGAAAGTGTCAGGAAATGTCAGTGGGTCCAAAACACAGCAGCCAGATTGCTGACTGGGTCTGGTTACCGGGATCACATAACCCCCTATTACAGCAGCTCCACTGGCTGTTGGTCAATTTCCGAGCTGAATGTAAGGAGTTGGTTCTAACCTTTAAAGCCTTAAATGGTTTGG
Organism: Intellagama lesueurii; assembly: GCA_037013535.1. Classification (NCBI taxonomy): domain Eukaryota; kingdom Metazoa; phylum Chordata; class Lepidosauria; order Squamata; family Agamidae; genus Intellagama; species Intellagama lesueurii. Next base: position 79,767,590 of record JBAJHW010000006.1, read on the forward strand.
GCCCAGGCTATCTCAAGAACCACATCTCCATTTATGAGCCTGCTCAAGTGTTAAGATCATCAGGAGAGGCCTTTATCTCAGTCCCACCACCTTCACAGGTATGTTTGGTGGATACATGGGAGAGGGCCTTCTCTGTTGCTGCTACCAGCCTTTGGAACTCCTTCCCACAGGATGCTATGCTGGCCCCATCTTTGCTGTCCTTCTGCAATTAGGCGAAGACTTTTCTCTTCAAACAGGCTTTTTCTGAGTATCTGGTTTCCTGAGTGGGGTTTTTAAGACGGATTTTTGTACCTTACTATTTTGAATGTGTTTTGTCTTTTAGTATATCTGTTTGATTTTTTTCAGTATTTGTAGACTTACTGTTTTTAACTTTAAATATTTTCTTGAAGTGATATAAGCCTCTTTGGATTCTTTTTAAGGAGAAAGGTGGTATAAAATATTTTAAATAAATATATGAAATGAAATAAATAGTGTAAGAATAGAAAGTAGAGATCTAACATGTGGACTTTGTATAATTTTAAAAGGCTTTTGTTATTGTTATGTGCCGTGAAGTCACTTTCAACCTATCATAACTCTTTGAGTTAATGACCTCCAAAAGGTCTTGTCATTAAGAACCTGCTCAGATCTTGCACACTCAAAGACATGACTTTCTTTATTGATTAAAGACTTTTAATATGTCTCACTAAATTGTTAATCAGCATTCCTTACCCTAATGAATGACAACTACTTGTAAAATGCTCTTCCTGAAATTCTTTCAGGAATGTGCTTCCATGTTGTACCTGCTTACCTGGAAATCAGTCCTTGGAGTGGATATGGATAGGGTTGCATTGGCACTGTCTGATACTTGGGTTTAACAGGATCTTAATGAGTTGCTTCTCTTTCTTTCCCACCTTTCTGGAAGAGCAACATGCAGTCTATGATCATGTGCTTTGCCAATTCAATAGGTCACATCGTCTAATTGTTACTGAGGGACAAAGGATAGAATGCATTAGTGCTATCAATTTTTCCCTTATAGAACATAATAGTAAATTGATCAGTCATTTACTAGAGTGTCCTCTGGAAAAGGTGACATTCTACTCATTGCTATGTTTTTCTGTTTGTGACAGCACAGCATTCGCCATGTTTACCCACCACTGTGCATTGGAAGATGTCATTAGTAACTAATAACTAATCCAGTTTACATAGCTACAGTGGATTAACAGCTTTTTGAAATTTGATTATAAAAATTTAGTTCTTTATTTTGTTTTTAATAAATTGTTTGTAATTTTTTTTACTGTATTGGGTGCTTATTTTGGTTTTTATCAGTACCACACATAAAATGGCAATTGTACAAATAGTTTCATCCATTTTCTGATTTGTTGTGTGCTAGTTGTGCAAGCAGTTGTGTGACTAATACCCAAGAAAATGGAGAAAACTACTTGAGTGATTGCTGAACCACATGTAATAAATTGAGCAGGTTACTGAACTAGGTCCTCTGCATTTCACCCTCACATGCTAAGATGAGGAGTGGTTTAAAAATACTACTTTCTATCTCTGCGACAGTTATTTCACTTTCAAATCCATCAGTGTGCAGTTATGTACATAATTATAATTTTCAGTTCAATCTGGATTTAGACTTTGCACTTCATTGGCAGAAAGGGACTCCCTCCACTATCTCTGTGATTGCATCACTAGCCCATTGAAAAGTCTTCAGAGCTTTGGAGCATCTGCTGATGAAGAAGGTGAAACCAAACTAAGAGGCACATTTACAAGAATAAATACAACAAGTTAGTGTTTGTGATGGTGCAAGATTTTAAGTACAATTAACTTAGTCTGGATCCGTTAAAAAGATGTCCATATTATTGCCATTTTTTCTTGTTGAACAAACGGAAATCTTTCATATGTCCATGAATAAGAAATAATTAACATTCTAAGCCTTTGTGATTTTTTTTCCTCTAGCTGTCCTTATCAAATTTCTGCATGACACAAAATTGGGTGAAATAGCTAATACCCTGGAAGACAGAAACAAGATTAAAAAGACATCTTGATAGGCTTAAGCGCTGGGCTGAAAACAACAAAATGAAATTTAACAAGGATAAGTGGAAAGTTCTATACCTAGAGAGAAAAAATCCACATGCACAGTTACAAGTTGGGGGATACGTAGCTCAACAATATTCCATGCGAGAAGAATCTTGCAGTTGTTGTAGATCACAAGCTGAATATGAGCCAACAATGTGATGCAGCTGCAAAAAAGGCCAATGCTGTTTTATGCTGCATTAACAAAAGCATGGTTTTCAAATCACAGGAAGTATAAGTTTTCCTGTATTTGGCACTGGCTAGGCCTAATCTTGAGTACTGTGTCCAGTTCTGGACACCACAGTATAAGAAAGATGCTGACAAATTGGAACAAGTTCAAGGAGGACAACAAAGATGATTGGGGACTGACACCAAGCCCTACAGGACATGTAATAATGGTCTCAAGTTACAGGAAGCCAGATCTTGGTTGAATATCAGGAAAAACGTGCTAACTGTTAGAGCAGTACGACAATGGAACCAATTACCTTGGTAGGCAGTGAGCACTCCCAACACTATAGGCATTCAAGAGAAGGTTAGACAGCCATCTGTCAGATATACTTTATCTTGGATTCTTGCATTGAGAAGGGGGTTAGATTAGATGGCCTTCCATCTAATCTAGGCCCCTTCCAACTCTATGATTCTGTGATTCTATGTTGTGTTTTTAGTTATGATACAAGGCATAATGCCCTGCCTGATGCTCTCTAGATAGATTAGATTAGAAATCCTTCACCTGAATATATTTTGAGGGTACTGAGTTGATGAAGGCTAGAATAAAAGGAAGCTACCTAGAGAGTATGATGAGTGCATGAACTTTCAGAACTCCTGCTAGGTTCATTTTCTATGGTAAACACTTTTAGTTTTAGCGAACTGAAATGTAAAAGAAATAACTCCCCATTAATAATTTGGCACAAATTAATTGTAGTAATGTCAAGTGCTACGTCTTAAAAATTCAAATTACAGTGCAATCATACGCACGTCTCCTCAGCAGTCCTGCTGGGCTTTGATCCTAGGGCTGCAGCTTCAGTTTATAGAGTTCAGTTTAGCTTGGTTCAAAGTTTAAAAGCAAAATAAAGAATAGGCTGCATACTACTTCAGGATATCAGTTTCTACCAGCATTTTAAGAATCAGCAGTAGCATGGCTGCATCTTTCCTCAAGTTTCCAGAATGCATGCTGGTTGTAAATAGGGTCAGACTACTACTACTACTACCCAAAGCCCTTGCTGTTAGGAAAGAGGACTCCAGAATGTCATCTATGATGTGTGTGGAAATAAACCTGAAATGAATTCCCTTCCTCTCCTGATGCTAGCATGGATACGGTTTCTTCTGCTGAGTCTTAAGTTGTGGGAACAGTCAAATATGAAGTGGTTCTTCAGGCATATGCATTGTTTCGATAAAAAGTAATATGGAAAACAGTCCCCCAATGCAAGTCCCATTCAATTAAACGAAACATGGGGGGTGTATTTTTGTAGACTCATTTATAGTTCTAACTCCTTTGATTGTAAAGACTTTCTAGCAATTTTGCAAACTTTTCCTGATAACCCTGGGATTGGGAGGGGTGGCAAGTGGGGAGCATACCCTGAAGAGACTTGGGATTTTAAATGCCTTGTCTAATGGTAACTGATGTGCATTGGAGATGACAGAGGCATGAACCCATCAGCAGGAGCAGCAACAGCAGCATTTTTACAGATGTAAGTGATTTCTAGTTAAGCTCACTGATCCAGCATCATGTGACTAGAAATGCAGGCAGCAGATTCATGCTGAACTGACATCATGCTTTTCAAATTCACTGGAAATTAAAAAGGAGGTGGGGGCAAAGCAGGGAGGGAAGGTTCTTCTTGACTCTTCCTGGTACTGCGAATTCCTAGCTCCAACTTGTTTGCTGTTAAAGGCAGCAGCAGCAGCAGCAGCAGCAACTGACAGCAGCAGTGCACATAGTTCAGAATACTCAATGAGGTCGAGCTGGATGATAAGCAAGCCTGCTATAGAAACATCGCCTGTAAGTTCTGAAGCTAGTTGCGATAAGTTTTCTCTCTGTGTCTCACTCTGTTTTACTCTTTTTCAAATTAAACTCTGTGCTCCCCAGGACAGACTACAACTGTATCAGAGTATGGAAGTAGATGGTTTGCAGTTTTCATGTTTATGTTCTGCTACAAAAGAAATAAATTTTATTTACCAAAGCAAAACATGTCCAATAACATGTTGTCCTGTTACACGCCTGAGGAAAAAGTGAAGGCACTTCTCTGGTCACCACACAGCTTAAGCTGTGGCTAATATAGTTAACATAGTGCTTGTCTCTTCAGGTGGTCTTGTAATTTTCTAATTACTCTGCTCATGGGACAGTAATGCTGGATAGAACAGTGCTTAATATTTAGACCCAAGGATACTTAAAGTGATATTGCAGTTGGAGTTTTGATGATTGCATTCAGAGTTTCACTGTGTAAATGCAACATGCTTATATAATGATGCCTAACTGGATTGAATTCAAGTAGTCCTCTATATTTTTAGCTACTAGGGGACTTTTGAAGTTGGATAGATAGCATTTTGCAGGGGAAAATTGATTCAGTACCTTATGAAATAGAATAATCAGTAAAAATAAAAACAACAGAAAAATTTTCCTAGCTTCTCTTTGCTTCCTCCCTTCCCGTGTATATGCTTGCATGCATGCTTGCTTACTTATATATACACACAAATACTTTTCTTCATACTTCAACCTATTTATTGTTTCATTTCACAAGAACAATTATTGCCATTGAATACTGCTGTGCTTTTAGCAATTAATATATTAGAGATTAGAACTGCTCACAATTTTAATTTATCCTGGACTGGTAATGTGGCTTCAAAACATATAACACAACTAATTCATAGCCTGAATCTTCTTGTATGATGGTTATAATAATGAGATATGAATTCCAACTTTCTAAAAATAAATGCAGCTAGCTTTAGATCAGAGGGTATGATTTTGTTGGTTTTCAATTAGAAGCTTTCTGTTTGCCTTTTTATCATTACCTTTGAAAAGAATAAGCACAGGATTTAGTATCTGAAATGCTAAGCCATATGTCTGATAAATGAACAGATGTTCAGTGTTACCATTATCTTTAACACAGAAATGGAAAATAGTGCATTACACCTTTGTTCTGGGCACAGGTTAATTCCCAAAACCACAAATCAATACTTTTAAAAAAAATCTACAGTAGCAATTCTTTTAATATGCTTGGTGACTGAGTTTGAATTTGTCTCTCCCTCTCCCCTCTAATTATTTTGTTTACTGTTTTATCAGGTGGAAAAACAATCAGTGGAGGCAAGTTTACATATTTTCAGGGAGTAAGGTTTAGGGTATGGAAGGGGTGGTAAGTGAAGGGAAAATATCAGATTTATTCTGAGAACCGCTTTTACTGCTTTTCCAAATTCTCAACAACATGGAAATCATTATTGTTCATACCTTTGGTGATAATTGTAGTCTGTCAGGAATACTGAGTAACTGTTGGGAAATAAAATCTTCCTGGTGTTTTTAGAGAGCTCTGTAATTAAACATATATGAATTTATGCTATATTGTTCCTTGTTTGTCCAGATGGCCATACAGATTATGTTTCCCTTTTCCCCCCCCTAAGCGTTCAACTCATGAATTGATCCTGGTTGAAGATGAGGTGACAGACACTGAAGATAATGAAGAGGATGATTTAGGGGTCCGAGATGACCAACGTAGCATAATTCTGCATCTTATCTCTCAGCTCAAACTTGGAATGGATTTAACCAGGGTATGTGACCCTCCCTTCTCTTCTATAAACCAACACTGTGTTGTTTTTTAAAAGTTACTTGCTATTGAATTAGTTTTCTTGTTTGTCTTTAGTGACAGCCTTATCCCAAAATCTGCTACCACATAACCTTTTGCCACTCTATATATACTAGGAAATCAACTTTACCAAGCAGGAACCATGCTGTTCTCATACAAATCTTTAACGTTTAAATTTACTGATAGTTTGAATGTTACCACTGTTCCTTCCAAGAGATAGCCTTGAAACCAAGAACTAGCTTTCTTCTTCGTGGCCTCTGTGAATGCACACAATTGTGGGTCCTGATGGCAATTTTTAGAGTATATATTTTTATTGTATTTTAATTGTTGCAAGCTGCCCAGGGACCTTTGGGTAGAGTGGGCGGCATACAGTGGACCCTCGACCTACGAACGTCCCCACTTACGGACTTTTTGACGTACGGACAGCTCCAGCCGCAAAATTTTAAATTGACTTGCGGCTGGAGCTTCGACGTACGGACCGAAAAAGGCAGGGAAAAAGGGCGGGAAATTCAAACCGTTGGTGGCAAAGAGGCTGCTTCTTTGTAGCTCTTTCGCCCCAATGGTTTGGAAAAGGGAGGCTCAGCCTCCCGTGCTTCCACCACCGCTGCTACCGCCGCCGGGAGGCGAGCCGCCAGACCATCCCGGCTGGGCTCAGCCTCCCGGGCTTCCAGCACCATCGGGGCAGCCCTTCGGGAGAAGCCGGGCGGTGGGGGAGAAAGGCCAGATCGACTCCCGCCTTTCTCCCCCACCGCCCGGCTTCTCCCAAAGGGCTGCCCCGATGGTGGTTTCAGCAGCGGAGAAGCTGCGCGGCGGGGGAGAAAGGCGGGAGCCGATCCGGCCTTTCTCCCCCACTGCCTGGCTTCTCCCAAAGGGCTGCCCCGATGGTGGTTTCGGCAGCGGAGAAGCTGCGTGGCGGGGGAGAAAGGCAGCGGTGGAGGCCAGGCCTGGCGGCCGTAGCCCTGGCCCGGCGGCGGAGGTTAGAGTCCAGGAGGCCTCCTGGCAGCGGCGGTCGCGGCGGTGGAGGTAAGGTGCTGCTTTTTGCTTTTTTTAAACTGTTTTTTTTTTCTTTTGCAGGGTGGGATTGGGCTGGTGGGGTTATGTTTGTGTTTGTTTTGTTTTTTGCAGCCCCAGGGGCTTGCAGTGTTTTATTTTTATTTTTATTTTAATTTTTTTGGGGGGGGTGTATTTTTTTCTTGGGCCGGAACGGATTAATGGGTTTTCAATTCCTATGGGAAATGGACCCTCGACCTACGGACTTTTCGACCTGCGGCCACCGTTCCAATACGGATTAAGTCCGTAGGTCAAGGGTCCACTGTATAAGTTAAATAAATAAAATAAAGTAAATTGGGTTGTTCTGCGCCTGCGCAGGAAGTTTCGGAAGTTTCTAGAGCTTAAAAACATGTGACAATGAGACGTTCCCCCATGGAGCGCATGCTCCGCCCTACCAAAGTCCCCTCAGTTCCTTTTTACCGCCGCTAGAGCGATACACAGCAAGTATTTCAATCTAATCATTCTATAATAGATTCCAATCAATATTCTTTGACGTTCCCCTGTGATTAGCAACTATTTTCCCCCCATTCACAGTTTTTTCTCTTCCCGCGTTTTTTCTCCTCCCCCCCATCGCCAGTTTTTCCTTCTTCTCCTACTTTATGGCCCCCCCAGGACCATTCAAATGGTGCATCATTTGCGCCAATAAAATACTGCTAACAGACGGGCACGATCGTTGTTTATTTTGTCTAGGAGAACAGCATCAAACTCACTCGTGCCCCGAGTGTAAAAAACTCACCAAACCGGCACTCAAATTACGGTTACGATTAAGATCTTACCTCTGGGAACGATCCCTCAATCCGACCATGGAACCGATGACATTGCCAACTCCTAAAGAAACGGCTCACTCCATATCGAGCCTGACTCCAGTTCCATCTCGGCAAAAATAACTTTAGAAGCCGTCTTTGAAGTCGAGCTCGACTCCCATCTCCGGAGCTTCGACCCGTTCTGACGAATCATCTAAAAAGAAGGACAAAGTCAAGACAAAAAATGCAAAGAAAATGACAAAATCCACTCAGATTGACCCTCCTCGACCAATGATTCCATCACCCATTCTAGAAGAATCATCTCGAGAGGCCCCTGTTTCAACTTCAGACAGGGATGATCTTACTTTGACACCGGCCCAGGCTATAGCTTCTATTGCTAGTCTGTCGCCTAGTACAGGCCTATCCCCGGCTGATGTGCAATCCAGCCTCGCCTCGGCCCATTCAAGCCCTCGTTCATCAGGGCGGGTGATACATGTTGAGCCTTCGGAATCGGAGTCATCCCATCATTCCCCCCGCAAGCACCGGGAGAAAAGAAGACATGTCTCTCCGATCTAATATGCTACTTCACACAGAGACATATATTATTACCCTGAACCACTTCAATACCATACCAGGAATGACTATAGAGACAGGCACCATCATTATGATTCCTATTATGCAGAAGCATTTGCTGAACAGGCTTATTATGATGAGCCCAGGAGAGTTCAATATGCCTCCCCATCACGGTATTCACCGTCCGTGTCACCATCGCCACCATGACGTCGACACCGATCAGTTTCTACTTACTCAGTATCGACCCATCAGTCTTCGATGCCGACAAAATCTGCACTCAAAAGGCCTCTCCAGTTACCAGAGGTTCAGGTTCCACCGAAATGTACAAAACAGTCAAAACATCGTACCTCCCTCCACGTTGCTACGACTTACAGGGGCCCTCCCCCCCACCCTCTGATGCAGAACTACAATCGATACCAGCTCATACAATTCACCAATCACTACCAATGACATCGACCACGAGGTCACACCGATCACCCTCTCGATCATCCACATCGTCTCAAGATTCGGCATCCACCCTATCTAATGAATCACCATCCAACCTTCCCACCCCTCCATCTGACGTCGGAGAAAATCATCCTCCATCACCATCGGAGGACTTTACGTCTTACTCTCAGCTGATCCTCCGAATGGCTAAATCCCTGCAGCTCAAAATTGAGGAGCCACGTCCTCAGAAAAAAGGACCTTGTTTTTGACGACTTGAATCAGGATAAAACACCACCACTTAGCCTCAGTTTTATTCCTGCTATGTTTGAACTGATTAAAGAATCATGGGATAAACCTCCTTCCTCAATCCAAATCTCACACCGGGTTGAAAACCATTATAAAACTCAGGGAAAAGATACAGCCTTTCTTTCCAAACACCCAATGCCAAACTCCATCATAGTTGAATCTACCCAGTCGAGAGCGCGCAATAATTCATCTGTTGCGCCTACCAACAGAGAGGGCCGTAAAATTGACATTCTTGGCAGAAGGCTATATTCAATCACCTCTTTCATCATGAGGGTAGCTAATTATCAGGCCGCCATGGGCGCATACCATTGCCAACTATGGGACAAAATCCTGCCCATTATTCAATCAGCTCCAGAGGCTACCAGAACAGAAGCACTCAATATACACACTGAGGCTTCTACTTTGGCCAAACAACGGAGGATAGCTGCACATCATACAGCAGATGCAGCATCTAAAGCAATGTCCACTTCAATTGCCCTCAGACGTCATGCCTGGTTACAATCTGCAAACATCTTAGATGATACCAAGACACGGATAGAAGACCTCCCTTTTGATGCCACCAGCCTCTTCAATGCCAAAACTGATGAACTCATGGAAAACCTCCATAAGATCCGTAAGACAGCACGTTCTTACACCCCTCAACAACCTTACCGTTATCAGTGACCTCAATACCGCAGACAACCATTCTACCAACAACAATTCCAACCATATCAACAGCCATACCGATCATTCCGACCTCAAGCTCAGGAGAGATCTTATACAACACCATCTACATCTGCGGTCCCGCCCTTTCGGCCCCAACAATCACAGACTCAAAGACAACCCTTTCGACGTCAACAGAAAAAGGGTAAGCAATACCCATAAATACCCATAAATCTTTCTCATCTCCTTTCCAATCCAGACTCCACCCTTTCATCTCTGCCTGGAAAAAAAAAATCACTAATGACAATTGGGTTCTTTCCATTATCCAAAATGGCTATTTCATTGAATTTTACCGTACCCCACCCTCTGGCATCATTTGGACTATCCCATATTCATTAGCCCTCTATGAAGAAGTCTCCCTCCTTTTACAAAAACAAGCCAAGACAAAACAAGTCCCTTCCTCTTCATTGCATGAAGGAATCTACTCCAGATACTTTACGGTTCCCAAAAATGACAGAGGACTTCGTCCTATTCTCGATCTCAGGAGCCTCAACAAGTTTATTCAATCCCGACGCTTTCGAATGCTAACTCTCGAAACTATCATCCCCCTCCTTTCACAGGGAGACTGGTTCGTCGTTATCGACCTGCAAGATGCTTACTTCCATATTTCCATCCATCCACTCCATCACAAATTTCTTTGATTCAGATTCAACAACGTATCGTACCAATTCTGCTCCCTTCCCTTCGGACTTTCCATGACACCGAGAACATTCACCAAATGTATGGCACCAGTCGCAGCTTACCTCCGACTCCAGGGAGTCACCATTTTCCCGTATATAGAAGACTGGTTAATAGTCGCTCCTTCCTACCACGATGCAATCAGAGCAACAGAGTTAACCCTTGACACTCTTCAAAGCTTAGGTCTCAAAGTGAACACTGCCAAGTCTCACTTGGAACCCTCGCAGACTGCCACCTACATTGGCGCGTACTTCGACTCTCTCCGAGCCAGAGCCTTCCTACCACAAGAGAGGATCACCAAATTAAAGCAAGCTATCCGACCATTCCGACCCTTAGCATCGGCATTGGCACACCAAACTCAGCATCTCCTCGGGCTCATGGCATCTACTACAGCCGTCATTCAACACGCACGGCTCAAAATGAGATCACTACATGCGTGGTTCCTGTCACTGTTCGACCCCATGACAGATCAGCAGTCCAAACGTCTCACAGTAACACCAGAACTTGCCAATCAACTTACTTGGTGGACGTTCCTCCCTCATTTGATAGTAGGCAGACCCTTCCAACTTCTGCAACTATCCACACAAGTCACTACCGAGGCCAGCCCATCGGGATGGGGAGCCCACTGTCGACATCACAGAATACACGGTCTGTGGACGAAACGAGAACAATCATTACATATCAACCATCTAGAACTTTTGGCAATCATCAAAGCCTTTCATGCCTTCCTACCACTCATTACAGGAAGAGCAGTACAGATAGCTACAGACAACACCACAGCGCTGTACTATGTCAACAAATAAGGAGGTACCCACTCCCTATCACTTCTATATCTTGTGATAGAACTGTGGGAATGGTGCTACCTCCACCACATTTTCCCAGTGGCCGTCCATGTCTCCACAGACGACAACTGCCTCGCAGATCGCCTGAGTCGTCTTACCATAGGGACACACGAGTGGGCACTGAACGACTAAGTCTTCGATCTCCTCTGCCACCGATGGGGACTTCCGTCCATCGATATCTTTGCCTCAGAGGCCAACACCAAATGCCAACGGTATTGCTCTTGAGCCGGCATCAACCCAAAATCACTCGGCGATGCGTTTATGATGGACTGGACCGGAGAACTACTCTACCTGTTTCCGCCAATCCCTCTCATTCAAAGATCGGTCATTCGACTACGACAATCCCAAGCCGATGCCATCTTCATCGCTCCGTGGTGGCCACGTCAACCATGGTTCACCCATCTGAGATCGATGTCGACCGACGTATTCCACCTGCCGTTGATACCCAACCTTCTCACACAGAGCAACGGGATGATCCTCCACCCCAACATGCACTCTCTGAACCTGACAGCCTGGAGAATACTCCCGCCATTCGAAGTGTCCTAGATCGGGCTCAAAAGCCATCTACCCAGAAACTATATCAAAATAAATAGAAATCTTTCATCTCCTTCACTCATTCCCAAAACCTAACTGCAGTTCCAGTTTCTCTAAGGACTCTACTTACCTTTATTCACCACCTCTTCGATCTCGGACTATCTTACTCGACTTTAAAGGTTTATATCTCAGCTGTTGTAGCCCACAAGACTTTTCTCTCACCCAACCCTAAAGAGATTCCTTAAAGGACTCCAAAATATTCGACCTTCAACACAATGACCTCTACCACAGTGGTCATTACAATTGGTCCTCAACTCCCTCACTAGACCACCTTTCGAACCAATGGCCACCTGTGATCTTAAGTTACTTTCTTTAAAAACATCATTTCTTGTGGCAATAACATCTGCCAAACGTGCCAGTGAATTAGTGGCTCTCAGATCTGATCCACCTTATCTCCAATTCCATCCAGACAAGGGCACCTTATATTTTGATGTATCGTTTTTACCAAAAGGTGTCTCTGATTTCCATCTAAATCAACCATTGATATTGCCAACTCTGTTCCCTTCTCCTTCTACACCCATCGAGCGCATGCTCCATATGCTAGACGTCCGAAGGTCTCTGGCTTTCTATATTAACAGGACAAGGATATTCAGGAAGTCTCCAAGACTCTTCCTGTGTTTCCAAGGTGCTCACAAGGGCGCTCCAGCATCAGCTCAAACCATCTCTCGCTGGATTGTTCACACTATCTCATTGACTTATGAACTTTCAGGCAAGACACCTCTTGAACACTTAAAAGCTCATTCCACCAGAGCACTATCAACATCTACTGCTCTCCACCGTGGAATAGAATTATCACACATCTGCAGAGCAGCTACCTGGTCTAATCCTTCGACCTTTGTGAAACATTATCGCCTTGATGTCAGGGCAAAGAATGATGCTGCATTTGGCAGAGCGATACTGACATCTCTTCTACCGTGACGTCCCACCATCTGGTAAGTGAGCTTGTCAGTCACCCAATTGTGTGCATTCACAGAGGCCACGAAGAAGAAAGAGAGGTTACCTACCTGTAACCATGGTTCTTCTAGTGGTCCTCTGTGAATTCACACATCCCACCCTTCCTCCCCTCTGTCCGTCATGTTGTCTTTAATACAATACCTTGACAGCGGCGGACTATTGAAGGAACTGAGGGGACTTTGGGAGGGCGGAGCATGCGCTCCACGGGGGAATGTCTCATTGTCACATGTTTTTAAGCTCTAGAAACTTCCGAAACGTCCTGCACAGGCTCAGGACAACCCAATTGTGTGAATTCACAGAGGACCACTAGAAGAACCATGGTTACAGGTAGGTAACCTCTTTTTTATTTCTCCTGCCTGCTTTTGGGCAGTGAAAATGAGGCAGGATCCAAAATATGGTTCCAAGTACATAGCTATGGGTTATGGTGTTTTCCTCCTTCTCCACCACCTTCTCCTCTCCTTCAGTAATGCCAGAACCTATGTTGAATCGCTTCTGTTCCTTGCTAATGTCAGCTGTCCCGTTCTAATATAGAGAGAAACATAATATATATTATTTTATATATTCTGTACTGAGAAGTATAAATCAGGGCATTAACATCCTATTGTCATAAAATTACAGATCTACATAGCATACATGTGGGAAACTGTAGTCAGCAATTGCAGCTGATTAAAATAGGCCTGTCCCTTAAGAAATACAATCAGCTGCAAATCAGAACATGGTTGAGAGAACTCTAATCTGTATGCAGGTGGTACTTCATTTACAATAGTTCAGAAGAACCAAATTTTAATTCCAAGGCCATATGCAGGACTTAAAAGCCAGATGTTTCTTTTTTTGTTTTTTCAACCATGAGTTAACAGAGAACAAATATGTTAGAATAGGAATTTACTTCATAGTAACTTATAAAATAGTGCTTGCTAGGTGATGCAGTCCTTCAGCCATGTGGGTAATACGCAGGTAACTATAGTTCTGGAAAAATTATATACAGGGATAATGAATAGGGAGGAATGCAAGTGCAAGAGACAGTAAGAGTACTGGAGAAGAAAGGCTGTTATACTAGGCTGTTATTTTGAGTGTGTGTCGTTTTTCTGAACATAGGAAGGTCAGAAAACAATTGATTTTGATTGTTTTTGTAACCTCATACACTGATGATAAGAGTGCTTTTCTGAATAATGCATGGAAAGAAAATGGTTTCCAGGTCTGACTTCACAGAGTGAAAGATATAGAAAGGACCATTTAAAAGTGGAGGCATTAGTGAAATACACATTTTCTGTGTGAATTAAATGATGGCAATGATGGAATTCAGTACTATTAAAAATTAATTTTCATGGTAGAGAACATTACAGAGAACATTGCAGTGGGGATAGGAATGATACTGGAAGGAGGCCGTCAAGTTTAACATTTTCTTACAGATTTTTTGGGGGGGGGGCTCGGTAAATTAGTTTTAGAAATATATGATAAAATGGATGCTGCATATCTGTAATACTGATTTTGTTTTGAGGAGATTAGAAACTAAATTTCATGTTCTTTACACACCTTGTCATCTGGATTCATTTTGTGTCTCTGACTAATTTGTCTTGCTTTATTGAGCAATATTAGGTAGGGCCACTTGAGAATCAGCCTTACCTTTGTACCTCTGTGGTGTGGATTGCAGCCCCCCACCTTGCCCACTTTGGGCCCTTGATGTTGATGGGCCCTTTGTCTGTCTTCATTTTAGTTAGCACATGATTAAGTTACAGAGTTCTGTATCAGTGTTTTAAAATATGTACTCTTGGTACAAACTCTTGCCTGACCACTGTGCGGTCTAATGCAAAACTTGGTATACACAGGGAGAAGTACGTAATAACTTAGGCAGAATTGAACTACCACTGAGATCTGACTCTGATACAGCCTTCTTCACAAAGTATTTGCTTGACTCATAGTATTGCTGGAAATGGTTCTTTTTGTTTTTAGTGATCAGTTAGACATACGTGTTTCTGTGAATGATTGACTTTATAGGAGACTGGGCCATGAGTAGCTAACTGGTTAGGATTGGTTATATCAAGCCTTCCCTCAGTAACCGGCTACCTGTGTGTGAATTTTAGATAGATTGTTATGCATTACTGGTTTGACTGGATTTTAGTACTACTTGTGTTTTCCATTTCTCAGAGTGACATTTTAAATTTTTTTGTTTACTTATTGATCTTTGCCTTAATATTGCATGCTAATGATGTAAGCTGCCTCCTTATTGTTTGTAGTTTTAAATATTGTCTTTTAATGATGGTAAACACTGTAGTATACTCATTGTTTTCAACATTCAACTTTAAATATTGCCTTTCATTGTTCTAAGTTGCCTTGTGTCCTTTTCAAGGAGAAAGGTTGTGTAAAAATATTTTAAATAAATAAAACATGTTGCCTCCAGAATCAGTGTCAATATGCCACTATATGTCAGTTGCTGGGGAGCACAACAATGGAGCACTCATGTTCTTCTTGTAGATTTCTGAGATCTTAGTGGACATTTGTTTATTTTACACACAGCTGTGGTGATTTGAAATACAGGATTGTAAGCACCTGGAGTGACTCCTTTAAAATAAAGCATTGTATCTCCATTCCTTCTCCACACGTACTGCTCAAGAGTCTTTTCCTTATTTCATTGAGATGATTTGAGTGCCCCACCCGTCAATTACTCCTTTTAGTTGCATTTGTCTTATTGCTGGAGAGTGAGATGCATAGTAGTAGATCAGAGCTGAGATTGCAAAGTGGTGAGAACTCTGTCCTTCTGTCACCTCTCTTCACAGACATTGCTTGGAGAGCCTAAAAGAGGTACATAGCTGTTTTAAGCACAGCTATACCATGTACCACGGAATTGATGACTCCCAGGTGTCTTTCCATTTTGGGAGAACCAATAAATTTATCCATCTTGCTTTTTCATTGCGTGGTGCACTAGATCTCTCATTCCAGTATATACTTTTTGTAATATTTACAATTTTAATGTTGAAAACTGGGTCCCCTGTTGTTAGAATTATGCTGATTTGGAGTCAATAATTCATAGTTTATTTTAATATGTTTCCATTGTTCTCAGTCAGATGAGAGGAGAAAGCTTTGGCTCTCAAGCTTTTTTTCCATGAGAGTCTTGATGGACAGAACACGTAACTTTAGAACAAATAGCTCATACCAATAACAGTAGCCATGTTTAAGTGGTAATTTGTAGTGGAAAATGTGATCAACGGCACTAGTGCCATATTATTACAACCATAGGGACTGGTTAGCCTGTAAAGTACTTTTCTAAATGCATTTTCTTTTCTTTTCTTTTGGAGTCAAGTATTACATTGAAGATTTGGAGAAGTGTGAATTTTGAATGATTATTATATTTTGATCTGGATATTAGTCCAGTTGATGAAGCCCCAGTTCACATCAACATTTTAATTCTCCCTGCATTTTCTTTACTTATTCTGCCCCACTTTTTGAGTGAACAATTGCATCTTAAAGATGAAAAGCAGTATCATTTGTAGTTTTTGTGACTGCTGTTATTTTATCTATAAAAGCTTGATTCATTGTGTGAGATGCAGCATTTCGCTGTCATGAAACAGGGGGAGTTTATGTCATTTCTTGTTTATATTCTCTTCTCCTTTTTATGAAATCCAAATGCTGCATCTGTTATTTCAGGATCTTTTCCTTATTAAATTTAAAATTGCAACAGGGAGTAGAGTTGGTAAGAGAGACTCCTTCTTGGAAAAAAAAAACTTTAATGGTGTTTTTCTCCCTGAAGGACTTGATTATGTAACCTCATATGCTCTGCCAGATGAAGCATTTCATCCCTGCCTTCATCCTGCTGTAAATGCTGATTATCTTAGTAATAACTTGGTAGTAGACATACGTACACTACAGTGTGTCCCCATTGGGATGTTGTTGGGCCACAACTCCCATCAATACTACCAGTACAGATAATGGTGAGAGATGATAGAAATTACAGTCTTGTGGTAACTAGAGGATTACAGGTTACTCATTCTGTTTCTGCCTCATGCAGTCTCAATTCATTTCTTCCTATTAAGTCAATATTAGCTGGCTGGATAGTTCAGTGATTTAGGTATCTGGTTGTGGAGCCAGAGGTTGGGAGTTCTGTTCCCCATTGTGCCTCCAGGGAGAAGAGTCAGCCTGTGTGGCCTTTGGCAAGCTGCAGAATACCAGAAATGTCCCCAGAAGAAGGGAATGGTAAACCACTTCTGAGTATCCTCTATCTAGGAAACCCTGGAAAGGGTCACCATAAGTCAGAATTGACTTGATAGCACATGATTATTAGTATTAGCTCTGAAGAACATTGCCAAGTTTCTTCTGAAATGGTTTTATTACACAATAGTTTTCCAAGTAAAGCTTTTGGGTGTTTGGGGTGTGGGGGAGGCATAGGAATAGCTTTGTAGTGGATTTGCATGTAGCTGCTGTGATGTGTTCAAGCAGTTTGTATAGTCATGTGGAATAAAGTTTTCATGCTTTCTCATTTTTTTGCCTCTCTAGTGTGAAAATATTGCCTCTATTAATGGCAATCATACTTCTGTTACGATTTAGAGCTGGTTTTTCTGTCCATTAATAGATGCAGCCAGTCCAGCAAAGAGCATTGTTTGTCACACCTATGACATCGGGTAGGCGGATCAGTGTGACAGTGGTGGGCATTATTCCGGAGCTGCTGTTGTGCTCCATTCAGCACCCAAGCTATTACTCTTCCTAAGTTACTGGGAAAGGTATTTCCTTCAGTGGCCCTGCCAATCTGAGGTATCTGCTTAGGAGAAATTGATACTGTAGATATGCATTCCCCCTCCCCCCCTTGACAATTCCTCTCTGCAAGTCACGTACAGCTGGAAATCCTAAAAAATGAAGAGAGCTTATTCTTTCCTTTTAGTATCCATTCTAACTTGATTAGACTGCTTGTTTTTATCTCTTAGAATAGAGACTTGTATCAGTAGATGGTCTCTCAGGTTGTGTTAACCATTCTTTCTGATTAGATTGCTCAAGCAGGAAGTGGATATTCATCTACAAAAGCTTAGACTGAGTTAAATCTTGTTAGAAGTGTCATAATATTTTGTCTTTCCACTCCCTTCAATATTGCCAACAAAGGCTTGTATAATGTTTCAGAAACTTCTCATGCCTGTCTCTCTAGAGATACTAGTTGAGCAGGGGTCGAGGAGTAGCAGGAGTATGTCGTAAGTAGTGGTGGCTTTATAACATACCATCATGTTTCTGTCAAGAACCTTATATGTATGTAACTGTATACCAGGTGTAACTGTAACCCATAGATATTTTAGCCTACAGCCATTTTAGCACACATTCTTTGTCCTCTTCTCTCCATCCTTACTCCCAAGCTATCTGGCCATTGTCTTGATTTGTAACTTGTGGTCAAAGCATTGTTTATTATTATATAAGACTAAGCATGTTCCTGAACCCCAGTTCAGAAGCAGAGTTTGGGCGAAAATTTGTTTTTTGGCTACAGAATCCCAGAATCTCCCAGCCAGTATGGCAAGCTGGAAATTGAATAGGAACATATGATTTTTATGTGTATCGAAAGGAGGCATGAACTGAAAAAGCCTTAGAAATGCAAGTTTTGTGAGTAGCAAGGGTTTCATCACAGTGGAGTACATATTCTTGGCATAGCTGAAAGCACTGCATGCAAAAACTGGAGACAGGTGGCAAGTGAATGTGAAATAGCATGCTCTTATAACTGTTAGAATCAATTTAATTCTTCTTGAAGTGAAACCATGAGCACTGCTTTTGTCACTCTTGGATTCAAATGCAGCAACCCTCCTGGGTTCCAGATACAGATTTCTTTGTCCTTTATCCAGCCTGCCAGCTGCCAGAGTTGGCAGATTTCTAGTAGAACTCCATTAACTTGAACCCAACTGATGTGCCACTTCGGTAAACAATGATTGCTGTCAGCAAACAATTGATTCACTTAGTAGCTAAGCATAGTAAGACAATGAGAGAACCCAGGCAGCTTGAATAGCACAACCTTGTTACTTGGAGGGCTATTGAGAACTCTAGAGAATAGAAAGTGGCTTGTATAATTGACCAAAGGCAAGAAGTGTTGCCTTCATTCATTATTTACATTGAAAATCCTGAGATGGAGCGTTCTGGCAGCATTAAGAGGAAGGCTGGAGTTTTTCACCCCCACTCAGTAAATATTGCAATTTGTTCTTTTTGGTGTAGCCATGAAAAAAATAATACTAATTGCCTTTTAATGTTCAATGCAGGTAGTCCTTCCTACTTTTATTTTGGAGAAGAGGTCCCTGCTAGAGATGTATGCCAACTTCTTGGCCCATCCAGACCTGCTTCTGTCAGTTTCAAGTGGAACCACTCCTGAGGAAAGAATCATTTACTTTGTGGAGTATTATCTCACAGCCTTTCACGAAGGCCGAAAAGGAGCTGTTGCCAAGAAGCCCTATAACCCCATTATCGGAGAAACTTTTCATTGCTCTTGGGATGTGCCTAAAGACAAGGTGAAATCATTGCGAACTAACAGTGCCTCTCCAGGTCTTAAGGGCCAGACTTCGCCAGACTGCTACAAGCTGCAGTTTGTAGCTGAACAAGTATCCCATCACCCCCCAATATCTTGTTTTTATTGTGAGTGCAAGGAGAAGAAGATGTGTGCAAATGTTCACGTCTGGACCAAAAGCAAGTTCATGGGAATGTCTATAGGTGTTTCTATGGTAGGTGAAGGTAAGACATGCCACATAGAGATTTTATAGCATGTTTGCTTATTAAGCAGAATTTTGGAAGGCATTGAAGAATAGTACCAAAGAAATTCAACCATTGCAACCCTCTCACAAGATGCCCTGGGGGAAGCAGCTGTCAACCACTTGGCATATTTTTTCAGCCTCCGGACACTGAAACGAGATAGAAGTGCACCTTATTACATAAGAGATTAAGGGAAATGAATCAAACAATTAGACATGTGGTCAGAAAAGCTAACATTGCTCTGGTTGCTTAGCAATGGTTTATGGCTTGTGATGCTATTAAGTCAGTATCTTTGCTCTGTGTATTCTGTGGATAAGAGCTGCATATCTGTTTGTGAGTGGGTTCAGATTTGACTTTGTGCAGTTCCTCCACTTCCCTCCCCAAGGATGAAGAAAACTCATATTTAACAACAGGTTCTTTATTTAACAAAAAGGGATTGTTCAACCACAAACTCAGTGTGTTCCTCTTCATCTAATAACTGCTGAGACTTTAACCAACTGTTCCTTGTCACTTCAAATGCAGTCTTTTTTAAAAGTGAGGAGTTCCACCCAACCTCTCCTAGTTGGTGGGTTTGCATAGTGGTAGATTCTGGACTGCGCACAAATTCCCACAACAGGAGTGATGTGCCCAATCCCCCTTGGCTGCTCTCTCCTTGGCTGGTGTGGAATCCTTGACTTTTGAGGGACTCCCCTGCTTCTGTAACAGTGATTCTGGGCATTTTGCTTTGTCTGCCCCTCAATTCCTTCTGTTCTCTGAGCTCCCTTTCTCCCCAATATGAAGGCTTTCGGGGTGGTCTACTCTTTCTCCTTTCAGCTTCCTCCTTGGCCACTTTCAGTTTGACTAGCTTCCAAGTCCTTGAGAATCTTCTATCTGATTCTCAATCCATTCCCACCCCTTACATAGGTCAGTGTTGAACCGTTCCTCTCCGCTTTCCTTCTCCTCTCCCTTAGATTGTTCCTTCTCTTTCTTCTCCCTCTCTTTGTCCCTTACTCCTTTAATCTCTTCTCCTCCTCCTAACCCTTGCTTCTGGGGCTTGTGGCAACCTCTCCTCCCACCTTGTATTTAACCCCTTTTAGTGCTGTTTCTTTTCCTAGGTTTCTTTTCCAACCTCCTGAATTGGTAACTCATTTCCTGGGCTTTCTTCCCTGCTGGTATTAGGCTTTTGGTTTGATAATTCCTTCCCTGGGTTTTCTTGAGTTTCTTCACTGATTGCGCTCTCTCTCTCTCTCTCTCTGTGAGTGTGTGTGTGTGTGTGTGTGTGTGTGAGAGAGAGAGATTCTACGGTCAATGTCATTATCCAAACTTCTGTGGGGGAACTTGATGTTTCATACCCCTCAACTTCAGAGGAAAGAATCGACAGCAAGCTAACAGGGAGGCTGGCTTACCTATCACTTTCCTCACCTTGTTACATGTTAGTCAATTTTTGTTTGTATTTTTGTCATATATGTAACATGCATTTGAAATGATAAAGATTTCAAGAATCAGGGGAAATGAATATTATAAAGTATATAGAACTAAACTCAGTTGTTGATCCCAAAGCGAATAAACACATGGGTTTAATGGGAACTTGGTAAATCAAAATTCATGCAAATTTTATTGGTTTAGTAAATCTGTTCTTGGATTTAGGCCATAGATACAATCTTTTGTATAAATACATTCTATTACTTCAATATAACACTATATTATTTAACAGTTATTATTAGAGATGGGGGTATTTGTATACGAATACGAATAGCCCCCCACAGGTGGAAATAACGAGGGTCCGGCTCCCTGGGGCCGGACTGTCCACTCACCATTCCGCCGCTGACACGAGCTCGACGGAGCCTTCCTATCGCACCGTTGTCCGCCATGGATTAGCCACTCTGTGACCTGGCAGAGAGGCTTGTCATCCCGCTTCCTGCCAGGAGTGGCTAACAATAATAATAACCCTCGTTATTTCGACCTGTGGGGGGATATTCGTATTCGTATACGAATACCCCCATCTCTAGTTGTTGTTATCTCCATTATACACAGCCCACCAAATGTTGACTGGATTTCTTTCTCTGAATATTAGGTCATTCTCAATAACCTAGGATATTCATAAGTATTTCCTTAAAATTAGTTCTGTTCTCTGTAAGACAGCCACCTGCAGTTGGTCTAGCTTGATCTCATTTACACCTGTAGTAGAAAGATACTTTTCTAGGTCTTTTCATATTGCAGTTAAAGCATGTTGTTGTTGTTGTTGCTCAAAAACACCAGGCACAGTCAGTCAATCAAAATTATAAAAACATTGACTGGTATTATATAACAGATACAAGTTTTAACCAAAAACCTAAGTGTCTGTTAAATATCGGCGCAGTATGTATGCTGTTCCTAATATTGCCATTTTTTGTATCTCTGATGGTGTGATTTCTGAGATCTGAAACTGCTTATAGTACTGTGTGAAATTTCTTGATATTGTTCCCAAAGCCCTGATGAATACGGGGACCATCCACAAGCGAGATGTTTCGATTGCCAGGTCTCTGTATTTTGTTAGTTTTTCCAATTCTTTATTTTCAACTCTGGCATTCCCTGGAATTACAGTGTCAATGATCCAGACATTTCTTCATTCTATTACTACTGTTTCTGGGGTGTTATATTCGATGTGTCTTATCAGTTTGGAGCTGGAAATCCCACAAGATTTTAACTTCCTCATTTTCTGACACCTTCTCTACCTGATGTTCCCATGGGTTTTTGGAGGCTGGCAAGTTATATTTTTTGCATAATGACCAGTACACTAATTTTGCCACTCTATCATGTCTAATTTTGTAATCTGTTTGTGCAGTCTTTGGACATTCGCAGATGTGTGCTTATAAAAAAAAAGCATATGTTAAAAACACATACAAAATATAAAAGTCCAAAGTACACATTTTTTATTATTATTATTATTATTATTATTATTATTATTATTATTATTATTATTATTATTATTATTATTATTATTATTATTATTATTATTATTATTATTATTATTATTATTATTATTATTATTATTAAATTGGCTGGCTTTCTAAATAAATGTGTACTTTGGACTTTTATTTTTTGTATGTGTTTTTCACATGAGCTTTTTGTTTATAAGCACACAAAAGTGACCCACCCCACCCCACCCTGGACTGGAAAGTGTGTAGAACATATACATTCCAATGGATTTGGACTAGAGTGAAGAACCAGTGGTATAGTTCTGTCTCCAGCTGAAACTTTCTTCCCGTTCCCTTCCTTCTGCCACCCTCCATCGTGCCATAAACCTGTTCTGGAGTTTCATTTTTGGGTTGAATAGAGGGCTGCAGAAGGGAAGGATCATGATTCTCATGGAAGCAGTAAGATCCAGTGGAAGTACACTATTGCATCTGTGCCTTGAAGTCTTTTAACATCCAGTTCCCTGAACTGACATGCTGTGGTGTGCTTTTCTGGCTACTGCTTTGATCTGTGTAAAATATTTCCTGTAAATGATAAAGCCCTTTGTCTGTTTAGATGTCTTCCATTACTCTTGATATCCTTTATGTGCTTAGATATTCAGGTAGAAATATAAACCAAATACGTACTGTCTAACTCTCCTTATCATGAGCAATCATGTGAGGATGGGAATTCTATCTTAAGACTTTGCATATCATGCTGAATGGTGCTTTGCAATTATTATTTTTCTGCAAATCAGTGTAACTGTTGTTTATTATAGACATGTGACTGAATCCTGGCTCTTGTGGTCCACCATGTGATTTGGAAATTAAACATGTGGGAAGAGCCTCTTACATAGAAACTCCTCAGTACTGCTGACTACTCTCATCTCCTTTCTTTGTATCATCCAAGAGGAAATTAGTAATTGTAATTTCTTTCATCTTCTGTCAGATGTAACTGTTTAGATCTACCATGGTGTCTGTGTATTTACTCAGTGGGATCTGCAGAGAGATTATTGCTCCGAGCATGTGATCAAAGGGACTTGTTTAAAACAGACACATTTAAATTAATGGCAGTTAGGGTATTCATGACAAATAGGTCCCATTGATTTCATTGCGTTTTCTCTTAAGCAGAACTGAATCAAGATGCAATCCAGTGTTTAGCGGTGTCTAATGGATGTCATAGTGAGAGCCATACTTATCTCATGTGAATAATAACTATAATTTTGATTCTCTTTAGACTTTGTGGTAGAAAAAAATTGAAATTATTTATTCATTCACCAACATTGCAGTTCCCGAATCAAGGAATTTGATCAATACAACTAGTTTGTCCCTAGCTGCAGTTTTTTTTTGTGATAAATACTGTTATTAATTTGTACAGTTAGCACTATTTTGAAGTAACTGTTGATGGTGAATAAGGTGTAAACATTGGGTTCAGAGATCATTGTTAGATTCATTGGCAAATTACTGGCAGGGCTACCAATTTACCATATTAGGTTTCACATACGTAAGCTAGGTGAATGTGACATTTTGATGCAATTGAAGCAAATAGGTATCTCAGTGTTGAGAGTTTTAGAGTAAGATACTCATTCAAAGCTGGAAGATGATGGGAAAGGGAATTAATTTTGTCAAGATATCAAGGGGGAAAGGCTTAGAAGTAAGGCTTTTTTTTTAACAGAAAAAATCCTTCAGTCCTTTCTTTTTAGGGGAGAAATGTAGTAGGTCTACTTTCTTGAAGCTTGTGACTAGCATTTTGAGATTAGGAGACTGGATCGCATGAACTAATTAATTACAGGACTTTAACTGATGCATTTATTACTTGTAAGGACATAGCAAAGGGACAGACTTACAAAAAATACATTTTGTTAAAGTTTGCTTGTTTTTTACTACTCTTCTGCCAGTTTGTGCACCCTCTCCTTGCCAAAGGAAAATAAACTAACACAATTTACTCTTAATTAATGTTTCACTTTAATGTAACATAAAAAAGTGGCCTTCCTTGCAGAAATTTTCTTGGCTAATTCTTGACGCTAAAAATGTTTTTCCATTTCCACCCTGCATCCTTAGGAGTTCTTTATCTTATGGAACATGAGGAGGAGTACGTATTCACACTGCCTTGTGCCTATGCACGCTCTATACTTACCATTCCTTGGGTGGAGCTTGGAGGAAAAGTCAACATTAATTGTGCTAAGAGTGGATACTCAGCTAGTGTCACATTCCACACCAAGCCTTTCTATGGGGGAAAAGTACACAGGTACCGAAGTTCCTCTTCCACTCTCTCTTTGGTTCTGTTAAAGTACTAAGGCAAGCAACATTAACTAGCACATCCTCTTTTTATTTTTATAGTGGCATAGGATTGTACACTATATAATCTAAATGTGTTTTTAAAACATTGTCCTGGATTCCTTCACAATACCCTTGTGACAGTGCTTCCTGCAGTTCCAGTGCCACAGTGGAGAAGCTGAAGTGGAGAGGCAGTTTGCAGAGTCTGGAAATAATTTGCTTCATTTAACAGTTGGTTACTCCAAATTCATTGCTCCTCAGCAATGATTTTGAATTTATTTGAATTGTTCAATGCTAATGTTATTAATTGTATTTCTTTTCAGCAACAATTAATTTCTCACATTAATTTAATTATTTGCTGCAGGATGTAATTGAAGGGTCTGGGCATTACTGGCCACTATTAAAATGTTCAGTGGTTTTCAGTTTTAAAATCAACATGTTAATAACACGTAAATAACAGTTAACATAAAGGGTTAATTGCATAGTTTTCTCTTAATGCTTTAACACCAATTAATATACTTTAATAATGATGTAACTTTAATGTGTTAGTATTAATGCTAACATTTCAAAGTTTGGCCAAAGCATTCAGTGAATCAAACTGGACAGGAATATGAACCCATTGCCAGGTTTTCTCTCTTGGACACAATGACTCTGTGTGCTGTGTGAAATATGGGCAAAGACAACTGGGAAGTCATTAGGTTGAAATCAAAGGAAGCTGTGAAAGCATGATAGATTTTGTCCAGCATTTAAAAATAAAAGAAATATCTTCAAAAGCATAGCCAGGCTAGTAGGGACCTTGCAATATTGACATTGTCCTTGAAGGGAGGATTGCTTCTGTTATTTGGTCTGCAATTAAGCATGTGAATGGAAGAGAGAGAAGTCACACAGCTTTGTCACAACACTGAATACTCTCCATTCCAGAAGTGTACCTGCAAGATGTTCACTGTAAGAATAGCAAAAATTTTCTTGGAAGGAAGAATCCTTCTAAGCTTGCTTTCCTTCCTGTGTCTCATTTGACTGAAATGCTTGTGCTGGTTAGACCTTTCTTGCAGTACTGTGTGCATTAATCTCCCTTCTATTTGTTTACTTTAGAGTCACAGCAGAGGTGAAGCACAATCCAACCAGTACTATAGTGTGTAAGGCACAAGGGGAGTGGAATGGCACTTTGGAATTTACATACAGCAATGGAGAAACCAAAATCATTGACACCACCAAACTACCCATCATCCGCAAGAAGATTAGGCCAATAGCAAAACAAGGTCCATTTGAATCAAGGTAAGACTGTTACTGTGCAATCATCACTTCCTCCTATTTAAAGGAAAGAACAGAGGATGTTGATTCGAGGATGTTGGGGTACTCTTTCCTATTTTGCATCAAGAGATATTTAGCAGCACAGCTACCTTGCTTCTCTAAGGATGCTTCTAAGTGAGTGGTTTGTTAAATGACTATTAGTTTGAATCACCATGGAAAGCAACCATTAATTTACAGAGGAATACTTCCATTTCCTGTGCTGCTAATAGCAGCAGTGATTTTTGGAAATTAAAACTTATCCCGGCCTACAACAAAGGGAATTGTATGGAAGTCTTGGTACCTTTGGGGGTAGGTGGGTTTCAGAATATTTTTATTTCCAGAAAATTGTTGTGGCTAGTGATGTCATCACCCTAACATGGCATAGCTCTAAGAAAAGAATGTCAGCCATTGGATCTCTTGCTGAATTGTAAGTGAACACTTACGTAAATCCTGCTATTCCCAAGTGTCCACTTCAGTTGGAACTAGTAGTTGGGGTTTAGGTCACAGAAGCATTCTAAATCATGAAATATGGTATCAAAAAGAGATTTTTTTAAAAAAAGTCTTCTCTGTGAGTATACAGTTTATAGCAAAAGATGTTAGATTTTTCTGTAGCCTGGCAGGAGAACATAGGTTTCATTTAAAGCAGCGGTCCCCAACGTTTTTGACAGCAGGGACCAGTTTAGTTGAAGACCATTCTCCCAAGGACTGGGGGGTGGGTACTTGTTATGCAGTAGGTTGTTGGAGGATGGCTTTGAATTGAGCTCATTACATGTATTGTGCTGGGACAGAGGAGCGGCGAGCAGGAGCAGGAGGTGAGCTGCAATTGAAGTTCCGCCTCCTGTCAGATCAGCAGTGGCATTAGAACCAAATAGGAGCGCATTGACAGGAGGTGGGGCTTCACTCGCCATTCACCACCTGCTTGCCGCTCATCTGTCTCAGTGGCCCGGTCCTTCCAAGGCCCTAGGGGTTGGGGACACTAATTTAAAGAGAGGTCTAACTTGTGGAATACATGCATTTGTTTGCTATTTCAGTGCTATTCATCAACAAAATATTACACCTAGGCAGGCAATCTGTAAAGATGATAATCTTCTGATCCATTCAGTGCTGTATTTGGCTAAAACCCTCTTGGTGTAATTATGCTTGTGGAAAAGGGTGATGGTGACACCATCAGTGGGACATTTTTGGTAATTAAACACTCCCCCCTCCTCTTCCATGCATTTTCCGACTTGTGAAAAATCCATTTCATTATGTGAGGTCTGTGAGACAGAAGGAAATCTTTCATTACTGAGAATTTCCTCTTGCTGGTGGTAGTGATATTCAGTAATAAAAGACTTCGCCTTTTTGTACTATGAGTTCTGCATGATGAAACTGATTATTCCCAAGTTAGAAAAGCTATGGGAGAAACAGTGGAAGTCTTTAATTACCAAAAATCCCATCTCCTCCATTGGTGACATCATTACCCTTTGGCAGACACATTGATGCCAACAAGATTTCAGCTTTTATGCTTTTCTCTCAAATTGGTTAATTTAAAATAATGAATGTAGGAAACCAAATAAACAGTGGAATTGTTACAAAAATCTATAAAGGATATAGATCTAAACTGGGTTCAAAATGTTTGACTTTATGTTGCAGATACTTGCATATATTGATAAATATGATGCAAATAGCAAGAATTCCTTTTTATCAATGTTTTCAAATCAGATTTATGATTTCCCTTTTGAAATATAGCTAGATCAACTTTTGAGATGTTCCGTAAGAAAGTGATGCAATACTACACAAAAAAGGCAAGGAGATGCATTCTTTAGTATTAAAAAGGGAAGAAACCAGCTTTATTATTTTGCAGAACTAATCAAAATGGATTTTTCATAAAGTATTTTTGAAGTGACAATGTAAACCTTTGAAGGTAAATTTGTTTAAAACTCTTTCAGTGTTGTCACCATATACAGTGATGCCTCGCAAGACGAAAATAATTCGTTCCGCTAGTCGTTTCGTCTTGCGAAAATTTCGTCTTGCGAAGCGCGGTTTCCCATAGGAATGCATTGAAATTTAAGTGTAAAAAAATGCAAAACAATTTGTCTTGCGAAGCACGGCCATAGAAAAATTTGTCTTGCAAGTCACCAAAAAAATCGCAAAACGCTTTCGTCTTGTGAGTTTTTCGTTGCGCGAGGCATTCGTCTTGCGAGGCATCACTGTACGTAAAAGACAGACATTTTAATGCTGACCTTGAAAATGATGGAAGAGGTGGAAAAGACATCAAGGTTGCAACTAGGATTAAGATATACTTTATTCCCACTGAAAATAGAGGAACAACAGTCACGGTGAAGTCCCACTGAGTTGAACTGAAATTAGGCAAGACTATACTAAAACTTGTATTAGTTCATGTATATACATATGCAATGGCATCATGAGAATGGTCAAGCTTTGTTCAGGTACACCACCATATGAGAGAGGGACAAATTCCTAGTTCACGTTCCCTCAGCCTCCAGTCCTTCTTCATTGAGTGCCAAGGTCTCAAAAGGGGTTCAACTTACATTTGTTTAAACATGAGCAGAAACAGCTGAGGGATTGGGGAGCACATTTGAACATTGCATTGTTTGTTGTTGTGGGTTTTCCGGGCTGTTTGGCCGTGGGATCAGCTATAAATACTCAACTATCCAACAGACTGCAACAGAGCACAGACAGAGTTCTGACTCCTGTCCTCTGAAGATGCCGGCCACAGAGACTGGTGAAACGTAAGGAAGAAAAACCTTCAGAACACGGCCAAACAGCCCGGAAAACCCACAACGGCCATCGGATCCCGGCTGTGAAAGCCTTTGAGAATACATTGCATTGTTTGTTTTTAAAAGCTGCTTCAGTTGTCCTTTTAAAGCAGTAACAGCATCGGTTCACTAGATGCTGAAGGAATAGACAAGACTAGTTTATTATAGCTGGCTATTCAATGCTGGACTAACAAATATGCTTCAGTGCAAAAAAAAAAGTGTAAGGTTTGCAGATCAGTTACTGCAACTGTGTGTCACTTTCTTTTAGCTAGTAACATTAAACACGCTAAAAACTTAGTGTTCATTTGTAGAAGTATTTTGCCATTTTCAGAAATCAGGAATATTGAACTTAGATGAGCCTTTCTTAGAAGAGGTCAGAGTTGAGGGCTGTGAGTAGAAAAAGGCCTTTCCTCCGAACTTTAATTGATTGTGACCTATTTATTAGTGGTCCCTACTATTGTGTCAACAAGCAGTGCAGTTTGTAGTACTGCAATTTGTTTGCTTTCTAATCAAGAACTCTTTATTTACTTAATGGCATGGTCTAATGTGGTACACAGGCATCTCTGGCAACAAGTTACCAGTGCCCTGAAAGAAGGTAACATTGCTCTAGCTACAGACCACAAGCGTTTCCTGGAGGAGAGGCAACGAGCAGAAGAGAGGCAACGGGCAGCTAGCAATACACCTTGGAAGCCAAAATATTTTATGAAAGAGGTAATCAGAATTGTAGTGGATTGTAGACACCACAGATCAGCTCTGGATAGTCACTTATCATGGGAAAGCAACCATGTTTATATATTTTTAACTTCATTCAAAATGTTGGTTCTGATATGTTTTTCTGAAATGTTGCAAATGCTTATTAATAACATCCTGTGCTATTGGCTGGCAAAGCAAGGGTATATTTTCCTGTTTGGATAAATGAATGATGTGCTGTGTTTAGCAGCACTGGAATTAGCATTTTTGACACGTCTCAGTTGAATTTCAGGAAAACATATTTGAAGTCCTGTATATGTCATGAGCCAGTGCAGAGCTGAAGTAATAACTGTGAAACAGGATGTATATATTTATTTTTGTACTTTTCCACATGCTTTCTGAGTTTAAGTTTACTCTGGTACACAGAACTATACTGAAGTGGATAAATTCTCCTAGACTGAGAAGGCAGATTATTACTGACAGTATGATACTTATTTTGTATGTAGACAAAATATTTATAGTGAGATGGCTTTGGCCATGAGAATAGTCTATGGACAGAATCCAGAATTCAAGGATGGAGGCAGACTTAGTCATACCTAACATAGACCAACTGAAGTCAGTTCACAAATAACAAGTCCTAGTGACTTCAGCGGGTCTTCTCTGACAAAATCTGCATAGATTTTGTATAGTGAAGTTTCTGCACTGAGATTCTGTTGTATGAACTACTAATTGTAAGTAGTAATGGAATAGGTTTAGCGACAGCTTCTTTTTAAAGTATCTTCTTTGGCAAGACCCCTGCATCGAAAAGGAAAGGTGCCTTTTAGACTGAATGATGACTTGCTTCCTCAGCAGTCAGAGTGACTGTTGAGATAGCATCAAAGGAAGTATTTTCCATGTGCATAATAGCACATTGTTGTGTTAATTGCTATATCAGAATCAGGCTGGTTAAATTTTTGATCAATACTTTATAAGTGAAACTTGCTTGTGATAGCTACAATTTCTTTTTTTTACAGGGTGATGGATGGATCTACTTTGATCCCCTCTGGAAGATTCATTGATAAGCTCACCTGGACTCATAAGAAGGCCATTTTCTAAAGGCATTAAAAAGATGCACTATTTAAATTTCAGGTGTGATTAAGTCTTGCTATAAATTAAAACTGCATACTGCGAATAAGGCAGCACAAAACAACTAAAAGCTCAAGTTTATTGAAGAGCCATTATATGTGCATAAATTAAACATGCACGTTCTTACATTTTGATGTATCAAAGCTTATATATACACAAAATGATTAAGGATCTGATCTTTTGCACTAAAGTCAATGTGTAGTACATTGCTTGCAGGATCAGGCTATTGATCACTTTTTTTAATTATGGAAGTTTTCTATTTTTCACATTGCCAAAAAATTTTTGCACTTAAAACCACTTGACACTGACAGCTATTTCATGGTTGAGCCCATGGGGTAGATGACTTGCTTTATTTGACACAAGAATGATACAGATATTTTCTTTGGGTATCATGCTTTTTTTCATTGTGAATCACACTTAAAAGTATTCATTTCCTTACAGTAAGACAGCAGTCTCTGATCAGCCTTGTTTTTCTGTTTCTCTCATCTTTCTAACTGTATGCTTTGCATGCTCTTTTGGTTTGTCTCTCGGGAATTTGGATCTCTTGGTGAGTCACCTGTTACTGGAAGCATCAGAATTGTCTGCAATCTTATGTATGCTTTCTTGGTTTTTCATTGTTTTCTTAAATAGTTTTGGCTTGCTCTTAGATAAATTTCTTTGGCTACATTAATTGCTTGGATACTATCCTGTATATATATATGTATACACTCTTAAGAAATTACCAGTTCTACAACAGAAAATAAATTTGGTAGCCAAGACAAAATGTCTTGATACAATTAACGGCATTAGAAAGTGATGGAGAAAGAAGCCTACATTGTTTTGTATTGTAGATGACCCCCCTAAAGTGCTAAGAGACACCAGAGGAAAAGACAGAGAACTGTTATCTACTGACTGACAACTTTTTGTAATCAACCTGTGGTCTCCAAATAGTTTTTCCAAATAATGCTTATCAGCTGTTGGAAGAACAGGGAAGTAAATCTAGCTTTGTTTTCTTCATCAGGTGATTAATGCTATGTAAAGCAGCTGGGCTGGGAAACTTTGTGTACAACATTTCTATCCATATAGGTGTATGTGCTGAAGCCAGCAGTTTAAAGGCAATGGAGATTAATAGGTACTCCTAAACTTTGAGTGATTTAAACACCTCACATTAAGCAGTCTATAGCTTTCTATATTCATTTGATATATGTTGCTTCCTTGTGGGACAACAAAATTCATTTCATTGTAGCAAAAGGGCATGTGAACCTGTGATGGGATTGACATTTAAGAAGTAAAGGTGACTAAATACCTAGTTGTGCTTGAATTATAGCTGTCTTTCTCATAACTGTGTAATGACAATAGGTTTGATCAAATGTAATGTAGCAGTATAGAAAATTATTTGCTTAGTCTTTTAATGATCTTTACGCTGCCCCTTAATATTCTGTGTACTAGTTATAAATGCTGATTTTTCCACTATATTCTTTTTGTGCCTTTCTGGCTTGAAATACTCACATCTTACATGTTAACAATACACTTTTAAATATTTTTTCAGCAGAAAGTCCAAACTATACAAATATATATAAAAGAATGTATTACCAAGTTAAAAGCATAAATACTCACCTCAATAGCTAGTGATCAAGCCCAACTCTTAACCTTACTGTATCCTTGTCTCAGCATATGAAAGCTATTGTATTTATAAAACAAATTTACCAAATACTAAAACCCTGTTTTAAAAGAAATAAAACTGCATATTCTCAATAAGAAATCTTGCTTTTAAAATGGAAAAAAATTATAAGTAATTTCCTGTTGTCAGAAAGTTAAGTCTTGAATGGACTCCGGTAGAAGCAGAATCTAACTTGCATTGTTTGTGTAAATTCTAAGCAGTAAACAGTAGCAAGTTAACGTGGGAATCAGAAATGAGAGAACAGCACTCCTCAGCACAATGCTTCATGTATTCACCAAAGAATTATATTCTTAAACTCTATTATGACTACTTCAAATTTATTTCAATGCCTAGGCTGTATTCACCTTCTCTGATTTGATAATTGTTGGTTATCAGTGCTACAGGATATAGCTGAAAGATCATTTTACAATGCTGTCTTTCCTACATGGGTTCTTGATACTTCAGTAGAAACACACACTAGTAATGTCTGGTAAACGTCTTACTTTCTGAATGTTGTTGGTGAAATACCTACTGCTACTAGTAAAATTTTCCAGGATTTATTTTCCAAGGCCAATAAGTACAAGCTTATATCTGAATACTATTAATCAAAAAGCAATTTCAAAGAGAAAGCCATGAGACCCTTTCCCTTTTCAATTTAATATTGCTCCTTGTAGTTCATGATTGCAAAACATTATTTTAAAATATGAAGAAGCAACATGCCTTATTTATAGGTCAATTCATGTTTGTCATGTTACCTGCATCTGAGTATTTCAGTGTAGATACTGTACACTTTGAATTGTAATGTAAATTTTGATATACTTTGAGTTATCCTTTGTGCACAGCTGTAGGATCTATGCAAATTTTTATTAAATAGAACTGTTCATAAACAGGTTTATACTTATTTGTTAAGTTCCAGTTCTTTGGCAATCACTTGTGATTAGCCTTCCTTTCATAACCTGTGAATTAAAATCACAATCTGAAAACACTCAATAAATCGTATTTGAATTGATTGGCTGTATTTTTCTGTCTGTCCAACTCTTCACTGTTCCACTGTAAATACTTAAGTAGTTTTGTCTTCCAAGTCTGATACTAGATTTGAAAAACAAGTATATTTCAGTATGACTCTTCTTTCAATATACCACTAGTAAGGGCCACAAGAGGTCAGAAGGGACCTGATGGCCTTAACCTGTTAAGCCACTTTTGAGATTGGCTAGCAGTCTCACCGAGGTTCTTGCTGATAGCATTATGAGCCAGTGTTGTATAGCAGATTGAGTCTCAGGCTGGTGGGACTCAGGAGTTCTGGGTTGAAATCTCTGTATTGCCATAGAACACTGTGGGAGAGGTTTGGCAAGGGTAAAGTACTCCTTGAACACCTCACATACCTTGAAAACCCTACTAAGGGCCACTAGAGTTCAGAAGGGACTTCTGGCACTTGACACATAAATTTACTAAGAGCTGGGGAGCTTTAGTACAATGAATAGATACATTGTGCTTTTCTGAGGACAAGTAAATACTGTTCAACTGTGGTTGATTGAGACCAAATAATGGGTTGTAATCTGACCTAAAAAGCACTAAAATCACAATATAGTGGCTGAAATGCTATTGCTTAGCACAGTCAGTCATACTAGAGTAGAGCCATTGAATCACTGGGGATTTGGTATGTCAACTCCTTTGTGATCTCCATTGATTCAAATGGGCCTACTTTGGTTGTAACTTACTAAAGTAAGTCACAACTAGGGTAGGCCCATTTGAATCTATAGAACTTACAGAGGAGTTGACTCACCAAATCCCCACTGATTAGGCCTACTTTAGTTCAATTTACTGTGCTAAGCAACAGGTTCTTCTTCGTGGTCTCTGTGAATGCACACTAATGGGTTAATCTGCGCCTGCGCAGAGCAGCTTCGGAATCTTCTAGAGCTCAGGCACATGGTGCCGGGACCTCCCACACGCCAGCTATAACCCCGCCCCCGGCACCGAGTGCCTCAGTTCCGTTTCTGCCGCCGCTACTGCAGCAACTCGAATCGGAGCTTTGTGATTTCTTTCCCTCAACCTTCAATCGAACTTTAGACCTCCCTGTTAATCGACTTCGGCTTGCATGACCTTTCTTCTGATTTGTGAGTTCAATGCTAAAGCATAGAACTGTGTTTTCTGTTTGAAAGTTTATGGCCGTGTCGGGGCCTTTCAAGCGCTGTGCGTCTTGTAACAACAAAATACCTCTTTCCAACGGCCATTCACAGTGCTTGTTCTGCCTCGGCGAGGAGCACCAGCCTGCTTCGTGCACTGTCTGTAAGGCTTTTACTAAGCCTGAATTAAAGCAGAGACTTCAGAGGCTGCATTCCTATTTGTGGGAGAAATCACTTTGCCCTACACGGTCCTCGGCTATGGAACCGCTGCATGCTCCCCTTTCCGATGTTTCTTCGGCTGCCATTCGTTCCCCTACGGCGAGTCGTAAATTGACGAAATCGGCGTCCTTGGGCTCGAGGTCGACCGCTTTGGTGTCGACATCGAAACCACCTTCGACCTCAATGTCGAAGAAAAAGAAGAAATTGTCTTCTAAACTGCCGACTGCACTTTCTCCGTCGGCGCCGATATCTCATGCCCGGCATGACACGGTATCTCTCACTATACTGTTGGGAGATGAGGAAATTCCTCCCTCGAGGCTGGAGCTGGCGCTATCGCCTCGCATGAGTCTCTCTCCCGAGTCCGTACATAGCTCAGTCGAGTTCCAACTCGAGACTCGGGCCAGCCCTGTATCTCCACCGGGCTCGGTTGCGGATGTGCCCCGTAAAAAGAGACAGAAGACACGACACCTCGAACCCGACCAAGCTCGACATCTTCCACCACCGGGAGAATACCCTCCTTATGGAGAATTTCGGCACCCTCCCTGGAACGACCCACGGGACTATTTCGATCCCAGAGGTTTTGGTCTTTAGGGGTGCAGACTTCTGATGCCTTATGATCCAAACTCGTATTTCCGGGCTTGTCACTGGCCGCCGTATTACGAGGCATACCCTTTGCCTCCTCGATACCATCCATATCCAGATGATTATTTTCGTCATCCTGATAGTCGACATGTTCCTCCTCCATCTCGGGAACAAACAATTCGACCAAGGCTTCACAACCCTTTACCAACTTCGGGTTCTAGGCCCCGTGCGTCGGGTCCGTCTTCAGTATCTCGCCAGTTTTCGGAGTCAGTTCCCCTGCCACCACTATCTCCAAGCCATGCTTCGCGGTGTCCAGAAGACAACCTTATTGATGACTCAACTGTTCAAACCACCCAGTTTGACCCACCTCGAGCCCGAGCACCATTCTCCCGGTCTCCAGAACACGATTTTGGATTCGACACCGAGTCGAGCGGGGACGAAGGGGAAATTAGAGAGGATTCTCCTCCTAACATTCCTACCCCAACTTCAGACGTTGTGGGAAGCCACCCACCATCCCCCTCTGAAGACTATACGGTGTATTCGCACCTAATTAAATGAATCACGGAGGTTCTAGACCTTGCAGTTGTCCAGCCTCCAGCTGAACAATTGGATAAGGTCTATGAAGATATAATGAAAAACCAAGTGCCCCCACTTCGGCTGGCCTTTATATCATCCCTCCTCAGCCTCCTGAAGGAACCTTGGGATAAGCCGTCGACATCTCATCAGGTGCCTAGAAGGATTGAAAACCTTTATAAGACCCATGGCAAAGATACTGAGTTCCTTTCTAAGCATCCCTTACCGAACTCACTCGTAGTCGATGTGACACAGAGTAGAGCTCGAACTAGATCTACGCCCAACGACAAGGAGGGAAGGAAGCTGGATGTCCTAGGACGAAAAGTTTATTCTCTAGCGTCATTTATTCTTTGGGTGGCGAATTATATGGCAGCAATGGGTGCATATTACCGACATTTATGGAACAGCGTGCTACCCACACTGCAAGGTGCACCCAAAGACCTCAGGACCCCGAGCCTCGCCTACTATTAAGAGGCCATGTTGTTGGCACGACAAGAAAGGATCGCAGCCAGACATGTGGTCGATGCCGCTGCTAAACAGGTCACCACAGCGATCACCTTGTGTCGGCATGCCTGGTTGCGTTCAGCTGGTATTTCTGATGACGCCAAGGCCAGGATCGAGGATCTGCCCTTCAATGACATAGGGCTTTTTGATCCAAAAACAGACGAGATACTTGAAAATCTCTTAAAACATCGTAAAACGGCCAAGTCTAATACCACCCAGTCACGTTCACGGACTACTTGGCGTCGACCATACTCATATCGAACCTACTCTGACTGTCAAAGAATGCAGACAACTAACTTTGCAGGTCAGTCCCGCCAGCAGCCTGCTTGACAGCAGGCCCATCGCCAGGATCGGAGGCCTAAACAGAACTTTTAATACTGTTCGCCCGCCAGCAACAGCTCCCATGTTAACACGATTAGCACCATTCTTCCACGCTTGGGAAGCTATCACCTCTGACTCATGGGTTCTCACGATTATAGCCACGGGTTATGCAATTGAGTTTGACTCTACACCTTGCATGGGGCTGCTCAGAGACACGGCCGGAGAGGAGACACTCGAAAGCTTGAAAGGCCTTGTAAACAGCCAGGAGTTCAAGGAGATTTATGTGCAAACGGCGTTCTTGTCGTGTCCAATGTCCATTTGCCGTCAATTGGTGGACATGCGCCCCCCCCAACCTGTTGGACTGGCGTCCGTGGTTATTTGTATTTTTGGCGTTAGAGGCCCAAAGGATCTTCCTACGAGAAGATTGGGTCGGAAGGACCACCAGGTGAGTTGTGCTGCGAGCTCTGCTGTGACTGTCATCTTCCCTGTTGCTGTACATGTTGCCTCTGGAGACAATGTTCTAGCAGATCGACTGAGCAGGCTCCAAGATTGCAGTCACGAATGGTCGCTAGACGAAACAGTATTCCTGTCTCTTTGCCACCATTGGGGAATGCCACATTTGGACGTCTTCCCTTCCTCTCTCAACAGGAAGTGCGACCGTTATTGTTCCAGGGCAGGAGTCGGTCCCCACTCCTTAGGCGATGCATTTATGGTCCCCTGGTCCGGGGGACTCCTCTACATGTTTCCCCCCATTCCACTGATCCAGAAGGCTGTTGTCAAGGTGCATCAGGAGCAAGCAAATGTAATCTTCATTGCCCCTTGGTGACCTCGCCAGACTTGGTTCTCCGCGCTACATCAGGGCTCGGTGGACCATCTTCGTCTACCGTCACTGCCTCATCTTCTTTCTCTCCATGAGGGCAAAACACTGCACCCAGATGTGGAATCCTTACATCTCACGGCCTGGCGACGGGTCCCTCGGTAGATGTTCTGCTCCATGCTCAAAGATCGTCCACGACTGCCACGTACGATCGTAAGTGGAAAGTGTTTTCCGACTTCGCCGTCAAGAATAGTCTCCCCGTGATACCTACCTCGCTTGATGCGTTGTTATAGTTCCTGCTTCTCCTCTTTCAACGAGGTGTCTCGCATTCTACCCTGAAAGTATATGTAACCGCAATAGTGGCACATCAGCCTCCTACTTCAGAAGCAGCCAAGCTATTCCGACATCCAACCCTGAAGCAGTTTTTGAAGGGTCTAAAAAATATGTGTCTGGCCTACAAGCCACCCACACCTCAGTGGTCTCTGCAGCTTGTCTTAAGGAAGCTGATGTGTCCGCCGTTTGAACCTCTTGCTACCACTTCTTTGAAGCTACTTACACTAAAGACAGCCTTTCTCCTTGCTGTTACTTCAGCGCAACGTGCAGGTGAATTGGCAGCTCTTCGGGTTGGCCCGCCGTTCCTACAATTCCACCTTGATAAAGTGACCCTCTTCCCAGACCTCTCCTTTCTGCCAAAGGTGGCTACATCCTTCCACCTTAATCAACTGATAGTTTTACCGTCCTTCTTCCCGAATCCAACATCAAACTTGGAAAAGTCTCTCCACTCCTTGGATGTCAAGAGAGCACTCTCCTATTATGTGTCCCGGACTGCATCCTTTTGTTCTTCCCAGAGACTCTTTGTATCTTTCCAAGGACAATCAAAGGGCCTGCCAGTATCATCACAGACGGTTTCCCGTTGGATAGTTACTGCAATACGACTGGCATACGAACTAGCTCATACCCCTTTGCCAACTACAATTCGGGCCCATTCTACTAGAGCAATCGCCTCCTCCACAGCCTTCCTTAGAGGGGTAGACCTAGCGGACATCTGTAAAGCTGCTATGTGGTCCACACCTCTCACCTTTGCGACCCACTACCGTCTGGATGTCCGTGCCAAGGCAGAGGCTGCCGTTGGAAGGGCCGTCTTGGCATCTGTCTTGTCGTGAGGCCACCACCTGGGAAGTCAGCTTGCTAGTCACCCATTAGTGTGCATTCACAGAGACTACGAAGAAGAAAGAGAAGTTACCTACCTGTAACTCTGGTTCTTCGAGTGGTCATCTGTGAATTCACACACCCCGCCCTTCCTCCCCATTCGTCATGTGTGTCATGTGGCATGCTGCGCAGCGGCGGACAGTTCCACGGAACTGAGGCACTCGGTGCCGGGATTATAGCCGGCGTGTGGGAGGTCCCGGCACCATGTGCCTGAGCTCTAGAAGATTCCGAAGCTGCTCTGCGCAGGCGCAGATAAACCCATTAGTGTGCATTCACAGATGACCACTCGAAGAACCAGAGTTACAGGTAGGTAACTTCTCTTTTTCAGCCTTGGTACAAAAATAAAAAGTGGATCCATGGTGCTCTGAGAGCAGAAAATGCTACTGAAGTAAAGGCAGTGAGGGTTTTTTTTTAAAAAAGGATTATACCTCCTGGCTGTTGAAAAGGCAAATTTAACACCCACTATGCCCACATTTCTTGTCTGGTGGTCTAGATTACAGTACAATAAATACACAGGTCATGGAAGGAGACAGTTAAGCTGCAACCTCATTAGAGAAACATACCTGGGCTTCTCAGCAAATTACATAATGCATGTTAATTATATATGTTTATATCAATATAGCACTTGAGCAAGGATGAACAGCTGAGACAGGAGCTACTGGACAGTGGAAATAGAGGTTTGCCTGAGGATATTTGTGGCATTGTGGAAGACAGCAGAGAAGCACTAACTGGAGTCCTTAACAGTAGTTGTGGAGAAAGCATGGTGAAGCCCTTCATAAGAATACTGGAGGTGCTTCATGGGCATTGAGATAGGCAGAGGTGGGGGGGCACCTGACTGCCACAGATATCCACTGGCCTCTTCTTTAATATGAGAGTAATAATGCTGGCTTACCTTGAAGTGGTTATTGCTGTTGTCTGGGAAGCATAGAGTTATTAGTGTTTGAAGTCCAAAGTGTGGTAAAGCAGCAATGAGGAGTCAATTTATATAGAGTACAAACTGCTGTCAGCTTGTGCTCCTATGCCACATCCAGGCCATCAGGCACAGAAGACCTTGACAACAACTAGATTTAAATTCAGACAGTTACGGCCAGTGTCCTATTGCTAATCCCAACTAAGAGCAGGCCTACTGAACCAGTTGCTGAATATTAAGTCAACACTTATTTACACACATCCCATTGAGTCAATAGGTCTACTTTAATTGTGGCCAGCAATTGGATAGTGGCACTTAGTCAAACTTTCTCAAACAAAGCAAGCCTAGACTGGCTTGGTTTCAAAACCTGGCTAAGAATTTTTAAAAAAAAAAAATGTTTGAGCTGCCTCTCCACTGGCAATGATTGCTCCCCCCCCCCCCCCCGCACAGCAAAGGTTGACATCCTGTGTGGAATTCAGAGCAGATCCTGAAGCAGGCTTTTAAAAGAGTTTAGATCCAATTATAACTTTGGAAAGACTTGTTCAAACTTTCCCAGATTTGGCATGGAGCAACCACAGTGTCCAAGTGGGAAGTCATAGCTATTCTAAGTCAAAAGACAAAGTACTGGGAAGCAAGGAAGGCAACTGCTAGGGATGTACCATTCGGAATTTCTGGACATTTTTGACCAATTCAGGCAGAATTCCAAGAGTTCCAGTTCTGCAAATGCACGTCTTCAGACACCTGTATCTCCTTTACCCAGAGCAAAGCCTACCTCAGACACTGAATATCCTAGGTATCATTTTCTGCCACTATGCTTCCTAAAAGAAAGATGCTGCAATACTTCCTGGGTGTTGTAGCCTTGTTGCCCTTAGCCCATAGAGGATGCCTCCCAAAGAACTCTCATTTCCTGCACTGTAGCAGGAAATGAGACTTAGAATACAGCTCCGAGGTAGACCTTGTTCCGGGTGAGGGAAATACAGGTGTCTGAAGGTGTGGGTCTCTGGACTGGAACTCCCAAAATTCTGCCTGGGAAATTCCTAGAGAATTATGTAAGACGAAGTCTTAAAAAATCGAATCACAGAACTCTAACAACTGCCAGAAAGGTCTGCTCTATACATTCTGAGACTTCATAAAACACATTTCCCATTTTTAAAGAATAATTTTGAGGCATGGTTCTTCAGACCCACCAGATGGATCAGCTCCAAATAAAACATAGTATGTAAGGGAAACCATTTCTTACTCAAAGCAAAGGCCCATCTTTGAAATATACTCAGAAGATTATACCTTTAAAAATAATTGGCCCAACTTTGCCACAGAGCAAGGCCAGGCTGTCTATTAACAGTCTGTCAAATCTGCTCCCAATCCAAAACCTAGTTTGAACGTTACACATTTTTTTG
Organism: Intellagama lesueurii; assembly: GCA_037013535.1. Lineage (NCBI taxonomy): Eukaryota > Metazoa > Chordata > Lepidosauria > Squamata > Agamidae > Intellagama > Intellagama lesueurii. The sequence goes on from JBAJHW010000006.1 coordinate 79,808,350, forward strand.
TTTGATTGTACGACCCCCGTATCAGTTATGATTGGTGGAACTCAGTTTAATTTCATTGTACATTTTCATGGTTGGGAGACTCTTGCCTGCACATAATGTCTAAATTGTTCAGCTAGTAGAGTCAAGATGAATATGACAAAACACAGATCAAAGCCAATACCAGGGCTACTTCGCTAACACTGCCACAAATGGCCTACTTGGTACTGGATTGGTAAGTCAGTATAAGAATCCTATTGAGATTCAAGACAAATCTCCAATACATTTTTCAGACAAAATATTTCATATCTGTCTTGGCACAATGAGTGATAGTGCCTGACTACCCTCTGCTCCTCTCATGAATATCAAGCTGCTGTAGAAGGTTGAAACCTATCACTTAGTCTTTGTCCCTCTTGGTTATTGAAATTGCACAGAGCCAGGCTAACACTTGGGCAATGTCAGATAGGTAGCAAGCAGCTTACCCATCTGAAACAGTACAGTCTCTACTTCACTTGAAGACTATAGAGTGACTGCCTTTGGAAAATGATTTCTTCACATCAAATTTTCCTGTCATTCCAGGCTGTTCTGTTTCGATCTAGTTTGTTTTGGGGTTTTGATGAGTTAATGAAAGAGCAACACTTGATGGGTTTGATATCTAAAATATTGTTCTGATGTGAGTCCACCATCACATACCACTAGTTTTGGCCTTAATTTTTAATTAACAAGTGCTCATTCTGTTCCGGCTTTTACCTAATCGCAAATTAGATTGCTCTCTTAATTGACATTCCCTCTAGTACAGTGGTTCCCAATCTTGGGTAACCCAGGTATTCTTGGACTATAATTCCCAGAAGCCTTCACCACTAGCTGTGCTGGCTAGGTTTTCTGGGAGCTGCAGTTCAAGAACACTTGGGCTACCCAAGGTTGGGAACTACTGCTCTAGGAAACTCAAATCCAGATTTTAAATGTAGTTTTAAAGAGAATACAAGAGAGCAACACATGGGATGAATTGTACAAGTTATAGGGATTTATGCACAGGACACCATCATAATATGCTATTAACAAAATCTAGCAAAGTATGCCAAGATGGTTATCAGTCTCAGATAATAATAAAACCTGTTCATACATTATAGTGCTATACTGGTATACTACGGTAGAAATGTTCAGTGCAGAAATGACAGAGAAAACAGGTAAGCAATTTCATATCCAGAATTCACAGTCTAATACGTATAAAGATGATTCTTGTCGGAATTGTAAGACTGCAATGACTCTAGGCTTGAGTACCCAGCACAGCACCTTTTCCAAGATCATGAGGTAATAATAAAAAAAGGAATAGCAGCCAAATTTTTTAACACAAAACTTGATTGAACTTTATTTTTCCCTAGTCAACAACGGGTTCGCATTGAGCCTTAAAGCAACAAAGTAATATAATCTCAATGACAAAGGGTCAGAAATCCAGATTGTTATTTTGTGAAAATGTTGCCACTGCATTATTGATTTTAATAACCTCTTTACTCAAAAACAAATTTACAAATAAAAATTATACATCTGAGAAGAAAAGTCAGCAGTAACATTCTCACTGAGCAACAGATACTTTGTTTTTTGTTTGGAAGGTACATACTATTCTGCTTTACACCAATGCATCTGGTATAAATCATTTCCTATATCAAAATTATAACCTGTGGCTGTTGGGTGATTCTTACCCCCATATTTATTTTATTAAAATAACTAAAGAATGTTCAAGTTTGTAAAGTCACCTATAGCTGGAAAGTGAACATGTTCAGTCTCCATTTGTAATTTAGTGCACTTGATAAATTGTCTTTTCAATAAAATATAAAAGACAAAGCACATATTCAGGCAGAAGTTTCATCAACTGAAGTACTAAACAAAGATAAGGAGAGCTAGTCATTTCCAGGAACCCAACCTCATGAAAAAGACAGGTAGGGTTTAGAAACCTCACTGTATTCATAATTGTCACAGAATGTTTGATACTTGTCAATTTTTTTCCTTAAAGGCCAAATTATTGTGTAGGGTAAATACATAACTAAACAAGCAAGTTCTGAAAACACCAGCTGCTATGGTGCTCAGTAGCATTCATTACTGTCGTGTCAGATGTAAGATACAAATGTAGCCCTTGAATCTATTTACTCCATGCAAGATCTGTCCCTGGGTATTTATATTGTAGGAACACACCTGCATAAGGGCAGCAAGACTACCTCTTAAAACAAATTGCATTGTCCAATTTTATAATCTGTTTTGAAATTAATGAAACTGCAACTTGGTTTAAATCCTGAACACAACTTATAGCAATGAAAGAGTACACATCGTGAAGTTTTGTAAAATAAATAACCTCAAAAGGAATTGTTCTAGTAGTTGAATATAAAAAATACCCACACTTCTGAAAGTGCCAGACTACGCATATATTTCACCATTCCAGTTAAGATATTGCTGTTCAGCTGAACTTAAAAAACTGACAAGTATGCATGTGCCAAGGACCGAATTGAAGGGCTCTTTGGTGCAATCAGTCCAAATTTAATAGGTTGGAAGGGTAATATGTACCAATTAAAAAAAATCTGCTGCTAGACCTGGACAGCAGCTCTGTCTTGCTTCCCAAATACAAATCTAAAACAGCTGTTCTCAATAAGCCAAAAGTTAAGTCAGACATTGCCTGAAAATTTTGTACAATAATCTGGACCAATGATGGTTCTGTACCCTCATGTTGCTGTGAAACATGACTTGAGCTAAAGGCAAAGACTGGTTATCTCAAGGACAACTGCTTCAATATTAGCAATCAGTACAGTGTATTTAAACTGTCTTCCTGTTGGGTCTCTTGCCTTTCTTTAAAATTAGTTTATTCTTAATGTAGCCACGCTTCCTTTTGGCAGTCTAAAAAGAAAAACAGAATAGTGTATTAGTTACTTAAAATACTATACTGAGTGTATCATGTTTTTGAACTGCTCTAGAATTGTTCAATATATCATTTAGTTTAGGGTTAGAAAAGTCACAGGCAGCTATTTGTTCAAGCACCTGAGAGTTTGAAATGTTTGTCCAATATGAACCCAGTAACAGTCAGCACAGACTTTAAAACTAAATTAACATGCAATTCTAAGCATGTTTCCTCAGATATAAAGATCCATTGTAATAAATGAGACATATCCTACTAAATCTGGTAAAGATTCAGCTGTACAAGAGATTGCTCCTCTATTTCCAATAAATTACAACTATTTTAGCATGTTATTTCATGGCACAAGCTTTTTTTTTTTTTTTTTACATTTTGCTGGTAGCACAAAACATGATTTCTGAAACTGCAAATATAACCAACTACGTTCTTTAAACAATTTTTCTAGTCTGATAGTTATTTTCACGTAAACTTTCCTCAAATGCACCACAGTCTGGCTTATGTTTCAGTTTACTCATTCTGCACGACCTACTTAATGCAGTGGTTCTCAAACTCTGGTTCTCTGAATGTTTTGGACTTCAACTTTCAGAATTCTTAACCTTGAAACATTTTTTGCTGGGGCTTCTAGGAGCTTAAATCCAAAACATGTGGCAAATCAAAGGCTGAGAACCACTGACTTTCTCCCATCTGTAGCACTATAATTTAGAACCAGTATCTTACCTCAAATCAGTGCTTTAATTCTACTTGCTTATTTTAGTGTAAATAAGCAATTCTATAGTTTATGTAGGGCACAATGTAATTAGGTCATGCAAAACCCATAATAAAGGACTATGTGTTGAAAGTTTCCCACATGAGACAGTAAGGATAGCAGGTCTTTTAATGATCCGGAGTGCTAACTAAATACAGGAATCATCTCTTTTGTCACAACATTCAAATAAATAATAATGAACTTGTAGTTGGATTCAGCTGCAGCTATCATTATGCTTTGTATTAGAGTGGTAAAATGTGGACATAAGGTTCTTTCTGCTGGGCCCACTCCTCCTACCTCTAAAATCAAGGATGTGTGGTTTGTCCATCTTAAGAAATTCAAAGCCTAAAAAAGATCATTTCCTGAAAAGATGCACTAGAACATACAGAAGGTTCAAGCAAAACTTTGCAGCACTGAATCCTGAAAAAATTCCTAATAATCTATTGACTCAAAGCCAATGATTACTTCCACAGAGACAGAGAGAGAGAGAGAGAGAGACTGGATGTTGGAGCACTTCTGGGTTGTTCCCTGCCTTTTTTTTTTTTTTTTGACATTTCTGAGCCTGGTGTGATCCATGGCAGGTTCTACCCACCCTCAGGCCCATCTAAGTTTCCACTCTGCTAGTCTATAACTACTGCAAATCTTGTTTGCATGCAGTATGTACTCTGGGTTGGATCCAGATGCACTCAGAGCAAAAGGACTTCAATCATGATGACTTAAGACCCACTGATTTGCATGGTCTTGCCAACTACATCAAATTCTAGATCTACTAGTTAGCATTTTATCTATGTTCACATAAGAGATGCATAACTTGCTAATCTAATTTTAGCTAACTGATGAAATGCTGGGATGCATCTCAGTTACGCAACTGGTCACATAAACAGGCAGATGTGCTCTGGCACCTCAGCAATTCACTATGGAAAGTTATGCAAATCTTAAGCAAATACCAACAGGATTTTGGCCCATACTTTTAAAACTCTCAATCCTATGCCTTTAGACCTCAATATAATGTTTCTGCCACCACTATAGGATATGAGTATGATAACACACATCTTCCTTGGCCAGGCAAACCAGCAGCACAAATATTTTCAAGTAGATGTTTCTATATGTCTTCATAACAGGCTGATGAAGAAAGCCAGGAGCACCAGATAGATTCCAGGGATAAACAGAAGTAAATGCAGAAGACATTTTCAGCTTTAATAGATATAGAAGCCAAGGAATTACCATGGCCTAGATCCAACATAATGCTAGCGAAGTGAAAATCCTCATTAGCACAACTGCATCACACTGTTGGGTAATTGGTTACACCACCATTTAGGTAAACAAAAACTATTGATACAATGTTGCACTTACTGGCCAGTATCCTATTCCACAATTCTGCTGGTGCAGTGGGATGATGTCACTGGCAGCAGGATATGGCTAATTAAAGAGTTCCTTCTTTGATTTCAAGTTCCATACAACTCATGTACAATTAGATGAAGTCATATACACCCCTAAATCAATGCAGGAACTCCTTAATAAGAAGCAGTCTCTTGCTGTCAGTTGCACCACTCTTGCTGTGTTGACAGATCCATAGAACACGATACCGGTGGCCATATGTGCAATGGGTCTTGCACTAAAACAATTATTATCACTTTACACAGGCCCGTTAAAGTGTAGGCCAAAAATGATAGGTGAACGTAATGTTTCCACCCAGCCAAAATACTTTTAATTGACTTTGTGCCAAATTACCAAACAAGTTACAAATTTATAGGTCAACTTAGAACACCACTATATGCACTCAACCCTAACATCTGTACAATCCTCTCTGAAGTGACCTTCCCTAAACATATCAATTTTATTATTGTTCTTTGCCCTTGCAAAACAAACACTATCTTTTAATAAAGTTCCAGAAATTTTAAAGTAAATTATTCATTTTATTTGGAATCAAGTAACAATGGGGGGAGGGGAGGTTCCTTTTTTAAAAGGGTTTTATTTCCATGCTTGAATACACTATACTTTAATAGAGTAAGACACTGCACAGAAGTAGTGAATAAAATGAATGTTGCGTTTTAGTGAAATATTTCAAAAACAATAAGAAGGCAGATACTCAAGCTGTGAACAAAAACTCCAGGTTTAATTACTTTACAAAAAATTCATTCAGAAATCTAGGGAGGTTCCAGAAAGATACTTTTCATGTCTAAGTGACCTGCCACAGCTACTGAAACACTAGTGATATATTTTATATAGCACATTTTGTTACATTTAGCTGAGATTTTTAGGAGTTATCTTCTCAGTTAGCAAAGTAGATGTTCACATGCTCAATTAATCAGGTTATTAATTAACCCTTGTGACCATCCAGCATCTCTGTATTTAGGGAACAGAAAGAACAACCCATACTGCTTTAAATTTGTGCAACACTATCAATCTTCTCTGACATATTTTCACTGAGAACCCACCTTTTTTGACAAATACTTCTGTTTTGGTAAAATGTTGGTTAGTCTAGGCTTATGATCCAGTGTCTCTCTGTTGTCTAGTTGTTTCACTTTATATATCCTAACAAGCCAGTGCTCTGATGTGAAGGCTTCTTCCAAATGTTTAAACTTAATGTCCTTGTTGCCAATCTCTGCATTGCGGGTGCGATCAAATCCTGGGGGTGTCCGAAAATCCAGCTACAAATAATTAATGCTACACATTAGTCTGAAGATATGTAACATAACCCTACAAATAGAACTAAATCCACTTCCAAGAACATTTGAAAAATATACTGCAGTTTTGAAAACTCTCTATATATTTCCATAGGAAATTCATAACCAGAGGAGGATAAGGTTAGTCTGCTCATATGGCACAACATTCACCTGCTTGATGGGGTGTAACAGCCACTAAAAAGGCTTTTGTTTTGAGTATTTCCAATGAAGCAGTGGCTGGGAGTTTGAAAGGATTAATAATTTGCATTAAATTAGAGAGGCTCCAAGACTGTAGCGTAGTGGTATAGAAGAAAGCCCATGCTGAACTCTACAAGAAACTTTTGAGTTTCAGGAACTATTTAACAAAGAAACATAAGCCTGATCAACTGGAGATGCAGGTGCCTACCCTTTTGCGTCTACCATCTAGATTTCATATGCTGATGTCTCATTTAATGACATAGCTTTTGGAGGTAGGCTCCAAATGTAAATGTACAGAGGCCATGAAAATGTAAAACAGGTTGCTTTTGTAATGTTTGTTCCTTGAGTAGTCATCAATTGCTTCACATGATCCGCCCTTTTTCCTCCCTTAGGCACTTGTACTTAACTGCTTCCTGTTGCTGTTTCTTTCATTCAAATTTATAGCACTGAGGGACTGGATCCCAGCATTTGCACATTACTATGTGTATGTGAGTATGAAGGTTTTAAAGGGATGGATTTGCACAGGTGAATGCATGAATGCTTAGAGACCACAACAAAGATCTAAGTAAAAGTCTCCAAATGATATCAACTAGCAGCTTCAACTATTCTTACAACATATACGCTGCCTCTTTTTGACAAATATCCCAAGATGCTCCTCCACAATGTACAATCAAAAATCATGATTGAGTCAATAGTCATCTTATACCAGCTTGTTCCATGTGTTACATAGTAAATGTATATACTGTGAGACTTACAATTCTCTTAGTAAATAGTAAACCACCTCTGTATTTTGTCAATAGCAGATCTTGAATTCCTTCCTTTTGCCTGCCCTTTATTTAGTGTGCAAAGGACTTTGCAATACAAGCCCATTATCAGCCAGCTCTGGATAGTTATTTATAACATAAGCTCTGGGCAGATGTTAACGCCTGCCTGATCTTTTCACCAAGGTTAGGAGACTGAATGTGTTTTTGTGGACCTGCATGGTTCTTCATTGTCATACAGAAGGGTTATTTATATAAGCACAAGCACACGGACACCTAGCAGATGCACCATATTTCCTCCCTTACCCTTTTTCTAAATGGTTTAGTATGAAATAAATACACAAAGTGCTAAGTAGTACAATTTTATGCTAAGGAATCTGTAATTTTTAATGAAAATGTTCTCATTTTATACAATAAATGAATCAGGACTGAAAGACGCAGTCAGTGATATGCATGAAAAGGAAAGAATAGGTATTCATTAGAACACTTTTAACATAAAAGAGACACACATTTCACTAACCTGCATTTCTCCAAATCTGTAATACGACATTTTATACATGAGGCAGTTTAATAATGTTGGAGAGCCTGCTTTATCAACTCGAAATTCTCCCTGTGGAGTAAAATAATCACTTTCCTTAAAGAAAAAAAAAAGGAATAAAATTAGTGTTGTGCAAGTCACAATTTAGAAGAAAAATGGACCATAAATTAATTTCTTAAAAACGCAACGATCAACAGTTCTACAACCTGCTTCTAGCTCAAAAGAACTAATTGACCATCATAGTAACAGTCCTGTTTTTGTGTCAGGTTTGGCATGCTTGAAATCAAATTAAAAATCTCCAACTACATGACATACAGCTAAGTGCACATTTTTTCAACTGGGAAGTGGGGTTTTTTAAAATAGTCACATGAGGATTGTTTATTTTAAATAGATTCTGAACACGCTTTTTTAAAAACTGATTTTTGTATGTGTGATTGACTATGCTAGAATAAATAGTGGGGCAGTGTGCAGGGTTTGCTGAATTGTGGGTACCAAATACAATGGGTACTCTTCCTTTTCCTCCTTAACTGTTTCTATTTTAGCACTGCATCATCTGATACTATGTCAATTCAAAATGTACATGTAAAAAAATTTAAGTATTATAAAATGTGAGACTACAATGGTGCTTCTTACAGGACATAGGAAACAGCTGTTAAAGTAGATTAGATGTGGGCTGTGTTGTAGGCTGCTGATGCTGGCTTTGCTGAATAAAAGTTGCTGTGTCTGGTGTCAATTGTCAAGTTTTTTTTTTAAAGGCAATTCCCCACCCCCACCCCAAAAAATGATTCCATAATGGGCTTCCCCACATTGAGCTTTATGTCAAGTACTCATTGGGTTTTAATTTGAATCCATATGTGCTCAATCCAATGTAAATTGCAGGTAAACAGTCAATGTAGTTGCCCCTTCTCCTCTGTAAAATCAGTAGGTTTTTTGTTACTCATAAGAGCTAATTTGACTTGTTCTTAATGTAATCTTTGGACTATTAGGTTGTCATATAATAGCAGACCAGTATAGCCATGCACAAAATCCATAGATATTATCTATTGATAGATTTTACGCATCAAGCCATCCTGTGACAATTTCTCTTATTGAAACAATGGCAGAATTAGAGATATATTGTCAGACTGTATCACCTAGAAGAAATATTTAGAAAGAAATCTTATAATGGATATTAACTTTTTTTAAAGCACACACATGCATTTTGACTTACTCTGATATCTTTAGGATGTTCTCCTTCTGCTATTCTCACCATCCACAAGAATTTGTTGATATCATCACCAGAGTAACCAATTACACCTCCAAAAATTATTAATACATAATCCACATCTAGACTTCTCATGATTTCATATGCTGCTGTCTCATTTGATGACATAGCTTTTCCTACCTGCAAGAAGGAGTTTTCTTAAGCTTTCATTTGTTCCAGTTAGCAACAACAACAACAACAACAACAAAACAACATCCCAGATTTGTAGTAAATCATTCAAGATACATTAGCCCACCCTAACCAAACAGGTTATTCATCACATGCAGAGTAAGTATAAAATCTAAATAATTTTAATTAAAAATTGCAGCATCTAAATGAACCTTGATACCCAATGTGGTATAATAGATTGATGGACTAGGACTCAGAAAGTCTGGATCTGAAACTCTGCTCAGTCATGGAAATTAACTGGGTGTGGAACTGGTAAAGCCATTCCTTAAATACCTCTCTCACCTTGAAAGTCCTATTAGGGTCGCTATCAGCCAGTTCTGATTTGACAGCACATTTAAAAAAAAACGAACCTTACATATACTTCCAAGCCTAGAATTTGTCATATTCAGAATGTGGAAATATTTTGGTAGTCATTAGTCCAGTTCAGACTTAACAACAGAATATCATTATGTCTCAAGAGAGAACCTCTTAAGGACTACAATGCAAGACCAATGGGTGGGTGTGCAAATGGCAGAGCCATTCATTTGAAATTTCTATTACCATCCACTTCAGTTACAAAGCCAAGGATGCAGAAGGAATGATGACAACAATCACTGTCTTTTGACAGAGATGGTGAACTCCTGGAATGCAAACCTTCAATATGTATTCTAAGGTGCCCTCTTGTAAAGCTAATTTATCACGGCTTTACTGTCTCACTTGTTTGTTTTTAATTCTTGAGAAGCTCCAGTATTGTAAACATAAATGCACCCTTTAAACATAGTCTTGAAGTACCCCCAGAAATAATTTTTGCTTCAAAACTTCCACTTCTGAATTTTGCTAGATATACACATATGTTTGAAACATTGAAATCTGAAAATATATTTAAACTATCTTATGTGAGAGAGCAGCTACAAATTTCAGTCTAGTCTACTCTTACCTGGAACAGTCATACTTTCATTTACAACTGTATTTGAACAAAGACACCCTACAGCACATGCAGCAACAGAGTGTTAAATTGTTGATAAAAGGATTAAGAATTTCTGCAAAATATGTTAAACCTAAATCGTGCATCTGGATTTGTTTTTCTTGTTACTTTTGCTTGCAATCCATTTGCTACAAAGCAGATTTCATAGGGAATTAGGTTTTGCCTGAGGATTTTAATACAAAACAGCAGAACTATGTAAAATCCATTAAAAAAACCTAATGACCAATATTTAGGATTTTATTCCACATCAAGCATTTAATACATTTGAACTAGAAAACTTTAGAAGTATGCAAAACTAAACACAGAAGGCCTATTCAGATACCCAACAGATACTCTTTAATAAGTACATGGCATAATGGTAACTATTTTCAACACCATCCATCTTCTCTATTTTACTTTGGGAAAAGAAAATAACACTGACACCTTGATGTTAAAACAAGTCAATTTGTCCTTATCAGAGGAGCCACCAAACTATACACATTCCTAATATATGAACAAAATATCAATCTAGGAAGGAAAAAAGGAAAAAAAGAAAAGAAAAAGAGAAAAAGATGTTAAAAATGTAACCAAATGTTCTCTGCAACATTTCATTTGCATCTCAATGTTATCTATTCTAGAGAATAAAAACTAGAAACCTTACTTCAGTTTGATTCCAATGATAGCAAAATCTGACAATGATACCATAACATCTAAGTTCGTCATTCTTAACTTTGACATTAACCCATGAGATAAAGACACAAAATGGGAAATAATTTTCAGCAGTACATTAAAACTGAACAAGAGTAACAGTGCCCACAATCCTGTTGCTTGACATAGTAAACTGCGGTAGAGTAAGTCTATTGAATCACTGGGGGTTTAGTGAGTCAGCTCCTCTGTAAGTTCCAATGATTCAGAAGGCTTACTCTGTTACTTACTATGTTAGAGTAAACCGCAATTAGAATAGGCTCATTTAAAGCAGATAGACATGATTTGCGTTATTTAAAAAAATTAAATATCAAGGTCAAATTTTCCTGCCGAATTCGCAATACAAAAAACGTCACTACATACCAAGGCTATGTGGCTGTTGTTCCATGTATTATTGTCAACTAGAGTAGTCCGATTTGCCATTCCTGCTATTTGATAGCCATAATCCCACCAAGACATTACTCTGGCATGTTCGTCTGTGTTTTGTCTTAGCCAATAGTATGCTTCCCTGAAGTCATCCAAAATGTTTCGAGTACTGCAACAGTAACAGAAGTTAGCTGCAGAGGCAAGGAAGTAGTACTGCTTTGATCAGAGTTTTGTGTCACAGACTGAGAATAACAAGTATCCCAAATGGTCTTACCCATCATGATTGTAAGATGCCAAAACAACACTAGGACTGGAGTAGGCATTGCTAGTAACCCATGTACAATGGACGGCAAACATCATCAACAGCATTAACATTAACATTGTAACAATGCTCTTGATATTCGGACCAAGACCTTCTTCAGTTTTTTCCTGTTCAGATATATGTTTCCTCACTTTACCTGCCTAAACAAAGAAATAACTTTTGAAAAATTCATTTCTTAGCTTACATCCAATTTTACTTTATAAGTCTTTTACAATGAAAGTACAACTTTCTTTCTCAAACCAAACCTCTCATGCTGTCCCCTAAACTATTTCCCAGATATTGAAAAGTTTATCTGTCAGGGATGTATAAAGCTATCTTTTAGTGACTAAGTATTCAGAAGCACAATACTAATGACAGATATACCTTAAGTAAAAGCAGTTTTCCAAGTAAGAATACAGAAAATGATAGTTCAAATATATCCTAACCAACTGAGCATTTTCATGAATGCAGCTATTTTTTCTGATATTGTTGTTCGAAGGTATACTGAAACATGGCTGCAGGGGCAAGGAGTATGGATCAGTTGGCTGTAAAGGTTGGGAAACACTACCTCTATTCTTCTCAATTAATTTTGACATGTGTTAATTTTTAAAAATACAAAGCTATCATGAAGACCTAGAACTCTGACCTTATCATAAAGATTTCCTGGGTTTCTTTTATCATCCTCATCACTGCTATCTTCCACTGGTGGATTCTCTCTCTTCATATCATCACCCAAATAGTGCTCAAAAACGTTCGAGAAAGCAATTGCTGACAACATACAGACCACTGGAGTTAAAGTTAACATCAGGCGGACCATCACTCCAGCAAAGTAAACTGCACTGATTGCATACAAAGCCACTGCAGGGAAACAAAACCATTCAATGTTATTAAGTACTTAAAAAGCCAAGGACTACTGTTTTCCTATTAGATATTGTATAATCGTACAATACGTTTGCACATTTCTTTCGCAAAATCTCCTTTCCCATTAAGGATGCCCCTACTCTGAATTATACTTGTAACATTCAATAAAATGGATTTTCGTAATTTTACTTTACCATAGGATGAATCCATATTTAATATATGTCTGTTATTTATATGCTACCTTTCTCCCCAAAGGGGACCCAAGGTGTCACACAACACTTAATACTATAGAATAATCAAAGATTTTAAAATACCGTTAAAAACTATACTTAGAAACAATTAAATGTATTGATATTAAAACAACAATTAAAAATAATTTTTAAAACATCTTTAAAAAACCTCTAAATTCAATAAATACAGAATTCCTGAGACTCTTACTTATAACTTAAACCCTGTCTGAAAAGGAAGGTCATTGCTTGAAGACAGTACAAGAGGAAGGGGGCACACAATTGGGCTAGTGAATCAGACTTTCCTGTCCACTCACTGCAGTAACTTCTCCAGACTCACGAGATGCTACACAATCAATGTCCAGTGTGGACCTTGCTGAGTGAGGTAAGCAATGGTGCAGAGATGGGTTGCCCCAAAGATTGGGCATGAACACTTTCTGTGAGGAAAAGCTCCACTCTCAGAAAATGCCTCTACCCAATTTTCAGGGGATTTGATACTGCAGCTCCCTTCATTCAGCAAGTGCCTCCAACCTTCTGTGTAGCATTCTTGGGAAACTAAAATGGCTACCACAGGGAGAAGGAATCTGTTTCCACCAGCTGTGTGTTCTAAGTCTGGATGCAATCAAAAAGAGAGGTTACTACCTGTAACTCTGGTTCTTTGAGTGGTCATCTGTGAATTCACACTAATGGGTTTAATCTGCGCTTGTGCAGAGGTCTCCGGAATATTTTAGAGCTCAAACATGAGTTCGCTAGGACCGCCCCCCCCAGTACACGTGGTCCACCCGTCCTGGCGATCACCTCAGTTCCCAAAAAGCCTGCCGCTGCCTGAAATAATGAGACAGACATGACGGACAGAGGGGAGGATGGGCGGGAAGTGTGAATTCACAGATGACCACTCGAAGAACCAGAATTACAGGTAAGTAACCTTTCTTTCTTCTTCATGGTCTCTGTGAATACACACTAATGGGTGATTAACAAGCTTACCGTACAGGTGGAGGGACGTCACGGCAAAACCGAAGACAAGATTGCACAACCGAAAACCGCATCTGACTTGGCCCTTACATCCAAACGATAATGGGATGCGAATGTCGACGGAGTTGACCAAGTGGCAGCCTTGCAAATATCTGGAACAGGTACACCTTGAAGAAAAGCCGTGGAAGTGGCCATTGCCCTGGTGGAGTGAGCCTTGACATCAGTAGGCAGAGGCTTTCGGGCAAGCTGATAAGTGAGGCGTATAGTCTGCACAATCCATCGTGAGATAGTTTGGGGGGACACCTCTGCCCCTCTATGAGGTGAATGAGGCGAAACAAATAGCCTTTTAGACTTACGAAAAGAGGCAGTTCTCTTGACATAAAAGGCGAGGGCCCTTCTCACTTCTAGGAGATGGAGGGATCGCTCAACACCCGTGAGATGGCAGTCAAAAAGATAAGAAAGAAAGGCCAACACTGCTCGGAGGGTAGTCGGAGCCGTCGTGAGATAATTCTGACGAGCAAACTTCTGGAAAGCAGATCATTTGTAAGCATAAAGTTGATTTGTAGCCGGCTTCCTCACATGGGTGAGGATGGTGTTTAGGGAGGGTGGATCCTCCAAGCTGTTAGGTGGAGGGATTGGAGGTCGGCATGGTAAATTTGCCCGTGATGCTGGGTGAGCAGGTGAGGAAGGCAAGGTAGACGGATGATTGAGAGGTCATCAATGTGAGCATTGTGAACCAAGGTTGCCTCGGCCACCAGGGGGTGATCAGAATGGCATTTGAGCGATCCTGTCTCAATTTGACGATGGTCCGCAGGAGAAGTGGTATCGGTCCCCTTTTTTGTAAGGGGACCAGGTGGCATGAACTCGAAGGTCCCTGCAATGTGCACCCCAACCGACAGGGCTGGCGTCGGTTGTATTTTGAATTGCCAATTGGAGAGGTGCAAACGGTCGCCCGAGGAAAAGATTGGCCGGGGTGATCCACCAAATCAGCTGAGATGCAAGCTTGGGAGTGACTTGTAGAAGCATAGTGGGTGGGTCGAGAAGCGGGTCGAATAGGGATAGGTACCATGATTGTAACAAGCGCATTTTCAGTCGGGCATGCTGAATAACGGATGTGGTGGAGGCCATGAGGCTGAGGAGACGTTGTACCTGATGAGCAGTGTCCAGCATGTGAGGCTGGAAATGGCTGAAGAGTACATATCTTGATTGCACGTTCTTGAGGGAGAAAAGCCCTCGCGTGATGTGAGTCTAGAACCATGCCTATGTAAGTGACTCTTTGAGAGGGAGTTGGTACTGACTTGTAGACGTTGACCTTGAGGCCCAGATCTGCCAGTAAAGAAAGAGTGACAGCAATGTCCTTCAGAGCTTGCACGCGTGACTGAGTAACCAGTCGATGTACGGAAACACTGAAATTCCTAGGGTGCAAAGGTGTGCTGCTATGGGGGCTATGCATTTTGTAAATACTCGCGGAGCGGTGGAGAGGCCGAACGGTAGGGCGTTGAATTCGTAGGTGGTCTGACAGAGAGAGAAGGGAAGAAATTTGCGGTGGTCCTGTCTGATGGTGATATGAAAATAGGCGTCGCTCAGGTCGATGACAGAGAACCAGTCTCCCTCTTGTAGAAGGGGAAGGATGCGTTCTAGAGTCACCATGCGAAAGTGCCTTTGAATAATGAAGTAATTGAGGTTGCAGAGGTCGAGAATGGGACGTAGACTGTCGTCTCGTTTTGGAACGAGGAAATACCGGGAGAAGAACCCCGGGTCGGAAGCACTTGGAGTGATGAGTGAAATACAGTCAAACCTCGACTTACGAACGTCCTTACCTACGAACATTTCGACTTATGAACGGCTCCGTTCGCAAAAAAATTGTATCAACTTGCGAACGGAGCCTCGACCTACGAACAAAAAAAAGGCAGGGGAAAAGGGCGGGAAATTCAAATTTCCCCTGCCTTTTTTTTTGTTCCATTCAAACCGTTGGTGGCGAAGAGGCTGCTCTTTCGCCCCAACGGTTAGGAAAAGGGACCCCCAGAAGGTCTCCAATGGCGGCGGGGGACCCCAGGGAGGTCTCCCAGGGCTTCCCCGCTGCCATCGGGGGGTCCCCCACCACCGCGATCGGCGCCTTCGGAGGCCTCCGGAGACCTCCTGGGGGTCTGATCACGGCGGTGGGGGACCCCCAGGACGTCTCCGATGGCGGCGGGGAAGCCCTGGGAGACCTCCCAGGGCTTCCCCACCGCCATCGGAGACCTCCTGGGAATCCCCCCCGCCGCGATCGGCACCTTCAGAGGTCTCCGGAGGCCTCCTGGGGGTCCGATGGCGGCGGTGGGGGACCCCCAGGAGGTCTCCGATGGCGGCGGGGGAGCAATTTTAAATTTCCCGCCCTTTTCCGCCGCCGCGATCGGACCCCCAGGAGGTCTCCCAGGGCTTCCCCGTCGCCATCGGAGACCTCCTGGGGGTCCCCCGCCACCGCGATCGGTGCCTTGGGAGGTCTTGGGCCTTGGGCGCCGACTGCGGTGGCGGGGGGACCCCCAGGAGGTCTCTGATGGTGGCGGGGAAGCCCTGGGAGACCTCCTGGGGGTCTGATCGCGGTGGCGGAAAAGGGCGGGAAATTTAAAATTACTCCCCCGCCGCCGCAATCGGACCCCCAGGAGGCCTCCAGAGACCTCCGAAGGCGCCGATCGCGGTGGCGGGGGACCCCCAGGAGGTCTCCGATCGCGGCGGCAGGGGAGCAATTTTAAATTTCCCACCCTTTTCCGCCGCCGTGATCGGACCCCCAGGTGGTCTCCCAGGGCTTCCCTGCTGCCATCGGAGACCTCCTGGGGGTCCCCCGCCGCCGCAATCGGACCCCAGGAGGCCTCCGGAGACCTCTGAAGGCGCAGATCGCGGTGGCAGGGGACCCCCAGGAGGTCTCCGATGGCAGCGGGTAAGCCCTGGGAGACCTCCCGGGGGTCCCCCGCCGCCGCGATCGGAGGCAACGGTCACCCAGCGCCGGGAGGCTTGAGCCAAAACCCAGCCAGCTCAAGTCTCCCGGCGCTGGACAACCGCTGCCTCCGCTGCAGCCGGGGGCGAGCGGCTGAAGCACCCTGGCCCGGCTCAAGCCTCACGGCGGCGGTGGTCACGGCGGCGGTGATTGCAGCGGCAGGCGACCCCCAGGAGGCTTCGGACCTCCTGGGTAATCGTAAGTGCTGCTTTTTTCTTTTTCAAAACTGTTCTGGGTGGCTTTTGCGGGGTGGGTTTGGGCTGGGGGGGTTATGTTTCTGTGCTTTGTTGTTTTGTTTTTTGGTGATTTTTTTTTTTTTTTTTGCAGTCCCAGCGTGGGGCTTGCTCCAATGTTTAATTTTGGATTTGTGTGTTTTTGTTTTTTTGCAGTCCCAGCGTGGGACTTGCAGTGTTTTATTTTTAATTTTTTTTTTTGGTATTTTTTTCTTTCCCCGGAACGCATTAATCGGTTTTCAATGCATTCCTATGGGAAATGGTGCCTTGACCTACGAACTTTTCAACTTGCGAACACCGTTCCAATACGGATTAAGTTTGTAAATTGAGGTACCACTGTAGCCTCCTTTGAGAGGAGTGATTGAATCTCTAACTCAAGAGCAGTGGATGGTGAAGTTATGACGATCCGTGGTGGTGGTACGGAAACGAATTCTATCGCGTACCCAATGGACATGATTGACAGGACCCACAAATCTGTGGTTATGTGCGCCCAAGATTGAAAATGGGGTGCGAGGCGGGTGGTGAGGGGAGGGGATAGACTACGGATCCGAGCGGTAGGGGAGTCAAAGGTTCTGCTTGCTCTTTTTGTCAGGACGCCTGAAGGACTGGTGAGGGCGGTGTCTCTGAGTGTGCTGACGAGGTTGGAACGTGGAAAATGATTGAGGTAAGTAATGTTGCTTTTCTGGGAGAGACTTGTACTGGTGGAAGGGATACGGACGATGCCAGTGATACCTTTGAGGCCTGTAATACGGCTGAGTATTGTAGGAGCGTGCTGTTTTTCTCATCTTTTGTAGGTTATCCAGAATCTCGTCCGTTTTCTCATCAAACATACCAGCACCGTCAAAAGGTAAGTCCTCAATCCGCATCCTAGAGTCCTCTGAGATGCTCGCGGAACGTAGCCAGGCATGTCTACGTAAGGCTACAGCTGTGGCCATGTGTTTAGAAGCTGTCTCAATTATATGTCGTGCCATGGTGCGCTCTTGTCGTGCCAATGCCATAGCCTCTTGGTGAAAGGCGAGACCCCAAGGTTTGTACTCTCCAGAGGCCGACTGTAGGGACAGAAGGGCCTTGTTCCAGAGAAACCTGTGATAGGCTCCCATTGCAGCTAAATAGTTTGCAGCACGCAAGGTGAAATATGCGAGAGAGTAAACTCTACATCCAATAATTTCTAACTTCCTACCCTCTTTATTGTTTGGAGTGGTGTTAGAACGATTACGTGCACGATGTTGCGTTGCATCGACAATAACGGAATTAGGAGGAGGTTTCGAGAGAAATTCCGTGTTAGTACCATGGGTCTTGTACAGATTCTCGACTCTGCGAGAGATCTAAGGCACTGAAGATGGTTTGGCCCAAGACTGCTTAATAAGCTTGAGCAGCGACGGAATGAACCCCATACGAACTGGGGGTGTCTGATCCTCATCGATATCCTCATATACCTTGTCAGATTCAGATTGGGTTGGTTGCTGGACCTCAAGATCCATGGCTTTGGCGATACGGAGAACTAATTGAGAATAGGAGGAGAAGTCCTCCGATGGTGATGGAGGGTTAGCACCAGCTACATCGGAATCGGGAGTCAGAAGATTGGGGGGCGATTCCTGTAAGGCCATGGAATCAGAGGACTCCGAGTTCGAAGAATGTGCTCGTGAAGGCGAGGAACCCTGTTGATACGAAGAGGTTGACGTATCAGGAGGGGCGTCTGGCCGGTGGCACTTAGGAGCCACAGTACCGCGCTTATCAGGTATCGGTTGGGCGGAAAGATTTGGCTTACGCTTCTGAGGTTTCTTAGAGTCCACGGTACCGGGCAGGGGTCCAGTGTAAGTCGTGGTGACTTGTAAGGATGATGAGCGGTCCCGAGAAAGAGCAGCCATATCAGCCGGTGGTACAGAGGGCTTGGCCAACTGCTTTGGTTTCTTCGGTATCGAAGTCAATGGAGCCGGGGCAGCTGAAGTTTGTGAGTTTTCTTATGGAGCTTCGGTACCGAAGCAGGAGAAACGCTCTCATCGTCTGATGACTGGTCGTAGTAATAGCTCGAACGGTATCGAGGAGGCGAGGGGGACTCCGAAGAGTCCAAAGGATAATAGTATGCATACCAAAACCGCTTGGGTTTGACGTAATGTTCGGTATCATGCTGCCAGTACCGGTGCGGACAATGTCGATACCGTTTAGGTGGCGGTTCATAGTAGACAGGAGGGTCATAAACTAACTTGTTTGGGCCGATGATGTCGAGCCCGAGAGCCTCGCGATACCGACAGTCCCGAAAGTGTCGGAGGCTGTGAGAGAATGGTATCGGAATGGCCGGTATCCTCAATGTGGTGCAGCTTACCCTTCTTCTTCCGCAAAGGAACTGGATCAACAGGAACAGATATTGATCCAGACTCACACCCGGACACAGAGCAACCCAAAGATTTGGGGCTCGAGTAGGCCGAATAAGGCAGTACAGTCACCTCAGCCGAGGTGTCCACCCAGGATGGAGACTGAGCCAGCAAAGGAGAAGGCGGTTGGCAGGACGGAGGCGGAATGGATTCGCGGTTGGTATCGAGATCAATAGGTGGTTGATCCTATATGGAAGGATGCTGTACCGGCGGTTGAGGGTCTACAGAAGACTTTTTAGATTTCTTCGGTTTGGTACCGATCGGTTTCGGAGTAGTTTTTGGTGTCAGGGTCGATTGTGATGTCGATCCGGAGGACTTTGACTTAGGCAATTTTGGCTTAGATTTAGGAGTCGGTAACGGGGAATTGGTAACCGAAGAAACCGGTGGCGGTTGTGAAGCCTGAGTCTCATCCATCTTGGATGGTGGACGAAGAGATTGCTCCCACAAGAAAGATTTAAGGCGTTGTTGACAGAGCTTGATGGCTTGTTTAGTAAAGTTTTTACAATAGGAGCAGGAGGCTGGCTGGTGCGATTCTCCCAAACAAAAAAGACACAAATCGTGGCCATCAGAAATAGGCAACTTATTAGTGCACGAAATGCACCTCTTAAATGGCCCTGTCGGGGCCATAAAAGGCGGGAAGGGAGGGTGAAGGGGGGGCGGATTACGGAAAAAGTGGTAAAACGACTAAAAATCACAAAGGAGTAACGAAAATAGTATTATAGAACAGTCTATTTCTAAATAAGAACAATACGATGTATTATGCTTCCTCAGGAAAAAGAACCAATTTGCGCGAACAGAGAGCTCAGAAGAAGATGAGACCTCAGCGGCAGCAAAAAGGAACTGAGGTGATCGCCAGGACGGGGCGGACCATGTGTACTGGGGGGGGCGGTCCTAGCGAACGCATGTTTGAGCTCTACAATATTTCGGAGACCTCTGCGCAAGTGCAGATTAAACCCATTAGTGTGCATTCACAGAGACCACGAAGAAGAACCATATTTATATTAATGTTACCTCTTTAAAAGACATCTCATGTTAGCAATCCAACTGAACAAATACAATAATCTAAGAGATAAAAAATGGTTTGATAACAATATTCTGAGGTTACTGTGAACTACAAAAGCTGGTGTAGAATACAGCTAGAAGGGGAAAGAACTGAGCAAGTTATCACTAGTACCATTCTAACAATTGTTCCACAGCCTATTTGATTAAAATCACTGGATTATGTACAACTTTTGTTATAATCACGGAAGACACAGTAAAATAAATCGAAATTAGTCATGATTAATTTATCACTGATTTCAGTGGATATGCTTTGAGTGTGACTACATCTGGATCCAAACTATTTTCTTTTATTGGACTAAGCTTCAGTCCAAAATACAACACTGGAGAAAGCTTGTGCCAACTGAAAACAGGTACTATTTCAGCAATGGATAGCTATAATTAATGTCCAGAATTAATAATTCAGCTGTCTAAACTCCCAAGAAAGGATCTCTGACAAAATTCTGTAACAGTTATATAATTGTGACGTCAGAATTTTTCATCTTGACAGTTTAATTTTTAATAGTTAATACTTACCAAATACTCTTTCATCATTGATGTTTTTGATACAGAACCACAGCCCTGCTGGGAAAGTACACACGAGAATATGGAGATCAAAAAAGAAGGAAACCCATGTTGTAGGCTGATGTTCAGACACTGAAGCAATGATCGGGATGTGAATTTTCGCATACCTTGTTTAAAAAAAATTAAGTTCAAATTATTTTGAAGTGATGCAATACTAAATTTACTACATCTGAGGACCAGTAAACATTTTGAAACTTTAGTAGAAGGCTTTTTGTTGCAATATTTTTAACTACTGAAAAGCACAATGAATATAGCAAATTTATATAAAAAACAAGCTTTTAAACAGTATTTTTATATAAAAATTAATATGGACCATCACAGATGTTTTTATGAACTTTTTTAGACTATCATATCAACTTCTACCATCAGAAAATTATTTCAATTATTTAGCTGAATTCTACACTTTTTTAATTTGAGCCTATTGCTACTTGATCCACCCTCTGGAATCAGAAGAAGAAATGAGTTGCCTCTTGTAACATTATTTTTTTTATTGTGCATCTATACATTCACAGCAATGGGTGTACACCTGCACAGAGTTACCCCTTTCGGAACCTTCTAGACGAAAAGCTTTGATTATGGCCCCTTGTCTAAAGTGGATGCTCCAGCAGGTCTTCCCTCAGTTTATACATCTGGATGACAAAGCAACTGTAGGTGCTGAAGAGAGGAGAGCAAGTCATGTGAATACACAGATGACCACTCAGAGAATAAACATTACAAGAAGGAGTATTTTTCATCATGGTCTCTATGCATTCATACTAATGGATAAAAACTAGTGAGCTCTCCAGAAATGTTGCAGAGGCAGGCAGACAGACACGTATGCTTACTGGAGCACTGTGAAGAAAAGTGCTCTTCCAAAGTAAGTGGTCCTCTGAGATCGAATGCTGCTTAACATCTATGAGGCCACTGGGGGAGTTCATCTGGAGATCTGGAGTCTGCTGCCATCAGTATGCTGATGATAGCCAACTCTATCTCTTCTTAACATCCTCAGAGGGAAGCTGTATGGACCCTGGAGTGTTGCCTGTCCTCAGTTATGGACTGGACGAGGGTTAACTGACTGAACTAAATCCTGACAAGATGAAGATCTTGCTGTTGGGAGGAGATCCTGCCCTGCTAAGGGGTTCCTTGCTTGGTCTGGATGGAATTACACTCCTTCTGAAACACCAGGTCCACAACTTAGGTGTGCTGCTGAACCTGGCCCTTACTCTGGAAAAAACATATCTTGCCCGTGGCCAAATCTGCCTTTTTCCAGCTTAGGCAGTTTACACACCTGTTCTGAGCATGTGCCTGCCAGCCAGCTGATAGGTGGGCACATGCTCAGAGGCAGTGGTCCACTTTGCTGCCAGGAACTGGCCACTGCCTTTGAGGATAGCACTCATGGTAGCGGCAGCAGAGGTGGAAAGTAGGGCCCACCCAGGCATGAACCGGAAAAACAAACTGCACTCTATTTATGTACTAAACTATGGTGAAATTGTCAGTGGTGATTCTGCACAATGGTATCAATAAGCAGTGAACAAAAATCTTTGCAAGCTTTGAACATGGCTACAAGTTTAAAAAATTGATAAAATATTGAGCCTCTCTGGTCGTACGCCCCTGGATACAATACTGGATACAACGCCCCACCTCCTGCACTCTTATTTTATAGTCTCACTGTGTTATAAGTACCCATTCACTGGTAGTTATGTTGTTCAAGGCTCAAAGATGTTGAGTGAGCCTAGTATCAAAAACAGTAAGTTTAGTATTGATGTAGGAAGCATGACAGTATCAAACACTCACAGTATTGTAAATTATAATCATGGTGAAAACAGAGAAAACAATGTAGACACAACTGACATCCCCACTTCCTTCTGTAGTTCCACTTTCAAGCGAGAAAAAAAGCTGCTTTGGTTGATACGCAACGGAAGCATGCTTTGAGGATGATTGCTGGGCACTACCACCATGGTAGTAGTGACAGTAAGCCTGGTATTTACTTCAGTTTAGTTGCCTGCAGTGCGAGGTAAATGGAAGGACTCCCATTTTTCTAGCTGCAGCAGCTAGCCTGTAGTCTATATCCAATTTCCCACTGGATCGTCAGCTATTTTGTGTTTATCATTCTGTGACAGACTAGTGAATCTGTACCATTCTGGATAAGTTACACAGTCTACCTGCAAACTAAGGTTTGCAGCTTGGGCATGCTCCTAGACTCATCCCTGAGTCTCGATGCCCAGGTCTTGGTGGTGCCAGTGGGCAATTAAACAACTAAAACTAGAGCATTAGCTATGCCAGTTCCTTGAAAAGTCTGATCTGTTCATGGTGACAAATGTGTTAATTACACTGCATTTGAATTATTATAACATGTTCTATGTGAAGGAGGATCATCTGGAGCAATTAAGAGATCCCGTGACGATGACTGCTGTCATGTTCCTTGTAAATGGAAGGAGCTGACCTGTCCTTCAATTCAGTGTCAGATCCTTGTGGAGTGATTGAGGTTCATCAGCTAAGGTTCCTACTCTGTGAGCATGAAACAATGTAGAAGCAAACAAGTTCATTGGTCTAAGTGGGGTCTTTTGAGCCACTTGTGCAATGAATAGTCTCAGCCATGGTTGCACGACTGTACATACTGGAACGTGTATGAATACTGTGGACAGTATCAAGGCAAGGGAGACTGAGAATGTAATTGACATTATGGCAGCAATTGTAGTTGGTGGTGGTAGTGCTGGCAGGAGTAGTACCAGAGGTGTTGTTACTGTTACGTTAATGATGGCACTGGTACCATAGTTGGAGACTAGTAACCCAGCATGTATTGTTCCACATTTTATGGACATGGGAAGGACTCAGTGAAAGCTAGTAATAGTCATGGAATGGGAACTAATACTTGTAGTACCGAGAAGAAGCTAAGTGACACTGTCAGGACAATGTGTAGACTGTGGGTGGTACTGATACGTGTTCTCACATTCATAGCACTCTCCCTCAGTAGACCTTCTGGAAAAACGATAATATGATGGTATCATTGTGTGAGGATAAGTGTTGTAGCTGGCATAACTTATTAAAGACACTGCTTAGATGCTCCTAGCATGCCCAGATGTGTATCACTGGGTTAGAACAGCCACTTGACTTCATTTTTGTATCTCATGCTCAGATGTAGAGCTGAGAGTTGGCACATTGAGAGGGATCTGCCTAAACAAATTTTATAATAGAAGATTTTGTGGGCCTCCACTGACGTAAAAAAAAAATCAACTTTTTTTTGGAAACAAAACTAAAGTCAAGAATTAATGAAACAATACAAATAAAAGCTATTTAAGATTGTACAGACATCTATTTTTGAAACTTTCAGAGATTTTATTCTGGTGTGGCTACTGTGGTGAATGAAGAACTGAAGTAAAGTCATACTAGAGGCAAGAGGAATGGAGTCATTCAGCTCTATACAGTGGTTCCTCGACTTACGAACGCCCCTACATACGAACAATTTGACTTACGAACAGCTCCGTTCACAAAATTTTGCTTCGACTTGCGAACAAAAAAAACGCGGAAAAAGTGGGAAATGGACTTTGGACTGCCTGGTCCTGTAATTTTAAAATGTAAAAATTGGTTTAAAAGGTGCTTGGTTTGGTTTAAAGCTGCTTGGTTTTAAAGGTGTTTTGTTTAAAAGGTGTTCGTTCCCTCCCTCCTTCCTTTCCTGCCCTTTTTTTAACCTTAGGTCATCTTAGGTTTTAAAAAAAAATTCTCCCCCTAGTGGCAGAGGACGGATTAACCGCTTTTGCATTAGTTCCTATGGGAACGAATGCTTTGACTTACAAACGGCACCTCTACATAAGAAAACAAAAAACAGCCGGAACAGATTAGTCGGTTTTCAATGCATTCCTATGGGAAATGCTGATTCGACTTACAAACGTTTCGACTTAAGAACATCATTCCGGAACGGATTAAGTTCGTAAGTCGAGGCACCACTGTACTGGTGCAGACCCATTAGCATGAATGTATAGAGACAATGACAAAGAACCGATTTTCCCCTTTGTAACAGCTCTTCAAAAGAATATCAAAAGATGACTGCCACAGCATCCCAATCACCTCAATATCCAGCTCTTTCAAATTTTCTTCATAGAACATGGATAATCACCAATTCAGATTTAAAACTCAACTATGGTTTAGCACAGGATGAGTAACCTATTGTCTTACATATATTATTGGATGCCAGCTTGCACCATCTCTAACCACTGGTTCATATGACCTGGATTTTATCAACATCCCGGGGGGTGGGGGGCACAATTTGCCAATCCCTGATTTAATGTTATGAGGATGAGCAGGTACAAGTCCCAGACTAGTTTTTCTCATGAGGATGAGCAATTGAGATTAGCTTTGCAAACTATACAAGTGTGAAAGGAAAAGGTTTCTAGTTTTGTCATCTGGAACAATAATTTCTCTTTTATTATTTATTTATTTGAAATATTTTTATCCCACCTTTCTCCTTAAATAGGACCCAAGGTGGCTTACATAATTAAAAAGACAATATTTAAAAGCTAAAGCAGTAAGTATACAAATATTAAAAAAGAATTAAACAAGTATTATATTAAACATGGTAAATAAAATCAATACTAAAACACTTTTAAAATAACAGAACACAACAAAACCCTCTCAAACCACTGGTCATTAAGGAAAAGCTTGCCTGAAGAGAAACGTCTTTGCCAGCTTGCAGAAGGACAGCAAAGATGGGCCAGCTTAGCTTCCCTTGAGAGGGAATTCCAGAGTCTATCCCTACCAAGTGAGGGTGGTGGGACCGAGAGAAAGGCCTCCCCTGATTATCTTAAAGCTCATAGAGAGAGATGTGGTCTTTTAGATAGCTTGGACCCAAGCTGCTTAGGGATTTATAGGTTAAAACTAGCACTCTGAATAGTGCCCGGAAATGGATCAGCAGACAGTGGAGTTGCTTTAATAGGGGGATATATGTTCTCTGTAACCAGTCCTAGTTAGCAATCTGGCTGCAGCATTTTGGACCCTCTGGGGTTTCCAAACACTTTCCAAAGGCAGCCCCATCTGGAGCATGTTATAGTAATCCAGTCAAGATGTAACTAAGGCATGTGTCACTGTGGTCAGATCAGACCTCTCCAGGAATGGGTACAGCTGGTGAGTTAATTTTAACTGTGCAAAGGCACTCCTGGCCACTGCTAAGCCCTGGGCATCCAGGCTCCAGGACAAATCCAGGAGCACTCCCAACTGCACACCTGCATTTTCAGAGGCAGTGTAACCTCATCCAGTACAGGCTGCAACCCTATTCCTTGATCTGCTTTTTGACTGACCAGGAGCACCTCTGTCTTGTCTGGATTAAGTTTCAGTTTATTTTGTTATCATCCAGTTCATTACTGACACCAGACACAGATTTTAAGTCCAAAGCCTGGGACGTAGGGTGGTTAAAACTACTATCTATCCTGAAATGAGGATATTAAACCACTGACTCAACTAAATCTAAAGCTTTCTAGATTGTTCCAAATGGCAAGTAGAACCTTTAAGTTTACTCCCCTTATACATAAAAGGGTGGAGAGCAAGCAATCAAATGTTCATACCTGCACATCCTCATATCTGTTCAGTTATGGCTTTGTGTAATGCCTGCAGCAGAACAAATTCTTCAATTCTCAGCACAGCCTTAAGGTTTAACTTTTTACATTCCTACTTACCCAGTGTCCCACAGTGAATAAAACCTGCCACTCCACGGTGCAATGTAACCTGAAAACAGAAGTGAAAGATTATTTTAAAACAGTCAAAGTACTTTATAAATTTCTATTAAACTTTTAATAAATGTATATCAAATATATCAAAAGGAGACTCTTATGTGGAGGCAGTTACATTAAACAGACAATAGCTGAAATCCTCTAAGTCACACCAGCATAAGCCCATTGAATCAGTAGATATTTTGTACATCAAGTCCCCTCTAACTTTTGTTGATTCAAATGGGATTACTCTAGTTGCAACTTATTTTAGCATAGTGAATATAACTAAGTGGGCCCATTTGAATCAACTGAACTTGTGAGGCAGATGACTAACCTAATCAGCAACTACGCCACATGACAGGATTTCAGCCCACATATTTCCCATCAACTTGAAAAGAAGTAAATACTTGCTTGTCTCACTTTAATAAATAAGAATGAAAAAGTGCGAATATTTTCTCCTCAGCTGCAGGACAGCAAGACATTTGCCAGCTTCCATGAGAGTTTATGCACTGGCAAACATGTATTTGTGCAAGTAACACAATAATGCAAATGTATTCAAAAAAATGATAGGTGCTTCTGTGTTCCCTGGATATATAGGAATTAAAAGCAGTGGATTGGTGGTTTGTTTGTTTTTTTGTATTTTCCAACAACCACACCATTCTTCTGTGTTTGTTGTGTATATGTGCTTTGGTTCTCAAAGGGAAAGGACAATAGTTTTGTTTAGTTTCAGACTGACGAGCAGTGTGAATCTCCACAGCAGAGGCAGACTGATTAAGACTATCCCTTGTACATGATGGATCCAAATAATTTCTGGAATGAGCTTGGAGAGCTTCTTCCTTCACTTGGTGGTAGTACTTTCAAAAATCTTAACTGTTCTGTGGAACAGAACAGTTAAGAAAAAACAGCTAGGATGGTTGTGCTTCATTAAAAAAATTCAGAGAAAGGCCATGTGCGCCCCCCCCCCCAACATACAAATGTAGAAGCAGGTGATACCTTTATTGGGCAACTAAAAAAAAATCAATAATAATTTTTATCAGTATATGTTTTTAATTCATTTGTGAGCCATCTTGGGACCCTATACACAGAAAAAGATGACACAAAAATAAAAA
Source organism: Intellagama lesueurii (assembly GCA_037013535.1). Lineage (NCBI taxonomy): Eukaryota > Metazoa > Chordata > Lepidosauria > Squamata > Agamidae > Intellagama > Intellagama lesueurii. The sequence goes on from JBAJHW010000006.1 coordinate 79,835,929, forward strand.
TGTAAAAAATGTTTCTGTGCACCCTTTGTGCACAGAAACTTTTTGCACAAATGCAGGAGGAACTGATGAAAGAACAACTCCTAAATTCTACTTCTGCACTAAAGGTGAGGAAATTCCTGGGGCTTAAACTCCTCATTGAGGTGTCTCATTGTCTTGAGACTGCTAATATTAACAAGAATGAGGAACTCTAAAAGTATTAATCACACCCAAACGTTTTAGAAAAAATTCAAAGGTTTCAGTGAACTAAAATAAAACACACACACACAAAATCCCAGCAACAGCTGTACATCAATATACTGCCTGTGTAAACAAAATGCTTTACTTGAGGTTTCTTATGCAGCACTCACCTATGTTAAGCCACCATACTGCCTGAATGTCTCACTACATCTTGTAGACCCCCTGAACCATTTCTAAGTAATCCCCTATCTGCCAACAACAGACATATTCATATTGTACCTGTATATGTTAAGTAGATGACACTCAGAAATACAACTCCAGCAGCTAGTGATATACCCAAGAAGAACAAGGTCTGAAATTCTTGCTTTGTTAATCTGTCTCTCATATATTGCAAGAAGGCATAGGCTTGCAGCAGTGCGAAAACACCTGGTTAAAATAAAGAACACTCCCGTTTTCAAACAAAGTGTTACTGAAGGCTTTCAAACAAACTTTTAATGCTTGCTCCAAACTTTCTTGCTTTTAACTCTTTTAATTCACCTGCTCACATTACTTGCAATCAACAGGCTGCTGATTGTGGGTAGAAAAGAAAATACACATATTAAACTTCAATCTTTTTTGAATGGAAAGAAACATTTGGAATTTTGGGAAGATGTCATGCATGCAGAATAACTGCCATAGGGATGCAATCAGTCACAAAACACCTATGTATGTCCCAGACAAGCATACTACCGTAAAAGTCAATGAGCCCATGAACTTGAATATAGGGTTAAATTTGAGCTCAAGACATAGAGTAACTTTGTGAATCCAGGGATTTCATTCCAAAAGACTATTTCATGGAAGAGAAAGCCAATTATTTCTCTAAATCACTTCTAAAGTGAATTCCTTCAAATGTGTTTCTACCAAATTACAAGAACTACATGCCCCATGCCATAAAACAAGATAAACAATCTTTCTCTGGAGTGCTCAAGAACCACACACAAACTCTCTCTCTGGATCACTACCAAATTCTTATTTTTCATTTTCTCTAATGTATATGCACCCATACCCCACCCATCCAAAGACATAGAGATTTATACAGCATTCAGCTGTCACACAAATACATAAAACATCCTCAGTTGCACAACTCAAACTAAGCTAGAGTTTTAATTTTAAAACTGAGAAGGGTAAGGGACCTTGGTGTAACCATGGGAGTATCTGCAGATGCCATGGCACCACAGATGCTATACATGTAATATCTTTTGCATATACCATTGGTGTATGTTATCATGCTCTGCACTCAGAAATAAACACAAAAGCATAAATGCCTACAGATTGTGTTTTTTTCACAATATGAAACTTTCTTTACCTGCTGCTGCCATGTGCTCACTTGTTCTAATTGGTTGAAATCCAACAAAAGGTATCTGCATGGATAATATTAAACCCACAATATAGAAAGTGCTATATGCTGTGAATAAAAAAAAGCAAAAACAACAAATAATTATGCAGAGGTGTTAAAAGTAAATATTCACAACAAATAATTTGGTTTTTTTAATAATAAAGAAGGCGACAACATAGGATTCTATGTTAATAGCAATATGCTCATAATTTTAGGAGACTAGCATAAATCTCAAAGCCAACTTTGTATATAAATATATTCTACAGCATACAATTTCAGATGTTCCAGTTGAAGCTAATGAAAGCAATACAAGCATAACTTACTGAACTTGCACAGTAATTATTAGGAGGAATAGTTTGCTATTTTCTTTTTTGTAGACCCATCTAGGTAAGCAGGTATGGCACTTATATGTAGAATGGCTGAAAATGTATCTACACAACAAAACACACTTCTGTAGTTATCCTCTCTGAACATGAAGATGTTGAAAAGGGAAATTACAATATACATGATAATCCCTTATTCAGGAAAACAACACACCACTTTATATATTGTTATGGGCTATATTCATTTGGTTTTACATTCCCAAGAAACTTTATTTAATGTAATCATGATTAAATTTAATAAAAGTTTCCCCAAGAAGTTACACTAAGACCAGTGCCCCAAAGCATCTCAGGTTCTATACTCCTAATATGGTGGAAAGAGCAGAGGCACAAAATAACCAACTACATCCAGTTTTGCACAATTTGTCCCCTTCACTTTCAAGCCTTGAAAGCAAACCCTTGGGTCTTTATAGTCATCTAATCAGGTTATTTACATCCAAATGTCATACTTGCCAGTACTCTGCAATCCATAATATGCTACAAAATTACTGCAATACTGCCATCCTCTGGTGCTGAACTGAAAACTACCATCTCTTGCTGCATTTATGCTCTTATGACTTATTAACCACAGAAGACTTTCTGCAACTGTACATCAAAGAAATCCCTCCCTTCTCACACCTCACCTTATAGGTGACTGCTACCTGCCTTGGCTCATCAAAATGCTAATTATTTTTTTTAATCTGAGGGTACTAGAGATCTCCTCTACCTATTCTTATACCCTCTATAATTTTCTCTGACACATATTTCATGACATTGGTCTTGTGCACAGTTCCCCCCCCCCATGTTTTTTTTGGGAAAATACCTATTCCTTTTATGGAAATTAGAAACGTAATCATGCTTCCTGTTACAAACAAGATTTTATTAGTAAAAGTAGAATTTTCAACACTATGTCCATACTGGGGAGCAGTACTGTCAGTAATTCTTTCTCGAACTTCATAGTACAAGTCAGAATAGCATTATTATATTTCTTAACAAGCAACATTTTCTATTTACTTTTTAAAGTTATTTAATGGTAAAGGCTATTTTTAGATGCTTTTACAATAATTTTTCAAGTTTATTCCATTACCTTCTCAATTCTATGGGTTTTTTAAAGTTAACAAAACAGGAATATTTATACTGGAAATAGTTTTGTTCTGAAGTAGTATGCAAAAAAGCCCATAAAAATAAAAACTAGTTAGTCTTATAAATTGTTGCTGCGGACTAACAAGGCTACCCATTACCTTTTAAAACAGGAATAAGCAATGCATGAAGTTACTTTCAGAACACTTAACAAATAACAGTAGACTGCTTTTTCTGAACACTAAGGAGTAAGTGGAAGAAATCATTTCTAAAAAGTAACATTATCTAACCACCTACACTGAAAAAGAACCTCAAAGGTAATTTGAATCCAACTCTCCAGTCCATGGAAGAAATATACTTCTACAGTACCCATAGTATTCCCCTAAGGAAAGAGAAAGGAGTCCAACACCTTCCAAGAAAGCCTGTTCCATTGCGTAATAATTCTTACCATTAAGAAGTTGCTCCTAATGTTTTTGTCGAAATGCCCTTTGCTACAATTTGAAAACTCCCACTGCTTTGAGATCTATGCTCTGGAAAACAGAAATTAAACTAGCTCTTATCATCTGTATGACACATGTTCAAATACTGAATATGGCGATTTAGCTTCTGAGTATGTGTTGGGTCCAGAAACACACAGCACAAACCAGTGTTTTATTTGGCCAAGGTTTGGCCACCACTGAAACCCAGGCATCTTGGCTTAGGGACAAATCCAAGAGCACACCCAAGCTGCGTACCTGGGTTTTCAGGGGAAATGTAACCCAATCCAGCACAGGCTGAATCCCTATTCCCTGATCTGCCTTTTGACTGACCAGACACATTTCTGTCTATCTGGATTAAGTTTCAGTTTTCCACCCTCATCCAGTCCATTACTGACACCAGACACTGATCTAGAACTGAACAGCTTCCTTGGCTTTAGATGGAAAGGAGAGAGAGAGCCGAGTGTCATCCACATACTGTTGACACCAAACCCAAATATTAAACAACCTCTCCCAGCTGTTTTGTATGAATGTTAAATAGAATGGGGAACAAAACAGAATCCCGAGGGACACCACAGGCCAATGGCCATGGCATCAAACAAGAGCCCCCCAGCACAGCCTTCCAGAAAGAACCTGGGCCATTGTAAAACAGTGCCTCCAAGTCCCATGCCAGAAAGATGACCCAGAATGATACCATGGTCAATGATATTGAAAACCACTGAGATGCACAGCAGAATCAAGAGGGACACCCCGCCCCATCCAGTTCCTGGCACAGGTCATCCACCAAAGTGACCTAAGAAGTCTCTGTCCCATAACCAGACCTGAAGCCAGACTAAAATGGATCTGGATAATTAATCTCATCCAGGAACCCCTGAAGCTACCACACACTCTAATGCCCTGCCCAATAAAGGGATATTGGAGTGGCTGGTAATTATCCAATACCATGGGATTCAAGGAGGACTTTTTTAGGAATGGCCTTATTACTGCCTCGTTCAAGCATGCTGGGATTCTACTCTGCTGCAAGGAGGCATTCACAACTCCTTGTACCCACTTGGGCAGTTCCCCTCTGGCAGCTTTATAAGCTAGAAAGGGCAAGGAACTAAAAGACATATGGTAGCCTTCACCTTTTCAAGTGTCCTGTCTGCATCTCAGGCTACAAAAATGGAAACCAATCCATTAACACAGGACAAGCAGGGGCCATAGTTACATTCACAGGACCTGTGTCATCTATAGCAGTGGTTCTTAACCTTTGTTACTCAGGTGTTTTTGGACTGCAACTCCCAGAAGCCTTCACCACCAGCTGTGCTGGCTGGGGTTTCTGGGAGTTGCAGTTCAAAAACACCTGAGTAACAAAGGTTAAGAACCACTGATCTATAGCATACAAGCAGAGCAGCTCCGAGTGATTTTTCCTATGAAGTGTTGTGCAAATTCTTCACAGGGGGCAACAGTATGGTCTGCATTCTCTTGTAGACCAGCATGCAATAGGCCCTTAACCACTTGAAACAGCTCTGCCAGACAACTCTGTGCAGATGTAATGGCATCAGTGAAGAATTTCTTCACTGACATCACTGCCATGGAGTAGGCCTTCCAATGGGTCCTAGCCTGTGTCTGGTTGGATTCATGCTAAGATTTCCACCACAGTTGCTCTAGTCTCCATCCTACTTGTTTCATTATCACCAGCTCCCCAATAAACCAGGAGTACACTTTGACTCTACTATGTGGGAGGAGACACTTAAGAGAGATTCTGTCAATGACCCTGGCCATTTCCCCATTCCAAATCAAAGAGACGTTTGACAGAATTGCCTGTATGGGAACCCTGATGGACAAAGCTGAGAGAGATTAACACACCCAGTCTCATCCAACCAGGTCTCGGTAATGTAAGTTAGTCCTGGATGGCTGTTGTTTTTCCATTTGCTGACCTGGCATTTAGCAGCAATAGTTTCAATCCAGGAGGCCTGACACCAAGGCTATCTAAACTATTTATATTTGGGGACAACTTAGAGGCAACCAATACCATATTGCCCTCCCTCTCTTACATAGTGCTGAAGCTGCTGTCCCCGACCATATCTCCTTCTGCCCTGCAAAATTTTGATGGCTGCTCACTGACTCCAATCACTCCTCACGTTCTCTTGAAAACACATCCCTCCATGAGCACAATAAGACCTTAAGTTAAAAATTACTACTTAGGCACAAAGAAGAGAGCTGGCAGTAAGTGGCAACAATATGAGAGGAAAAATAAGATGGGAGAAAGGACAATTTAGGTTATGATGTGCTAAAAATAAGAGAGAGAAGAATACAAAAAAGTGTGTTGTAGCAAAGGCAATGTTGGGAGTTTTGCTGGAGGACCAGCATCCACATCTCGACACAACTCTTCCTATAATTCCAAGTGTGCACTTAGGTGCACAGAGGCATTGCCTCTGGTAAGGTGCCTGTGATATACCTGCAAGAAGATAAGCTACAAATGCAGTCAGGGACCCCATGTTCCAGCTCTCAGCCCTTCTTCTTCCCCCAGTAGCCTTCCAACTGCCTCTGGCAAGATGCTTGACCTTAAGAATATAGACCAAGGGTAGCTATACTTAATCAATTCCATTTTGAATCTGATACATTTCTGCCTGGTTGCTATAACAATCTTTAAAATCAGAAGCCTTATAAAACCTAGGTGCATAACCCAAAGTCTCATTAATGCAACCAATATAAACTGCTAACTTATTTCTGCTTAGAGAAAAGAGCTTCTGTTTGGGTTTCTACACATACGCGTGGATAAAAAGCAAGACAAAAGCTGACATTCTATAAACATTTATTTGTAATTAAATTCCACTAAAACAAGTGGAACATAATCCCTTTTGGATGTAAACAGGATCATACTCAGAACTTACCAGCAGTTGCTGTTATATTCTGGGTAAAACTGTGCATTAATAAAATGTAACGTAAATATCTATGCTCTTTGGTTGGAAGCGTAATAATTATCCATACATTGAAACCAGACACATTATGCAAAGGCCACATATGTCATCAAAGGCTATCCAGAAAGATTCTACCGATAAACTAAGATCCAGGATAGCATTCTGTGGATTCTAGAATCTGTAATGATTTTCTAATACTTGGATCTAGTAAGAAACCAATAATGATGATTTGGGGTGTCACTTATCATGATTAAACTAAGAATTCAGACATTTCTGCCAAAGTTAGGCTTTATACAAAGAAATTTTAATTAAGGGCAAAACCCAGTGTTGTCTAAGACCAACTTCTCTTTCATAATGGAAATATCCATTCCTCTCCTGGCCCCTTTAGTTGCCTCTGCCCAGTTGCAACGAATCCCCTTGGCACTGGTTAATAGGTTGTAGAAAATATTCCACCAAAGGAAACAAATGGTTCCTGCCAATGGGCATTTCTAAACAAATCAAAGCACATTTGATTCATCTTTTAGATTTCATCCCCAGAGTCATCTCACTGAATTCTAGACAAACTATGCCTAACTAGGAAATTCAGAATGGCAAATGGTTACACAATTAGGTTTCCCCTTATACTGCTCTTCTTCCTGGAGAGATTAGGAAAGCTATTTTTGCCTTTAACTCCCATAATCATCCAACTATCATGGCTAGCAGGGTGTCTAGAAGTTTTAGACCAAAAAAGTTACTTTTCCAAGATTTGCTTTGCTGGAAAAATGTAAATTACTAAACATAGAGATTCCCTCATCAGCTTTAGGACAGAAGTCTATTATAGTAGTGAAACATCACTTAAAATATCTAATATTTATTTAATTAAAACAAGTGGAATCTTCCATAAAAAGATTGCATAATAGACTGCTTCTGCTTAGGCTTCTTGCCAGTCCAGGTTTTAAATCCATGTGTAGTCCACTCCTCAAAGATGCACTGTGGACATACTTCTGCCTAATCTCAGCTCCATTAAGATTGTGGATTTCTCTGCTGATGTATACATACTGTTTTCACTGCCACTCAAGAAAACATTTTACAACAGCAGTTTTAAATGATCTATGAAGAAAGTGACATACTTTGGTTTAGCATTTTTATCTCTACTTCCTCTCCTTTGTTTGGCCATTCCATTCTCCTTCCCACCTAATTTTCCCCAACCATACCATTACATTATCTCTTCCAGTTGCCAAGGATCTTTTCTCTCTGTTTGTCAGCATTCATTTTCATCTTAGAACTGCAAAACGGGAGAGGGCCTTTTGGATCATTGAGTCCAGCCCTTGACAAGGAGGTGCAGTGCGAAACTCAACTCCCAAACTTCTGGATCCACAGTCAGATTCCTAAACCACGGACCTATCCAGCAGTTCACTGAGCTATTCAGCAAACTGTTACAGAGATATTTTCTGCAGTCTCTAAGGGGAGTATATGCAAATGTCAGGGTTACATTGAGTTTGCCAAAAAAAAACCCATACCTGGGTGATACACTTTTTTCTAATTTCACATAAGCAAATCTGAATAATTATTAACAGCTACAGCTAATTAATTACATGTACCATCTTAATTAAGAAGTTTGTTTTACTAAAAACAACAAAGGTTGTTCTGTGTGGCAGGCGTCTATTCTCAGAGTCAATAAACTCAGCAAGACTTATGCTAAAATATAGCTTTTGATTTGTTCAAGAATGAAAGCTTTCACATCCCCCTGTAAGATACACAAACCTACACGTAGAGAAGATCTAAACGATGATGAATACATGCCAAGTGTAGCAAATATTATGTATATCTACAAATACAGTAATTTAAAACAGATCACAATATGCAACTTGTTCCACTTTCAAGCTTCTTGTTCAATGCAACCATTATAACTATGTCTGTGCAGATCTTATACAATATTTCTAAATTGTTCCAAATGTAGTCATATTAATGTCAACACCAATAACTTTGTATCAAATATGCATGAATAGTCAATATCAAGTTCAGTCAGCACTGCAGTTTTGATGCCACGTAGGTCAGTTAGATGTCCTGTTTATATCTGTCTCCCAAAACCATAAAATATGCCAATTTTTGCACAATTTTTTTTGCACATTGTGAAAAGGTTCTGTAAACATTAAATAAAGCTGCTAGCTGAATTAAGTTGCATTTTTATTTTATGGCAGAAGGGCTATAAAGCTAACAAATGATTATTTTGATTTTCTACATCATTACCCTGGTTTACTTTTCAGTTTTAAAGTTGTAGATAGGTTAATTCGTATTATTTTTTCCAATATAAACATGAAGTCTGACATCATTAGATAGCTGAATATCTCCTGCTCCCTTAAATTTCTACACCCACTCTTTCCTTTTCACTCCCATATGTGGAACTTCCTTCCTGAGGTGGTGCTCTCCTGCCCCATTCTTCAAAACCAAACATAAATTTATATTTATCCATAATGTATTCAGTTTATATGTATTCTTAAATTGTCATTCCCAATTACAAGCATATTTTAAGTATATGCGTAATTGGATTTCCCACATGTATCCAGTCCTGATTTCTCCAATAGCAAGGGCTATTGCCCATATTATGACGTTAGGTGCCCTGCATACCATAGATGAATATCTAGCTCCCCCAAGCTCTCTTCCGTGCCCGCCCACCCCCAAAAACTGCTTTAAAAAGATGTTGTGGCCTGGAACTTAGACAATTCAAAGCAAACCCAACGTTAGAACCAATTAAATTTATAGTGTCAGAGTACTTTTTAACTACAGCACTTACTACAGCATTTTACTTGATGAACTGCAATACTTGTTAGCTGCCTTTAGCACACTGGTAGAAAGATTATAAATATTGAGAATAAATAAAAATAGTGATTGTACTTTATGAGAAAACAGAACTATCATAAGAGAAGGCAAAGAAAATCAAGTCAATTGTTTGAGCAACTTAAAAAGAGAAAAAGTCACTTAAGAATTAGAAAAAAAAACACTGTCCACCAGATTTCAGCAAAGCTGAACACTTACCTATATAGACCCTCCTGCTGTATCTTTGCATCAGCAGCAGCACAAATACATGCAGTGGAATAAGGTTGATGATGAAAACATAACCACCCCATGCAGAAACCTGTTAGACATAAATACAGTACAACATAATTCTATTTTGCAGATAATAAACAACAGAGAATCATAGAAGAGAGCTTGTAAGAACCTCAGAAGTTCTCTGATCTAATCCGCTATCAACACAGGAAACAACAGGTTACTCACCTGAAATTGTAGTCCTTCAAGTGGACCTCTGTGATTCACACCGTGGGTGATCAGCATCTGCGCGGAGCCTCGTTGGAAGATTCTAGAGCTTCTGCGGTAGCAAAAAACACATTAGAATAGATCCCTCCCCCTCCGTATAAGTACCTTGGCGCCAAGACTCTCCCTTCAGTTACATCAACCGCCGGAAGAAAGAGATCCGCATGGCGTGACAGTGGGGAGGTCGGGTGGGATGTGTGAATCACATATGTCCACTCGAAGAACTACAATTACAGGTGAGTAACCTGTTGTTGTTCTTCATGGCCTCTGTGAATCACACCGTGGGTGACTAACAAGATGTCTTACCCGGAGGTAGGGTGTCACGCCAAGGTAGAAGCCAAAACAGCAAGTCCAAATGCCGCATCAGACTTCTGTCGAACATCCAGTCTATAGTGCGGGATAAAAGTAGATGGTTGTGCCCATGTAGCCGAAGCGCAGACATCTGGAAGAGGCACACCCCGGAGGAACGCTGTAAAGGTTGCAAGCGCTCTGGCGGAATGACGGCGAATCACCTGAGGGACCGGCTGTCGAGCCAGCTGGTATGCAAGGTGAATGGTAGAAGCAACCCAGCGAGAAATTGTTTGTGAAGTTACCTGCAAACCCTTCGTAGGAGGTTGATGGCTGACAAAAAGGTGCAGTGAATGCCAGAAGGGTTGTGTATGAGAAAGGTAAAAGGCGAGGGCTCTTTTGACATCCAAAGTATGGAGGAGTCGTTCTTGAGTGGAAGATGGTGATGGAAAGAAAAGAGGGAAGGACCAAAGGTTGGGAAAGATGAAATTGAGATACAACTTTAGGGAGAAAAGAAATGTCTACAAATAGTTTGACTTTATCAGGGAAAAACTGTATATAAGGATAGTCATGCCGCAAAGCCGCTAAATCACTTGCTCGACGAGCTGATGTGATTGATACAAGGAAGACTGTTTTGCAAGTAAGCAGGCGAAGGTCCGTTGAAGCTAATGGCTCAAAACGAGGCCTAGTGAGCTGACGTAGGACAATGGTCAAAGACCATTGCGGAGAAGGTGGATGAACATCTGGGTAGGCGTGTGATTAACCTTTTAGAAAGCGTTTGAGTGTGGGATGTCGGAAAAAACGCGCCGCTGGAGAAGTTGGCAGTTGGTAGGAGACGACTGCTGAGAGGTAAACTCTCAGAGAGGAAAGGGAAAGGCCTGTAAGATTTAAGATGTATCAGGAATCGGATGACTGTGGAAAGAGATGGGTTGATGGCAGGCAGGGAAGCAGCTGTGGTGAAAGATTGAATTTTTCCCCACTTGTACAGATAAGCTCTTCTGGTTGAAGGCTTTTTTGCTTGACGGAGGACATCCATCAAGGAGGCAGAATCCTCCATGCTGCCAGGTGCAGAGCAGGTAAGTCTCGATGAAGTATCTGGGAGTTGTTCTGCGTGAGAAGGTGCGGCAGATGGGGGAGGTGATAAATGTCTGATGATAGGTTGTGCAGGACTGGGAACCAAAGTTGTCTCAGCCACCACGGGGCTATGACAATGGCATTGGGTTTGTCCTGCTGTAGACAGACAACCACCGTATTTTTCCGTGTATACGACCCCCCAATGTATAAAACGCCCCCCTAATTTTGACCTTTGTTGGAGGCGGAGGAGAAGTTAATGGGCAACTGCTCCTCCACCTCCGTCTCCCCTGCTGCTGCTGCTGCCTCCACTGCCTACCCGATCAACTCCTCCAGTGCAACTGCTTTGCCTCCGCCTCCTGCTGCCTCCGCCACTAGTGGGGACAAGGCGGACGTGAGCTGGAGGTGAGCCTCGTCAGTCCCACTGGAGGAGGTGATTGGGCGGGCGGGGGAGGCAGCAGCAAGAGGCGCCCAAGCGCGTGTGACTGCTCCTTTGCCTTCGTCTCCTCCTGCTGCTGCTGCTGCTGCCTCCACCACCTGAGGGGACAAGCTGTGAGCTCTGGAGGAGGCAATCGGGCAGTGGCGGCAGCAGCAAGAGGCGCCCGAGCGTGCGTGCGACTGCTCCTTTGCCTCTGCTTCCTTCTGTGTATAAAACGACCCTCAATTTTTCCTCTAATTATTTTAGGAAAAAGTGTCGTTTTATACACGGAAAAATACTGTACTTTGTGGAGGAGTGGGAAGGGTGGGAAGAGGTACGTGAGAGTCCTGCGCCAACGGCCGATGAACGCATCTCCCTGGGAGTGTCTGCTGACTCCAGCATGGGAGCAATAGTGCCTGCACTTCTGAGTCTCTTGTGAGGCAAAGAGGTCGAGAGTTGGCTTGCGCCACTTTTTGAAGAGGTGGAGGAAGATCGTTTGGTCCAATTCCCACTTGTGAGGTTGGGAGTTTGTATGACTGAGGAGGTCTGCCAGGTCGTTGTCCTGGCCTGCAATGTGTAGAGCTGTCAGGCAGATGTGATGTGACAGACACCATTCCCATAGGTCTACTGCCAAATAGAGGAGGCTTGGGGAGTGGGTGCCACCTTGTTTGAGGATGTAGTACATAGCTGTAGTGTTGTCGGTGGCAATCTGCACCATTTTGCCAGTCAGGATGTTTCTGAAGGCTCTGCAAGCCTTTATGACCGCCAGGAGTTCCAGCTCGTTTATGTGGAGGGAACGTTCTCTGTGGGACCAGTTGGCATCTATCTTGAGAGAGCCACAATGCGCTCCCCAGCCCGTAAGGCTGGCATCGGTTGTGACCTGTATTTGAGGACGTGGTTGCTGGAAGGGATGTCCTACTGAAAGGTTCGGGATGAAACGCCACCATTGGAGTTGGAAGGCGAGTTCGGGGGTGACTCTCAACAGAGTGTGAGGAGGGTCCATCAGTGGATCGAAGAGGGCGAGAAACCACGATTGTAGGGACCTCATCTTTAGACGTACGTGTTGTACGACCGAGGTCATAGAAGCCATGGTGCCTAACATGCGTTGCACCAATAGGGCAGGTACCAGAGCATGGGGAATGAAATTGTGTAGCAAAGAGATGAGGCTCTGTTGCTTGTCTGGGGGAAGGAATGTGCAGGCTTGGATAGAGTCTATGCGAGCCCCGATATACTGAACGACCCTTGTAGGGCTCAGTTTGGATTTTTGCATGTTGACCGTGAAACCAAGATCACGAAGGAGGGATAAGGTGAAATGGGTGTCTCGGCGAGCCTTGTGACGGGAACAAGCCACCAAGAGCTAATCATCTATGTATGGGAAAATGAGGATCTTTTGTAGCCGGAGGTAAGCAGCTGCTGGGGCCATACACTTGATGAAGACTATGGGAGCTGTTGCAAGCCCGAAGGGAAGTCTTTTGAATTGATAGGCCCGGGATCCTAGTTGAAATCGAAGGTACTGCCTGTGGGAGGAGTGGATGGAGATGTGGAAGTACGCGTCTCTTAGATCTATTACTGTGAACCAGTCATTTTTTCTGAGGAGGGGTAGAACCGACTCGAGGGTCACCATACAAAACTTGATGGTGATGACATACTGGTTGAGCTCTCTGAGGTCTAAAATAGGACGAAGATCGCCGTCGTTTTTGGGGATGGTGAAATAACGAGAGAAAAAACCACTATTGTTTTGCTGTATCGGTCCTATGGCGTCCTTGAGAAGTAAATTTTCTATTTCTTCTTGTAGAGTTTGAGACGGTGGTGTAATGATGTGATGTGGCGGAGGGAGATAATGGAAATCGATGCGGTATCCACTTCGGACGATGGACAGAACCCAGATGTTGGTGGTAATGGACTCCCAGGCAGGTAAGTGTTTCCACAGAAAAGGTGGGGAATGGTGAGTTGCGATCTCGGTCGGGAAGATGTCAGACATGATGTTTGGGTTTGCAGTCGTTGGGCCTCTGGATAGGTTGTTGGCAGGGTTTAGGTTTGTATTGTTGCTGCTTGAAATAAGATGTGTAGGGTGCCTGGCGTTGGGGCTCGTGTTGAAACCTCTGGTAAGAATTGTAGGGACGCTTCCATTGGTTATGTTGAGGGCATTGCTGATAGGCAGGATAGACTCCCCAGCGTTTGGCAGCTGAACGTTTCTTTTGGACATTTTCTAAGATGTCATCTGTTTCAGCATTAAAAAGACCAGTCCCGTCAAAGGGGAGGTCTTCAATGCATGCCCAGGCATCTTCGGCAAGGCCAGCTGTTCGTAACCAGGAAAAACGTCTCAATGCCACAGAGGTAGCCATGGATTTTGCTGTTGCATCTACAGTGTGCTTGGCTGAAAACATCTGTTGTTTGGCAACAGAGAGGCCTTCTTGTTGGAAGGTTTGCGCTAGTACCTTTTTATCCTCTGGCAAGGAATCAACAAAAGTGGCCATATTGTCCCAAAGGAAGCGTTGATACGCTCCCATAGCTCCTTGGTAGTTTGCTACTCTCATCGTGAAAGCCGCTGAGGAGTAAAGCCACCTGCCCATAGGGTAGATTCTCCAACTGTCTTTGTTGGGTGGAATAAGGATCTGACAATGTCAAGACCGAGACTGAGAGGCTTCAACGAATATCGAATTCAGGGCTGGTTGCTTCTGAAGAAAAAGCACTCCGGGGTCATGTATTCGGTAAAGGTTGTCGATTTGTTTCAAGACCGAATGAGAGGAGGCTGGTTTAGTCCAAGACCGCTGAGCAGTGCTGAGAAGGGATGGTAGCATGGAAATATGGACTGCAGTAGTTGTGTCTTTCGAAATAGGATCATAAAGGTGATCCGCTGGTTCAGTTGTGGGGCGGTGGATCTGTAGATCCAAAGACTTAGCCATGCGCACCATGAGTTGAGCCTATGTTTGAAAATCTTCTGCTGGCGATGGAGGATCTACATCTGCCAGGTCAGGATCTGGTGATGTGAGTAGCACAGATGGAGTCTGTGGCCAAGATCCGTGATCCTAGATTTCGGGGTCAGGTCTGGAGTCAACCGAGCGTTGATCGACTTCGGTGTCGAGAGGTTGTGGGTCATAGTAGTGCCCTCGGTGGCCTGCCACCGAAGGAGGTGGCATGTCCATTGACATCTGTCGACGTCGAGGATCGTTGACTGCCATCGATGTTGATGCTGTGTCCATGGGCAGAGGTAAAAATCCTGGAACCTCGGTATCATAGTTGACGTCTTGGTATTGACGGACTGCATGTTTAGGTAGGTGTCGATGTCGAGAGTCAGCGATCGGCAAAGAGTGAACCGGAGCATCCATGGACCAGGACGGATATCGAGAGTCATCGATATCGGAACTGGTATCTCTATGATATCGAAAAGGAGGTTGTGGCCGATTCGATGGACGTGTCGGCAGGCCTGTCAAATAGATCGAGGCCAGGGACACCGAGCAGGAGGAATGGTCTCCATCATTTTGAGGAGCTGGAAAATATCGGCTGACAGGAGCTGCAAATGCTTCATGACTGGAAGCGTGTCTCTCAACTGAATTGAGCTTTTGAGGTGGCTGGTAGATAGCCATCTGATGACCACGTGGATCTGGATGGTAAGCTCGCTTTGACACCAAAGGCTGTCGAGATGGAGGCTTCTGGTGTAATACTGCCGTTAGACCAGACAGAACAACCGGTTGAGCACCTCTGGCAGATTGGTTAGTAGAGCACTGATCGGGGCAAATGGCTACTCGATGAGAGTGCTGAGCGTGGCTCTGGCCTGTGCGCGCTGGCGGAATTGCCTCATAAGCTTGATGCGCATGGTAGCGCGCCAGTGGCTGTGGTGGCAGGCCCGATGGTACAGGATAGGGCACAGTGTCCGGCTGAGGCTCCGATTCCGCTCTCTCCGGTGAAGCGTCCATGGACGGGTTAGAGATAGATATCTAGGAGAGATAGATTGTTGGGGACTAGCAGGTGAGGACGTAAGGTGATCTACTCGCTCGTCCCATTCTGGTGACTGAGAAGTCGGATGGTGTGGTGGGATCCCTTCGTTGTCAGAAGGTGAGCCAACACAAATCAAATCACCAGATTCGGAAAGCTGGTGCGGAACGATCACAGGAGCTTTAGTTTTGGTTTGTTTAGACCTCTTGGGTTGAGGAGGATCTGGAACTGAGGAGATCTCGGGAGACAGCTTCCGCTTTTCGGAGGACTTTGATGTCGAAGTTTTCGATGTTGAATGCTTGAGTCTGTGTCCCTTAGAGGTTTTTGACGAAGTGGAAGGGGTATCAGAG
The DNA here is from genome assembly GCA_037013535.1 of Intellagama lesueurii. Taxonomy (NCBI): domain Eukaryota; kingdom Metazoa; phylum Chordata; class Lepidosauria; order Squamata; family Agamidae; genus Intellagama; species Intellagama lesueurii. The sequence continues at coordinate 79,851,653 of JBAJHW010000006.1, forward strand.
TGAGATGGTGTGGCCGAAGGACGCTGTTTAGATGATTCTGCGATGGCTTTCTCCATGGCTTTAGCTTGTGAAGTGGCCTTACACGGAGGCTAAGCCATGACTTTTACAGGTTGTAAAGACTGTTCCCAAAGACAGAGTTTAAGTCTGGAAAGGCGAGAACGGAGGATTCCTCCGCTTGAAATTTTTACAATAAGAACACGAGGAGGTTTGATGTGCCTCGCCTAGGCAAAAAAGGCACTTTGTGTGGCCGTCCGAAAGTGGTATTTTATTATCGCAAACCACGCAGTGCTTAAACGGGCCCAAAGGGGCCATGAACAATTAAAGAAAGGAAAAACAAAAGCGGAGGGTGTGTGTGCGATGGCTGGAGGCCGAAGCATGCAAAAAACCCCAAGAGAACAGTGTGTATTAGTGATATTTTCATGTATTAGAAAGAAAAATATTTAGGAATCAAGAGTAAAAAAACTCTCTTTCACTTTTAACTGACAGAAGCTAGAAGTATGAGGCTCTTAAACGCGGCGGTTGAAAGAAACTGAAGGGAGAGTCTTGGCGCCAAGGTACTTATACGGAGGGGTCTATTCTAATGTGGTTTTTGCTACTGTAGAAGCTCTAGAATCTTCCGACGAGGCTCCGCGCAGGCGCAGATCACCCACGGTGTGATTCACAGAGACCACGAAGAAGAACCCACAGTTAGGGTACCCCTGACAGAGGGCCATCCTTACTACCCTCCAAGATAGTCCATTTCACTGCAAAATAGCCCTTCAATGAAGACATTTTCCTTAAAGTTTAGTCAAAATCTTTTTAAATCATTTTAATCCTATCCAAGCGAATGGATTCAGCAGAAAGCAAGTTTGCTGCATCCCCTCTATGACAGCCCTTCACAAGGTAAAGATGGCTATCATCTCTCAGTAATTTCATTTCCAGACCATACATATCCCATGTCCTCAACTATTCTTCACAGGTCTTGGTTTCCAGATCCTTTACTATCTCTGTCACCCACCTCAGGATGGATACACTCAACTCCTCTGATTATGCTATTGAATAGGAGACATTTGGATTTTGGAATAAATTCTGCTCTATTAATAGTTTCCTTAAAGAAATGGAAGACACTGAGACCATTATATTACTGTAAAGGAAAAGGTTAGATAATGGCACATTTCATCAGCTTGTGTGAAAAACTGCCCCTTGACTCCTCTCTTCCCTGAACTGCTTTAACTTTAGCTGTGGAACTTTAATAAAGGGAGCCCAAACATGGCTTTCATCTCCTCCTTCCCCTATCCAATATCTTTTTCCTTCTGTTTACAAGATTATACCCATATGGGCTTCAACTGTTTTATAATTGGTAGAGCACCTAGGAAATTTTAGATACTTCATAGATGAAATCAATTCATTGAGTTTGGTCAGAGACTAGACTCCTGTATGGCTCAATGTACAGGAGGTGCTTCAACTTAATTTTAGCTGATTCTTCTTTCCCTTTACTTACACCACATGCCACCTCATTCAACAAGGATCCCTAACCATCCATGTAGCATTTTGAGAGGCTGAAGAAGTTGCCTTGGGGAGGAGGATGCATAAAAGTCAGTTGCATCTAAATCTGGATCCTTATAATTAAATGCTTGAAACACATTAGCTATTTGCTGAATTACTTATATTCTAGATGAATTCTAAGTTTTACTTGTCAACAGCAAAACAAGCAAAACATGTGCTTCTAACAATTTTATGTTGAAAGCAAACGAGAAAAGAATAAACAGATTTACAAGAAAGCATCCATCACATCAGTGACCTGGTCACATATGGCAACAGAGATAAATGTATCATTTAGATCAGGGGTGTCCAACCTTTCACCTTCCCTGGGCCACATTAGAAGATGAAAATTTGGTTTGGGCCACACATAAAATAAAATATTTGGTTTGGGCCGCACCTATTGACAGGGACGGCGCAATGCAGTCACGCAGCCCCCCTCTCCCCTCCCCTCCCGCTCCTTCCTTCCTTCCCTCTCTCCCCCCCTACCTCTCTCTCTCTCTCCCTCCCTTCCTTCCGAACTCCCTCCCTTTGCACTACAAGATGTGGCCTCTCGGAGCTAATATAATGGATGGGGCGGGTGAAGCGTGCTGGCGTCACCGTTGTGACGTGCCCTGGCCGCATTCCGGCCGCAAGCACCGGCAGTGTAACTTGAAACTTTGGAATTTCTTAAAAAATAAAAAATTGCACTGGGCCACATTACGAGCCGACCTGGGCCGCATGCGGCCCACGGGCCGCGGGTTGGACGAGCCAGATTTAGATGAAGCCACTTTTAAGGGGAAAGGGTATCGCTTCTCCAATACATGTAAACACAGATACAGACTACTGGGATGAAATACTTAAGACAGTCAAAAAGCCATTCTGTGGAATAGAAAATAAGTTATTTATTGTTGCTTTCTGAAACAAACACTACACCCTCTTCCACATCAATAATTCAGTAAAATCTGATCAGGAACATCAGGCAGACCCAACAAGTTTAATAACACCGAAATAGGTGCAAATTCATTGTCAATCGGCAGTGGTCTGGAGCATGTTTGACATGGGTCAAGAAAAAGATAATCTGGAATGTGAAGGAGAGGATTGTCTGCAGGAAAGCAAACTCTTACTTAAAAACACTTTACAAATCAATTTCTCCTTTCTCTAAGACTGATTTCAGATCAGTGGAAGCAGTTAACACTAAAGTATAGATCTCCTTGCAGAAAGAGATTAAATATTTCTTTTCACACTCTTTAAGTTGTATGTTCAAGAGCCTTACTGAGGGCCAGCACAAAGACATGAACCACAAGTCCTTGCTACAAGCACCTGCCAACAATACAGAATGAAGATACACTTTCCATCATGAGATGCAATAGTAACCTATGACCCTCAGCCTAATTTCAAAAGCTTTTAGAAGGATCAGTTCAGACCTTTTATTTGTCCCTCCACAGGCAACCAACTGGGTGGAAATAAAGAGGAGACAGAAAAGGGGTGACCTCCATCCATCTTGGACTTTGCTCATCACCAGTGTACAGTCCCCAAACAAATACTCTAAAGAAACACTGCTCTCAAAAGAAAAGTTTCCTACCTCTACACTAGATACCGAGTAGACGTTGTCTAGAGGGGTGGGGTAAAAATCTAATAAATAAATAAATAAATAAATAAATAATCTTTGGAAACCTACCATACCCAAGCAGTCTCACGTCACAAACATTTTCAAGCAAGTGAAGTCTTATTTGAGTTTTGCTCCAGTATTTAATATGCTTCTAATAAACGTTTTTGGAGTGTGCCAATTAAGAATGAGACCATTACACATTAACATTCTACAGACACAGGGTATGTGAGAGCCAGCATTGTATAGTGGATAGAACGTTGGACTAGAATTCAGAAAACCTGGGTTCAAATCCTTGCTTGGCATTGGTAACTCAGTGGTGGGTGGCAAGAGGTAACCCACTCCTTGAATACCTCACATACCTTGAAAGCCCCATTAGGTTGGTGGGGGCCAGTATCTTGCTGTGCATCTCTGCCTATTCAAGAGGAATAACATCACTGGCAGACTGACACTGAAGAATTTATTTTCCAGTTATGGGATACATGTGACTTTGTATCATTGCACATATATCACTCACACTCTAAAAGGAAGTCTTTAATTAGGAGCAATTTACCACTGTTAGTGATGCCACTCCTGTCCCACAGGAGGAGTTATTCAGCAAGATACTGGCCTGTAAACTAGAAGTGACTTGACAGAACGTAACTGAAAATATATACAGATTAAGGGGTTCACTTACCATGTAGAAATAAGATAGGCAGCAGCATATGGTCCAGAAGACTGATCCAGTTTTCACAGACTTCACCTTAAAAAAGTCACTTGAATGTCATCAGCAGTAGGAAAAATCAAACACATACACATATCTAACAGGCATGCTGTTATAAAAGCATACACTACAACTATACAATGATTTTGGTTTTTCTCTGAATTCACTGACATACTTTACTTTTTAGATTAATTACAAGAAGCCTGCAAAGAACAAAGGTGACCTTGCTGATCATAACAAAAATCAAGATACACACTAGCATTATATCTTTATTAGGCCAAATCAAAGAGGACATAACATGTGAAAGTTTCAAGGTTTCCAAATCTCTCAATCAGGTCATTTCACAATATAGCGATGCAACCTTTTACACTGATAGGTGAAGTAACTGGCAACAGCCCCAGAAAAACAACAACACGTGAGCACTTTTAACTGGTAGTTAAACTGCTTTTGTCCGATAATCAGAAAGACGTATCTAATTATTTATTTATTTAAAGTATTTCTATCCCACCTTTCTCCCCAAAAGGACCCAAGCCAGCTAAAGATATGGCTATACATAAAATCCAAAACACATTTAAAGGAAAATGTCAAAGCATTCATTGTATTAATAGTAGAAAATGAAATGCATTAAATTTCAGTAGTTACTTACCCACAAGTAGTATGTGAACTGCAGTGCAAAAATAGCTATCCCTTCATTGTCAAAAGATCCTGCAACTGATCGTGATATGTAACCTGGTACTATAGCAATAAAACAGGAAGCGAGAAGTCCTGCTCCCTGGTTCCACAGTTCTCTGGTAAGCAGGAAAGTAGATATTGATGTAAGGCCGCTAAAAACTGGTGCTAGAAACACACATACATCTCTTATGTGGACAGTTATGTTAAGCATATTTAAAATCCAATGTATAAGGCCAGCCGTCACCATCAACCCTGGGTATACCTATGAGAGAGATGGGGGGGGGGGGGGAAGCAATTCAGTACACTGTACACCAAAGATGTGTCCTTTTTCAATTTTTATTGAAGACTCAATATATCTTGTGGTAAGAAGATCCTGTTACTTCAGCAACCAATATAAAAATCAAATTATCAATGGACATGCTGTTCAATATCTGCAACAAGTAAGGTTAGAATGCAGGCCAGTGAGAGTGACAATAGTAAGAGAAGTCTCTAGGCAAAGAGAGTTGCTTTGTGGGGAGAGATATTTTATGCAACAGTTAATATTGAGTGCTGGGGGATATATGACCAACAATGTATGCTTTAATTGCCATCTTGTTAGAGATAACTAATATATTGAATTTTTTGGAAGCCAACATTAAAAGTTTTTGATTGACTGATTTAAATTATTTATATGCCTCCTTTCTCCCCAAAAGGGACCCAAGGTGGCTCACAAAGGTAAAACAACATACCTAAAAACACTATGCGAATATCATATTTAAAAATAATTAAACATAAACCAAGATTAAAAAATCAAGTAGAAAACAGTTCCAAGTATTTTGAAAACCTGTAAGTTAAAAGCCAGCACCCCTAAGACAATTCACTGCTTATAGGCCTGCCTGAAGAGGAAGGTATTTGCCTAACTACGGAATGAGTCAACCTGGCTTCTCAGGGCATTCTGTTCTAGGACAGCTACTGAGAAGGTCCTCTCTTGTGTCTTCGCCAAATGAGCTTGGGAAGATAGTTGAACACAGAGAAGGGTCTTCCAAGAAGACCTTAAAAGCTTAGTAGGTTCATATGAGGTGATACAATCTTTCAAACAGCCTGGACCCAAGCTTTATAAGTAATAACCAGTACTTTGAATGGGCCCAAAAACAGACTAACAGCTAGTGAAGCTGTTGTAATAAGGAAATTACATGTTCCCTAGCACCAGTCAGCAGTTGGGCTGCAGCATTTTGAGCCAGCTAAAGTTTCCAAACTCTCTTCAAAGGCAGCCCCACATAAAGAGCATTGCAGTAATCCAAATGGGATGCAAGTAAGGCATGTGTCACCATGACTAGACTATAAAATTTGTTCAGCTCAAAAGAGGTCCATGGGGTACAAAAACTGATTAAATATAACTGCCAAAATGAAACTGTGCTCATTTATCTACTGCATTCATTTGCTGAAACAGCAGCAGCATCAAATTTAAGATTATACAGGCAGGAATAATTCTAATACAGTGTAGCTTAATATACAAAAAATATGGCCCTTCCTATGACAAAAGGCTCTGTCAAGGGGGCTAACTATTATTTGAAACTACCATATATGCAGTACAGTGGTGCCTCGATTTACGAACGTCCCTACTTACGACCATTTCGAGTTACGACCAGCTCTGGTCGCAAAATTTTGCTTCTACTTGCGACCGGAGCTTCCACTTACGAACAGAAAAAGGCAGGGGAAAAAGGCGGGAAATTCAAATTTCCAACTGTAGGTGGCGACGAGGCTGCTTCTTTGTAGCTCTTTCGCCCCAGCAGTTAGAGAGTGTGCCTCGTTGTCGTAGGCTTCGGAACTGCCTCCTTCTGCTTCGGAGTGAGCATGTGTGTGGTGCTGTTTTCTGCTTTTTAAAAACTGTTCTGGGTGTTTTTGCAGCGTGGCTTTGAGCTGGGGGGGTTATGTTTCTGTGCTGTGATGAGTCTTGGGGGGTTTGTGGTTTTTTTGGTTCCCCCCCCCCATTTCTGATGGGTCTTGGGGGGTTTGGTTGCTTTTTGGATTTTTGACTTTCTTTTTTAAAACAGAGAGACTGGGCTAGGTGGGGGGGTTATGTTTCTGTGCTCTGATTGGTCTTGCAGTGTGGATTTAAAATGTGAAAAGTAGACTGTAATATTAAATTAAAATTAAATGTGAAAATTAGACTGTAATTTTAAAATATAAATTTTATTTATTTATTTTTGCATTCTGTGGCTCCTAGGGTTTGTGTACTGTGACCTCTCTTTTGTTTTAATATGTGTGGGTTTAAAATGTGACTTCAAAGTCTTTTTGTTTTAAAATCAGAAAATTTTCTGCGAGGGTCTGTGGTGGCTGGCATGCTGTAAAACGGAGTTTAGACTCCAAAGTCTTTTTGTTTTAAAATCATGGTGTAAAATGGGGTTTAGACTCAAGTCTCTCCCCCCCCCCCCCAATTGTCTTCTCTCTCTCTGTGTGCTCTTTTTGTGCTGAGGGGGTCTGTTTGCTGGAACAAGGTGTTGGTGGGTGGGTTTAAAATGTGTTTAATTTTAAATGGTGTTTGGTTTTAAAATGTGTTTTGTTTAAAAGGTGCTTGTTTTGGTTTAAAATGTGTTTTGTTTAAAAGGTGCTTGGTCTGGTTTAAAATGTGTTTTGTTTAAAAGATGCTTGGTTTGGTTTAAAAGGTGCTTGGTTTAAAATGTGTTTGGTTTAAAATGTGTTTTGTTTAAAAGGTGCTTGGTTTTGTTTAAAATGTGCTTGGTTTAAAAGGTGTTTTGTTTAAAAGGTGTTTTAGACTCCAAACTCTCTCTCCCCCCCATTGTCTTCTCTCTCTCTATCTTCTCTCTTTTTGTGACAAACCTTTGTCTGAGGGGTCTGTGTGCCCCAGTGATTACCTTCTTTCTTTCCTCTTTTCCCCATTGTTCCTTCGCTCCCTCCCTCCTTTCCTGCCCTTTTTTTAACCTAAGTCATCTTAGGTTAAAAGAAGAAAAATTCTCCCCCTAGTGGTAGAGGATGGATTAACCGCTTTTGCATTAGTTCCTATGGGAATGAATGCTTCGACTTGCAACTGGCGCCTCTACATACAACCAAAAAACAGCCTGAACGGATTAAACGGGTTTCAATGCATTTCAATGGGAAATGCTGATTCGACTTACAACCATTTCGACTTATGACCATCTTCTGGAATGGATTATGGTCGTAAGTTGAGGCACCACTGTACTGGTGAACATTGTTTCTCAAGCAAACATTATACTTTACAATGTAACAGTTCAAATCAGAACAATCAGAATTTTAGAAAAAAGAATGGACTGATTTCATTAAGCATTTTATCAACCATATATATTTTATTGACTTGCAGCTTGTAATTTACTCAAACAACATTTCTTAGACTTATAGAAGTTAACTTGCTTCTGAGGCTACATCAAGACTTTGAGGTGGGTGACATCAGATTTCTGCATTATAATGAGAGCAATTATAACCTTCTACAATCTTATAATTATAAAGGATAATCCCCTCTAAGCTTCCTCACACAAATGCTGTAGCAGCCAGGTTGGGGTTACCACCAAAATTTTCTCCAGAACTAAGAGACCCTGAACACTGGGCAGGTGCAGACCCATAAACGTGATGCATGGAAATCATGATGAAGAACATCTGTTTTGAATGAAGAAAGACTTTTGAGCTACGCAGAAGCTTTTTAATAGTTAAATAGTTAGTTTCATAAATCAATCACACATTTAAACTAATATACACTTATTTTAGATGGTGTCTACTGTTCTAAAATTAACCATTCTAGTACTGAACAGTATTTTCTGCCCCATGCTCTTCTTAAAAGAGTAGCAAGACTGAAATGAGACACCAGATTCATTACTACTTACAGTCTCTTCCCCTACATATATCATTCCCCTATATCAAAGGAATACTTAAAACATATATAATTCTCCTATATCATTCCCCTATATCAAAGGAATACTTAAAACAGACATTGTATGTTTCTGTAAGCACTCTTCTCTCACTTTGGACATCAAATTCATGCGAAAGCCGCTTCACTGTCTACAGTTGCAGGACTGCCAATTCCTTGATTTGAGTGTTTGTTTGGTTTTTTTTTTTTTTCAACTATGGGAACACAGAGGCTTTAACTCTATCCAAAACCTCTTATGCTTTATAACTGTACAAAATCTGCTATTTTAGGAGATTTCTGGTTTTGGACACTGTTTAGCTGTTAATTAGTAGCATCCATCATTTCACCTGCCTCTATGGAATTACTTCATCAACAGGATTTCTACAGGGAAAGATCACTTACTGTAACTATAATTACAGACCCAGATTCTTTGTCTGGGCAGGGCTTCATCCAAGGAAACTTCTAAAGCTAGACTAGAACTTTCATAAGAGCCCTGACCCTACTCCCTATGCATATGCCCCTATGTTCTCATTCAGTTCCATTTTGTACCAGTCCAATGATGAAGTAAACAGTGAGAAAAACCAGGCAGAACAGCACATGGAGGAGGGAAGCGTAGGCTGTGTAAATGCACAAGTAAACAATTGAAGAACTACTGTCATGGTAAAGTATCCTCCTCTTTTCCTGCATGTTAAAATCTATTTAGCTACAACTGGCCAATTCCAACAGCAGTGAAACAACTGAACAAGTGATCACATGTGTAGTAAGAATTAGGCTTTGTTGAGGAAGACACAATTGATCAGTTCCAATTTTAAATATGTTAGTTAATGTCTGCTTATTTGTCACTTGATCCAAGCATCATCTTCTCTAATCTCCTGTTCCCGAGCAATTATATTTGCAATCAGCTGCTTCCCTCAACTGTAATCATATGGGTGTCCCTGAGGGTGGAGGGCAAGGGGTGCTGTCCACCAGGTGGAATCCCAAATGCATTTATTAGTCTTATGTATACAGACAAAAGCACGGGCTTGTAGCAGTAAATGTTATGTATATGAATGACATTAACACGCCACTGTGCAACACTTTGCCCATTTGTTATGCAGATTTCCATGAGTACTCTATGCAAGGATGTGTGGTCTCTAGGTGTTGAAAATGTACTTGAATATCAAGACCATCTGATTTGAACCAAGAAACATTCTTAAACCAAAAAACAGAGGTTGGTATCAATACTCTCTCTGCTTAAATATATCCAAGTATTAATTTAGGCCTTAGTACCACAGAGCTCTGTATCGAAAGGTACTCCAGGTACCAAGAATGGATTATAGTACTTAGAACTTTATAAACTAAAAGGCCTTAACTGAAATCTCATGTTCCCAACATTAGTTAACATCCCTGCAAGAATAAACCGTGAATCCCACAGTGAGCTGGATCTTCCTACTTTGATATTCTAACAGCCAAAGCTCAGACATACCACATTTTAAGATGCACTTATATGATTCACATTCCACATGAAGGTTCAGAACATGAGAAAGCTATATATAAACTGTTGGGTCTGACATATTATGCAGTGCTTACATGAGATTTTAAAACAGAAGTGGAGCTGGACTCAATGGGATAGTTCCAAAGAAAATCTGTCTCAATCTAGTGTGATGTGTAACCTTAAACCACTTCTTTGCTTAGTTGAGAAAGCTGAAGTCAATATCGTCTGGGTTGCCCAAAAGATGAAAGCATACTTTAAAAATGAGGTAAGGAATTATTATTAGTATTATTTTTAAGAACCCTCACTAAAGCAGTCATGTTCCATGAGATGTTACTGCTCTGGAAACAAATCAATGGGAAGAGAAAAATCATATTCCTTGGAAAATGCACCGCATTTTCCACAGAGATGGAACTGGGGCTTTTGATAGAATTTTCACCTAGATTCAGAATTTCTCTCCAAGAGAGTTCTATGCAGAAGTGAGACCAGAAAGAAGGAATAATTTAATTTTTTTGTGTGCAGAACATGGAAGAGTTCCACTTGATGACTCCTTAGACGCTGCCTCTTCTCTAGCTGTTATAAGAAAAACATGCTGTAGTCAGATGTTATAAAAATATGACTTGCCCTGCTCTTTCTGTCTCAACCTGAGGCACAACACTCTTCCTGTTTGGATGGTGCTTGAGACAGAACAAGCCTACACGGTCTAGTTTGCACAGTGTATCTGTCCAACACCTGAACTATCCCATAAACAAGTTACTGATACAAAAAACCTACACGCAAATACAAAATTGGTATACATGCATTATATATACTCTGTCTGGGTGTAAACAATTTTGCTGTTTGTAGCAATATAGTCCACTAACATCACCAAGGTTCCCTTCTAAGCTACGTGACTCTGCCCTCCTTCATGCAGCTTTCCTCCTCCTCTGTGTACTCCCAGTGATAGTTTCCGGCCCCTTTCATTCCAGTCCCAACAGAACCCCATGTGTGGGGGGTGGAGCTCTGCCCAGGGGGGCTGACAATTAGAGGGAACATTGAACATCATGCTTCATGAGAGTCTACTGCTTTTCCATCCAGCTTTCACGCTGACTAGGGAGTGTTTCACTTATGGAAAGCATGATGTCACCGTCCTTTAAAGCAGTTTGCACAGTAATATTCAATATCTCCAACATTCCAAATAATTTTACTGTTCACATTGTGTCAGGCAATTTTCTCTATCACATTTATAGAAGTATCCATTAATTTAATTTGTTTGCTAGATACTCCTATCTGAGATTATAGGATATGTTTCAAATGACATTCAATTTTCTTTTTAAGTCAGTTCATTTTTCAGATATTTGTTACATACTGTATTAAAATAAATCTCAAATTTAAATGAACAAAACTGATAATCAAACCAATGTTTATTCTTCCTGATTACAAATTTCAAATTAAACATTAATAAAGAATGGAAACATAAAACACTAATGGTGTTTAGATGTTTTAAGAAATCTAAAAATGAAGTACTTTTTCTGATACTTACAGTTCCACCTACTATTCTTCCTAGTGGATACCATGCTCTTTCATCAAACCAGTTTAAGAATTCATAAAATCCATGTGATGCAAGATGATGTGTTGATCTGTAATTAAACCTGAAAAAACAGATGTTTTAATAAATTTGCCCTTTAAGTAATATTTACTTCGTTTTAGACAATAATAAGACATCTGCCAAACAGACATCCATTTGGGAAATTAAAAGGATGAAATTTTAAATTATTTAAAAATACTAATTCTTATGACTGAATTGCCACAAACATATACACTTTCAACTTAAAATTTATTATTTCACTGAATGCCCTTAAATTTTCATCTCCCAAATAATATGGTGGGTGTGGAAGGTTTGTTGACCACCTCAAACAACTTGAGTATGGGGAAAAACCCACATTTTAAAAAGTTAATAATTTGAACCTGATGACCTCTCAACAATTTATATAGTCACTGGAATAAAATTCCTCCCTACACCCCCCCCCCACATACAAATTTGCAGCAATACTCAGTTTTAGTGTTCTTTATAGGGAAAGACAGAAAAGTTGCAGTCTCTCAATTATGCTGCTCCCATCTGTGCAATGGGCTCTTTATCAGAATTTTGCAGTGATTCTAATTTACTGATGTACATAACTGGAGGAGGGACTAAGTTTTCATTTTACAGATTATGTATTTTATCCCAATGAGAGATTGGCTGAAATCCAACTGAAGTTCACATAAAACTATGCCTGCAGAACTGTGCAGGATGTCACATGCAGGCAGTCTGCATCATGCAGTTTTACTGTGTAACTGATCATATCATTCACAGGACAACTGTTGCAGAACATCAGGGTGGATTAAAATCCATGATTTTTTAAAAAAATTAAATTTTAAATCAGATTTTCTTATTTAAATCAAATTTATTTTAATGAAATGGTTTTGGAGGAAAAATCTATCTAAATATAGTTTTCTATTTAAAATGCATTATAGTTCAAAGGTTATTTAGCATGAAGCTGTATATTCATGCAATATTTATACTTTGGTAAATTCAATCGATCCAAGTTATCCAGTCTGAGATAACATGCACTTTTTCACGGTAAAAATGCTATAAAATGAACAAAGTTCAGGAAAAGATCCATTGTTGTTCTTCAAATCTATGTACAAACAATGAACACATTGATGTTTAAGCAAATACAAGAATACTTATGCTATACAGTGGTGCCTCCACTTACGACCATAATCCGTTCCAGAAGATGGACGTAAGTCAAAATGGCTGTAAGTCGAAGCACCATTTCCCATAGGAATGCATTGAAACCCCATTAATCCGTTCCGGCCAAAGAAAAAAATCACCCCCCAAAAAAATCACTGCAAGACTCATTGGAAACGCGATGAGTCCCTTCCGGACGAAGGGGGGGGGGAAGAAAAGCAATCAAGCGTGCAAGACCCATTGCAAATGCACAGAAAACAAACGGAGCAGATTGGAAATGCACAGAGAACAGAGGGACAAGGTCGGAAATGCAAAGGAAAAAGCAAGGGAAACATGCAGGACCCATCGCAAATGCACAGAAAACAAACGGAACAGATTGGAAATGCACAGAGAACAGAGGGACAAGGTCGGAAATGCAAAGGAAAAAGCAAGGGAAGCATGCAGGACCCACTGCAAATGCACAGAAAACAAACGGAGCAGATTGGAAATGCAGAGAACAGAGGGACAAGGTTGGAAATGCACAGAAAACAAAGGAAAAAGCAAGGGAAGCATGCAGGACCCATCAGAAATGGGAAAAACAAAACAAAAAAGCAACCAAACCCCCCAAGACCCATCAGAAATGGGGGGGGGGAACCCAAAAAACAAACAAACCCCCAAGACCCATCACAGAACAGAAACATAACCCCCCCAGCCTAAAACCACGCTGCAAAAACACCCAGAACAGTTTTTAAAAAGCAGAAAACAGCACCTTACCTTACCTAACAGGCAGTCCCAAGCTGACCTAGATCCCTGCAAACACACATACGCTCACTAAGAAGCAGAAGCCAGGCAGTCCCTCCTCGATCGCACTCACTCTAACCGTTGGGGCGAAAGAGCTACAAAGCAGCAGCCTCTTTTAGCAATTTGAATTTCCTGCCTTTTTCCCCTGCCTTTTTCTGTTCGTAAGTGGAAGCTCCGGTCGCAAGTAGAAGCAAAATTTTGCGGCCAGAGCTGGTCGTAAGTTGAATTGGTCATAAGTAGGGACGTTCGTAAGTGGAGGCACCACTGTATGTTATTGCTTTAGTCAAATAAAACAATTTAAGTAGTTCTCCAAATGTGATTAACCTATTAAACTAAAATCAGTTCTGATATAGCTATTTTAGTACTCTGACAAGTTATTATTCTAAATATGAAATCTTATTCTGGTTCCAAATATTAAAGATTATAAATAACAGCAAGAATGAGTCTTTACATTTAAAAATCATGATTATATCAAGTCTTACTGATTAGTGATTTAAATCATAATTTAAATTGTGATTTAAATCAAATCCACCTTGCACAACACATTCACGGATAGCATTCTGTCTTGGCACTATTAGGGCTACTGCTTGCACAACTTCAACTTACACACTTATAGCTCTGCAAACAGGATTTCAGCCACTGAATTTTCAAGTAACAAGGTTATTTGTGCAGCCCCTGAAAAGCATCACTGAAAATGGTGCTGTCAAATTTCAGTATCAACTGGGAAACTCCCAATTTAAATCAAGCATTGTGATTATTTTATATGCACTGTAGTGTTTTTCAAAGCAACTGCCTCTTTCACATAGTTTTCCTTCCTCTTTCCTGAGCTTTAATCTGATGTTGTTGTTGCTGTTTAGTCGTTTAGTCGTGTCCGACTCTTCGTGACCCCATGGACCAGAGCACGCCAGGCCCTCCTGTCTTCCACTGCCTCCTGAAGTTGGGTCAAATTCATGTTGGTAGCTTCGATGACACTGTCCAACCATCTCATCCTCTGTCGTCCCCTTCTCCTCTTGCCTTCACACTTTCCCAACATCAGGGTCTTTTCCAGGGAGTCTTCTCTTCTCATGAGATGGCCAAAGTATTGGATGTAGGATGTAATCTGATGTAATCTGATGTAGGTGGGGGCAAAAACACTGTCCAGGCCTGTCATAGTCTATGCTCCTCCAGGAAATGTGAAGTACAAAGGGAAGGGATAGAATTGCAGGTTGAGACTGATAAACAAACAGTCAAGGACTACCTTACTACTTTAAATGAGTTCAAATCCCCGGGACTGGATGAACTGCATCCAGGAATATGGAAGTAGGCTAAAGAGATTGCAGAACCACTGTCTATTATTTTCTTGAAATCATGGAGAATGGGTGAAGTACCAGATGATTTGAGGAAAGCTAATGTTGTTTCTATCTTCAAAAAGGGTGAAAAGAATGAACTAGGGAACTACAGATAGGTCAGCCTGACATCAATCCCAGGAAAAATTCTGGAACAGATTATAATGCAGTCATTCTGCAAGCACCTCAAAAACTATGCAGTAATAACTAGAAGCCAACATGGATTTGTTGAGAACAAATCCTGCCAGACTAATTTTATCTCATTTTTTGATCAGGTAACCTCCCTGGTAGACAGCAGGAATGCTGTAAACGTAATATATGTTGACTTTAGCAAAGCCTCTGACAAAGTGCCCTCATGATATTTTGATTAAAAAGCTAAAGAGGTGTGGGCTGGATATAACAACTGTCAGGTGGATACACAATCGGTTACAGATTCATACTCAGAGAGTGCTTATCCATGGTTCCTTCTCAAACTGGGAGGAGTAAAAAGTGGGGTGCCACATGGCTCAGTCTTGGCCCCGGTACTCTTCAACATTTTTATTAAAGACTTGGATAAGGGAGTGCAGGGAATAATCATCAAATCTGCAGATTACACAAAATTGGGTGGAATAGCTAATACCTTGGAGGACATGAATAAAATTCAAAAAGACCTTGATAGGCTCGAGCACTGGCTGAAAACAAGAGATTGAAATTCAACAGGGATAAGTGCAAAGCTCTACACCTGGGCAGGCGAAACAAATGCACAGTTATAAAATGGGGGATACTTGGCTCAGTAATACTACAAGTGAAAAGGATCTTGGAATTGTTGTAGATCACAAGCTGAATATGAGCCAGCAGTACGATGTGCCTGCAAAGAAGGCAAATGCGATTTTAGGATACATCAACAGAAGTATAGTCTCCAAATCCCATTAAGTACTAGTCCCCCTCTATTCAGCACTGGCTAGGCCTCATCTAGAGTACTGTGTCTTTAAGAAGGATGCCAACAAATTGGAACAAGTTCAGATGAGGGCAACGAGAATGATCAGGGGACTGGAAACCAAGTCCTGTGAGGAAAGACTGAAAGAACTGGACATGTTTAGTCTTGAGAAAAGAAGCCTGAGGGGAGATATAATAGCACTTTTCAAATAACTGAAAGGTCCCATAGTGCAGGACACGTAATAATGGGCTCAAGCTACAGTAAGCCAGATTTAGCCTGAATATCAGGAAAAACCTCTTTAAGTATTAGAGCAGTACGACAATGGAACAAATTACCTTGGGAAGTGGTGAACGCTCCAATACTGGAGACTTTCAAAAGAAAATTGGATAACCATCTGTCAGATCTGCTTTGATTTGGATTCCTGTATTGAGCAGGGGACTGGGCTTGATGGCCTTACAAGGCCCTTCCAACTCCATTATTCTATGGTTCTATGATTCTATATCAGGATGCTGTTTATACAACAATGAAAACAGGAGATTGCCTTGATTTTACTGAATGAAGTCTTCCAGTATTTCTAAGTCTGGCAATACTAATTTAGTACAACTAACTGTAATAAAGGCTCAGAAAAAAACTTGCACTATGCTGTCAGATTGTATGAACTAAGCCCAAGAAGCAACCTATCACTCTGGGCGGAAAGCAGAGATTTCTTAAAACTCAACACTATTTAAGGGTAATAAAACATATACACTTTGTTGTTGTTTTTCCTCTGAGAGCCACACAAGTCAATTTAGAGTTGTATCATTTAACTTGAAGGAGTAATAAGGTACTGCTTATACTACACAGTTATTTATAAAAGAATCCTGAGATCAGATTTTCACTCACTTGTCCCAGAAAATACAACTGCTTGCAAACCCACTAAATTTAATCTTTCCACATCATCACAATGTGAGATGTAATCAGATTCCTCTTCCTTTATTGTACCCCAGTTCACTTACTATATGAAGTAGTGGACAGTATACCCAAAATAAATAAATAAATTAAAAAAAGAGAATCAATGGATAGGTTATATGCCTCTTCTCGTTCATGCATTAATGTTGGCTTGATTATTCCTCTGAACTTAACCATTTTGAAACCATAACACATGTGAATAGGCCAAGCACTGCTGTTAATTTTAAGCATGACTTGTTGAAACAAGCCACCCATAAACCATCATGTGTAATTAGCTTATTTCAAGCACACCATTATGAACTAATCACATCTGGCTTTGGACATTCTGACAAGTTGCCGCAAAAGAAAATACAGCAAGTATCTGAAATCCTTCTTGTAGCTCAAACACAGCCAGTATGGAAAGGTAGCAGCATACATATACATGGGTCAGAAGTTTGAATTGCTCACAATTGGACAAAAAAACCTCTTTAAGCACAAAAGCAAGAAGCAAGTTCACATTCAGAACAGAAAACCTGAATGACACATATGTTGTTCCATATGTACATTTGTTTCAGCATCCAAAAGAGAGAGAGAGACACACAGAGAATTTGGAAGCTGAAATTCAAATAGGTAGGAATGGAAAGAAGTCCAAATGAGCAGAAGGCAAAGAAACCTAGACAACTATATTTAATGAGTTAGAAATATGTGTTACATGCTATCAAGTCAGAACAATTTACAAAATACAGATTTCAAGGTAAGTGAGATATTTAAGAAGTGATTTTACAAGTCATCTCCTCAGTGAGTTTCCATGGCTGAACAGAATTCAGACCCAGGTCTCCTGAAACCCTAGTCTGACACCCTACCCACTATACTACACCAGGTGAAAGTTAGAAAAATGTGATCCAAATAAAGAGTTCAGTTTGCACCTACACTTCAGAGTAAATTATCCTTATTCAATTTAACCTTAAGTAGGATAAAACTTCATGTTTTAACATCCTTACTTAAAATGAAGTTTCCCAAGCATAAATGATTATGAATTGACAAAATTGGAATATACTACTGATAAAAGATCAGTAGCTTATACAGAGGCTGATCTGAATAGTCCAGTCTACTAGGAAGTTCAAAATTCTGTTTGTTAATAGCAATCAGCGAAAGAAGAAAGAGGTATATAATGAGCAAGTGATCTAGAGAACTGATTAAAACAGCTATATTAATATAAAACAAGGCAGTAAATCATGAAAATCAAGACAAATTAATTCTTATAAGTTGTTTCACAGGCCTGTCTGAAATAACTGAACAATAATGTTTGGCTGCAGCAAATGATGGAGAATCCTGGTTCACCACACACAAACGTCTTGACTTCTTTAGCAGGAACAGCTAAACAAATAAATCCTGTTTTCCAAATCCTGGCTTGTCAGAGCAACAACCTATGAGTTCCAGCTTAGTTAATATTCTATGCTTTCAATTTCTGCTTAGGTTAGATGTTCTTACTGGAATAAGAGCAATAGCTCATTAATAAGGCAAGATTCACTAAAATTCTGGTTTACTGCTATACTAGAAATATTTCTATTCAATTCTCATTTGTCTAAATCATAGAACTGTTTAAAATCACAAAAATCCAGAAAAACACAGTAACATAATATAAAATCTAATTTTAATTGCCCTTTAATTGCATAATCAATTTATTTCTATTTTAATGTTTGTAGTATTTTACTGTAAAGTTCTATTGATTTAAACTGTTTTGCAAGCCACCTTGGGTGCCAAGGCTGGCAGGCTAGCTTAGTGGTTTAGGTATCTGGCTAGAGAGCCCGATGTTGGGATTTTGATTCCCCAGTGCGCCTCCTACAAGTACAGCCAGCCTGTGTGGACTTGGGCAAGTTGCATTGTCCCAGGACAACCCCAGAAGAAGGGAACAGTAAACCACTTCTGAGTACTCTCTATCTGGAAAACCCTGAAAAGGGTCACCATAAGTCAGAATTAACTTGACAGCACATGATGATGATGATTGGGTCCCAAATCTGGGACAAGAGATGCATAGTAAGTAAGTAAATCATTAAGAAGTTTTATGTAACACTTAACAAAAACTTTCCTGAAATTTTTCAAATACCATATTAAAGTAAATGATTACCAGGACCTCATACAGTCAGTTAATTGCATTTACCACAGCAGAGACAGAGAACAGACCACTGTATTGAGAAATATTCCGAAGCAGGATATTTAGTTTCTCTGGGTAAATTTAAATGACGAGACTATACTGTACATGTAAAATAAAAAATCTCATTTCAACACCACAGAGTTCCATTTCACTAAATTGGCCCACAGATAAGGCAAGGTTGGATAACTGTTATATATCAACGTACAAACCTGATCATAAAAATAATAAAAGAAATGAAGCACCCAAAGTACCTACAGAAAATTACACTGGAAAGCCCTTGTCAGAGGATATATAAAGGAAAATGAAAAGTAAACAGATGCTACAAATATTGAAGGGTGGGCTGAAGAAGGCACTTTTACCAATTTTTATATTCATCAGGAACTCATATATGTAAGAACAGAATCCATTCTAATCAAGCCAGAATGATATTTTTAAAAATTACACTGAAGGCCTCGAGAAAAGGACAGTTCTCTTAAAACCTCTGTACAACATCTAGAAAAAGAAATAGCCAGCACTCCATACAATATAGAAGCACATTGCTTAGGACTGTACAAGCAATAAAAAGATACATGGATGTACAACTGCATTCTGCACAGGTCATAAGGCTAGATATGTAATAATTCTTCACTAATTCAATCTAGAGATTGTCAAAGAGCTCAAAGGAAAAATTAACAAACCTTTTGATGCATATCCACATTAATGTTCTTCTCATGTGTAAATTATATCTTCTTTAATAAAACAAAAAAATTCTTAAGATCTTTTTCAGAGCAATATTCAATCTCAAAATACAGGAACAGCACTGTTTCTTCATGTATTTCTGATTTAGATAGTACTCCTTATTTTCAGTGACCTATTTATTTTATCTAGATAAAGCAGACTATAAGGGCACATAAATACATACAGCACACACTGACTATCTCAACTAACGAAAGACTTAATCATTTATTGACTCACAGATTTTCACAAATTGTCTGAAACCTAAGAAACTGTAATCAAAACAATTCTGCATTCATGACTCCCTGTGATCCTATATACCTAATTTTTCAAGTACTGAGTGTACACCATTTTCACATTTAAACATTCCTAAGGCAAAGCCTGGGCTGCTGAAACTCCAGACTCCCCATTTTTTCATACCTGTTTTAGAAATAATATGCTGTTGCATCAACCTATTTTGAATCTTTCACTACAGAATGCCAGTCAATCTTAAACAATCACAAAAGGAATGGGATGAAATTGCCAGCTCCTGCTGTGCAACTGTGTCATTTAAAGACTGGTATAAGGGGAAATACATCTTTGTTGTTGATCTAACTGACCAACTCGCCACATTCCTACACTGAACTAGTAGTTTCACTGCCTGGTAGTGTTGCACTATAATGAAATGTGAATCGTGATGCTGAGGCCAACATAACCTCTTTGTACTACAACTTCTAAACTACATTATACTGTACACTGTTGGGCTGAGATACAAAATATCCCTCCTTGCACTACATTTGTAACATCTTCACAAACTCTTGTAAAGAGCTGCAAAAAAGTAATGGGAGATGCATATTTTCACAGCGTTAAAGTGCCTAGATAAAACATAACATGAACCCTCAATTGGCTCAGCAATATTGTTTTTTCCCTATTTGTCAAGAGCAAATGCAAAGGAATTTCATTAACAGGTGACTGGTCACCTGAAGATATATTTCATTTCACTTGCTTACCAAAGCAACATGGAAGAAGCATGCACACACTCTTATCAGTTTATGGCTTTATTCTAATCATAAACTGTGTTTCAGTTTGTCTGAGCTACAGATATTGCAGGATGATGGAGCTGTGCCGGCTGTAGGGCCTCATTCCCAATCTTGCTATACCAGTGCAAAGCCATTTATGACTTTGTAAGGTCGTAACTAAGACAGCAGGGTCTGACATGTAAGGGAGACACAAGCAACAGGTCAGAGTGCCCTTCATAATCACATTTTTTTTTTAAATTATTCAGTTTTTAATAAGATTTATCAGTGTTCTGTTTTGGCAACAGATCATTTGATTTCGTCATTACACTGATGATCTCTTAACAACAGCCTCAGAGTGTCCACTAGCTTGCAATTAGTAAAGAGTGATGGAAAAGACCATCATTTAGCAAATGAGATTTGGTGGACCAGCTGGCAAATGAAATCACAAGGCAGGTAGCTTCTGAGAGTGTGCTGACCAATCACCTGGCTGTCATGGTGGCAGTCATATGTTCAGGCAAATCCTGAATAGTGCTACAATAACCGAAACATGTAGCAGAAAGAACATGTTTTGTTCCTCTACTGAATGGAAGTTATTGTTGACGGAATTTATCTTTAGACACACTAATACATTTTATAGTCTTCTATCTGTGAGATACAGATTCTAATCAAGACTAGCATTCAACATGCTTGAAACTCAAATTATCTACTTTTTAAAAATGATTTTTGCATTGTATCCTAATGAAACATATGCTGTATTTCTCATCTGCCCTTACATACTACATTAGCTTCCATACACTAAACAGTAAATCAAACAGAAATTGAGCTGTTTGCAAACTTTTAAGCACTCAAGTTGACAAGTTCAATATCTTGCTAAAATGCCCAAGTTTGTGTAAACTGGCAAAAACATATTTTTAAATGCAATTACATAGTCTTCTATTCATCAACGTATGACAGTGCCAATACATACTTTACTAAGATTATAATTATTCCTCAAATTGTAACTCTATCGGCAAAACAGCACGGTGGTCTACAAAAACAAAATGACATAGTCTGGAAAAGAATGTGCAGAATTCTCCAAGAGGTAGAACGTTAGGTTACCCAACTGTCAAAATTCTGCTTGCACCAGTTAATGTGACATTAGGAGTTCAGAGAGTATGTGTCCTGCTTCCTCCCACAAACCCAAAATATGAATTGGTAGAATGGGAGTTCTACCCTTGTGCATATTCTGCCTGAAGTGTCTTTTCCATCTGCTAGTGGATCCATAGTAGAAAATGCACAATACCAAAATACTTTCTGGGAAGCAAACAACCAAATGCCATTTTCACCATCTGAAGTCAATTATATTTGTTCCAGAATGGGATGTGCAGATATATGTTGCTCACCATAGGGCAAAACATTTCGGATGGGTAATGACTGAGAGCTGGTTTAACCTTCTTCCCCATCACAGCCTTGCACCCTGACAGCTATTATTATCATTGAAAAATAGCAGAATTGATTAACAACTACCTGACCCTTCATGTAGCCTACCTCCTGAGATTCTAGAGACTGAAGATGGTATTTTCTACTTTCACCTGTTGTATTAGCCAAGTTATGGCACTTTTCCAAGAGAAAAATGTGAAGTCCATCTGTTTTGGGATGGATAGAAAACCGTACACAAGCCTGTGACCTATGTACACCACATAACATTAACAGTTTTAGTTTAAATACACCACAGGTGTGTAACTTAAGCCCAGAAAAATGTATGTATTACATTTCTATTCCATCCACTAGAACTTTAGGGTGAAATATCAATATTCCATCCTGAAAAGTACCCTGTTAAGTAGATCAGGTTCAGTTAAGTGCATGCAAGAGTGCAAAATGACTGGCCAAGTATTATCTAGCTTTGTAATTGAACAGGGATTTGAATCCAGGTCATTCCTACATTTCCACTACACAGCAACAACATGTGAAGACTAATATAACATGAAGTAGCTGTTTGAATATGTTTCAACAGTTTAACATGTGGTCAGCCTTCTGAGATACATCAATTCAATATGACCCACACCACAAACCTGTCAGATCAACCTGACAGGTTAGAAGAATCATGAGATCAGAATATATTATCCAGTCCACAGTCAGACATGGAAGTCTCCCCACAGAGGAAAACATCAGCAGAACTCTCTCTAGTTGCATATTCAAAGAGTACAATCAGAAGTTCAGGAAGCTTCCAGTTTGCAATAACCTTTGAATGTTACACCTGCCAGCACATTCAAAAACAAATTGCTGCCCAGTCACAGTAAGTTATCAATTTAAAACCAAACAATGCAGCGTGGATCAACCTAACATACAATTCACCAGTCTACTGAAAGACCAATTAGACAGAGACCTGGTGTGCAGTCAAATCATTTTCTCCAGCTAAGACACAGCCATACTATATGACACTCCATTAAGTGGACCTTGTATCTCTAAACTTGTTTTCAAACTGCCATGAGAAATCATTAAAATGAAAAACCATGATGTCTTCTAAAAAAATGTACAGAACCACTCATTTTCTTTTCAAACTGCTATGTTAGAGCTACAGCAGGATTGCCAGCAATACCTTCCTGCTGGTCTTGCAACTTTCCAATTACCTCTCATGCCACAAATAGAATTTTGCAGATAGGTCCATGAGATTTCACTTAACACAGTTCGTAATACACCCCGGTAGGAAGAAGGCAGAGCAAAATGCTAGCCTCCAACTGGGACTGCTCTGCTTCCCCCCCCCCCCCCCCACTCTACATGACCGCCAGGCTGGCTTCCCCTATTCTCTCTCTGGCACGTCGGGATTACGGCTCTTGCAGCTGAGAAAGACACCAGCCATCCGTACACTATACACACCAGCCCTTGCCAGCTTCTTCACTTGCGTCCCGTCAAGAACCTACTGCAAGGCTGCCGTTTTCAGTGCTGAAATCTTTCACGAGGGCGCTCCTTCGCTCTACAGTATTTCCCTCTTTCTCACTCAACATAACACACACACGCACGCCTGTCGCCAATGCCGCAACGGAGACGATAGCGGCGCTGCACAAGTTTGGCTGAAGGAGGAAACAAAAATGGATTTCGGGCCTCCCAACCCATAATCAAAGAGCATCCAAGTCAAAAGAGGCCAACTCCCCGGAGAAGAACTGATCTCAGATATCACTGACACGGGGGGCGGGGGGAGGGAGCTTTGAGTAAAATGAACCTCCATGCAATGCTCCTTGGCCCTCACACCTTTCACCCACAAAGGCAACTCCAGACAGCTTTCACGCTCCCCTCGCCTGTTTCCTCTGAAACACTTGTTTCTTCAAATCACAGTGCTTCCCCTGAAAACCTCAGGCACTCCCGTCACTCGTCACAGCTCCCTCCGCCCTACTCTGCATCCTAACCCCATTCCGACGTACCCGCCTCTCCTCTTCTGAAGGCCCCCCTCCCCCAAGATTCCTCAACGAGCACTCCGACCCGCCTCTCTTCCCCTCAGGATCAGGCACTGGGAGGGGGTCCCGTCTCAGCCGACGGGGTGGCGGTGGTGGTGGGAGTAGAGTAACCCCCCCCTCCAGGCTCTGCCAACCCGAACTCTTTCTCACCAGGGGTCGAACTCGTGGATGATGCTCTCGAAGCGGATGACGGCGAAGAGCCTGGAGCTGAAACCGGCCAGCCAGGCCAGGAAGAGGATAGTGAAGGAGAGCAGCGACTGCCAGCCCGCCGGCTGCGACAGGCCCCCCGACAGGCCCCCCCCGCCCCCGGCCGCCGGGGGCCCGGCATTCGTCGCCACCGCCGAGGAGCCTCTGCTGTTGACCAGCGCTTGGGAGCCGGTGGCGGAGTTCGACGATGACGACGCGGCGGAGGCACCGGGCTTGTGCTTCTGGTCGGGGGCTGAGTGTTCCGCCATGTTGCTCCCCGGGCTCCTCGCTGTCTCTCCGCCTAACGCGCGGCGGCGAAGGAGGAGGAGCAGAGTCCGCCCCGCTCCCTCAGCGCGCTTTGCGAGGAGGAAGGGGAGGGGGCGAAGGGGGGCTGAAGGAGCGGCGTCCTTCCGCGTCCCCTTTCACGGGCGGTGGAGGCACGCGCTTCCTGCCTTGGTCGCCGCCACCGCCTTCTCCTTTCCAGTCACCCACCAACTGCCGCCCGCTGCTCCCGCCGCCGCCAACATCCCAATGCAACGCGAGGCGAAGAACGGGCGCGAGACCGGAGCAGCGCGCGCGCGAGATGTACGGGCGGGGAGGGGCGGGGGTGGAAAAAGGGGAGTGGCTGGGAGAGTAATAGCGGGACGATGGAGCCAAAGGGGGCGGAGCGAGCTGAGGGGAGTGAGAGGAGCTTCCGTGTGAGAATGGACTGCCTCAGAAGGGTATTAAACGACAGAGGCAGGAGAAAGAAGAATGAAGGCGCGTGACCGCCCACGACCGTTGGATGGCGCGTAAACGAAAGAGGATGGAAGGCCGCCTGCGAAACGAGCGCAGACGCTTAATTGCGGCTCGCCGCCCGAACAACCGCTGACATTGGCAGCGAGTGGGTGGAGCCGACAACCAAGCTTTTCCCGCCCATCCCCGCCCCGTTCGTCAGGAACTCTCCACTAACCTGTCAGAGAGCGACAGGTACTTCAAAAGGGCAGACCGGTAGCCAATCACGGTCGAGAGTTGTAGGGCGCGGATAAAGGGAGGAGGTGTTTTTTAGAGGTCTCCGCCAATGACAGAAGCCTGTGCTAAGTGGAAGGCTGTGATTCGTGAAGACTTTCTCCAGTAACGAACTGAAGAGGTGAGCTCCTTTTTTTTTTAAACGTCACGTGAGGTGAGCGGTGGCGTTGGCCCTTCAAGCGATCGGCTCTTGCACGGGAGGGCTGCAGTGCTCTCTGGAGGGAGTTGTAGTGTGAGAAGCTTTGGGGTCTGCGGCGAGGAGGCGCGTTGCACACTGGGGCCTGTAGTTTCCAGAAGCGGTGCGTCTGTCAAATTATCTCTCCCCCCCCCCCTCCCCAGTTGTCATGGTAGGCTTGGAGGACACGCCAGTCACGATTCCTTGCCACCCCCTTTCCCCATATTATAAAGCGAGCTTATAGAGGGAATTGATCGTAGAGCCTAGAAAGCTTTTGTGAAATCCTGGAAGCGCTGCTTTGCTTAACTTAAAAAGACCCCAAAGGCACGTACTTACTAGGGAGTAAGGGAAATCTTTATGCGATTTTCTTGAAGTAGCGCTAAGCTGCTAATATAAGCAAGTAAATTGAAATTCACCCCAACCTGGACGTGCATGTTTCTTTATATACTTACATTTATGTACCACCTGATCAATAAGAAATACCTGAGCGGTGTGGATAGCTTCAGCATAACATAGTAAACTAGATTAGAACATTAATAATTGGTGCTTTAATAATTG
Organism: Intellagama lesueurii; assembly: GCA_037013535.1. Classification (NCBI taxonomy): domain Eukaryota; kingdom Metazoa; phylum Chordata; class Lepidosauria; order Squamata; family Agamidae; genus Intellagama; species Intellagama lesueurii. The sequence continues at coordinate 79,877,347 of JBAJHW010000006.1, forward strand.
ATGTTAGACACACTAGAAAGAAAAAAAAAGCTGGCAGTGGGTGATCCCTTTGGTGTGTAAGAAGCGTTCGCCTTGTTTGCATTCACTCAAAAGGATCAGGTTGATTGGATACTGTGGGAAGTACTCACTGGTCCGGAGCTGCGCAGTGCTTTGGTCTCAGGTTGCAGGAGTGGCAGAGTATTTCTTCCCTCTTATAAGCATGTCCTCATTGTGTTGTCTCTTGTGTGACAATCCTTTTGCACGGATTGGTTTTTCATTTTTTTATTTATTTAGTATAGTTGTTTTATTTAGCTGAAAGACAGTCAGAGAAACCTACCCTTTAAAAATGGTTGTGAAAAAACAAAACAAAAATTATTTATTTAAATGCAGCAGCATTAGCCAAGTAAAACCATATGCTTCCAGAGCCTTGGCTGGTTAAAAATTTTCATCCAGTGTCACAAAACACAGTTTCATATAAGAACATGTTTGTTAATAGTGGCCATACATGGCCCTTACTTGGTCACTATCCTTGGGTCCTAAGTAATTTAGGGCATTAAAGGTTTTTATTGGTTTGTTTCATTTATTCAGCTTTTCTTCCAACTTAGGGACCCAAAATAGCCTACAAAATGGAAGGAAAGGGAACAATGCATACATATATTAAAGTATTAAACATTCAATGAAACATACAATAATATTAAAATATGGTTGAATTTAAAACAATGTTAAAAACAGCAAAAAAGACATGCAAATCAAAAAGAGTTTTAAATAAGAAAAGTGCAGCATCCCTTGTTAAAAACTCTGCAGCCCACTCAGTGCCTAAAATCTTGACTGAAGAGAATGATCTTTGATAGCAGGAGGATTGCAACTCCCATTGTCCACTTCCATTGGCTAGGCTGACTAAGGCTGTTCAGGTTTCAATTCAGTAAGATCTGGAGAAGTACAAATTGTCCACTTCTGCAGATAAATGATATCATCCAAGCCTGTCCAGAGTTGCCCAGCATCTTGCTGAGGAAGTGATGTTTGCAATCCATTCCTACAAAGGAATGCCTTTGAATTCTACTTAGACAGTACACCCAGCTCTGTATGCATCACCCTGTCTCCTGTCTATGAATGCAAAATCTTACTTGTCTCATTCTTGTACGGAAACAGCATAGAGAAGAATAAAGAACAGAGAGTTTAGCAGGGATGGGGACTCGTGACTTGTGAGTGAGTCTGACTCAAGTCATCTTACCGTCTTCTCAGCAGTGGCAGCAGCCATCTTCAGAGGCAGCAGGCCAGGCTACCCTTCCAGGAGCCAAGGGCCTGCTGCCCGGCTGATAGGCAGGCATGCACAGAAACAGGGACCTGCTCAGGAAGGGAAGTCTGCCACTGTCCTTGCACATGTGCTGCCTATCAGCTGGGTGGCACTTAGCCTGAGTCTTTGGGTCCTAGTCCCAAGCCTGGCAGGGAGCCACCAAACGAGTCGCAACTTGAACGTGGGGCTTCGGACTCAGTACTCAGGCCCAAAGACTTGGACTTGGGACTCAGGCCCGAGGACTTGCCAACATCCCTGGAATTTAGAGAGTATGCATCCCTACTCCTATTTGCATTTAGTTATCGGTATCAAACCTAAAAGAACCACATTGGCTGACAGTTTGTTTTCAGACTCAGTTCAAGACTCTTTCAGACTTCTCCTTTATTGTCTCCATTTTGCCTAAGATTTACCAAGGAGTCTTTTGCATACCCCTTATGTCAGAATATCTAAAGCAAGAGGTAAGATGCCTAGCAGGGGACTCTTGGCTGTCAGTGCCCTCCCTAGTGAAGCTTGCCTGACCAATTCCCTCCCAGTTTTAGTAAATGTGGTAAAACATCCTCTTTGTAAAATCCTTTGGATGTCTTCTTGGACAAAAGCTGGTGATTTTATTCTTGGTTTTGCCACTGTTCGCTATCTGCATTCATATTTGTTTGTTGAGTTTTGAATGTGATTTCATGAGTGTTTTATATTTTAAGCTACTATTATAGTTCCAATGCCTAACATTAAAACGCGTCAACATAATGAACATGTAAATCCTGTTGGAGTCTGTCACTTTTTCTCTCTCCCAAATAAATGTGTGAGATTGAACTGCTGAGTCTGTAGAGTATTTTTTAAAAAATCTAAATAAGTTTTATCTATTTGCTTATTGGGATTATCTCAACTGGTGATAATGGAGGTGACTGTTAAATAAACAAATACAGAACTGCCAGGACATGGAATGTGTGGCCCTCCAGATGTAACTGTGCTGTAATACTCATCATCCCTCATTACTGACTGTAGGAAAGGGATAATGGGAGCTGCAGTGGAGCAGCATCTGGAAGGCTAAATGTTGCACCTGCCCCCGTTTTTAGGGGTATGCTGCAAATTTCAAGAAAGGATACATAGGGTCAAGCTGCACAGCTTTGAAAGGTGTGCATATAAACAAATTATTCTGAGTTTCCCACAAACATGAAAGTTGTAATTCAAGTGCTTGAATAAACAGATATTATAAATACTGAAAGTTAGCTCTACTTTGTTATAATGTTCAGTTTAGAGAAACATGCTAGTTTTATATGAAAACCAAATGGGAAATTCTATAAACCTGAATGAGCTTAATTAAAATGCTGTGAGTAGAGGAACTAAAGACGTTTTAGCCACCATTTAATAGCAAGCTGGGCAACAGTGGCCCTCCAGATGTTTCTGGACAGCAGCAGGCACTTAGCAGCAGCCATTACTGACGGATGGTGGAAATAGCAGTCAGCAACAGCTGAAGGGTCACAAGTTGCCTACCTCAATTGCAATCTAATGGATGCCCATAGTGCTATCACAACTTGGGCTCCAAAATCAAATGCTTCCTAATCTGAACATAGCTGCTCTAAAATCTTGCTGTAACATCCATTGATCTGGAGTGAGAAAAATGGGAGGACAAGTGCCAACACTACAGTGCATCTGTTTCTCCATGGGATTGTACCTCTTTCAAGAGAGATAACAGAGGAAGGAGTTGGGGTAAACAACAGAACCATTTGCTGTTATTGCAGCTATTTATACTTAAGCCTCATGGCGCAGTGGTTAAACTGCTATACTGCAGCCAAAACTATGATCATGATCCGGGGTTCAATCCCAGGTAGCCAGATCAAAGTTGACTCAGCATTCCATCCTTCCAAGGTCAGTAAAATGAATACCCAGCTCGCAATGTGTAGCCTGCATAATTAACTTGTTGTAAACCATCCAGAGAGTGCTTTAACTGCTGTGGGGTGGTATGTAAGAAGAACACTTTGTACACTTTTTAAGCTTAGTTAACAGTGTATTGAGAATTGGGGGTTGTGCCAATGGCTTCGCAGAAAAGGAGTGGTTTTAAAGTGTTAGGTGAAGATGGTCAAGGCATAAGGGGAAGCAGATGAATGAAAATAAGGAAAAACAAGTCCAGGAATGAGGGGCAGCAGGAAAGAATGGATAGAGTTATTCATGGTACTAAAAGTCAGCTGAAAGGCATATGATTATGGGAGATAAAGAATGAGGGTCATAGGCAGGAATGTGTTAGGTTATAAGAACAAAGACACACAAGGTACAGTATATCACAGAAGTGAGTACACCCCCTCACATTTCATAAATATTTTAGTATATCTTTTCATATGACAACACTGAAGAAATGACACTTGGCTACAATGTAAAGCAGTGAGTATACAGCTTGTATAACAGTGTAAATGTGCTGTCCCTTCAAAATAACGCAACACACAGCCATTAATGTCTAAACCGCTGGCAACAAAAGTGAGTACACCCCTAAGTGACAATGTCCAAATTGGGCCCAAGTAGCCATTTTCCCTCCCTGGTGTCATGAGACCCGTTAGTGTCACAAGTCTCAGGTGTGAAGGGGGAGCAGGTGTTATTGCTCTCACTCTCTCAGACTGGTCACTGGAAGTTCCACGTGGCACCTCATGGTAATGAACTATCTGAGGATCTGAAAAAATGAATTGTTGCTCTACATAAAGATGGCCTAGGCCAGTGATGGCGAACCTTTTTGAGCCCGAGTGCCCAAACTGAAAAAAAAACCAAAAACAACCCAGCAGGCGGTGGCAGAAGTGGTGGCAGAAGTGGGAATCCCGGGTATGGAGGTGCCTCCAGACCCCACTCCGGATCCACTTCCAGTCGTGCCCAACCCCGCCAGCGCCAGCTGCTCCTGATCCTGACCTGTCGCCTGTCGGGGCGCTAGCACTGCGGCTGCAGCCGCCTCCTCAGGTATGGCTGCCGGGGGTAGCAATCCAGCGACTTATGGCTCACGTGCCCACAGATAGGGCTCTGCGTGCCAGCTGTGGCACGCGTGCCGTAGGTTTGCCATGGCTGGCCTAGGCTATAAGAAGATTGCCAAAATCCTGAAACTGAGCTGCAGCACGGTTTAACAGGACAGGTTCCACTCAGAACAGGCCTCGCCATGGTCGACCAAAGAAGTTGAGTGCCTGTGCTGAGCATCATATCCAGAGGTTGGCTTTGGGAAATAGACGTATGCGTGCTGCCAGCATTGCTGCAGAGATTGAAGGGGTGGGGGGTCAGCCTGTCAGTGCTCAGACCATACACCGCACACTGCATCAAATTGGTCTCCAGGGCTGTTGTCCCAGAAGGAAGCCTCTTCTAAAGATGATGCACAAGAAAGCCCGCATACGGTTTGCTGCAGACAAGCAGACTAAGGACATGGATTTCTGGAACCATGTCCTGTGGTCCAGTGAGACCAAGATAAACTTATTTGGTTCAGATGGTGTCAAGCGTGTGTGGCGGCAACCAGGTGAGGAGTACAAAAACAAGTGTGTCATGCCTATAGTCAAGCATGGTGGTGGGAGTGTCATGGTCTGGGGCTGCGTGAGTGCTGCCGGCACTGGGGAACTACAGTTTATTGAGGGAACCATGAATGCCAACATGTACTGTGACATACTGAAGCAGAGCATGATCCCCTCCCTTTGGAGACTGGGCCGCAGGGCAGTATTCCAACATGATAACGACCCCAAACACACCTCCAAAACGACCACTGCCTTGCTAAAGAAGCTGAGGGTAACGGTGATGGACTCGCCAAGCATGTCTCCAGACCTAAACCCTATTCGGCATCTGTGGGGCATCCTAAAACGTCATGGAGGAGTGGAAGAGGACTCCAGTGGCAACTTGTGAAGTTCTGGTGAACTCTATGCCCAAGAGGATTAAGGCAGTGCTGGAAAATAATAGTGGCCACACAAAATATTGACCCTTTGTGCCCAATTTGGACATTGTCGCTCAGGGGTGTACTCACTTTTGTTGCCAGGGGTTTAGACATTAATGGCTGTGTGTTGCGTTATTTTGAGGGGACAGCACATTTACACTGTTATACAAGCTGTATACTCACTGCTTTACATTGTAGCCAAGTGTCATTACAGTGTTGTCACATGAAAAGATATACTAAAATATTTATGAAATGTGAGGGGGTGTATTCATGTCTGTGATATACTGTATGTCTGTGGAGGAGCTGAAGTAAATGAAAATGCTTGTATAAGGTCAAACCTGGTATGGATTTAAGGAGAGAAATTACGTATCAAAGAGATGAGTGAAGTCCAAGATGAGACAAATGAGAGAACCGAATACAACTAAGGCAGAGAAAATGGCAGTAATCATGGTGAAATATACTAGGACGAGGACTAGACTAGGTAGAGAGAAGGGTATGTATTTTTGGAATGACATACTTGTGTTGTAAAAGAATAACTGTCATGATTTGGCAGTGAATTAAATATGAGGCGGGGGCAAAGGAGAGAGAGAGAAGTCAGTGGGCTCATCCAGACAGAGTGTTTGCTCCTCAATTCCTTTGTGCTGCTTGGTGCTGAAATGAGCACAAACATTGCCAGGGGTTCTGTCCACTCTAATGCCGCTCTGTTCGTAATATCTTGGAATATTCATTTTTTATCTTTTGAAGAAATTGTTCAAAAATGTTTCAGAATGCTTGGATAAGCGCTTTAAAATAATATTGTGTGCTGGATTTGTTTGTTTGTTTGTTTTATTAGAATAACATTAACATTGAAAGCTTCCAATCTGAGCCCTTTGCAGTGGAGGCTCATTCCACCACCTAGAATTAGTTTTTTAAAAAAAGCATGGCAGAATTAGTTTTTTGTCATTTTTTGTCACTCTTGGTACTGATTTAAACACTGCATCATCTGGATTGTGAGGAAAATAGCAAGATCATCGGTACACAGCTGATTATAACAGTTGGACAACAAATACTCTGGATAAATGAGCTCAGTGATAAATCCAATGTTGTGTTTCTCTCAACCAAGAAGTGGGGAGATGGTGATTTTAAGTACTCTATCTGCTGAAAAACCAGCTGTGGCAATACTTGTAATGAATATGTCATCTCAAAGGCTGAGCCTTTCATTTAACCACTTCTAATAAATGCATTGTTTCTTTCTTTTTACTGGTTTATATGAGCCCAGTGCTACAGCTGTGAGCATTGTTATCTCTGAAACCACTTCAATAGTGCTGCTTCTCCAGCTTTGTCCCATAGCAGATGACACATACCACAATTATCAAACTTCCACTTTTTGTTTTCACAGCCTTTGTTTTATACCAGCCTGTCTCAGTTTTATGGTGTCCTTTGTTTTTCTTTGCAATGTAAACTGACAGCCTCAACACTAGTAATAATTTAAAAATGAATAATTGAGTAATTGTCAGTGTTTCTCCCCATGCCCCTCAATTATAAGGAATGCAGTAACTTCAGGTGCACCATTCTTTCTTCTTCGTGGTCTCTGTGAATGCACACTAATGGGCTAATCTGCGCCTGCGCAGAGCAGCCTCGGAATCTTCTAGAGCTCAGGCACATGGTGCTGGAACCTCCCACACGCTGGCTATAACCCCACCCCGGCACTGAGTGCCTCAGTTCCATTTCTGCCGCAGCTACTGCAGCTACTTGGATCGGAACTTCATGTTTGTTTTTTTCCTTCAACCTTGTTAAATCATATTCTTGGACCTCCCGGCTTTTTCGCCCTCTCCGCCTGCTTCTCTGGTCGTGGATGCGCCTCAGAAAAAGAAGCAAAAGACCAGGCACCTAGAGCCCGAGCCCGAGCGGGTTCGGCATCCACTACCGCCCGAGGGATACCCTCCTTCTGGAGAGTTTCGGAGATCTCCCTGGGAGGATCCCAGAGAGTACTACGATCCCAGGAGCTACGACCTTGATGCTCGATGGCCCCCGACGCCCTACGATCCGGGCTCATATTTTCGGGCTTGCCAGTGGCCACCGTATTACGGGGGATATCCTTCGCCGCCTCGGTATCGAAGCGTCCCGATGACTATTTTTACTTCGAAGATGACCGTCGATTTCAACCTACGCCTCGTAGAGTGGTTCACCGGCCGATGCCTCAGGAGCCTCTACCATCTTCGGGCCCTAGGACCCATAGACCGGGCCTGACCTCGATCCCTCGACCCCATTCAGAGCCGGCTCCTCCACCGCTGGTGTCGCCAGGCAGAGCTTCACAGGAGCCAGAGGAGGAAGCGGTTGGGGTCTCAGCTATCCACCCTGACCGGTATGGGATGGCTCGAGCCCAATCAGCTTTCTCCCAGTCTCCTGAACACAACTACAACTTCGAGACCGAGTCGGGTGAGTCCGATGAGGAGATTGAAAAGGGCTCTCCTCCAAACATTCCAACCGGGTTCCGATGTCGTGGAGAGTCATCCACCCCCCCCCTCCGAGGACTATATGGTGTATTCCCACCTGATCAAAAAAATAGCTGAAGTCATGGATCTTGTGGTGGTACAGCCTACTGCTGAACAAGTGGACAAAGTTTATGAAGATATCACAAAGGATCAGGTCCCCCCTCTTCGTTTAGCCTTCTTAAACTAGTTAAAGAACCTTGGGACAAACCATCAACATCCCATCAAATCCCCAGAAGGGTTGAGAACCTTTATAAAACTCACGGGAAGGACACTGACTTCCTTTCCAAGCATCCCCTGCCCAATTCCTTCATCGTGGACGCCATGCAAAATAGGGCTAGGAATAGATCTGCATCCACACCCAACAATAAGGAGGGGAGGAAACTGGATGTGCTTGGATGTAGGGTTTATTTCCTAGCGTCCTTCATACTTCGAGTGGCAAATTACATGGCAGCGATGGGTGCTTACCACCGCCATTTATGGAATATCGTCTTGCCGGCACTGCAGGCTGCTCCCGAGGAACTTAGGTTGTCAAGCCTAACCTGCCATCAGGAGGCCATGACCCTGGTGAGGCAGGAAAGAATTGCCGCCAGGCATGTTGTGGACGCTGCTGCCAAGCAAATTACTACAGCTATCACCTTACGTCGACATGCTTGGTTGCGTTCAGCCAGCATTTCTGATGATGCCAGGGCCAGAATCGAAGACCTGCCCTTTGATGGGGTCAGTCTTTTCGATGAGAAAACGGACGAGATTCTCGATAATCTCTTGAAGCTCCGTAAAACGGCCAGGTCCTACAACGCTCAATCCCGTCCAAGAAATTCCTGGCGCAGACCTTACGCATATTGGCCTTACCCTGACCACCAAAGGACGCAAACATCTGGTTTTGCAGGTCAGTCCCAGCAATAATCTGCTAGGCAGCGGCCTCGTCAACAAGCCCACCGCCAAGACTGTAAGCCTAGGCAGAACTTTTAACGCTGTTGGCCCACCAGCAACATCTCGCAACTTAACCCGCTTAGCACCCTTCCTTCATGCTTGGGAGTCTATCACTTCTGACTCATGGGTTCTCATGATCATAGCCACAGGATATGCAATTGAATTTGACTCTACACCTTGCATGGGGCTGCTTAGAGACACTGCTCCCTCCCTCATACTACGACAGGAGGTAGATGCACTTCTTCTGAAAGACGCCATTACCCTGGTTCACATCCCGGATATTGCACATAGTTTTTTCTCCTGTTACTTTATAATTCCTAAGAAGGACGGAGGACTTCGCCCCATCCTCAACCTTCGCCCCTTGAATTCCTATATTACACCTCGACGTTTTCAAATGGTCTCGCTGGACAGCACTATCCAGATGTTGAGACAAGGTGACTGGTTCGCCATCATAGACCTCAAAGATGCTTATTTCCATATCAGTATTCGACAAGAGCAGCATCGTTTTCTGAGGTTCTCGCTCGACGGAGTAATCTACGAATTCAAGGCTCTTCCCTTTGGTTTGTCCACGGCACCACGGGTGTTCACGAAATGTTTGGCCCCGGTGGCGGCCCACCTTCGTTTGCAGGGCTTAACAGTATTTCCGTACCTAGATGATTGGTTGCTGGTGGCGCCTTCGCGTACTCAATTTCTTCAAGATATTTCATTTACTTTGTCCTTTTTATCTGATCTTGGGCTCCAGGTAAACCAAGAAAAATCCACTTTATGCCCTACTCAGAGAGTCTCCTTTATCAGGGCAGTATTAGATGCCACCTTGGGCTGGGCGTTCTTTCCCAAAGACAGAATTGTGAAGATCCAGTCGATGCTGGAACACTTCACTCCGGGAGCCAGAGTGCAGGCTCTTCAAGCGCAGTGGCTATTGGGCCTAATGGATTCCACCACCGCAGTAGTTCAACACACCAGGCTGAAAATGAGATCGCTTCAGGCCTGGTACCTGTCACTATACGATCCTCTGCTGGACCCTCCTTCCAAACTGCTGACAGTTACAGCAGAGCTGGCAGCGCAGCTGACCTGGTGGGCCTTCCGTCCCAATCTACTGATAGGGAGATCTTTTGGACCTCTAACACCAGAAATACAGGTGACCACGGATGCAAGCCCAACAGGTTGGGGTGTGCACGTCGAACAGTTGACAGCACACGGACTTTGGTCACAAGAGGAGAGGTGTATGCACATCAACTTTTTGGAGCTTCTGGTAATCTACAAGGCCTTCCGGGCCTTCGAGCATCTCCTCTGCGGCCGCATGGTACAGGTGGCATCAGACAACACCACAGCTGTCTTCTACCTGAACAAACAGGATGGCACACATTCCCTGCACCTGCTGTATCTCTCAGTCCAGATTTGGGAGTGGTGCTACAGCCGCCACATCTTCCCTGTAGCTGTACATGTGGCTTCAGGAGACAACATTCTAGCAGATCAGCTGAGCAGACTCCAAGACTGCAGCCACGAGTGGTCACTAGATAGGGATGTGTTCCTTTCTCTCTGCCACCATTGGGGAACGCCGCACGTGGACATCTTCGCCTCTTTTGCCAACAGGAAGTGCGACCGCTATTGTTCCAGAGCAGGGATCGGTCGTCACTCGTTAGGCGATGCGTTCATGATCCCCTGGATCGAGGGGCTCCTCTACATGTTTCCTCCCATTCCACTAATCCAAAAGGCTATCATCAAGGCTCATCAAGAGAAGGCGAATGTTATCTTCACCGCCCCTTGGTGGCCGCACCAGACTTGGTTCTCCGCCCTGCACCAAGACTCGGTGGACCATGTTCAGCTCCCGTCACTACCTCACCTTCTATCTCTGCACGAGGGCAAAACACTACACCCAGATCTGGAGTCTCTGCATCTCACAGCTTGGAGGCTGCTCCCACGGTAGCTGATGTCTTGCACCATGCCCGCAGGCCTTCCACAACCGCCACATACGCTTATAAATGGAAGGTGTTCTCCGACTTCACCACTAAGAATCACCTCCCCACGAGACCTACCTTTCTTGATGCACTGCTACAGTTCCTCCTTCTTCTCTTTCATTGGGGCCTGTCGCATTCCACCCTCAAGGTGTATATAGCCGCAATAGTAGCCCATCAACCTCCTGCTTCAGAAGCCGCAAGCTTATTTCGCCATCCAACTCTAAAGCAGTTTTTGAAGGGTCTCAAAAATATGCATCCAGCCTACAAGCCGCCCACATCTCAGTGGTCCCTACAGCTGGTATTAAACAAGCTCATGGGTCCACCATTTGAGCCTATGGCTACGACTCCTTACGCTAAAGACAGCCTTCCTCCTCGCTGTTACCTCGGCGCGGCGTGCTGGTGAACTGACAGCTCTTCGAGTTGATCCGCCCTTCCTCCAATTCCACCCTGATAAGGGGACCCTATTCCCAGATCTCTCTTTTGTACCGAAAGTAGCTACGGCCTTTCACCTTAATCAACCTATAGTATTGCCTACCTTTTTTCCAGCTCCAACGTCAAAGCTGGAGAGGGCTCTCCACTCCTTGGATGTCAAAAGAGCACTTTCCTACTATGTCTCCCATTCTGTGTCCTTTTGTTCCTCACACAGGCTATTTGTGTCCTTCCAAGGGCAGTCAAAGGGTCTCCCGGTGTTGGCACAAATGATTTCCCGGTGGATAGTTACTACAATCCGCCTAGCATACGAACTGGCTGATGCACCTTTGCCGACTACGGTTCGGGACCATTCTACTAGAGTAATCGCCTCCTCCACAGCCTTCCTCAGAGGCGTAGACCTAGCAGATATCTGCAAGGCTGCTACGTGGTCCATGCCACTTACCTTCGCGACCCACTACTGCCTAGATGTTCGGACCAAAGCAGAGGCTGCCATTGGACGGGCTGTCTTGGCATCTGTTCTTTCGTGACGTCCCTCCACCTGGTAAGTCAGTTTGCTAGTCACCCATTAGTGTGCATTCACAGAGACCACAAAGAAGAAAAAGAGGTTACCTACCTGTAACTCTGGTTTTTCGAGTGGTCATCTGTGAATTCACACTCCCCGCCCTTCCTCCCCGCTGTACATCACGTGTGCCATATGGCATGCTATGCAGCGGCGGACAGTTCCACGGAACTGAGGCACTTGGTGTGGGGGGCGGGATTATAGCCAGCGTGTGGGAGGTTGCGGCACCATGTGCCTGAGCTCTAGAAGATTCCGAGGCTGCTCTGCACAGGCGCAGATTAACCCATTAGTGTGAATTCACAGATGACCACTCGAAGAACCAGAGTTACAGGTAGGTAACCTCTTTTTATTTGCTTTATTTTTAAGGGGAAAAAATATCACTTGTATTTTTACTGATTGTGTCCATGTATGTTCAAGCCACCGTACAACTTCAGCAGGGTTGGGCAACCTTTGCTACTCTGAAGTCCCCCTTTGACATTCTGTGAGTGCCTAGAAGCTGCACCTGCACATGCAAAGGTACACAGATAATAATACATATGCATAAAAAGACATATTCATCCCCCCATATCACTGAGTAGGAAGGGGTTTTTAATCTTGTCCCCATATAAGTGATTTTGAGTAGAATTGCTGACACAGTCACAGAGTTAAAACTGGGATTGCTGGCAAAAGGACAATGTTAACACTTTCTCATTAGCAATCTGTTGAAGATTGTGAGGGTAGGGAGGAGCTTTTTAACATCCATCAAAATCACTATTTTCCTGCTGCTGTTGGCTTGTAGCAGTAAGGTGTTTTTTTAAAAGTAACTACAATGGAATTAACTCAGTTACTTTGAGAAATGTGAAAATACAAACTTAATTTTAGAATTGTAACTATAATGGTGACTAATTATATGTTCATTGGTAACTAATTACTTTTAAAAGTAACTTTAAAAGCTTTGACGAGTGGAAGCATTACTGCTTCATGCTAAAGTCCTATGGAAGCATTTGTGGTGTTGCTATTAGATGAGAGTTTCATTTTTCATTTTCTTATATTTTTCATTTATTTGTTTTGATCTATAGTGTTGGAACCAAGCAGTCAATCAGTCAGATACTATATAATTTGGAACAGAATAAATATTCACCACATGTTTTCTGTGATTAAAATATTGTCCAATATTTTTCCTTGTCAGGTGTAAGTACATTTCAAGAAAAGCTTAGTTCCTGCAAGTTGTTTCTATATGTATATAAAAAGAACAGCAATAGGATCTCATACTGAAGGATGCATAATTGCTTTCTACAAATTTTAGTTAATTTGATATGATGAGATAAAGAAAAATAACTATCCTGCATATGTATGTCAGCACTTTTATAACCTCAATACATTAATGAGAAAGAGAGATTCTGCCAAACCAGTCTTTAAGACCTAAAGAAAATAAATATACATGTAAGTTGAAACATATTTGCTTTAGCCATTGACCATAACAATACATAAAACAATTCCAGAAACAATAAAATAAAATCAGTAGTCTAAGAAATAAATACCTTTATACAAAGGAAACCTCCAAAGTACCTTCAGTTTGATGTCAACTGACATTCAGCAATAAACGTGCATACAGGGCAACAGCAGTCCTCGTATGAGTAGCCTCTGTTTTCTTCCTGGGCAGGAGAAGAAGGTTTTTGGTTGGTTGTGTCAAAAAGGCTACCATAGTTTTTCTAGACATTTGACTGAGTAAAACGTAGTGGGGAATGCCTTCTACTATCTTCTCTTTCTCTCTCTCCCTCTCTCTCCCCTGCAGGATTCAAGGTGGTTCAAACATGATTTTAAAAGTTTTAAAACACATTAAATTACATTATTAGAACACTACTACATAGCTTACATTAAAAGAGCACAGAATACAATTTAAAAATCCTTTCAAAAACACAACAACATAAGAAGTACTGCATCCACTAACCATTAAAAGGCTGTTCCTCATCAGTCAATCAGTAGAAGACTGATGGGAAGACTGATGGAAGAAGAGCAGGGGGAAAGAAAGTACACCCTCATTGAATTCTATGGTTTTATGTATCAGGACATAATAAAAATCATCTGGTCCTCAGCAGGTCTGAAAATTAGGTAAATACAACCTCAGATGAACAACAACACATGACATGTTACACTGTGCCATGATTTATTTTACAAAAATAAAGCCAAAATGGCTTTAAAGCCATGCGTAAATATACCTTATGATTCAATAGCTTATAAAACCACCTTTAGCAGCAATAGCTTAAAGTAATTGTTTTCTATATAATTTTATCAGTCTCTCACATCATTGTGGAGAAATTTTGGCCCACTCTTCTTTACAACATTGCTTCAGTTCATTGAGGTTTGCAGACATTTGTTTATGCACAGCTCTCTTAAGGTCCTGCCACAGCATTACAATCGGATTGAGGTCTGGACTTTGACTGGGCCATTGCAACACCTTGATTCTTTTCTTTTTCAGCCATTCTGTTGTAGATTTTCCAGTGTGCTTGGGATCATTGGCCTGTTGCGTGACTCAGTTTTGGTCAAGCTTTAACTGTTGGACAGATTGCCTTACATTTGACTCTAGAATACTTTGGTACGAGTATACAGTACCAGAGGAGTATACAGAGGAGTTCATAGTCGACTCAATGACTGCAAGGTGCTCAGGTCCTGTGACTGCAAAACAAGCCCAAATCATCACCCCCTCCACCACTATGCTTAACAGTTGGTATGAGGTGTTTGTGCTGATATGCTGTGCTTGGTTTTCACCAAATGTGGCACTTTGCATAATGCACATTGTCTCATCTGTCCAAAGGACATTGTTCCAGAAGTCTTGTGGTTTGTCCAGATGCAACTTGGCAAACCTAAGCCATGTTGTCATGTTCTTTTTAGAGAGAAGAGACTTTCTCCTGGCAACCCTTCCAAACCAGCTATACTTGTTCAGTCTTTCTCTAAATGTACTGTCATGAACTTTAAAATTTAACATGCTAACTGAGGCCTGCAGCATCTGAGATGTAAGTCTTGGTTTTTTGTTTGTTTGCAATTTCTGTGAGCATTGCATGGTCTGATCTTGGATTGAATTTGCTTGCATGTCCACTCCTGGGAATATTGGCAACTGTCTTGAGTGTTTTCCACTACTGAATCATCTTCTTCACTGTAGAATGATGGACTTTAAATTGTTTGGAAATGGCCTTATAAGCCTTTCCAGATTGATGGGCAGCAACAATTGCTTCTCAACGAGCATTGCTCATGTGTTTCCTCCTTGTCATTGTGTTAGCACACACCTGGATGCTCCATACCAGCAATCTGCTAAAACTTCAGCTTAGAGGTGGTCACACTTGCTGATGATTAATTACTCAAGGGTGTTTGGTTAGCAGCACCTGGCTGCTACTTAGCCTCTTAATTCCTATGGAAGCAGTAAGGGAGTACTTTTTTTTCACACGTGGCTTCTCTATTTTGTCTTTATTTTTGTTAAATAAATCATGGCACGTTATAATATGTCATGTGTTGTTCATCTGAGGTTGTATTTACCTAAGTTTCAGACCTGCTAAGGACCAAATGATTTTTATTATGTCCTTATACGTAAAACCATAGAATTCAAAGAGGATGTACATTCTTTTTCACATGACTGTACAGTAAAATGCACTTTGCAATACTGTCCATATGTAATTAACAAAGGCTTAAAAAGTAACTTTAAATAAAACTTTAACAAATCTAGCAGATACATTTCCAGCCCATGCTGAAGTTTTATCCTTCCATACCATAAAAGTGATTTTAAATTAGGCAGTAAAGCCAAATACAGTATATTTGTATTGAACAAGATATATCTAAAATGCAACAGAAACTCCACTTTAACTGCTAGATTCCAGTAAAGTAAATCTAAAGAAACCATGTGATAGAATACTATATCAATGTTGTAAAGTCAGATGCTTCAACTAGCCAAAAGAAATACAGATTGTTAATATAGACAGAATTTTAGCAGCTTCGTTTTTCACATATGACTTTTTCTGAATTGAAAGTTAAACAGAATAAACTCCACTGTGAACTTGAGAGCATTCCTGTTTTTATAGCTCAAAATGTAGGACCAAAATGAAAATTGTGATTGTTAATATAGGTTCTGCATCTTAATCTGGGGAAAAATAGAGTATGTTTTGATATATTTCTTTACCATCAGTACTTATATATGTTTAAATTAATTGAACGGATAATTTTTTTTTTGTAAGAGCTTAATTTGAAGAAGAATGTGCAGATGTCCAGGTCTGCTACCTTTTCTTGTGACACTGCAGCTTGTTCATCAATGCTGTACCCAGATAATTTCCTGTTCAGGTGTAACAGGTGACTGTGTTACACTATTTTCCAGCTGAGTGAAAGTTTAGAGATTTTATAGGCATCAGTTGTCTAGAAAAAAAATTAATTAAGATTACAGGAACATAATGATTCTTCTGAAACTTTTGAGGCCTGTCAAAAGGTAGAGTTATCTCGTACATATCACTGTATGGGATAACAAACTGTGTCGTTGCCATCTGTAAATGATTTAGCAGTCAGCTTTTCGAGTCTTTCAGCAATGGACAAAAAAACAAGTTAATTGGTAGTAAAACTATATCCCTCACAGTTCTCAAGCAGTCTGACTCATAAACAATTTAACAGGAAATATTTGAATTTAACTTGTTGAAGACCAGTGTCTGTAAACAATTTGTAGAACTGTTCGTTAGGGAGGCCCTGCTGTGGTCTGTTTGCTGCTCAATTTGTATTGTGACATTAAGCATATTAGGTTTCTGAATGTGATCGATCATGTGCCATATCTGGTGCCTAGCATATTTCTTGGACCCTCGTAGTTAAAACTGAAAAATACTGATGGGGTCATTGACTGCATCCTTTGCCTGGTGAAATATAAATCTTGCTCTGGCATATATGACATGATAAATGGATGAGGTGTTCATTTGAGAATAAACTTTAATAGAAGTACTAGGCCTTTCAAATCTTGGAAGATTTCTATTCACCCCTTTCCAGATATTTCAGTATTGAGGAATATATTTGGGAGGGTTCTGTTTTTGTTCAGATTGATGGATCAAATAGATTATTATTATTATTATTATTATTATTATTATTATTATTATTATTATTATTATTATTATTATTATTATTATTATTATTATTATTACGACGACGACTACTACTACTACTACGGGATTTCAGGATGCTTCAGAACTTTATTTGTATACTAATTCACCAATAAACCAATACTACCAGTAAGCCAACATTAAGCACCATTAAGTTCGGCTGATTTAAATTTAAATAGGGAGATCTAAGGATGTATTCACCTCTTCCAGATGGGACTGGTTTAGTTTTGCTGCTTGACATGAAGGGCGAGATGTTAGAATGAAAGTATACACACCTGCCATTCCACATAGAGAAGCTGACCAGATTGCACTTCAGTCTTATTCCAGCACTAGTGAAAGGGCAGTGTTCCACATGGCACCTGAGAAGAGCAAGCTAACTTTAGAAGGGGCATCTTGTACAACACACATAGTTCTTCTACCTTGCTGCTACTCCCTCCTTCCCACTGCCTGAGGCAGTCATCTCACTCTGCTTAATGGATCCACTCCTGTTTGCAGAAATCTATGGGAATAAAAAGAGCTTTCTTGATTGCATTCTTATTTTAGCAGGGGAGACTCTAGGGGCCTTTTTAGGGAGCCCAAACTTCTTTGATTACTTTTGGAGTTGAGAAGGGTTGTTTGCCTGGGCTCAGCTGTAATATTTTGTCTTCATAAATGGGGGAGGAGAGTCCTCCTTCTAGAAAGGGAAGTCCCTTGGCCTGCTAGATTCTTCCCTACGATATTGACATGGCATTCTGAGAGTGGTGTGGTTCTGTCACCACCTGATTTCCACACTAAATCCTCTCCACATTCCGTAACTACCCAGCTCAGAGGGGCCTCTGGAACATGCTAGAATTTTCTTAATATACATTATGTTCTTTCATTCAGCTTTAGTGCTAGCTGCCAATTGATTCAGTACCTTTACGATCAAGAGAAGTTTTCTCCCCCACACTTTAAAAAAGAACCTTCTATCAGGTGTTTAGCACAGCGGGGCAGTGAATCAGGGCCAACATGATCAGCATTTCTTCTGTTAAAGTACCATATGGTTTGTTAATTTTTTTCCTCTTCAGCTTTGTATCTGAATGGTACATTTTATCTGGGATTGCCTTCATTTTCTATAGAATGTCATGGTACATTTTAATAGATATATGCCAGACAGATTTATTATTATTTTGGTAGAAGGCTTGTCCAGTAGAGATGGGGACGAATATAAAAATGGATTAGTTTTTCTGACGAATATAGCCGATTCATCATATATTTGTCGATCCGTATTTGTAAAATTTTAAATCAGGACGAATATGGCTTGACGAATATTTCCTCGGTTTTATTCGTTGATCTGTTCATATTTGTCTATATTCGTTACCCCTTTTGGGGGCCTCTCTGAGCTTGCTGGCGCCAATTCGAAGCTCTGGTGAATCAGGACAGAGATCCTGGATTGGCATGTCCAGCAGCCAATAGCGCTGCTGAAAGGTGTATCTACTTTTACAGACACTTCATATAAGCTTTTCCCGTCTGGCCGTTCCCCACTTCTGTTCGTGCTCTCCGGAGTGAGAACAGTTGCTGCTTGCTGGTGCTCTTGCGGTTTCGCTTTTGCGGCAGCAAAGCAAAGACTTATATTTTTCTTTTTCATCATCATTCATCAATCATCATCACCTTTACTGGGAATTTGGGGAGGGATTTCAGGTAGCTTAGGCTACTTCTTCAGAAGGGCTTAATTTTATTTCAAATTCAAATCAATCAAACCTTTTTTTTCCCCTGGAGGCTTTTGTGTGTGTGTGTGTGTGTATCATCCGGGGGGTGGTGGTGGTGGAACTGTCGTCGTGTGGCTGTGGAATCTCTTTTTCTTTATATTCAGTTTTCAAAAGTTCATTTTAGAGAGGCTTGTGTCTCTCAGGGAATTTGGTGGGAGGCTGGATCCATCATTCCTTTTTCTTATAAAACTTATTTGGCTGTGTGTGTGTGTGTGTGTGTGTGTGTGTGTGTGTGTGTGTGTGTGTGTGTGTGTGTGTGTGTGTGTGTGTGTGTGTGTGTGTGTGTCTAGATGGGAGGATTATTCAGTTTTCAAAAGTTCATTTTAGGGAGGCTTGTGTCTCTCAGGGAATTTGGTGGGAGGTTGGATCCATCATTCCTTTTTCTTCTAAAACTTATTTGGGTGTGTGTGTGTATGTGTGTGTGTCTAGGTGGGAGGATTATTCAGTTTTCAAAAGTTCATTTTAGGGAGGCTTGTGTCTCTAAGGGAATTTGGTGGGAGGGGAGGCTGGATCCATCATTCCTTTTTCTTCTAAAACTTATTTGTGTGTGTGTGTGTGTGTGTGTGTGTGTGTGTGTGACTGAGACTTAGCTGTCAGGGCTTTTCTTTTTGGACTTTTTTGGCTTCTCTGCCACAGTGGGTCGGGGGGGGGATTTTCCTAATTACATTATACTGAGGGGGGCTTTGTTTGGGCAGGCAGGTCACATTTTAGTAAAAGAATTACACCACCATCGTTCTAAAAATAAAATTTATACACACACACTGACCCTCTATATCAGTTTCCTTCCTCAATCTCTATTGCTTTATTTGTTTAGTTGGTTTGTTAGGCAGGCAGTAGAAAATGAAGGGATTTCTTCAGGGGCAATCCAAGAGGAAGAAGGCTGTGAAGCTACGCAGGCTAGGTAGCAGCACCGTCATCACGACCACCATGTGCACAACCACGTCTACGATAACCAGTGCCACTGTCCCTCCTCTGGTGGCCTTGCAGGCAGGCATGGAACAAAAGCTTCCAGAGGTGCCAAAAGAACTGCCTCTCCTCTTCCTAGAGGAATCTGAGGAGTTACTGGTTTCTGAAGATCCCCAGTCTGATTTGGAACCAGTAACGGCAGGGCAAGCTTCACAGCCCCCCTGCTGTCCCCAGAGTCATCTGTTCCCTCCTCCCAGACCAGCAGCACCTCTGGGACACAGAGTTCTTCCCAGGCCAGCAGGCAGGGGCAGGCAGTGGGTCCTTGTTTGGGCAAACATGGCAGAGGGGCCATGTGGGATCATTTCATGGCACTCAGCGATGACCCACAGCTGGCACGCTGCAATACCTGCCTTGGGGTGGTCCAGAGGGGGTCAGACCCCAGGCATCTGTCCTCCACCACCCTCAGCCAACATCTGGAGAGGCACCACCCAAGGCTCCTGTCCAGGGAAGGCACTTCGTCCGTGTTGTCTGGGAGAGGGAAAAGAGCAGCTCCAGGGGAGGCAGAAGGGAGGCAGGAGGAGGCGCCTTCTTTCAAAAGGGCAGCCACAGGGGTTTCTGGGGCTGGGAGCATGAAGCAGGCCACGCTCCACAAAGTGGCACCCGTTGGGTCCACCATGGCTCTCAGCCGGCGGTCAAAGGGCAAGGCCCAGCAGGCGGCCACTTGTCTTGTCGCCGAGACGATCGCCCTGCTCGGACTTCCACTGTCCATCGTGGAATCCCAAACCTTCCACCGGTTGCTGCATTTTTTTGCCCCCTGGTACAACCTCCCCTCACAGAGAACTCTCAGTTCTAGAGTGCTGCCCTTGCTCTATGACTCTGTGAGGGAGGTGGTCCGTGACCATTTTTCACAGCTACAGGGGCGCAAGGTGCACTTCACAGTGGACCTGTGGAGCGGAGGTCAGCATGGCTACCTCTCGCTCACAGCCCACTGGTGGCAGCCAGAGGACTTGAGTAGTGGCAGGGCATCGGCGACAGGGCCACAGGGGGAGGCCCTTGCCCTGCCCCCAGGCTACAGGTCCGTTCTGCTGCAGGCGTGGCACATGGAAGCTCAGGCGACGGGGAGGAACATCGCCGATGAGTTCCTGTCCACGCTGCAGGAGTGGGCACCAGAGGGGGAGGTGACCCGTGGCCACATGGTCACAGATGCTGAGCGGAACATGTTGGCGGCATTGAAAGGGGCGGGCTTTGAGGGCATCGTATACATGGCACACAAATTACACCTTGTGGTGCGCGATGCCCTTGGCCTGGGCAGCCATGTCAAGCCCGAGTGGGACGCAGGCACCCGGGAGACGTGGGCACTCCTGGAGCAATGCCGCCAACTGGTGGGCCACTTCTCCCGCAGCCTGAAAGCTGCCCGCCGGCTGCGTGAGAGGCAGGAGGAGTTGGGTCAGGAGACCCACATTCTCCTGACACCTGCCCACCAGGTGGAACTCCACCTACACCATGGTGTCCCGCCTGGTGGAGCAGAAGGCCGTTTTGGAGGACATCATGTCCTCCATGCCCATTCTGCCCGGGGGTGGGAGAGGTGGGCATCAATGCCACAGATTGGCTGGCCTCTCCCAGATGGTGGAGGTGCTCAAGCCCTTCCTGGAAACCACGGACATCTTGTGTGGTTTTACGGCAATCCTGGGCCAGGTCATCCCCCTGATTCATGCCCTCGATCGGTCCCTGGAGACTGCTGTGGCACCAGGATCCTCCCTCCTTCCATGGACCAGGGCTTGGGTGAGGAGGTTGCAGGCAGGCGTGCAGAAGCAACTCCATCCTGTCTACAGCGACAGAGCTTACCGCATGGCCTGCCTGTGTGATCCTCAAATCAATGGGGGCTTGGCAGCACGCACCTCAGACCTCGAGGAGTGGAGAACGGAGCTCTCCACTGAGGTCCGCAGGGCGTTGGGGGCACAACGCTTACGTGGGGGGCCGGGAACGTCAGGCCACGAGGGGCAGGGTGGTTTGCCCAAACCACAGGGAAGGACTTCACTTGGTGAAGGCTCCATTCACCACCAACATTACTGGAGCTCTGTGGTGACCTTGGCACTTGCCTCAGAGGAAAGACAGCCGGCTGAGGAGGATTCGGCAGAGATAATGGTGCGGGAATATCTGGCTGAGCCCCCTCAGTCCCACCAGTCAGATCCCCTCCATTACTGGGCTAGGAAACTAGTCATATGGCCGGAGTTGTCCAATGTGGCCATGGACCTCCTTTCCATCCCACCACCAGTGTCCAGAGCGAGTGCGTGTTTTCCCATCTCCGAGACATACTCCGACCACGCCGCTCACGTTTGGATCCCATTACTGTGGAGAGACTGTTGTTCATCAAGGTGAACCTTCCCTTGTTGGGCTTCCCCTCACTGAACCCAAAGAGGTAGGGTTCCAATGACAGTCTCTCCCTTAACACACTGCCTGCCTGCGTGTGCCCGCCTCTGTGCCCGCCCTCCTGCCCTCCTGACCACTCTCCAGTCCTCCTGAAAAAAAGACCTGCCTACTTGCCTGCTGGACTGTAAACCTGCCCCTCAGTCAGAAGTCCAGCTTCCGATTCCAGTCGCCTCCTTGGGCCAAGTTCCAACTAAGTCCTGCCTGCCTGCCTGCCTGCCTGCCTGCCTGCTGGGTCACATCAGCCCAGTGGGCCAATTTTTGTAGAACTCCTGTCTGCTGCTGTTTCCAAGTTTGTTCCACCTTCTGCTTCCCTGACTGCCTGCTGGGTTACGTAGTCTCGACGGGCTACGTTTGTTCCACCTTCTTCCTCCCTGACTGCCTCCTGGGTTATGTAGTCCTGGTGGGCTGTTTATTCCACCTTCTGCCTCCCTGCCTGCCTGCTGGGTTACGTAGTCCCGGCGGGCTGTTTGTTCCACCTTCTGCCTCCCTGACTGCCTGCTGGCTTACGTAGTTCCGGCGGGCTGTTTGTTCCACCTTCTGCCTCCCTGACTGCCTGCTGGGTTACGTAGTCCCGGTGGGCTGTTTGTTCCATCTTCTGCCTCCCTGACTGCCTGCTGGATTACGTAGTCCCGGCAGGCTAAGTTTTGCAGAACTCCTGCCTGGCACGGGTTAAACCAGATCAGCTCTGCAATCCGAAGCCGGGAGATATGGTGATGGGGTGACGTGCAGACAGCCTTTGGGTGGGGCAGACCCAGGCCAGCCCTCTTGGCATCCAAGCCTAAACCCTCTCTTGGCACACCCAGAGCCTGTCCCGGCACCCCCGAACGTGGCAAGAAGGCCAGCCAGGCCTCTTGGCAGTTGGCACATCCCAAACGTGCCAAGAGGGCCAGCCTGTCTCAGCCCCCGAAAACCTCAGAGAGCTATCTTTATCATATCCAGGCGGTCTCAGCAGCCAAGTTGCAATCCCCAACCAGCTTTCTAGTTCTAAACGAGCATCTTTGTTTGTTTGAAGGTTGTCAGCAAGTCTAGTTAGACGTTGGTGGTGAGTGACAGGTGAGTTTCCTAGGCCTGTCTCAGACCCACCCAAAGGCTGTCCAGGCGTCGCCCCATCATCCGGCTTCAGACTGGTTTTCAACCCGTGCCAAGGGGGCCGGCCTGTCTAAGCCCCCCCCCCCCAACCTCCAAGGGCTATCTTTATCCTATCCGGTCTCAGCAGCCAAGTTGCAAGCAATCCCCAGCTTTCTAGTTCTAAACGAGCATCTTTGTCACCTCATTGCCCCGTCGCCTGGCTTCAGATTGCAGAGCTGAGCTGATCTGTTTCCGACAGCCCCGCGGCCCCGTGGATTAACCGCTGTTAGTAGCACCAACCCTGTTCATCTGATGGTGCTGCTGGTGCTGTTGGAAGTTGCAAGCAACCTCAGTTGCCTCCTGGGGGCAAAAACCTTTCCTTTGCAGGCAAATCTGATGTTGCTGAAGAAGACCAGAGTCTGTTCTGCTGCCTTTTGCCTCAGTGCCCCGATGGGACCCAAAAGCCTGCTTTCCGGCTGCCATGTGCCTGAGTGCCCGATGGGGCAACACACTCTACTTTGCTGCTGCCAACTTACCTCAGTGCCCCGATGGGGCCCAAAAGCCTGCTTTCCGGCTGCCATGTGCCTGAGTGCCCGATGGGGCAACACACTCTACTTTGCTGCTGCCAACTTACCTCAGTGCCCCGATGGGGCCCAAAAGCCTGCTTTCTGGCTGCCATGTGCCTGAGTGCCCGATGGGGCAACACACTCTACTTTGCTGCTGCCAATTGTGCCAATAACAACCACCATCCTTTTTCTTCATCAATAACAAAACACACAACACCATCGCATGGCTTCAGACTGCAGAGCTGATCATCTGGTTTTCCGAAGCTGTCCTCCTGGCTTCCCCGTGCCAAGAGGGCTGGGCCGACCCAAGCCCTTCCTGGTAGTCAAAGACAGCATACTTGACTAAATAATTAATTCTTTCTGGAGGCTTGTGTTTCATATGCCACCTTGATGGCAAACGCCACCCTCTTGCTCATCAATGTTGAAGATTTCTGCCACTACACACCCAATGGGCAAAGCCTACTTTGCTGCCAATTGCCTCGGTGCCTGATGCCTATTAAGACATGCTTTCCCACCTACTTTGGAGCCAACTACCTCAGTGCCTGATGCGACAACACACTCTACGTTGCTGCTGCCAACTTCCTCAGTGCCTGATGGGGCAAGACACGGTACTTTGCTGCTGCTCACTACCGCAGTGCCCGATGGGGCAACACACTCTGCTTTCAGTCCCATGCCAACTCAGTAGGTAGGCAGAAGTTGGAACAAACTACCCAAACGAATTAGCTCAGCTCACCAGCGGCCCCGCGGATTAACTGCTGTAGTAACAGTGCGGCTGGGGTCTGCCCCACCCAAAGCCTGTCTGCGCGTCACCTGAATGTGCCAAGAGGGACATCTAACCCTTTTGGCTGGCACACCCAGAGCCGGTCCCGGCACCCCCGAACAAGCGAAGAGGGCCATCCAGCTCTCTTGGCAGACCCAGACTGAGCAGTAAGAAAAATGAATAAATAGTTGCTCTTGTACAACTAAAGTGTACAAGAGCAAAGTGTTGGGTGACGCGCATAATGTGCCAAGACAGAGGGCTGTCCAGCCATGTTGGCACACTCAAAGCCGGGCTCTGCCCCATCCAAGCCTGTCCAGGCGTCAGCCCATTGCCCCATCGCACGGCTTCAGATTGCAGACCTGATCTGGTTTTTCAACCCGTGCCAAGAGACCCGGCCGGTCCAAGCCCCCCAAAACCTCTGAGGGCTATCTTTGTTGTCAACACACAGTTGGCAAGCACTTTGCTGCTGCCAACTACCTCAGTGCCCGATGCGGCCAAAAATTCTGCTTTCCTGCTGCCAACTTCCTCAGTGCCCGACGGAGCCAAAAAGCCTGCTGTGCTGCCAAATACCTCCTTGCCTCCAGTCCTCCTGAGGGCAAACTCTACTTCACTGGCAAATGTAATGTCGTGCTGAGCTGAAGACAAACGCAATGCCTCATGCATGCCTCTGCCAAAGGGACCTCTCATTCTGCTGGGGCTAAATATAACTCCCTCAATGCCATGGGCTTCTGTGCCGTGTGGTAAACTCTCCTGGGGGGACCCAATTTGTGGGTGAATAACTCAGAGGTCCGATATCCAATCTTCACCAAATTTGGCAGGCATGTTGGGGAAAGACATAGGAAGCTCCGTTGTGATTCTGGATTCTCTAAGTACCTGGGGGGAGCTTTCCTGGGGTGTCCTCTTTGTGACTATATAACTCAGGGGTCTGTGATCCAATGTTCACCCACCTTTCAGGAGTTGTAGAAATGCATCTGAGGAAGCTTCCCTGCAAATTTGGTGTCTTTAGGTCGTCGGGGGCCAGTGTTATTGCCATGCAGATGAATCGACGGATCGATTCATTGATTCGTCGAAGAATATTCATATATTCGTATTCATTGATCCGTTAACCTTGACGAATAATGGATCAAAACGAATCACCATTTTTTTTATTCGTCCCCATCGCTATTGTCCAGACATAGCATTTGTTCTCTGTTTCGTATCTGGTTGTATGCCGATGACGCAGTTATTTTTCCCTTTGTCCAGATCAAGTCGGTCTTATACTAGTGCCAAGAGTGGCAGTTTCCCATGCCTTTTAGAATCACCTTCTACCGTGTTTCCCCGAAAATAAGACAGGGTCTTATATTAAATTTTGCTCCAAAAAATGCATTAGGACTCATTTTCAGGGGATGTTTTATTTTTTTCATTTACAGCAATCTACATTTATTCAAATACAGTCATGTCATCTTCTTCTGGTTGCTGCACAATGGTGGAGGGTGGGGTTTCACTTAACTGGGACTTATTTTGGGGGTAGGGCTTATATTACGAGCATCCTGAAAAATCATACTAGGGCTTATTTTCAGGTTAGGTCTTATTTTCGGGGAAACAGGGTATGTGAATTTTTTTGTTTGTTTTGGTTTTGTGGGAGTAGAGTTAAAGCATCAAGGACTTACCTGGTTGGAAACTTTAAACAAAGTGCTAGTATACTATAAAACAAGCACCCTTGTCTCTTCTCTTCCTACTCTGTAGATGAGTGTATAGGTGTGACTTTGCATCTCTCTGTTTGGATAGAAGTTGTGGCATGATCTCCACACAAGTGGCACTAACTGGCACAAAGTGGGCAGGAACAAATTATTTGTCTCAACAGATGCTTCCTTATTGTGAGTTATTTGCTATATCAGTTAATAAACACACATTTATATCTTAACATATTAAATTTTGTCTAATTTTAGAAAAAGAGGTTATTCTTCATGGTCTATGTGAATGCACACAAATGGGTTTCTTCTGCACCTGTGCAGAGGTTCTCGGAACTTTCTAGAGCTTTCGCA
Source organism: Intellagama lesueurii (assembly GCA_037013535.1). Taxonomy (NCBI): domain Eukaryota; kingdom Metazoa; phylum Chordata; class Lepidosauria; order Squamata; family Agamidae; genus Intellagama; species Intellagama lesueurii. The sequence goes on from JBAJHW010000006.1 coordinate 79,903,433, forward strand.
TGAGTTTGCCAAGACCTCCCCCCTTTGTTCACATGCTCCACCTGTGCTATAAAATGCATCAATTCCATTTTTGCCACTGCTGTAGTCGCATCTCGGCAACAGAGTTCCATTTGCCTTTTCAGAGAGAGAGAGAGAGAAGAAAAAGAAATTCATCATCCTCCAGACTTCCCTTCCCTGTGAGTCCTATCCAAAAAGAGAGAGAGAGAGAGAGAGAGAGAGAGTTCACACTCCCATTTTTTCCCTTCCCCTGCTGTCCCCCCTCAGCCCTGTTTTATGGCCTCTTTGGGCCCTTTCAAGCTTCTTGCCCAAATAAAGTCCCTCTCTCCGACGGACATTCCCTGTCCCTATTTTGCCTTGGAGAGACACACCAGACTAGTTCATGCCAGTCTTATAAAAATCTCACTAAGCCAGCATTAAAGCTTTGCCTTCAATGACTCCGTTCGTATCTCTGGGAAAAGTCCCTGAAACCTGCTGAAGCCCCTACCATGGAGTTGACTCCAACGCCACAGTCATACAATGCTGACCCACTGCCTACACCAACAGCACTGTCTCCAACCCCGAGACTGGCCCAGCCAAAGTTAAAATCTAAGTTGGCCTCTATATCGAAGTCCTCGACATTGACCTTGAAGTTGAACTTGAACATTCCTGCCTCCCAGCACTGGTCACTCATCTGACACTTCCAAGAAAAAGAAGGCGTCGACACCTTCTGACCATAAGAGTAAGCATCCTTCTACCTCACAACCTACAGACAGGGCCAATCTGCCCACTCCAATCCCAGAGGAGCATCGGCAAGAAACAGTCTGCTTAGACTCACCATTAGGAAATTAGGATGTTCCTTTGCCCTTATCTGGAACTGCCCCGTCCCTTCAATTCAGACAGTCACTTGACTGGGGGAATACCTTGGCTAAGGTAACTGCAGTGCTGCAGTTGGCGCATGTGAGCCCCAGATCTCTGGGATCCTCAATCTCTTACTGTGATTCAGACTCAGACTCAGCTGCCGCTGAGCCTCTGCCACCTCATGAGTGGTCTCATAAACCCCACCATACTTTTGAACAGCCTCTGTATGATACAGATGTACAACAGACTCATGCTTGACCACAGATGCCCATGACTCCGGATCCTTGGTATTGATACCAGTACTCCTGACAAGGCCTATGAAGATATTAACCAGGACCAGGTGGCCCCGCTCCATCTTGGCTTTATTCCTTTGCTCCTCAAGCTTGTTAAGGAATCATGGAGGAAATCCTCTTCCATCCCACAATTTCCCAGACAAGTACAGAACCTTTATAAGACACATGGCAGTGACACTACCTTCCTATCCAAACATTCCCTCCCTAATATGATTATTGTGGATGCCACCCAGAATAGAGCTAGAAACTGCTCCGCTGCTGCCCCTAATAACGAAGAGAGCAGGAAACTGGATGTCACCAGTTGCTGTGTCTACTCCCTGCCATCTTTTGTCCTCAGGGTAGCCAATTACATGGCAGAGCTGGAGGCTTATCACTGCCATATTTGGAACAAAGTTCTCCCCATCCTTCAGGCAGTCTCTAAGGACCACCAATCTCAAGGCCTCTCATACCACCAAGAGGCCATGGCTATGGCACTCCAGGAAAGAATCGTAGTATGCCATAATGAATTGTGCCTACAATCTGCCTAGCCTACAAAATGGTTTGTGTACCCCTGCTGGGCCCCATGCTAGCTCACTCCACCAGAGCCATTGTGACCTCTATGGCCTTTCTTAGAGGGGTCGACTATACAGACGTCTGCAAAGCCACTACATTGTCCATGCTTTCCACATTAGGCACCCACTACAGATTAAACGTCCAAGCCAGAGCCAATGCTTCCTTCGGTCAAGCTGTCCTGACATCTGTTTTACCATGCCGGCCCACCGCCTGGTAAGTTAGCTTGCTAATCACCCATTTGTGTGCATTCACAGAGACCACAAATAAGAAAGAGAGGTAACTTACTTGTAATTCTGGTTCTTTGAGTGGTCATCTGTGAATTCACACTTCCCGCCTGTCCTCCCCTCTCTGTGTCACGTATGTCCTGGACCTGACTGAGAGTGGTGGACTGTTCTTTGGAACTGAAATATTCTATAGCATGGATGGAGCATGTGCACTGAGGGGGAAGGCGACTGTGGCGTTCGCCCTTGTGGCCCCTGCTTGTCTTTCCCTCACAAAGGCTCACGTCGCATTTTCCTCTCGCTGCCACCAGTGGATTACCTCAATCCACAATATAAATGATGTTTGTCCGAACACTTGACTTGTGAACAAAAACAGAACTTGTTTATTGAAGTGAAGGAGATTGAATAATAACAGAAGTTTCTCAGATACACATTATACATAAGCAAATCATCAACAGTCCTCTCAGTACATACTTCTTTTCTCTTGCTATATCATTACCACCTTCTCTACCTATTTTCCTAACCAGCTCTATCTCTCTCAGTATCTGTTCCTTCTCTCTCTGACTAACCAGCCCTATCTGACTCCTCCTTCTCCCGTCAAGCCTCATGTAGCTGCTGACTCCGCCTCTCCAGTCCTCTCATAGGTTCATGCAAATCAGCTCATGAATATGAATGGCATGAGTGACGTGGGCGATCATCACATTCCTCCCCCCTAATAAAAAGTTTGTTTCATGAGGGAAAACCTTACAGTTTACCCTTATGAACAACGGAACATACAGGGAACATTACATACAAAACACCATCATCATAATATGCTTACCAGTTATGTCCTAAATCATATACCATATTTCAACATATAACACATTATATTTACCATATACTTATACATACCTTATACTAGTTTTCTCTCTCTTACTATGTTTACTAGACCAAACTTATTACTTTAAACATTTAAAACAATCAATGCACTTATAAACATTTGCACTACTCACATTAATACAAATTACATTACCTCTACATTAATAACGCTACTCACCATTATTATTTCCCATCTCTATACACCTCTTAGTTCATCAGCATTCAACGAGACATTGCATTTTAATTGCACTTCATAACTAGTGCACAAACAGAACATTTAATACATTACACTCTTTTATCCACCCATTAGTCATTTGGCCTTTGAGACCAGGCGTCAGCAACCATATTCTGAGTCCTTCTTATGCTGCGGATCTCAAAGTCAAAGTCCTGTAGGTTTAGCGTCCATCTTGCAAGCTTATTGTCATTGGAATTCATAGTCTGTAGCCACAACAAAGGGAAATGGTTGATGCAAAGGACGAATTTCCTTCCCCAAATGTAGGGCTTCAGTCTTTGCCGCGTCCAAACAATCAATAGGCACGCCCTCTCGATGGCAGACAAATGTCTCTCACCAGGTCGGAATCTCCTGCTGATCAGAGTCACTGGGTGTAGATTCCCGCTGTCATCCACTTGGCACAGCATGGCTCCCAGACCCACGCTTGACACGATGAACTCCTGGTCTAAGTCCGGTGCAACAACGCCAGATCTTGAAGTCCGCGCTCTCTTTTGATGATTGACAGTCATCGGGCACTCTGACGTCCACTGGATGTCCTTGGCTCGCCTCTTCTGGGTTAAGCCCGTTCTCTTACTGAATAGTGGCTTAATTTTCTCAGTTGTGGGAAGGTTAGGCGGTTTCTTCCACTTCTCCAGCACAGCTATGACTGCATTCTTCCTTGAGATCTTATTGCTTATGCCTTCCTCCTCACCAACAAATTCACCCATGGGTACATTTGTTGCGAAGTTCTCCATATGTGGAGGACCACTATCATGGGTCACCTCCAAATTCACAGGCATGTTTCTTTTAAGTGTAATCTCAAACACTTGGTTTATTTTAGATGCATTGAGATTTTCATCATCCGGTTCTATATCTTTAATATCTGGTTTCTTAGGTAGGGGGTTGCATTGCAAGGTTTTAAGGGCTTTTGCAGCTGCAGAGTGACTAGACTCCTCAGCCCTCCAGTTCTGCTGCAACAACTCCACAGGTTCTGACCATGCCAACAGCAATTCACTTTGCCTCACCACTTTGTCCTCAGGACAGAATGCTCTTTCCTGGGCCTCATACAAGCCTTTCTCCTTTCCATGAGTACCCCCCAAGCTTGGCTGTGTTACTTCTAAGGACTTCTCCCTATATTTTACAGGGACAATTAGCTGTTTGAGATGTCCATCTGCACTCCTATGAGGTGTTAATAAAACCTCCCTATTTAACAGGTGTTTATCAACTATGAACCTCTCTGGGTGTTCAGGAGATAACGGGAAGGCTTTCTCTAAACACGGAATCAGGGTGGTATCTTCCTTCGGTTCTAAAATAAAGGAAGTATTATTAGAATTTTTCGATATGACCACCTCAGCCATTTCTACTATCTCAGGGTTTTCCTCTAGACTGGGGCATCATTCAGGATTTTCAGGGGTCAGTGGAATTTCCTTAACTTGTGCAAAGCATTCATTTAAGGTAGGGTCTTCCTTTTGTTCTTTGATGAAAGATAGATTCTTAGGGTTTCTCAGAATAACCAGATCAGCTGTCTCTCTCACTTCTCTTATTTCAGGAAGATTTCCATCATTTCCCTCAATGGCTTCAATTTGCCTTCCCTGAGAGCGAGTTGTCACACAAACACTCTGCACATGCTCAGCTAAATCCAGACCTATTAAACATGGGGCAGGAATTTGATGGGATATGGCCACCTTCCAAACTCCTGACCATCCCTTATATCTCATTGGTATTTTTGCCATGGGCAGCACCACTATTTCAGAACCAGTTCCTTTAATAGAAATATTTTCATGGTCTAACATATTTTCCTTGGGGAGTATATCAGGATGACATACTGTAACTTGTGAACAAGAATCTTTGAGTGCTAGATACTTATTACGAGTATTATCGTATTATCAACACAGATAACATCACCTGAGCTATGTAGAAGAAGATTCTGATCACTTTCTATCAGAAAGCACTGAACAACCCTGGCCTCAGGGAGACCTTGGCTCTCTGACCCTTCTGTTACTTGTGTTGCTATGGCAACAGCTCCATGGCTAGCTTCAGCTGCTGCATTCTTAGCTGTTCCATGATACTGTACACAAAACACCTTCTTTGGCTGACTGGAATTTCCCCCTTTATGCTGGTTAACATCCCTAGGCTTTTGAGTCTCACACTGAGCCCAAAAATGACCTTTCTCCCCAGAAGCATAACATTATTTACTTGCCTTGGGTTCAAAATAAAGGGCCTTGTTAACCTTTCCCTCAGAGCTATTACGTTTCACGTGACTCTGCTCTGTGGATGAGGGCTTGTCTCTAAAATGGCTTCTAGTAGCTTGGGTACTTCTGAGGTAATCTCTACTGGGTGGGGCCTCTCTCCTCCTGTTGTCCCACACTTTTCTACCAATTTTTACCTCAGAAAACGGCGTCTCTTATCTCAGTGATGCAATCTGCATTTTCAGATGCTTCTAGTACATTTTTAGGATTTTTGTCCTTGACCAAATAACGCAATTCCCTAGGCAAAATAGAATAAAATTGTTCTAACCCAATCACATTTTTCATTTGATCTAGAGAGGTGACTTTCTCACGTTCCATCCATTTGTCCAAACATTGAATCAATTTAGCCCCCACTTGAGCATAAGATTCTTCAGGCTTTTTGGTAAGGGAATGAAATTTTCTTCTAAGGTGTTCTGCATTTATGCCAAATCTAGAATATACCATCTTTCTATATGCCTCAAAATCTCTAGCCTGTTCCAGAGGCATCTGAGAGTAAAGCTCAGCTAAATCTCCACTTATTTGTGATCTCAAAACTATCATCCTTTCATCATCCTTAATCTCAAAGTCCCAGCACGCTCTCTCAAATGAAATGAGGAAAGATTCAGGGCAATCTCCTTTCCTATATTGGGGAAATTTCTTTAGATCGATCTTTGAGAGATTTCCCTCAGTAGCGCTGTTATTATTGTTGTTATTTTGGGAAGCTAATTCTAATTGCTTCATCTGTATTTGAAATTCCATTTCTCTTTGTCTTAATTCCATTTCTCTTTGTCTATTTTCTTGCTCAAATGCTATTTGTCTGGCCTCAGCCCTCTCCTTTTCTCTGGCCCTTTCTTTCTCCATTTCAAAATCTATTTCCTTTTGTCTGGCCTCTTGCTCAGCTTTGAGTTGTAGTTCCTGAGCTTTCTCTTCAGCCCTGGCTTTGATTTCTATTTCTTTTAATTGGGTTTTCATAGCTAGCTCCTCTAATTGGGTTTTCATAGCTAGCTCCTTCAATTTAAATTCTTGTTGTAGTTTCCATTTTTCAAAATCTGGGGAGCTTAGAACACTTTCTCTCTCTGAGGCACCCTCATGAGTCTCCTCCTGTTCCACTGGAGCTAGAGGGTCTCCATTTCCCTCCACTTCCTGGGGTAAACTTTGTGCCTCTTGAGGATCAATTTCCTCCATTACTGGCTTTTTAGTTCTTTTGGGTGGTAGAAATATGTACTTTATTAATAAAAGGAACTGATTTCTATTGCTGAGTTAGTCAGGCCTCTTTTTAAAAACACTTTTACTGCTGTTCTCTTTTCCCCAGTATTTTTCTGGGGTACTATGTAGCTCTCAATCGGCAGCTAAAGATGGCTACACTTTATCTGGCCTCACATCAGCCACAATGTTTCTTGGTCTGAGACAACCTTCTTGCCTCCAGACACAAAACAAATTCTATTTTCAAGCCTCTGCTTTTTTTATTTTCCTATCACCTCAGATCTGCTCTGACCCTGGCTTCCACTTTTTATCCACCAGCGCTCCCTTCTCTCAGAGCCTTGGATTTTAAGGTAGCCACTGGGTCTCTCAAATCCTGAGGTAAATAAACAGGAATTTTCCCTTAGAGTCGTTCCCTATCTTTAGTCCCCCCAGATCTGGGATCAGAAGCCCCGCCACTAAGCTTTTCCACAAAAGCTCTAGCAGGTCACCTACTTCTTCACCACAGACCTCTGACTAAAAAGGTACCCACAACTAAAAAAAAAATTCACTTTCAAGCTCTGGCTTTACTGGATTGTTTCGTATCCCGCCGCTGGACACCAATTGTGGCGTTCGCCCTTGTGGCCCCTGCTTGTCTTTCCCTCACAAAGGCTCACGTCGCATTTTCCTCTCGCTGCCACCAGTGGATTACCTCAATCCACAATATAAATGACGTTTGTCAGAACATTTGTCTTGTGAATACAAACAGAACTTATTTATTGAAGTGAAGCAGATATAATAAGAACAGAAGTTCTTCAGATGAACATTATACACAAGCAAATCATTAACAGTTCTCTCAGTACATACTTGTCTCTTGCAATATCATTACCAACCTCTCTACCTATTTTCTTAACCAGCCTTATCACTCAGTATCTGTTCCCCCTCTCTCTGACTAACCAGTCCCCTATCTTTCTGACTCCTCCTTCTCCCGCCAAACCTCATGTAGGTACTGACTCTGCCTCTCCAGTCCTCTCATAGGCTCATGCAAATCAGCTCATGACTATGAATGGCATGAGTGACGTGGGGCGATCATCACAACATCAATATTACCTAATATTAATGATAGATGTCCAGGCCATATGTCATTTTAAAAGAACCAAATAGAAATTGTTTATTGATACAGGTATCGAAAGAACAAGCAATGTTGTTAACTCTTAAACCAACATTCTCCTTTATTGTCATGAGTTCAGCCGAAGAAGATCTGGAATCAGAGGGGTTAATTACAGCTGAGGAAAATGCTGGGCAATTAGTATCATAGACAGCTGAATCACCGCCAGATTCTCCTCCCCCACTAGCCAGAGTGAGAGATAAGCTTCGGCAGAGACTCACAACACGGAGTTCTGCGGCTCGCATGAATGCTTCTCACAGGAACATCAGGTCGACCAGCCCTGAGTTTTAACAGGATGGAATGTTTCTAAGAATTAGATGATTGTTGCTGCTATATAATTTGTACCCAGAGGCTTGGAAGCTCGTGGAAGCAACAAGTCAATTCTCTGGCTCGCGTCCATGCTGCTGCTTATCTTGAACCTTGCTCTCTTGACCCTTGGCTTTTGGACTCTGACTTCTGACTACGGTTTGTGTTTTGGATTTGACAATTTGGCATCTGTTTTGTATCTCCTGGACTTCTGACCTTGGACTGGCTTATTGGACTTTCGCCTGTTGAATCCCCTAGGAACGTGACAGATTGCTTCCACCACACACTCTCTCCACAAGATGGAGGCAGAGGCAAGTGAAGGCTCTGGGCAGCTGAATGCTGTGCTAACTCAGGTGCAGTATCTTACACAAATCGTGGCACAGCTTCAGCAGCAACAACTGCAATCTCAGGCCAACGCTGCCGCCCAGATCAAGTGCCCTGTGCTTCCTCCAGAAAAGTTTGGAGGAAAGGTAGAGGAGTTTCCAGCATTCTTGGCAAAGTGTAAACTGTATATTGAGCTGCGTGCCAGAGACTTTCCCACGGACAAAACCAAGGTATGCTTCATAGTCAGTCTTCTAAAGGGACAGGCAGCTAAATGGGCCACTCCTCTACTCCTTGCTCCTTCACCCCTGTTAACCAATTACCAGGGCTTTTTGGACCATATTTCAGCAGCTTTTGCTAATCCCTTGCAAACTGGTACTGCCAATAGGAAAATTCAGGCCCTGAAACAGGGTAAGGGTTCAGTTTCCCAGTATTCCACTGAGTTCAGACTCTTGGCCCAAGACTTGGTCTGGAACGAGGCGGCTCTCATGGACCAATATATGGAGGGGCTGGCTGATGATATCCTGGATGAGCTGGCGCATGTAGACCGACCCAATACAGTGCAAGAACTAATCACACTGTACCTTTGCATCGATAGCCACCTAGAGAGCCGACACCTAGTACGGGGTGGTTCCCGTCCCTCGCAGCCACTTCCGACGTCCGCTAGCACTGGAGGAGAGGATTTCGAGCCCATGCAGTTGGGGGCTGCTCGGCCACGCCTCACCCCTGAGGAAAAAACACGACACCATTCACAAAATCTCTGCCTGTACTGTGGGGGAGCAGGACACTTCGCCTCTGGCTGCTTCGTCAAGCGGCGCGCCCCCGGCTCCGTGCTAACACCACCAGCAAAAGATTTGCCCCATGTCTGAGTGGACCCCCAGATGTGGGGTACCTAGCTGGGTCCCCTGAACCCTATGTTAATATTCAGGGTCCATTCCTTGTGCCAGTGAAACCGGATGCTTACCGGATGGGCACTGGCTGTTTGTTTATGCCATGGTCGATTCCGGGGCCAACCGCTGTTTCATTGACACGGCCTTTGTGAAACAACACCGGATTCCTGTACAGGACAAAGAGACCCCAACCCTAGTTGAGTCCATTGACGAGCGTCTCCTCCGCTCCAGCCCGGTGACCCAGGAGACCTGTCCGGTTATTCTCCAGATCCAACACCATCAGGAGCAACTACAATTCAACGTTGCATGTATGCCTCGTTTTCCCGTCATTCTGGGACTTTCCTGGCTCCGGACACATAACCCCCTAGTGGACTGGGCACAAGGGGAGTTGCGCTTCAAGGATCCATGTCCGCATCTGGTTCCACTGGCCACCTTGGCTGCAGCAGGTTTGACAGTTAGTCTCATGATACCCTCGGCATACAGGGACTTTGCTGACGTCTTCGAGGAAAAGGGGGCTGACCAGCTACCCCCGCATCGACCCTATGATTGTGCCATCAATTTGGTGCCTGGGGCACCCCTCCCTGTGGTGTAGATCTACCCTATGTCCGAACCAGAACTAGCAGCCTTGCGGGCCTTTCTTGACAAAAAACTGAAATGGGCCGTCCACGTCACCCTGTCTGCACCCGTTATCTTTGTCAAAAAAAGGGCAGAGAGCTCCGCCCCTGCAATGATTACCAGGCCTTGAATAAAATGACCATTCGGGACCGCTACCCCCCTGCCATTGATCGCTGAACTCCTGGATCGCCTTAAGGGGGCCCAGGTCTATACCAAGCTGGACCTCCATGGCGCCTACAATTTGGTGAGAATTCGTGCAGTTGACGAGTGGAAGACGACTTTCGGGACTTGTTATGGCCAGCACGAATACCTGGTCATGCCTTTTGGCTTGACCAACGCTCCAGCCGTATTCCAGCGGTTCATGAACGTCATCTTCTGAGACCTGCTCGATCGCTTTGTGATCATCTATTTGGATGACATTTTGATTTACTCCTGAAACCCTGCTTGGCACACAGAACACGTTCACCAGGTCTTACAACAACTACGAGATCACCGACTCTATGCCAAGCTGGAGAAGTGTGAGTTCAACCTGCAGGAAGTCAAGTTCCTAGGCCACATCGTGTCACCCCACGGGATCCAGATGGACCCAAAGAAAATAGAAGCAGTTCTGACCTGGCAGAAGCCCCGGAACCATAAAGATGTGCAGCAGTTTCTCAGCTTCGCGAACTATTACCGCCAGTTTATACCAGCCTATGCGGACATAGCAACACCTCTGACCCGTCTCCTCCGGCCCAAAGAGCCGTTTCTTTGGACTCCGGAGGCAGACCATGCCTTCACCACCCTGAAAACTCGCTTTACGACCAAGCCAATCCTGCGTTATCCAGACCCCTGACTACCATTTACCGTGGAGACAGATGCCTCCAGTGTGACCCTGGGTGCAGTGGTGTCCCAGCGGGAGGACCCCTCACAACCACTGCAGCCCTGCACTTTTTACTCCTGGCAGTTAACACCTTCAGAACGCAACGAAACCATCTGGGAGTGGGAACTCCTGGCCATCAATATCGCTTTTATGTCTGGAGGCATTACCTTGAAGGGGCCCATCACCCCGTCCAAGTTTTGACTGACCACCGGAATCTGGAACACTTGCAAAGAGCCCGACGTCTCAATCAACGCCAGATCAGGTGGTGCCTCTTCTTCTCCCGGTTTGACTTCTGCATTACCTATATCCCGCAGACCCAGAATCAGAAAGCCGACGCCCTTTCCCACAAACCGGAATACGCTGTATCACTCTCTGAAGAGACTCCGGCCGCACCTATCTTATCACCCTCAGTCTTCACAGCCACTACAACCCGCTTGTCCCTGGCTGAGGAAATTCGGGCCAGCCAAGCCCAAGATCCCTGGGCCAAGCAATGCTTGCAGGAACTCCAAGAGGGCCCTGCTGGAGACTTTGCTAACCACCAGGGTCTCCTATTGCACGAAGGGCGCCTGTATGTCCCTCCAGGGCCTCTCCGAGCCAACGTGCTCTACTTGACTCACGATTCCCCTCCTGCAGGACACTTTGGTCAGTATAAGACTCTGCATCTACTCACACGGGAGTTCTGGTGGTCCCGGGTTCGCGCTGACATTGCTCATTACGTTGATTCCTGTGAGGTTTGTCATCGAGCCAAGGACGTACCAGCCAAACCTCCAGGGCTGCTACATCCGCTACCCATACCAGCCGGCCCTTGGGACACAGTATCTCTGGACTTCATCACTGACCTCCCGTGGTCACAAGGGCACACCTGCATTCTGGTAATGGTGGACCTGTTCACCAAAATGGCTCATTTTGTCCCGTGTCCCAAGCCTCCCATAGCTCCTGAAACAGCTCAGTTCTACCTTCAACACATTTTTCGTCTACATGGGCTCCCGACCCACTTAATTTCGGATCGTGGCTCCCAATTCACCTCCCGGTTCTGGCAAGCCTTGTACACCAGTCTAGGTACCCAGGTGCACTTATCATCAGCGTACCATCCTTAAACAGATGGACAGACCAAGCTTACTAACGCCACCCTTGAACAGTACCTATGTTGCTATACCTGCTATCAGCAGGATGATTGGGCTACCTTCCTACCCCTGGCTGAGTTCGCCTACAACAACGCCATACATTCGTACACAAAACAGACCCCATTTGCAGCCACTGATGGATACCACCCTCGTTTTTTCCCAGCCATCCTGCTGTCGACTGTAGTTCCTGCTGCTGACGCTCATGTACGCGAGTTGTAGGCTCTCCAAGATTTGCTCCGAGAGCAACTTCAGCAAGCTAAGGATGCCTACAAGACAGCGGCCCACAGAAAATGGCAAGAAGGGCCACCTCTGAAACCAGAGGACCAGGTCTGGCTCTCCACCCGTTATCTACGCCGACCTGGCCGGTCGCACAAGTTGGACCCTCGGTTCGTAGGGCCTTGTCTAATCACAGATCAAATCAACCCTGTCGCTTTTCGGCTACAACTCCCAGCCACTCTCCGTATTCCGTATTCACCCGGTTTTCCATCGGTCCCTCCTTGTCCGTGTTGCGGCACTGGACCATGTCCGACCTCCACCTCTGGCTCCACCTCCACCCGTTTTGGTCAATGACGAGGAAGAATACGAGGTTTGTCAGATCCTAGACTCACGAATCCACCGGGGGGGGGGGCTTCAGTACCTCGTGGACTGGGAGGGCTATGGCCCTGAGGATCAATCATGGGAACTCGCAAACAACTTACACCCCCCCCGACCTCATACAACAGTTCCATGCTGCCTATCCTGATCAACCCGGCCCATCTGAACGGGGGAGCCCTGCGGGAGGGGATAGTGTCATGAGTTCAGCCGAAGAAGATCTGGAATCAGAGGGGTTAATTACAGCTGAGGAAAATGCTGGGCAATTAGTATCACAGACAGCTGAATCACCGCCAGATTCTCCTCCCCCACTAGCCAGAGTGAGAGATAAGCTTCGGCAGAGACTCACAACACGGAGTTCTGCGGCTCGCATGAATGCTTCTCACAGGAACATCAGGTCGACCAGCCCTGAGTTTTAACAGGATGGAATGTTTCTAAGAATCAGATGATTGTTGCTGCTATATAATTTGTACCCAGAGGCTTGGAAGCTCTGGCTCGCGTCCACGCTGCTGCTTATCTTGAACCTTGCTCTCTTGACCCTTGGCTTTTGGACTCTGACTTCTGACTACGGTTTGTGTTTTGGATTTGACAATTTGGCATCTGTTTTGTATCTCCTGGACTTCTGATCTTGGACTGGCTTATTGGACTTTCGCCTGCTGAATCCCCTAGGAATGTGACATTTATCCACTCTCAACCACCACTCTCCTGCCCAAACTCCTAAGTTCTCTCTCAATCTCTCAATCTCCAAAACCATGTCTAAACTTCTCCTCCTGCTGAGTCTCTTATACCTTGTGACTCCGCCCCTCCAGCACTCCTATTGGTCTATGCAAATAGCATATGAATATTCATGACCTGGGTGAATTCCACATTCCTCCCCCTTTAATAAGTTTGTTTTAGGAGGGGAAACTTAATAGTTTGCCCTCATAAACAAACAAAGGTTTATGAAAGAATACAAATATCAACCTCTTACATTATTTACATCAATTCAAGTTACATTACATTACCTTTACATTAATAAGGAAACTCACCAGTATTTTTACCATCACTATACAACTCTCTCAACATCAAAAAAAACTAAGATCATGGCCACTGGTCCCATCACCTCCTGGCAAATAGAAGGGGAAGATATGGAGGCAGTGACAGAGTTTACTTTCTTGGGCTCCATGATCACTGCAGATGGAGACAGCAGCCACGAAATTAAAAGACGCCTGCTTCTTGGGAGGAAAGCGATGAGAAACCTAGACAGCATCTTAAAAAGCAGAGACATCACCTTGCCAACAAAGGTCCGCATAGTCAAAGCTATGGTTTTTCCAGTAGCGATGTATGGAAGTGAGAGCTGGACCATAAAGAAGGCTGACCGCCGAAGAATTGATGCTTTTGAATTGTGGTGCTGGAGGAGACTCTTGAGAGTCCCCTGGACTGCAAAGAGAACAAATGTGTCCATTTTGAGGGAAATCAACCCAGATTGCTCACTGGAAGGACAGATCCTGAAGCTGAGGCTCCAATACTTTGGCCATCTCATGAGAAGAGAAGACTCCCTGGAAAAGACCCTGATGTTGGGAAAGTGTGAGGGCAAGAGGAGAAGGGGACGACAGAGGATGAGATGGTTGGACAGTGTCACTGAAGCTACCAACATGAATTTGACCCAACTCCGGGAGGCAGTGGAAGACAGGAGGGCCTGACGTGCTCTGGTCCATGGGGTCACGAAGAGTCGCACACGACTTAATGACTAAACAACAAAATTATGCTGCAAGCAAAATACCTTTTTAGGCTGAATGTAATTTCTACCTTTAGGCTGACTAAAATCTCTATTCTTTTCAGTTTCACATTGAGCCCAAAAGTGCCCTTTCTCACCACACGCATAACATTGTTTACTGGCCTTAGGTTCAGAATAAAGGGTTTTTTATTAACTTTTACCTCAAAACTATTAGATTTCAGGGGACTATGCTCTGGGAATTAGGAGTTCACCTTAAAATGGCATCCCTTAGCTTACGCCTGACTGAGGTAATTTCCATTGGATTGGGATGTTCTCCTACTGTTGTCCCATTCTTTTCTGACAATTTTTACCTCAGAGAATTGAGGATCTCTGATCTCACTAATAGAATCAGCATATTCAGACGCTTGTAGCACATTTTTACGATCTTTGTCCTTGACCAGATAACACAATTCCCCTGGCAAAATTGAATAAAATTGTTCCAACCCAAACACATTTTTCATTTGGTCTAAGGGGGTGACATGTTCCTGTTCCAGCCATTTATTGAGATACTGTGTCAAACGTGCCCCAAGTTGGGCAAAAGACTCTTCAGGTTTCTTTGAAATTGATCTAAATTTCCTTCTGAGGTGCTCTGAATTAATACCAAATCATACCAAATCAGGAATACACCATCTTTCTATAAGCCTCAAAATCTCTAGCTTGCTCCAGAGGCATCTGTGAACAAAGCTCAGATAAAACTCCACTTATTTGTGATCTTAAAATTATCATCCTTTCATCATCTTTAACCTCAAAGTCCCAACAAGCTCTCTCAAATGACAGCAGGAAAGATTCAGGACAATCCCCCTTCCGATATTGGGGAAATTTCTTTATGTTGATTTTTGAGAGATTTCCCACACTGGAATTATTATTATTATTATTATTATTATTATTATTATTATTATTATTATTATTATTATTATTATTATTATTATTATTATTATTATTATTATTATTATGAGCAGCTAATTCCAATTTCTTCATCTCTATTTGGAATTGCATTTCTCTTAGCTCAAATTCCTTTTCCCTTTCTCTTTCTTTGACCTTTTCTTTAATTTGTAGTTCCCTGAGTTTGTATTCTTGATCTAGTTTCCATTTTTCAAAATCTCGGGAGCTTTGAATATTTTCTCCCTCTGAGGCAATCAATACAGGCCCCTCAGTTTCTTCCTCACTCTGAATTTGAGGGTTTCCATTTCCCTCAGCACCGTGGAGCTCAGCCTGTGCCTCCATAACTGACTTTTTACTTCTTTTGGGCGGCATAAACAATACAATTTCTTATTAACCTGGACTGGTTCTTTTCCCTCACAAAAGCCAAAAGTACAAGCCTTTTCTCTCTTTCAATGGCTTTCCTTGTAGCTAGGTTGTGCTTTTCCAAGCAGCTTGCCTCAGCTACTCCTAAGCTCACAACACTGGCCACAATAATTCTCCATCGGGACTATTCTTGTCTCCAGACACAAGAACAACTTTCTGCTTAGCTTTCCTTATCACCTCAGATTTATTCTGACTTAGGCTTCTACTCCATCCACTACTGCTCTTTTCCCTGAGAGCTCCTGATTTTGAGCTAGCCACTAGGTCTTGTAAATCCTGAGGTAAAATGGTTTCTCTTGAGTAGGTATTTCCCTTATCTTAGGATTCCCCAGATCTGGGTTCAGAAGCCCCGAAACTAAGTCTTCACCAGGACTCTAACGGGTAACCACTTCTTACCACAGATCCTAACCCCTTCTAGCTAGGAATACCTTTAAACTCAAGCCCATTCAACTTTTCACTGGATTGCTTCGTATCCCAGCGCTGTGCCACCAATTGTCACGATTCCACGTGGCCCCTGATTGTTTCACCAAACAAAGACCTCACTCTACGTGCCCCTCAGCTGCCACCAGTTGATTACATCAACATTACCTAATATTAATGATAGATGTCCAGGCCATATGTCATTTTAAAAGAACCAAATAGAAATTGTTTATTGATACAGGTGTTGACAGAACAAGCAATGTTCTTAACTCTTAAACCAACATTCTCCTTTATCCACCACTCTCCCGCCCAAACTCCAAAACTCTCTCTCTATCTCCAAAATCCTATCTAAACTCCTCCTCCTCCTGAGTCCCTTATATTTCGTGACTCTGCCCCTCGAGCACTCCCATTGGTCTATGCAAATAGCATATGAATATTCATGACCTGGGCGAACGCCACATATGCCTATTGGTTTAATTCTGTTGGCATAATGTTCACTGGTGAATTGCAATAAATTTAAATGTCAGCTTATGCTTTTTCTATTGCGTACCAGTCACATGACTCAGTGTGTGATAGGAAATATCTGTGCTGATTCCTTAACTAGTGACAATTGCCACTTAATGGAGTTAATACTGGCATAAAAATTAAATAGGATGCCTGCTACTGCCTTTAAACCATATTCAGGCTGGGCAGTCCCCCATATGGAAGATTGTTTTCTGTAAGATAGAGGACATGCTCACTTTAGTACAGATGGGGTGGTCTTTAAAGAAAGAAAACAGTATTGAATCCTGGTACAGACCAGCAAGGGAAATAGCCCTTAGAAGACAAGATACTTTCAAATAGAAAATTGTGCTTCGTAAAATAGGATGTATGGCTTCGTAAAATAGGATGTATAACCCAGGTTGTCTCTCCATGCTTTATTTAGCCTGTTCCTCATCTTAGCAGACTAGACATTAAATCATGCCAAGGCATTGGGGAAGGGGCTGCTTAGGTCCTAACTTAAGCAGCCCCAAGTTAGGACTTGACCTGTGATACACTTTCCAAAAATGTATCTTACAATTTATTTCCAATGCAAAGAGCCTATTCTACCTAGTAAATTTTCATTATGTTCTTTGATCTTCCAGATTAAGGGAGTTACAGTCGAACGATATCTGGGAGCCACAGCTTCTGCATTAGAGATGTAAGGGCCCAATATAGCTCATTATCCAATCATATGAGCATTTACCTGGGAATAATTCCCACTGAACTTAGTGGACCTGGCAAATGCTCACAGAATTATGTTGCATAAGATCACCTCCTCCCCCATCTTTCATGATCTCTAAGATAATTAATCTTAAGTGCTCTTTTGAGTGTGCATTCTTGTGTTGAATAAGGAGAAAACAAAAGCTTTCAGATGTATTTTCATTGGGGACCATTCACTTGTGAAGTGGGCACTCCTTTCCCTTTGGAGTCTTGCCATGAGGATGGTGAAGAAGATGTTCCATTACAGATGCTTAGGCATAATCAGGAAAAACATAAGTGAGTCACAATTATCATCTATTGAAATATCTGGAGGTAAAATGGTGAAAGCATAACTTCAGAAGTAAGGCTGCTTGTAAAATATTACCATAATTTGTCAAAATATAACAACCAACCATTCTGAATTGACTTTGGTTGGCAAATTTTGGCATATTGGCTCAGCAAAGTTTGCTATCCTAATAGACTACAGTTAATGTGTTAAGTAATTCAGGCAGAAAAAAAAATCAGAGTATCATGTATAGTTAATGTCAGCAGAGAATTCTTCATGCTTGAAAAATTACTTTGTCAAGCTCTCTTCAGCTTTTTCCATTATGAGCTTTGTAGGCCTAAATGTTTCTAGCCTTGAGGGACAGGAGGTTATTGTACCCAATATTATTCTAAATGTATTATAGTTACTCATAATTTAGAATCATATTGCCCATCTTGGTGTTTTCTAGTTGACCTTTGATACTTGACTAACAAACTCTGCTCCATTAATGAATGTGCCAAAATTGTAAGAAGAATCGTTTGCATGCAAAGTGATTCAACAGAATGCAAATTTGAAGGTTATGTGCTTAGAAAGGGAAGTATAATTTTAATTTGTAGTAGTTGTATCAGAGGGATGATCAAAATAAGTCTGAGAATAAAATTTGGCAGCAACTAAAATTGAAGTTAATATTTGATTTGCATTTTCTAACCTGGCATTGTACAAATATCAACTAAAATGTACAGGTCCTATGCATAAGAAGTGAATTGTGTCACAAAAATTAGAAACCTCCAACTGGCAATTTCATATGGCAAGGGAGCTGGTAATGTTGTATGGCTATGTGAAAATATTCTACATATAATGCTTATCTGTCATTTTTCATTACTTTTAGAGCAGAAAATATCATTCCCCAGCCAAATCTGCATCTACCCTATAGAAAGTGGCAAAGAAAACGGTATTATGATTTACTAGTAAATACAGCATGCATTCTGCAAGGAGAGATATTTCCCTGGTGGCAGAGTCTGCAAGAAAAAAAATCCCCTTTATCCCCCATAGGACTTTTAAAGTGTATGGGGGAAATTCCCATTCCATCATGTGTGGAGCTTGTGTTATCAGATTTATGCTCCATTTTAGTCCAGGTCAGCCCCTTCTGTCCATGAATCGTGGGAAATCTGTTGTGAAGAAACATGGCCAACATCGCTTTCAGATCCCTTGGTTCTGGGCATGGTTTGGGACTTTTATTTTATCTCCTATTGAGATCATGCCCCTTACTAGAGTCAGAAAATTGTTTACAATAAAGTACTTCTACCATTCCCTATGTCACCCCTTGGTAACAAGTTGCTGAGACAGTATTACTTGGGTATTGATTCCTTCAGTAAAAAAAGTTGGAGTTTTGTTTATATTATGTACAGCAAACGATAAGTAGAGGCAAGCAGTAATTTTGCTCTGATCTAGTCTAGATGAAAAGACCATGATATGCAAGATGGCAAAAGAGGTCAGTAGTTACATGGCACCAAGGACAGCTCCTAGTGAGCAACTTGCTCCAGCAGTATCTGGGCCTCCACTGAAGTCTGAAGTCTTTTATGCCTGAAATTTAATGGAAGCTCTCAGATGCCACTGTCTCTTGAGATCCTGTTCCAGGGGTCCCTGGGTTGGAGGCCTCCAGTCTAATGGATTCTGGCCCAGGCCTGATTATGACACTTGGACTGTGGTTGGCTTCTAAACACCTTCTGGTGCTTCTTATTCAATGCACCCATTCTAGTTCCTTCCTGTTCAAATGGATCCTAGGCTGCTAGACTGCTAGTCTTGGTGGAGGTCCTACTGCCTCACATCAGACCCGCAGACTGAAGCATCCTTTCAGCCTTCAGCTTGTTGTCATCTTTCTCTGTGTGTCTCAGACAAAGATAGTCCCATAATTTCCTCAAAACAATGGGATTTGCTATCACAAGATGTCATGATGACAGCTTAAAAGAGATTAGACTAGATGATGTATATATACTCCATATTATATTAGAAGCAGTATGGTTCTGTATATCAGTTGGCAGGGAACAAACAGGAGGGCTCTGTTGTACTTATCTCCTAGTTGAGGGTTTTCCATAAGCAACTAGCTGGCTGCTGTATGAAGGGACTAGATGGGCCCTTGGTCTAATCCAGCATTACTCTTCTTATATTTTTCTTATGCTAAATCCATGCATCAGGCCTTCTGTTTCTTGCAGCAAAAATGATAGTCATGAGGCACCTTAAAGAGTAGCAGAGTTATTGCTGTCAGAGATACTCTTTCACACTGAAATTATTATCACCATTCATATTACTTTTTCAGTATTACAGTGGTGCCTTGACTTACGAACTTAATCCGTCCCAGAAGATGTTCGTAAGTCAAAACGTTCGTAAGTCAAATCAGCATTTCCCATAGGAATGCATTGAAAACTGATTAATTAGTTCCGGCTGTTTTTTGTTCTTATGTCGAGGCGCCGTTTGTAAGTCAAAGCATTAGTTCCCATAGGAACTAATGCAAAACCGGTTAATCTGTCCTCTACCACTAGGGGGAGAAATTTTTTTTTTAACCTAAGATGATTTAGGTTTAAAAAAAGGGCAGGAAAGGAGGGAGGGAGGGAACAAACACCTTTTAAACAGAACACCTTTAAAACCAAGCAGCTTTAAACCAAACCAAGCACCTTTTAAACCAATTTTTACATTTTAAAATTACAGTACCAGGCAGTACCAGGCAGTCCAAAGTCCATTTCCCGCTTTCCCCGCGGGTTTTTTTTGTTCGTAAGTCAAAGCTACGTTCGCAAGTCAAAGCAAAATTTTGCGAACGGAGCTGTTCATAAGTCAAAATGTTCGTACGTCGGGGCGTTCGTAAGTCAAGGCACCACTACTATTAATATTTATCACAGATGCTGTTTAGTGACATTTTGGAACTTGGTGGAAAACGGTATCATTAGGGCTGTGATCCTAAGCACCTCACACACTGCTTCCTACCATAGAGCCTTGTTGATATTCCTTAATCATTAGCTTCCATAGAAGAAACATCAGCCAACCTTCTTGGGCCATTTGCCAATGATATGCATAAGAAAAGAGATGAACCATTTTAATCTTTGTTGTTGCTGTGTGCCGCCAAGTTGCATCAAATAGAGAAAGCACGATTAATGGATGTAATAAAGAAAATAGACTGAGCAATACTTCTAATAGTTCAGAAATAAAAACTACCCCATTTCCTTAAAAAGGGAGAGATATGAAGAATGACACTCTAACAATGTTTTATTTAAGTCGTTCAGTATTGGGTGGTTGGGTCACTGTTATAGCGCATTGCTGTAAACTGCTTAGCGTAGTGCTTTGCACTAAGTCAGCAGTATATAAATGCATGAAACAAACAAACAAATGAATAACAAGCCTAGGTATGAAGAAGATCACACAAAATAACTGCCACAAATGTAACAGTTTCACATCTTGTGCATCCTTACCTCTTAAGGATCAAGCACTCAAAACAGGACCTCACTCAGCAACCTGAGGCTACGGAGTAGGTGTGATTGTTTTAAAAATGCCTAGTGACATTAGTCATCACATCTGTCCTCATTATTAGATAACATATGGACCCAAACAATCAAGCTCTGTGATCGAGAAAGCACACATATGAAATTTTCATTGTCTACTGAGGTGTCTTTAACTATTCAAAGTGCCTCATGGTCTGCTTCACACAGGAGGTTTTTCCTCTGCAAAGATGATATCTATGTAGGAAAATACTGTTACTTAGAAAATGCATTTCAAGTATTGATTTTGTTGCCAGTATCAAGTTGGTAAGAGGTTGTGCATTTCACAGCTGAAGGTACACATGCTCTCTTCATGTATAATATTTCAGGGTAGGAAAGATGTGCAAAGGAAACATGATCTGGGGATCTCTAACAAACCTGTGTCATAAGGGTGGTCTCAATGGAATCCTACATGTAGAGGCCTTCAGCATTATTTCTTTATTTCCTTATGCTCAAGATAATTATCTGTCTGTAGTGGGAAGGTTTTTGTAACTCAGCTGAGAAGAAAAGCTTGCACTCTTCAAGCCCTCAAGCTATGTAAAAAATAAAACTCAAAATGGATATAGAGAGTGTCATAGCAAGCGAAATGAAGTCACTGCCGCTTGACCTTTCTCTTCAGTCAATTTTGTTTGCAACAAAATTCTGCTTCTATGCATCTACTATCATAGCACAGCCAAGCACATTGTTCAGCAGCCATCTGTACTTTTTTTAAACTTGTCAAATAGTGAAATCCACAGGTTACTTGTTAAGCTGCCACTCTTTCATTCTGATATATTTTTTTCCTCTCTGCCTTGCAGGAACGTTTCCTGTTAGAGAGTATATAACATGACTGTATGTGGGGAGAAAGGCCAATTGGTTCAAATCTGTGAGAGTGTTGCAATAAACTGAGATGTGCTGGGATTAAAAAAAAATTAATGCAAGACTTAGAGAGTGATTTCAAAATTACATCTTCCAGATGCAGTAGACGTACTGCTAAGTGGAACATGTTGCAGCAGTAGCAAAACAAAGAAATAAAATTTTACCTCAGCATTGTGATGTTCTGTGGCAACACGATCTTTACATATTTTCCAGGGCTGGCCCAAGATACTTGCAAGCTTGAGGTGAAGCAGAAAATGGCAGCTTCCTGCCCCACAAGCCAAATACATAATACGTAAAGTCAGGCAGTTTATTTTGGCATATGAAGCAGATAATCCCACAAGTCTTCCAGCTGTAAAAATAGCAAATTAAATAACTAACAATTAGCTGCCTTTCCATGACATACAAAATTTGCTGCCTGAAGTAGCTGCTTTACTCCCTCTGACATTTCTAGCACAATCGATGGAGAAGGCAAGGCAGAAGTGAAGTTTCAGAGGAATTCAATGTATACTCAGGGATTATAATGTGATACTTTGCAAGCAAAAGACACACAGTCCAGTGATAGCTAGTGAACCTGACACCCAGGTGAGTGTGCGTGTGCATTGGCTCCAAGTTTTAGTTTGAGATTACAGAAGCTATTCAGGACAGGTCCTTTAAAGTATGGATGAAAACCTAGTGTGGATTCACTGCCCCTGTGAAACTGGCGTCACTAACCTTCACTGCTAGAGTTAATTATACACTTATATTTAATTAATGGATGGTCCAGTCCTCATGACTACCCACTCTTCTTCCCTAGTCACAACTCAGGACAAGTGTCCAACAAACGCTGTGGTCAATCACTGCAGACCATCAGGGGTACCCAAACAGGGAATTCTGAGCTCATATTTCAAGGCAGGTGGTATGGAGCTACTATCAATTCTTGTGTCCATGGAATTCGGAGCCCATAAGAAGGAACCTGGTGATTTGGTATCAGACTGGTGAGAAGGTACTTTGTCAATACACACAAAAGACAGGTAGTCAAGGCTTACAACAGAGTTATCAGGGCATAAGGTTAAAATTCAGTTCCACAGAACCCTTGCAGATACTTTTTTGTAAGATTGCTTCCTAGGAACACAGAGTACTCTACTCTAGCTGTGACCAGAAGGACAAGACACACCAGAGAATGTGGTCAAGAAAGAAGAGCTCACACCTCAAACATTTTGCATCCCATGTCCCTTAGTGTTCAGAGCACTGAAACACCCATAGCTGCAGGGTGTCCCAGTACTACAAGACCTTCAATATGTACTTTTTCCCTACAGGTAGTCATCATGCCTCTTACCCAGATGAAGTGGGATAACTATGCAGAGTGGACAAAGGGAGGCCGTGCAGATTTGATTACTCCTGCAATAAATTCAAGAACTCAGTCCAAATCCCTTCTGAGCCATAGAAACTCACTGGATGGTGGTGGTGGCAATTGTAGAACCACTCTTTAAATACCTTGGAATCAACTTGACAGCACGTCTCTCTCTCTCTCTCTCTCTCTCTCTCTCTCACACACACACACACACACACACAAAATCCAGCATTCTTTTTCAGATGCTTACCTCCAAGTGATGGCTGCTTTTAATCTTTTAGACATTGCAGTCTATATGTTCATCTTCTCTCTTTTCATGTGACTGGGGAGGCTCCCCAGCATCCGAGGTAATTCTTTAATTACCTCTCGGGCATGGGGGTGGGTGGGAGATAGGCAGATATGGAAAAGCAGATGGGCAGGCCAGGAAGGGCAATTATTGTGTACATGACATAGGAGGGAATTCCTGGAAGAACCTGGGAATGTGGGAAGCAAATCAAGAGCCAAGTAGATTCAAATTGCACATTGATCTGTGATGAGATGGAAAAGGTGAATGTTTGGATGGATACTGCAATGTTAATTGCAGTGTTAGATGATGAATGATATTATAATGAAATGGAGTAAAACTGGTTCTGTGGATTACTCTTGTGAAAAGCTGAGTGTTCTTATTTGGATTTACCACCTTTGTGATCCTTGAGGCTGTCTCCCTCCCCTGAAGGCATAAAAGGGAGGAGTTTAACAGGTGCTGCATAGCCCCATGGATGTTCTTCCTTGCCAGAATTAAAGAACAAAAATTCACTCATGTTGTTGGTTTTTGTTTTTGTTTTAAACATGAAGCCTGATGAGATGCATTATAGAAAGTCCCGGCAAGAGAAATACATTCACAGGGCAGATATCAGATTTACAATATCTCCTTAGCTGGATTATTTTTTATTATTGGAAACCCAAAGTCCATGGACTGGTGCCAAAGAGGAATACTTAGCAGTGAAGAATTA
Source organism: Intellagama lesueurii (assembly GCA_037013535.1). NCBI lineage: Eukaryota > Metazoa > Chordata > Lepidosauria > Squamata > Agamidae > Intellagama > Intellagama lesueurii. Next base: position 79,927,357 of record JBAJHW010000006.1, read on the forward strand.
CAATGTTAGATGGGAATTAATTTTCAGTACCAGAACTGAATGTAGCTCATACTTTTGTTACTTTTGTTACCCAACCACTTTCTCTGTTAAAGCAATATGGCTCAGGGTAAGAGACACTTTTTCTTTCTTTCTTTCCCTGGCAGCAGCTGCTGTTGTTAAACAAGCAGAAATGCATGCCAATTTACAGCAAATCACTTGAGATCTACCAGCAGATCCAGATCTATCTTCTGCCCTCCCAGTAGTAAACATGCCTGGACTGCTCAGGCAAGCAGATCATGTTCCATCCTAGAAAAGATATTCCTGAGGCAGCTGCAGCTCTGATTCCAATGCCCAATATGAATAGCAATTGATGCTTAGGTTTTATTTGCAACCTCACAGGCTGCCTGTAGTTTGTTGTATTGGTAGGGACTTTTCTGGGCTGGCGTTCCTTCCAGCCTTTGAATTCAAAGAGAACCCTGCCTCTTGGCTCGGTGCTCTTTTCTTTTCTTTCCTGGATTGGTAGCAATTGCTGGTTTGTTGTTGATCTGTTCAGTTGGTTGCTAAGTATGAATGCAATAAAGAAGGCAGTATACACAAGTATGTAATTTCAAGCAACTTTAAGAAAAGAATTTTTAAAATTCCTTCTACTACAAATGTTTCTCAGTGAGTTATTGAGACTGTAAGTGCCAGTTAATGAGAAAAGGGTGGACTCTGGGGAACTTATATCTATTCTCCTCTGTGAGTCTCTCTACTTCTACTGCATTGCAAAAAGGAATTTTGCCAGAAATTCAAAACTCTGCAACAATTGATCCTAAGCAAATAAACAAAAACACGTTTGCACAGCCATCCCAACAGGATATTCCCCAGCATATGCCAATCCTGGCTGAAATTTCAGCTCTAAGTGTGGTCATATTTTATTCTTACATGACTCAAATCCTAACTTTAAAATTTCCCTCTTTATCATAATATGTTATTATTAGGATACCAGGCTGAGTTGTTCAAGTAATCCATATCATTTCAGTAAAACACATGGGCAGATAAAAGATGTATCATTTTATAATTTTGCATGATTGTAGGCTATAAACAGGAAATGCACTGGGATTGCGAAGGACGCAGTTAGCGGCTCAGTGCTTGGATCACCCATGTGCTTGCTTGAAAGGACATCATCCCACAAATCAATGGATCAGAGCCCCAAAGAAATGTATGATGGACAGAGGTTCCAGTTATATCTGTAATAGTGGATTCATGGATTACCGACAGGTTATCATCCACTAATTAGTGGATTAGCAAATTTTTGAAGCACAGTGGATGTCGAATCTTTAGCTTGATGCTGCAAGCTACAGATTCTACATTTGCTGCAGTGTTGACATAGGATGATGATGAATGCTCATCCTCTTCTCTGTCACAATTCCTTTGGCTGATAGAAACTATCGGGTTTCCCCTGAAGCAGGGGTGGAAACCGTTTTTGGCCAAAGCATCATGTTGAAGACCACATCTCCAAACAGACAAGACCACCAGACATACAGCCTCTGACATTGTTGCTCTTGGTTCATTCATTCATTCATTCATTCATTCATTTAATGTTTTTATATACCACTGACTTAGAATTCCCTCAATCATGTGCACATTCCCACACATGCTCATATTCCCACATATGCTGACATTGGTTCCAAAATAACTAGTTGTTTAATAAAAAGTAGTAGCGACAGAATGGAAATCTTCCATGGGCTGGATAAATACCGCAGACATAGAGTCTTTACCCATGCCCTAAAGCTTTTTCTTTCTTTCTCAGACTGTCTAAAAAAACCCCAACAAACCAATTCGTGGCTCATCGGTTCATGGGCAGGAAATTCATCTGGCCATTTTGGCAGTTCGTCCCCATCTCTAGTCAGCACTCATATAATAGTTGGCTGCTATGCTTCTAGAATAAGAGCTTGGACATGTTCCTTTTTAGAAGCAGACCTCCAGAATCCCACTGATCAGGGGAATTCTGGAGGTTTGCTCCAAAAAAGACACATGTCTGATCAGAATCCCACTGATCAGGGGAATTCTGGGAGATGTAACTCAAAAATTTAACTTCTTCAATATTCCCTTTGTTGTTGTTGTTTAGTCATTTAGTCGTGTCCGACTCTTCGTGACCCCATGGACCAGAACACGCCAGGCCCTCCTCTCTTCCACTGCCTCCTGGAGTTGGGTCAAATTCATGTTGGTAGCTTCGATGACACTGTCCAACCATCTCATCCTCTGTCGTCCCCTTCTCCTCTTGCCTTCACACTTTCCTAACATCAGGGTCTTTTCCAGGGAGTCTTCTCTTCTCATGAGATGGCCAAAGTATTGGAGCCTCAGCTTCAGGATCTGTCCTTCCAGTGAGCAATCAGGGTTGATTTCCTTCAGAATGGATAGGTTTGTTCTCTTTGCAGTCCAGGGGACTCTCAAGAGTCTCCTGCAGCACCACAATTCAAAAGCATCAATTCTTTGGCGGTCAGCCTTCTTTATGGTCCAGCTCTCACTTCCATACATCGCTACAGGAAAAACCATAGCTTTGACTATGCGGACTTTTGTCGGCAAGGTGATGTCTCTGCTTTTTAAGATGCTGTTGAGGTTTGTCATCGCTTTCCTCCCAAGAAGCAGGCGTCTTTTAATTTCGTGGCTGCTGTCACCCTCTGCAGTGATCATGGAGCCCAAGAAAGTCAAATCTGTCACTGCCTCCATATCTTCCCCTTCTATTTGCCAGGAGGTGATGGGACCAGTGGCCATGATCTTGGTTTTTTTGATGTTGAGCTTCAGACCGTTTTTTGCACTCTCCTCTTTCACACTCATTAAGAGGTTCTTTAATTCCTCCTCACTTTCTGCCATTAGAGTGGTATCATCTGCATATCTGAGGTTGTTGATATTTCTTCCGGCAATCTTAATTCCGGTTTGGGATTCCTCCAGTCCGGCCTTTCGCATGATGTATTCTGCATATAAGTTAAATAAGCCGGGGGACAATATACAGCCTTGTCGTACTCCTTTCCCAATTTTGAACCAATCAGTTGTTCCATATCCAGTTCTAACTGTTGCTTCCTGTCCCACATATAGATTTCTCAGGAGATAGATATTGCCACCTTCATGGAATTTGCAGTAAGTACACACAACACTCACGTTACGGTATCAGTCGAAATCTGTAGATCCTGTATGAGAATGTTGCTTCCCTGTGGCTTCCTCCATGTTTCTCCACATTGAGATGAGAATTAGATGTTCTGCTGATGTTGTATCTTAAAAGGAGTGCTCCTTCAAGTTCGAAGATGTCTGACTATAGATGCTCATTCATTCTCCCATCTATATATCTTGCATTTCTCTGGTTCTCTTTCAGCTGTTTGAGCCTGCAATTCTTGATTTTAGTTCCTCACCACAGAAACAAATGACAGAGTGGTGGAAAGCATCCGTCTATCTATAAAGGCACCTCACCTCCTTTATTCATTGTTGTGGGTTTTCCTTTTTTATAATGGAAAATTTTTCCATTGGTGTCCAAAGAGAATAAAAGTGTGTTTTGCAGTGTCTGTTGGAAATAAAAGATGGATAAAGCCTGATTCCATCTCTCCTCTCCCATGCACTCTTGGACAGACTTTTATGTTGTAATTGTAAAGCATTCTCCTGGTGGACATTGGATTGCAACACAAGGTTTCTGTGACAGAAATTCAGAGGAATGCAGCCAAAAGGACATGAAGAATTGAACCATGGAATACTGGTGGGGTCTTCACTAGCACACACATAATTGATGGTTGAAATATATACAGAAGCTTGCTTGGCAGGTCTGATTGGACATAAATGCATAATAAAGAAAATAATGCTGGGGTTAAAACATTGTAAAGCCAGGAAATACAGTGTTCTTCAAATGTCTGTTTTCAGCCAGAGTTCTGAGGAATTTGTCAGTTCCAGAAAGTATCAGGAAACCACAGAACTGTATACTTCAGTTGTTTGAGATGAGTATTGCTAGCAGTGCAAAGGGATTCTGGTGCTCACAAATGACATTGTCCACTCAGGCTGGTCACTGGCTCCTGGTTCAAGCTGGGCCATTACAAAAGAGGTTGTCCGTGATGGTTATGGATCTGAGCAAGCAACTTTTCCAATTCCTGATTAGTAAGCCTTGGCAATCTTCATTGAGTCTACTCCTGGCATGTGATCTTTTGCTTCTCACTTTCCGTTCCTGCTCTCACTCAGCAGCTGCCGATGGCCTAGTTCTGTCACAAAGGCATTGTTATGTGTGAACTAGTCCAAGATATCTTAGCTGGGGTTAGAATGAGTGATGGTTCCTAGGAGGGAGTTGTCTTGCTTGAAAAATGTTCATTCTTCTTGTTATGTATTTTCTGAAGTCAACTTCATATGGACAAAGCTTTTTTGGGGGGCCCTCACTTGTGAATTGAAGATTGATTGATTGATTGATTGATTGATTGATTACATTCAATAGCATGAAATTTTCCCGAAGCTGTCAGTGGACATCAAACACCTGCTAGTTAGAAATACTGCTGCTTCAAGTGCTTCACTGAGAGTTCAAATGCTTTCTTCCAGTCTGAATGAACTTTCTGTCTGAAACTAATTGTCTCCTTTTAGACTTTTCTACTTGTTCACATCAGTTGCAAATGCAGAATTTAGTAGGTTAACAGACATTTTCCTTTTGAGACTACTTGATGTCCTGAATATAAATGGTTCCCAACAATTTTTCAATGATACTAATAAAAGAATTAGTGACTTAACCATCAATCTTAATTTGTTGAGTTCATTTCATTTGCATTTTCTTGGAGATTTTTTCGTAGAAGACATCACTCATTAACCATACTCAACCATTCCACATCACACTCCCCAATGGACAAGTAGTGCCTCACACATTTCTTTAAAGTAATTATTGATATTTATTAATAAATATTTTTGTAATTTTGTTGGGCTAGATCCAATTTTAGTCCAAACTAGAGCACATCTATTGAAAAAAATAGGTTTAGTTGGTTTCATGGTTAGTTGGAACTAAAATTGGATTTATTCCTTTTTATTGTAGCCTTTCTTGATAAAGAATCTGTTTTTAAGATCCAGAAAGCTATCTATCTCAGATTCAGACCACATGTTAAGGGGATGTGTATTTCCTGCTGTTACAACATTTTCCTTCCAGGCATTCAAAGCTACATGCTTGGGAAATCAGATTTGAAAATGAAGCCCATGTTTACCTCAAATGACCAATCACAAAACAAAAGCAAGCTGACTTGTACCATGCAGACTGAGGCATGCAGCATGCAGATTGTGCTAGGATGTACATACTCCCCCCCCCCCACAGAGTTCTGCTTTGAATGACATACTAAATGTGCTATCTAGCTTGAGCCAGTACCTGAAGAGACAACCACATTGATTAAAAAAGCAGAAAATGCTCCTGGATTGGGAGAAGATGAATTGCATTTTTTTCCTTTGACCACATGACGCAAAAGGAAATATGAATCAGCCCAGAGTCCCTTCCATCCATAGTTTTTCCCTCAGCTGTTGGGGCTACTGGTGTGGTTTTTTTTAACTGATCCATTCACATTTGTTCACGTATGTGATGGCTTGAGCCGCATAAGCACACACTCAGAACTGAGAGTAAAGCATCTCTCTGTGGGCGAGACACCTTTATTTTCTCCAGCTTCTCCTCTTTCTGTAGACATTTCTTCTTCTTCTTCTTCTTCTTTTAACCAGCTTCTGCTGTCTCTGTGAGTGAGACTCCCTGGTGAGTTTTTGTTTTTTGTTTTTGCTTAAAACAGCAAAGCTTTTCTCCATTGGCAAGAGTTTTCTTTTAAAAAAAGATAATGAGATGAGGAAATGAGAAAGGAAAACATTGCTTATAGCTTATTAGGTAATTCCTTTGTAAGGGCACTACCTGCAGGGCTATAAATAGAGCTGCAGACAAGGCTCTTCACCTCTCTGTCTGTGTGGCCAGTTAATCCAAAGAGACCTGGGAAAACCTGGATTTCTTTGTGCAACTTCACAGCAAGTAAATGTGAGTAAATTCACACTTCCCTGACTATGTAGTTGCACTCCGAGCAAGACCACTGCCCATGGGACCCATTGTTGTCAATATCAAGTGGCAGCAGCAGGGGTGTAGGCAGGGCTATTTTACAGTCTTCACTGCTGATGTCAAGGATTAAATCTACATCCATATAAAGCATGTGCTCTGTCACTAAATGATAGCTTCTTCGTCCACATTTCTGAAAAAGTTCCACAAGGAAGAGTTTCCACTAGTCCTATGCTATTCTTAGTTTGGACTCCAAATCCCAGAATTCTCAATTCTGGTTGTTCCATCTGCCATACCCACACCTAAACAGTGCTTACCTGGAGGAAGGTTGAACTGGAAGGTTTTGTCAGTTGAGACTCAGAAAGCCCATTCATTTCAATAGATCCTTAAGTAGGATTAAAATGAGTTTAGCCAATGTTGACATCTACACAATATTCTTCAACAATTTGCTGGGAATACAGATGTTACCTTAAAAAACTAATCAAACTTCAGCCTTATTTCCATTATCTGGGAAAATATTTTCACCAATTGAAACGTCATATTTGTACCAAATGCCTTTTCCATTGTCTTGTAAGAGCCTGCCTGTTGCACATTGTATTTTTGAAAAAATGTCAGACTTAAAAGTGGGTACTTCAAGAAATGTTTTAGACATTGTTGGTGTCACGTGCTGCCTTTAAACTACTTTATACTGAGCCTTATTTTAAAAGAAACCACATGAACACTGTTTCATTAATAGGCGAGTCTTCTTTTCTATCTCACCAAGGACAGCTTCACCTAATTCCCTGTTCGGTAGATCTTTATAGCATTCTCTTTTATGATCCAAATCTTTGATTATTAGATATCACTGCGAAAACAATTCTCTCTTATCAGATTTTCTATCCAGTAATTTTTCACAGAGTGTTAAATTACTTAACCACATAATTTTCAGTTGCTGTACTTATAAAATGCGTAAATTACGCATATTGGTACCCAAGTGGCAATGTTTTTGTATTAATCGCTTCACAAATAATGGACTAAGTCTCACAAACTGCATCTTTAAACCTAAAAATGCTATCCTTTTATCACCAAGAAAAACCACCTAGGACCTTCTATATTTTTCAGATTTCTGCTTTGTTATGTAAACTGAAATAGTTTAGCACAGCTAGCACTAGAGTAGGCCTATTGAATCAATGAGTATTGGTGAGTCAGTTCCTCCATCAGTTCCACTAATTCAAATGGGTCTATTCTAAATATGTCTATTATACTAAAGTGATCCACCTTGGGTCCTTTTAAGGAGAAAGTTGGGGTAAAAATATTTTAAATAAATTCTGTGTGATTGCCCAGGCTAAGCCACAGGATTTTAGCCTATAATTCTGTTTCTTTATATCAATAAAGAGCATTTCCTGAATTCAGAAGGAACTCAGCTGACAGGAAGGGATGAAAAGATACATGTTATTGTTTCACATCTGAATGTGAGTTTTCAGATTGCTTGTTTGACAGCACCACTACATCAAAATCTGGCTGGATGTGGAATGCTAACATTTGTATGAACTTTTTAGGGAGTAAGCAAAGTTGGAGAAACTAAATACATTCTGAAGTAGCCTCAATTTTTACTCAATTTCGTACACAGTTTTAATCCTTTTTTCCCCAAGTCATTCAAGAGAAGAAACCCCCCAGAAGAGACCAGGATCACTTGGAAACTTTTTGCTTGACTTAGGGAGACTCCACACAAACCATACAGCCTGCCTCGGGATTTGCATTGGTCCTCATAGTGATGTCAACCAGCAGGAGCCCAAGGGAGTGAGGGGAATCAAACACCTTCTATGTGGGTTGCAAGTACTTTATCTTATAAATTAAGAGCCACTATATTTGAAACAATGAAATACTGTAGTTGATCTATAAATCAGGATTAGGTAGCTTTTGGTGCTCTAGATGTTTTAGGGCTGAACTATTCATGATACATAACCTGTCATAGTTGCTGAAATCCCATTAGTAGGCACATGACTGAAACAGACCTTCATGTCTGAGACCTGCAAACAAAGCCACATTTAGCTCTGAAAGACCAATTACCAGAGAAAATAAGCTAGTTTGAAAAAGGGGGAGGGTGAAAAAAACTTCCTGCTGTGACCATTGTACACTTTCTACAATTAGGGATTCCCATCTTCTAATGATGTCTTCTCTGTAACATATAATTCATCCCTAAGACTTCAGCTCCCAGGAAATCTGAGCAGATTGGCCGATGAGAAGGAACTATAGTCCAAAAACCCAGAGGGGCAAAGCTTCCCTGAGTGCCCACCCCCATTATCTACCTTGGTGTAGTTTTCTGAACCCCCTCTCCCATCAATGTGGGAGAAAGCTGGAAATTCTAAACTGATGTGAATACACCATTGTCCTTCCTTCTGTAGGGTCTTTCACTTAAAGGTTAACTACTACAGCTGTACATTCTCACACATAATACATTTTCTTCCATGCAACAGGGAGAGGTTGTTATTAACCCAGTCACAGATGAGCAGCAAGCACTTCTAGCTATTGCTACTGGGCATCGCAGCCAGCATACCATGAAAGCTGAATACCAAATGCCAAGAAGGAGAGTGCCACTATATGTATTTTCCACACAATGCCTTTTCGTTTTGTTTCAGGGTATGGCTACACAAGCAGCAGGAGTGAGCTAGTGTGGACTGCTTGGGAATGGTTGGACTTGATTAGAATGATCTAATAAAGCCTAACCATTCATATGGAAATGACTCCGGCCAATACTATGAAGCGGCTTAATAAGCAAGCCACTTCAGGATGTTTGTAAATTAATCAATCCCCCTGCTAAGCAGACAGCAGGGGAAGTGATTTTTTCTCTTTAAGGTGAGGCAAAGGAAAGGTTTTATATATTTTAAAAAATGTTTATAACTGAAGTAATGCATCAGCAATTATCTACATATAATCAAAGAAGAAAAAAAATGTTCACTTTACCCAAGCAGGGGAAATGATTAATTTGTCAATATCCTGTAGTGGCTTGCTTATTAAGTCACGTCATGATATTGGCAATTGAAAGAGAAAGGCTTGCTTTGGATTGGTTTCTAGTGATCACATGCACTGGAACTGATCCAAACCAAAGTGATCTTAGCCACACAAGAAAAGTAGAAGCCCTTGGCAGGGGCCAGAGAAGTGTGAATAGGAACACTTGGGGGCAGGCTGGCGAGCTCTAGCAAATACGTTGTTTGGTTGCCATCTTTAAGAGTTCACCAGCTCGTCCCTGTAGTGCTCCAAATAGCAGGCTAAACAGCTTGTATAGTCAGCCTATTAGTTGAGACTGAAGTACGATACAGAAGATCAGCTACATTCTTGAGAGTATTGTAAGCACTTGTTGCCAGCCTAATACAATTACTTTCTGGAGTCCTAGAGGGAGTCCTAAAATTTCTGAAACACAAGGTCAAACCCTGTGAGCCTCCAGGTAGGCAGTACAGAATGCCATTAATTTATAATTGCTGAGTTAAACCCCCTTCCCCCCCCTCAATCCTGCTCTTTTTATCAGTTGCCGATAAGGAAAGTCTTAGCAACATAGTTCTTATTAAGCTTGAAACAAATGATTTCAGTATTTTAGTTCCTGGTCTATCTCACCCTCTAATTATTCTTTCATGTGGTGCAGTGAGTACTACGACAGCTAATCTCTCTCCTTGACAGGGGAAACAACTCTTTCCCCCAGTTTTCAAGGTCAAGAACTATATCCTCAATGATGCTGAAACAGCTGCATCTATGAAGCTTTTCTCCTCTTCAAAATATCTGGCACCTATAGCCATTGCCCTGTTTATAATCTGTGGGACTCTTATTGCCTCTGCTTTGTCTCACCTTACTGCATTTTAGTAAATTAGTCATATTTATTCTCCATTTCACCACAGCACTGTTATGCAAATCACATTTATGCATTGCTTAATTGGGAAATGGAATGTGAGAGAAGGCTTTGCAATATTACAAACAATGAATATTTAAATTAGCCAGAAATGCATCTTATAGTGCTTATGTGCCTATTAAAAATGTCAGATTTGAATCGCTTGTTTGCTGGAAGTTGAGTAATGTGTATGCTCAGGTATGGCTTCTTCCTCAAAAATGGCTGAGAATAGCTGGAGTTGCAAATGACATTCTATCAACATTGCTTCACATTCACTGTGCACAACTCCTACAAAGTAGCTTCCAAGGAAATGTGCAACATATCTCTGAATACTGAAAAACACAGTTCATAGTCATCACTGACGTTTCCTATTTGAATGCATATAGTGTTTTCACACATGACACTAACAGCACCTGAAGCCATTCTCATAGCATTTGCATGGATGTGTGAATGTGAATGATTTTAGTGGGTTAGAAGTACAAGAACGAGCTTTAATACTGAATGTGTTAGAGCTATCATATGTTTCCATTTTCCTTTATGGGAGTGTGCAAGGTAATTTAGTATTATATATGAAAGCATTCACAATCCGTGCTCAAAGCATTGGTAGATTAGTTCAAATAAATCAGTAAAGGGTATGACCAGACAGAAGTTTGTCCCAGGTTGATACAAGCTTCTCTGTACCTCACACTGGCATTTAAATAGCTGCTGTGGTTCACACAGAAATGTTTAATTATCTCAGGAAAGTGCATTTCCAGTGTCTGCATATCATGCAGTCTCTCTTCTCTGCTATTATCATCACCCTCTTACTCACACCTTTTGCTGGCATTCAAATCCCTTTCCCCCACCTTTTAAGTGAAATAGTGCTGAACTGAGAAGATACAATAAACGTTTGGGTTAGTGCTGTATCATTTTAGTACTATAGTGCTAAACTAGGAGAAATATTTTTTAAAAATACAATTTATAAGTTGCATTGTACTCCTTATCAGTGTGAGCAGAAGGTAGGTAAAACAGGGTTGATTCTTGCACCTTGCCCCACTCTGCATATCATCAATGATAGCATCTGAACATGTTCAGCAACTACCCCGCAGGACCAATATACTTGATCACATAACCCGAAAGCTAGACAAAATAATGTTACTATAAACACTACACACACACAAATACAAGCCGTGCTGGTCAACAAAATGTATTTCATGCTCATGCCAAAAGACCAGATCTACTCATAATTAGCATTAATGCCATGTAGTAGATGGAAAAAATATCAGACAGAACAGTGAGAAACATGTCATGAGCAGCAGGACAAATACACATCTACTTTGTATTCTCAAAGGCTTTCACGGCCAGGATCTGATGGTTGTTGTAGGTTTTTCGGGCTGTTTGGCCATGTTCCGAAGGTTTTTCTTCCTAACGTTTCGCCAGTCTCTGTGGCTGGCATCTTCAGGGGACAGGGGTTAGAACTCTGTGTTCTGGTGTAGTGTGTGGGATAGTTGAGTATTTGTAGCTGTGGGATCAGCTTTTTTTTTTTTTCCTTTTTAGGAGATTGGGTGATTATGGTGATCATGGTGTTTTTTGTTATGGGTGTATTGTTGTGATAAGGGGGGTGAGATGGTCTGTCATTGATTGATGGGTGTCGTTAGCTAGTCTTTTGTGTGCAGTGATCACCGGTCCTTGTGGCTAGGTAGAGTTTGTTGACCTTTTGCAAGCTGTATTTTTCAGTGCTGGGAGCCAGGCTTTGTTGAGTTTTAGATTTTCTTCTTTTTTGTTGAAGCTTTGCTGGTGTTTGTGGATTTCAATGGCTTCCCTGTGTAGTGTAACGTAATGATTGCTGGTGTTGTCCATCTAATTGCTCCCCTGTGAGTATTTTTAAAATGACAGCATGGCCAAAAAGGGATGTGAGTGTACATTTCTGTGGTCCCTGAGAACACCTTTACTACAGTTTGGTTTCTTTTTTAAAGCGTGAAGCAGCATGAACCTTATTTTGAGGAAAGAGAAAGGGAACTCATTGGCCACAGAGAGCTTATGGCTGGGGCAGGGTCCACTTCCCTCTGAAACTTTAGAGTTAGGCACACCTTGTCCCATTCTATGAGCTGCCTCCACCACTGGCTTGCTGGTGAAATAATTGGTATACTCCTTATCCTGTTGTATTTACAGTGGAATCCCCAGAGCCTGGAAGGACCTAGTTGCAAATAATTAGTTACATATAATCAGTTCCTTTCCCCAACCATAATGGAATAACAATGTTACAATACAGTTGTAGCTTGATAAGGGATAAAGAAAAGAACTGAAAAGGACTTCATTCCTATTCTGGTATAATTCCTTAACTATTTAGTTAGTTTTCTAGTTAGGTGTGGCTACAGAGAAGGAATATCATGTGGTTCAGGTTCTAGCTTATGCTGCATCTCATGCTGCTGCTTCTTGACCTTTTGTTGGTGTTGAGATGACACAGAAATGGATGGGAGGAGTGTGTGCTTTCTACCACAGGCTGTAGCATTCAGAATTTTCAGGGAAGTAACTTAAAGCTATTTTGGAAAATGGGAAAATATAGTGAAGAGTTCCTTTTTGAAAATTGGACCTGTAACAGTAACAAACATCAGTTTGGGGACTTGGATCCATAATGACAACTGATTACATTTTTAAAAGTGATTTGCCAAGTCCTAACACTCAAATTCTGAAAACACACCTCATTTACATCTACCTTCCTCCAGGTTTGCCAGAATGTTAATGTTATCAACACACTGAATGTTCACTACCTGTGTCAGTAAGACCATTATCATTTTGGAAGCTCATTATCAGGTATTAATATGCAATTGTCATATCACTTGGCCCCAGTTCATCCATTTACACTCTTGGGCTCACTCCTATGTCTACACTATGTGCTCTGTAGAGAAAACTGTGGCCCAGAAGTACCTGAAGAAGGGGACCATAATCCATGAAAGCTTGCACTGAACTAAATTTGTCAGTCTTTAACATGCTACAATACTTCCATTTCTGCTTTGTTTTCATGTGTCCAAGCTCTGGAAATCTGAACACAGTGCAACAAATCAGGCCCTGCAAACCAAATAAGAAAATTCTTTGTGCAGAAGGAAATACCTATGAGCTTGGTACTGACTGAGATCTTAAGTAAAATGTGTGTTAGAATGCTGTTCACCTACACTGCATTGCTTTAACTGCAACAATACACACTCAGATGATGGAATACCAGGTGTGTGCCCAGAATTTTCACCCCAGCCTTTTTTTTACTATGCCTTTAATGAAACTGTGATTGTCCTCTCTGTATTAGGACAAACCTGTCAAATCTGAACAGCAGCTCTTGAGAATAAGATATTTTGAAGAGGAAAGCTGAAGTACAGGGAGAGTGTTTTGGTAAGACACTGGCTGCAGATTATAATGAACAAAATCCCCCTAAGCAGCAATATAATAGCTCTTAAACTATATCTTCAGATATATCCTCTGCATTTTGTTGTTGTTGTTGTTTAGTCGTTAAGTTGTGTCCGACTCTTCGTGACCCCATGGACCAGAGCACGCCAGGCCCTCTCTTCCACTGCCTCCCGGAGTTTGGTCAAAGTCATGTTGGTAGCTTCAGTGACACTGTCCAGCCATCTCGTCCTCTGTTGTCCCCTTCTCCTCTTGCCTTCACACTTTCCCAACATCAGGGTCTTTTCCAGGGAGTCTTCTCTTCTTATGAGATGGCCAAAGTATTGGAGCCTCAGCTTCAGGATCTGTCCTTCCAGTAAGCAATCAGGGTTGATTTCTTTCAAAATGGATAGGTTTGTTCTCTTTGCAGTCCAGGGGACTCTCAAGAGTCTCCTCCAGGACCACAATTCAAAAGCATCAATTCTTTGGTGGTCAGCCTTCTTTATGGTCCAGCTCTCACTTCCATACATCGCTACTGGAAAAACCATAGCTTTGACTATGCGGACCTTTGTCGGCAAGGTGATGTCTCTGCTTTTTAAGATGCTGTCTAGGTTTGTCATCACTTTCCTCCCAAGAAGCAGGCGTCTTTTAATTTTGTGGCTGCTGTCACCATCTGCAGTGATCATGGAGCCCAAGAAAGTAAAATCTGTCACTGCCTCCATATCTTCCCCTTCTATTTGCCAGGAGGTGATGGGACCAGTGGCCATGATCTTAGTTTTTTTGATGTTGAGCTTCAGACCATTTTTTCACTCTCCTCTTTCACCCTCAGTAAGAGGTTCTTTAATTCCTCCTCACTTTCTGCCATCAGAGTGGTATCATCTGCATATCTGAGGTTGTTGATATTTCTTCTGGCAATCTTAATTCCGGTTTGGGATTCCTCCAGTCCTGCCTTTCGCATGATGTATTCTGCATATAAGTTAAATAAGCAGGGAGACAATATACAGCCTTGTCGTACTCCTTTCCCAATTTTGAACCAATCAGTTGTTCCATATCCAGTTCTAACTGTTGCTTCCTGTCCCACATATAGATTTCTCAGGAGATAGATAAGGTGGTCAGGCACTCCCATTTCTTTAAGAACTTGCCATAGTTTGTTGTGGTCCACACAGTCAAAGGCTTTTGCGTAGTCAATGAAGCAGAAGTAGATGTTTTTCTGGAACTCTCTGGCTTTCTCCATAATCCAGCGCATGTTAGCAATTTGGTCTCGAGTTCCTCTGCCCCCTCCAAATCCATCTTGTACTTCTGGGAGTTCTCGGTCCACATACTGCTGAAGCCTACCTTGTAGGATTTTGAGCATAACCTTGCTAGCATGTGAAATGAGTGCAATTGTACGGTAGTTGGAGCAATCTTTGGCACTGCCCTTCTTTGGGATTGGGATGTAGACTGATCTTTTCCAATCCTCTGGCCACTGCTGAGTTTTCCAAACTTGCTGGCATATTGAGTGTAGCACCTTAACAGCGTCATCTTTTAAGATTTTAAATAGTTCAACTGGAATGCCATCACCTCCACTGGCCTTGTTGTTAGCCATGCTTTCTAAGGTCCACTTGACTTCGCTCTCCAGGATGTCTGGCTCAAGGTCAGCAACCACACTATCTGGGTTGTCCGGGACATCCAAATCTTTCTGGTATAATTCCTCTATGTATTCTTGCCACCTTTTCTTGATGTCTTCTGCTTCTGTGAGATCCCTGCCATTTTTGTCCTTTATCATGTCCATCTTTGCACAAAATGTTCCTTTAATATCTCCAATTTTCTTGAACAGATCTCTGGTTTTTCCCTTTCTATTATTTTCCTCTATTTCTTTGCACTGTTCATTTAAGAAGGCTCTCTTGTCTCTCCTTGCTATTCTTTGGAAGTCTGCATTCAATTTTCTGTAACTTTCCCTATCTCCCTTGCATTTTGTTTCCCTTCTCTTCTCTGCTATTTGTAAGGCCTCGTTGGACAGCCAGTTTGCTTTCTTGCATTTCCTTTTCTTTGGGATGGTTTTTGTTGCTGCCTCCTGTACTATGTTATGGGCCTCCATGCATAGTTCTTCAGGCACTCTGTCCACCAAGTCGAGTTCCTTAAATCTGTTCTTCACTTCCACTGTGTATTCATAAGGGATTTGGTTTAGATTATACCTGACTAGCCCAGTGGTTTTTCCTACTTTCTTCAGTTTTAGCTTGAGTTTTGCTATAAGAAGCTGATGATCAGAGCCACAATCAGCTCCAGGTCTTGTTTTTGCTGACTGTATAGAGCTTCTCCATCTTTGGCTGCAGAGAATATAATCAATCTGATTTTGGTATTGCCCATCTGGTGATGTCCACGTGTAGAGTTGCCTCTTGTGTTGTTGGAAAAGAGTGTTTGTGATGACCAGCTTGTTCTTTTGACAAAACTCTATTAGCCTTTGCCCTGCTTCGTTTTGAACTCCAAGGCCAAACGTACCTGTTGTTCCTTTTATCTCTTGACTCCCTACTTTAGCATTCCAGTCCCCTAGAATGAGAAGAACATCTTTCTTTGGTGTCAGTTCTAGAAGGTGTTGTAAGTCTTCATAGAATTGGTCAATTTCAGCCTCTTCAGCATTGGTGGTTGGTGCATATACCTGGATTACTGTGATGTTGAAAGGTCTGCCTTGGATTTGTATTGAAATCATTCTATCATTTTTGAGATTATATCCCAGTACAGCTTTTCCCACTCTTTTGTTGACTATGAGGGCTACTCCATTTCTTCTACGGGATTCTTGCCCACAATAGTAGATATGATAATCGTCTGAATTGAATTTGCCCATTCCCGTCCATTTTAGTTCACTGACACCCAGGATGTCAATGTTTCTTCTTGCCATCTCCTGTTTGACCACATCCAGCTTACCAAGGTTCATAGATCTTACATTCCAGGTTCCTATGCAGTATTTTCCTTTGCAGCATCGGACTTTCCTTTCACTTCCAGGCGCGTCTGCAGCTGAGAGTTCTTTCAGCTTTGGCCCAACCACTTCATTAGCACTGGAGCTACTTGTACTTGTCTTCCGCTCTTCCTCAGTAGCATGTTGGACGCCTTCCAACCTGAGGGGCTCATCTTCCAACATCATATCTTTTAGCCTTTTGTTTCTGTTCATGGGGTTTTCTTGGCAAAGATACTGGAGTGGCTTGCCAGTTCCTGCTCCAGGTGGATCGTGTTTAGTCAGAACTCTCCACTATGACCTGTCCGTCTTGGGTGTCCCTGCACAGCATAGCCCATAGCTTCTCTGAATTACTCAAGCCCCTTCGCCACGACAAGGCAGCAATCCATGAAGGGGCCATTATATCTGTTCAACCCAACTCTGCACAGCACTATTTTGCAAAATTACCTTGATGTAATTTTCTGCATTTACATCAAGGTAATTTTGCAAAATAATGCTGTGCAGAGTTGGGTTGAACAGATATAATGGAGACTCCAATTGCTGTTCAGCTGTGACATACTCTGACTACACAAGTGTGGAACTCAATAATTGTGTGAAAAGCAATGGAGCTTTCCAAATTCAGATCATCTGACTTCCATTCTACATGTAGATTGTTTAGACGGTTGTTAACCAGATCTGTTATGCAGATCTCACAACAGTAATTGTATGGAATCTCTTGGTCTGCACACAGTAGGACTCTGTGTATGATATGGTACAAGACGAGACGAGACAATATGATGCAATGTATTGTAGTCCTTAGCTCTACAGGCTATTTGCATAACCAGTGTTTTCCTGTTCTCCATTCCTGGGCAGACAAAAGATTGTTGCCATTTTGAAAACAGCTCCAATATCTAGGCAACAACACTTTTAGAAAATGGATATTTATAAAATGCATTTAGTACCCAGTATGGTATACTAGATATAATGATGAACTAGGAGTCTGTAGGCCTGTGCTTGAATTTTTGCTCAGCCATCGAAGTTCACAGTAGAGGGGGGAACCACCTCTGAAATATCTCACCTTGACAACCCTGTTAGGTCCTCATAAATCAGAGGTGACTTTGCAGCACATAACACACAAAATGTCATTTAGATCTGGAACATTTGTTTTACATTTTCAACATTTTCTAACTGGTCAAATTATTTAGCTTCATTACTAGCTATTATAGGAAAACTAAGAGTTTTTTAAAAGTAGCCCTGTAATGACTATTTGTTATATTATTAAAAAATAATTTGTTTCCCTTGAATACCATATGAATCACAGAAATTAGAGAGGAAAGAATTATTTTAGGTCTCAGGTCTTATTTCTATTGCAAAATGATTCCCTACAGTATATTTCCAAGCACTTTTATCCAATCTAATTTAAAGGTGTCTTATATTATAGTGCTTCTACTACATCCTATGGGAAATTACTGAATAGTGTCACAGCAATTACATTTTAACTTTTTTTCCTATGTCGTTTTACATGTTGTTGCTATTGTTGATGATTTTATTATCAAGTCAATCTATTTAAAAATAAATCTGTTGAAGTATATCAAGGGCTCTACTTTTCTACATTTTCTCCTCTGGGAGAATCTGCAATGATATTTTGCTTTATTCTTAAGGATCGTGGCATCTTTGAGATTAATACATTTTATTTGGGGTAAGTCATTGCAGAATGCAGCCCACTTTTTCAGATGTGTGGGATACAGATTCAGTAGGCTGTCATTTGTACACAATCAGAGAATGGGCAGGGAATGTGAAATGCAATGGAAAAGTAATTGTCTTGACAGATACATACTGAAGGTTCAAGTGATAGTCATGGGAGGTGGCCTCTTATTTGGAGAATTCCTATGGGAAAGACTAATTTTGTGCCTGATCTTGTGATTTTTTTAAAAATATTCTCAAGTAGATTTAAACGGTTTATCCTTAGATAAGTGTGATGAGAATTGAAATGCAATATATTCAGTTACAATATTCAAGAATAAAGGCATTCCATCTTCTTTTATCTTGTCAATAATGTCTATATTCTATACTACTTTTAACAAGTATTTTTTTTAATGCTAAGAATTATGTGCTGTAAAGTTGATTCCACCTTATTGTAGCCCTTCTTCGAATTCTCTCAGTATAAAGTACTTGGATGTGGTTTACCGTTCACTTCTTCTGGGAGCACTCTGTAGCTGTGCAGCTTGCCCAAGGCTACATACAGGTGGCTCATCTCTCAGGAGGCAGAGTGGAGGATCAACCTTCCAACCAAATACCTTGCTTACTGAGCTATCCAGCCAGCTATAACATTCTTTACTGTTCATTTGATGGAATATTTTTCGCAAATGGAGTAATTGACATTGTGGGAAAGTGGCATGCCCAAGGCTATTCAATCAGTTTATGGCTGAGCAATTCTGGGAGGAATCTGTTTTTCCAACCACAACAGTAGTATTCACTGTTGGCTGGGCCATCCAAGTGCAAGAAGCACTTGCTCCACACTTTATAAATTAAGATACATGGATTATTATCTCTTTATATGAAATTAGAATGCACCACTAGGCAACTCTCGCTGATCAATCTAAAGAAGATCACAGTGAAAAGGAGCCAAGCTGGTGTCTTCTCTGCTTCTTTTTGTGTGTGTTGTTCTGCTAGCTCCCTTGTAATTGACAGAAGCTGAAAGCCCCAGGCTACAGTGTTGCTTTTCCTGGATGAAAAAAAAATTCTGCATGAAAAGTTGCATGTAGCACAATTTAAGATTTTGTTACAAACTCAGTTGGAACTAAGTATAAAGCAGTGTGACAGCCAGTGGGTTGCAGAGCTTGGAAAAGTTGAATTTTTGGATTGCAAATCCCCAAATCAATTTGGATGGGGGATTATGGCAGTTGTAGTCCAAAGCAGTAACTTTCCCAGGGGGTGGAGCGCACTCATGCGCATGCATGCAGCGGTGCTCACAGGGGGGTGCTCGCAGGGGGGGAGGAGATATGTATCTGTGGCCTGGTCCTGCCTAGGCCACGGACCGCTGCTGGGTCGCGGACCGGGGATAGGGGACCCCCGCTGTAGTGAATAGAATAACAGACTAAGACTCAAGAGGCCTGGGTACAAATCTCCGCTTAGCCACGGAAAGTCACTGGGGTGTGGAACTGGTAAAACCACTCCTTAAATATCTCACCTACCTTGAAAGCCCTGTTATGGTCTCTTTAAGTTGGTACCAATTTGAAGGCACACAACAGCTATATTTATTGTGCTGGACTAGAATTAGGAGCACCAAAGTGTGACACAACCTTATTGGGAGATTGATGACATGTTGGAGACAAGGAATGATCAAAAACGTATATGCTGCCTATGTTTGCTGTGGTAAATGATAGTAATTTATAACATTGGTAGTGTCACCTGTAAAAGAGTGGATGATATTGAATATTTAAAGGCCAAAATCCTATTAGTAACACCCACTGACATAAAGCAATTGGCATAAATCTTGGCAGCCAATTGCCACAAGTTAAGAAGTTAGCATTAGCATTTGCTGTTTTGTGCCAAGCTTGGTCTGCAAAAGCAAAAAACTATGCTGACTTCTTAAACTGCAATAATTCATTTCAGAGAGTTATGCTAACTGCATTATGATGGTGTTAAAAACACGAGAGGATTTGGGCCTCAAGGTTCCTTTAAATCACTTATTCCCCATGTTTGGTGTCAGTGTAAACAGAAGCAGGTTCAAGACCTGAAGCAGAAGTTTATTATTAAAACAGTCAATGAGGGACTCTGTGAAAAGGCAGAGAACTTAATTGGTAGCAGGTTACAGTTTCAGCATTAACTCCTCATGAGATTTCAATGAATTAACGGCTCACTAAAAAGCCGGTCCTTCCTAAAAAAGCTCCATGTTTTTCTTTACACTTTCAAAAACACTCCAAGTTGCTTCTAGAACCTTTTGCTCAGCCTGAGGAAAATACAGAGCTTAGGTTTGCCTTCTCCAACTCCACACAACTGCACATTTTTGTACTATTTCCTTAGTCAAACCCTGTCTGGCAGTTAAACTGTCAGTCCCTGCATTCAAAATCTGCTGCTCCCAACTAAAGGGGGCACAAACTGTCGGTTAGGCAGTTTCTGCTGGTTTGTTTATTGTCCAAAGAGGTGTTCAGCACTTCAAAGCCCCTCCTTCCCTGGCAGGTGCCACTTGGAGGCAGTGCCTGGAGGAGGTGGGGTAGGGAAGCCAGGCCACTGCCTCTGAGTGCGCATCTGCCAGAGGAGGAGAGGCTTTGAACCACCGTACACCTGTGTGGTCTAAAAACGAACCAGCACGAACCACTGAACTGGCAGTTTGTGCCCATCTCTATTCCCAACTAATTGTTGCTTTGCCGTGATATGATTGGCTATGTTACCTTTGGGGGTGGGACAATTTACTTACTCATTGTAACAGATTGAAATCCCCACTTAGGGTTTATCCAGAGGTGGCAACATTTCCACTCAAACTAATCACAGATTGTCATGTTGTTTGTGAAGTGGAATAGGCTTGTCTCATTTCCCATGAAAATTGCACTGTAAAAAGCCACCAGTTCTCCTTGGATGAAAAGTGCTTATCAGTGTCTGCTGCTCTCTGCACACCCCGGTTCCTAAGTCATGCATGATGTTTTGATAAAGCAACACTGCACTCGACTCATCAGCACATTAAGTGCTGTGGTCACCAAAAACACTTAGAAGAGCAACAACAGCAGTGAACCCCAGGCATGGCTCCTCCAGGTTCCCCCACCTCTTGTCTCCCATCTTCCCCCTGGAGGGAGCAGCACTAGCAGAGCTCCCCACAACACACACCCAGCTATTCTGCAATAAGAGAAGCACATAGTGCAGCAACTGCTCCAAAGTGTGCCTTAAGGTATAGTGTTGCTTCTCCAAGAAAAAGACATTAGCCTCATTTGAATATGCAGTGAGCTCTGAGTCTCAGCAATCAAACAGCAAGAGATGGCATTTGGGAAGATATGGGGCCTGTCCAGACTGGCCGTTTTGGTGTGGACTGGATTGGGCTACAAAGGGTTGGTTGAGGTGAGGGAGAGGAGCAATGTGCCATTTGGTGTGCTCCTCCCGTGTGAACAGCAAATGACCCTTTATAGCCCAATCTGCTGTCAATTAAGCACTTCCCTTGATCATCTGTTGAGGGTCATGGGAAGTGAAATTATTATTATTTTCTTTTGTAAGCCACTTCAGAATACTGGAAATTGACACTGGAAGGAATTATAAGACTCTGGTTTAGTCCATTCCAAGTGGCCACGTTCACTGGAAATGGACTAAACTGAGATCTTCCAGACCATAGTAGAAGCCCTTGACAGGGGATCAAAAAGATATGAGTTGGAACAAATTGGTCTGCTCCAGCAATGTCCACATGTGGACACCAGAAAAAAAGAGTGGATTAGCATATCAAACAGCAGGAATAATGCCATGTGGATTCCCTCATAGTCCCACCTTTCTCTCCTCACCCCCTGCCTCAAGCCCTGGTCTCGATTTTTCTCTCACCATCAGTGCTTTCACATTTTAATGACAAATTTTAGTTTCCAAAACATCCTAAAATGTCTTTATTCATCACTACTTCTAGTGTTGCATGATCAAGCATCATAATGCCAAGTTCCACCTGGAAAACAAACTGGAAGAAAATAAGCTAGGTCTTCTAGAGGAGAAAAAAGAAACCACCTGGAAAGGCATGGGAGAAGCACTGATCGTTTCAGGACAAGCCTTGCATTATGTGAATGGTGAGAAAGATACTGAAACAATCAGTGACAAACCAGAAACCTCTACAGCAACAAATACTCCATCTTGATAAGCATCAGCTCTGAAGTTCTGATGAAGTAATTTTGGGTTGATTGGTCCCTATTACTTTTGCCTAATCTACCTCACAGAGTTGTTGTTTAGGTAAGGTGGGAGAACCGTACATATTACTTTGAGCTTTTTTGGAGGAAAACCAGGATATAAATAAGTACAAGTTATTTTTAGCTGCTGGCAGGATAAAAGAAGCTATCCACAAGCTAATTCTGGTCTATAAGCCTCAGCTTGCTTACGTCAAGTACTCCTAAATCCATATGAAAATACTCCTGTCTTGGATAGCAGCTCGCATAATCCTCCAGCTAACGTGAGTGGTTTGGGGAGCTAAAGTCCAAAAAATAAAATTTAGAGAAAACCTTCTGTAAGCTCTGTCTACATCCTTCAATATAGATAGTGTCCTTTTTTTAAAAAAAAGTACTTTTGAGACTCTGAAGTCAAATCTGCTCCCTCAGGTGGCTCGCTTATTCCTTCAAAAGGCAGGGGAGGCCCTACATTGTTATTTTGCTTATGAATGTATAAATGCTTGTGAATGAAAAAAGAAAGGTAACATTAATAAGTACTGCTTCTTCAAGTGATGTTGTTTTGATCACTTGCACTTTCTGACTTGCTGGGGAATTCTAGGTGTGATAGTCTAAAAAGTAACCCTTCCAAATTCTGTCTAGGAAGCTATCCTTGTGTTGATGTCATGTAAGAGAATACCACTTCAACTGAAAATGTCATCACAAATGTATATCTATCTCATAGCTGGCCAACCTCACTCTCACCACTAAGATGTGCACTTAGGCCATCTTCCAGTGTAAGCTTTCTTAATTGTAGCTAAATGTCATCAACAACATTCCCTTTCTATATTACTGTTTGTCAAAATGTACTACTAGGAGTATCACAGAGAGAAGAAAAAACCAGACTGATCCAGGCCAGGTAACACCAGACTCACCCCCCCTCCCAAAGTCACAACACTCTTATATGCACTCTTTCAGCTACTTTCTGCCTTGGTTCTGTTATTGTTGCTGTTGGAGAAATGAGTGTTTGGAAGTACTATAGAGCTTATGTTCAGGTGCATGCAGAGTACAAACAACTATAAGTCTTGTTTGCATTTTTCTCCCCTTCATATTTCTAAAATTATGAGAAAGGCAAAGCAAAAGAGATCAGGTTCGTCATCAAATGCTGTTTACAAGAAAGCAGAGGACAACCAGAACGTATACGTACATGAAAGATTAGATGAAAAAATTATCGGTAATTTGTAACTTTTTTGAGGAGTAAAAAGGACATAACTGTTACTTTAGCAACAAAAAAAATTGAAATTACTGGTAACAATTCTAAATTGGGAAGTGTAACAGGCCATATTTACTAATTATTTCTGGAAGGCAGAAGTGCCTTGGGTGACATACGAAGATCCCCCCCCCCCAATTTTTTTAGATCGTGTTCTTCTTGTTAAAGTAAAATGCAAATGGAAAAATAGGTGATACCTTTATAGACCACTAAAAAAATAATCATGCAATACATGAGCTTTCGTGGATAAAAACACCATTTCATTTTTAAAGGAACTAAAGAGTAATGAAATGTAACAAGTAATGTAACTGACAATTTAATGAGCTACTTAAAAACTTGGAACAAGTAGCAGAAACAAGTTATAAGTAATGATAATGATTTCTTTATAAGAAAGAGGTAATTTTCTAAATTTAGCTTCTAGCTTTAGAGAAACTGATGTTTGGAAATGCTGTCAAGCTTCTGGTTACATGCTAGTGTGACAAAAAAAAAAAACAACTGCCCATATTCTTTTTCTTTATGTTTCTAAAATTGTGACAAAAGGCAAAACAAAGTTAGTCAAGTTTTGTCTATAAATATTTCTCCTAAAAAAATCAGGAAAGAATCACTGCAATCTAACACATACACACACATCTAAAGTGCATAATTATTAAGCTGTAAATGTAGTATAGCTTGGCTGACTCTCTTCCAAGAAATCTCTGTCAAGACTTGAAAAAACCCTCAAGGAAATGTCTCTAGTGCTACAATGAGACAATGTTGAATTAACTGGAAAAAACAAGCTTGGCAATTGTCAAGAAGTGTATATGGCTCGGATTAGCACACCACTGGGTGGCTATGAGCCAAGACTTGTGGAAAAAGAGATTCAAAAGACATGCACAGCCCACTGAATTGCAAAAAAAGATTCCTAAATATTTAAGGATTAAGCAGTATGTGTGGGAAAGGGCTGGGCAAACTGAGAAAGGGCTTATCCACATGATCTGTTAATAAATACTGCCACTACATTTCACCTCCCCCATCTTGTCTCCTCCTGGCGATGGGTGTGAAGGTTTGCTGTGCTGCAGGTGAACAAATGTTTCTGCCTGCTCCTTTTATCTCATCGCTTTATTTTAAAAAATAAGAGTAGTCCTTGCGTTAGAAAAAGAATCAACAGAGCTTTACAAAACTAATAGAAAGCTTTGTTGAAAGGGCAGGACTCATGTTGTAGGGGGAAAGGTTGCCATTTTACACACACACACACACACACACACACACACACACACGTCTGCACATTTCCCCAGGAAGTTAGCCTGCCTGACAGTCTTCCTTTGTGAGGAGATAGTAATGGCAGACAAAGTTCCCTGGAATATACTTTGTCCACCACATTGTCTTTCCTTTCAACATGCAGCCTGACAGAAGTGTACGGTCCATTTAAAGACCACACTCAGGGTCCATATGGGTGACGGTGAAGCAGTATAGCAATCAAAGTAGGAAGGGATGACTTTCCTGGGGCAAATGCAAGAAGAGGTGATACCTTTATAGGCCACTAAAAAGAAATTAAAAAATCATACACTGTGCAAGATTTTGTGGTTAAATCCCACTTCTTCAAAGCAAGTAAGTACCAAAAGTCCAAACATTCATGGCAAGATGGGATTTGCCCGGAGGTTACTCTTAGATGTAATGTTCTTGGCAAGATGAATTTCACCAGGCACGCCTGTCTTAGATGAAGCAGGAAGCAGTAAGGTTGTTGTTTTAAAGTTATGGCTGAGGCAGCTGTGAGTTGGATTTCACACTCCAGTTCTTCAAACAAAGGGGCACAGGCCATGCATGCACACACACCCCTCCTCTCCATTTGGCTCTTCTTCAAAACATACATGTTTCCACTTGCCCAGGGAAGAATATCATCTCCTCCAGTATGCAGAAAGTAGTATATCCAAGTGCTAGTAAATAGCAATACAAAAATACAACTGCAGAAGAAAATGTTGGAGGGAAACTGATACACTCAACAAATAAAATGTTTGTTTATTCTATATGGAATTGGTCTCAGTGCAAGTTCTCATGATGGACAATACAATTCTGTGCCATTTTATACAGAAGCGCAGCCTGCTATCCAAATGCAGGCGGGACTTGCTGCATATTTTAGTGGAAAGCCAATCAGAAGACACTTTTGACATTTTGTTGGACTTCAGTGGAATTTATTGATAACCAAGGGCGTAATTAGACAGCCTAATTATTTGAGCTGGATCAGTCTGGCTTGCTTTGAGGTACAGTATGTCATTTGGAGCAATCCTTGCATCTATATGCAACTATCGACCACACCTCAAAGTGTCCCTGTTTATCCCAATCTAGATTGATTTTTCTTAAAGGGAAAGAAAAATAAAAACAAAGACAAAAACAAACAGTGCCCTCCTCTCTCCTCCTTCATGCTTTGGTTTAGGTGCTTAACTATCATCTTCTGAGGAGAAGGGAGTGGATGTTTTCCATTTCTTTTAGTTATTGCGAACGGACACAGTACATCAGTGATGCATTGAGAAAACAATTTAAAAGATATGGAAAACTTCCTCTCCCTTCCCCCCTGCAGGGGATCAGAAAGGAAGCTTTCCATTTGTCAAGATTATTAAATGGCTTAAAGAAAGCTAAAGCCATCCACTTTGGTTTGATCCCAATGATTACATGCTGGAAATGAACCAGAACAGAACAGTCCTACCTGCACCAATAAAACAGTAGCTCCTAAGAGTGACCCAAAAAGTTGTGGGTAGGCATTGCTCAGAGATGGGCTGGCTAAAAATGGCACCAGGATAAGGAACCAGTCTGTCCCTAATCCAGACCAAACTGTGTGACAAATGCCCATCTGATTGCACTCCACTTTTGTTGAAGTTGGTGTGAAATCTGAAAAAGGCATATAACACTGATGGGTGGCAACAGGTGAGCTGCATGCTAGACCATTTCTGTATTCCCTGCATTCCCCTATTGCTAGAGTTTCTTCAACATCCCAGTTATTCTGCAGGAAAACATGGCAAATAGGGAACGTGGACCTTGTTTTCCAACACAATTACTTTCTTGGTGCGTGATTACAAATGCAATTCTGGTAGGTATACACTCCATGCAAGTCTCTCTTTTTCTCCCCAGAATCATTGGGATTTTGGCAGTGATGGGTATTGACTACAGGCAGATATACTTCCATTAGGTTTAGGGGCATGTGAGACTGCAATATAGCCCACCCAGCCCAAAATTGTCTACTGCTGCTATAAGTTTAAGAGACCTATTACTTCATTAGTTTGAAGGTTGGCAATTGTTGGTGTTCTCCCTGCCACAAGAGATGCATAAATGAGAATCACTGTGGCAAAGAAGTTGGACAAATTAAGTTTAATGAAGAAGCTTCTGGCTGCTGGGAAATCAGTCCAAATCTTCACTCCATTTAACCTGAAAGAAATCAAGACATACCTATTTCAATTTTTCACAGAATGCCCACCAGCCTAACATTGAAGAGAAATTTATTTTCAAGAATATCAGCTTTTAACATACTTAGCATCTCTCTAAGGACTGCACAAACATCCAGAAACCATCATCTGTGAAACAGCTAAACTGATATTTCATTTCAAAAACAGGATACCAGAAAATAGATATTATTAAACAATCCCCTTCCCTGAGCAGTGTGAAATTCAAGGCAGTCTTTATAGGTTCTTTTAGAAGAATAATCATACCATGAAGGTAGAGTGCAAAGTGATCCAGATAGGTAGAAAACAGTGCAGAAACCATTTTCCTAGTTTGAGCTGTAGATAGTTCTGTAAATTTTCAACTTTAAATTCAGTCTTACTTATGTTTACTTAGAAATAAGTCCCATACAGTTAAGTGTGATGGAAAGACAATCCGCCAGAACTGAACATACACAATCGTTAACTTGGTAGAATAGCTGCCATGTCCAAAGTATGCTCATTTCAGGAGCTGATCTATTTCAATGGCCATAATCCAACTGAATATTTATACCAGCATAAATGATGTTACTTGGAGCAGTGAATAGCTGTTAGTCAACAAATTCTTGATTGAGTTTCTAGTATGTGCCAAGTCACACAATTGGTATGCAATAGAGATGGGACCTGAATCGATTTGGGTCCCTTCATCCGAATATCTCCGTATGGCAGTCCAGCTACTGTACAGGCCCTTGTCCCTTCCCCCGGACCAGCTGTTCCACTTACCTTTCATTGCGCATTGCTGGGGTCCTTCTGCTCTAGCAGCATGCCAATCTGGGCAGGACCTCAGCTGACCCATCCCCGCCCCCCTGCAGCCGACCTCTTGTCATCTGTGCAGGAAGAATCCCACCTCCTTGTCGGAGTGGTCAGTTGCAGGGGCCCGCTGGGTTCCCACCCAGATTGGCACGCTGCCAGAGCAGAAGGACCTGAGCAGCATACAATGAAAGGTAAGTGGACCAGCCGTGCTGCCATCTGGAGATATTCAGATGAAGGGACTCAAATTGATTCCGGTCCCATCTCTTGTATGCAACCAGAAATTAAATCTGGAGCTTTTTAATGGGCAGCTATTCACTGCTCTATGCTATTGTGCTTACTATGCAGTAAATAGTCAATTTGATTCTGGCCAATGCTTTTTTACTGGCACTGTAACTTCTGAAGGCCTCACATGACAATATTGCCATCTATCATCCTTGTGCTATTTCTCTTACAATATATCTGTGTTTTTCAGGTCTTTGTCATCATGTTTCACTTGGTAATAATGGTTTCCAGTACTAGTCTGGATATGACAAAAGAATGAGGGAGCTAATGGCAACTTGAAAACACCCAATAGAGTGATATTTCCCTTATGGATAATGGTATAGTGGAGTCAGGGCTCATAGGGTCAAAGTCCCAGGACTTTATGATGAGCATGCATTATGACATTAGCCACCATGCCCAGGCTTCTCTGTACCCTATGCAATCCTCACAGAAAATAAATGCCTTTTCCTAGCTACCATTACGTATATTGTTTCAGACTATCCCTGTTGTAATGCAAAAAGTATTTGAGCATGGTTAGGGTTTGAATAGGCAGTTTGGAGAACTTAACTGTCTAAAATATCTCATCCTCATTTGTTCATATGCTAGTTGTATGAGGTATGTGTGGCTCATGGTGAGGAGCATTTGCCCTTCCAGATTGACCATGACACATCTGTTTAAAGAAAGATGAGTGCCTGCACTTTCCAACTGATCACTACGCCAATGCTTGCCGAAAGGGGAAGCAATGTTGATTCACCTCAGGGAAAAGCAGGGAGGACACATAACCAGAGGTAGGGCAGATACACCTTCAACGCTCCATCCCCAGTAATTAGGCCAAACTAATGATGCCAGTCACATGCTATGGGGTCAGAGGAAGAAATGTCAAGGAACACGAATGGAAGGGTGCTCTGGAGCCTCTTTGCTGCTTATGGGCTCCTCCTAAGAACTTGACCCAGATAACAGAATACTGTACTATCTAGGCCCTTGGTCTGGTACAACAGGGCTCTTTTTGTGTTCATATGAGACAATGTGTGTTCTGAGCAGTAGGCATGTCTACCATGTTTGCCGTATCCCTAGCAAAGGGAAGTCCATGGTGTGCGTTGCTAAAACACAAACACACATGATCACAGAGACAATGGTTCGAAAGAAGAAAAATGTGTTTGCTCTCCTATGATGTATTAAAGAGTTTGCAAGGGGATTACAAAACCCAGAATAACCAGAGCAAGGACACATACATTAACACCGATATGCTCCCAAAGTCATTAGTCTGAATAAGCCCAAGGGAAACATATTTCTTGCACTACTTCTGACAGGGGGTTAACCACAAGAAGAGTGGGCGGGGAAGGGTTAGAGATTATGAAAACAGGCATCAAGAGGAAGCAGATTTACCAAAGGAAAGTACTCAGACCCTTGGTAGAAGAACAGAGATTGGAAAAATTCTAACTCCCAGAATTTCATAGAGACCATGGTAGTTGGCATCTTGTAGTCCAAGAAAAGTTACTTCTCCTGTTTCTTGATGGAAATGACACAGACAGTATTTTCTCACACATTTCCCATTGCTGTTGGGAGTGAAAGTGGAGGGAGAGTATAGATCCAAACAAGACCCAGTTGCTGAAATCCAGTGGTACCTAGAGCAGACCCACTGAATCAATCACTTTTACAGAGAAGCTGACTCACCAAATCCCCACTGATTCAATGGGCCTACTCTAGTGTGGCTTACTACTAAATTTCAGCCAATGTCCCATGGGTGGCCAATGTCCCATGGTCTTGACCATGAATTTTTGACCTTTGCTTCAAATGTAGGGAAAGACCCTATTCACATGACAGTATTTAAGTAAGATTCAACTGCCAGTCCATACAGATTCTGTGCATGAAATGGGGAGGGCACAACATCAGGTCTTCACTGCAATTAGAAAAAAATGTCTCAGATCAGCTCCACTTGTGGCACAAGTACAGCTTTCACTCATGCTAAAGCTCTTCAATGGGAGACCTTCAGTAGAATGCATGCAAACCTTGCTTACATACAAATGTGAATAGGAGTGATGATTAAGTCTGGTTTTGAATGAACAGGAGAAAAATTATTTTCCTTTGCAAGATGCTCGTCTTGATATTACATCCACAAAATTTCAGATTGAACAATTACAGTTAGTATTATCTCAATCGAGGTTATTAATTTTGCAATTGAATTTGAGAATACAGACAGGTGTACCAAGCTTTCATCTTTGATTTGCTATAAAAACTTCTCATGTTGAAGTCACTTGTTGGTGAGTTAATTACTTTCATAAATCAAAACAGAGTGACAGCTTTGGATAATCTTCTTTTTTTTAAACACATTTCAGGTTTCTTTTTCAATTGGTCTTCCCTGTTCATGTTAATATAGTGGTTAGAATTCTAATCAGTTTCCAATCAAGCTTTCTTTTTCTAGAATGTCACCACTATTTTAAATTTAGAACAGAACATATATCTGTGCTAAGATTTTGACATATTTTCCAGTACCAAGATTTTTCTACATGAAGGGAAAAAAGCCATCTGAATATGAAGATGCATAGTGACAGAATTGGCTGCCAATGGTGTAAGACACACAGAAAGCAGTTGCATTGTGAACATTCTTAAAGGATAACTACAGAAATTGTACAGATCAGAACATCATTTTCCATTTGCACTCCAGTGTCAAGTGACCTTCACTCTGTACAATTTTATACTTAAAATTTAGCAGGCTTCATATTTTTATTGGAAATAGGGCAAGTCTGCAAGGCAGACATGAGGAAGCTTTGGCTCTCTGGATATCTAAGCCTAAAACTCTGATTAGTCCCATTCAGCATGGCCAGTGATAAAGGACTTGTATGGCCTAAGGCTCCTTACACCTGTATTCAGCGTGCCATAAAAATATCAATAATAAGAAATAACTTAATTTTACACTCCAACCTCTATCGAACTATGTGTGAGCATAGTACCTACTGAGAACATTTCCCAATTGTGCAAATGACCTGTTTGTTGGTTTTGTGTTGTGGCTAAATCTAGTTACAAGGTTCAAGTTTATTGTATTAGCTAAAAGCCGTCACAATTGTTTAAAATACAGATATGGTCAAATAAAACCATGGTAAAATCACAGACAAATAAAATAATAAGAGACCCTTTATATCTGGGAATCTCCCACACAATTGATCGCAATGGCTTTCAGAAAATTAGCTTGAATATTTCTGGCCGCTTTTGTGAATAGCGCTGTTCTATATGTAACGTAAGGGTCACAGTCCAAGAGTAACCTGACCACCTTTATCTGAGGGCTTTCCTCCTGTAGAGCAGCCAAAATG
Source organism: Intellagama lesueurii (assembly GCA_037013535.1). Classification (NCBI taxonomy): domain Eukaryota; kingdom Metazoa; phylum Chordata; class Lepidosauria; order Squamata; family Agamidae; genus Intellagama; species Intellagama lesueurii. The sequence goes on from JBAJHW010000006.1 coordinate 79,958,327, forward strand.
TTACCCAGGAGCTTTTCTCTGGGGTTTTGATATAGCCGACAATAGAGTAGATAGTGGAGAACATCCTCTATCTCACCTGCTCCGCAGATACATAGCCTTAAATGTTTAGGGACATTCATATGCCTGCCGTCTAAGACAGCGGTTGGCATGGTTTGGAAGCGGAGTTCTGTGAATGCGGTTCTCAAGGAGGCAAAAGTAAGTGTATGTAGGTATTGCGCCATTGAGTGGTTTGTTTTCAGCAGATGGTAGCATTGAGAGAAATTTGAAGAGTGAATTCAGGCCAGGTCCTGGTCGTTATCCAATTTATAGAACCAGTCTCTCAACATTCTTTTAACCCCAGAAAAAACAAAAATATCAGTGGAGAGGGATTTAGATTTTAGTAGGGTTTGAACTAAAGTTGCCCAGCCGCCACTCTTCCATTGCTCTACGTTTGGGTAGGCGGTGGTCGGGCATATCCATCACCCTCTTATAGTAAGAGAGTATAGCTAGAGTTGCCCTGGCTTTGATGGATACCATGCCTGTCTCTGTTCTAAGATAAGCTGCTGGAGTCCCCTGGGGTGCCGCAAGGATGTGTCTCAGAAATTTATTCTGTCCTACTTCAAGATGATGTAGGTTGTTCTGATTCATACCCCAGATCTCAATTCCATAAAGCATTTGGGAGATAACCCTCCCTGAAAATACTTTTAAAGCTGGGGTTACTAGTTTGCCACCTTTAGAATGAAAAAATTTGACCAGAGAATGGCTAGATTTCTGCACCGATATTTTCATGCTCTGTATCTGGGATTTCCAGCAGTTTTTCTCATCGAAATGCACTCCCAGGTATTTGAAGGTCTGGACTTCTTCTATTTTTTTTTTCGCCTATAGTCCAGCTAAACTTGGGGAGATGCTTTCCAAAAATCATCACTTTAGATTTTGTGTAATTTATTTTTAGTTGCTCTAGGTGGCTAAACTCTCGGAGCTTATTTAAGCTTCGTTTCAGTCCCTTTTTGTTCATGGATAATAGTACAATGTCATCCGCATATATGAGACTTGCAATCTTATAGTTCCCAGTTGAGGGGGGGAAATGGTCTGGATGGTTTAAAGCTGTTACAATATTATTAATATAAAAGTTAAAAAGTAGGGGTGCGAGTAAGCATCCTTGTTTTACCCCTTTGTTAGTGTGAATTTCCTCTGTCAGCCTTCCATCTGTGCTAATCCTTACCCTCAACATACTGAGAACATTTCCCAATTGTGCAAATGACCTGTTTGTTGGTTTTGTGTTGTGGCTAAATCTAGTTGCTAATGTCCTTGGCAAAGAAATGAGCAATTTGCACACCTCCAGATGTTACTGTATTGCAATTCTCATCAACTCTAGCCAGCACAGTAAGGGATGATGGTAGTTGTAGTCCAGCAACTTCTGGAGAACCCATCCTCCTTCTAGAGCATATTCATTTCTAAGGCAGATGCTGAAGCATTAACCTGAAAGCACCAAACAACATTATATCTAATATATGGAGAGCGGTAGGTTGCCAAGCCCAGCTCTAACAGCTGATTGGCATTATCATGCTGTTCTGTGGGCAAGACAAGCAATGAGCTCAATGCTAGATCAGGGAAGGAAGCACACATGGACGGGCCCCAACTGGATTGTGGCGTCTGCATACTTAATATTTCTAACAAGGCTAGGAAAACAAATGAAGCCCAAGTTGCATACATAGCCAATCAGGCAGAAGCTTTACATGTATCAGATGACAAATTGCATTTAAGAATTATCAACATCTGAAGGTTCAAAATTCTTAATCAATTCAATCTGCTGAAAACTGTGAATCATCCTCTTCTCATCAGGAGCAAATTAATACCTGTATACTGAGGTACTGACATTCACATAGAAAAATAGCACCAGGAAGTGGGATGCTAATCAAAAGAGGAGAAAGTGTAAACTGTACAAAGCACCTGTGTTATTTCCAGGTGTGTATGCAAAACTGTCGCTGTTCAAACAAGCTCTTCATAATTGAGCAGGGTTGCTGTCAAAGGGGCCTATTCACCCAAATCCTATTGGCATTCACAAAAAGATCTGTGCAGTCTTCAAGGCTAACTGTGGCTTATCAATGAGGTGCTGAGGCATGTTTTAGTTGTATGCTGGTGACACATCTCATTGTATCACTGGGACGGACTCTGGCACCTCAATCAAAGAGCTGCAAGTAGCTGTGACCAGCTCTGCAAAACTTAGGTGAACATCAATGGGATTCCGGCCAGTACTTTTAGTAGTGTTGGCTGCCTTGAGGGCCAATTGTGTGTGGAGAACAGTAGGGCATAAATCCAATCAAAGATAAATCTTTGTGCAGAAATTATTGCTGTATGACTGAAGTGTGTTCATTGCCCAGTATAAGAAACAGCAGAAATTAAGGTAGTTAGATAAATCCACTTTCATTCAAAACCTAAAGAGTTAATATACATTTTCCAGCTGATAAACAAGCTAGTTTATTCTACCAACTGACAACATCTCAAAATCGAAGCATGTTGCTCTTTGAAGTGCTCAAATTCCTACCACCTCATGATAATTGGTGAGGGGGAACGCTTCTTTCATTTAAAATGTATGTAGATTGCCCAACTTTACAAATATTTTAAAAGCCAAGGTTAAACCAAATCCCTTCTGATCTGTGCACTGCTGTGCTTTCTTTATCTTCACCTCTGCTTTAATATCCCTAGTGCCTTCAAACGTTTTAGTAATGGACTGTGTAACCTCGTGTGTATAAAAATAGAGCTTCTTGTTATTTGTCAGAGTCAGTTTGATCTGTCTTATCAAGAAGGACAAGGTGGAGTTTCTTTCCAGTGAGAATATTAATAATCTAATGGGCAAAACTTCAGGAATGATTAATCAAAATGCTAGAATTTTAATTCCCTAATGGATAAAAAAGAAAAAGAAAAAGAGGCAGGGCCCAAGTTAATCCCTTGCATAACTTCATTGTGATTTGACTGTTCTTTTACTCTCATAATAATTATACTAGTGTAAGAGTTGTTAGAGAAACCTTGATTACTGCCGCTAATGAGACCTCATTATTATTCTCTGATGCAAAGCTCTACTTTTCTTTGACTCTATTAAAATGGGGAATGGGGAAACAAAGATGAAACAAAATTATTAATCCACATCTTCTTTAGTTTTTCTACATGAAACTTGATTGTTTTATATGTGTAGTGTTTTCACCTTTATATGTAAAACAATTAACAACGACTCCACAAGAAGACAATAAAACAAAGCTAGTGTGGCTGGTAACGCTCTGTGAAAGCAACATTTGGTTCTCGTTCTCCATCCTTTTTCCTTCTACCTCTGCCAGTCTGGAAGAATGGGGCTACAAGGTAAGCAAGGAAACTTGGCTATGATTGTGTGGTCCATATTTTCTGTCTTTGTGGGCTAACGTCTCCCAAAGCAGACGGATTAGTTGTTCCCTTTTCAATATGCACATTACTCAACAAAGGCTGGTCCAGTAGGACCTCAATGAGCCCATTCCTGCCAGATTCCTCACCAGAGTCCTGCCTTTGCTCCCCTCCTGCTGAACTCTCAGCCTCAGCTATTATGGGGCAGGGAAGTGAATGGGAAAATGAATGTGGGTACATGTCACCATCCCATTTCTGAAACACAGGAGAGAGAGAGAAACAGCAGGTAGTGTTGTCAAGATCTGGGGGCTGAATTCCAGGCTAAATAAAGGTGGGGAGAGGAAAAACCCATTGGCCCCTTTTAATGACAACCCCAAAGAAATATTCTCTTTGAAACACTGCCATCATCCCTCTGTTATTCACAGTAATGGAGCACTCTGTACATGCTCCAAAGACACACCACCTTGGTAGTCTGGGCCAAGAGTGGTGAGACACTTTGGACTTAGATTTGAACCAAAAGTAGTTCTCATTCCACACCTCAAGTGAACAGTTTAAAATGAATTAACTTTATTAAAACAAAACAGTGTGACAGGCGAGAGGAGAGTATAGAAGCTCTCGTTGGAGTGCCGTCCACCCGTAAGATATCAAAAGAGGTGCAGACCACTCCTCCACCAACCCCTTGTGAAAGAATACACCAGCGAATAGACACCCAGGAGTTGGAAGCAAATCTGCGGGGTTTGACCGTGGCGACCCAGACGGAAGGAGATTTGGCGGGAAAAGTAGAAAAGGGGAGGTCGGTAGTGGAGGCGAGGATAGGAGATATAAAAAGGGGACACGACAACATACCGGGGGGTTGGGAACTTATCTGGGTAGAAGACCCATGGACTGGGGAATGGGAAAAGGTAAAGGTCCCTAGAGAAGAGGCGGATTATCGCCGGAGGAAGGGGCTTCCCCAACGACCGTCGTACTGGGGAGAGTCTGAGGCGAGGGAGTGGAAGAGGCGGTTAAAGGAAGAAAAGGAAATTGTGGCCAGAGAGGCGGAGGAGCGTCGGGCATGGCGTGCGGAGGAGGCACGGAGAGTGGCGTATCTCCGGGACCATGGACCACCTTTGAGGGAACGGGAGACCCGATCTGGAGAGAGGACGGAGATGAAGAGACCCTACCGCTATTGAGAGAGGTGGGAGAAGAACGAGACAGTCCTGGTTATAACCCCTTTTTACCCGGTCCATGGGATGAGAAACCCCTAAATCTGTTTGACACAAGCCTTTGGATACCCTTGCAACGTTCGTTGACGTCGCAAGAGATGTTACCTCAAGTTACCACAAATGAAGTTCCTCCCCAGTTTAAAACAATAAAGGACAGTTTGAGTTGTAATCAAAAAGAGATTCCTGTTTTATTTCAAGAAAAGGAGGAGGCTACTTTCGAACCCTCACAAACAGGAAAGACATTGTTGTCTAAGAAGCTAAGCAGTAAAAATTACACAGACCGCTTCCCCATCTCTTAGGCAAGGTGCAAGCTTGGTAAAAGGCAATCTACAAATGCCTCTATCCTTAACCTAAGTTTCCTATCTGCCTGGGCTTGGCTAAGCCTGGCAGCCTACTTACATAGACCATGGATTTGCCGTCTCCTAAGGCTATATTTTTCCTGGTCTCCTGGAAGACAGAAGATGACCAACTAACCCTTTGTTTGTGTCTGGCTGAAGCCCTTAATCCTTTTCAGCCCTTTCGTGGATTCCTGGGATTTCCTGGCCAAATGCTGCTTTGAAAGGGGCTTTTGCTCTGGGCAATTAACTGAGCTGCCTGGACAGGCAGAGCTGGATAGATCTGCATATCTTCCTTGCACCAAATGTGGCTTTTCCGCAAGTCCCTCTTCAAAGAGCACTTTGAAATTCGTATTCACCATCTGCCGGAAAGCTTCTCCGAAAGGTGTAAATCTGATAACATCTTTGTAACTTTACTATGCCTCTGGCACCCTATCTGTGGGTATCTCTACAAGTGTCATTTCTTATTGGGAGGGAGGCAACTGTTCTTCAGTTGTATTGTGGAATGAAGGAAGGAAGGAACAGGGCAGGGCTGAAGCAATGATTAAGTAAATGCTTGCTTGTGTGGTCACATGCAAGTGCACATGTGTGTGAATACCACTTTTGTCCCCAGCTCTGTTTGTAACCTCTGGGTGTCCTTCAGCCCCAACAACCACAGTAAACATGCTGATAATTTTATTAATCTTTTTTTCTTGAACTAAATTCAGAAATTTCTTGCAGAATTCATGCAGGTAATAGATTTTGTTAAAAGTAGAATCAACATTTCTAAAGCCGTGGTTAGTATTATGAATGAAATATTTAAATATGATATCTGAAATGTAAACTTATGAAAATATAGGCCAGAATTCTATTAGTAAGTTCTGCAGGTATAAGTCCAATGGGGAGCTATTAGATGGGTCCCACTATGAGTGCCATTTTCTCACTGTTCTGTTCACTATTTTTTCTATTGATTACACAATGTTAATGCTAATCATGAGTTGAACTGATCTTTTGGAATGAGTATATGGTCTGTTTTGCCTGCTCAGCAAAGCTTCTGGCTTTTGTTTTTGCTTTTTCTTGTTTTTGTAGCATTTTTACCGAAAACATCTTGCTTTTGGCTAGTATGATTGCCTATATTGGTCCTGTGGGACAGCTGCTGGAAATGTCTTGATGATATCATTAATGATGTGCAGAGTGGAGCATGGTGTAGGAGTGAACACTACTCCTTTTGCCTGCCTTCTGCTTGAACTGGTAAGGACTACAACTACAATACAATTTATAATTTATTTATTTATTTATTGGATTTCTATCCCGCCCATCTAGACCAAAGGTCTACTCTGAATTTTATAAGAATATTCTCCTAGTTTAGTGTTAAAGTTAGCACTAGAGCGCTAAACTGATATAGCACAAATTAAACTGCTTATTATGTCTTGCCATTTTGATGCTGTTACGCTTGCCACACATTTTTTTAAAAGAATGGATTTGAATGTTGGCAAAAGAAGTAGGTAAGAGGCTAATGATAATAGGAGAGAAGGGTGAGGAGAAGGGGGACTGTGTGGAATATGGAGACTTGGAACTCGCCCTCCTGGGACAATTAAACATTACTGTATGAACAATGACGGTGATTTAAATACCATGGTGCAGTATTGAAATGTTTGTGTCAACTAGGACAAACTTGTGTTCATACCCTATGGTAGCAAATTAATGCTAATTAACAAGTCACTGCTTGTATCCTTCATTGCATACTCGTCTCATGAGTTGATGGGTGACAGTTCACAAGGGGCAATTTGTTAACTGGTGGCAATTCACCTTTGCAATTTATACCATTGCACTTATGCTGATGTAACTAACCGATCAGATTATGGCCAAAATAGAAACTGCAAACACATTTATTTCCTGTGCTGGATGAAGTTAAAAGAAAATAAGGAAGAAAGAAAAAAAGAAAATCTAAGAAGAATAAGAAGGTTTCATTAATCTTTCAGTAAGAGTATCAGGAATAGCATGTATGCTGGTATAATTAGAAGAGGATTAAAAGAACAGTGAGAGCAGTAGAGAAACTAGATGCATGTCTGTCTTGTTCTTTATCGAAAGCAAGGTGGTGGTAACCCTCAAATCCTACAGGAGAAATATAGTAAATGAGCTCTGTGTCTTGGTGCTCTTTAGCTATTTTCCTATGCACAGTTCATCTCAAATGCTGGCTGCAATGTAAGCATAACAAAAGATAATGCACACTTGTGCTTTCTAGAATGGTAAGAGATTTCAGCTGTCCAAAAGCCGTTCAATCCATATCACAAAGACAGCAATGAAAGTGCTCTATGGAGAGAATATTTCATTCTCAGGGGCTGTAAATGAATGGAATCCCTATGCAGATCCCAATTCTTAACTATGCTGCTGGAAAATTATCATTCTGTGGCCTAAATCCTGTTGGGTGAGGTCTATGTATGCAACAAGCATAATGTCGTCATCAGTGGCAGATTGCTACAGATGAAAGGCTTCCTTTTGCTATTTCAGGGTGCACATGACTGTGTTGCATTGTGTGTGAGTCATGCACACTCTGAATTAGAGAAGGAAATTTTAATCAGCAGCAATCTGCTGCCATCAATCTTGTGGCAGAGGCACAACTGTGCAACAGAATTTCAGAAAATATACTAAAAGAAAATTCAGTTTTTCAGCACCACACATGCCCAAGAGGCAGGCATCTGCAGGCCTAGGGGCATAAGTAGCTTATGATTGGAACTCCTCCAGGAGGCTCCCTCCCCTCCCCCCCCCATTGAAGGTGACACATTCTTCCAGTTTGGACCATCAGCCACCCTTACCTGTGGGAAACCATAAAGTTTGCAGTTGTATTTTATTTTTCAGAAACGTTTCTCAAAACAGCTCAGTGAGGGCCAGGCATGCTCAGTGCTGACTAATTGTTGAGCAGGTAGAGGGTGGTCAGAAAGTGAGATGGTGGTGGATGAAATAAAACATCTTGGCTGAGGACAAGGCTAGGAGTTCTAGAAATGTGAGCAGGAGCATGCTGTACTGTTATAATTTTGTTACAGGTCTGACATTTCTAACACTAATAAGTTCTCAGATGACTCTTTCTGTCCATCTTTCTCTCATAACAGTGATTAGTCCTCAATCAATCTCAACACTGAGAAGAAGCCAAGAGGGCTGATTCCAGCTGGTATGTTCCAGTATGAGCTGGAGGTGGTAACCACATTTGAAGTAGACTGCCAGAACTAAGCTGGGCTAGCCAGGGAGTGGCTTTACTCAAACCTGGGTCTTGAAAGTATGCTCATCAAGAGATCTCTGAAATCTGTGGCCTGAGCGAGATACCTGGGAAGCTAGACCTGATGTGCCATAAGACGATAGCACTGCTATGCCAGGTCATGATGGGTCACTACATCCATATCTATTATTGGTTTGCACTAGGGCTTGGCACTAGGGAAATAGCCCAAGCTTTAAGATTTTGTGTCAACAGGAGCATGGCTGCTTTTGACCTTTCCTAAGTCCCCATTGGTGCATGCAAGGTTGCTGTGGGAAATGAAGGGTTAAGATTTGTAGGCAGGACCACCTGCATTCCAGAGGCAATATGGGAGGAAAAAGACTTTGTTCTGGAGCCCATTAGGGCACTACATTAGCACAACACTCAGTTGCACAAGGACGGTTATTTTTCAAGATGGCATACCAAGATGTTCAATAATCTCAGCAACACAATGGCCTGGCTTACACACTGGTCCAGCCAGGTACAGCTCTGTTCTTCCTGCAAGCTGAGACACCACTGATTAGCTTGCAGATCGCACCAGGAAGCTCTTTGCCACATATGAACGTCCTGTTACACTGCTGGCCCCTGTGCTGCTTCTGATCTCCTTCTCTCCTGAGCTACAGAAAGCTAGAGACTAAAAGTAAGACATTTAGGATTTGGAAGAACATGCCCGGTGCTGCCCCCTCCCCTCTACAGCACCCATGGTGAGATCACCACCAGCAGAACAGCAGCAGCGTCTGAAAGGGACTAAAAAATACAAAAGAAGGGAGCACCCTGCGCTCATGGAACAGTGGTAGGATGGGGATAGGCATCTTCTCGCACCTCTCTCTTCTGTCCTTCTCCCCTGTAAACTCTTTTAAGTACACCAAAAGACACACAGCTAGCTAGGCCTCTTCTCTTAAACTATCAAGGGTTTTTCCACACATGAAACATGCCACTCTCAAATAACATTTGTACAATCAAAATTTTTAAAAAAATGCAAACATTACTTTATATTAGTTGATGCTAAAAAGTGGCTGAGTGCAATGAGATGGCAATATAGGATAACTTTCAATCATGCTGGAAAGGGTTTCTTGGCTGCCTGCTATCTCCCTTAAGGTGACCTTTCCATGCAGAAGTGATCTTGTCCCAATCTCTTCAGCCCAGCTCCTAAAAAAGAGTAGACCTGCCTCTGGACCAAAACATCTGGATTGGTCACAGAGCAGAGTCAGATAAGTTCATGATTTCCTGTATGTTTGTCTGGTCATCAGAAACTGGACTGTGCCACAAGAAGTGTAAAATGCAAATTATATTGCCATCTGATCACACCCTAAGAGTAATTCACTTTAGAAAATAGCTGCTTCTCCTTTGTTGATGTGGACTGATCCAGCCGCATGCGTTTTTTTTGGGGTTTTTTGGACTCTTGTTATGAAGGTGGGCTGTCTACTGTCACAATGAGTACCTGCACTCTCAAATTTACCATGACACTGTTACTCATTCCACCTAAATGTTTGCTGGAGCTCATCATGCCTTGTGTGCTCTACATTTCTGCTGTCAAATGCCAAGGCCTGAATGTTTTCCACCCACCATTCGTAGGCGTTAAGTGTCACTGAATGGAATATCATGGCTCAAAAAATGTGTGCACATGCACCATGAAAACACACAGATGTGTTGTAGTGTGTGCTGTGCACATGCATTTTGTTCACAAACCAGAATTATGCTAGTAAAACTTCACACACTGCTGGCTTCAAATAGGATCTTACCTGTTTGGTACCTGGCTGTTACTCTGATGGTGGTAGCAGTAAGAAAGAATGGAGGTCTGTCTTTGTCCTTCCTCTGGTGGCCAGAATATGAGTACTGCAGTGACCTAAGGTCAAATCAGGTGCCACAGTTGGCACATCATTAGAAGATGAAAGCATGTTACTCAATCCCTCCTGAGCTTCTCATTTGAGCAATTACAGTACAAACAAAGAAGCCTGTGTTTAAATTTTCATGGCCAGTTACCAAAGAAAGTGAACTAATTGGCAATTGAAAATCAGAAAAGCTTGTAAGATAACAACCACTTGTCTTTTAAGCAGAGTTCAGAACATTACTTTTTTAAAATGTGGCAAACTTGTTTTGTTACTCCCTGTTTTAGATCAGCAGCAGACTACGGTCATTATGGGTACCCCGTTTGCAAAAGTAATTTGTTCTGTTTCTCGTTACTAGCATGTTACTGTTGCCAGTGCAGCCTTTGCAAAATACATGAAAATGTTTGCTGGTTCCCTCAAGTGTCCAATTTAGTTTATTGCACAATAAAAATATTGGGATAAACACAATACAAAGCAAAGCCTCTCTTGGCACTATTCTCAGATGCCATGAACTATACTCCTCTACAATCCAACTGGAGATAGGATGCTATTTGTAATCCAACATATTGAGAAGGTGCCCAGTTGGCTGGAATTCTATAAACAGGCATTTCTTATGTGTATTAATTTAGTGAACAAATAAACTTTCCAAAAAAACCTGCATCCACTTGGCTCTTTCCTGAGTATATCCAATGAGTATATCCAATTAAAAATTACATCTGTGTTAGGTTAGGTGCCAGGTGGGCTGGAAGAATGACAAGAGGTCTTCCGAAATCAGTCTCCCATGTTGAGAAAATGTATACCTCTGGATGCCAGATACTTTGAACAACAAATACAGGAAGCTTTTGCTAGTGAATCTTTCTGATGTCCTACTAAGCCACAGCCTGATAACCTTAGATAATAGAAATTAATATCAAATACATTTTTATAGTTTTTTCTGTTTCCATGTATCCCTAAGATGATGTCTAAAATTCAACCCTATCAACCACCTCTGTCTTGGCCTTTTATGTGAGAATCCAAAGATGAACATGTGGGATGCAGCTCCTTGCTATCTCTCTCCCCACTGCATCTTGTTATGAAACATTTGCTGTTTCTTCAATGGGATTCCACCATTATTTTTCTCGTTGACACTTGGGACCTCCTTTTACCTTCTCCTTTATGGACGGGCCATGTCCCTTTCCAAACAAGCTTTGTGGATACCACAGAGTGACTTTAGAAAGGAAACCATGCCCATGACTGCAAGAGCTGAGCAGGGCAGTGAATAATCAACAGCATGAAGGTCATTTATTCATAACGGTTGCCCTAAGTGGGAGGCCACTTGAGGGTGACCTTAAAACTTCTCCCTGATTAGGAAAGGGAAGATGATTGTCATGTGCCATGACATCCTCTCTGATGTACAACAATAAAGACCAAGCAGAGCTTGGCAAAATTACTTTTTTGGACTACACCTCCCACCAGTCCCCTAGCCAGCATAGCCATACGTCACAACAGACTCCTCTTCAGGTCCCTCAGGAGACCAAAGATCTAATGACTGAAGAGTCACCTCAAGGGTTGCCTAATGACAGAGGTTGATGGGTGACTACAGTTGACATGGAGACAGCCCAGGCCCAAGAAAAACAATCCTCTGATGTCAGAATGAGGTCACAACCTGGAGAGCTTCTGTTTCTCTGCAAACTGAGAGGCAGTTAACAGTCAGGCTGAGCCTTCACCTGGTCAAGTTGGATCTTCCTAGTAGGTCAAGACAAGGGTTGGAATTGGGCTATACTAACCCTTGAGAGCTACTGTAGTCTAGTGCAGTGGTCCCCAACATTTTTGACACAGCGGACCAGTTGGGGGAGGATGGGGTCCGTGTGCGGGGAAGGCAGGGAACCCCCCCACGCTCGTGCGCATGCGCGAAGGGGTGGGGTGTTTGCGTGGGCACACGCACACTCACGCACATGCACAAAGGGGCAGGGGCACACATGCGCGAAGGGGCTGTGCAGGGGGAGTGCGTGCTGGGGGGTGGGAGATCTGTCTCCACGGCCCAGGCTACGGACTGGCACCGGGCCACAGACTGGGGGGTGGGGATCCCTGGTCTAGTGGATAGACTGTCAGGCAGGAATTCAGGAGACCTGGGGTGGGGGTTCAAGTTCCTCTGAGCCCACAAAAACTGTCTGGGGAGTGGCAAAGGCAAACCAGTCCTGAAACATCTATGCCTCAAAATCCCTATTAGGATTGCCAGAAGTCAGAGATGATTTGAGGGCTCATTACAGTGACATAAGTTTTAGAAGGACTTGTCGAGAAGGTGTTCATAGTGCCTCTCTGCCAGTCTTGCCCAGAGCCTCCAAAAGGTCCCTTTTCGGGCCACAGCTCTAAAATTCTTGAGCCAGGATGAATGTCAGACATCACATGAGGGCAAGACTCTCTTGAAGAAGTAGGAGTCAGTCCCTGAGGTGACTTTTGGTCTGAAGTTTCCTTCCATCTTTTGCTGTGGAACTCATGTCTGTCTTTTTAAATTCTTTCACAGGTCTGGGGCAACTTTGCCATTAGGCTGAGAAAGACAGCTGATTTGAGCAAGGACTACACAATATTTTATGTTGAATGTTGGCTCCCAGAGAGGGATGTGTGTGTGTGGGTAAGATTTTCTGCCTAAGGGATCCAAATAAATTGGCCTTTCCTGCACACCATGCATCTTGATTTAACACAAGTGGGTAAGTAGAAGACTTGAGAGACTCCTTCTGTGTGAAAATGCTTACAAATATTATGATCCATAGATATGATGGAGAAACGGGATGTCTTCTTAAGAAAAAAGCAGAAAAAAGCAAGCTGCTACATCAGCGGGAAAAACCAAACAATCTTCAGGAACCCTGTCCTGAAACCATTCCTGTAAATATTCAAACCCAGTTTTCTTTGGGAGGGGGTCTCTTCATTCCAATATACAGAAGAGATTGAGAGTACTGATTTCATGAATAGAGAAATTTTTGGGTTTGATTCTCAGCCTTTTTTCTATTGGTCATTATTGCAAGGAGTAGTGCTGGAGGGGACATTCTCCATGTGACACAAGCAACAATCATACAATTGATTTGCATTCCAATGTCTTTTTATTTTATACAGCTGCCCGCCAAACACCGATGCTGGGCAATGAGCTCCTGCCAAACCAACTTTTCATAAGGAAAACCGGCAACATGACAGGCTGTGTGGTAATTTCATCAAGCAATGGATGATGTGAAGAAGCCCAGGCTAAGAACTAGGTAAAAAATTGAGTTTTGGCATTTAATGTGCAGTCCTGCTGGTTTCTGGAAGGCTTATGAATGAGGAAGAGGCAATGCGGCATAGTGGACAGTGTTGAACCAGGACTCAGGAGACTTGGGTTTGAATCTTGCTTGTCCTTGGAAAAACTGGTGTATGGCACTTGTCTGTCTGTCTGTCTTCCTTTCCTTTCCTTTCCTTTCCTTTCCTTTCCTTTCCCTTCCTTCCTTCCTTCCTTCCTTCCTTCCTTCCTTCCTTCCTTCCTTCCTTCCTTCCTTCCTTCCTTCCTTCCTTCCTTCCTTCCTTCCTTCCTTCCTTCCTTCCTTCCTTCCTCCCTCCCTCCCTCCCTCCCTCCCTCCCTCCCTTCTTTCTTTCTTTCTTTCTTTCTTTCTTTCTTTCTTTCTTTCTTTCTTTCTTTCTTTCTTCTCTTTCTTTCTTTCTTTCTTTCTTTCCAAACTCCCACCCATGGGGTTGCAGTGTTCAGAGGAGTTTACCGAGAGGGTGCAGACAGTTTTAAAAAATCATTTTCTCTTTTCCTACATGGAAACATTCCTTGGAAAAATGTGGTGAGTCGTCCTGGACACAAAGCAGACCAGACCGGCTGGAAAGATGGGAAGGAATCCCACCAGCCTGACTTGCTGAGGCTCCCAGGGCTCCAGGCCTTTGGACCACCTGGCTGTATCTTGAAATTGGGAAATGTAGTGGGAAATGCTCCAGGATGCGATTATCTCAATTGGCTGAAATACCTGAGCCCTCCTCTCCCCCCTGCGAGCCCCATTGCATCCCCCCACCCGTGGACCCCCAGACACCCTTACCTGATGGCTGCAGCTGCTGGGCTCCACCATATGTGGGGCCCCAGTGAGAGTGCCAGATGCAATGGCAGAGAAGGAAGGATGGTTCTCTCTCCCTTTGACTCCACCTCTCGGTTTTCTTTGCTCCCCTTCTCTCTTCCTCTCTTTCTTGTCCTCCACCATTTCCCTCAGGCTCTTCCAATGCTCTTAGGGTAGCCTTGGCAGCCTCAGAGGGGCAGGGGAGTAAAAGGAAGAGAAAAGAGAAGAAGGGGAGATGGGGAAGAAGAGGAGGGGAAGAGGGAGGAAGGGAGGGAGGGGAACAACTGTTCTTCCTTTTCTGCCATCTAGTGATGAGAGACTCTCCCCCCCCCATTTATCCTAATTTGAGCTGAATTGAAGCCCATCGCTTGTTTTTCATCAAGAAAATTGGCCTCCGATTGGATTGTGTTGGACCCCAGTGAGGCCACAAAACTGCAAGATGCCTCCATCAACCCTTCCTTGAGCCTCCACATCTTCATCCTGAAGAAGACGGGCCAGAGGGCCGGGGAGGGGAGGGGAGGGGGCTTGGAGTCTGTCAGGAAGATGGGAAGGCTGAAGGGCTCTCAGGAGTATGGAGGGAGGGAGAATTTTGGAGACTCAAGGGAGGTGACGGGGAGTTGAGTTCTTCCCTGGTTTGGATTGGTATCCTAGCCAGGGGAGAACTCTAGGGGGGCTCGTAAAGCCTCCCTCATATTTGAGGGGAGCTTTACGATGCACCATCTTTGTGATGTGAGCCAAGCCATGAGAAAGCTTGGTACCCTGACACCTCCATTTGCACAGCACAGCCAGAGTTGGGTAAGTGGTTGTGAGTGGGAGGGAAGAGCAGCCCACTGCTCTCCCAACTGTTCTCTGGCTCGGACGGCGATCTGGCGCAAGGTAGAAGTGCACCACAGCCCTGTTCCCAACCCAGGGATTCAGGAGGTTTGGCAGGTCTTTCTTTTCTCTGGCACTTGAAACCCTGCTGTAGCGTTCACCCTTTGTTAGGTATAAGTCATGTATTATTCATGTTGTATGCTAATGTTGTTGAGAGGCGGAGCCGAGAGAGAGGTTAAAAGGGCAGAGCCTGAGAGGAAGAGGGGGCAGTCAAGAGAGTCAGGAGTGAGTCAGAGTGAGTTAGTCAGAGTCAGAGAGTGAGAGAGTCACTGGAGATAGAGATTGAGTTAGAGACTGGTTAAGATAAATAGATAGAGAAGGTGGAAATTATATGGCAAGAGAATACTATGTACATCTGAAGAACTTCTGTGATTAATAAATTGGCTTCACTTTAATAATTATGTTTTGTTTGCATTCACCATACAAGTGTCTGATCAAACGTCATTTATTTTGTGGATTGAGGTAATCCACTGGTGGCAGTGAAAGGAAAACACGACTGGAGCCTTTGTGAGGGCACAAAACATAGGTGCCTCAAGGAGGTGAACGTCACAATTGGTGTCCAGCGGCGGGATATGAAAAAAATCCAGTCAAGCCAGAGTTAAAAGTGATTTTTCTTTGAGTCAAGGGTACCTTTTAGTCAGAGGTCTGTGGTAAAGAAGTGGGTTACCTGCTAGAGCTTTAGTGGTAAAGCTTAGTGGCAGGGCTTCTGATCCCAGATCTAAGGGGGACTAAAGATAGGGAATGACTCTGAAGGGAAAATTCCTTTTGAGGTCACCTCAGGATTTGAACAGACCCAGTGGGCTAGCTTAAAATCTGCAATAGAAACTAGCTCTTCTCAAAGAATTACACATACTTATGCCACCCAAAAGAAGTAAAAAGCTAGCAATGGAGGTAATTGATCCTCAAGAGGCACAAAGTTTACCTCAGGAAGTGGAGGGAAATGGAGACCCTTTAGCTCCTATGGAGGAGGAGATTCATGAGGTTGCCTCAGGGAGAGAAAGTGATCTAAGCTCCCAAGAGTTTGAAAAATGGAGGTTACTACAGGAATTCAAGCTTAAAGAATTAGAGATCAAAGAAAGAACTAGGGAATTAGAGATGAGAGAAAAAGCTGAACAAGAGGCCAGACAAATGGCATTTGAGCAGGAAAAAAGACAAATAGAGATGAGAGAAAAAGCTGAGCAAGAAAACAGACAAATGGAGTTGGAGTTAAAACAAATGGAATTTCAAATGGAAATGAAAAGATTAGAATTGGCTGCTGAAAACAATAATAGTAATAACAATAACTACTCTAGTGAGGGAAATCTCTCAAAAATCAACTTAAAGAAATTTCCTCAATATAGAAAAGGAGACTGCCCTGAATCTTTCCTCATATCATTTGAACGGGCATGCTGGGACTTTAATGTTAAGGATGATGAAAGGATGATGGTTTTGAGATCCCAAATAAGTGGAGATTTAGCTGAGCTGTATTCTCAGATGCCTCTGGAGCAGGCTAGAGATTTTGAAGCATATAGAAAAATGGTATTTTCTAGATTTGGTATCAATGCAGAACACCTGAGGCGAAAATTTCATTCCCTGACCAAAAAGCCTGAAGAATCTTTTTCTCAGCTAGGGGCTAAACTGCTGCAATGTTTGGAGAAATGGATGGAACGTGAAAATGTCACTTCTCTTGAGCAGATGAAAAATGTGATTGGGTTGGAACAATTTTATTCTATTTTGCCTGGGGAATTGTGTTATTTAGTTAAGGACAAAAATCCTAAAAATCTATTAGAAGCAGGTGAAACAGCTGATTACATTGGGGAGATTAGAAACCACAGGTTCTCTGAGGTAAATTTTAACAGGCAAAACTGGGACAACCATAAGAAACCCTTTAATAAAAATTTCCTCAGCAAAACAACAGGAAAAGAAGGCCAGAGTGGTGCCTCATCTAAATTAGCACGGCCTAGTTCTCAGACCCAAATGAACCCTGAGGAAAAGTTAAAGTTGAACAGATCTCCTCAGAGTGAGCGAAGAAGACAGTGCTATAACTGCGGAGAGTTCGGTCATTTACAATTCAATTGTATGAAACATAAACTTAGGAATGAGAAGGATGAGAATCAGCCCAAGAAGGTTTACTGTTTAAAACCAGCTGAAGCCACTGAGGGAAGCAGTAACCAAGGTTCTGGTTCTGTCTCCATGGCAACTGGCACAACAGAAAATTCTGATCTGCCACTAGCCCAGGTCGTTCATTGTTTTCTAGTAAAGGCAGAAGATATTTTAATCCATAACCCTGGTGAGAGGATTCTTATTAATGAAAAGTCTTATGTAGGAGTGGTTGATACTTGTTCTAACATAACCCTGTGTCATCCTGAGGTGATTCCTAAAGAACAAATTCTCCCAAACCAGACTGTTACCCTCAAGGGAATAAGTTCTACTCCAGTGATTTTACCCATGGCTAAAGTGAAAATAAACTATAGAGATTGGATTGGAAATTGGGACGTGGCAATTTCTGATCAAATTCCTGCACCTTGTTTAATCGGGCTAGATCTTACTAAGCTTGTGCAGAGTGCTTGTGAAGTAACAGGTTCCCTGAGAGAGCAGTTAACAATCCCTGAGGGAAAAATGGAATCCCAAACCTCTGAATCAAACCAGGGATGCCCCAAGTTAGAAAACAACCATGAGGTAACCAAAATGAATGATGAGGTGATTTTGAAAACCCCTAATGATCCTTCCTGTATTGAGGAACAGATAGAAGATAGTACTTTGAATGATTGTACTACAAAAGTTAGAGAGAATCCCATTCCACTGACCCCTGAACACCCAGAGAGGTCTATGACTGATAAAGACCTGACATATAGAGAGGGTTTACATTTGATAGAGCATGTTAAGAGTGCTTTTGCACTTACACGCTCACAAGGGGGCCAGGAATCACCTACTGCAGCAGAAATGGATACAGTAGCAGAGGGAAGCCTGGAGGGAGAAAGTCTTTTAGAAACTGATCTCATGCTTTTGAAAACCCCAATTAAAACTAGTTTGGCTCAGGAGCAGAAGGAGGAAATTAGTTTGGTAGGTTGCTTTGAACCAGCCACCAGTACACCCACTTTATTATCTCCTGAATGCCCTGAAAGGTCTTGCCTGGATAAGGAGCTTTTATGTAGAAAAAAGTCCTTAGAAGTGGCAGCGCCAAGCTTGGGAAGTACTCCTGAAAAAGAGAAAGGCTTGTATGAGGCCCAGGAAAGAGTAGTCTGTCCTGAGGACCAAGTAGTGAAACTGAGATCTATAGAGGGAAGTAAATTGCTTTTGGCAGGGTCGGAACCTATTGATGTGATACACCAGCTCTGTAGGGCTAGAGAGTCTGTTAGCTCTGCAGCGGAAATAGGCCTTAAAACCTTGCAAAGCAACCCCCTATCTAGCGTATCAAAGAATGAAGAAATAGATTCAGATAACAAGCTCAGTGCATCTAAAACAAACCAATCGTTGATTGCAGTTAAAAGAAACTTGCCTGAGAATCGTAAAGTGACCCATGATAGTGGTCCCCCACATATGGAAAACGTTTCAATGAAAGTACCTGTGGGTGAATGTGTG